>JARFIZ010000407.1:0-1378588 GCA_036325965.1 Sinopyrophorus schimmeli
TACTACATTAGCAGGAGAGACTGGAAAATTAAGACGAACACAGTAAGAGTAAAATAATGTTTCGATTAATGCAAATTGATTGACAACTTTTAGACTGTTAAATCATGTGATGAAGCAAGGCAGTTCCACTGCAAATACATTAGGCTCTGTAGCTGTGATATATTCTGCTTTTGGTGTTATAGTTTCTTGGACAAGAGGGACAGACGATGATCTTAATACAATAGCTGCAGCTACTGCAACAGGATGCTTATATAAATCAACAGGTTTGTCTTGAATGATGTATTTATTATACCTTGGAGCCTATAAGTACGTTTTGTGTTAGCTGGTCTTCGAAAATGCGGACTTGGAGGTGCTATGTAAATTTTGCAATCGATGGTAGAAAGGTGTACGTGTGATATCACCTTTGTTTTTTAATTACTTCTAAGTAGTACTGTAATCCGTGCTCAACGGTTTGACATTCCAGATCCTATAGATGTACTTAATTACGTCTAGCAAAGAAAGCATCGACAGAAGGAGTATAAGCGTTTCGGACAGTCTCTATAAACATATGAGTTCGGAACAGTATGCTGATTATGATCATTTCATTAATATGAAAGCAAAGCTCATAATAGACGCACGTGAGATTGCAGATAAGATCCAATTAGGAGAAGAGCAACTGTTGGCTCTTAAGGAAACACTTACCACCGCAGACTGATGTGTTGTAATTGTTTTAAGGTCAGTTTATTAGCTCGAGTTTTATTGAGCCCTCGCAACTAGTCCTTTGGACTAAGATCAAGCAATTTGTATTATAATTCGAAATTTTTATATAGATGTTTCTTTTATTAAGTTATTCTTTAGGATTTACTTTTGGTACTTAATTTATATTGTGATTTACTTTATCTTTTTTATCACAGGTTTAAGTTTAGGGTAGATCTGTGGGTGAAGTAGGTGCTTCACATCTACTTCCTCCATCAGGGCTTTTTTACATAAGATACATGTATAATATGTATAGGGTGCGACGTTAATTTTTCGAAATTAAAAAATTGCTATTTTTAGAGCTCATTTTGAGCCAATTTTGAACTTTCAAAAAATTGTAGCGCCGTTATTTGTGGACGGATCTTTAAAAACTATTCAGAATCGGATTTGGCAGCCTTTTTGGCTTCGGATAGGCCTAAGAAACTGTACGCGTGCTATTCCAGAGCTTTGGGAAAACGTTTTGAAAATTCAAAATCGATGGGTTTTAAACCCATGTATTTTTGATAAGAAATGAAAAAAATAGAATTGCTTTATATTGCGAGGGGACGTTTCTACGTACCCCTAGTGACTATAACCGGTGTCATTTCCCTGCGCTTCCCCTCTAAAATAAAAATTTTCGATACAAACTAAATCAATAAAAATACGTACCCCTTGATTCACAAAAAAAATCGTAGCGCCCTTATTTTCGATCCAATCATTACAAACGACACGGATTCGGAATTGTGAGGCTTTTTTACATAAGATACATGTATAATATGTATAGGGTGCGACGTTAATTTTTCGAAATTAAAAAATTGCTATTTTTACAGCTCATTTTGAGCCAATTTTGAACTTTCAAAACATTGTAGCGCCGTTATTTGTGGACGGATCTTTAAAAATTATTCAGTTTCGGATTTGGCAGCCTTTTTGGCTTCGGATAGGCCTAAGAAACCATAGGCGTGCTATTCCAGAGCTTTGGGAAAACGTTTTGAAAATTCAAAATCGATGGGTTTTAACCCATGTTATTTTGCCAAAATATGAAAAAAATAGAATTGCTTTATATTGAAAGGGGACGTTCCTACGTACCCCTCGTAAATATAACCGGTGTCATTTCCCCGCGCTTCTCCTCTAAAATAGAAATTTTAATATCCATGTTGTTTCTCGATTTTGGCCGATTTTGGGGGATTTGTGTTAGGGCCGGATTTCGACGTGTTAAGGTCCGATACGTTCGGAAATGAAAGATTTCTTCGTAATTATCAAAGATCAAAAAGTTATTGCACTTTTAATCCCTTGTGGATCATAAACTAAAAATTAGGGGTTTAATTAAAATAATGTAATAACAAATACATTCGTAACACCCTGTATTATGTTTTTCCTTTAACAAAATAAATCGATAATTTTATTTAAAATAATCGAGGCTCTTTTAATTGGCATTATCGCTTTTGGTATCAGGTAACTTAGTTTTGGCGGTCTACGGATAAAACGTATATTAGCACTTACGTAAAACTTTCCATTTCTGAATCATTTTGCAATGTACAGCCAAGTCGAACGATTGTGTGTTATTTATTATTATAAATTAGTGCATATGAGTGCTCATTACAACCTTTCATTTAAGGTAAATCGTAATTTTAGCGATTTTTTTTTAAAAATTCACACATTTCGTAAAATATTTCAGCTAATAATTATTTTTTCAGTTCTTTTGCTCATTTTATTAATTTTATTTTCTTATGTGTTTAGGAGACAACGAATTTCACCGTCAGCAGTGCTAAGGCAATTCCCGGCGAGGCAAGCAGAGGTACGGGCCAAAGTCATCCCATGTGCAATCGGACTTCTTTCAGTCGACTCGTTCGAAGGATGTTTTCCCGCTGTTTATGGAACTCAAAGGTAGGTCCCGGCTACTTGGGCTTGTTAATATCCCTTTCTCTTCTGTAATTGTTTTTGGCTATGGTTTTCATTTGTAACATTCACACTTGGACTTGTGTTATAATTTTTCGAACATTTGACTTTGAAAATTCGTTTCTATTACCGCAATTAACTCTCGAGTTACAAGTCAAATCGCACCATTCTGTTTTAATGAGAAATCATTGAAGATAAAGTATCATAGATTTTAATAAATCATAGAACAAAATGAAATCTTTAAAATAAATTAAAATTAGTTTACGAATAATTTGTATTAATAAATGTTATGATTTAATTCGGTCGATAACTACTAATACTTTTAATATTGAATAAGATAATTAATTATTTTCGAAAATCATTATATATTTTGCCCAATACAACTAATTCGTTTCCTTTTTGAATCCAAATAAATAATAAAGATCAAACTGCAATCTATTTTATTAATAAAGCTTTATTTTAGTTATAAAAAAATCAACATATTTGTCAGTAGCGTAGAAGTCCTTTTAGTATTTGTATTTCAAAACGTCAATTTCAGAATTATTAACAGTTAACTTTCAAAGTTATTTGTGCTATCTTCGGGTGTAATTGCAGCCCTAAATTTTAATATGTTATTAATAAAGTTTTATTTTATTTATAAAAAAATCAACGTACTTGTCAGTAGAGTAGAAGTCCTTTTGGTATTTGTATTTCGAAACGTCTATTTTAGAATTATTAACAGTTAACTTTCAAAGTTATTCGCGCAATCTTCGGCTGTAATTGCAACCCTAAAATTTTAATGTTATTAATAAGGCTTTATTTTATTTAAAAAAATCAACGTACTTCTCAGTAGCGTAAAGTCCTTTTGGTATTTGTAATTATTAAATTTTGGCGCCTGATCGTTAGGCAACAAATGGTGATTGCATACTTAGTTGCATATGGTGCTTTCTTAAATTTAGAATATTTATTAACTATGTTTATTGTTCTTTTTCCACTTGTGAATTGTTGTTCTTATGCATGTAACACTTTAAAAATATTTCCATCTACATCATAGGGCAAGCGGTAACCCTTCGTTAGTCACCTGGTCTACAATCGTAGACCACCTCCATTGACTTAACATGGTACGATATTTGAGGTGACTAACGAAGGGTTAAGTTTTAAATGTAGTGCCTAAAAATCAATTTCAAATTTATGAATTTATAACATTATATAAATTAAAGCTACTTAGATACGGCTAATAAAAGGGTTTATTTTGCCGACTCCAAGTTGGATTTTATTGACTTCTGTAATTACGATGGATCGGGCAGGCAACAGGTGCTAGCTGGTAGCAATTATCTCCTACATCCGCACTCTTTAACCCTTTTCGAGGACACCATGTATTGGACCGATCGGCAGCTCAGTCGCGTGCTCTCCGCTCATAAATTTAAAGGTTTGTAAGGTGCTTAGGAATTTCAGGTGATTAATTTACTTGTTTTAGGGAGCAACCAGACTGTGGTCTCGCATTTGATCTCGCAACCGCTAAACATCCATGTGCACCATCCATCCTTACAACCAATCTCGCTTAATCCATGTCAAAACGAGCCCTGCCAACAACTCTGCCTTAATACAGGTAGAGCAGTCGATCCCTGCATCCCGAAGGAGAAGAAAAGCGACGGCTATTTAGATTGTCGCTCAGGAAAAGACGAAATCGAATGCCCCCGGGGTGCCATGCCGTTTGGATCAATTCAGATGTGCAAATGGGGCTCGATGTATCGAAACTTCTTAAAAATGTGACCTCAAAAACGATTGCGGAGACAATTCCGACGAGCTGGGTTGCAGTAAGTCAATTTAAGTAATTTTATAGTAATAAGTGAAATTTTAAATTTGAAATGCCCACCATCGCATAAAAGCCTCTTTTCAACCAGGCTCGCCAATCGCGAATAAACAAAAATCACCAGGACTTGTTTGTTTACAGATTTTCCATTCTGTCATGGCGGACAGTTTAGACGTGCAAATCAATTATGTATTCCCATGGGTTTTCATTGCGATGGATACTAGGATTGTTCAGATGGCTTAGACGAACACAATTGTACAGCTATTGCGTGTCCGGACAACAAATTCCTGTGTCCTAAAGGTGATGGGAATAGAGCTCCTAAGTGCATCTCAAAGTCACAATTATGCAACGGCAAAAACGACTGTGACGACGGTGCTGATGAAGAAAAAGCTTGTTGTAAGTAACTCTTATTATTATATCGACCTTTTACTTAGTTTAATGGTGTAGCACAACTCTCGTGTCCTTCGTTGGGTTGCAAGTATAAGGGCCAAGCCTCTTTGAATGGAGGTGTTTGTTCCTGTCCCGAAGGCAAGAAATTAGCCCATGATAACAGAACATGCATCGATAGAAACGAATGCATCGAATGGGGCTTCTGTGACCAATTATGTACCAACACTGAAGGAGGTTACGTTTGCTCTTGTGCACAGGGCTACGAACTTAGGAGTAGAAATAAATGTCCAGTACCCAACGCAACCGAAATGCTACTTTTCTTCGTGCTTAGGAATTTCAGGTGATTAATTTACTTGTTTTAGGGAGCAACCAGACTGTGGTCTCGCATTTGATCTCGCAACCGCTAAGCATCCATGTGCACCATCCATCCTTACAACCAATCTCGCTTAATCCATGTCAAAACGAGCCCTGCCAACAACTCTGCCTTTTATCATCGACCGCTCCTACTGGTTTCTCTTGCAAATGTAAGCCTGGCTATAGGACAACAGCTGAAGGCCGATGCATCGAGGAAGAGAAGGCTTTCATTATGATAATGCGCGGCTCGCAGATCGTGGATATTTCATTGACATCAGGCGACCCGACGACAGGCTTTTTGACTCCCATTGTGGGCATTGATAACGGTATCCAAATCGACTACGATCGTAAGATAACGTCATTTTCTGGGTGGAAGGGAAAGAAGGCGACCATGAGAACGTAGGTCTTTATTTTGAAGAATATAAGTGTCGTGTTTAAATTTTAATTTATTTTTAAATTATTTAATTTTAATTTTCGAAGCCTTTTAGTTATTGGGCTATTCGATTTAAATAAGAATTATTTCAGTGCACCATTTGGACGACACCGTATGGCGGAGGGAATAAGACGCAGTTCCTGGAACTGGATTCGGGAATTGTGGGCTCTCCCTCGGCTGTAGCTTTCGATTGGTTAGGCCGTAATCTCTTCATAGCTAATCGTATCGCCGGGAATTTGGAAGTGATAAGGACTGTGATCTTGGCGAACGATGGTAACAAGACTTCGGTGGCAAAGCCTCGAGCTTTGTGCGTTGATTCAACGGAAGGAAAAATTTATTGGAGCGACGATGGCGGTTATGGTGTTCCACAAAAAATAGGAAAGGTTAATATGGACGGCACTAATTCCATCGTGCTGCTCGACGATGTAGAAAGGCCCGAAGCCGTTGTCATCGACATAGACCGTAAGATTTTGTATTTCAGTACGCAATATCCACCTTTGGTGGTTTCGATGGATGTCAACGGAAACATTCGCGTTAACATCTTAACTGAAGACAACAGCATCTCAAATCCTAAAGCCTTGGCCGTCTTAGACAGTCGCTTGTATTATTTAGATTCAGTCTATGAGAAATTGGTTCGGGTCGCTTTGCCCGATGGAAATAACCATAAGGTTATTTTAGAGAACGAGCCCGATCTGAAGATTTTCACCGTCTTTAAGAAGCGACAGTTGGTGGAGCACCCTTGCCTACAAAACAACGGGGGCTGCGAACAGATCTGTTTGCCTTCCGAACGCAAAACCCGAGTGTGCGCTTGTAGTGTCGGTTATAAAAAGGAGAACGAGGTGAATTGTATCCCCTACAAGACTTTTGCTGTTGTTTCGCAGTTGGATATGGTTCGAGGCTTTAGTTTGAATCTTTATTTTACTAACGTCTTTCCTCACGAGAACTACGTGGAAGTCTGTTGACTCGATGGATCTAACCGTAAAGTCCTGGTGAAGACAATAACCGACGCTCCTCGAGAGCTCGCCGTAAATCCTTTAAAACGTATCTTGTATTGGATCGATTACGGTCAATATCCTCGCATTGGCAAAGCTTATTTAGATGGCTCCAATTAGACGCCTTTGGTAACTTCAGGTATTCGCAACCCTAGGGGTTTAACCATCGATATGCTAACTCACGACGTTTATTGGGTTGATTCTAAGTTCGATATGATTCAGAAGATCTCTTACAGTGGAGGCAATCGACAAGTCATCAGACGTAATCTTCCGAATCCTATGGGAATAGCGGTGCACATGGGAAATGTTTATTGGGTTGATCGTAACATGCAGACCGTTCTTAGGGCTTCGAAGATTCCCGGCAACGAGATGACGATTGTGGAGATTCGGCCGATGAGCCCCCAGAGTACTGGAAAAGTTAAGGAAGGACCTGCTTCGGAGACCTCTTCACTTGCGATAATGGGAATTGTGTACCCCGTATTTATATTTGTGACGGTGATAATGATTGTCTCGATAACAGTTTCGAAGACAATAGGCATCGGTGCAGTAAGTTTACCTTCTTGAAGGATTTATTATTTTTTAAATGGGTACATCGGTTTTTTAGATAACAGAAGATGCGACGAAGAGACAGAATTTACTTGTGAAGCTAATAAGGTTTGGGGACGAGCTCAATGTATACCAAGAAAATGGCTATGCGATGGAGACCTGGATTGTGTCGATGGTGCCGATGAGAACTCCACCCTTCATCACTGTGCCACTCCACAACCTTGCGGGGAAGACCAATTCACTTGTGCTAATGGACGTTGTATAAATAAGGTATTTACATTCATGTTTTTCTCCGATTTTGGCCGATTTTCGGGGTTTTGAGTTAGGGCAGGATTCTGGCGTATTAAGGCATAATACACTCGAGAATAAAAGATTTCCGGGCGCTTCTCAAACATAAAAAATTTATTGTGTTAGAAAGGTTTCATTTTAAAGCCAAATTTAATTTTTCAAATGTTCCTACGTACTCCTAGTACCTATAACCGATGACAGTTCCCCGCGCTTCTCCTCTAAAATAAAAATTTTCGACAAAACTAAATAAATAAAAAAACGAACCCCTTGATTCACAAAAAAAAATCGTAGCGCCCTTATTTTCGATCCAATCATTACAAACGACACGGATTCGGAATCCTGAGGCTTTTTTACATAAGATACATGTATAATATGTATAGGGTGCGACGTTAATTTTTCGAAATTAAAAAATTGCTATTTTTAGAGCTTATTTTGAGCCAATTTTGAACTTTCAAAAAATTGTAGCGCCGTTAATTGTGGACGGATCTTTAAAAACTATTAAGAATCGGATTTGGCAGCCTTTTTGGCTTCGGATAGGCCTAAGAAACCGTAGGCGTGCTATTCCAGAGCTTTGGGAAAACGTTTTGAAAATTCAAAATCGATGGGTTTTAACCCATGTCTTTCTGGCAAAATATGAAAAAAATAGAATTGCTTTATATTGTGAGGGGACGTTCCTACGTACCCCTAGTGACTATAACCGGTGTCATTTCCCCGCGCTTCCCCTCTAAAATAAAAATTTTCGATACAAACTAAATCAATAGAAATACGTACCCCTTGATTCACAAAAAAAATCGTAGCGCCCTTATTTTCGATCCAATCATTACAAACGACACGGATTCGGAATCCTGAGGCTTTTTTACATAAGATACATGTATAATATGTATAGGGTGCGACGTTAATTTTTCGAAATTAAAAAATTGCTGTTTTTAGAGCTCATTTTGAGCCAATTTTGAACTTTCAAAAAATTGTAGCGCCGTTATTTGTGGACGGATCTTTAAAAACTATTAAGAATCGGATTTGGCAGCCTTTTTGGCTTCGGATAGGCCTAAGAAACCGTAGGCGTGCTATTCCAGAGCTTTGGGAAAACTAGCTCCTGCAGCTAGTTCGCGCCGCTTCCCCGCCGCCGCCGCCGCCCGTTTTTCTTTACGACCGAAAGTTTTTCCGCATAACTCTTATATTAGCAAATACTAATGGCAGAAGCCTTAAATTTAAAATTTTTCAAAACTTTTCGGCCGTCCGTTACGGGTCGGCCCCGCTTCGTCTCACCGCCCACCGCGCGCGCGCGCCTGCGACCCCCCACAATTTTTATTTTGCTTATTTCCGCCGAAATTTATCGGCGTGATTTACTCTTCGGATTTAATTAAAAGATTTTAGTTTTTTTTTTCGCGCCGAAACTTTAGATTTACGTTTGTTTGGTTTTTTCGGGCGTAGGGGGCGTCGGACGCGGATCCGCTCTGGCGGCGTACGGTGTGTTGCATAAGTGATTCGAATAATTTCGAGTGTCGGAAAAAAAATTGAAATCGTTGCCTTTTACGAAGTTTCGTGGGAACGAAGTTAATTTCCTAGGGGTTGGACGGCGGCGAGCGGCGGGCGAAGCGGCCGAGGGTAGGGGGGGCAATATTATAATCGTAAATCTAACGTCGCATGTCCGAATTGTTGAGAGAGTTTTATGTAAGGCTAATGATGTTTATAATACGTTTCTATTAATTCCTCCGACATGTTATGTCGTAACGAACTCATTTATTCATGGCGGCTCACTTTTATTTTCATTTTTTCCTTTCGCCCCACCCGCCCGGACTCGGAATCGTTATTTCTATAATAAAAAGCTTTGTTTGTGTGTTGTATAATTTATATTGTAATTATGGTTGCTGCGGGTCGGTCACGGGGGTAGTTTTCGTATTTAATTATGTCTTTCGGCGGGGACGCCCCTTCCCCTTTCTCGCTCTCTCTCTCTCTCTCAAAATTATTCGTAATTATCGATAAGGGTCCTTGGGTGTGTGCGGGCTTTTGTTTTTTTTTTCTTCCCTCTTGTTTTAATTTAATTTTATTTTGTGAATGAGGCGTCGTTTTTTCTCTTCCACGCGATCGTGGGCTTTTTAGACAAAAAAAATATTAAAGGAAATGCGTTGAGATACGAGGGGTGGGGGGCGCGAAAAATTTTAGGTTGGTTCGCGGGTCGGATGTGTTTTTCGGGCCCCCCCTCTCCATCGATTTCTATTTATTTTATTTTGCGCGAACTTTTTAAATTGCACGCCTATGGTTTTTCGGCCCTATCCGAAGGGGAAAAGTTCGGGCTTTTCGAATTTGTAAAATTTTTAAAGATCCGTTTACAAATAACCGACTTGTGAATTTTCAAGTGAAAATATTTAAAAAAGAATTACGCGTTCGAATCTTCCACCGCGTTTTTCTCAAAAGTTTCAAATGGCACGCCTATTGTTTTTTGATCTTGTCCGAATGAAAAAAGTCCGCGCTTTTCAAATCTCTAAAGTTTTTAAAAATCCGTTCACGTATAACCGCGCTAGAATTTTTTTAACGTCCCATTTTGTGGTACAAAAATATACCGAAAACTTCAACCCTTAATTACTCGAAAAATTAACATTGCGCCCTATGCCGATTTTGCACGTATCTTATAGGAAAAAGTCTCGGGATTCCGAATCCGCGTCGTTTTTAATGACCCGATCGAAAATAACGGCGCTACGATCGTTTTTCTGAGTCGAAGTGTATTTTTTTCGATTTATTTAGTTTTCTCGAAAATTTTTGGGATTGGAGGGGGAGTAGGGAAGAATGGCTCCCGAATATGCGGGTTTGAGGGCCATAGGAACGTCTCGTTAAAATTTAAAGCAAATCCGTCACCTAAAATTTTTTTCCTCAAAAATACGCAAGGGGTTAATCCATGTTTTTTTCCGATTTTGGCCGATTTTGGGGGTTTTGAGTTAGCACCGGTTTCGGATGCGTGGGGGTTGGGAACGTTCAGAAATGAAAGGATTTGACGAAATTCGCAAAAGCGACGGAGTTATCGCATTTTGAAAATTAAAAATTTTAGCAAAATTTACATTTTGAAAACTTCGAACACGTTTTTATCCCAGACTTAACATTGGGCTTTGTTTATTTTTTTGCCCGATCTTATGCTCAGATAAACGGGCTTTCAGAATCTGAAAAGTTTTTAAAGAACCGTTCACAAATAACCGAGCTACAAATTTTCAAATTGGAAATTTACAAAAAAATAATTACAACTCTGACTCTTCAAACCCGTTTTTCTCGAAAATTTTAAACGGTATGCTTATGGTTTTTTGATTCTATCCGAAGCCAAAAAGTCCGCCGAATCCGAATCCGTGTAGTTTTTAAAAATCCGTTTACAAATAACCGATTTACGCCCGATTAACCGTCGCCCATCAACCGAAATTCAATTTTTCCAAGTCAGCGGCGGGGTGACCAAAAGTATCTCAAAATCCACCCGCCCGATTTTGACCATTTTTGAACAACTTTCTTAGGACTTTACCATAAGCAGCCCTTATTAAAATGAACGTTGTAACTCGCCCTGAAAAAATTTATTTCAATCGATCAACCCCCACTCCCGATCCCTTTTTTTTTTAAATTATTTGCCTTATACTCCCACTTTTTTTTTGGCACCATGTTACTTAAAGTAGTCGGCCGAAATTAAATCTAGAAAGTCTTTAACGATAGCTCTTCGAATAACGACGATGCGATTTTTTTAATTGCGAAAAAATGAAAACGCACTATGACCGCGACGCCTCCACTTTTTCGCCATTTCTCACCCGACGTCGCTTACCGCTCTGGACGCCATCCTCTTCGCAGAAGACCGACGATTCTAAAAATGTGCTCATTCGCACCGGTACCTCTTCAACTAACCGACTTACGAAGGTCCAAAGAACCCGAACGCAATAAAAAAGGTAAAAATTTTCAACCCCGTTTTTCTCGGAAATTTCGTCGGCGATTTGCGGGCGATTTTCAAAAGGGAAGAGGGGGCGATTTTGGACTTTTTCGAAGGGGGAATGTACGGGGATTCCGATTTCGGGTGTTTTTTTACCGGATCTCGGGGAATTAAAGCGTTACGTCACGTGACAGGGCCTCGTTCGGCTCGGAACGATTTTGGACAGCCCTGCGTTAAATTTGACACGTTTTTTAATTTGAAGTTTCGTACGTTGAAGGCCGTTGGAAATAAAAATCAATACATTTCGCAGCCGGTCGTTCACGTAAGGCGATAAGCTTCGGCCGAAAAAGATAACCGAACCAGAAACTTTCACTTTTAGTTGTTTTCGAACGTCGGGCGCGCGAACGTCTTTTATTTTGAGTGAAAAAAATTAATTTTTTTGGTCGAAAAGTGCGACGAATTCGAATTTCGAAGTGGTGGGAAGCTGCGTCGAAAACTGAGCAAGGTAGGAGATTTTATTAAGCACCTGTGACGTCACGGGCTCTTGCTTAATTTTTCTGCACGATTTTGAGCGGCGGAGGGGGTGTGTTTTTATGGGAAAAATTCCGCTAATTTCGATTTCGAACAGTTTTTAAGTTGCATCGTAAACTAAGCAAGCTATGATTTTATTAAAATGAAATTACGTCACAAGCACATGACTGACTTAGGGCGCGCATTGCTCGAAAATTTTCCATACGAACCGCTCGTTTTTTTTATTGTATCCGAAGCTCAAAAGTGCAGGGAATTTAAAATTTTTGAAGTCACACCGAAAGTAAAGCCAGCTATGATTTTATAAAGATCTGTGACGTCACAGAAGCTCGTTAACCGTTTGACTTTGTTGAATTTTTTTGGGGCGATTTTGGGGGCGGAACGGGACGCGCTTTTGGTCTCGTTCGAATCGAAAAACTCCGAGGATTCCGATTTTGAATAGTTTTTGACGATATCTCGAAAACTAAGCGAGCTATGATTTTATTTAGATGTCATGACGTCATAAAGCCATCGTTGACTTGGAGCGCGCTTTACTTGAAGTTTTTCCATACGAACTCCATTGTTTTTCAGACTTATCCGAAGCGGAAAAGTGCTCGAAATCGGAATTTTTTTAGTTTTTGGCGATATCTTGAAAACTAAGCGAGCTATGATTTTATTCAGATGTCATGACGTCATAAATCCGTCGTCTGCTTTGAGCGCGCTTTACTGGAAATTTTTCCATACGAACCCCATTGTTTTTCGGACTTATGCGAAGCGAAAAAGTGCTCGGAATCTCAATTTTTTTAGTTTTTGGCGATATGTTTAAAACTAAGCGAGCTATGATTTTATTTAGATTTCATGACGTCACAAACCCGTCTTCGACTTTAAACGCGATTTAGTCGAAATTTTTCCTTACGAACTCCATTGTTTTTTGCACTTATCCGAAGCGGAAAATGCTCGGAATTTGATTTTTTTGAGTTTTTGACGATATTTTGAAAACTAAGCGAGCTATGATTTTATTTAGACGTCATGACGTCACAAACCCGTCGTCGGCTTTGAGCGCACTTTACTCGAATTTTTTTCATACGAACCCCATCGTTTTTTGGACTTATCCGAAGCGAAAAAGCGCTCGGGTTCTGAATTTTTTTCGTTTTCGACGATATCTTTAAAACTAAGCGACTTACGATTGTTTTATTGCGGTGACGTCACAAAAGACGTCGTTTACTTTTACGCGCGCCTTACTCGAAATTTTTCCGTACGAACCGGTCGTTTTTTATTCGTATCCGAAGCGCAAAAGTGCGAAGAATCCGAATTTTCAACTTCGTTCGGCTGGCCCGTCGCGTAAGCGATCTGCGAATTTTAAACGTTTCGAAATGCGTGCGTCGAACGATCCGATCGGCGGGGCGGCGGCGGGCGTCGGCCGCAGGGACCGCACGACGCAATGTTTGAAAAAGTCCACCCGAAATTAAAAGGCCGTGGAAAAAAAACAATCGCACTTTCGCTACAGACTAAAAGCTTTTTATTAGCGATTTACAAAATAATTGAAACCGATCCTTCTGTAAGCAAAAAATCAAAGTCGCTTCGGTTTGTTTTGATTTTTTCGCTGTTTTGATTTTATTATTTTTTTTTGCGCTCGATACGTTTTTTTTTTTTCATATCCGCGAGAGGGCTGGCGAAAAAGAATAACACGCGGGCCGCGGGGAAGGCGACGCGAGGGGAGAAAATGATTTTTCTCGATTCAATCGGGTTTTAATTGCGGAGGGCGCGATTTGCGGGGCCGGGGGCGGGTGTGCGTCGGGGACGTAGGTAGAGAGAGGCACACGTCGTCGTCGTCGGCCCCTTCGCCCCTCGCCTCGTCGGCGAAATGGAAGCGGCCCCATGTAATTTTAACAAGTTCCACTGTATATTTAATTATTGTAATACATATTTATAAAAGCGCGCCCGCTTTGGGGGTTGAAACGGCTACGCGGGGGGTGGGCGTTTAAATAAATAACAACCCTCCGCACCCAATTTACTTCCACCGAAAACTTTTTATTGTATATATAAAAAAAAGTTTCCCGAGCGTTATTATTGCTTCGGTCCCCGGCAGTTCGCGGAACTCTGGCGAGACGGGAGGGTGGGTCGGGGGCGGCAAGAATTAAAGAAACAATAAATGAAAGCAAAGCAAAGAGAAATATTAATACCGCCGCTCTCCTTTTAATAAAATAAGTCAACACGCCTCAGGTTCGGGAGCGGGGCGGAGGACGCGGCGGCCGCCGTTGCCACCGCCGCCGCCCTGCAAAACAAAACATTTATTTTACCGTTTTATAACTCGCTAAGAATATAATTCAAATAATATAATTTAAATTTTAAAAAGGCGCGTCCCCTTGCCCCGCACACACGCGAGCCGCGCTCGGCGCCCACCCCCTTCTGCTTCGCAACGCGAAAGGCCGCCGCCGCCGAGCTCCAAGATTCATAACCTCAATTAATTATAAAAATAATTCCGAAATGGGTCAAGAGGCTCGTAAAACATCCCTTAAAACAAACTCCCGCCACTTAAAACTTTCGCCCTTCTACCGCTCCTTATTTTTTTTACTCTTTTCGTTGTATTAATAACGACGTTTGTTTTAAATTTCCCCCACTCCACCGTTTGATTTTCGTTTTGTGTAAAAAATTGTAAAATTTGATTTTCTAAAAGGGTTGTTTTACGATTTTCATAAGGCAAGTGACCCCTCTTTCGATTCGTACGGAAGTCCACTTTACAGCGGTACCAAAAAACAAAATGGTTGCTATTTGATTTAGCGGAGTTCCGAACCGCGGGGCGACGTCAAAGGATCGGGGATAAAATTTCAGTGCGACATCGTATTGTACGCTAAAAAATGTCCTAAGAAAGTGTCTTTTGTTTTTTTAAAATCGCGCTAACAACGGAGCCACAGCCAACTTATTAAATTCAAATTTATTCTTAGATTTTTGCAAATAACTTTTTTACTTTTTAAAATAAAGCGGGCTTGTAACATATCGTTTAATTCGTAAAAAACCCCTCTTCTCGAAAATGTTAAAAAACAAAATGACCGCTATTTGATTTAGCGGAGTTCCGAACCGCAGCTTTACGCGAAAGGATCGGGGGCAAAATTTCGATTTGTCATCGTATTGTACGGTAAAAAAAGTCTTAAGAAAGTGTATTTTGTTTTTTTAAAATCGCACTAATAAGGGAGGCAAAGCCAACTTAAAAAAAATTAATCTACTCTTAGATTTTTTAAATAACTTTTTTATTCTTTAAAATAAAGCGGGCTTGTTACATATCGTTTAACTCGTAAAGAACTCCTCTTCTCGAAAATTAAAAAAAAAACAAAATGGCCGCTATTTGATTTAGCGGAGTTCTGAACCGTAGCGCTACGTGAAAGGATCGGGGTCAAACTTTCAGTTTGCCATCGTATTTTACGTTAAAAATGGTCTTAAGGAAGTGTCTTATGTTTTTTTTTTAATCGCGGTAATAATGGAGCCACAGCCAACTTAAAAAATTGTAATCTATTCTTACGTGTGTGCAAATAACTTTTTTATTCTTTAAAATAAACCGGGCTTGTTACATATCGTTTAACTCGTAAAGAACCCCTCTTCTATTTCGATATTTATCGTTCGCACAATAAAATTTATATGAAACGCATTATTTTCCAATAAACATATTCGAAGGCCGCAAAGGAATCCAAATATAACGCGCGTCGGACGTGCTCGTATGCGCATATCCGACTGAATTAAACTATTATAATATTTAATCTGCAACGTAACCGATCGCCTGTTTTGTTATTTTCATAAATACTTAGCCGGTTTATGGCTTTCTGCTATAATAAATCCTATAATAAGTATTCCAGGCCTTCGCACACGTGTTTTTCGTCGTCGCCCTCCGCGCACGCGTTCGCTCTCGTCGCTCTCGAACCAGTGCCGTACCGAAACGGGAGGGGCGCCCTTCCCGAACAAATCGCCTACAATTTCGCCCGTAACAAACGAAAAGGCGCCCGTCCGCCCCACAAGACGGCCCTCGACGCGCGCGGGGGGCGGCGGCGGCGGCCTCCTCTCTCTCTCGGAGAGATCATAAATATTTCTTTCTGCATTGTAAATAACCCTAAACGCGAAGACTACAAACTTATGAATTATTTGCGTTCATTTATGTAATATTCACGTTGCAATTTGAATAGAACTCGCTCTTCTATGCCAATCCGTTTGGTAAATAATTGAATTGTTTGAGAAACGCTGCCCTCTCGACGACGACCCAAAGTTGGGCCGCCGCCCCTCTTTCCGCGCCGCCTCCCGCCGCCTTTGTTGCGAGCAGTCGGCCGAAAAGGGGGGATCTCCTCTCGGTCGCAGGCGCGCATTGCGACCCCCCGAAAACGCGGGCGCCTTGCGGCGAGGCTAGTTCTTTTCGCGCGCGGAATGCGCGTAAATATTTCTTAATTTTTAATTATAAATAAATGCCAGACTAAACTAAAAATACGACGTGCGATTTTTAAAAGCGCGTTGCACTCGGCCGGCGGGGGTCGGAGGGGCGGACGGGGGGTGTGTGCAAGACGTAAACGGCACGAAATGAGTATTAAATTAATAATAAAAATGATGAAAGAAGAAAAAAAAATTGAGGACTGAATAAGAAGATTGTTAATTTGTCGTCTCGTGAATAAGAAATGAAGAGTGCTGCTTGATACAGAGGATTAGTGTTATTACCGAATGATAAATACTTTCGCCATTCCATTACTTATGTAAACTTTAAACCTTTCCCTTATCAATTATTTATCGGACGATTTTGTATCGGAAGGAGGACGAGAGCGCGCGGCGCGCCCCGCGCGCGCTGGCAGCGCTAAGAAAGCATTGGCGTGCGCCGCGAAATTTTCGAGGAAAACGGGCTCGAAGATTCGGACTTTTTAAATTGCGTTCGGGTGCTTTGAACGTTCGTAACTTAGCTGGTGTCATTTCCCCGCGTTTTCCCTCTAAATTAAAAATTTTCGACAAAACTAAATAAATAAAAAAACAGACCCCTTGATTTACAAAAAAATGGTAGCGCCCTTATTTTCGATCCAACCATTACAAACGACACGGAATCGGAATCCTGAGGCGTTTTTACATAAGATACATGTAAAATATGTATAGGGTGCGACGTTAATTTTTCGAAAATAAAAAATTGCCTTTTTTGCCGCTCATTTTGAGCCAATTTTGAACTTTAAAAAAATTGTAGCGCCGTTATTTGTGGACGGATCTTTAAAAACTATTCAGAATCGGATTTGGCAGCTTTTTTGGCTTCGGATAGGCCTAAGAAACCGTAGGCGTGCTATTCCAGAGCTTTGGGAAAACGTTTTGAAAATTCAAAATCGATGGGTTTTAAACACATGTATTTTTGATAAGAAATGAAAAAAATAGAATTGCTTTATATTGCGAGGGGACGTTCCTACGTACCCCTAGTGACTATAACCGGTGTCATTTCCCCGCGCTTCCCCTCTAAAATAAAAATTTTCGATACAAACTAAATCAATAGAAATACGTACCCCTTGATTCACAAAAAAAATCGTAGCGCCCTTATTTTTGATCCAATCATTACAAACGACACGGATTCGGAATCCTGAGGCTTTTTTACATAAGATACATGTATAATATGTATAGGGTGCGACGTTAATTTTTCGAAATTAAAAAATTGCAATTTTTAGAGCTCATTTTGAGCCAATTTTGAACTTTCAAAAATTGTAGCGCCGTTATTTGTGGACGAATCTTTAAAAACTATTCAGAATCGGATTTGGCAGCCTTTTTGGCTTCGGATAGGCCTAAGAAACCATAGGCGTGCTATTCCAGAGCTTTGGGAAAACGTTTTGAAAATTCAAAATCGATGGGTTTTAAACCCATGTCTTTTTGGCAAAATATGAAAAAAATAGAATTGCTTTATATTGCGAGGGACGTTCCTACGTACCCTAGTGACTATAACCGGTGTCATTTCCCCGCGCTTACCCTCTAAAATAAAAATTTTCGATACAAACTAAATCAATAGAAATACGCACCCCTTGATTCACAAAAAAAATCGTAGCGCCCTTATTTTCGATCCAATCATTACAAACGACACGGATTCGGAATCCTGAGGCTTTTTTACATAAGATACATGTATAATATGTATAGGGTGCGACGTTAATTTTTCGAAATTAAAAATTGCTATTTTAGAGCTCATTTTGAGCCAATTTTGAACTTTCAAAAATTGTAGCGCCGTTATTTGTGGACGGATCTTTAAAACTATTCAGAATCGGATTTGGCAGCCTTTTGGCTTCGGATAGGCCTAAGAAACCGTAGGCGTGCTATTCCAGAGCTTTGGGAAAACGTTTTGAAAATTCAAAATCGATGGGTTTTAACCCATGTCTTTCTGGCAAAATATGAAAAAAATAGAATTGCTTTATATTGCGAGGGACGTTCCTACGTACCCCTAGTGACTATAACCGGTGTCATTTCCCCGCGCTTCCCCTCTAAAATAAAAATTTTCGATACAAACTAAATCAATAGAAATACGTACCCCTTGATTCACAAAAAAAATCGTAGCGCCCTTATTTTCGATCCAATCATTACAAACGACACGGATTCGGAATCCTGAGGCTTTTTTACATAAGATACATGTATAATATGTATAGGGTGCGACGTTAATTTTTCGAAATTAAAAAATTGCGATTTTTAGAGCTCATTTTGAGCCAATTTTGAACTTTCAAAAAATTGTAGCGCCGTTATTTGTGGACGGATCTTTAAAAACTATTCAGAATCGGATTTGGCAGCCTTTTTGGCTTCGGATAGGCCTAAGAAACCGTAGGCGTGCTATTCCAGAGCTTTGGGAAAACGTTTTGAAAATTCAAAATCGATGGGTTTTAACCCATGTCTTTCTGGCAAAATATGAAAAAAATAGAATTGCTTTATATTGCGAGGGGACGTTCCTACGTACCCCTAGTGACTATAACCGGTGTCATTTCCCCGCGCTTCCCCTCTAAAATAAAAATTTTCGATACAAACTAAATCAATAGAAATACGTACCCCTTGATTCACAAAAAAAATCGTAGCGCCCTTATTTTCGATCCAATCATTACAAACGACACGGATTCGGAATCCTGAGGCTTTTTTACATAAGATACATGTATAATATGTATAGGGTGCGACGTTAATTTTTCGAAATTAAAAATTGCTATTTTAAAGCTCATTTTGAGCCAATTTTGAACTTTCAAAAATTGTAGCGCCGTTATTTGTGGACGGATCTTTAAAAACTATTCAGAATCGGATTTGGCAGCCTTTTTGGCTTCGGATAGGCCTAAGAAACCGTAGGCGTGCTATTCCAGAGCTTTGGGAAAACGTTTTGAAAATTCAAAATCGATGGGTTTTAAACCCATGTATTTTTGATAATAAATGAAAAAAATAGAATTGCTTTATATTGCGAGGGGACGTTTCTACGTACCCCTAGTGACTATAACCGGTGTCATTTCCCCGCGCTTCCCCTCTAAAATAAAAATTTTCGATACAAACTAAATCAATAGAAATACGTACCCCTTGATTCACAAAAAAAATCGTAGCGCCCTTATTTTTGATCCAATCATTACAAACGACACGGATTCGGAATCCTGAGGCTTTTTTACATAAGATACATGTATAATATGTATAGGGTGCGACGTTAATTTTTCGAAATTAAAAAATTGCTATTTTTAAAGCTCATTTTGAGCCAATTTTGAACTTTCAAAAAATTGTAGCGCCGTTATTTGTGGACGGATCTTTAAAAACTATTCAGAATCGGATTTGGCAGCCTTTTTGGCTTCCGATAGGCCTAAGAAACCGTAGGCGTGCTATTCCAGAGCTTTGGGAAAACGTTTTGAAAATTCAAAATGAATGGGTTTTAAACCCATGTATTTTTGATAAAATATGAAAAAAATAGAATTGCTTTATATTGAAAGGGGACGTTCCTACGTACCCCTCGTAACTATAACCGGTGTCATTTCCCCGCGCTTCTCCTCTAAAATAGAAATTTTAATATCCATGTTGTTTCTCGATTTTGGCCGATTTTGGGGGATTTGTGTTAGGGCCGGATTTCGACGTGTTAAGGTCCGATACGTTCGGAAATGAAAGATTTCCTCGTAATTATCAAAGATCAAAAAGTTATTGCACTTTTAATCCCTTGAGTATCATAAACTAAAAATTAGGGGTTTAATTAAAATAAAGTAATAACAAATACATTCGTAACACCCTGTATTATGTTTTTCCTTTAACAAAATAAATCGATAATTTTATTTAAAATAATCGAGGCTCTTTTAATTGGCATTATCGCTTTTGGTATCAGGTAACTTAGTTTTGGCGGTCTACGGATAAAACGTATATTAGCACTTACGTAAAACTTTCCATTTCTGAATCATTTTGCAATGTACAGCCAAGTCGAACGATTGTGTGTTATTTATTATTATAAATTAGTGCATATGAGTGCTCATTACAACCTTTCATTTAAGGTAAATCGTAATTTTAGCGATTTTTTTTTAAAAATTCACACATTTCGTAAAATATTTCAGCTAATAATTATTTTTTCAGTTCTTTTGCTCATTTTATTAATTTTATTTTCTTATGTGTTTAGGAGACAACGAATTTCACCGTCAGCAGTGCTAAGGCAATTCCCGGCGAGGCAAGCAGAGGTACGGGCCAAAGTCATCCCATGTGCAATCGGACTTCTTTCAGTCGACTCGTTCGAAGGATGTTTTCCCGCTGTTTATGGAACTCAAAGGTAGGCCCCGGCTACTTGGGCTTGTTAATATCCCTTTCTCTTCTGTAATTGTTTTTGGCTATGGTTTTCATTTGTAACATTCACACTTGTACTTGTGTTATAATTTTTCGAACATTTGACTTTGAAAATTCGTTTCTATTACCGCAATTAACTCTCGAGTTACAAGTCAAATCGCACCATTCTGTTTTAATGAGAAATCATTGAAGATAAAGTATCATAGATTTTTAATAAATCATAGAACAAAATGAAATCTTTAAAATAAATTAAAATTAGTTTACGAATAATTTGTATTAATAAATGTTATGATTTAATTCGGTCGATAACTACTAATACTCTTAATATTGAATAAGATAATTAATTATTTTCGAAAATCATTATATATTTTGCCCAATACAACTAATTCGTTTCCTTTTTGAATCCAAATAAATAATAAAGATCAAACTGCAATCTATTTTATTAATAAAGCTTTACTTTATTTATAAAAAAATCAACATATTTGTCAGTAGCGTAGAAGTCCTTTTAGTATTTGTATTTCAAAACGTCAATTTCAGAATTATTAACAGTTAACTTTCAAAGTTATTTGTGCTATCTTCGGGTGTAATTGCAGCCCTAAAATTTTAATATGTTGTTAATAAAGTTTTATTTTATTTATAAAAAAATCAACGTACTTGTCAGTAACGTAGAAGTCCTTTTGGTATTTGTATTTCGAAACGTCTATTTTAGAATTATTAACAGTTAACTTTCAAAGTTATTCGCGTTATCTTCGGCTGTAATTGCAGCCCTAAAATTTTAATGTTATTAATAAAGCTTTACTTTATTTATAAAAAAAAAATCAACGTACTTGTCAGTAGCGTAGAAGTCCTTTTGGTATTTGTATTTCGAAACCTGGATTTCAGAATTATTAACAGTTAACTTTCAAAGTTATTTGTGCTATCTTCGGGTGTAATTGCAGCCCTAAAATTTTAATATGTTATTAATAAAGCTTTACTTTAATTATAAAAAAAAAATCAACGTACTTGTCAGTAGCGTAGAAGTCCTTTTGGTATTTGTATTTCGAAACGTCGATTTCAGAATTATTAACAGTTAACTTTCAAAGTTATTTGTGCTATCTTCGGGTGTAATTGCAGCCCTAAAATTTTAATATGTTATTAATAAAGCTTTACTTTATTTATAAAAAAAAAATCAACGTACTTGTCAGTAGCGTAGAAGTCCTTTTGGTATTTGTATTTCGAAACCTGGATTTCAGAATTATTAACAGTTAACTTTCAAAGTTATTTGTGCTATCTTCGGGTGTAATTGCAACCCTAAAATTTTAATGTTATTAATAAAGCTTTATTTTATTTATAAAAAAATCAACGTACTTGTCAGTAGCGTAAAGTCCTTTTGGTATTTATAATTATTAAATTTTGGCGCCTGATTCTTAGGCAACAAATGGTGATTGTATACCTAGTTGCATATGTTGCTTTCTTAAATTTAGAATATATATTAACTATGTTTATTGTTTTTTTCACACTTGTGAATTGTTGTTCTTATGCATGTAACACTTTAAAAATATTTCCTTCTACATCATAGGTCAAGCGGTAACCCTTCGTTAGTCACCTGGTCTACAATCGTAGACCACCTCCATTGACTTAACATGGTACGATATTTGAGGTGACTAACGAAGGGTTAAGTTTTAAATGTAGTGCCTAAAAATCAATTTCAAATTTATGAATTTATAACATTATATAAATTAAAGCTACTTAGATACGGCTAATAAAAGGGTTTATTTTGCCGACTCCAAGTTGGATTTTATTGACTTCTGTAATTACGATGGATCGGGCAGGCAACAGGTGCTAGCTGGTAGCCATTATCTCCTACATCCGCACTCTTTAACCCTTTTCGAGGACACCATGTATTGGACCGATCGGCAGCTCAGTCGCGTGCTCTCCGCTCATAAATTTAAAGGTTTGTAAGTTGCTTAGGAATTTCAGGTGATTAATTTACTTGTTTTAGGGAGCAACCAGACTGTGGTCTCGCATTTGATCTCGCAACCGCTAAACATCCATGTGCACCATCCATCCTTACAACCAATCTCGCTTAATCCATGTCAAAACGAGCCCTGCCAACAACTCTGCCTTAATACAGGTAGAGCAGTCGATCCCTGCATCCCGAAGGAGAAGAGAAGCGACGGCTATTTAGATTGTCGCTCAGGAAAAGACGAAATCGAATGCCCCGGAGTGCCATGCCGTTTGGATCAATTCAGATGTGCAAATGGGGCTCGATGTATCGAAACTTCTTAAAAATGTGACCTCAAAAACGATTGCGGAGACAATTCCGACGAGCTGGGTTGCAGTAAGTCAATTTAAGTAATTTTATAGTAATAAGTGAAATTTTAAATTTGAAATGCCCACCATCGCATAAAAGCCTCTTTGCAACCAGGCTCGCCAATCGCGAATAAACAAAAATCACCAGGACTTGTTTGTTTACAGATTTTCCATTGTGTCATGGCGGACAGTTTAGACGTGCAAATCAATTATGTATTCCCATGGGTTTTCATTGCGATGGATACTAGGATTGTTCAGATGGCTCAGACGAACACAATTGTACAGCTATTGCGTGTCCGGACAACAAATTCCTGCGTCCTAAAGGTGATGGGAATAAAGCTCCTAAGTGCATCTCAAAATCACAATTATGCAAGGGCAAAAACGACTGTGACGACGGTGCTGATGAAGAAAAAGCTTGTTGTAAGTAACTCTTATTATTAAATCGACCTTTTACTTAGTTTAATGGTGTAGCACAACTCTCGTGTCCTTCGTTGGGTTGCAAGTATAAGTGCCAAGCCTCTTTGAATGGAGGTGTTTGTTCCTGTCCCGAAGTCAAGAAATTAGCCCATGATAACAGAACATGCATCGATAGAAACGAATGCATCGAATGGGGCTTCTGTGACCAATTATGTACCAACACTGAAGGAGGTTACGTTTGCTCTTGTGCACAGGGCTACGAACTTAGGAGTAGAAATAAATGTCCAGTACCCAACGCAACCGAAATGCTACTTTTCTTCGTGCAGGATGAACACCTGAGGTGAAGACGTTACAATTGTAGCTAACACAACAGGAGCCAGCGGTTTAGATTTCCATTATGCGAAAGACTTATTGTTTTGGTTCGATATTAAGACTCGTAAGGTTAGTAAGTTTTTTACGTAGTTCTTCTTGGTTTATTAAAGAAATATTTTGTAGATCCACTCTCAGCAGCTCAAAGCTCCTGTGATTGGTTTAACAATGGTCCATGAGCTAGATATAATGTTGCCAGGAACCTGGTCGCCGGTGGCTGTAGCTGTAGATTGGGTCGGTGATAAATTATACGTTGTGGATTCCATTGGTCAGAAGGTGTATGTTTTTTAGCTCAGCGGTCGTTGGCATGCCGTTGTCTTAGGCTCGAATCTTACGAATCCAGCCGATATAGCTCCTGATGCTTTAGAAGGTTATATGTTTGTAGCTGATAGCTCGCAGGTCCTTAAAGCTAACATGGATGGTAGCAATGCTTATGCCATCGTAGACGAAGCCGCTTATAAAGCTTCTGGTGTGACTGTCGACATCATTGCTAAAAGAGTTTATTGGTGTGACTCTTTATTGGATTATATTGAAACCGTGGACTACGAGGGACAAAATAGGTACTTAGTAATTAGAGGACAATCAGTTCCAAGCCCTTCTAGATTAGCTCTCTTCGAGAACCGCGTTTATTGGACGGACGGGACTAAGCAAGGCTTTATGTCTGTCGATAAGTACGAGAGTAGCTCGAGCATACAATCCATCTATCGTATGTCGGATGTGAGGAATCCCAGGACTGTTAAAACTATGCACGGCTTAAGCCAGCCTTTTGTAAACAATCCTTGCGGCCATACCAACGGCGGTTGCCAACATATGTGCATAGTAACTCATACCATCTCCGGCTTAGGTTACCGATGCGCCTGCCACATCGGATGGCGGCTAACATCGAACGAGCAACACTGTGATTTAGTTAATGAATTTCTCATGTACTCCCAACAAAGATTTATAAAAGGGAAAGTCTGAAATCCTGTTATCGAAGGATTTAGCAATGCTATGCTTCCGTTGTGTCTCGTCCGGCCAGATTTGTAGGGCTCGATTTTGATGCGTGAGATCAACACATTTATTACTCTGACGTCTTGCAGGACGTGATTTATAGGGTGCATAGGAACGGAACGGGGACTGAGATAGTTTTAGTTTTGCAGAATGAAGGGCTCGCAGTGGATTGGATGTCGAAGAACCTGTATTACGTCGACAGTCGCAAGGGGACACTTAATATACTTTCGACGCGTAATGTTACTTATAGGAGAACGCTTCTGAATAATCTGAAGCGCCCTAGAGTTATAGTCATCCACCTCAATAAGGGTTATATCTTCTTCTCCGAATGGGATCCTGTGTAGTTTATTAACAATTTCTGTGTGCGTCTTTAAGACGACATTATATTAGGGCCACATCTTTTTATACTTTATTTTATAAGTGTTAACAAATTTAATTAATAGGAGGAGTCATTTCATTCCCGAAGGAAACTAAAGGAAGAAATTGAATGCGAAAAGCTGTCGCAAGACATTGTCAAGCAACTTCTTTCCACCAACAGACTGAAGGATATCTTACGTAAGTAATAGTCTTATGTTGTTCCTCAGAGAGTGTTCATCGTGTGGTTTAGTTCCAGGCCCCGAACATAAAAAACCCAGCGATTACGTGAGTGGTTTATTTCGTGTCGAAGTGACGTCGAGGCCCAGGTCTTTGACTTCGCTTTTAAAAGCAGCAGTCCCCTTCTTTGATCTGCTCTTGACAACTTCCCTCATTAAGTTTAGGTCTGTTTGGTTTTTTATTTTGTTTGTTTGTTGTGTGTTTGTGTGTATTGTGCTTAAAAGTTTTGTGTAATTGTAGTGATGCGTCGTCTGGAGGGCCTAGTTTGGAGGCAGCAAGCCTTTATTCGCCCACTTCGACTTATTTTAATACTTTAGAGTCTAAAGCCAAGTTCCTCGCCAGATTTAATTAGAACATGAACCAGTACAACATCGTTAAGGATACCAAAGAATTAAATCAAAAGAAAGTAAGCTTGTTATTTAATCTTTAGTTTTTTCAAAACTGATTTGAAAATAAGTCCGGTTAGTGTTTTTTATTTTTAATGGTTTTGTAAACCTACTGGATCTTTGCATGATGGCGGCTTTTGTTGACATTTGTAATGCTGAGTTTTGTGTTTTTAGAGTGAATTAGTTAATAGATTGGATAAAAAATTGCAAGTTTTGAGGGGCGAACAGTTGGTTGCGAGTGAGGAATGTAGAATTAACGATGAGCTTGGTGAGAATGTCGAAGTGCATATGAATAGACTGACAAGGCCCCACGAAGCTGCGAAGTTTCGTTTGCATGTTGAGGAAGTTGGAAAGATTACTAGTTTATTGTTGGGTATGTTGGGGAGACTTGCTCGAGCCGAGAACGCTCTGATGGGTACGAATGAGGAGCATCCTGAAAGGGTAAGGTTTTTGTTGCATGTGCATCGTTAGGCTATGTTGAAATTATTCTTTTTAGTGTGTGATGGAAGGTAAAAGGGATAAGCTTAAGGAGCAATTGGAGGAGGCAAAGAATCTTAAAGAAAGCATCGACAGAAGGAGTATAAGCGTTTCGGACAGTCTCTATAAATATATGCGTTCGGAAGAGTATGCTGATTATGATCATTTCATTAATATGAAAGCAAAGCTCATAATGGATGCACGGGAGATTGCAGATAAGATCGAATTAGGAGAAGAGTAACTGTTGGCTCTTAAGGAAACACTTACCACGGCAGACTGATGTGTTATAATTGTTTTAAG
Organism: Sinopyrophorus schimmeli; assembly: GCA_036325965.1. Taxonomy (NCBI): domain Eukaryota; kingdom Metazoa; phylum Arthropoda; class Insecta; order Coleoptera; family Elateridae; genus Sinopyrophorus; species Sinopyrophorus schimmeli. The sequence continues at coordinate 26,381 of JARFIZ010000407.1, forward strand.
ATCATTTTATTAGCTCGAGTTTTATTGAGCCCTCGCAACTAGTCCTTTGGACTAAGATCAAGCAATTTGTGTTATAATTCGAAATTTTTATATAGATTTTGTTTTTATTATGTTACTCTTTAGGATTTACTTTTGGTACTTAATTTGTATTGTGATTTTTTTTTTTGAGTACCGTTGAGTTATATTGTTTTCTTTTTTTTTGTATTACATAGGGTTTACCTCGGAATATCTGCAGTAATTTGCTTTGTACTCGTAGATTTGTTGGCTGCTTTGATTTCAGGCTTAGTTTGCTTCGTACTGGTCAATGGTGGACTTCGTTTTGTTGTAACTGCCACTTTGACCTACATTTGGAAGTTAATAAGCAGTTTATCCTTTTGCTGTTAATTTATTTTAATTTTCTTGTATTAGAAAGTTAAGAGGCTGATGGGAGTTTTAAACAATATTACTAGTAAAATAAGTAGTTTACTAAGGTTGGTAATTTATAGCATTAATTTTATAGATGTAATGCAGCTCGTAAGTATAGGTTTTGCAAGTGCACTGTTTATATCAGATTTTCCGTTTTGCATTAGTGTTAATTAGTTTTTTACATGGAATGTAAACTGTTTTATGCTTTAGGTTCTATGTCTGTGTATTATTTGTTTTCCTAACAATACAATCTTAAATGCGCAATTAATTCCCAAGTTTGCATGTTAGTAGGACTAGAGAATTTGTTACGCACCACACAATTTCCTAAAAATGAAGCAACATTGCCTCGATAAAAATATTTCATACAGTTAACCTAGAAATATTTTTATCGGGGCACTGTTTTTTCATTTTTAGGAAATTGTTTTGTGCGTAACTAATTCTCAAGTCTTACTAACGTGTAAACTTGGGAATTAATTGCCCAATTGAGATTGTATTGTTAGATAGTCTTGAACTTAGGTATTAAAAATATTTATAGGTTTTCCGTAGGAATTATTTTTTATCGGAGTAGTATTGATTTTGTGTTCGTTATTCATTTAAAAATTATTTTTGTTATTAATAACTAAAGGCTTAAAAGTTTTTAATGATATATTTTATAATGTTTATGTTCGTTAGAAGTAAGAATAACTGTTTTAGTTTTAATTAATTTACGCCTGAAAGTAGGCAACATGGTAACCCTTTCATGCTTGCGTCGTAAAAAAATCAATACTTTCAAGATCGTCGTTTCGACCAATAGCGAGCGAGCTTTTGGCTTCCCATGGTTGTCCCCACTATCCTTCATCTGTCGATGGCAGTTGAGGTGTAATGGAGCATGGGTATACATCTGTGGTCGGAAAAAATAATTGTCCTCGAAGGGTAGTTCTGCGGGGGATTTGAAGACGAGCGGCTCTTCTAGGTTCCGCGGCCACAAATAATATGGATTGCAATTCTTTATTGTGTTTAATACATTTTATTACAGGTTTAAGTTTAGGGTAGGTCTGTGGGTGAAGTAGGTGCTTCACATCTACTTCCTCCATCAGGGGTAGCTCAAAACCGCAGACATTCAAATGCGAATGTCCGCGCTTTTGATCTCTTATCGTAGACGTAGTTAATAAGTAAAGGGATGTATAAGGGGAAAATTGGGGAAATAAATGTAATTTATGTACACGTCTTCTTTTTTTTCATTTATAATTTACCTAATTAAAAAAATATAAAAATTAAAGGAAACTTTGTCAAAACGATTTAAAAAAATTTTGATTTCGAATACCTCCTCATTCATCATGTGATCCTGATACAAATTGACGAAATTTCGTTCGGTTTTGCAAAATTAAGAAAACTATAGCCGCAGGCTACAAAAAATTTTGAAGAAAACTTGGGCAAAATGGACTAAATTGTGTCGATTTGTAACAGGAGTACATAAGTGCGAAAAGGTAAGTCGAAACTTTTGACGGGAAAAAAAAAAGGTTAGGCAAAATAAATTTTTGCAAAATGTAATTTGAAATCGCGAGTTACGGTCGGCCGAGTCGGCCGAGTCGGCCGAGGGTTTATCTTAGAGATTTTTAAAATATTTTTCAAATCACGAGTATCCTACGGTCATTCGTCATTCGTCATTCGTCTCGTTCGGCTCGTTGCTCGTTGGATTTTTCTTATAGATTTTTAAAAATTCGACTTGTATGGGAATCGAACACGAGACCATTCGAACAAACAACCAATATCTCCCCAACTGAGCTATGGCGTTATACACTAAATTTTGTGCTTTAGTGCTTTAGTACTTTAGTATATACGTTTAAAACCAATAATTTTTGAAGTTATAACTTTAAAAATTATTTTTAAACATTTACGTAGTTAGATGTGAACCCCACTCACTTAGATTTAATCCCACCTTTTAGCTGGTCTTACAATTAATTTTTATTAAAAGACATGTAACGATCAAGACTCTTTATTGTATATATTAAAATTGGTACATTTTACACATTTTATTACAATAAAAAGTTGCAACCCTAACGATTGTTTTATTGGTATAAATTAAAAAAGAACCTTATGGGCAATATGTAAACCAAAAGTGATTTAATTTGCACATCAATCTTGGGATTGCAACTTTTTTTACAATTGGTTATAAATTTAATTCTATAAATAAAAGGGAAAAGGGTGAATATGCTTTAAGTGTGTCTGAAAAGATAAAATAATAATATGTGGGTGGGGTGGCGTTGTTATTTTACAAAAGTAATAATAAATAAAAGTTAAGTGTCCTTCAAAGTGCTACATAAATCAAAAGGAAGACAACAAAGAAAAAAGGTAAGTATTTGAAAGATAAAGAAGTAAAATATTAAAAAAAGAAGTCCAAAAAATATTAAGTTGAATGAAAAGTATAAGAAGTGGTAATTTTTAACAAATTCCAATAAAATCTAAGTAAAAATGAATTAATTTTGCAATATAATTCTAAAGTTCACGAAAGTTCGAAGAATAAACAAGACGGGAAAAATTAATAAGAAATAAAAATAATAACATTCAAAACGCACGGTCCAATAATTAAATGAAAAGAGGGTGGGTTTAATATTATTAAGAATTAATTAAATACGTACAAAGCAATACAAAAGGTAGCTCAAAAATGATGAGAAGTATTTATAGAGCAAACGCAGACAAGTTCTAAAAAATTACCGAAGTTAAAATAAATAATAAACTAAAAATTAAATAAATTGTGTCAATAGAATAGAAAAATATACAAAATAAGAGATGAGAATTAGTAAGATAAGTAAGTAGAAGTAGGAAAATAATTTTAATGCCGCAAGTTGAGATGTGAATAACAAAAATAATGTAACATAAGCAAATTATATTTCTTAGACATTATATCTTAAAACTTATTATAAATCAAAACGACCCTTTTAGTTCATTTTTCTCTCTCTACACATTTCAAATTTATCCCACCTTCTGTAATTATGTGAGTTGTGTGCGTTTGTTTAATTTCAATTTTTACTTTATGACCTTCCATAAATAAATATATTAAAAAAAATGTTTATTAAAAACTAAGTTCTAAATATTCGAAATAAATATATTATTAAATTTTTAAGTTTAAAAAATAATTGAAATGTAATTATTAATTGATTATTATTAATAATGGTGTTTTACTCCAAATATATTTAACCATTTTAATAATAAATTAATAATTAAAATTAATTTCAAAAAGAAATTGTTGACTTAATTTCTTTCTAAAATATGTTATTAAGAGTTTGATTTAAAAATGCAATACTAATTCAATTATCCATAACATACTGATTACTGTAAAGATACTTGAAAATCAAACAAATAAGTAAGTAAAGCCAAAAATGTGTGTACGTGTAAATGTGTGTACTTAGCAACTATCCTAATACAATGGATCAAACAGCAAGGACTCGTGCACAGCACAAGTGACCTTTGCTGTTATCAACTAATTTACATCTACGAAGATATAATGTCTAAGAAAACATCAGAATTCATTTTATAAACCGCGTTGCTGTATTATTTTTTTTAATCAAAATAGAAACACCGCATTAGTATTTCTTGCAAAAGGGTATGACTACCCAAACTAAATTTTGGAACAAACGATTTATCATATCTCGATAAGACACAAAAGAACTAACAAATAAATAACAAAATTCTTACAAACTAAAGAGTATATATCTATACATAATATATAAAGACGTTTTCATAACGTCTGATGATATTTTGTGGAATCCAATCTCCAGGCCTCTCGGTTCCCCAAATCTCTCCCTGACAGGTTCCTTTCCGATATTGCTTTAGTAATTCTTCTTTTCCTCGTGTTGGGAGATCTTCCTCTTTTTCTTCTGGTGATGTTGTTCCTGGCCCAGTACAATCCTTCATGGGCTCAGCATTCATCGATGAATCAATGGTTGTCGCTCGATGAACGATTAACCAGAAATCCTCAAACTCCATATTGCAGTAACAACATGGAACATGGGACATTTCATACCCTACAAAAATTAAATTCATTAATACTTATACATATTAAAAATAAAAGTAACAAACCCAAACATAAATGGAGTTGAAGAAACAATGTGACTTTAATGTAACCAAAAAATAACTAAATTATTGAAGTTTATTTCTTAAAATTTAATTAATTAAAACAGAAGGGAAGAATTTATGCAAGCGCTTTACCTTTAGAATTTTCAGAAGCCAACGAACCATCATTTAACTCGTACCAAGGCCCCTTTACAATATGCTTTACAAAAATAATTTTTTAAAGAGACCCAAGCACGTTTATCTATAATTGTAATTAGTTCACACGCACACGCTGAAAGAGCAATCATGGGTGTTCGTGTGTATCAAAAAGAAAACAATTTAAATGCTTCCTCAATGATGAAAAATAAAAAATGTAAATCACTAACTCTGAGAATAAGCTAGCTAGTGCTAGCCCAATGGAATCTTATAAGTATATTAACCTTTTTATATTAGCAGTCTTCGACAAGTTTCTGTGTGTCCTGGCCAGTATCGGAGGCTGAATCAAGCTCCCTGTGTCTAACGTTTCCCCTTACCCTCCAGATTGTTTTGTAAATCATCATACATCGGATTGTGGAAGTCCCTATTTTTATTATTAATGGGATCCATACTGTAAGCCACGTCTAAGGGCTCGACGCCGTTCTCTACATCGCCCGCCCCATTAAATGGGTTATTACCAAATTCCACATTACTGCCTTGTCGGAAGGAAACGCTCTGACTGCTCGCCAAACTGCTTAAGCCATTTCCTTTTCCACTAGAAAAAAAACAACAATTATAACACACTATAAGAATATAGCGACCTATCTATATTTAATTAAAGAGTTAAAATAAAAATACTTACAAAGGTCGCTTTCATAAAAAGAACCAAACACCAGTAGCGGCACCCAGGACCAAAATAATCACAACAATAGGAATGACTATAGCTATCGTGTTCGAGCTGTTGACGTTACGGCTTCTTGCGGCGTAAACTTTCCAGAATTGGCCGTGGAAATCCGAAGGGCACGTGCAAATGAAGTCGATGGTGTCGCTTTCGCGGCACTGGCCCCCATTTTCATAAGAGCAAATCTTTGGCGACGGTCTCGGGCGTTCGGAGGCCGCGTCGCAGGTTATTTCGCCTTTCACTCTGTGGGAGGGAGCTGCGGAGTCGGGGCAGGTGCAACGGTGTCCACCCGGCACGAGGAGACACAAATGGGAGCACTCGTTGTTGTGGCAGAAGTTGTCGATTGAAGTGTTGTAACGAAGATTATGGTACTCTAAAATTTAAACGTTCATATTATTTTTCTTAAGCAATTTAAAAAAAAGAGCGAACCTCTAATTCCTGAAGGATTAACTAAATCTCCTTGTATGATAACAAGAACGCCTCGTCCGAACTTATTCTGTCTCTTCAACTCGCCGGTGTCCTTTGTAACCCAAAAGAGATTAGATTCGAACACATCCAAAGAAATGGGATGTTTTAGTACGTCTCCTTTGAGTATGGTCTTCATGTTGCTCGCATCTAATTTCATAGTTTTGATCGTATTAAGTTTTGCATCGACCCAATAGAGAGCGTGGTCCATGGCGTAATCAATAGCTAAGCCAGCTGAATGTCGGATGGTGTCCGTCACCAAAAGCTTCCTCTTCGAGCCGTCCATCCAAGAAACATCAATCTTAGGTGCCGAGCCCGCATCGGACCAGAACATCCTGCCTTTCTCCGGGTCCACCACAATCGACGTAGGACTCTCCAGTCCTACACTCACAACAGCTCTTCTGTAGCGGCCATCAGTCTTAGCCACCATCACACGACCTAAAACAAATACATTTTGCCTTAACACGCTCAAAAAAATTACAAAGTAAAATTACCTTTTGGCTTCGTTCCAGCTCGATCGGTCTCAGCCCAATAGATGTTATCTCCCATCCAATTCACTGCGATGGCCGTGTGCTTAGAGTTACCTTTCATGTTAAGATCCTGAGCGTACCCAGTTTTGACCACTCCGTTCCTCGCGTTGATCATGTAAGACCTTTTGATAGTCTTGTCGTAACTGTCGGCCCAAAACACGATCTTGGTGATGGGATTATAGTTCAAAGCCTCGATCCTCTTCTCTTCACTAATCACATCGATTTCGTCCCGATTCTTCAATTCGAAAGCCCTGATCTCCGGACCGTTGGCAAACAGTAGAGTTATGTCTTCTTCTTCGGCTTTACAAACGCCCGATAAGCCATCCGACACTCTAAAGCCGTCGTGACACGAACAGCTGTAAGTGCCATTAAGATTAGTGTAAATCTGCGAGCACTGATGGAAGCCGGTCGCGCATTCATCCACATCCTGACACTTCTTCCTGTTTTCCTTCGAGATGATATAACCGGAGAAACAGGAGCAAATGTACCCGCCGTCAGTTAAGTTTGTGCAGGTGTGTTCGCAGCCGCCTCTATCGACGTCGGTGCAAACCTTGTTGTGGTGACAGCCGAGCCCGTCGGAGCCGTCCCCGCTGTCGTCGGCGAAGTCGCAAACCTGCGTCCTATTCACGCACTTCTTGTTTGCGCACATGTACTCGCTGAGGGCGTCGCAAGGCTTGCTTTTGGTGGCGCATAACGTCATGTTGTTCTCATCGGAGTCGTCCCCGCAGTTGTCGATGCCGTCGCACAACTGATAACGGGCCACGCACCTATGATTGGTGCATTGGTATCGTCGTAAGGTGTCGCAATTGAAATTGGCGCAGAGCGTCGGGGACTCGTCGGATCCGTCCCCGCAGTCGTGAGAAAATTCGCACATACACTGCCTGGGAACGCATCTATTATTACCGCATTTAAAATCGGTCTTCTCGTTTTGAATTTTCAAAACGTTTTCCCAAAGCTCTCGAATAGCACCCCTACGGTTTCTTAGGCCTATCGGAAGCCAAAAAGGCTGCCAAATCCGATTCTGAATAGTTTTTAAAGATCCGTCCACAAATAACGGAGCTACAATTTTTTGAAAGTTCAAAATTGGCTCAAAATTCGCAATTTTTTATTTTCGAAAAATTAACGTCGCACCCTATACATGTATCTTATGTAGAAAAGCCTCAGGATTCCGAATCCGTGTCGTTTGTAATGATTGGATCGCAAAATAAACGCGCTACAATTTTTTTTGTAAATCAAGGGGTACGTAATTATAACACATCAGTCTGCCGTTGGTAAGTGTTTCCTTAAGAGCCAACAGTTGCTCTTCTCCTAATTGGATCTTATCTGCAATCTCACGTGCGTCCATTATGAGCTTTGCTTTCATATTAATGAAATGATCATAATCAGCATACTCTTCCAAACTCATATATTTATAGAGACTGTACGAAACGCTTATAGTCCTTCTGTCGATGCTTTCTTTAAGATTATTGGCCTCCTCCAATTGCTCCTTAAGCTTATCCCTTTTACCTTCCATCACACACTAAAAAGAATAAATTCAACTTAGCCTAACGATGCACATGCAACAAAAACCTTACCCTTTCAGGATGCTTCTCATTCGCACCTATCAGAGCATTCTCGGCTCGAGCAAGTCTCCCCGATAAACCCAACAATAAACTAGTAATCTTCCCAACTTCCCCAACATGCAAAGAAACTTGGCATCTTCGTGGGGTCTCGCCAGTCTATTCATATGTACTACGACATTCTCACCAAGCTCATCGTTAATTCTACATTCTTCACTCACAACCAACTGTTTGCCCCTCAAAACTTCCAATCTATTAACTAATTCAGTCTAAAAAACACAAAAACTCAGCATTACAAACGTCAACAAAAGCCGCCATCATGAAAAAATTCAGTAGGTTTACAAAAACATTCAAAAACAAAAAATGAAAAACACTAACCGTACTTTCTTTCAATTTACATCTTTGGCATTCTTAACGATGTGGTATTGGTTCATGTCCTGATTAAATCTGGCGAGGAACTTGGCTTTAGACTCTGAAGTATTAAAATAAGTCGAAGTGGGTGAAGAAAGGCTTGCTGCCCCCAAACTGGGCACCTTAGACAATGCATCACTACAACTACACAAAACTTTTAAGCACAATCCACACACACAAACAAACAAACAAACAAAATAAAAACCAAACAAACCTAAACTTAATGAAAGAAGTTGTCGAAGAGCGGATCGAAGGAGGACTGCTGCTTTTAAAAGACGAACCCAAAGGCCTGGACCTCGACGTCACTTCAACACGAAATAAACCACTCACATAATAGCTGAGTTTTTTTATGTTCGGACCCTGGAAGTAAACCATACGATGAACACTCTCTGAGGAACATCATAAGACTATTACTTACGTAACATATCCTTCAGTCTGTAAATAGGAAGAAGTTGCTTGACGATGTCCTGCGACAGCTTTTCACATTCAATTTCTTCCTTTAATTTCCTTCTGGAATTTATGGCATCTAATCTCCAGTCGGTAACATACATAAAATTGTCGTGAATTACAATACTAAAGGGGTGCCTTATAAGTCTTGAATTAACAGTCTTAACGTCGGTTCCTTCGAGGGTGGAATGCTGCACGTGATCCAAAAGGGCATCGCACCAATACAAGCGATTCTCGGCGAAATCAATAGCCAACCCGTTGGGCCAACCAAGAGTCAAATTCTTAAACACAATGAAATTGCTTCCGGCGGTATATGCTCTTGAAATGTTAGCAGGTCGATCCCATTCGGAGAAGAAGATAAAACCCTTATTGGGGTGGATTACTATAGCTCTAGGGCGCTTCAGATGCGTTCTCCTATAAGTAACATTACGCGTCGAAAGTATATTAAGTGTTCCCTTCCGACTGTCGACGTAATACAGATTCTTCGACATCCAATCCACTGCGAGCCCTTCAACCCCTTCATTCTGCGAAGCTAAAACTATCTCCCTCGCTGTTCCGTTCCTATGGACCCTATAAATCACGTCCTGCAAGACGTCGGAGTAATAAATGTGTTGATCTCACGCATCAAAATCGAGCCCTACAAATCTGGCCGGACGAGACACAACGGGAAGCATAGCATTGCTAAATCCTGCGATAACAGGATTTCAGACTTTCCCTTTTATAAATCTTTGTTGGGAGTACATAAAAAATTCGTTAACTAAATCACAGTGTTGCTCGTTCGATGTTAGCCGCCATCCGATGTGGCAGGCGCATCGGTAACCTAAGCCGGAGATGGTATGAATTACTATGCACATATGTTGGCAACCGCCGTTGGTATGGCCGCAAGGATTGTTTACAAAAGGCTGGCTTAAGCCGTGCATAGTTTTAACAGTCCTGGGATTCCTCACATCCGACATACGATAGATGGATTGTATGCTCGAGCTACTCTCGTACTTATCGACAGACATAAAGCCTTGCTTAGTCCCGTCCGTCCAATAAACGCGGTTCTCGAAGAGAGCTAATATAGAAGGGCTTGGAACTGATTGTCCTCTAATTACTAAGTACCTATTTTGTCCCTCGTAGTCCACGGTTTCAATATAATCCAATAAAGAGTCACACCAATAAACTCTTTTAGCAATGATGTCGACAGTCACACCAGAAGCTTTATAAGCGGCTTCGTCTACGATGACATAAGCATTGCTACCATCCATGTTAGCTTTAAGGACCTGCGAGCTATCAGCTACAAACATATAACCTTCTAAAGCATCAGGAGCTATATCGGCTGGATTCGTAAGATTCGAGCCTAAGACAACGGCATGCCAACGACCGCTGAGCTCAAAAACATACACCTTCTGACCAATGGAATCCACAACGTATAATTTATTTCCGACCCAATCTACAGCTAGAGCCACCAGCGACCAGGTTCCTGGCAACATTATATCTAGCTCATGGACCATTGTTAAACCAATCACAGGAGCTTTGAGCTGCTGAGAGTGGATCTACAAAATATTTCTTTAATAAACCAAGAAGAACTACGTAAAAAACTTACTGACCTTACGAGTCTTAATATCGAACCAAAACAACAAGTCTTTCGCATAATGGAAATCTAAACCGCTGGCTCCTGTTGTATTAGCTATAATTGTAACGTCTTCACCTCGGGTGTTCATCCTAAATACATTTCGATCGTGCACGAAGAAAAGTAGCATTTCGGTTGCGTTGGGTACTGGACATTTATTTCTACTCCTAAGTTCTTAGCCCTGTGCACAACAGCAAACGTAACCTCCTTCAGTGTTGGTACATAATTGGTCACAGAAGCCCCATTCGATGCATTCGTTTCTATCGATGCATGTTTTGTTATCATGGGCTAATTTCTTGCCTTCGGGACAGGAACAAACACCTCCATGCAAAGAGGCTTGGCACTTATACTCGCAACCCAACGAAGGACACCATTAAACTAAGTAAAAGGTCGATTTAATAATAAGAGTTACTTACAACAAGCTTTTTCTTCATCAGCACCGTCGTCACAGTCGTTTTGCCGTTGCATAATTGTGATTTTGAGATGCACTTAGGAGCTTTATTCCCATCACCTTTAGGACGCAGGAATTTGTTGTCCGGACACGCAATAGCTGTACAATTGTGTTCGTCTGAGCCATCTGAACAATCCTAGTATCCATCGCAATGAAAACCCATGGGAATACATAATTGATTTGCACGTCTAAACTGTCCGCCATGACACAATGGAAAATCTGTAAACAAACAAGTCCTGGTGATTTTTGTTTATTCGCGATTGGCGAGCCTGGTTGCAAAGAGACTTTTTTACGATGGTGGGCATTTCAAATTTCGAATTTCACTTATTACTATAAAATTACTTAAATTGACTTACTGCAACCCAGCTGGTCGGTATTGTCTCCGCAATCGTTTTTGTGGTCGCATTTTTGAGAAGTTTCGATACATCGAGCCCCATTTGCACATCTGAATTGATCCAAACGGCGTGGCACTCCGGGGCATTCGACTTTGTCTTTTCCTGAGCGACAATCTAAATAGCCGTCGCATCTCTTCTCCTTGGGGATGCAGGGATCGACTGCTCTACCTGTATTTCCTTCGGACCCGCAGTGGAAGTACGTCGGGCTGGCATTTTCTGTACGCAAAAAAAATTATTAAAAAATATTAAATTGAAAAAAGAGGGATAAATTGAAGGCTTACTACACTCGGCTTCATCGGTACCATCAACACAGTCTATGGTCATATCACAGCGATAATGAAGTGGAATACAATAAGTTTCGTTCCAAACATATTGGCCACAAGCATAGCCACAAGTTAATTGCCCTGGTTCGCAATCAGGAGGAGTTGGAAGCAAAATTTGTTTCCATTATCACTAATAGATTTCAAACACTCGTTTTTCGAATTTTTCCTGATTTAAGGGTTGTCTCTGGTGTTCGAAAAACAAATTAAGTTGCTTTTCCACAATGTGTTTTATTTTGACGAAGAGCAATTAAATTTAGTTTGTTCAATTGGCTGCTTGAAACAAAGTATGAATTTGAAAATGAAATTAAATAAGCAAAATTAAAACATTAAAAAAGATCTAAGTCTCGTCCAAATGAAACAGGACCTCAATCTGAAACGATTTTAAAAAAATTATAAGAGCCACCAAATAATTTTATTTCAAAACTGAAAATTGCGAACAAAGTTGCAAAATTAAAATATTCGCAATTTTAATAAAAGCGTTACACATTATAGTTATTTTTGAGTTGCATTTTAAATTAAATTGAACACCCGGTTGGAGCCTCAAAAGTGAATTTTCGAAGGGCTAAAAGAATGACATTTATCAATAACGAATTATTAAAATAGCAATAAATTCGTAAAAAATAATTTATAGAAAACAATATAAACATCAGCCACAATAGCCAAAAACAAATTGTTTTTAAAAAGTTGTTAACTAAAAATGTTAATTAAAGTTTAAAGTTCTGAAAGGCTGTTTAGCTAAATTTACCAAAAAAAAAAAAAAAAACGAACAGCTAAATTTTAAGGCTCCAGCACACCAGAGACATCAGCTGCAAAAACAATAAAATTACTTCCCAAAAAAAGGTACCGTCGTCCTCTTCATTTCCCTCCGTTAAAGATGATTTCGCAAAGAGGGGTTTCGGCTGACCTCAGTGCACCTATCCTCCTCGGTCTCCCCTACGGCCACCTCCATCGGTTAACTCCGACACTTCCGCGCGTAAACTAACACCTCTTGAAAATTCACTTTTTAAAGAATAACGCACGATTAAATGATTTAAGGGACCAAATACTATTTAATACTGGGAGGGCATTTTTCGTTTTGAGTACTACGGAAAGCAAATTCAAATTTCCCACACACACTGACGACGATTATTTAATGGACAGTCCTGTATACACAACTCGCGAAATCACTATAGGCACGCGGGCCACGTTTCGAGCTGAAAAAAAGAGGCCCCAAGTTAGTGGAGAGAAGATGCCACTTTCTCTTGATGAATTCTTTTGCTACCCTTAAATTATCAAGTTTCTCAGACACATAAATAAGGGACACTAGGATGTCATTTTTTTGAGAAATTAATTAAACTTTGTAATTAAAAAAATTGATCTTACCATTAAAAATTAATATCGCGCCTCTTCGTAACGTTGATGGCATTTGGTAATGATTCCCCAACGCCGGCAGAAGCACCCCTTCGTCGATAACCTGTAAAGATAGCAAAAAAAAAAGTTCACCTTCTTATATAAACTCGGACGTTTCAATAAACGAATATGACTAATTAAAATAGAATTAAACGAAGGGGGGTAGGCATCAAATTAAAAAAGAGCTCACCAAATTAAACGTCTGCACAAAGCGAAATTTATTCGAAGACTGCATTTAATGCATTCGAAGCGGGAGCTGCAAATTCGAAAGTTCGATAAACTTCCGATTAGAGCTCACCTTGGCCGATAAAACAAAATGCAAAACGCACGTAGGCCTATTATTCATAATGTTATATAAAGCCCACGTCACAAATTCTAGAAGGTCTTAACCCTTCGTTACAGACAGAAACCACGAAATAATTACCACCCTTAAAGAGAAAAAAAAGAAAAGATCAATTTTTTTCGATGAATATAATTGCTACCATTTGCATTAAAGCAAACAATATTTAAACCATCTGAAATTAGAAAATTATTAAGTCACATCTAATAATTATATTCCAGAAATTAAACCAATCAGAATTCTAGTATTTGCATTTATTGAGTACCCGAGGTCTTGCAGCGAAAAGAAAAAACAATACGAGCGCCAAAATCGTACCTCAGATTGCTCACATTGACTGATAAAATAAAACGCAAAACGCACGTACGCCAATTATTCATAATATTATATAAACACTGACGTCACAAATTCTAGAAGGTTTTTAAAATTAAAAGACCTAAACCAAAATTAATTACCATACCTACAAATATATTGTCCCAAAGCAGTCTCAAGTACTTAATGGTAAAAAAAAAATTGGGGCGTGTGCTTTTGTAGAGGTGTTAGAAGTTATACTTCTTTGGCGTGACTAAATAAAATATTACCACGTGTAGAAATTAATATAAATAAATTCAATAAATGAGAGGACGTGCGCATTCGAGCGAGGGAGGCAAATGAAGCGCGACGCGGTGCGGCGCGACGTGCTTCATTTTCCCGAGATCGGAATGTGCCACTTTGAGCTCGAATGTGCACACTCAGTTTTAAGCACGATTCAAAATACACATAGGAAAGCGCATTCCTACCTCTAAAACGAATAAATTGTTTAAAATATAAATAGTAAATATATGTATGTACTTACTGATGAAACATAAACAATGTCACAAGCTCTGGAGGAACATAATCAAAAACAGGATTATACACATGCACCTTGTTTAATAGAGGTCCACTAGAGTAAGATAAAACGGCAGCTGGAGAAGCACAATTAAAAGCATCTTCCTCATAATAACATAAATGTACTGGACTTAATTTATACATATGAGCTACGACAATAATCTACAACAAATTTATAAAAGTTAATGTTAAAACTTGTAAGAATTACATAACTTACTGGCATAGAATAATGTTTCGCAGCTAATGCAACCGTGTGATTTTTACTTGGAGCTCTAAGACCTCCCATTAGCTTTAACTGTATGAATACCTATGATTACTTAATTAACTCTCGACATAATAGCGAATATAGCAGAGGCTGATAGGACTGTTGCCTGTATATTACTTTTTGCTAAACCTATAGCCATTAGATGCTCCTAAAAAATAAAGTGTTTAATCATTTCACTTGCAATGTATCTTTTAACCTTTTACAAATGTCTTTATTATAAAAGTCAATTGGGTCCACAAAACCTTCACATAAAAATACAATTCTTCAGAATTAAATCCATCCATGCAATAATTAAAGGAATGTTTAAAAATAAATAATTACTAAATGCAAGAAATCTACAGCTTTGGTTGATGGAATTACAAAAACGATTAAATAGAATCTTTAACAAATATTGTTATCTGCTTAAATTAGTGAGGGGGTACCATTCGGTCATTTCTTTAGTTAAATCGAATTTGCTCAGATTTAATTCGACACCACCTAAAAATTCGTTCTCTTGTAGTGGATCATGGTTCCAAATGGTAGCCTTCAGTATTCTCTGCTTTATTATGTCTAACGACATTCTATACTCCAACTGCAACGTTCTCATTATTTTCTAATACAGACAATCGAATGACACTTACCATTTCCATAAAGCTAGGATGGCAATTGCGTTTGACGATCTTGGTCTTACGTTTGGTTGTTTTTGAAGGATCGGGTTGCAGGTAGACCTTAACGTAAGTCGAGGGCTCTTGGGCGTTCCCAGCTAATGGTAAACCTCTTGCATGATGAACCATGACTGTGAATATTCCACGATTGAAATGAATGGATAGTTTCAATTGTCCCTTCAATCTACCAACTTCGCTTCGATCATCGATCCTTCGATCTAAAACAAATTTTATGAGCACTTTGATTTATAATAATATCCGCTTGCCTTTGATTTTTTTAGCAAATTGATCTGGAATCTGTTGGTCTCTCAGTAAGGGATGGAAAAACGTGTAGACCAGATCAGAATGCGCTATTTCGTCGGCTGTTTGAAACAAGGATTGCACGAAGAGACTGACATCGTAGAAGCGCTTAGCGGCCACTTGCTTTATATTAGAACGTCCCATATGAAGCCCACTGGATAAGCTATAACGACAAAAAAAAAACGATTATTAATTATTTATCGTAACTTAAGTAGAAATCTCATATCTGATAAGCTAGAAGCTCATAGTCAGTCGCCAATAACGAGTTATCAGAAAAATATGGTATTTAAATTCCGCAAATTTAAAGCTAAACTCAATTGGAAGGCAAAAGAAAAGCCAAATGAAGTTGTTTGTTTAAAATACCGAATATTTTCAGAGTTCGAAGCTGCTGGTATGTGTAATATTCGTTATAATTTTTTTGTAAGACATTATTTTGTAGCTCCACCTACGCCTGTGATACATAGAGAGACTCCGGAGACACAAAAACCGAAAGCTATAATTAAGATACAACAGTCACTCGTAAAGCCTATGCAAGCAAATGACTTGGAGGAACAGAAAAAATCTACTCATATTTACATGATGGAAGATCACGAAGAAGTGAGTAATAACAAAATTGTCCTTCGGCAAACAGATAATGGCAAATCTGTTAATTGGAGGGAGACCGTTGAATATCTTTCCGATAACGATTCGCGATATCTAACAAAGAAACTAAACGTAGAATCGAATTACATAAGTAACGGAACTCATGGGAGTAGCAGCAGTTATAGTAGTCAAGCAGCCAGCATTTTCTTCGTCGGAGAGGAAGCCGAACCCACACCAGGAATTAGAAATGTAAATTTTAACGAAAACACAGAGGAGCACAGTAGTGCATAATTTTTTTTTCCCTCTTAAAACTTATTTTTATCTCTGTAATCAACTTGTAGATAATTCACTAATCTAAGATTAATTAAATAAAACTACTCGCCTGTGCAATTTGGCCAAAGGAAAATGTAAACACAATTTCTGATGAAGTTCGCAGAATTCTTTGTAAGTTCTTAAGACATCCATATGCTGTATTTGATTTTCTCTTTCGACTCTTAATATATAAACGTAATATTTGTCCGGATCGTAGCGTTTCCTAAAGCCAATCACCGACACGTGCGTTAGTTTTCCGTCGATGGACATACTAAAAATAAAATAGTAAACTCGAGTTAGATGCAATACTTAAACCAACGCTCATTACCTATATGTTTTAGGAACGAAAGAAAGTAACTGGTTATCTCCATGATCACCAGTAAATTTTAATTGTGCTAGATTGTGGAGAAAAAAGTTAACCTGTGTGAACCACGACTTGAGGGAACTCTCAATAAGACGTGCAAAATAAGCAGCAGCTTCGGGATTGGATTGTCCAGGTAAAAGTGCCTTATGTAAATTACTTACAGCTTCTGTTGTAACACCTTTGATTCCAGAAGAAGCCATCTAGAAAAAGACTAGCTTAAATCAAAACAAAAATCGAATAACTCTTGGGTGTACCAATGTGAAAAGATGCAAGAATAGATTGGCGTTATTCCTAACAATGTTAAAAGCTTGACAGCAAAGATCTACGAATTTGTGAAACTTTTCGGAGGGCCTGTCGCAGCCATTTATTACATAAGCCATGTCCGATGTTAAAACGAACGGTGTCCGATCTCTACAATTTCAAATCGTTAGCTATTATTGAGAAGTTCTAGATACTTACCTTTTGAAGTTTCCAAACATTTGTGCGTCGCCTAAGAATTTACCGAAGTCTATGTGGAACAAGTGGCCCGATGTCTTTAACATTATATTATCGTTGTGCCGATCACAAACGCCTAGCACGTATGTTACCACACAATACCCTGCGCAAGAAGCTGAAATTTCTCGTTTATTAATATTTTTTTTCGCTGAGCTTGCGATTACCTGTGAAATTCTCGACAGCTCGACTATATTCCAACTCAGACGGATTATGCTTGGCAAGCCATTCGGCTATAGGTTTGTCTTTGAATGAACCAGTTAATCCATGTTCTACTTGTATTTTTCTTAGAGTTTCAGCTTTAGTTACCATTTCGATCATTCCTGAAGATTTCGAGATATAATAACTGGAAGATGATCGTTTAATAATTGAATACCTCTTTTTTTTCCAGTTGGAACGCAACAGAAGGCTACCATTTTTAAATCGATGCCTTCTTTCAGCCACATTTTATCCATAATTCGTACTATTTGAAGTGTCAATTGATCTTGTTGCAAATCATCTCCTACCTGTTTATTTTTAAAGGTAAGTAATCAAATCGATTGCTCGTCACACCCATCGGGGTGACTAAAGAAATATCTCAACGATAATTTACCTTATAAATTGCAGGAATTATGGAACCGTCACGTGCTAAAAAATTGATCTTAAGTGGAAGAGTGTAGGATGGAAAATAAGAACAACTTCTGATTTGAACGCCAGCAACCCTTAGTGTTGGCGATAAAGGAAGGCTCGTCGTGTTTTCCGCCAAAGTCTGATGCACTGCTTCCAGCAAGTTACACATTACAGTCAGCCTCTGCGATTCCTTACTCCTCTGCACTGTTTCGGCGATATCATTTAAATCCTACGGTGGGTTTATACTTGTAAAAAAATGAAACTTTCTCAAATATAAAATGTTATTAAGGAGAAGACTCACTTTGACCAAGAGTTGCTGAGAAAGAAAACAATTTCTTACAGATTCGCCGCATATTGCAAGTAGAGCTCGGAGTAACAACATTATACGACGATGGTACCTGGCTTCACTAATACTAACGCTATCTTTTTCTGACATTTCAGCATTCCAATTCTAAAACAATTGTTGGAAATTTTTTAAGACGATACAAAACTGCAAGACAAACCTGTGGGATCGTGCCAGGTAAATTGTGACTGAGTAACCAGAATAGATGATGAGCAACTCTGGGAGATCTTAAGGATCGATCTAAAAGGAAACGGGCCAAAGGCGAGTCTTCGTAAGTTTCGTGTCTTAATGCGACGACCATTTGGGGTAAATAATCGACCAATTCGTCATTGCTGATACCCCGAATCCATTTAACAGCTAACTTGCGTACCTCCATATCCGGAAACCTTAAACGAAATCGTTCAAATATAATTGAAAATAGAAGCAAGCTTAGAATTACGTTGGAAGAAGCAGTTGGATTGCTTGCACTGGTTGCATCGGTTTCCAACATCTTAGCATACCATGTAGATCTGTTAAACATGCCCATTCCCAACTGTGTGCAGCCAATAGGACTTTCGGAAGGGCAGCTGGTATGTTATACAAGTAATGCCTTTTCTCCCATAAAACTTCTCGCACTTCTGTGGGTGCTTTAAAGAGCATGTCTCGTTCAGTAATTTCAAGTAACTGTTGTTGCGTTTGTAAATCCAAACTTTGAAAGTCGCCTCGTATGATTTCTGAGGCATCTAATTGTATTAAAGGAGGAAATGAAACATTGGGAGCAATTGCCACGTCGATGCTCAATATAGAATGATCACAGTAGGGATAAATTCCCGGATTAGGTGCTGGGCCGTAGATGTAATTTGATTCCTTGGGCCATATAGATAACAATGTACTTCCATGCATGAGTGCTCTGCAAGATAAATTGTTCTTAACTAATATAAGTAACGAGAGCTTAAAGTCATACCCTTCGTAATTAAAAAATTGAACAGCAGCCCATCCTAATTCTTCTTGTTTATATTGTGGTGTATTAGTACTGTCGTTGTTATCTTGTTGTTGCAATGTTCTACCGTAAACTACCAATACAAGTCTTGATTCTCTGGCTAAAGAATTAATGGTAACATCTTCAATTTCCAGCCTAACAAGGATATGCTTGTATATCTTAAAGGGCTTATGGGTGTTATAAACTTACCAACAATTAAATACAATTCTAGGGTACAAACTGTGAGTGCTTATGGTCGGTTGTGAGAGCACTGGTTGTCCTATTGGACGTGTACCGTAGTATACCTGTGCAGCAACCAAAAAATCATCATGTTTCCATTCAGATAATGGACGATGTATAGCACAAATTCTTATTAATATAGGATCCAACACTTCAGTCGAATTGGCGATAGCTAAAATAACTATTGTTTAGATTCTATAAAACTGTTTATGGATTTTACCTACATAAATCCCTTTTGCTCAAGTAAGTAAGCTCAAAATTGACTCGAAAGGCTTGACAATACATTTCGAGCAATCCTTGTATTGCAACTCTAATTTTACTACAGTAATTATTTATAACCTCAGATGTTGACTCGATCTTCCATATACTAGAAACCTGAAACAGTCGTTCAGTCGTGGGATACTTTTCAATTTTGGTGCTTTTTTAATGTTTCAATTTTAGTTCACCGAAATTCCTCGAGATTGCGTATTACCGCACGACAACATAACCTAAATATTTTATTAGAACAAGCTTGTTCAGTTTTAGTATAAAAATAAGGGAAACGTTATTTAATATGTGATTTTAATAATTCTAAATAATTATTACAATGGAGGAAGTTAAAAAAGACACCGGAAACAAAGCAAAACGGTCGAAGTATGATCATGTGAAGCAAGTAGCTACGGCATATTTACAACGAAGAAATTATCCTTTCTTTCCAGTTAATAACATAAATGCAGAAGATTTTATACTAGAATCGTTAACAGAAAACGAGATAAGTAGACCTAATTCGATTTTATACAGTTGTTTCAATAACGATCCTTTGCTAATTGATCAAATGTTTAATAAGTTTCTAACATGTCTCAAAGATTCAATAAAATCTAATAAGAGTTACGAGGATTTGGAATATTTGGTTGGCCCTATATTTTGTCACATGTATTTGGAGATATTACGGGGTGGCCATGGAGAACGTGCCGCAAATTTTTTCAAAACAAATCTATCAACCGTAGACAAAGGCAAATGCGATAACAGCGTTAAGGATTTGATTAATGCCTACGCAAGCGATTCTATAGAAGCAGTTGCCTTAAAAGATAACTTTAGGAATAATAAATATCATGTACAGTTATCAACAGAATCTGTAAGATATTTGAAGAAGTTTTTAGCCGAAGCTGGGCACGCAGTATTGTTGCAAATATTTCAAAATTGGTTTACAATAGAAGAGAACCAATTACATAATGAACGTGAAGTGATGGAAACTGAGATGATCACTGCAAACGATTATTTATGTAATGGGCATGTGGAAACTTCTAAAAGTAAAACTTCAGACGTGCAGAAGCTATGTGATGTTATTAATGTTATTAAGAAAGATATAGCTCCTATTTATGCCGTAAATATATCTAACGTAAAGGATGAAATTACTTGTGGAAGTTTAAGTAGAAAAAATGGGTTGTTCGCATATAGTTACAACAACGCAATTCAACTAAGATCGTTACAGACTTTACAACAACTTCCCAATACGCTGGCGTTTGGTGAAATTGTACTACACGGTCATTCTGGAAGAATATACACAATGGTAATCTTCGACTCTTATTTAATTTCGGGATCACAAGATAAAACAATCCGACTTTTTAATATAGATGATTTTAAAATGAGAAACGTTTATAAGGGCCACGAATATCCAGTTTATTGTTTGGCAAACAGCAAAAATGGGGCTTACTTTGCATCTGGTTCTTACGATCGTACAGCACGTTTGTGGTCGATCCATAGAAAAGATACACTAAGATTATTTGCAGGACATACTCAACAAATAACGAGCGTAGATTTTCATTGCAATTGCACGTATCTTGCTACAGGTTCGTCTGATAGAAACGTAAGAATGTGGTCGATAAAGGACGCAGATCCAATTCGATTATTATTGGGTTCAAAAGGTGCAATATTTGCACTGCGTTTCACTCCAAAGGGACAATACCTATTAACATCGGGCGAAGATCGAAGATTAAGGATTTGGGACATCGTATCTGCCAAACAATTAGCAGAGATCAAGACAGGACCTCAGCCTATTATCAAGATTGCTATAAGTGAAGACGAAACCTTATGTGCTACAGGCTCTATCGACGGAACGGTAAAAATCTGGAATTTGGCTTCGATTTTAAAAAACACAGGAGATCCGAACCTTAATGAATCCGTTCAAAGCTTATCCCTAACGCCGAAGCTGCTCAGTCTTGACTTCGGTTTTCAAACATTTGGATGTCTTACTGCTCAATACAATTGTGCAATTTAAGTCCGGATAATTTAATTAAAAAATAAACTTTAAACAAACTATAATTTTTGTCCTTTAAATTTTCTCCGTTCTTTATAAAAAATTTTAATGACTCACCTGATTGTTTATGAATTTATGGCAAGTTTCTTTTAAACCCTCTAACGCATCAGACAATTCCAATGTTTCTATAGTTCCTAATAGTTTCACGACTAATTTTATGGACTGTATGACTCCGGATGGTTGTAAAGGTGGCATATAACTTGGGTTTGTGTTCTTTTCAAATTGTTCAGCTGCATTACCTAATTTATCCATTTCCTTTTCCAATGTTTCTACCAACAGATTTAGAATATGAATAGTTAATATAATGATGTGTTAGTTAACCCACCAAGTAAAATTTTTAAATTGTCATAAGATAAAGGTGGCACAGGTTCTTTGGGTACTACGTCCTCTAATTTAATTTCTTTATCACGTGCATCGTCTTGCGCCTATAATTTTTTGAGATAAACAATTCGAATCGTATTTTATTAAATCACTTACAGTTCGAGCAAAAGATCTATCAACCAATCGGTCTGGTATTAAAATAAGTAATACGTCCTCCTCTAATTTAATACAATTGTGCACGTATTCGTAATCGGCTAGCAGTGTTGTGGGTGCTAAATATTCATTATATCCCCAAACTTTTAAAGTGTATTGATCATCAGAAGGAGCGTCTAGTTCACATATCACATGCAGAGTAACATGCTCCACGCTTGACGTTACTGAAACGAAAATCACGAAAGCAGATCTTTTAAATAACTGTTAAATAACGCACCATCGCAAGTGAAACTGATAGGTTTTGAAGCATCTGCAGCGCCTTCGTATTGCGGATAAATGCATAGTTTAATGCTCGTTCCTTCTCTGTACCTGTAGTTCATTAATGGACTCACTATAAGACCCATGTTTGTATCGGGATCATCATACTTGTATTGATCTAAAACGTAAGCGATAAAATTGAAAGAATGTTACAACCGGAACCTACTGCTTACTTCGAAGGTTTTGTACTAGTGCATGGAAGGCCCTTAAATCAGGATCCCTCTTTTCAGTAATCTTATCCATTAATGTAATATTGTCATAAAGCATCGTATTTTGCTTCGTCTAATTAAATAATTAAATAATTTATAATGAATTTATAATGACTGAAATTCTCTCATACCTCTTCTTTAACACTTTTTCTTCTTTCGGTGGTTTTTCGAGTTAAAGTGGGAGGTGGCGACATGGAAGCATTTTCAGTTTTTGATTTTATAACAGCGGCATAGACGGGATCTGATGTACTGTTACTTCCAGAACCAGAAAATATGTAATCGTATGGATCGTATTCGTCGTAGACGCTTCCGCATACAGAAGCTGCATCGTCTAAAATTATAGTCATTTGTAATAAACATTCAGTAGTTTTTATATATGGGTATTACCACCGCACTCTGAGCTTCTATTGCTCCAGTTAGTTGATGGATTCTCGTTGTATGAAGTGCTAAGTAATGGATCAAATGCCTCCAAAATGCTAACTCTAACGCTATTTCTATCTTCGAAAGCTGGTGCCAGATCTATGAGGTTGTGATTGTATCTGATTTCCTTGCTGCACTTACGACCTGTTCTAATTTTACTTGACGATGGTGTAACGAGTGGTGGAGGTGTGTTTTGTTGATTTCTAGGTGGTAATGATGGTGGCTGCAATTCAAAATAAATTAAACGGTAATCTAGTATCTATAAGAGTTTTGGAGATAGTAAACAATACGATGATAGATAAAAGATAACGAGAAAGCCTTATTTTTATTCAATTATCACACCTTTGGAGTCCTGCTAGATGACAATTCAGGTTTCAATAAAGCATCCCAAACCATTGGATTTGCTAGTGGCACGTTAACATTCGGGCCAACTGCCATTTCAGTCGTAGAAGTTCGTTTGGATAGATTGCTAGTATATTGCCATTGTTGTTGATTAGACATCATTGGTACAGGGGAAAATATGTTGTTTAAAAGATTTATCGATTTCTGCTGGGTTTGTGAGAACTGATGCCTCATATTTGATTGCAGTACTGTAGACTGACTTTGTACTAGGGCACTAAAATTATTTATCCTCTTCATTTATTCCTAACCATAGTATAATTACAAACAAACCTGTGCATTTGTTGATTGAAATCTACAACTGTATTAACTGGAGGACTGGTAAATGAAATTAAATCAGGAGTTAAAGTTTCACCAGTAATGGAACTAGTACTTTGCCTTCTATTTGAAGATGGTGGAGGTGCAATTAAAGGATTCATTTGGTTACCACTACCAGTTCCTGGTCTGGGTCTCGACTTGACATGATGACGGTCAGCTTTATTTGTAGCACAATCAGATTCATTCATCGAAGATGTACGTGATACTATAAAACACTTATTAAATACTTAAACTACTGGTACATATATTTACCTGAAGTACTTCTACTTGATTTTGTTGCATTTCTTCCTGGCAAGCCAAGGTCCTGTATTCGTTTTTGATTTTTAAATTGTTCTAATGCTAAGGATTCTAAACTTAAAGCTTGTGCACGTTCCAAGTCTTCCTGAAACTGTTTCTCGTAATCTTCATTTTCACTGGTCATCTTAAAACATCAAACAATATACAGATACATCCATATAGAATGATACTAAAAATTTCAATAATAACCATTTTACTAACCTTTTTAACGTATTAATTAATTAAAATGCAGATCAAGATTACTTTGTTAATTAATTTATCTAAACCAATTACAAACATAACCCCATCATTTGATATTTAGGAACGTCAACAAGTTAGGGGAATTGGTTAAGATTTTTAACCTTAGAATGCTACAAAATCATCAACCACAACTAATATGCAATGAGAAGAGCTTTAATTTAAAATGTCTATATGGTTTTATTAGTAGCATTATATTAATAGTGTTATATCTTTTTATTTCCGTAGGACCTGATGATTTATTTAGTTTATAATAACTAAATTATTTGAAAAACTGCAAGCTATTGTAATCGAACGATTCAAAGATCATTTTAGTAAAAGATATTGGAAATTATATTGCTTGAATATTAAGAATTTGGTGAGTAAAATTATAAATATATATTAATCGATATAAGTTTTTATTTTGAAAGTCGACCAATACTGCTCTAAAATTGATACATATTTAATGTAATTAAAATATACAAAATTACATTTATTTTGATACTAGTACAACCAGGACAGCAAGTGCAATAATTATTTTAAAACGTACAAAATGTCGTATACGTTTTCGTTTTTAATTAGAGTTTGCTTTGTTTTCCTTTACGTGTAATTTTAATGTAAGGTTGCACCAAAGGATACATGCCATGGTTACTTTTAAATTCGGTAACGTCTTGTATAATTGTCTGGGTTTTTGAGGCGTTTGTAGGTAAATCGGTGCTATTGAAAATGCCAGCTCCTCCTTCTGCCATTGATATAACATGTACAGCTATCTTCTTTTGCTGAAGCGCTTTTTCTTTTAGTAATTGCTAAAGTATTAAAATGTGCTAACGTTACTTATTTTAATATAGCTTACTTTAATTACCTTATAAAAATCCATTACATCTTGTTTAGTAAGGGATTTTAAAAAACCTACTTCTGTTTCTACTCTATCAAAGTGATACTGTTGAGAAGTTATTTCAGACCAATAGATATTGGACTGTGCTGCTAATTGTTTCGGTTTTTCTAATCGTTGAGCAGATAATGCTTCCCTGTGCCTCTCAAATTCTTCCTGGGTTAAATTTTGAAGATGTACCTATGATAGATTAAAATTTTATTTAACGCTAACAAAATGGATGCATGTTCTTACCCACATACTTTCAAGGAACAGTTCGATTCTTTCATCGACGATTAAGGGATGCTTTTCTGATTGTACTATTACTCTTAAACCTTGCACACCATTTCCTCTTCTTATCCCACTAAAAACTATATAACCAAGTTGCTCCTAAAATGAAATACTTCAGAGAAATTATTCAAAATAACTAAAACGTACCTTTGTTCTCAAAATATCGAAGCAAGGCTCTTGAATAATTTGAGTAAATAGTTCTAATAACATATTATTTTCTGTATTTTGGAGACCGCATTGATAGTACAACTCGACGCAAGACGACTTGTGAATATCGTTGTTTATATTGTAAATGTAATCGCATCCATCTTCTAATTGAAGTTCTCTATTTAACAGTAACTGCCGAGGCAGTAGAGGGGTCATGCTTACTGCCGAAGTTATATGATTCTCAACAACTTCAACTAATTCCAAAGATTTCTCTTTATTGATATTTCCATGAATTAAACTTTCTATGTGCATCTTTGAGAGCATTTGCGGAATGAAAGCTTCTAATCTCTCAATTGTTAATTCTGAAAATGCAAGGAAAGTAAAGATTTTAACGTGGTATTGAATTGACCTACGATCGGTAGCTGCAAGTAATTCTTGCTTTGTCCAAGAGTGTTCCGTCAGTAAAACGGCCAAATAATAAACAGCGTGTTGATATGGTTGTTCTGCGGCGAAATTCTTTAACGTTCTTATATACTAAAACAAAAACAGGTTTGATTAAAAGATGCTCGTAATTATAGGACAGACTTACATTTTCCTTGTATATTTCGAATCGTTTTGGATCTATTTGAAAATGAACTAACTTATCAAAAATCTTATGCAGCAATACGTGTTGCTTATCGTTATATCCGGCTATAGCAAGCTGGAAGTTTGATTCAATTACAGACATGGAAAATGACGTATGTAAGTTTACTTACAATTAGACCATATTTGGTGTTAGTCAAATCCCACTTTAAACCGGCTAATTCTGCAGCATAAACGTATTCGTTTAAGGAATCTCGAAAAAGTCTTACAAACATGTGGGTTAAATTGCAATTGACCGGATCTAAATAAGCCAAAGGACTCATGAGATCGAACATAACATTACATTTCGGTAGAAGAAATTTATCGTCTTGTTTAAACCAAACTCTGGTTAAAGCTGTATCCTTAATGATATTTGGATATTCTTTAAGCTTAAAAAAAAAATATAATCAACGAGCTATTTGATTTTCTAAATCTCTTTTAGTCTTACTTCGTCCTTTAAGGGATACAAGTCGAAATTTGTCGGAATAAAATCGTTCTTTTCGGGTATTTTCAATTCGTCACATACGCCACAATTTCTCCAATCCTTCAAAATATCAAATAAATCAGCAATTTATTAACAATTTCATTAATTCCGTACCTCCAAAACTTCTTCTCGTATCATTTGTAATTTGTATTCTGTGCCATACCAGGGTTCCTTCTTATCGACTTCTGTTTCAAATCTTTTAGCAATTACAGCTATCCTAAAAGGAATTTATTACTTAATTTCAATTAAAAACCTTGCGCTTTATTACCTAACATTATCTGGAATAAATTCATCCAGCAGTTGTGTTATTAAATTCGGTTTCCATTCGGATAACGTGTAATGGGCACATAGCACCTCTTCCAGGGGGTATTCCTAAAAATTGCGAGACGAAAATAAAAATTTCAAAAATATAAATGCTAGAAAATATACATGTAAATAGTGAACGTGACCTGCAATATAACTTCTGGGAGATTCTTTGTCTTTAAAGCGGAAAATCATAGAGGAAATATCCCTTTGTTCGTCTTGCACCCATTGTAACGGTCCAGTTAATTTTAACATATTTAAATACTAAAAAACGATTATCTTAAAGATAAGGAGGTATATAAAAATAGCGTCTCTTGCCTGAAAAACCAATTTAATAATCCCATTAACGTGTAACATTCCTTCTTCAGTGAGATCGACTGATATGCCAAAGAACCCCATACCTCTTGCTGCTGGACGACTGCCAGCAATCAAACTGTTTGACCATCCCCTTGCTTTCAATGCGGACAGCAAACTGCCAGGACCTTCGTGCCCGACTAGATGGCTTATGTAATTTCCTGGCTAAAAATTATCAAATTAGTGCGATGATTTTCGAAGACTCTTATCAACATGATAGCTGCAACATATTCTATGTTGAAGAAAATATACCAACGAGGGATACAAAAGAAGAATTTAATGAACAATTTGTTAATGGTTGCCACTGTATTGATGATTGTGCGACGAGCAACGAATGTGAATGCATCAGGAGAAGTGGTACCTACTACCACACGTCAGAGCCAAATCTTCTTAAGACGTACGAGATTGAAATTCGAGACGATAAAAAGCCGTCATACGAGTGCAACAACAATTGTACGTGCAGTAAATATTGCAAAAATAAGTTAGTACAGTACGGCCCCAGAAAGAATTTAAAGATCATTATGTGTGACAACTGTCCAGATTTGCCCTCGAAAGGATTAGGTTTGGTCACAACAGACTACATAGCAAAAGGAAATTTCGTTTGTGAATATGCTGGAGAGATAATAACCGAAGAAGAAGCAATAAGTCGTCATAGAAATAACGAAAAAGCATCTTTAATGAATTATATCTTCTGTGTATTGGAACGTTTTGGAGAAAGCTCCAGTCAGACTTTTATCGATCCTTCACTATTTGGAAATATCGGTAGATACATCAATCATAGTTGTGAACCAAACTGCAAATTAATATCCATACGAATTAATAATTTAATACCAAAGCTATGCATTTTTGCTTCTCAACAAATTGGAAAGTATTGTGAAATTACTATCGATTATGGTAGCAATAATACCGAGGTAACCAAAGGTTTATATTACAAGCCAAAACCATGCTTATGTCAATCTAAGAACTGTAAGAAATACATGCCGTTTTTAAATTACGAATAACGACAATACGAAAAAGAAACTCACAGAAGATTTATAATGCTCCAATAGATCAGGTGTAGGAAAGACTATATTTAAATTTCGTATATCTTTTACTGGAACTACGTGCACGCAGGTTTTTAAATGCTCCACTGTAAAAGGCCGTTCTAACCATTTATCGACGACCACATTTTTATCTACTACCGAAGAAAATAGATTTACCACAAGCTCTTCCAATTCATCCAACGTTTCTAAAAATAATGAGTTATTTGTTAGTTTCAAATAAACGGACGATACGTACCTTTTCCTAGAATTGCTAGTGCCATAATGTTTGCAGAATACCATGTGTTATGAAACTCCAAAAGTCTACTTCTAACACAACTACCATTTTCTTTTGGACGAGTTTCTAAGGTGTACTTATTTCCTGAAACGTTTACATTTAATTGTAATCATTATAATTAAACTAATTTTTGAACAATACCAGTTCCAAATTTATGATAAGCATGGTCAGGATTACACGTATGCTTTTCCAATTGATCTAATCTCCATACATCACTTGCAATGTTTTTCTCATGCTCAGAATTAACTGCATTTAATTCTCGTTCAGTTGCTGTGTTTGTAAATAGTGGATCGATAAAGAATTGAGCAAACCTACGTTTAAAATTTTTTTTAATATGTTTCTTTGCATTTTTAAGGTTCTACCTGTCTAAAGCAGTTGGTAAATGTTCGGGTACTATATCAAAATAATAAATGGTGTGGTCCGGATATGTGGCAGCATTACTACTACCTCCATGTTCATTAAGAAATTTGTTGTAATCATTTTCGTTAGGATATTTCTTTGTACCCAAAAATAACATATGCTCACAAAAATGAGCCAAGCCTGGTATATCATTTGGATCATTTAGAAACCCTAAAATAAAATTTAATTAATAAATACGTATTAAACAATTGTTATAGATCGACTCGCCAACATTTACGTCTAATGCTGCAGAAGATTTATCAGTGGTAGGATCGCTAACCAACAGAACCTTCATACGGTTAGCTAATTCTAGTCCTCGATATAATCTTTTATCTTCTGCAGATTTTACAATGGAATTGATGTGATTTGAGATTAAGTTATTCATTATACGATCACTATTAGGAATGGTATTCTGGAAACTAAACACCAATTAACTAATCAATAAATACTCTAACCTAAAAATGTACCTAAAACTTCTAAACATTTGATGTCCAATCCAATTTGGTAAATTAGTTTGTATAATTGACAAACGTCCGAAAAGATACATTCAATATTATTATTAGTTGTATTATAAACCACTTTAAAATAAAAATATTATTCCTAAAACACATTAAACGTACATATATATGTCAGCTTGGAAGTGACAGGGTTTGTAAATATAAACACTATTCTTTCGATATAAATATATTGACCAAAATAATAATGGCAATCACAATACACAGTCTTGATTTTAACACAAAATATAATTGAGCAATCACAATACACAAAATATAATCGTCACTGCAAGAATCGTGACTTTAATAATCCCTTTCCTGGGTACGAAAGGCTTTTATACCCATCTCTTTACTATTTGTTTTTCTAAAAGGGCATGACCTCTTTCGTACCCAGAATTGGTACAATCAATCTTATATTAATTACATCGGCAATAACATAAAAGGCACGTATAATGGCCTTACATGAATGGTGCTCTTTGAAGAGCTTAATAGGAACAACTTAAGTTTATAACAATAATGCCACAGCAAAACGCCAAAAGGCACTATAAGGCCTTCTGAATGGCCTCTTTGAGGGCTTAAATAGAAACATGAATTATTTAATCACCACGGTACCTCTGTGTTCCTTGGTTCACCAGAACCAGAACAAAGGAAAGTAGACACGGTGTATGATAAAAAAATGATTGCTCACACGGCCCATCCTGAACCATAATTCGTTCTCGAATTATTTCCCTTGTTTACCTTAAAAGAAACATTCTTAAAGTATCTTGACTTATTTTAAATCCATGTGGTTCAATAATACACTCAAGCTGTTTGCTGAGATGTACTGATCAAATTTTTTTTTTTTTTGAGAATGGTATCAGAGACGCTGCCTGATAACCCAAAAACATACAGAGACGCTGCCTGTAGTTCTAAACAAAGATTTACGATTGCCAGAGTCGCTGCCTGGACAACCTGAGTTTACAGAGTCGCTGCCTGTAACTCATAAGCTTACAGAGACACTGCCTGTAGCTCCAGAACACACAGAGACGCTGCCTGTTGTTCAAAACTACATTTTTTTTTTTTTTAAGATTGCCAGAGTCGCTGCCTGGACAACCTGAGTTTACAGAGTCGCTGCCTGTAACTCATAAGCTTACAGAGACACTGCCTGTAGCTCCAGAACACACAGAGACGCTGCCTGTTGTTCAAAACTATAAATGTTTTTTTTTTAACGATTGCCAGAGTCGCTGCCTGGACAACCTGAGTTTACAGAGTCACTGCCTGTAACTCCTGAACACACAGAGACGCTGCCTGTTGTTCAAACTTTAACCATTTTTTTTTTTTTTGTTTTGTTTTTTTTTTTTTTTTATTAGTTACACTTTGTAATCGTTCTTACCGTACACCTTTTTATAACTCAGGTTCCTCCAGAATTTTCCAGGCCATGCTCGTTCCATGTCCCTGGTGATGACCTTTTCTTGTTTGTAGTAAGATATTTTTTTTTTTTGCTTTTATTTGGTCATTGGGCAATAGAGTTATGACCCCCACATGGACCTTCATGCTTTCTGTCTAGTTTGGCGAAATGTGAATTCCCTGAGTGATAGTAGATGAAATCTCCAACATCTGAACAAGTGGTACTCAATATGAATTGAAGTTTATTAATAGCGTTCGACCATTCTGACTTTTTGTTAATTTGTGTTCTCAAGAGATTCGAAATTGTGGAAACATATCGCTACACTTGCCTTTTCGATATTCTATTTCAAAGTTAAAAGATTAGAAATAAAGCCACCAATGAACTACTCGCGGTAATAACTCCTTTTTGTTTTGCGACAATTTTAAAGAATTACGATCTGTAGTAATTTTTTTTTTTTAAATATCCCTAGTAAATAGGTGCGAAAATGCTTCATGGCATGATAAACGGCAAGTGTTTCTAACTAATAAGAATGATATTTAGATTCAACATCTGATGTTCTTTTAGAAAAGTAGGTACTCGATTACTTTGAGTTATTTTCTATGACGCTGGAAAAGTATGACTCCAAATCCGACGGAACTTGCGTCGGTGTGCAGTTCAGTTTCTAAAAGCACATCTAACGTTGCCAAAAGAAAACGACTACTTAAAAATGCACAAACATAATTTTTGGCAATGTCCTGATCAACGCTCCAAACAAATGGTTCATTGTTTTTCGTAAGCTTTGTAATACAGGAAGTACGGGAAGCAAACTCCGGTACAAATTTTCTAAAATAACCCGCAAGACCCATGAATTGCCTAACCTGCTTTACGCTCTTAGGGGTTGGTGCTTTTTAAAAACGCTTCTAATTTATTTTTTTCCGGGTCTGATCCCTTTCTCCGAAATTTCTTGACCTAAATATTGAATTTCATTGTAAAAAATCGACCTTTTTTTTTGTTTAAAGATATTCCTGCTTCGCTTAGGGCTGTTAAAACGCGTTCTAATTTAAGAAAGCCTTCACCCATTGTTTTTGAGGGTATTAAAATATCGCCCAAATAAAGTAAGGCGTTTTTGCTTCTGATATTACCTAAAGCATTGTAAAGTGCGCGCTGGAACGCAGTAGGGGCATTTGCTAACCTAAACGGTACACGCAGGTACTCGTAATGACCATCAGGGGTTATAAGTGCGGTTTTTTTCTATTGAGTCGCGCGCCATTGAAATTTGATGAAATCCGGCGTAAGGTGATTTACTTTTCATAATTATACTATTTGCTAATAACTGGTTAATTATCGTTTTTTTTTATTTTTGTTTTTTTTCGATAACATTGGTCAGAACGGTGTCCAGCTTTACTACAAAAAGAGCAAATGACTTTATTGCCATTTTTGTTTACATCAAGTGGCTGCTTTAAACAATCCCGGCTTAAATGCCCATGTTTACCGCAATTGTAACATGTTTTGTTGTCGTCATAAGGACGTTTGTTATTGTGCTCAATTGGGTGTTTAAATTTGGGTTTGTGAAAATCACTTAAAATACTTAATAATTCTGTTACTGATACCGGATTGCTGTTTAAAGCTGTACTTTTTACGGCAACGTTGGCTATATCGCCAATAACTATCTCTAACAATTGGGAATCGTTTAAGTTAAAATTTAGTGATTTTAAAAGACTTATCTTTTTCCTGGCATACTCGCAGTAACTGTCAGCATTACGGCTACTGTAGAGGCTCGCCGCTCGCAGTCTTTCGCTGAGGTTTTTCTTCGGCGGAAATAGGTCGGTGATCTCGGCCTTGAAGTCAACCCAGTTTTTCTCATTGGGGTGCCATGCGGAGTACCATTCTTGCGCCTCGCCTTTCAGACCGCTCGTGGCCCTCATCATCATCTCGTATTGTTTCCACTGGAGAGTAGCTCCCAATTTTTCAATTTCGCAACACCAAAACGCGGCTCCCCTGTCATCGCGCTTGGGATCGTAAACAGGGATGCTAATCTCGGTCGATGGTGCCAAGGCTCGATTAGACTGTTCCTGCATCCCTTTAAGGACGTTTGTCAGCACTTCAGTTAATTGTTCCATTTTTTTTTTTTTATTTAGCACGGTCACTACACAAGCTTATAGTTTTTTTATGTTTTTGGATTACCGAATCCCACTTCTGATGTCAGCTTGGAAGTGACAGGGTTTGTAAATATAAACACTATTCTTCCGATATAAATATATTGACCAAAATAATAATGGCAATCACAATACACAGTCTTGATTTTAACACAAAATATAATTGAGCAATCACAATACACAAAATATAATCGTCACTTCAAGAATCGTGACATTAATAATCCCTTTCCTGGGTACGAAAGGCTTTTATACCCATCTCCTTACTATTTGTTTTTCTAAAAGGGCATGACCTCTTTCGTACCCAGAATTGGTACAATCAATCTTATATTAATTACATCGGCAATGACATAAAAAGGCACGTATAATGGCCTTACATGAATGGTGCCCCTTTGAAGAGCTTAATAGGAACAACTTAGGTTTATAAGAATTATTTGATACCACCACGGGTCACTTCCTCTTGTTCCCTTGGTTCCCAGAAAATGAAGAAATCAGCCCGACTGGCTGGCACCAGAACCAGAACAAAGGAAAGTAGACACGGTGTATGATTAAAAAAAAATGATTGCTCACATATACGTGCACCTACACTGGAACTGTCAAAATGATAAAGATGATTTGTTTCGTTATTGTCTTTGTTTATATCCTGGTATAATGAAATTAACAGAAAATACTTAATTACTTTTATATCTATTTAATTATTATTAATTTCGTTTGTTTTACTAGCAATAATTGTACGCTTACATATAGGCAACTTTGTGTCCACATATTTTTGTGCGATTAGAAGGTTGCATAATACATCGTTTTTACATGACATTTACTGTCAAATGTCAACTAAAGTTGGGTGTAGATTTGTTTGACGAGATTTTAAGATGTTTTACTTAATATGTGTTTTTTAATGAAAATGTTATTGTTATTTTAATATGTTCAATAGCGTTGTAACTGATTTATGTGTAAATATGACCATTTCATAACCACGACGTGACCAAGCAGTAATTACACTTCTACACCAAATGGGGCAAACTACAAGTGGCATGCCAAGTGAGTTCACATTTTTACTATTACATGTTTTATTCTACATGTATCTAATATCTAACGAAAAATATTATAGATTTGTTTGTGCATTTTATAACTGTATCGAACTTCGCTACAAATATTACCAAAATTATAATGTGAAGAGTAAAGATTCCATCCTGTAACGTGTTTATAAAAACACAGTAACTATCTTTTTAAACGTTTCAAATTTTAGCCGTATAATGCAGAAAAACAAGAAGATGGTTGCAATAGTGCATGTAGGAATATTAACGAAAAGAATTGGAAAGTGTGGAATGCAACCAGTTACCTCATATCTTTATTATTTACTTTAAAATAATCCTAATTACAGCAATATATTAGGCACAAAGGAACGGAAAGCCTCTTCCTTTTCTAGATTAGCAATTATTTATAAGAAGATTTTTAATGAATAGATGCACATAAATATAACATGAACGTTTCATCCACATACGCTTGAATTCGTCTGAAACGTAGGTGTATTCGTATATAAAGAAGACGAACATTTTTAAACTAATGGAGTTACTCATCAGTACCACCGGAAATTATATAATTTGTTTTAACTAGTTGAAATAATTGCTAAGAGTAAGGCAGCATTGTCTTAAGTGGTCAAATTCAAAAATAGACCTCGATGCTGAAGAAAAAAGTAACAATATTTTTTAGTTGAACGTTCTTCCTCTATTCTCCAAGATTACATTTTCGTACTTGGGCCCGGTTACTTTTGTTTGCATGCACAATGCACTTATAGAAACGGAAATGAGAATGTTAGAGGGGTTCCGGAGTTTTGGAATGGCACCCTTTCAAGCTTGTAAAATTGTTTAGGTTCTGTCACAGCTGCAGGACACGCGCCTTCTCCCGTTATACAATGTAGTAAACATTACATATGGAGTCTCGTTTTAAATATAAATCCGCCTGCATGTCGTTATACAAAAATACGTTCGTTGATTGGCGATATTTAAATTGTTCTGGCGACATGTTGCGTACTTTTATCGATCCGGAGGTCATGTTTATCTGGTACTCTTAGACACGTACACAGACGTACGTTTCATTTAAAATCTAAAGAGACAAGTGGCTTATCCGTTGGTCGTTTTAAAACAAGAAGATTATCATTCGACGCGATGAACGAATAGTAAATTTAGGGCAGATGTTTGGATTTGGGTTAATCAAATTTTGGCGTTCATTTCGTCAGCATCTGCCCATTTGGAATCATCGTGGAAGCCAAAGATAACGGGTCGTATAGTTTTTACGTTCTTCTAGCGAAAAACATTTCATTTAACACTGTCCACCTGCTTCAACATCTTCACCAAGAGAAGACAGGTGGCACGTGCCTTCTGCAAGACTAGTCGCCCTCGCAATAATTATTATTTTTTTAATTTTCCAAGTCTCAAATACGGAGCTGTTTCGTTATATTCGAAAGGGTCGAATGGCGCAAAGAAGAACAAATCGAAACCAGACGGGACAGGTAAAGGTAGACCACATGCAGAAGGTGTCGCATCTGTCGATGCCGGCTGCAAGGAAAGACACCAGGCATGTGGCAGACTTTCTATTGGTCTCGGGCTCGTGGTTGCAGCTGCTTTTCCTCCCACTATTTTCCCATTTCCTTACTTGAAGCTTTCGAGCTCGGAGTTGCTTTTCAGTTGAAAACTACGTGCGGCAAGTTTTGAAGTCGCGGTCCTCCGTTTACTACTTTTCTTTGAAAAAAAATTAAATTCGTATGAAATGAACTTTGTGTCGTTCGTGTGTACGTAGGATTCGTAAATAAAGGGTTGTGTCTTAATGGGGATATTCGTCAACGACGGTCGTTACTACGAAGAAGAAGAGGAAAAGACCAAAGATAACACGGGGAAAAGTTCGAAAGGGAAAATGAAGGTTCTGAAAAAGATCAAGAGGCGTATGGGACTGGGTTCGTATTTTCTCAACTATATCTTATGCGCATTTGGGCAGCAGTTGACGCATCTTGTTTATAAAATAATTTGTAGTTGCCGCTACCTGGAGTACAAAAGTTAATTGCTTTTTAATTTCTACTTGAATTGTAGGTTTCGTAGCTTCCAAGTAAAAAATAATTAAAAATTTGCTTTTTGTATGGACGGTGGGGGATAGTATTCACCCTGAGATTAGAATCGATTCTCATAACAAACAAGCCTTCAATTTCATAGGTCACAGTTAATCGATGGTAAATTATGTTCGATTTTTGAAAAGGTTCTTCCGAATTTCTTTCGACGATTGCGGGTTTTTATCGTAAGTTAATTGCAGGTTTCTAAACGTAGCTTGGTTTAAGAGCTACGATCGCGTGCCGCCAGCAACGTTACCTAAATGTTAAGTATCGGGCCACGATTTCTTTGGTTCCCACGGTACGGTAGCTCTCAGCCTTTCTAAGTTCTTCTTTACTAAAACGCCATCCACGTCGGTGACCTTCTCTCCCTCTCCTCACGTCGAGCAGAGAGAGACGTAAAACGTTAAATACGAAGAAGAAGAAGAAGAAGAAGAGGTTTCATCTCGCTTGTAATATTTATTCAACAAACTGTCTGCACACTTTATTGGTATTGCTTTATCTTTTGCTCTTCCGAGCCCTTTAAATCTTCTTTCCTATATACTGGAATGGAAACGATGGGTTTTCTTCAAATAGCTAATTTCTACTTCTTACGGAAATTTGAAATATTATTCGTTTGTACAAGTCAACGTACGTCATGGTCGAATTTTTCTTCTAATTTGTTGTAATTCTTCGGGTGAAATTTTTAATTCGTTGGAACGCTAACGCGAGAGAATGAAGAGTTCACATATTTTAATTCGTCCATTCAAGAAGAGCGTTCACCGACAAACCCCCAAAGCCGGTTGCGTTAGCCGAAAGAATTGGGGTAGTATTCGCAACGGCCAAGTACAGATATGCCCAAGAGTGTTTTTCTTTCGCTTTTCAATTCCGCCACTTTGTCCTTGGAGAATCCTGCAGGGGTTGAAATAATAGTTGCAAGGCCATGTGCAAGTTTTCTCCAGAGAGGCGTCGTCTATGGACGACAGTTGGCAATCCCCAGGGCCCCCTGCCTCGATAAGACTAAATATATCTTAACGGGATCTAACATCCCTGTGTGGTGGCGGATCGGCTACCGAACTTCTTCCCTTTTGTACGCAAAAAGAATATTAGCCTAGTGCAGGGGTCGGCAACCTGCGGCTCGCGAGCCACATGCGGCTCTTCCACACTTGCGAAAAGATACGATAATCTTGTCAGTACGAGTGAGAGGAAACGATTAAAATTAATCGACATTATTTATTGGCCTATATTATTGTGAACCATGCTTAAAACCGAGTGTGCACATTCGAGCGAAAAGTGGCACATTTCGCTCGAATGTGCACATCCTTGTATTTATTGCATTTGTCTACTTTATCCTACGCTTTTTCAAATCATAAATTTCAATTCAATTGAGTAAATATCGATTTTATATTCGAAAAATGTGTTTACCGTAGCAATGAGTGGAAGGGAGCGAAAAGATACAACAATCTCGTCATTGCAAGTGAGAGAGAATAATAAAAATTATTTAACTGCTTTTTCGTCTAATGCAGGGGTTGGCAACCTGCGGCTCGCGAGCCACATGGGGCTCCTTAACTCCTCGGATGCGGCTCTTCCACAATGGATTAATTTGAAAAAATTTTGAGAAAGCGCAATACCATCATCGAAATTTGGTGTAAATAAATCTTGGGAGTCAAAGGATATATTTATAGTTGTAATTATGTATGGCTCTTTGAATAAATTTTAATTGTGTATTGTCTATATTTGGCTCTTTTGGATTACAAGGTTGCCGAACAACTGGCCCAGTGCACTGAACGCCGCATTTCGAATTGAAAATCGAATAAAAATGTTACGAAAACGTTTCTCGTCCGCGATAAACCAATTTTTTCTTTATTAGATTTGCGCAACAAGATTTACGTTCGTAAAGAAAATCCATTTCAAATTTCGAAATGAGATTCTTAAAATAGAAGGAAATCAAAACAATCTCGCTTATTTGTGGCTTCGGTGTCGAAAGGGAAAAGCTACAAATTCGGGATGTTAGAAGAAAATTGTCGTGTTTTGGCGTTTCCGGCCACACATCCTCCGGTTCTTCGGACCGTTGGTGCTGCCGGTTGTCTCTCACGCATCGCGGCGTCTCCAATTGGTCGCTCATCCCTGAACTGAATATATTCGAATTCATCAAATGTTACGGTGCGTTTTCGAAATTTCTCTAATAGCAACAAAAGATGAGACGGCGAACATTCCCACGATCACAAAGCAACGGTATCCGACGTTCTTCCACCTCTGATTTCCGTGCAAGTTGATTTACGTATGTAATTTTGTTTCGTTACGACTGGTGTCGTGTTGCGAACGAAATTTAAGAATCTTCTCTTCCACACCGGATGAACTTCCGATTCCGTAGGCAGAAGTACGGACCCGGTTTACAGCCCTTGCCGGAAGTCTATTCTATCAATCTCGTCTAGGTTTAAGCGATTTAGAAAAAACGTAACGTGTAGGGGAGACCGGGGTTGGAAGTCACAATTTTTTTCTTTTGCATTTATAGAGCCCATGGTCTTAATTTATCAATGACATTTATATATCAATAGATAGTGTATTTCTTCTAGTTTAAGAAAAAATAAAGATTTTCTCTACCATTATCTAAAGAGAACATATTATAATTTTTATGAAAAACGAGAAAACAAATACCTATTCTATTCTAACCTATTCTATCTAACGAACTTAGGTTATGGTAACAAATATGACAAATGTATAATTATAGCCAATTGTTTATGTAGTAAAACCCCTAGAAACCAATCAAAAAAGCCGCACATATTCATGGTTGCATTGCACTTGTGACTACTAGCCCCCGCTAACTTAAGACAACCTTCCCCAAAACAATTTTAGACAATTAACTCCCAATTTAAATCAATGGTCATTTAAAAAACCATATAATGATATCATGAAACATATCTTAAACACCATAAATACACGAATAGGTATATCACTATGCAAAATTTAATTATACTTATGAGACTCAACAGAGATGCACAAAAATTACTTTCACTGTACAAAAAAAAAACAAACGCATATATTTCTTATACGGTATTTCAGAGCGAACTGAAGTGAAGTACGCAAGGAGGTATTCTTTGACACGGGTAAACAAATTTATTAATTCATTAGGTTTTCTGTTACGCTTAATGTGACAACCTACCCGCGAGACAACCATACCCGGTCTCCCCTACCGTGCACCTTATTATTTTCTGATTAAGATAGAAGCTGCTCGAATCGCTTTCGATTGGAATTCGAACGAAATAACTGGGAATGTTCTCCAATCTTAATCTGTATCGTTCATATCGAATTTACGATTGTTCACTTTAAAGAGTGCAAAGCTCTCTTAAATTGCTCCTAATTCGATCCAAAGAAACGAACTAAATTGAATTAAACGAAATATCTGTTCTATTTTTACGTGATAAGGATGACGTCCCCTATTAATTGCCGGCGAGACGAGAAGCGGATCGATTCCAAAGAGAATATCTCCGGTTAGACGGTTAAAGGGATGTTGTCGCATCTGTCGCAAAATGACGAGGGGGTGGCAGAATCAAGTGTTCACATTTCCACACGCATTATATAAGCATTTCATGTAGAAAGATTTGCATTTTTTGCGTTTGATAATAGAGGAACGGGGGCGAACAGCCCTACGGCAGATGCGGCTGCCTTCCCCTTCGACATATTGCAAATACGAGGGACAGAGAGACACCTGGAGATGTTTTTGTGTTAGCGTTATATTTTGAGTGGATGTTTTTGCTTTTCGAACGACTCTGCTAATTCAGAAAATTTCCAGTTTCCAGGTCCAGCTCTCACAGCGGAGGAACCAACAATTTGCCACCGTTACTCTTCCACAACGTGCACGGAGATAACATCAGGATATCACGTGATGGCACCGTTGCTCGAAGGGTCGAAAGCTTCTGTAAGGGAATCGCGTTCAGTTCTCGTCCACTCAAAATCAACGAGAAGGTGAGTATGAGCGACTAATTCTAAAATTTCAACGACTAAGAGTTTTTCTTCTTAGGTGTGCATCAAGTTCTTAGAAATATCGAACAATTGGAGCGGCGTGATTCGTTTCGGGTTTACTTACAACGATCCCGGTACTTTGAGGAACGGTCTCCCGAAATACGCCTGTCCCGACCTGACCAACAAGCCGGGATATTGGGCGAAGGCGCTTGCCGAACGTTTCTGCAGTCAAAACACCATTCTTTTCTACTACGTTACGTCTGCGGGGGACGTCCATTTCGGGATCAACGGCGAAGAGAAAGGAATATTCTTCGGCGGCGTCGAAACCAGAGGACCCCTTTGGGCACTCATTGACGTGTACGGAAATTCCACCGCCATCGAATTTGTCGACTTGAGGCATCAACTGAACAATAACCGCCGCAATCTCGGTCTAAGCAGCTGCGACAATGCTCCAGATGAAATCGATCGGATCGTGTATCCTCTGCAGGCTCTCAACTTCCACCAAAGAGACGTCGAAGAGCTTAATTTGCCTCCTTTGAGGTTTCAGCCGCCCTCGTTGAATTTTACGCCCGTGACTCTTCATCGCACACGAGGACGCAACGTAAGATTTAACAGTAACCGAAGCGTTGCTTCGAGGACGGATACGGAATTCTGTCAGGGATACGTGTTCACCCCGCGACCGGTGCAGCTGGGCGAACGCATAGTAATTCAGGTATTATCCACTGAGCCCATGTTCGAGGGATATTTAGGTTTAGGATTAACTTCGTGCGACCCTTCTAATTTGCAATCGAGCGATCTTCCCGACGACTCCAACTTCCTCTTGGACAGACCCGAGTATTGGGTTATTAGTAAGGACTTTGCGCGACATTTGAATCGTGGAGACGAAATCAGTTTCTGCATAGCATCAACTGGAGAAGTACAAATTAGTAAAAACGGTGGTAATTCGTCGGTGGTCATACACGTCGATCAGACGCTCAGATTATGGGCCTTTTTCGACATATACGGTTCTACGCAACGTATTAGGGTTCTCAGCTGTCCACCGTCGCCGATCAGAAATACGGAGAGAAGAATCCTGTCTCCTACCACGACCGAATCGATAAATGGAATCGCCGTGCTTTCTGTCATT
Source organism: Sinopyrophorus schimmeli (assembly GCA_036325965.1). Lineage (NCBI taxonomy): Eukaryota > Metazoa > Arthropoda > Insecta > Coleoptera > Elateridae > Sinopyrophorus > Sinopyrophorus schimmeli. The sequence continues at coordinate 67,505 of JARFIZ010000407.1, forward strand.
TTACCATCGACGCATAACCTCATAAATCAGCAACAAGCGGTGCCCCTGAACGTCCAACATTCTCACCATTCCTCTCAAAGTTCGGTCCACAGTCAGAATAATAACACTCATCCTAGTCATTGCGTTACAAATCAGCAAAATAGTCATTCTCCTCATGTCGGTCGCCACATGGTCGCGTCTTTGTCTCCGGCACCTCATTCTTCTTCGGCGGCCGGCGTCGCACCTGTTCCCACTGGAACAATGCTCTCCGCTTACAGCAACACATATATCGAGGTAAGTAGAATAATGTCGCCATTTGGCAAATCGACGTTTAATGCTTTCTTATTTTCAGCCGATATCGTCGAGCAGCGCCTACTCCACATTACAAGTACGCGGGGAACACGATCGAGCGGCTGGGGTCGTTTCCATCGCCGCCGGAGGTGGTCCCGCTAACGCAGGCACCGAATGCACGATATGCTACGAGCATCCCATAGACTCCGTTTTGTATATGTGCGGACACATGTGCATGTGCTACGAGTGCGCTTTGCAACAGTGGCGAGGAAAAGGAGGTGGACATTGTCCTTTGTGCAGGGCAGTTATCAGAGACGTGATACGTACATACAAGTCGTGATTGATCTTCCTCTTGTTCAGATACAAATTTCTATTTATTATATTCTACGATTTGAAACCGAAATAGTCTAGCAAGAGGTCGAGGTATTGCGCGAAGAGTGCTTCCAAATTACAGTACTTGCTGCGGACATCTGCTGGGCATTTATGCAAGCATCGAAGAATGGATTGTAACTGCGACTTTTTGCGAGCTTCACATTTACCAAAGAAGAGACCGCAGGATTTATAAAAAAAAGGTGCGCGAATCGTCCATTTCGTATACAAAAAATCATCAGTCAACTGTATTATTATTAAGCAGTTTAAACGTTTTATTTATTTTATTTATCAAACTGTTGGTTTATTAATGCTAGGTTTATATTATATTTTTTGTTAGAGTTACCCCTCGCGCTTCAACACTTGCATGTAAATATTCATTTGGTATGAAAATCCGTTCGTTAGTGTTATTTGCAAAGAGTTCAAAAGTTGAAACGAATTACCTTTATCGAATTTTTATAAGGGGGTTTTGGTATAAGAATTTATTGTTAAATGTGGTTGTATTTTTACGACGAGGTGTATAGGAAGATTATTTTTATATATTTAAAAAAAGGTTGCAAAGAAAAAGGCACGAAAAGAAGGGCATTGTTATCGAACGAGAAAAATAGGCCAAGCCTTTTCGCCGGCATTCCCTTTTTAGGCTAGTTGTTCGAAATAATCTCCAAAGGAGAAATTGACCGATCGCCTCGAGAAAATTGCTCTTGTGCTAAATCAAGGGAGGACCTTTGGAATTGTAAGTTTCTAGTCATAAGAGAAAGAATATGTACTGACGCTAGAATGTGTTCTGCGCTTAAGATTATTATCGGCATAAATAAAACATTATTATACCGATTTCAAAAGTGATGGGTATATTTTATTTTTGGAACACAGATATTGTAAGCCCTCTACCATTTTATCCAATACATATTTATTTCGTTTAAAATTGGGAGCAAGTAGGAGAATGACAAACAACAAAAATGTTTTCGAAAACGAAGTGCGTCGGCTTTTTAAACGGCTTTCGAACTAGATTTTACGTTTCGAAGAGAGGGGCTGGAAAGTGGTTCCCCGACGCCGAATGGTTAAGGGAATTCGATGGGCCAGTGATGTATCCGAACGAAGTAAATCGCAACTGGAAACGTTTACCGTGGAACGCAAAAATGTCTCCCGCCATGAAGAAGGTAAAGAATACTATTGTTAATTTTGGGCCAGCTCATCCGGCAGCTCATGGAGTCCTAAGGATGCTCGTGGAATTGGAAGGAGAGGTAAATATTATATTAGACGAGAACGAAAGGTCATGAAAAGTCTTTCAATTTTAGGTGGTTCGTTCCGTCGACCCACACATAGGACTTCTTCATCGTGGGACGGAAAAACTCTTCGAATATAAAACTTATCTTCAAGCTCTACCGTATTACGATCGTTTCGATTACGTTTCGGCTATGTCCAATGAGCATTCGTACTGCTTGGCCGTCGAAAAATTGTTGAACATACAAGTTCCAAGAAGAGCGCAATACATAAGGACATTATATGCAGAAATAACAAGACTTCTTAGTCACACTCTGGCGATAAGTTCTCAAATTTTGGACGCCGGAGCAATCACCCCGATTTTCTGGATGTTCGAGGAAAGGGAAAAACTGATGGAATTTTACGAGCGAGTTTGCGGCGCACGATTACATTCAAATTATTTCAGACCTGGAGGAGTCAGTCAGGTGACGCTAATCTTTTTCTTATTTACTTTCTTTTATTTCCTGCAATCGCTATTAGGACTTGCCTATTGGAATAATGGATGATATTTACGATTTTTGCAAGAGACTGCCAGTAAGATTAGATGAGATTGAAGATCTGGTGACTAGTAATAGAATATGGCGAGACAGAAACATAGGAATCGGCACAATTGAAGCCGAAATAGGCTTAAACGCCGGATTCACGTAAATATTGCTCTCTTCTAAGTTATTTCTATTTATCGCGATAATCGTAGAGGAATCATGATAAGAGCGGCCGGTGTGAAATGGGATCTTAGGAAGAGTCAACCCTACGAGGTTTACGACGAATTGGATTTTGATGTTCCAGTTGGAAAAAATGGAGATTGTTACGATAGGCAACCAACCATCCAGAATCGTCCTCCCCTTCTAAAAATATTATCTTTTAGATACTTGTGTAAAGTGTACGAATCTCGAGAATCTATAAGGCTCATAGAACAATGTATTAATCAGATGCCCGAAGGGGAAGTAAGAATTGACGATCAAAAAATATCGCCACCCTCTAGAACCGATATGAAAGTTTGTATAAGTGTGTGATTAACAATGTAAGTTTTATTTTGATATGCTATCTTAATTTAGAAATCAATGGAAGCCGTTATACATCATTTTAAAATATTTTCGGGAGGCTTTGCCGTGCCCCCCGGAGAAACCTATGTCGGAACCGAACATCCAAAGGGTAAGAGTAAGATATGCACATTGATTTGTTAGAAATTAAATTTAAGGAGAATTTGGTGTATATTTGGTATCCGATGGAACATCAAAACCCTATCGAATGAAAGTGAGGGCACCAGGTTTTCCACATTTAGGAGGAATTACATATTACACGGGAAATAATACTATGCTCGCCGATTTACCGGTTATCATAGGTAACGAATCTTGTTAAATCGCTCGAGAACGAAGGACTATTCAACTAATCTTTCGTTTTGCAGCCTCTATAGACATCGTTTTTGGTGATATAGATCGCTAATGCCTGCATACTACATCCTTCTGTTACATCGAAGTTATTCATAACTTAGATATAAAAATTATGTAAGTCAAGAACGAACTACATACTACATGTACTACGAGATTATTTATTTTTTCTTTGTAATGCAAATAATCCCCACGGTATAGACCATAATTGCAACTCTCCTTTTTCGTTTCCAATTGCAAGTGTCGTCGTTCTAAAAGTATACTATTTGCAATAATCTCCTACTATAAAAGTTTCTAATACCTTCGCCCGTTTACTTCTAATTGTATCGACGTTCCAAGTTCAATTCTTTCGCTTGAAACGTTTGGTAACGCTTGACCACTCATAACGTCGAATATTTCGGGCATTCCTTTTTCGCCGCATCCGACTAAAAGAGTTTCATGGTAAGGAACCCAAGCAACGCTATATAATTGCTTTTCAGGAAATATTACACGTGCTGGCATTTCCTACAAAACGTTCGCGTGACTCCTTAATGCATTCTTGTTTAAGGGAATTTACCTGGTTAATTAGGTATATCCTAAGTTCACGATCTGTGCCACAAGAGATAAACATATCGTTACGGTTCATAGAAAAACGAACGGATATTACTTCGCCTTCGTGTGGTTCGTAATATTTAATAACTGGATCGACAATTGATACCTCCTTCGTGGAACCTGAAAAATTTTAATACAGACGACATGATGAGGATATCAAAATGTTTACCTTTAAGTGTGTTTGTGCTTAATGTCGAACAGTGAACAATGAGACCGCCCTCCACTCCAGCAATAAATTGATCAGGTGTATACAAAGAAAAATCAAAAGTTAACACGCTTCGCACGACCTTTCTATCAGCTTCTTTTGAAAGAACTGACCCTCGTTTCCTTGCCAAAACAGGAGATTTTATTGTACATCTGCAATATCGTTTATTGTACATTTTTTTTTTTAATTTAAGATGTTTTAATTTCTTCAAGACCATCTATCATCGACGAACCACTCACCTCAATTTAATATTCAGCAAAGAAGACGGTAAACTAAAATTCCACAAATTCAAGATACCGTCATGTCCCGAAGTGACTAATAAAAGAGATCTTGTCACATCTACGTCGTAAATCCATTTCATATCTGTTAGATTTTCTGTGTGTCCATCGATTCTCGTTACAATACCGTCCGCTTCGTGATGTTGAATATTCCAAACAATTATATCACCTACGTATTACATAGAATAACTTTATTATTACTAACACTGCTCATACTTCATTAATCTATTGCAAACCTGTAAATGTCCCACAAGCAATTATGAAAGGTAATTTTGGATGGAAGCGTACCACGCTGACGCAAGAAGAGGTTTTAAATAATTTGTTAGGCTTTTTCGACAACCGATCGTTTCTAAAATAACACATAAAGGTCAACGCGTTCGCTTAAACTTAATAACAAACAATTGTACTTATCGAAAGTATAAAATGCAATTTGTCCTAAATGATGACACCAAGTTCTGTGCAAACGGTTACAAGCAACTGCTAAAGTACTACTAGTAGAATTCCACGATAAGGACTTAACTCGAATTACCTACAAGAAAACACTTCAAATCTTTGTAGTTTTACAAATATATACCAAGTCTACATCCGTCCCATCCTCGTTAAAGTTACAAACTTTGATAGTTTGTTCTAATTTAGCAATAGGCAAATCGCCATCTTCGTAAGCATAACGCCCAGAAAAAGCTTTGGAATTAATAGATTCTGTAAGTTCTTTGTTTATTCTTGGGTATATTTTGCTTAGCCAAGCTGCTAATCTATGCATATCCACATCAATAAACGATGCATCAACATCCTCCAAATTAGTTTGTGTCTAGAAATCGCGCAAAATAAATTTCTCGTGTGCAGATCGTATAAGTCAAGTTTCTACCTGAACGGCAATGGTTTCCATTGAATCTGTCGAATTTTCATTAGACGCAGACTTTAAAGTCTGACTACAGCCCTCATTGTACACTCTACAAAATAATAAGTAATAATTAAAGTCTGTACACCCAACAATATAGAGACCTCTTAACTTTCCATTTCGAATCGAATCCCAGACATTCGGTACTCTTGACGGAAAACATTTTTGAAAGATGCGAAATATGCACAATACCTATTTAGTATGTATCCATATAACTCACTAGTTCCCATAACAACATAGAATTGATTTTTCTAGAAATAGAATTGTAGTAGGGAAAAATATCTTCATCCATTTCATTCTAGTATTCTAGTATGTATTTATAAAACGTTCTTATACAAATGACAAAATATCTTTCATTACTCGTTCACTTTCTTATTTTTGGTAAATTCTAACATCACTTTATGTAATCTTTTAATAAACAAATCTACATCTGCTTTTTCTATACCTATAGTGGCTGCCGCTGTGAGATAAGGTATTGTAAAACCAGTCGAATGTGTTCCCCATGCTGCAATTCATAATTTATGAACAGAAATGGATTACATAAAGAAAACGTTCTAGTTTACCATTAAATTCGTAGTTTGCAATCTTTTTGGTTTCAAAGCCAGTGACGACTCTGGTACCAGATACACTTCTCCAATACAACATGGAACCCAATTTGGTCAAATCATTTTTTGGAATAATGCTCAAAGTCATAGCTGAAAGAAGGGAAAATGGAAAAATTTCTAATTAAGTAAAATTCTCAAACAAACCAATAGAAATATAATTATCTGGGGTTTGCAGTATTCGTTCACCATAAGCTTTGGCTACATTCGTAAGCTGTTCATGTAAATATTTATATAGTTGTATTCTTTTATCAGTTAACTGTTTGTATCCGTTTTCACCTAACGTGAGCAAAGTAATAAAACTATCAAGAATAGGAGTCAAAGATGCTCGACCTAGATAGAACACAATTTTTTTTATGAAAAACTGTAACATAACTTTTTCCAATTTACCGGGATATAGTCCAGCAACTGTATCTAATAGTTGTTTATCAAACGTTACAATAACCGCTCCGCCTACAGGTACCATTAGATTTTTATCCGTACTTTGTACAATAATATCCACACGACCTTTTCTACAAAAAATAATTGACTTAAAGGAAACTAACGTTCTTAATTGGTTGGTTACCTGCTTGCCTTTTCGATTCGACTTATGAGTTCAGCACTTTGTAAACCATATGCATTATTAATTAAATGGGGTATGCCATATTTCTTACAAATGCTAGATAGGCTTGTTATGTCGTCGCATGCTCGTGGAGCAAAGCAAGAAGTTGTGGACATAAAGCATAAAATATTGTCAGCACCGACATTTTTTATTTTTCTTTCCACGAGGGATGTATCTGTAACAAGCTGATCTCCACATTGCAACATATCAATAACTATAGGAATAAATCCTGCTGCAGTTATGCATTTAAAACAGCTTTTTTGATCTATTCTGGACCATAATACATATTTAGCATTCGGTCTTAACGATTTGCAAGTTAAAACACTTAAAATTAAAGCCATTCCTGTTGCTACAGGCACAATCAAGCATTCGATCTGCGATTTTAATCCTGGAAACATTAGACTTTACAAATAATGAAAAAGAAGCATAACAATTTACCCATTAATTTAAAAAGATCTTTAAACATTCTATTAGCAAGATTATACATCAATGTTGAACCTACTGCTTTAGGTTGTGCTTCTGTTAAATTACCAGACCTTCCTATCCCATGACCAAAATAGTAATGCCTTTGAGCAACTAATTCTAAAAGTATTAATCATGTTATACGATATTGAGAGGCTTTACTTTATATCCTACTAGATGCAAATCGAGCTTCTCTTTCACCAAGACCACAATTAGCACGAAAATTATTGCTGTCCATAGAAGACAACTGATATAAGAATTTTTGAATCAAAATATCGTCCCAACCATGAACAGGCAACGATTTCTAGAACAAGAACATAATCTATACCCAAAGTTGTAAAAAAAAAACACCTTTTCTTACATGCTGCAACAGATGTCGAATAAGATTTTCATTACTGGTAGATGCCTCAACGGCTTGTCTAAGGTAATTTTCTGGTACAAGCGCTTTCACAAAATGCCAGTAATTTTCCTCCATTTCTTTTCGATATCGGTTCTTATGATTGCGAATTGGAGGTTATGTAAAGACCATTAAAAACAGTAAAAAATTAATTTTTAATTGTTCTGGTAATGTTTTGCAGAACTACAGAAACGCTTTAAAGAACATACATAATAATTCAATCCATTAAAAGCGCCTGAGTAAATTGTTATGCTATTTAAAAGTGCACTATATTGTATTTTTTTTTTGATAATTTTGGGTTGCATATCTTCCAGGTTCAATGACACCGTCATCTAGTCATTTCTATTTGTTGAAGTAAGAACTAGAGGGTCATCAAGCCCGAAAGCTTGAATTATTGGTCAGACCGACTAAACAGGGGCTACCCTTAAAAATTATTTATTTTGTTAGTTTAGTAATCAAGCCCTGCCTAACCAAAAGCTAATGCTTTATCAAGACGCAAAGAAAAACGATCTAACACCCCCCACAATGTTAGAAAACCAAAACGTGCAAATCATAAACCGCATATTTTTTTAACGCCCTGAAAAAGACCTGAAAGAAATGATTAGCATTCATTAGTATATTGTATTGTATTTCAAAAAGTAATAAAAAAGGCCTGAAAAGGAATGGATTAGTTACACAATAAAATCATTTGGGCGCAAGACGCAAAAGAAACGACCTAACACCCCCCACGGTGTTAGAAAACGCAATTTCTAAAAAAAAACCTATCAACAACTGGTTCAGTCCTTAAAACGCAATATTTTGTTGCTAAACCCTTTCCTTCCTGGACCTGAAAATTGGGGAAAATTCTAAGCCACCCTCTTCTGCAACCCTAAACTTGACCCAAAGTTCAATGTGCGATAACAACGAAACAGATAATCTCATTTTAAGGTTGCAGCATTAAAAACGCGGATAAAGAAAGGTGCCCCAATGCCCAGCCAGCGTGGGCATGGGGCGATACACAAAAAATACACAAATATCACATATGTGCAACAACAGAGGAATGACCAGTCTCAAGATTGAATTTAAAAAGTTATTAATTATTGAAATTAACAACAATTTGAGATGAAGTTATGAGAAAAGAAACTGGCCTGTCCAACTGCGTTGCACAGAAAATGGATTGAACTCAATAAATGGACTTATGCTCTTCTTTCGAGTTTTCGGAGTTACAAAAAAAAACAATAAAAATGGCGAGGAGGCAAGGGGTCCTTACGAAAGATAACATCACCAAAAACTCGAAACTTGAGCAACTTCCATTTGCAAAAACTTAAGCGGTTCATGCTGTTTTTGCAGCTTATTGAGACAATCAAATAAAAAGGAAAGAAAGCATCATGGAAATGCAGCTCGGGAAATCCTTTGCACACACATCCACTTTGCTCATTTCCAAAAGTAAAAAAATTGTAGAGGTGTTTCTGGTTTACGTGAAATAAATCGAGGTTTCTATAATGTTCTTTGATTTTGCTTTTGAATGACAATAAACTTTATTTCGCTAGCAGAATGAATTGCGAAAATCTGAATATTAATTCAGTAAAATTGCAAACAACAATATAAAAAATATCGCCAATAATAACGCATTGTTATTATATTATATTTAAATTTCGTAGTATAGTGCTTTCTTAAAATGGTAGTTAAACTGAAAAATTACATTATATTTAATTTTAATACTTTTCCTTCATCGGACAATTGATTTAATTTTCTTCATTACTTTTCACCAATAAATTCGACATAATAAATTAATGAAATTATTTAGTTTCACTAATTACTTAATGTCATTTCGTTCTTTCATTCTTGCAAATAACAGAAGCTAACTATTTTCCTCCAATATTTGCTGTTTTATTTATTGTACCAATAATGTAATTTCTCAGCTTACAATTTGGTTCTGTGTTGTAATATGATTTTACCCCAATTATTTATAATGAACTTGTGCCAATTTACAGTATTTGAAAACTAAAGTTAAAATTGAAGAATTTTATCAAGATTGTACTGTAAATGAAAATTTGAATTGAATTTTCAAATAAATCTTAATTTAAAAAATTATTAAACAAAGCTCAAGAAGCACAAGTCATAGAACCAAAATGATTGATTTTAAAAATAAATAAAACAATTTAGAATATTGTTTAATTACCATTCAAAATAAAAAGTTTGAACATTATAGAATTTGAAGGAGAACAAATTAAAAATATTAAAAACCGACAGGAGCCTCAAAACTGCAACCCTAAATGTCTTTCAATTTTGAAAGGTTGAACAAATGGCATTTGCAAAAAGTAAATTAAATTAAACAATCATAAAATAAAACATTTAAAAATGCCATTCGCCACAACCAACTTCCACAAGTTTTTTAAGTGTATTTTTTTTTTAAATGATTAAGTCGTCTTTTCAAAGGAATTTTTAAAAATATTAATACCAAAAAATTATTTTAATTGTTCTGTGTAAGTTCGGAAAATGATTTTCTTTTTCAGATGAATCTACACAATTGATCTTCCAAAAAGGCGCAATTAGGATGATTTAACGCTATCGGCGTCCACAATGCACTCCCGATTGTCCCGAAGTCCGTTCAATTTTTGGAAGGTAAACAAATCGCGAGCTAAAAGTTTTAGAGACTCCTGAATACCAGAAACACCATCTGCTATGGTAAAGAAAAATTACTTACCCCAAAGTGTCTTCCTCCTCTTCCAACGTCCCAAACGCTGGACGGACCTACCTTTATCCGTTAAAGATGTCTTGTGCAAAGGGGGGTTGAGGCTGTCCCCAATGCGGTCCTCCACATCTTCCTCGACCATCAGGCACTCCCGATTAAACCCGCACTTCCAGCAACTCCAGCAGCAGCTTCATCACCAATCAAGAAGTCTTTTAAAAAAAAAAACATCGCGCGATAATATGAATTAAAGGGACCACTACTTTAACTGGGAGGGTAATCACTCGGTTAAAAGACTACGAAACAAATTCGGTTCGCGCACTCACTGACGACGAAGCTTTTAGACAGTCCAGCTTTTCGCGACGATTTCCACGAGAAACGTAAGAGCACCGGGCCCTATCGTGCTGCAAAAAAGGCCCAATTATCTGGAAGAAGTGGCCAACTTCTTCCAGAAATAACATTTTGATTGGATGCCCAACAAATAACTTTGTTAGCATACAATCTACCTCAACCTGAAATAAAAGTTATTAATCTTTCAGTTAAATGCATTTTAAAAGTTAATCCATAAGCAGCAACAGTAGCTGGAGTATATATAAAGATAGTAAATCAGAAGTAGAATCTACCATTAAAAATGCCAAAGGAACAAATTATAAAATATGCAACTAAAACTTAATCCATCACATTGTGGTGCCCAATTAAGTAAATCAGTGTCTAGGAATCGTACAAATCCCGAAATAAGTATAATAAAAGTACAAATACATTTAAGTAAGGAAAAATCAAACATATTGTGCAACCCATTGAATATCCATGGCTATGCTCATGTGCAATACAAATCATTGTAATTTGAATTTATGGTTATACTGCTGTAACCCTAAATCATGATTAGTTTAATCCTACAACGGATAGCTAGCTTATATTTCCCAATGAGGATTTTATAAATAAGTTTTCTACCATCCAGCAATCATATTATACGTTCAAATAAAACGTTAGGATATTTAGAATGTCAGACAACTTACGTCCAGTTTCCAAATTTCAAGACTTTTCTAAGCTCGCTGTTTGAACGGCGTTGTATCGTTTTAAAATCATTAAATTCAAAATTAAATTCGAACCCCCACTTTTTCTAAGTAAAAACTTCTCTCAAAGACAAGGCACCAGCTGTAAAATCACTTGAAAATAAACCTGTAAAAAAGTACAAAATTAGATTTTAGGATCTTCCCAGGATAACAAGGGATATTTTTCTTTAATTCTTGCTAATAAACTGCAATATTAATCTTTAATAATAAGAGAACTTTATTATTATTAAAAATTAAGAATGAGTAATGAAATGTGATGAAAATCTATTAAGAGTATTACGTTCCATTTGATTTTCTGCAATGGTTTGTTGATTGTTGTTTGTTGAATACTAAAAACATAAGCAACAAGCTAAAACTTTATAGAAGAAGGAACTTACGATGTTATGATGAACTATAACTATATAAAATTGAAATAGTACTTAAAAATGCTTGTTTGAAGTGTGTTGGTTCAATCCGTTGGTATAAATAGACATCCAAAGTTACAAAGATCAAATATCGGCGCAAAAATAAAGGATCGGGGAAGAATTAGATATCCACGTATACATCGAGTTCGAATAAGTCTTAGGATAAACCTAAAATACAATATTTTAAGTCCAAGTTCCAGATACAATCATTCCTGAATTACCTCACATTACATAATAACTGTAATAAGGTCGTTTTATTAATAACAAAACAACAAAATTGATTTCGAGTCAATACATAATGTATTCCTTAATTTAGAATCCCAAGTATTAATCACATCCATGAAAAAGTCCCAAGTAGGAATCCTAAAACAATAAACAAATAGGTATTTATTTCATCAGAGTTTAAGGAACTAAAACGCAAAACAAAGCTTGCAATCTATACAATAAATATTGACCTAAATATTATGCAATTTAAACACCTTAATTTAGCTACTGTATTAGTTCAAGAGCACCCAAAAAATATATATTAATCAGTTGTTTTTCAAACCCACTCTTAAAGAGTAATTACAGAGCAAACTAAGTTAAAACCACAATCATACTCGAAATAAACCAATTTATAGCTACACCACACTAACGAGCAATTGAAATAATTAAATTATAAAAACAATTAGAAATTGAATTATTAAAGTACAACAATAAGGGATAATTAATAATAATTTCTTTAAATAGAATAATAATGATATTAGTCACTTACTCAGTTAGTTACTTTCAAATGGCAGTTCTTTTCATTTCTTGCCAACCTACAACGAACAATTGAAGTGGACGCCAACTACATTAGGCAGCCATTTTGCAATGACTGGTGAAAATTTTCCAAATTCATTTTCTCCCACTCAACCATGATTTCACAAAACACCAATTAGTTCCATCGTTTTCCCCGTACTTTAAAATGTAAATTCACATATTTTCAGAGCTGCAGCAGTTGCTATATAGAGATAATTTTAAAGTAATTTCGCGAAGCGGACGAACGCAGTTTATACTACAAACTCACGGCCACTACTAATTGCGTTCGGTAGCGCCAGCTTTATATACATGCCATCGTTCGGCACAGTTCGGACATATTCGTGTCTGATTTATAACACTATGCAAATATTTTGAATTTAATATTAAAGAATTATCTAATTTTACCTTAAATATATTATTATTTATATATGTTAGTATGTAATATACATAAATTAAATGATTAAATTCAAGGGTTGATTTAGTTTACAGAATAGGACTCCTGTATAATTGAATATAGGAAAATGTTCTAATCGGCTTGCAATAAAATATTAAGTAAAAAATTTATTGCTTTAAAGTATTGCAAATAATATACGTAACCTAAAACAGAAAATCGACGAAAGTGTATGTCTTATTTTGCAAGCATCAACAAGTTGATTTATACTGCTCATATGAAGTAAGCGCACAACTTCAGTTATCATCTGTATCAATTTTCTGCTGTACACAAGCAGGTAATTGGTTGTTGACTAAACGTATATTCAAATTTCTAAAAATTTCTGTATATAATTGACCCATGCTTTGTCGAATTCTACCTGAAATTCTCATCACATTGAATTTCTTTGCGACAGTGTTAGGAAAGACCAAGACTGCTCCAAGCATATTGTCCGAGTCGATTCGACATCACAACTCCTCGACTCACTGAGTTTAAAAGAATTCTATTTGTTCCAAGGTTCTCAATGATTTCTCTATTTTAGCATCTAGAAATAAAATAATTAAGTATTCTCTAAAGTGGAAAATGTAATATAATTCAATTTACTATGATTTGAAGTAGTGAAGGTATTGGCTTTCTCTTGTGATTTAGAAGTGCTCGGAGGACTCTGACTTGTCTCTGCATTCGTTTTCTGTTCTGTAGCAAAATAAACACTTTTTAACAGTAGCCCTCGTTTAGTAAGTCGAACCACTAATTAAATATTATTGAAATAATTTAAACAAAGTTATTAAAATGATATAGCCTTGATTGTTTTACATAGTGCATTCCCCGAACCTTTCCTGGTGCATTCGGTAACCGATTTGTCATAAAGGTGGTTCCATTACATTCCAAATTAATTTTGTCTTTTAATAATATTAAGTTTATTTGAATATAAATTTGCTTTGTGAACTAGCGATAATAGTTTAATGTAATACTTGTTATTTAGAAGGTGTTTCGTTTCATTTTTATTATAATTTAAGGAAACATAACCTTCAAATAATTTTATCACCGATTTGATGAACAATGCCACGATATTTCGAAGCCACTGCCGTTTTTAATTTTACTTGGGACCAAGTTGCAAGTGCTTTTTGGCAAAAATACCCAAATCCTAATAGGTCGGTAAGTTCAGTTCCAGAGAGGATATACAGGATAATTGTATCTTTTTAGCAAACATGTATTAACAGAAGATACAGTGAAACGAGAAGTTCGAGCGGGTAAATTATTATCCAAAAGGTTAATCAGCAAGACAAATCCCAGTCCCAAATGGGCAGAAAGATTTATTACTACAAAAAAAGTAAATATTATTGAAGAATCAATTGTAGATCCCATAAACAAAGTACTTATAACGTACACTAGAAATCTTGGTTACGCAAAGGTTATGGTAGGTTTGGCCGATATCACTATCAAAGCAAATTAAATGATACCTCTTTTAGAGCATAACAGAAAAAGTAATATACAAGGAATTGGAGGAATATCCAGGAAAAACTATAGCAATAAGATCAGCATGGATTGATTCACAAATACGTGGATTTGGAAGAGCTATTTGTGCGTTTGGCTACGAAAGATTCAAAAAGAATTGTAATAAAATGGTAAATGTAGCAATTGGTTTTTTTACAAAATACTTGTAACGCTTTGATGTTTTAAGTAGGTTGGTGGATTTAACTATGTACTTACAACAATGTTTCCTCCTCAAACATCTGCTGCTACGGTAACATCAATAACAGCTCACACAATAATGACAACAAATAAATTGAAAGATGCTGCAAAGAGTGCTTCAGAACTGGCAAAAGCTAAAGCTACTCCGATTTACGTTGGTCTACATCCGAACTAAACATAAAACACACGTCCACCCATATTATTTTTCATCTAGGCCAATATACATATATGTATATAAAACTATATGATACATTTCATCAACTTGAACAGTCAGTCTTGGCAGAGACATTTGTAATTGCAATGTAAATTCTAATTGTTCATAATTTTAGTTTAGTAATCTTTCCAAGCATAATATTGCTATTGTTGACATTTAGTGCTTCAAGAATAATCAACCGACCATTCCTTTTTAAATGTTCCACTATTTTGATTTAAATTTTACCACCGAAAAAAGTAATTTAGGTTTGGATGTAGCATCGTCTGGATTCGATGCAGCAGTATTTTGAGCGTTCTAAAACAGGTTGTACTTATTTGAAATTTAAGTAAACATTGCAAATTTACCTAGGCGTATTAGGTGAATTAGATGTACATTAATATTATATCATTCCACACAATATCAAATCTCAATCTTGTTAATTAAATTGTAATTGTCCATCGCTTTATGATTATAAACATACACTTATTATTGACACTTTTTATGAACAAATATAAAATCGGATATATATAAGTGATTGTGCGCACCAAATATTTGTGATAAGTTATAGTTCCCATTGAAGATTGATGGCTATACGATGATAAGCATTACCTAGAACTCCTCTTAGATTCCAGATATTGTTAAAGGTCTCAGGCTGACTATTGTAACACGAATCGACTGCTTTAGCCCATATTTCAATCTACAAATGCTACATGTGAAAAAAAAACAAGTATGTCTTGTTATATCATTTTTACTCTATCGCATCCTTTTGGAATAGGAATACAAGCTGACCATAAAGTCCAAGCCCAGTGTTGCGGAGGATCGCTAGAATCTTGATCATTTAAGTCTGCAACGTGCCAATTTTCACCTTTATCAATCGATAGATCTACTCTAACAATCTTTTGACCACCTCCCGACCAAGCGTACCCTAAAATTAATGAAATTATTGATTATCGATCCGGTTAATTTTCCGGAAATACCTTGAATAAATATGCAACCGTCTTTAACTTGAACCATTTGTTCCGCACTAGGTTTACATATGGCCGATATAACTGGCAATTCTTGAATGGCTGGAGATTTAGTAAAGTCCACCGTTCCCCAATCGGTACTGGGAGAAAATCCTTTGTAATCATTTTGCTGCCAGTGAGAATCGCTTTCCTCTTTCGACACGATAATTTTTCCTTGGAATAATTATTTTAGTAGATAATTGTACTGGCGACATTCAAATAACAAGCAAAAATGAAATAGATAAGTGTACCTAGCCATTTAACGTTTCTTGCTCCTACAACACCTGGTACAACAACTCTTACAGGAAAGCCGTGGTCTCGAGGAATAGGTTGTCCGTTCATTTCATATGCAACAATGACGTCTCCTCTTTTGTCAAAGGCTTTCCAAAAAGGAATGGATGCTCCATACGGTTTACTCGTCGGATCGGTGTCCAAACCCTCAAACTTTACGAATAAGAGGACGTAAATGTAAAACGAATAGTGCGAAACCTATACATACTTGAACGTGTTTAAATTCGTTAAAATCGTCCGTCAAACCAATATTTAATAAAAGATCTCTTAATCTCGCTCCTGTAAATGTGGCAGTACCGATTGCTCCTGCACCCCAATTTAGCCCTTTGACCGTTTTTACCTATGAAAATGAAGATTACTGTATACAAGTTTTATAATGTTTGACAAAATACCTCCGACATTTCACTACGTCTATTGCCAGCGCACATAATTGTAGCTGTAATTGTATGCTTTGGAAGTTTCTTTAATTCCTCATAAGATAAGGTAAGCGTTTTGTTCGTTCCCTCAACTTCTATTTCCAATTCGTAGGTAGAGGGATCTATTTGTGGCACAGGTAAATGATTTCGTATATAAAACAATTCGCTGAAACGTTTAGAGCTTGATCTCTCTTTCTTTGATCAAAATCAAGTTTCGGTTACTTACTTGGGTGTTAAAAAATTTTCTATCAAGATTGATAGAGGTATTTCTGCATTAAATGGTTTAATAGATGCAGGTTTCAATATCTTATGCCTTTTAGGATCATTATAATAAGGATCAGACATATTATTAGTGGCTTCTTCTGCTTCTTGATTCATTAAATTTCCTAAAACAAATGTTTAGTAAATATTTATAGATCTACATTATGTACCTATTCTCATTGTTTCTAATATTTCAAATACTTGAGAATTATTATGTGCTGCATATAACATCCAAAATGGTTCAACCGAGTTTCCAGCAGCTAACATGATTTGATCTCCTCCAGGATGTTCAGATACAAAATTGGTGATATCATATACACCTTGTTTAAAAGTCACCCAGATTCTTTCCTCCCTATAATAAGTGTGCACAAGGTGTACGTGTACATATATTTAACCTTAAATAGATAAACGTACTTACTACAATGCTTTGCCACTTCGTCTGTAGTGTAAGAAGGTAAATTTTTATCGAACATACCAACATTATGCGATAGAGATTTTGCAATAGATTCAGATTTTGCGACATTGAGTTTTCCTATAATTAACATAATCATAGGCAGGATAGTTTTCATAAATTGAATACATTACCATGTAATTTGTATGTCAACCAAGATATTGTACTTGCCCCAATAATTACGTTAACAATAATACGTTTGGTACTTTGATAGTGAAAAGTATTGTCGCCGTAGTACCTGTGCTGGTCATAAGAAACAATTGGCCGAATACATTTCTTTTTTAGAGAATTACAAAGCCGGAAGTTGCTGTATACCCTACAAGAAATACAAAGTTTAGAATTGTTATAAAATATATTTTTTCGCTAACCTCACAATCGTCGTCCACATCATTGAAAAACAGTGTGACCGATAATTGCATAGCACTATGTATTCAGGTGAGGTTGGTATTCATACAAAAACATTCGATAATTACGCAAATAATAATGCTGTAATGTCATGATAATTATTATATTATTGGTCTCGTAAATGTTTATAATGGATTTAATATGGTTAAATTCGTCTATGGGATGTTAAAATTCGTTAAAATGCAATGTCAAAACATTGTAATTATACAGAATGGGTGGTTGTATAGGAATAACGCGTGCTAGAAGTAGTGCAATAGACGATTTGTCAGGATCAATCACAAGATCTACTACAGGTATTGCTACAGTTTTAACTAAGTATTTCTATTATTTTGCATTAATACTATTCTAAAAATAGGAACTAATCGTAAAAATCACCCTTTGTGCCATGAAACTATTCGATGGAAGTCGGACGTGCCATTAACCGAAGGACAATTACGAAGTAAACGTGATGAATTTTGGGACACTGCACCTGCATTCGATGGCCGTAAGGAGATTTGGGATGCTCTGCGGGCAGCAGCGGTTGCTACAGAAGCAAAAGACTTTGAGTTAGCACAGGCAATTCTTGATGGTGCAAGTGTTTCCGTACCAAATGGTTATTTAACCGAGTGCTACGATGAATTAGGAACTCGTTATCAAGTACCTATTTATTGTCTATGGTATCCTATTAATATAGTTAAAGAGGATAGTGGTAGAGATTCTCCTGCCGAATGTTCTGAACCTGTAGATGGAGGTACAGAAACGACTCTTAAATTAAGATTATCCCACAATTATACAGATATAAAAATGTCTGTCTATACTACAGATACTATAAGCATATGTAAAAAAAAGTTGCAGGTAAAAGCATTGATTTTTGCGTTGTAAATTAATAATTATTTGCATCAGGTCAGGTTTCGTTTTAAAGCATAACTTTAACAAACAAAATTGTAAACGAATTGTATTGTTATTAAGTTTTTTTCAAATACTTTATTATATCTGATGTTATGCTTTAAAATAAGTCTATAACTTGGTCAAAAATTATCACTGTAATTTTTCATTTTAGAGTCAAGAAGGAATAGAATCTTCAAGACAAAGATGGTTTTTCGGTGGCAAATTATTAGGCGACAAACTAAAAATAGAAGAAGTAAAAATACATCCTGGTTATGTTATACAAGTGATTATTAACTTAGAGATCTTACCATCTTCAAAACCTAATTCATGAGACTGTAAGATTTAACAATTATTATTATACAAAATATACATATAAACACAAACACACACACATACACACTCACACATATTGATTAGTAAATGTATTGATAACTTAGGACGTCAAGGATTCGTCTTATTGTGATAAATAATTACGTTTTGCTAAATTTAGATATAAATATTGTAAATCGTACCTAAGTAATAATTTGAACGATTAAGAAATATATATTTACAATTTAATTATGGTCATACAAATACTTTTATTTTAATGGCAACGCTCATAACACATTTATGGAACAGTTTGATAAGTATTCATTAATGAATGTTGGAATATACCAAAACTTGTCCTTATGCATATTTTATCTCAATTCAGGTTCCTGTTCATATCTTAACGTCAATAATTCATAAGATTAGAATAGGTATTTAAATTGTTCTAATTATTATTTATGTATAACTGCATAGATTTTTTTCAAACAGGTTTCTCGTTATTGATTATTTAATTGAAAATGAAGATGTTACTGGTATGAGCAGCTTTGTACGCTTTACTTTAACGAATTAATAATATGAACGATGGCGTTTCGTAAATTTCCATCAAAGTTAATGAAGCACCTTCGTGACTGCATTCTCAGTTTTATCGGTTACCAGTATTTCTACAATTAAAATAAGAAATTGTTGTCTTTAAATTTGCTTACGCTTTGTATATAAATAATTCGTAATTTTTTCTGCTGTTAAGAAATTTTCTTTAAACGCGAGTGCACAATACGTTTGTGTAATTCATATTTTACCTTTAATGGTAATGCAAAATTAAATCAAACATTAATATGCAATTTAATAAAGTTTGTTACAATAGAAGCGCACATGTATTTCATTTTTAGACTTTAGGAAGCCGTTTTAGTTCATGTGTTAACCAAACTGCAAACGATAGTAACACGAGAGATCCACTTTGATGACTTGCTGCCACAGGAGTTGGTACATACATAAGTAGCGTAGTTATTCCCAAACAAACCTAGAAAACGTCTCTTAGATGCGTATTGGAAATAACATAATGTCAACTCGTAAATTTGTATACTAACGTACCTGCAGCCAAACCATTGCAGTAAGCATGTTGGTAGCTAAGTGTGCCCTACGCGGTAATACAGTTCTTCTCGACAATATCCACAAGCCCGATATCAACGCTAAAGTAGAAGTTCCCAAAATTCTATGATTGAACTGTACTGTTGTTGGATTTTCAGTCAAATTAACCAATACAGGCCTGTGAGCTATAATGTCATCGGGAAACCATTTATCGGCCATCTTGGGAAACGAATTATAAATCAAACCGGCATCAAGACCAGCTATAAAAGCACCTAAAATGTGAACATAGTGAGGAATGACCAGCCCGTTTGAAGATCGCTTGGTAGGTAACTACCTGAAATTGCAGTTAAAAATACCATCCCTTTACAACTGTGAGCAAACATACGAAACGTTCTAGCTGCTTTTATAGAATTTTTATTAGCATTTAGCAAGGTTTCTGCTGGTAATAAGATATCTAATCCTGACCATAACATTCCGGTATACAGAATAAACGCTAAACCCAGATGCATTGCTAAACGATATTGTGATACTCTTGGAATGTCGCTTTCTCCATGAAATCGATCTTCTAAACCAGATTTTACCATATACCATCCCAACAATCCCTATAACAAATATGTATGTTAGTGAAAATAAGATAGTGCACCAAACGGAGGAAAATTACTTGGGCTGTTATTAACATTCCTAATCCAAGCACTCTAATCTTCAGGGGTCGTGGTAAAGCACCTTTCATCCAAAAAAATGTAGCTGGTAAAAGAAAAGCCGCTCCTATAACGCGTCCCCACATTCTATGAGTATACTCCATGTACCATATCCATTTGAATTCTGATAAAGTAATTTCGCTATTTTTTCTACAAATAAAACTATTAATTCATATCATTAATATTTATTTAAATATACATACATTTTAAATTCGGGGAATTGTTGATATTTTTGAAATTCAAACTTCCATTCTTCTTCTGTTTTAGGCATTTCTTCACCAAAAAGTTTCCACGTTACCATAGATAAGCCCGACTCGGTTAAACGAGTTACACCACCTTTAGTATACATATGTAACATTTAAGAAAAAATATGTAAAACACTGTTGAAAAAACAGAAGCATATATTATCTTGAAACATCTAGGATTTTCTAATTTATTGAAACGCCAGTCTCATATTATCTAACAGTAATTTTTATAATTTCACGTACCACCACACATATGCTTAGTAAAACAAAATAGTATGTAATCAGAATACCTAATATTACTGCTACGAATACCATTCCACTGCACGTTAACAGCCAATAACCTATTGGTTTTCTATATTTCATTGCATCATTTATCGCTAGTTTAGTGCTTGTTGTTCCAACAGCACGAAAAATATTAATATTCTAAAATAAAAATATTACAATTTATAATCCCCAAATAAATGAACAGGAGCGATTTGTTGCTTACCTTTATTTGGGATAATAACGAATTCCTTTTAGAAATAGTATTGTATATATCACGAGGTAGTTGTTTAAGAGAAAAGGCATTAGGATAATTCTTTATAACAGAAACCGTTTGAAAAGAAAATAGTTTAGAAGAACAATGTCTTGTTAAGTTAAACATTTTCATTCATTAAAAAGGCGACCCGAAAATTACAATGATTACATATATAAGGAACAGATACTATGACAATATAATTAACCACAATTATTGAGCTAACAAAAACATAACCCTATTTTTAAAAATGTTTGTTTAATAAACAATGGCAAATTACGTTTAAATGTAAATAATAATTACAAGAATGTGCTATACTGTATTTTTGCTATTTAAAAAAGGGGGTAAAGGTTTACCGAAAAAAGTTCTATAAAATTGATAACATTGATGTATCAAACTAAATGTTGTAATCAGCATTTACGATATCAGGAATTACAGATAGTAATTAGAAACAGTTTCAATGGATGTGATGGCAACAGATCTAGATCACATTAAGAAAATTGAAAATTTAGAATCGTTTCGTGCATTTGTAAATATGGATCATGGAATTGTTATGGACTACACCAACTTGGGAGAGGTAAATTTATTGGGTCATTGGACACGAGGTAGACGTATAAAATAAATAATTTGTTTAAGGTTTGGCTAGAGGAAAACATTAATAAACTATTGCAGCCTTATAATAATAACGAACAAGACACTAATGCCAGAAGAATGATTCAAGTTAAACATGCTTGTATCGATAAAACGTTGGCTTATATATATAATCCATCTTTGCAAGATGTTGAGAATGTAAGACTAAAATCTTTGAAAAACAAGACTTGGCTTACTACCAAAGCAAGCGAAAAAGCTGACATACTTTCCAGGTTTGTTTTCTGCAGTCATACTCTTAATGCTATACATTTACTATTCTAAGTTATTTTAGATTTGCAAATGAAATTTTGAAAAACGGCGCATTGATTTGTCAATTAGAAGTAATAGTTCGAGGTATTCTGACTACAGATACAAAAACTAAGGCCTTACCGCTGTTTGTCCAATATTTACAATATTATTCTAATTTTGTATCAACTTTTATGCCACCTACAGAAAATCAAAATAACGGTAAGATTATGTACTGTAAATATACACGTGTAATTAATTAACTTTTCTTCAGGAATTGCGTTATGTTTCATGGATGATGAAAGTTTCCTTGCTACATTTGGTTGGGTTCTAGGTACGACCCTGGCCAGTGGTCGCAATGTTATACTGCAAACTGAACCTAGAATCAGTTTGATTGCATCTTTAATAGTAGATATAGCAGAAAGAATTGGGTAAACGTTATCAATTTTACGAAACTATAAACTTCAAGTGCATCGTTAGTTTATCAATTTTAGAATACCCAAAGGTGTTATAGAATTACTGCCAGGAGCTATAGATCTCGAGTGTATTGTTAAATGCCCTGACATTGATGTTGTCTACGTTTTTGGAAATTTACATAGCGAAGCTATTGCTAATGTCACTGTACCTATTTATAAAAAAGTTCTTTCTTTGAATTCCCAAACTAAATCTGGCATGATTGTATTTAACGATGCAGATTTGGATTCGGCATGCGAATGTCTCGTTGATGGAGCATGGGGATACAATGGAATGGCAAGTCCTGCAATAATATAAAGATACGCGTACAAAACTTTTTATTTTACAGTTGCCTTGGTCGATTACCAGCGTAATCGTTCAAGAAGACGTTTATTTAACGTTTGTCAATAAATTAAAGCAAACGTTGAGAAATGTAAAATTTGGATCGGCAATCGACAAACTTGCCGATATTTCTGATTCGGTACGAACGCAAGTCGTACTGAACCTACGAAACGCCATAAAAGAAGCCAAACTTGAAGGAATCGAAGTTTTTCAATGCATAGAAAATCAGGATGTCTATCAGCCCACCTTATTTATTGGAGGAAAAATGTTTAGCAACAATGTAATAATGCAAGATTTGAAATTTCCGGCTCTTTCGGTTAACGCATTTCGCACAATTAATGAAGCTACAAAATTAGCTAACAATAATCGCTATGGTATGGCCGCATCAATATGGACTGAAAATATGGCTATAGCTAATGAAGTTGTTGGTAAATTAGACGTACGTATACTATACTAGGACAGGTAAAATTCTTAAATATTACTTTGTTCAGGTTGCCAACATATGGATTAATTGTTTCGGAAAGTTTACAGCAAGCATTTCTATATTCCCACAAAAAGAGAGTGGCTTTGGAACTTTTGGAGAAGTAACGGGTAAAATCTTTTTTTATACGTGCAGATGAATAGATTAGGATATATTTTTTTAGGATTTCACGAACACGCAACTAGACTAGGCAATGCCACCGAGAAAGTGAATGAAAAATTGGGCCCTACTCTTTCAGTTGAAAGTTTACCTGTGTATCATTTGATAAGGTAAAGCTTTAATCGCATCTGCACATTATAACTAAATAATAGAAAATGCTTACGTCTTACTTAGATCCGATTTAGCTAGTGCCGTAACATTCTCAAAAAGTGGATACAACGTGTGGAAAACGCTAACGATTTTTAATCGACATGAATTACTTATGAAAGTGGCGACCGAAATATACGCGAATAGAAATTTATTGTGGTAGTAACTTTAATTAATCGTAATCATTTAATGAGAAACCGTTTCATCTTGTTTTTAGCGAAAAGATGTGCGTGGATTTGAAAATATTAAATTCGTGGATAAGTACGACACGTGAAGCTATGGCGAAGCTATCCTATAAAGGAGAAGTCATTTTAACTAATTCGTACGAAATAAAATCTATAAGGGAACCTGTAGGAGTGATATGCGTAGACGAGCCAGATAATCTCGAACAATGTTTTAAGGCGATAATTGGATCGTTGCTGCTAGGTAATGTTGTAATCATCTTCAACTATGATCCTGCTAGATTACAATTTTACGTGCATATCGGTAACGTTTTGACCAATTGTAATGTGCCACTTGGATGCTTCAATGTTATTATGCAGTGCACGAAAGACGTACCAAAACAAATACTAAATTACAAAGAGGTAAGCTGTTATTTTCGGTTTAAGCATAACGAACTGTTAAACGTTGCAAGGCTGAAAGACATGAAGTATTGCTACTGGGAGATAGACAATTGGACAATTTCAGAGCGAGTCACGAAGATGAAAAACGTTTGGAGCACCATTGGTGATTCTTTGTTAGATTTATGAATTCTATACCAATTCTCTAAAGCCGTTATATGTTGTCAAACCATAATACCTAGTATAATAAATGAATAAGAACTGCCCATTTACATTCGATTTTGATATTATTTTTTTTGTTTGCGGTCATGCAATAAAATTGTTTGAATTAACATTGCCCTGACCAAACAGTGATCGCAATTAGAAGCAGGTCGGCGATCCTGTAGGTATCCTTTCTTAAATTCCACGATGTGTTTTGGAATTTGAACATTTACGTTCTGAACTCCTATTCTGTGAGTAAAAGTATCGTAAAGAGAAGTTCGATGGGTGCCTGCTAATCGTTCCATGTTATATATTTTTTTTTTAGCAAGTAGCACAACTCTTGTTACTTACACTTAAAATTTCTATAACTTGTAATAAAGGAGTACTGGAACGTTCTTCAAGTCAAACACAAATCTCTAATAGCTCCGCTTCTTTTAAATTGGAAGATTACTTGATAATTTAAAGGCATATAACTATCAAACATGTATTTATCTATAGTAGATTCATAATAACGATTACAATTACATTTAATGTGTAGGACCTGATAAAGTACCTACATAGATTGCAGCTACACTTTCAAGAAACCGAACATGGTTTAGTTGATTCCTTGCGTTTCCCGAATGATTTCGTGACCCTTTAAAAACAATATCATTTTAAATAGTACTATAGATAATATGCAATTTTTTCCTACCCATTCTCGTGCCATTAATAATATCGTCTGTCTACTTAATTTGGGTCCAATAAGTGGGTTTAATTGTGCAAGATAACAACACAACCAGCTAGCAAAATGGAAGAAATTATTTCACTAATTAAATTAAAAATAATCACTCTAAAATGCTTACAATAACCAACACGTAGCAGCAGTTAACATAAGTATTACTTGAATAATTCTGAGGAATAAAAATTTATATAAGAAACCTAGATTAGGAAATGGAATAATATTCACTGTTTTACCCTCTATTTGGTCCTTTAGGTACGATAAATGGTAATCCAATTCCAACTCCACCCCATAATACAGTAAATATAATAAAAGGAATCGAAGCACTCATCATTAAACACTAATTGTACAAATTATCTTGCATTAACATAGAAATCATATGACAAATGTCAACACCTTTATTGCAGTGTCGTAATTGTTTGGCTGTTGGTGGTACTGTTTCTAACCTAGTTATTTAATAACAATTGTATAGGTACATACCTACATAAATTATCTAAAAAATAATAGTATAATTAAAACTATTATGCTGATTTCAGAAAATATACAGGTGTGTAATAAGAGGAATGTTGCACGTAGAGGAACATGACTTTTCTTTATTTACAGCAAGGCATAGCGAGATTAAACTGCAGGAGAAATTGTTTATCGAAGATATTTCAACCTATTAAAGTGAATCCTCAACATGTAATTGAAAAGAAAACGGATATTGTATCCAACAGTCAAAGAGTAAGTTAAAATTTATCAAATAAATAAGCCTATTTAAGTCACCACTGTTGAGGGAAAAGGTTTTAGCTTATGATCGAATTGGGATTAATTAGACCAGCTAGTTCTGGAAGTTTTTATTTTCTCCCACTTGGTATGAGAGCTCTAGAAAAGCTTGTGAATATTGTTGACGATGAAATGCATAAAATTGGAGCACAGAAATTATTACTCCCAACACTTTGTAATTCTAATTTGTGGAAATCTACAAAGCGTTTGTACGATTTTGGTTCAGAATTATTTACAGTTAAAGACAGACACGATAATACATACATTTTAAGTCCGGTACGGGGTAAGTTCAATTTACAACTGACAGTGGTTTTGTTCAATTTTTTTTTATAGACACACGAAGAAACTGTCAGCGATTTATTATTTTCAATTGGAGCATTGTCTTATAAAGATTTTCCTTTATTGTTGTATCAAATAACAAGCAAATACAGAGACGAAATAAAGCCAAGATTTGGACTGATGCGTAGTAAAGAGTTTATAATGAAAGATTTGTATACTTTTGATGTTAGTTTAAAGGCTGCAGAAGATACATATAATTCTATTGGCGAATGTTATTCGAATATTTTAGCAAAGATTGGTATCAATTATGTGAAAGGTATTTTAACTTTACAGACCCTTTATTTTTTGTCCAACTAAATATTTCTCTATTTCTGACATAACCATAACCAAATAGTAAAAGGCTCTTCGGGTGTAATGGGAGGCTTTTTAACACATGAATATCATTATATAGCAAAAGTGGGCGAAGATCGACTGCTGTTATGCTCCAATTGTGGATACGCAATCAATACTCAGTTATCTGGAATCGATTGTTGTCCAAGCTGCAAAAATTGCACAAATATTGAAATTAAACCTGGAATAGAGGTGCGCAATAAAAGGTTAATAATTTTCCATAAATAATTGAATTGTTTGCCGAAGGTTGGCCATACTTTCTTATTAGGAGATAGGTATTCTAAACCGCTTAAGGTACACTATATCACCGAGAAGGGTACTACTAAAACACTACAAATGGGAAGTTATGGTCTGGGATTATCACGTTTAATTGCGGCCGCCATAGAAACACTTTCCAATGAATATGAAATTAGGTGGCCTAAACTTCTTGCCCCTTATAGGGTTCTCCTTATTCCTCCAAAGGTATTTTAAATGACGTTGGTTATATTTTCTATGTAATAATATTTGTTCTTGTAGAAAGGCAGTAAAGAAGACGAACCAACTAAAATGGTAGTCGAAAACTTGTATAATTTGTTGGATTCCATTGATCAATTGCAAGATAACGTACTCCTAGACGATAGATGTAATTTAACAATTGGAAGACGATTAGTTGACGCTAGACGATTTGGATATCCTTTTGTTGTTATAATTGGTCCTAAAGCATTAGAAGAATCGCCACTGTTTGAATTGAAAGACTTGGAAAAAAATGAAACACTATTTTTGAACTTGCATCAGCTACTAGACTATTTTAAGAATAGTTACAAAATCTGTACTTAATAGATAACTTAAATTTTGCCAGAGTAGTTGTTATTGCATTGAACGATTCGCCACAGAAACCGAACTTCTAGAAGCTAGTAATAACATGTGAGATTGTGTCGTAGATAAATCCAAAACTGACATGTGTTTGGCTTCTACTCGTTTTTCTATGACTTTACACCACATTTTTGATTGGATTTTCCTAGATCTTAGAGTTTGTTTAGTGTCCTTATACTTTGAGAAATTTTTAGGAAATTCTTGAGGCATGGTTCGATCGCTAAAATAAAATTTTAAAATTCAACTAATGCCTATTCGAAGTAGAATCTTTTACCTGTGTCTTGTTGGCAAGGGTAATTTAAATACAGGTAGTAACCGTGGCTTAGAAGCCAATCTTTTTTTAGCAGTATGAACTAAATTCATAAGCATTGGATCATAATCATCTCTCGGAAGACCTAACATTCCTATTGTTATTCCCATATCCATCAGACATTCTTCGGGAGCAGAAAAAGCCACTTCCAAGTATTCGAGCCTGCTGTCTAACCTAGGGAATAAAATTAACGACAACCACAATTATACGCCGTGTAGTATGTGACCGAAATACGGTTCATATTGTTTAATTCCTATAATAAGCATCCTATAGTCGGGTTCTCCAAGTATAAGTTCCTTGACAATTGGAGATCTATGCAACAGTTTCTTTTCTTCTACATTCGAAGGGCCCCTTAGTACTCTATTTTCGCTTGAACTAGAATGTGAATCGACGCCTCTCGCACGTCTACGCGATACAAAATTAAATATCTCCGTGCGAAGAAGACGATTCATTTCGTTTTCTAAAAGATTGCCACAAAAACATTTAGGACGGGCAGGATTATTCATACGAACCAATTAAACTTAAGCTTCTTCTTTGCAGAGCGATCCATACAACTCTAACTGCCATCCCAATTAAGGTCTCAAACAGTTTCCTGTCATTATCAGAAAGGGAAGTGTTATTTTTGTTGTTCATATGATGGTATTTTTTTGCATCTGCCGCACCCATAAGAATGTAACAGTACTCTCTGGATACCATGGCCCGTAAATCGGCCAAATCGTCACGCACCCTATTCTCTAGTTCTGTCACAATAGGCTGATAAAGCTTTCTATTTGATTCTTCTCTTCGAATAAGCAAATTTTCCCATACCTAAACGACCGATCGCTTAAATAATTATTTTATAAACAAGGGAAGGACCATTTATAACCTGAATATAATATTGAAAATATACTATAAGAGATCTCAAAAATCGATCTACTGTTGGAAGATGAAAGTACTTTATAAAGTCTCTAGTTAACTCATTCGCGTTTGTCAAAAATATAACTATGTCTTTTATATCTTGTATAGTTATAACTCTTGGTTCCATGGGTTTACATCTTCGTTGGTGGTGTCTACGGAACCTTGCCTAACAACATATTATTACTGCAACACAAAACGAAATACAAGCTAATCCAAACTATATTACCTGCTCCAAAAGGTCTACGGTCTCCCTAAATTTCATTTCAGTAGTTGATTGTTTAGTAAGTGTTTTCTGTATTTGAATGTTTACGTTCGTTGCAGATTGCAATTTCTGATAGGTATCTCGGCTATCGAAACGAAAAATAAATGATATCATTCTTTAGCAAAGGTGTTATACATTCGTGGGTTTACCTTACGAACAAAAGTCCGTTGTTAAATTCGTCCCATGTCCAGTACCCGTTTTTGTAATTACTCGAATAAATAGGATCCATGTTTTATAAGGGATTATCAATTTATTTAGACTGTATCTTACTTTACCATATTAATGTTGTTTGACAATTGAAAAAAAGTAGTCGTTTATAATTTTGAAAGGACCAAACGATTATTTTTTTCCAAACAATTTATTATCAACATTAATTATAAAAATAATGATAGTTTTCAATAACGTTCTTATAAATAACATCGTAAAGTTCATTAGATAACATTTTGCAATTATAGGATAATATAATTACAATAATAGACCAAATCTTTACGCATCTGCAAACAACTAAAAACGAATTCTAATAAAATTAATGTCAATTTATATGTTTGGTATTACCTGTATATGCAAGCAATTGCGATAGAGTTGTATAAAGCGAAACAAACGTTAAATGAATTTCTTGTACTAAATTATCCCAAATTAAAGATGGTAATAATAGGAACCAACCAAAATTGGCTAGCACTACTGCTTTCCACACTGTCTGCAGAGGTGTTTTCTTTCGTACAACTTTGTCATGTAATGTAGTTAATATAATAATGGCTATTATAGAACATATAGTTCCTGCAAATCGAAAGATTCTGGAATTATAGAAGGAAAAGAAGAATTTTATACTCACTGAAAAGTACTTTCAGACTAAGAATATAAAAATGTATATCTCCAGCAATAATTTGGTGTTTTGGTAACATTAGATTCCATTCTGAATATAATTCCATCATTTGAAGCATAATTGCAAGCTTCCAATAAATCTAAAAAAATAGTTTAAGTAGCAAGCTTTTACATTCAAATGTAGCCATTTAACTACACGTACTCACTTTAAATTCTGTATTGTATAAAATGTGACGATAAGCCTCTTTTCGAAGCAATATTAAGTCAATGATTACGATTACAATATCGTATTCTATGTATTTATCTGCTATTTGCTTGCAGGTATTCTGAAATATATAATTTTAACTTGCCAATACACAGTTCTGTTTTGGAAGTGTCATTTCACAATAACCTCCTCCTTGCACTTACACAATTAACTAATTTCAATACCGTTGAACTGTATTTTCTGCATAATTCGTTAATTTGACATCCACAATTTATGCAAGTAAATGTTTTTCTTTTCGAAGTCATCGTTTATTTGTGAGATTTTATAATCTAAACGTCGCAGTCATCGGGTACTCATTTAATCAGGGGGTTGCAATTTACATTTGACTTGAAGTTGCGCGACAAGTTGTGTTTTAAATTTTAATAGGTTATAATTGATAGGGCTGCCCTCTAGTTTTTAAGGCTTGAATCGCTCGCCTGAAATTGACGTCATAACCTAACAAATTGTGTGTTCTAAATAAACTTTTTTTGTTCTTATTTAATTAAATGTAGTTTTAAAAATAGCAAATATGGGATAAAAATGAAACGTAAACCGTTTTAGATTGTTCGCATAGAGAAGTGCGTCGAAAATTTTGGAAATAATTAAGAATACTTGTGAAAATGATTGAATCTAAAGATACAGGTTTTAAGAGTTATATAGTGGACGAAGGCAGTCTGGAGGTTTGTATTACGTTACAGAAATATACTGAAATCTTAATTAGATGTTTTGTAGTCGATTTCTTTAAATGACTTACATCACACTAAGCTTCTCGATGGTAAGCTTTTATTTGCATTTAATGCAGTAGTACTAACTCGGATTTTTATAGGAGAGACACTGATTAAAGAAGTTCCTAAAGTTATGATGTATGCTCCGCTGAGCGATCGTAAGAAAGGCACTTTGGGAATGTTAACAGTTACCACTTTCAAATTATCCTTTATTAGTGCATCCGATAATGAGGATAATACAGACGAGTGTTATCAACACAACTTGTTGTTAGGACCTTATGAAATTTGTTTGTCAGCTATAGATACCATATATCAAGTTGGAGATAGGTCAAAAAAGAAATTAGTTGCTGGACAAAATATCTCGAGCAAAGTTAAAGAACTTTTAATTGTTTGCAAAGTAAGTGTTTTATTACTAATCAATTGAATACTAATTATATTATGTATTTTGTAGAACATGAGAGTGTTTGAATTTAACTTTAAATTTTCTGAGAAAGATGGTGGAAAGAACGTTGCAAATATTTTGTTACATCATGCCTATCCTAAGTTACATTCTTTATTGTTTGCTTACGAATATAAGTGAGTGAAAGATAAAATGAAGATTTTGGGATTTAATAAAGTGTGTTTCCAGAGAACCTTATTATAAAACGGTAAAGGATGTACGTATGTTTCGAGGACTTGATGATTGGAAAAAAGAAATGCACAGGAGGGGTTGTAAAAACTGGAGGATATCTCTTGCAAATCAGAACTTTCATATGTCTCCGTTGCTTCCTCAAACTTTAGTTGTACCTGCCTCTGTTACAGATGGTAATCTTAATTATGCAGTTGAGCATTTTAGGAATAGATGTGCCCCCATTTGGGTAATGCTTTTTATATGAGTTGTTCTCATCAATTTATACACAATTTTTTAAAGGTGTGGGGGACACCAGAAGGAGCTTCCCTAGTCAGAATGTCAGATATATTACCTACAATTACTGATCGAACTCAGGAAAATATAATGTTAGAACACGTGCGTAAAAGTCACGTTGAAAAAAGGCAGCCTTGTATAATGGATTTAAGCAAAGAATGTCCGTCACCAAAGGAAATACAATCAAGTTATCTCAAACTTAGAGATTTGTTTATTCCGGATAGCATCCGGACATTTAAAATACAAGATTTTAAATTTTATGGCCTCTTAGATAGTACAAAGTGGTTATTATATGTTTCCGTATGTCTAAGCAAAGCATGCGAAGCTGCCAAGGAAATGTGCAGTAACAATGCAATAACCGTAGTTCTACAAGAAGGTAGAAGTTTTACAAATATCATTTCTCCAATCACCGTTTGTGTTTATAGGAAATGGACAGGATATGAATTGTGTAATATCAAGTTTAATTCAGCTATATCTTGATCCATATTGGAGGACTGTAAGTGGGTTCCAATCCCTTATTCAAAAGGAATGGGTGGCTTTGGGGCATCCTTTCACTGCTCGACTGGGACATATAATAGATCAAGATATTGAACCTTCTCCTTTGTTACTACTTTTTCTGGACTGTGTTTGGCAGCTTCTTCAGCAGTTTCCAACGGCTTTTCAGTTTACCGAGACTTATCTAACTACTTTGTGGGATTCAGCGCATATTTCTCTTTTTGATACGTTTTTATTCAATTCAGAACACGATCGATTTTTAGCTCAAACTGTAAAATGATCTTTACTTTCATACTAATATGTTTTAATTTGATTTTGTTTTAGGGGGCTACTCCTATGATTCTCCGGAGCTTGTGGGATTGGAAGGAACAATTTAATGAGAAAGATATTGCTTTATTTTGTAATCCTTTGTACGATGATGCTTATAATAACAGATTGAAGCCAAACACTTCAATGGCATTCTTGGAAATTTGGAATCAGTGCTATGCAAGATGGTTACCTGATTTAGAAATTAGAAATGGTGGAAAGCCACAAATCGATTTATGCAACAGGCTCATAACTTCAGAGATACATATGCTCAACCAGAAGCTGCAAAGTGGAGATATTAATGGTACTTTTGTTCATTGTAGAAAGGATGATAATTTACAATTATTAAAGAAGGTAAACAGCTTCTTTCCATTTAGCCATAATAATGGGCAAATACCCGGTATTTTATCAGTTAATAGTTTATTACTATCGGGTGATACATTAGATACGCAGTCTTTATTAAATCACAGCACAGTTAATGATTGAGCATTCTTTACACGACCACAGGGCAATACATCGAAAACTTTTTCACTATACGTAACATGATTTCTTTCCTTCTTTTGATACTATTCAAAATTTCTTTTGTGCCAAAACAGGAATATTATTTTTGATTTTTAAATTTGGATAATTGGTTTGGGATTAAATTTACATTTTTAAATACGATTTAACAACAAATAGTTTTTGTTTTTATGAAATAGTACAAGAATATTTATTTAGATTGATGTTATATTTATATATGTATGAACTATACATGTCTTTAGTAATGGCATATATAAACTAGTTTAATTACAAAACAACCAAAAATTAAGTTTAATTTTTATTTAAATTAATTTATTAATATCATAAATATATTAATAGACTGTGAGTAACTATTGTATTAAGAATAAACTTAATTTTCATTATAGGAATTGTTAAGAATGTTTCATATTTTAAAATGTTCTTACCTTTTAATTATTAAAATTACGTTTTGGGCAGGTTTAAAATTCAAATTCCTTGAAAGTTTATGAAGCTTTAGCATATACCACCGTTTATTGAGAAGAAGATAAAAAAGCGTTGAGATTTAAT
Organism: Sinopyrophorus schimmeli; assembly: GCA_036325965.1. Lineage (NCBI taxonomy): Eukaryota > Metazoa > Arthropoda > Insecta > Coleoptera > Elateridae > Sinopyrophorus > Sinopyrophorus schimmeli. Next base: position 100,866 of record JARFIZ010000407.1, read on the forward strand.
CTACTTCTAAAGCTTTAAAAGAGCCTTGAATTCCTAGGAGTTCTTTGGCTGTATTGTTTTCAATAATTCTTTTAGTTTCATCTACTTTCCATCGATCATCCTCTAATAAATAGCTTCTGTACTCCATAATTATCTTTTTCCAGTAATCCTTTATCTCATCAACTGTTCCTAAAGTTCCCCCATATTCTTGTGGTAACAGGTCCTTAGGAACATATTCAAAAAAAGTGTTGGAGTTTCGTGTATGGAAGTGAATCTAAAAATTGATGTTAAATTAATATGATTGCCAGTGAGTCCTTAATTAACTGTACAATCTGGAGTGTGTTGCTCCTCATGAACGGTTTTAAGAGAGGAAATACTGAATCGACGAAGGATGGTGTGTTTAAAACGTGTACCTGTTTGGGACGAAGTGGATGGGCTTCCTGTTTGAAATAAATATTATAATACATGTTAGAACTGACAATATTGTTTAAATTACTTGTAAGTATAGTATAAAATTTTTAACCATATAAATTGGGCATTTTGATACATGTTTTAGGGATAGGCCATCCATATCGAACACTGCAATCTCACCATCTGATTGTAAGTAATCGGTTTCAAAAATCAATCTGACGTCAGCCAAAGAAAAAAATGTTCTTAGAATCTCTAATAAGTTAAATTTTTTAACATCAGAATCTCGGAGTCGATAGATTGCAATTTTATAACGATCTTTAGTAACCTTTGGTAACCATAACATATCTCTGGAAGAAAGAGAACTGTAGGTAATTGTATACATTTTGAGATAATTTTACGTTATTTCATGTATTGTTTTGATTTCAGGTCTTAGTGGATCTCTGTTTGAAAATATTTCATGGATCTGTGATCTTATAGTCAAATTCAAATCGAGCACTTGCTTAGCCTTTTCAATGCTGGGTGCACAGGTGTGTAAGAATTGCTTCAAAAAGTTGTCATCTTTAATTAAAAAACAAAACGAAAACGTAATTAACTTGAATATTCATAATAATAACACTTACGAATTTTTTTTGGCAAATGAGGTTGCTTTAAAAGCCACTCTTTCAACAATTTTAAATCTTGGTCATAGCTATTTACAGACATTGTAAAACGCGCTTTTGTTGCTTTGTAAAAACTAATTAAGCTTTTGTGAAATTATTTTTCAACTCTTAAGAAGAAAAATAATCAAAATTCAAGGTTGAAACCGTGTGAATTTTGCAATAATAATACATAATTGTTTTTTAAGGTAGTTTTTTTTTGTTTCAGACAATTCGTTTAAAAGATAATTACAAAAGAAGTATGGGAGTTCGTAGCTTTGATATTTATGCTAATCATTTTCTATAAAAAATTTATTCAGCGCTTCCTCTAAACAACTATCGTCTAATTTTCAAGTTATTATAACCCTTTCTAATCAATATTAAGAGATCGGAAGGATCCTTGTATGCTTCCAAAATGTTGTTTGCCGTTTTTATTTTGAATAGGACGTTTGGCTTCGTCAACTTTCCATCTATCGTCTTCCATTAAATAAGTTCTATTTTGCATTACTATTTTCATCCACTTTTCTTTGAGATCTGAGAGTTTTCCTTCACTTCCCCCGTACTCTTCGGGGAGTAAGTCTTTAGGGATGTGTTCAAAGAGCGTTGTGGAGTTTGGGAGATGAAAATGAAGCTGAAAGACGTTTTAGTATTCAAACTGGCTGATAGAATTTCAACTTACCATAGCTGCGACCTCGCTTCTCATGAAAGGCTTTACGATGGCCAAGACTTTATCAATGAAGGATGGGACATTTACGACGTGTATCTGTTTTAATTGTACTGGATGGGCTTCTTGGGTGTAAACCATGTATTTTTTTAAAACAGGAAGAACGACTTTAGTGGCATGTCTTAAACTGAATCCTGCCATGTCAAAGATGGGCACTTCTCCATCTGGAAAATCTGGATCGGTTGCTAAACGTACATCAGCAACAGCTAAGAAAGTTTTTAAGGCATCCACAAAGTTATATTTATCAGGGTCTGGGTCAGCCAGTCTATAGATAAAAAGCTTATAATTGTCTTTTGTAAGCTTCGGTAGAGGTACCATATCGCTAGAAAGGAAGAGACTAATTTTTTAGAACGATTTAAAGAAGAGGCTTACGTTATTTTTAAAATATTTTGAACTGTTGGGCTCTGGGGATCTCTATTGGTGAAGATCTCTGGGGCCTGAGACCTTACTGTGTAACAGAGATCAATTAGGTTCTTAGTCTTTTCTAAACTATTCTTGCAACATCTTATGAATCGAAGAAGAAAGAGGTCATCTGAAACATGATACTTTTAAGAAACTAAATAAACGTATATTGGAATCTTCAGATAATTTCTTCATCTTTAAATTATGCCCAATATATTACAATCGGACGAGTAACTACATACCTATCTTTGAAGGTAAGTGTGGTTGTTTTAAAAGCCATTCTTTAATGATTTTTACTTCTTCCTGGTATTGCTCCATCATTTTGTTTTCTGAAGCAAGCCTCAATAACATAAATAACTAATAGCTTGCACAATTTTCGGTTATTGTATGTGAACTATTTGATATGTATATTTTAACTTTAATCGAGTCTAGGAAGACAGTGAGTAAATGAAAGTCTACTAATTGAACTTTTTAAATCTGGTACTTCGGTGTGTAAAACAAATAGATTTCTCTTTTGAAGTAAAAGTTACTTCTAAATACTTTAAATTTTATTAAACGGCTGTTTAATAAAAATAATAATGACATAATACAAAATTCATTTTGGAAAGTTTCAATGTCGAGGTTTAGGAGAAAGTACATCTTATTATTTTACTCTAATTAAAATTCACTATTAAGCGAGCCCCATTAGCAATGTTTGCAATAATAAATCACTTACATTAAATTAATGGTTTGTGATGAACTTGGATGAACTGTTTCGAATGGAATTGAATATTGTACTAATTAAATCCAAGTTTCAAGAGTTTCTGCTGATGTTTTAACTTTCCAAACAACAACTGCAATGCAGGTCACATGCACATTGCTGGTCAACAGTAATTATTAAGAATTAGGACAAAGTAAAATTTCCTAATAGTATATTTTTAAAAGAATTAAGATCGTCATATAAATACTGATCAATCAATTTTTAATTAAATAATTAAACATTCTTAAAAATATTTCTCAGTAGACCTTCGGGACAGTTCACAGGAACAATAAATTGTATATTAGTTCCCAGATTTTACAATTAGTTTTTAATATAAATAAAGTTATGGTGTGAAAAATTATTATAAATAATGGAGTTAATTAAGTATCACTTTCCATTGTAAAAGATCCACTTCCTACAAGTTTGTCAATAAAATTAGTTTTCCATATCTGTAATTAGGTAAAGGACTATATTGTGCATTTCGTTTTGAAAATTATATACTACCATGACATGTTTATCAACTCCACCAGTAGCAAAATATTCGCCATTGTTATTAAATTGGGCACAATTAACAGCACCTTCGTGTCCCCGAAGTGTGTACAAGGGCCGTCCTTCCAAAGCATCCACAACTTTAATTGTTCCGTCTGTGCCTGTTGTTAGAAAATAATTAGCGAATGGATGCCAAGTGACAGAAGTGGCATTGTCGTGCAAGATGTAATGTTGTTGTAGTTTATTGTTACGTATGTCATATACTTTAACACTGCCCTTGTTTGTGGCTAATGCTATGGAATTACCACTACAGTGAAAAGCTAAAGAATTACCAGTTCCTGTAAATTTTATCATGTATAATACTATCAGGGAATTTGATTGAACAAATTTTCACCTTTTGTCGTTATGTAGGTGTGTATACATTGATTGTTTGCCACATCCCAAATTCTTAAACTCTTATCATCAGCACACGAAGCTATTATGTTACCATTAGGTGAATAACGTGCACATCTAATCCAGTTTGTGTGTCCTAACAGCGATGCGATAAATCGTTTGAATTTGACATTCCATATTTTTATCGACTTATCATTTGCTCCTGTTATTATCTAAAAATACTTCTGTAAGCCTTTTCACTTATCATTTTTATATTTTCTTACGGTTTCATCAGTTGGTGAAAAACTAACAGTTCTTATAGCAGATGTATGAGCTTTAAAATGTGTGCTTCCACCTTTGATTGTGGGAACCCAGATTCTAACGTATTGATCCAAAGAGCAGGATACCATTAATCGTCCATTCCTTGAGTATTCTATACCTGTTACTACATCTGTATGTCCTGTAAAATTGTAACATCTTACATTTTTCAAATTCCATAAATAAATCGATTTCTCTGAACTACAGCTTGCAATTTGATCAATTTCTGGATGGAAACTTAGCCCTAATATTTGTCCTTTATGACCCTTAAAGTTGTGTTCAAGAATAGGATCATGATTTAAAAGATATTCACACATTTATTTAAATGTTACTTATTTATGTATTGAGGTTTTGTTTTAGGTTAGCTGAACACTGACAAAGCATCTCATTCTCTTTGTCTGGTAATTCCCGATGCCTTTTTCAAAATTTTATTACACATTCGAAGGACCAAAGAACTAGTCCTTTCGTCCATGAAAGTTCCTTGGATGTTTTTATCAGATAATTGAATTTAATTTCTTGCAACTGTGTTTAAAAATTATTTCCTATTAAATTTTTAGTTTGTTGCACATAATAAAATTGCTTTTTGAATTTCTCTTCAAGATCTCTTCTTCGATTTATATTCCTAACTTTTCAAATTTGTAACAAATTGTATATATTTCATAATTTTATTCCTATTTCTATTGTTTACATAATTCTAAAGCTCGGGAGGTAAGGAGCCAAGATTTAAAATAATGAACATCATCTCTTTATTTTTACATAAATAAGGTGAGTCAAATTTAAAATTGCAAAACTGATTACAAAGATAAATATTTATTTTAATGTTGTTTACCTCAAGTTTTTGTATATCGATTAATTAAAAATGAAATTACTTACTCTAAACTTATTAATAAAGAACCTCAATAATACTGCAAGAGTTACAAGGTTTTATAGAGTCCCAACGAGTCTCTAAGTAATTGGTTCCTTAAGTCCCATAAAGCATTTAATACATCATCCTGTTGGGTATATTTTTTACCCAACCACGTAGCCACAGCATTTAATTTTTCCGAATCAGATACAGAAGTGTTATCTTTGGATGCCGTCAGAGTCTTTTCCCAAGGTGTTATAAATCTGTTCTCAGTATGCAAACCTTCTATGTACCTACGAAGAAATTAGTTTAATTATTTTGCCTTCTCTTCTTACTCTCTTATTTACTTTATATAAGCTTCCGAATGAAGCACTCTTTGAGGTCTTGGAGGAACAGAGATGAACATGGGTTCTTGGGGCTTCTGAACCACAGTAGCCGTAGCAGAAGCTGCAGATAAAAGAAATTATAATAAACTCCCTAAATAAAATAATTATATTGATAAAAGCATGCAATGAATGATTTGATATGAATGTTTTTTTTTTCTTTAATCAAACGTTTTGTAATAAGAGTAAATTACCTGAAATACTGGACGTGGCGCAATTGTTGGTCGTAGTATTAAATGTACTGCTAGCTGCTGTCCGTCAGCATCAAATAAGTAATAATTTTTTAATTAATTTTGTAATCAATGATATCAAATAAATGCAACGAACTATTAAATTGCTAATAATTAAACGTGCAGAGATGTTTGCGTTAGTATCTACCACAAACGATAGCCAAATTTAAAAGCTTTGCCCCAAAAACAGAAAAACACCGTTGGAGAACTAAAAGTTTTGTTCTTGGCATGCAAGATAATACTCTCTAAAAATAATAGTAAACGAAATAAACTCACAAGGATTGGGAGTAGCAGAAGGGGTCGGACGAGCAACAGTTGCGGGCTTGTTGGAAGTCTTGAAGTTCCTACCACAATACAGCAAATCAACAATGCAATGCACTACAATTCAACGTCAAGACTCTAATATAGATTTAAGATATACACTTCGTTTCAAGCTGAATGTGAACACGTCGATTCTTTCAGCTTAAAGCGAAATAAAAATAAAGATAAGCACTCGAAAAGATGCAATCCATATGTTCGAACAATCCAGGCACATGCAAGTATCTGAAATAAAACAAACCCGCCAAGATTTCTGCAGTTGTTGACACACTTGGCTGAAGCACGGGCATCGTTCTTCCACCAACAAAGTTCCTATTGTAAATCAAATGAATACAAACAAATTAATTTTTCAAGCACCTACATAGTTAAATAATAAGAAACAGTACATACTTGCTTTTTTCGGCAATGGGAATTAATCTACCATTTCCCTTATTGATGTGCATGTCCCTGACATGCCTAATTAAGCGAGATAAGTTTGGAAATGGTTGTATGTTCTTCTTATTATTCCTACCACAATTTTTCCACTGACAATTCATCTCAGAATCTGGATTCGCTTGGAAAAAGCTTTGTACGTGCCCTTGGCCATCTTTGTCTTTAACACAGTGTTCTATGCAGTCTGAAATCTCTTCGAACTGATAATCACAACCATCCCAGAGGCATTCGAAGATCTACAACAAAAATCAACCTAAACCTTAAGTTCCAATTAAAAGAAATGACAGTTTTTAAGATTCGTCTTCTCCGTTCGGCTCTTCTTGACGAATAAATCGAATTATACCAGTCTACCGACATGCATCCTAAGATTTCCTACTCTAATCTAATTCGTTATTAAAATTTTACACACCAATTGAAATCCATTCAAAGCAATCTGTTATATGTGAAAAAATAAAAAGCAAAGTTAACTGAAGATAATCGAAAAAGAATGAACAAAAGTGGCAGTAAGGAAAGAGAACCAAAAGTGCTTTCAAAATTAAAAATTATAAAAAATGAAAACTCACTTGGGCACTGGGCGTGGAAGGACTCAGACACTCTTCATTAAGATGCAAGGCCTTAGTTTCTTCGTTTAATTTCGAAGCCTTTTCTTCCCAAGCCTGTTTTTCAGAGGCAGGTAAAGAACGCCATTCGTTACCTACAATCCTACTGATTTCTCCAAAGCCTGATTCAGGATTGTTCTGAACCACTTGCTTTCGTACTTCACGAGAGTATAGAATGTATCCTGTTACTAATTTATTCTTGTTTGATTTCTGCAGGGGAGAATTTGATGTTAAGACATTTATATATCATTTTAATTGATAAGTTTTAGTTTTGTGGTAATTCATATCTTAGGTTACTATTAGCACATTTAGAAATGTTATATGTGCACGCGCCTGCTTGGTCACTACTGTTACAATTATTGGGTCCATCTTCTCTTCTTTGTTTCGTTTTCGACTCTTATTTTCATCTTAGGCTCGGGAGATGCCTTCCACTTAAATTGCCAATGTTACGAAAAATAATCTATGAAATTAAGAATAAAACAAATCTGAAATGAATTCATAAACAGCAGTGACCAAACCTGGCTAAAAATTCTCACAAATCTCTTCTAATATTTAAATTTCATAAATTAAATTTGTTTTTTAAAGCATCCTTTTGAATTTTGATTAACACCCTAGAGTTTGTTACTTTATACTAAAAATAAAACAAAGAGAAATCAAACATAATCAAAAAATTAAAAGAAAAAAACAAATTACTGCAGCATCCACTGTTTCATCAATCATTTACACAACATACTCCATGCACATAGCTCTTCTACACACACAAAACTAGCAATCGTTACCTTCTTCGTTGTAGTTGGTGTTGTTGTTGTTGGAATTCCTTGTGCTGCAACAACTGTCGTGGGTATTTCGCCAGAGCCCACCGATGGAGGTCCGCCATCGAGAGAATCTTCGATTAGAACTTCCATATCAGTCATTTTGGCCATCACAGGAGAAGCCTCCTAAAAATAAAAACCGTGAAAAAGGGCGCTACAAAACACACGACTGTTTGTTCGTTGCATGAAACATGAATCAATCGAGCTATTTTACACTTGTAATTAAACAAATTCAAATACATACAAGAGGCTGTAAGAGATGAAAGACTGCTGATTCTTCATACATTTTGTTTTTTAAAGTAATCACACACCTACATCTTAATTAATTTTCTAAATAGCTCCCTAAAAACGTGCCGAAATATTAATTGCACACAAAATATATGAGCCAAATTATTATTAATCTCAATATAAATAATTTTATCTAACGTTAAAATGTAAACAAAACTGATAAGGTTTCAACTATCAATTATCTGTGTAATTTATTTGTAAGCTTCATATATATTGTGTTGAAGCTCTCAATTTGTGAACCGGTAGAATTTGGAAGAACAGATTAAAAAATAAAAACTACTCACAACTTCAACTATAGACGAACTTTGTGGTTTGATGGTTTCAGGTAGTAATTGGGCAACATCACTGCCCACCTGTAACACAGGGAATTCTCATACCGAACACGTTTTTAGAATTTCAGCATGCAAATGAAGGTAACTAACAAGGCTACAGATTAGTGGTGATCGACAGCTATAGACAACCACCAACAACTATTCTGCTCTACAACGATCGCTATTTTTTGATTTTTAGAGAAATCAGAATCAAAATCACAATTCAAAAACACCTTTTCTTTAGACGTACCTCTTACATTAATGTGAGTTTAATTGAAACAAAAATTACTTACAAAAAATCCAGTTATTTATAAAAAAATGAGTATTGTTTTCTAAAAAGCTCCATTGCTCTTCTAATACCTAATTTATCAGAAATTTAGACAACAAATGCTTCTCTTGTAGTAACCTAAACATTCATTTCTAAAGTCTCAAAAATCAATACATTCACTGGATTCCCAATACATAAAATTCCACTGCTTAAGGTGATAAAATTAATACTCATTTTTTGAAAACCATAAACTCACATTGTGATCGAATAAATTCTTCTTTTGGAGTAAGAATTCATTAAGTTAACGCTTTAATTAAATGATGTTAAATGAATAGTTAATAAAGTTTGAGAAGTGTATCTCAAGGAAAATACCTTTGCCATCTCACATCCTACCTTAGGTGGATTAATGAGCTTAGGAAAGTAGTAGATTTCATCCTCTGTAACAGCATTACCGTGAGAATATTTCTTTAAGCCATCATTGGGCAATTTTCGAATTTGTCTATTTATCTCATCGTACATCGATGTACAAATGTAGACGTCACTCTCCAATATCTCAGTTACTCGAGCTAAAACGAGATAAACATCATATAATTATAATTCATTGAATAAAACACTTACAAGAAATATAATCGTTGTAATCTAAAACACAGCACTTCCCCACAATGCTGACTAAAGGATTTGTGTCTTCGACGGTCGACAAGAATACTTCTTGTTTATAGAAGGTTCGATTGGGAGTATGCGGAACTTCTGGAGGGGTCACAAACCAAGGACCCCTGAAGTAACACTTCCCACTAAAATAAAATAGATTAATCTTAATTGTTTTAATTTAAAGTAAGGTTTTACTCTTTGGTGTCCCAAATGGTATCAATTTGTGCGATGGTTTGTCTTCCACCATCGGCAGCAACGTAAACAAAATCTCCAGTCTTAACAACTCCGCTACAGATCGTGTTATATTGTTCATAATAGGTGTTGCCATCGTCAATCTCCATACTTGCAAAAGCCACAACGTTCTAAAATTAAACTAATCATTAAAGGTTCCAAACCAAATCCAAAGCCTCACAGGTTTCTCTTTCTCGATCAACTTCTCTTGCTCTTGAAGTTCAGCTAATTCATCTTTGTGCTTCTCAACTCGTTCCCTAAAAACTGATATAACTCGCTTAGGTTCTAATGGAACTTCCCGACCAATCAACGCAACATCGGTAACTTCTGGGAAAAGTTTCATCTTTTTAAAACTACGACTTTTCGTACTGTAACGAGACTCACAAACATACACATCCTTATCGTCAAAACCTGAAAAACATTTGCTATACTTCTCAATTATACAAAAATTATCTACAAACCTTCAGGTTTCATTGTAAGATATTGTTTGAGATTCATAACACAACATCTCTCTTTAACTTCTTCTAAAGGTACGGCGATGTGAGTGTCTGATTTAAATACTTCCTTCTCGAGAAATTTCCTCGTGGAAACATGATAGGTTTCGATTGGTCTCAGATAGTAATTTCCATAGAGCATTTTTTGGCCTTCGTTGTTAGTCCAGAGGCGTTCGATTAGTAAGATGTGGGGCTCGACTCCTTTTTCTTTAGAATCCATGTAAACAAACTCCCCAACTTTAAAAGTCTGTTGATTGACAGTCATGGAATCACCCACTGTTACTGTTGTGTCTTTAATGATCGAGTCATCGGAGCTTCGTGTTTCATTTTCGTCCTCTAAACACTCCTGCATTGATTTGTTCTGCCTCAAAGATTCTGCAGCAGCTGTTAAGTGCATCAGAGTATAACTAAAAGAAGGTGAATGCAAGAGTTCGCCATGTTTACAAATCTCATCGCGTTGCTTGATAAAGTAACTTTGTAATTCAATAGAGTCTTCGAAAATTTGAGAATCGGAGCGAGATAGTCGCCTAGCTCTCTCAAAGCAAGCGAATATGTCTTCCTGAAAAGTATCTAATCGTCTGTATAGACCTTTGTCCAAACGCCTTTTGATTAAATCCAACGACAGAGCTCGAATCCTACGATTAAAAATGAGCATAAAATTAATTAAATGTAAAACTCACTTTTTCCCATCGATTTCGTCATGCTCCGGAAGCTCAGCCATCGAATCAGAATAACAGCGTTCATCTGCGTCCTGATGATTATAAACATTAGTAAAAAGGTTTAAAAGTAAATCTTGAATGGCAGCAGGAACATCGGGGATTGTATCGTCGTCTTCCTTCAGTTGCAACTTAGTTTGTAAGCACACTCTTTGAAGAACCAATGCATCCTTGTAAATCTGAGAGTCAGGTTCGTTGTATTTACAAGCATTATCAAACATTAAAACAAAATCATTAACAAGATCATCGAGAGTTTCGTAGAAACTCATTTTAACTTTCTGCGCGATTTTTTCCATGTCGATTGGATTTTTAATAACTTCATAATAATCAGGATAATCCTATTAAATTTTAAATCAAAATTAAGGTATAAAATTTTATAAAAAACGAACATTCTTTGATGGAAGCTTCATAAATATCATCGAAAGTTGTCGATTGGCCTTTGGTTCTTTGTAATCCCTAATAGCGTCATATAAAGTCCTACAGTTCTTTTCAGTGGGTGTTAGTATCTTTCGAGGTCGAACTCTACAAAATTATAATTACAAATTCCAAGCGAAAGACTAAGAAAAAAAACTTACACACGAATGATACTCCTTTTCTCTTTCTCGGGTGGTATGGGTACAGCTTGCCCAATTTTCTCCAGCAGGATTCGTTCCAAAAGATTGGCATCTTCGTAGATGGTAGAATTCTCTTCGTTATACTGTCGACAATTCGAAAACATCAATTTAAAATCACGAATTAAGTCGTTTTCGTTTGAATATTGGTCACTTCTGATTTTAGATTCAATCTCTAAGAAATCGATGGGTTCTGGAATGACTTCGTAGTAATCTGGATATAGTTTTTTCGATGGCTTTTCCATGAAAGCCAAAAGCGGTTTTCTGCCATCTTCACACTACAAACAAGATTTTAATTAAGAAAATTAAAGCAAAAAAATAAAGGGCGTACTGAATAATCCAACAAGTATTTGGCAAGAGCGTGGAGTCTTTTTTTAAGAGGAATGTGGTCTCTCGGTGGTCGACCTCTTCCAGGTGTTACTAGAACAGCCAAAGGATTTTTGGCTTTGGGACCTGGTTTCCTTCGTTGAACCTTCTCTTCGGAATCTAAATCGCTGTCGGTGTCCTATAAGAAATAAACAAAAAATGAATGTTCTTGCATGTCGTGTATTGCGATTTTATTAATTGCAAAAGCAAAGCTAATATTGTATTTCCTAATACCTCTTGAAAAAAACGTATTAACATTAGTTTAATAAAAGATATACTACTATCATACGTACATACTAAGTTGTATGTTACCTGTAGCAATGCAAAAGAATCAAACGAAATCTAATAGAAACATGCATTAAAGAAACGTGTAAGCAACATATAAAGCAATGCAGTAGCATACCTTTCGATTTTTGTTAGTGACTCTGTGTGTTACCTGATCAATATCAAGTAGTTCTTGCACTTTTACTTGCATCACTTTTTGTAACTTAACAGCATCCTAAAAACGCATTAATAAACACATAATCAATCTACTACTTAATTAATTAATATTCACCTTGTATAACTTAGAAGTGGGCGCATTATATTTTTTGGCGTTTTCGAACATAATAGTTAAATCACCAGCTACTTCACTTACAGTGCCATAAGCACACTTCAGCAGCTTCCTTCTAATCTGAGTTAACGAAACTGGATTTTTTATTTCTTTATAATAATCTGGGTAGAAGCGTTTCGAAGGCAATCTCCAAAAAGGCTCGCTTAAGGGCACGCCCTGATTGTTGGTTACATTGCGAACTGCCTCAAATAATTGCCATTGCGGATTCTCAGAGTCAATTGGCTCCGACTAAAATAAATTCACGTTTTAATTTCAGATTTATTAATTATAATCATTAACCTCTTCTTCCATTGGCTCTTCGGGCTCTTGTTCTTGCTCATCAGTATCAGATTCCTCATCTTGTAAAGCAGCAGTGACTGCTGACAGAGTAGTGCTGCCTCGTAGACGTTTATTTCGAATCCTCTCGCTACTTTTCGCTGCTGAATATTTTCCATGCTCAATCTCGATCTTCTTACTTGAAATTATCTATAAACAAATTTAAAAATAATCTTAAACTGTATTTAAAATAATGAACCGAACCTTCTTTAACATTTTTGCATCTCGATATATCTGCGAACCAGGTTCATTAAACAAACAAGCATTCTTAGCCATTAACAACAGATCCTTTTCGAGTTCGTTTAAATGTGTGTATTCACCATTCTGTATTTTTATGGCAATGTTTTTTAAATCAACAGGACTTTCTATTACTTCGTAATACTCTGGGTATTTCTTTTTTGAAGGTAGAAGTTGAAAAGCTGTGTGAATAGGTCTATTATCTAAATCTGTAGCAGTCATGATGGCAGTGAAGAGTTCTTCATATAGATTCATATCTTCGTCTGGATTAGTTGATGTCTCTGATGTGTCTTCAGAAAGATCGGGGTCCCCTTTGCGAGCCTCAGCAGCTGCAGCTGCTTTTCTAGCTAATTTGCCTACTTTTAGAATTATCTTTCCTTTGTGTTCCTCTTCATTATCTTTACCATCTAGAATTCTAAAAAAGAAGTGGTCTTTATTAAACTGTACTCATGCTTAATCATCATTGAACTTACTTATTCTTGTTTGTCAAAAATAATTCCAAGAATTCACAGGCATCTCGATACTCTTGTGAACTCTTTTTATAAAATGCCTTGGTATTGTTAACTATAAGTTCTATGTCACATTGGAGATCTTCTATATCTTCGTACTCATCGGTTTTTAGTTTCTGCTGTACCTTTAACAGGTCTATGGGATTGCTCACCACTTCATAATAACCTGGCTCTTGTCGACGTTTTGGTACTCTTATAAAAGCATCACATAATAATGTACCATCTTCTTTCTTATAATTTCTGATTGACTCATACAAGTGTTGACATAATTCGCTCTAAAATATACGTTTAAATTAAAGATAAAGAACATATATAGTATGTCACACCGGATCTTGCTTCTTGCTCCTCTTTCGCATAGTAGGACCACTTGTACTAGAGGAAGCCTCTACGCTATCTAAGGAGTCCTCTTCTTGCCGACTGGCAATAGAACTAGTCCTTCGCCTTTTACTCATTTTTTGTGTATAACAAGAGGACCGACAACAATAAACAACATAAATTACTAGTTGTTCATGCTAGGCTGAAGGTATGTGAATAAGTTGTTTCGTACCTAAATAACGTTCCACTTTGCAATTAACTAAAAAACTCACATTTATGTTTAAATAAATAATTGTTTAAACATTATTAAACCACTTATTTACACAATAAAGGAGCCACTCATCGAACATAAACTAAAATGGCTGCTCGGTATTTGGAGCAATAAAGTATCGACCCATAATCCTTTGCATATTGAAAGATCCATACACCGCCATCTCGTAGCTTTATGCTGAATTATAATGTAAGGTTAGAATTAACAAATTATTAATTACAATCAAATATAACACTAAATTACAATTGTAGACTGCAATAATTCCTTGCGGGCTTCAATCTTTTTTAAATTCCTAAAGAAATGCTACACAAATGTGTTATGTACGAAATCTCAACACATTGCTTCGTAGAAGGTTTAAGCTGGTTTTAAAGTCCTTAGTTGTTGTAGCCTCTATATTTGTGATTTACCAAATAATTATGTTTATTCAGCTAACTAAATATACTTCTAAATCAGACATTGGCACTCGAATACTAGGGGCACACGAATATCAGATGCAGTTCTATGTTTCGAATGCTAATGATCAGTTTACTTGTATCACTAGCAACGAGAAGATAAACTTCAAACAAATAAACGATGACTATTGTGATTGTCTCGATGGGTCTGATGAACCAGGTACTAATGCTTGTTCCAATGGCCAATTCTTTTGCACCTCGCAAATTGATTATATGAAGTATCCCAAATTGATATCTTCAAGTAAAGTTAATGATGGCATATGTGACTGCTGTGATGGTTCTGATGAATGGATACATAAAAAAGTACCTTCTTTGTTGACAGGTTTGTTTAGATTTATAATCAAATTCAGTTATTACCCCTTGGATTGCTTTAGGGCAAATGCAGAAGAAATTGAAACGATATCAATCACCATGTCCTAATTTATGTACAAACTGAAATTATTAATGATATCACTTAGAGCCTAAATGTGTAGAATACAATTTGCTTATGTTAAACATCCTAAAGAAGTGTTTGAACTATTTACAAAAGCGTGGATGCCACCAATATTATATTATACATTCTGAAAAACATATAAAAACTATTTTGCCTATCCAGCTTAATATATGTGCCGATTTAAGTATATTATATGATCATGTCAACTAAAATAACCTTAGAATTATGTGTTCGAGGCTATAGCTCTACATATATTTCAGTCTCAATGTTAATTACACTTTAATGTGTATTAAGTTTAAGAAACCTAGTTTTAAGACTAAATAATTGTTAAAATCAGAGCTTTAAAATATATTTTTATATTCTAAAATTAAGTGTAGGGCTTAATTAAATTTAAAATAGGTGTAAAAAAAATTTACACTCTAAAAAAAGCGCCGACTGTTAAAAACACGATTGAATGGAATTAAAAAATAAAGAGAATAATTTAAATTACCTATTGCTTGATAATCACATTCTTCCGTTTCTTCGCGAATTTTAATATACACTATCTCTTTAGAAAAGCTTTAGCTCGAGCAGTGAGACGTAGGACCCTGCCACGACTACTTACAGGCGTTCCCAGAACATTATTGTCGTCACTGTCATCACTATCGTTACCATTCCTCTGATGAATTAAATTACTAAGTGGTTCACTATCAGAATCTTCCACATATTTAGGACGTTTGTGGGAACGTCTCCTTAAAGAAGTTCTAATTTCTTCACTCTCGGAACTTTTACATCTGCTTCGGCGAGTGATATTTTTTCTCTTCACCGACGGTCTCTTAGGTACATCACTATCATCACTATTACTATTATCGCTACTCTCCGACTTTTTATGTTCAATAGTCTTCCGAGAGCAATTCCGAACCATCTTCCTTTTTGGGGGGATTTCTGTCCTCGATGTAGTTGCAACTGATGGCTTATATCTCGAATGCACACTGCTACTACTACTACTACTAGTACTGCTGCCACTAGAAGATTGTGAAGCCGAACTTGTGCGCTTTTCTTCGCTCAACTGAAAATCACTTATGTGCCCATTCGTCTTCTTAGCATTTCTTATAACATTTAAAGGTATCTTATCCTCTGGTGCAGATGATTCGGTCGCGCTCTCTTTAAACGATTCGGTTTTTAATTTCTTTCTCCTACTTCTCTTCAGATTCCTTTTTAATTGCGTAGTGGATCGACGCCTTGCCATCTTCCAATTGTACAAAATTCTACCCATGTGCTCTTCAAACATTGCAGAAAGCCTTATAGTCATAGCATAAATCTACAAAAGTATTTTTTTTAAATAATCTTTAATAACTTCAGGATGTAGAAATACGAACCCTAGATCGTTTGTTAGTATTATAAACTTTCGAGTTTTGAAAAATCAATCTCATGTCCTTACAAAAATCGTTAGGGGTTTCGTAATTTCCTCCTAAGAGGTCCTCTTTTACTGTGCCTAAATCCATTGGTGTATCGATCACTTGATAATAATCTAAAAATAAATTTGCTCGTTGAATTTGTAAGAGTTTAAAGGTAAAACGGTACCGGTATGTTTGAGATGATCGACAGGTGTTCGAAAAGGCTGTGAATCTTCACAACGCCATAGAGCTTCCAGTAATGCCCGAGCCTCATGTTTCCAGTCTTCAGGATGTCTTAAGCGTCTCGTCATCAAAGAAGCTAAAGATCTGGAACTCGATGGACCTGTTTGTATAATTTCAGGCTCACTATCAGAAGACTGATAAGTATCCATCAATTGGTGATAGATCACTCCTACATCAAAGCTCTCCGAGCAACCTCTGTAACACTGAATGTTTAATAAAAATTCTTTATTATTTCATAAAAACTAACTTGATAATTCGCAAACATAATTCGGTAATAATTCGTGCATGTTTGACGATAATACTGTGCGGCTCATTGAATTTTTCAGCGTTGGTAGCCAAATATCTTGCATCGAATTGAGCCGCTGTTATTCTTCTGTAAAAGTTGTTCTCAAGCCTGGCTTTGATTGTTGAAAGATCAATAGGATACTCCACAATTTTGGCGTAGGTGGGGTATTGGCTTAAATCGACTGGTACCAAAAACGGCTCAGCAATTGCAAGAGCCATCACTTGCTCCAAACCCTCGCAGATCCTCCGACAGGCGGACGTACGGTCTCCACGTGGCCATTCTTCAGGATGAGGATGATACAAAATGTTGTGGATTTCTTCGGTCAAAACACCAACAGGTTCTCCTACGTTTTCTGGTAAGCCTACGGAAATCGATTTTCTAAAGAGAGAAAAGCATGTGATAAAATACAAACGCTTACGATCCTCTCTTATGAGTTCCAAATCCCAAGGACTCATACGTTCAAATTCTCCACTGTCCCATCGTACTTCGTATGTCATAAAGTAAGACGTTGGATGTTCCTCTGACAATGCTGATTTTGCTTTAATTTCGCCCGTCCACCAACTGTTATCAATCATACATCGAAATCTATAAATATTCTCGACAATAAAACTAAATTTCATAAACAAAATAGTAATACCTATCGCCAGGATTCCAGGTTCTAGCAATCGCATTATCGTAAACTTGTTTTAAAACAAGAAAATCTAACACGTCAGCCATATCATGATATTTAATGGTAAATATGTTTCCAGTCAAACTCCCATCGCCATCTAATAAGGCCAACTTTAAGCAGCACAAACGTGGAGGCCTTATTTCATATTTGATACCAAGAACCTTCACAAATTCGTGCACCTAAAATTTTAAATAAATAATAAATTAAAATCTCTTAACTTAGAGTGCAACCTTCAAGTTCATTTTAACCCAAGGCAAATCCTTGGGATTAATATTGTAGACGGTTTTAGTTTTAACAGCCTCCACATACATCTCATGGCCTTGTCTGCAGTAAACTATTTCGTCGCCCATTTGTGGAAAATAAGGTGCCTTACAAGGCATTGTCTCAGATAACCACTCTGGAGGTTTATAAATTTCTGGTAGTTCCCCTTTAGGTGTTTTTGGTATATTAGAAACCTGAAATTGTAATTTAATATGCGATATTCGCTATGACACAATCTACGCACTGATTTCTCAGTCTTCAATTCCTCTCGTTGAGCCATGGACATTGAAGGTGTCACATTTCTATTATTAGTGGTTTGTCTACGTTTTGAACGTTTTGGAGGCTCTAAATTAACCCCATGATCGGCCACCCAATCGGAATAACCTGACGATTCTGACGATTCTGAGGTTGAGTCGCTTGAAGACAAATGGACATGATTATCAAAAGTTACACTTCCTTCACTACTATTTGAGTCTTCAGAGTCCTAAAGTTATTTAAATTAGGATGTGTTTAAAAGATTCTAAATAAAATACTTGTTCAATGTCTGTTCCATCCATTAGTACAACAGTTTCTGAACGATAAGTAGCTCTTCCTTTTCGATGACGAGTTTTACTTATGTTAACAGGAGCGGCGGTCGCTGATGTGCTAATCATAACAGGCCTTCGCCGCATTTCTCTTCGATACTGTGTCCATTCACTTGCCGACACACTATCACTGAATAAAAGATAGCTTTATCAGTTTTTACAAATCGATGAATAACTTACACTATTTCTTTAGCTTTTTCATTCTCTGAAGGTTTAAGGGGCTGCACTAAAACCCTTTTGTTCCATTTAAAACTCCCATTTTGTGATAAAGCAATAGATCCCATTCTAAAACAGAAGTTTGTAATTTCATTCAGATTGTATGTATTGTAACATCATACCTTCGAATCCCTGGCGAACGAGTGGATCGAGAGAGAGCTTGAACTGTGTCATTATTGTTGTCGTCTTCTTCTTGATCTCTTTGGTACAACGCAGGTAAACGATCCACGTCTTCAGGTAACCCTTCGATTACTTCTTGAGTGCCTTAACAATTAAATTATTTATAACACTACAAATTAATTTCCTTTTTATTGCTTAAATTCAATACCTTCGCTTCCAACCACAATATTAGGAATTAATTGTTCCGAAGAGCAATGCTCCCTACCAGGTACAAGCCGCTGTAGAGCAGGAGGGTAAGGATTACCATCGACGTCTACCAAAAAAGGAGGTGGCATTAAATGAGGAGCAATTTGTGTCTGCTCATCTAAAACCGTATGATTGTAATCTCTCACCAAAGGACGATAATCAGTATGAAAGAATAACTCTGTTGGTAACTGAAAACAAAATCATTATTAAAAAATAAGCATATTGTGTGATAGGTACCATCTTAAGTAAAACATTTCCAGCTCCAAACAACAAAATATGACCATGAGAATCAGTTGCAGCAATCATTGTACCATCAGGTGACCATTTCGCATCAAACACAGCTCCAAAACCTTGTCCTTCGATGTTATTCATAAAATGCGCTACAGAGATTCCCTGGAGTATGTCCCAGACGAACAACTGCCCATCGTGTCCAGCCGATAACATAATGTGTTGATCGTGTGGATGTGATTCCAACACATAAATCTCATCGGTATGTCCTGGAAGAATTTTTTCTAAATGTCCTGTTTCCCCCCGCCAAATTTTTAAGGTATGATCGCTAACAGCAGTCACCACCCATGTATCAGAACAGTCCCAAGCCACCATTGTGACTTTCAGCTTTTTGTCTTCTTCAGAGTCCTCTTTCTTCGTTGAGCTGTAAAAATCAATTAAGAACCATGTTTTAGTGTACACCAGTGAGCGTACTTAGTAAGTTTGCTGTTCATTAAGAGCTGGCAGTTCCTCCACTGTTGACATTCAAAATTCCAAATAAGAGCTGTGCCGTCCTTGCTGCCGGACACAAATTTGAGACTGCGATTCGACCATTGGATAGAATCAACCCGGTCCGTGTGTGCTTGCATTTCTAAGATACGATGAGGCCCTTCATCTCCTCTCATACAGTACACTCTAACATGGTGATCAGCAGAGCCAGTGGCTAAGAAAATGCCACCAGGGCTAAAGGAAGAACATATCATTTGTGCTTGTCCCGGCCTCATCTTCTCTTGGTACTGAATAGGTTTAGAACTAAAATTAAATTAATTAAGCAGTAGTAAATAAAACAAGTTAAAACGTACACAAATTCAGCTTTGCCATTTGTCGTGTGACTATAGGTCCAAAAGGCAACAGAACCATCCGTGCTTGTTGTAATTAGATATCTTATATCCCATCTTGACGATGGACAAAAATTAACGGAAGTAATCATACCAGTATGCCCAAGAAGGATAGCAACAGGGGCTCCACTCTGTAAATTCCAAACTCTTAAAATCCGATCAATAGAACCAGCTGCTAATAGTGTATTCTCTAAATTTATAGCAATGTCTGTTATTTCACAAGAAGCGCCTCTAAAGGTAGCTAAAAGACGTCCACTAGTAGACGACCAAAGTTTAATTAATAAATCATCGGCGCCCTAAAAATTAATAATTTTAATTTTATTTAAAATAGTCGTTTAAATTAACTTACAGTCAATATATATTTTCCAGTTCGATCAAATAATAAACAATAAACTGCAGAAAGATGTCCTAAAGTTTTTCTTTGTAAATGTAGGCTAGTATAACGAACAGGAGCTACTGTAAGTCTTCTAGTAGTTGGGCCAGACATCTCTCGGCCATACAACACGTTCACTAAAATAGCAGGGCATTTAAATTGATAGAAATAATTGTAACCAAAATATTACCAATATTGTGAGGCGTATTCATTAAATGTGAATCTGGTAAAGGCATTTTATTTTTCCTAGCTGCATAATAAAGTAACATCGAACAATGAGATTGTAACTGTTCACTACGTAACAAAGATTGTCTTCCAGCACCTAGTAATGATGCAAATCCTCTTATACTTGAAGGAAAATCTTTTTCTAACATTGTACCAAGTCGAGTACATATTTGTATTAAATAGTCAGGACCTATATGAGGAAAATGTTGCTCCTACAAATATTCAATGCAAGCTCTAACTTTAAAAACTTTTAAATAAATGTTACCAGTTCCAATAAGCTTCTTTTGTGCTCATTGCCTTCCCAATCCAATCGTTTGGGCAATACCTAAAAATATACTGGTCAAAATATAATAATGCGAGTCAAAATCGATACCTACATTTGACTTTTCTAATTCATTAATAAAGACCTGCAAATTCAAGCATTTTAAAAAGTATTATTTATGGTATAATAAAACTCTTACCTTGTAGGTTTCTTTAAAAGGACTAACACATAAAAATTTCTGAATTAGAAAATATAATTCTGCAAAATAACATAATAAGTGTAACCTGAAAGAATTCATTCAATACTAGTACCTGTAATTTGGGTTAACCCAACTGAAGACTGTAAAGTGTTTTCTGAATTCATTTTATATATTACTTCACACTTTTAGACTATTTTAATACTAGAATAAACATATTAACTTGTATTTTCCTACAAAAAAAACACCAATTTCAATAGAGGTTATGTTGTGTTGTAGTTTAAACAACATAAAACCGTTACTAAAATACATACTCTGAAATTATGGAAATTAAACACGATTTTTGTAAGCAAGTCAATAAATAATGATTAATAACTTTCTAAAATATTTTTAGATTCATAATTAAACAGTTTTAAGAAAAAGCAGATATTAAAAACAATAAAATTCAGTTTAAAAGAAGTATAAAAGTTGACTAGTATGCGTAATGAACTTTCTCGGCCTCCATCTTCAATTGGCATTAGCCATTAGCTATATTAAACCTTCAAAACCTTAAATAGATATAAAAATCGAGTATTCTTATTGTTGTTAATACTGAAAGGTAATATAGAACAATTATCTTAATCATAATAACAACCAGTAACAAGAATATAAATAATGGAAAACTACTATGAAAGTCCAGAGGAAGGTAAGTGTCATAACGTTTTTTTTTTTTAATTCGTAATTAATCAAATATAAAATTAATTTTAGGAGAATATGTACCAAAATCCAGCTCAAAACTAAGTAATACATTGCCACTTTGGGGCAATGAGAGAAGTATGAATTTGAATCCCCTGATCTTAACCAACATTCAGAGCTCGCATTACTTCAAGGGTATGTAATAGTCGTTACCATCACTTATTATAACTACATTTTGTTATGTAAATTTAACGTGCATTGGAATATTTCTAATAGCAGGTTTTATAATTCAAAATGAAGTTTAATCATACAAACTTGGCAAAGGATCTGCCATAAGAATTTCTAAAATACTAACTTTAATTCTGCATTCTGATTGCAAAGTATATTTGTAAATAGTAGATCTGTTGAAAGCTTTTAATTGTACTTTTGGATTATATAATTTAAACTATTGAGGACGTATAGGACCACAATACTTGGTAGGTAATATCTTAACTAGATGCAATATGTATTACACTATGGTATATCTAGCTAAGTTGCTCTTTCAGGATTTAAACAGGAGATGAAGCTGGCAGTGGTGTTTATTCATCTGTTAGCTGCTAGTTCGGAGCATCTTGGACATGTAAATACGGTAAACTAATTATTTTGCAACTCAGTTTGCAGAATGATTACAGATACTCGTATTTAAAATTTACTACTTGTACTCTAAAGTAGTAAGTTAGTAAATTTCTGATTTGAGTGGTCACTTATTACTTTTGGATCATACTAATATCATTTTTTTTGTAAATTGCAAATCAAACAAGAAATACGATGACCACCATCAAATCTTGCAATATGTTTTAAAATAAATAGGATTTTAATTGATTTTTATTATCGTAGTGAATTTGTATGAACTGAAGACCTATCACGAAGTGATTGACGAAATTTATTACAAAGTAACTCATTTGGAACCATGGGAGAAAGGCTCTAGACGCACATCTGGTCAAACTGGAATGTGCGGAGGAGTACGTGGTGTAGGAGCTGGAGGAATCGTATCTACAGCGTACTGCCTACTTTATAAGTTGTTCACATTGAAACTAACTAGAAAACAATTGAATGGACTTATAACTCATTGCGACTCTCCTTATATACGAGCTTTGGGCTTTATGTATATTCGGTACACTCAACCACCCACGTCCTTATTGGATTGGTATGAATCCTATCTGGATGATGAAGAGGTGCGTAAGAACAGGTAGACTTGATATAGATATTTTAATCACTTGCCAAATTTAAACAATTTTCTTAACCATACCTTTGCACCCGTTGTAGGAAATGGATGTTAAAGCAGGGGGTGGCCAAATAATGAGAATTGGACTAATGCTAAGACAATGGTTAATGAAACTTGAGTGGTTCTCAACACTATTCCCTCGCATCCCAGTGCCTATACAACAAAAAATACAGAAGCATCTTGAGGTAATTATACCATTGTGTCCCATATCAAATTCACATGCTTGAAAAATTACTTTTTTAGGAACACTTTCCAGCACATGCTTCTCAAGTTGCTTTAGTAGGAACTGGAGGAAGCTCAGGAACAATAAGTAATAACGAACGTGAAGACAGGAAACCTGAAAGAAGTAATAGAGAACGTGAGAGGGATTGGAGAGAAGATCATACCAGAGATTATTTAAGAGATGATCGTGAAAGAGAGAATGATCGCGATTTAAATAAGCATAGAGAACGAAGAGATAAAGATAGAGAAAGACATAGGGACGAAAGGGATAGAAGACGAAATAGGTCAGATAGGAGTCCATTGAGGAGTAGTCGTAGTTCTCCTGTGAGGGAGAGAAGAGAACATAGACATCATCATAGGGACAAGGAACATAAACATAAAAGAGACAAGCACCGATAAAACATTTTTTTTTGCACGAGATCTCATATATTTTTCATATTGCTTAACTAGACCTTTACAATCAGAAACCATAAATTTTTTTATTATATTGTACAAATAGAAGTTAGTATTATTAAATGTGTTACTTCAATCTGCAAAACGAAGACTATTATTGTGTTACGAACAAAAAAATTAATTGAGGACTTGATAATCTAGGTAAAGATTTGGTATAATAAATAAAACAGTGTGCTAAAGCTGAATACAATGAAGTTCATTTAATTTCGTATATCTAACGGATGTAATCGACTTTTAAATGACATCTATAAACTAAATCGTAGGAAGTTCAACTAATTCATTTTTTCGTCAAGCTAAAAAATTTAACAAATAATTCACAAACTATTTAACAATTACAAAAATTTATTTAAAGCGATGTTATTATATTTGTGTATGTATGGTTGCCTATTATGCAGAATTATTACCTGTTAACAAGGAACAAGAATTCGTCTAAAAGAATGGATATAAAAAAAAACCCAAAAATGACAGCATATAAAACAGAGATGCACTTATTCAAATAAATAAAGAAATAATAATGAAGAGTGCATTTTCTAAAATATTAGATATTCAAGAAGACTGTTCTTGACCATTACTTTCTTGAGATTTCATAACATCAGGAAGATCTGGCGGTGAAGAATAGGGTGTTAGTTCCAAAGGCTCAAAAGGTCCACCCTCATCTCTAACAAATTTGTTCAATTAACCCCGCAATTAAAAGATATATTAGCATGCCAAAATTTACCTAACAGCTAACCCAACAGTAGCAGGGCTTTGTGCTTTAGCAGTAGTCGAAGACAATCCATAATCCTGTAGCATTTTATCATCCTCCATAACAGTATTTTCCTTATTAAACAATTGCTGATTATGAGGAGGAACCTTTAAGATACCTACAAAAGAATTGTTGCTTAATTCGTAATGATTTACAAATTTCTCACCCTCAATCATTTTTTTTAATTCTAGTACAGTTGTAGTGTCCTTAGCATCAGTAAAAATGGTCAGTTTTTTTCTTCTAATCATTAAAAAGACGTCCTAAAATATATTCAAAATGTACAGATGTTTTTTGAGGTTAGCAGACTTCAAACATAATTTCAAGTAAAACCACATAAAACCCAACACTTTAAATTGATATCCACAAGCTTACCATGGTAATTTCTTCTAAAAAATTGTACGCAAAGAAAGAAATTTACTTTGTTTATGCATTAAGCGTTAAAAATTCTGCAATAAATTGACTAAAAGACAACTGCCACTGTTGCCACACAAATTTCTAGTCTTAAACGATACCAACCAACTCCCTAAATTTAAATAAACAAGATCGTTTATTTATGATTATTATTTTTAATGCAAAGAATTACACGAATTTTGTAATCAACTTTTGATGACATAGCAGGTGTTTAATCAAGTTCTTCTTTTATAAGTTGTACGATTTTTTTTTATAGTAATTTAACAGAACAATAATCCAACCTCAAATATGTTGGGAAATTTAAAAAAATTATTTAACAACCCCAGGATCTAAAATGTGTGGTCTCTATGGATAAAAGCTATTCTAATTTGTTAATTGAAGAAAACGAACATAAAATTCTGAGCTTAAATGCTATACAACTATGCAACAGAAATAAAGGGGTTCGAGGGATCGAAACTACTTTGATTAATTGCTTAACTTAGTTGCTATTCTTAGGGTACTTTTTAGGAAGAGAAAATTCAGTATATTAACAACGAGATCATAGAAACTAATTGGAGTGGCGTAAGTGCAGAAAAGGAAATTGAATTGTCATAGCACAAGGGAAATGTATTTGAAATAATGTAACTAAGCTCCCACAGCTTTTACTTAAAATCTAAGTATAAAAGATACGCATCGTATACAAACTATTAGTACGAATCTTCAGTTGTAAGCCTTTTGTGAAACCTAAAGATTGGTATGTTTTTATAATAGAATACCGTTCTAGCTCTTCAATAAACGAAATCTAGAAAAACGTATGCAGATGAAATGGCAATGGTCAAAGGACGATATAAATAATTTTTATTCCATACAAGTTTGATGCTGTAACATTATCAAATATTTCGTAGCTTATTTAGATTTATTTCCGGATTATTAATTTAAACCAATCCGCACCTATTAACTTGGGAAATTTAAATAAATACCTGGATATAATATATGAGTAGAATGACGGAAATAAGAGAAATGGCAAGTAGACATCCGGGTCCCTCGTCCTTGTTACTTAAAAAAAAAACTCTTATTACACTTGGCTAGGAAGTTTTCTTTGCCTTTCTCTTATTCCTTGTGCGAAATGAAGACAGAACTACCTCTCTGAATTTTAATAAAACTGGTTTAATCGATGATTTATTGATAAATTATATTTTTAATACACGTGCTTTTTGTTTTGGGATTTACCATTCAGTTTGATATCTGTTATGTTCAAAGCCGCAGTAGAAATATTTGAATATGAATGTGAATTTCGGCAAAGTAGCTTTTAAATAGTCTTCTAAAAGTCTGAAACATAATTGGGAGTGTGTTTTTAGGTATGGGGCTTTCCATGAAAAGGTTTCTACAAATTTACGTGGTCTGCTGCCTAAGTTTGCTTCTTGCCGATGCCAATCAAATTGGTACGTAAATTCAAAGCTAAACACTAATTGCATCACCAAAGACTTGGTTTTTCAGTTATATGCATAAAGAACTGTGCCCAATGTAAGAAAATGTTCGGCCCATATTTCGAAGGACAACTCTGTGCCGATGCTTGTGTAAAATTCAAAGGCAAAATGATACCTGAATGCCAAGATATTACATCAATAGCACCGTTTCTCAATAAATTTGATTAACATTTAAATTAGTTACTAAAAGTAAAGTACGCTTAAAATTACCGACAGTATTTCTTCTCATTTTTGTATGATTTCTGCTTGTGATTATTTATAAATTTAAATTAAATCGATGCACATATATTTTTTAATTCTGTATATTGTAAACATGAAACCTCTCAAAATTCTTATTTGTAAGACTCCTACACAATAGGTGTTATACCTTTTATCGCGTTGCAAAATGAAGGGCTTCTATAAATAATGAAACCCCTCAAACACCGAGATAAATTGAGGAAATCTATGCCAACTGGAACATTAGGAATTAAGCATCCAAAGAATGGTAAGTTCTAACAAGTAAACAATGTAAACAACTCCAAATGGTTATACTATGTTCTTTCAGAATCTGTTCTTGAGTCTAATTTGTCTCCTCTATTTATTTTGGAAGGGGCCCCTCGTGAGCGCTTCGCCAGGTATTTGCATTACGTAAGTTTGTTGTAAAATTAATAATAATATTAACCATAACTACAACAACAGCAAATATTGAATGTCAAAATTAGTTATATAGGAAGTTGAAAGCAACGATTGACTTAAAACAGTCTATGAAGTCCGAAACTAACAATTCCGAAACCAAATTAAGACCCGACGCTCCGATATATGTACCAATAACAAAGAACCCCATAGAAAGTATTCTACAACAATTTTCAGAAAAGGAACCGCAGTGTTCCAGATACTCCAGAAAAACGATACGTCGAATTGGAGATCCTAATGGTCCCAGACCTATCCTTGGAACTAAACTACCCTTTCCCAGGCCGATTTTAGGGCGAAAAGAAGACGACTATAACGATGAAGACAACGTCAAAGAATACTTAGGAAAAGAATTCAGATCGATTAGTAGGAAAATGCAAAAAATGAAAATCGACGAGGACGACCCTAAGAACCACATCAAAAGAAAAACTAAAAGTTAATGTTACTATTTTCGACGTGTTGCAACCATTCACAACTATTTGTAACTTATTTCTAAAATAAATTGTTTCTAAATTCTTTAAATCAAATTTTGAAAAAGTCCGCCAGATGAATTTTAAGGAAAGCGATTCTGCAATAGAGGGCATAAGTCAACATGTCGATTATTTACGTCTAGTTTGGTTAAACTAATTAATTATTAAATAATTAATTTAATGTGGTTTATTTCAGAAATTGTGTGCAATGTAAGAGAATGTTCGGAGTGTATTTTCGAGGAAAAGAATGTGCAGACGCTTGCATTTTGAGCAACGGTAAAACAACTCTCGATTGTAACAATCCAGCAACAGTCATTACATACTTAAAGAGATTTTATTAAAATGAATGTAATTATTAATTAAACAAATAATAAACCTATTCAATCGATAGAAATACTTCCTATGTCTGTGTGAGTTGAAGATATACTATTGCTTCGTCTCCATTTGGCACGTCTGTTTTGAAACCATGTCTTTACCTACAAAGTTATCGATGAGAATTCAGTTTGCTACGTTACATCAGTATACCTGTTTATCAGTAAGTTTCAATGATTCGGCTAAAATACGTCTGTCTTCAGGACTGAGATATTTATGTGAAAGGAAACGCTTTTCCAAAGCATCTGTTTGGAGGGAAGTAAATCGTACTTGCCCTCCTTTTCTTTTTGATGCGAGATGAAACATCATAGGTATTGCATCGTAAGAAGTATAAAAATGATTTCTTGAGTATATGGACAAATACGAAGGATGTACTACAATAGATAATGATTCTGTTCTGGTTATGGTTTACTTGAATGTATTACATAATTAATTGGTGTAAGTTTTTATAATTCCATACGTGTCTGTTACAGCTGAAATGAGTTAAAGTTGATTTGCGGATGGTTTTTTTTAAACCACAACATAAGGAAATGGATAATCAACCTGCGGTCTTCCTCTTTGTGTCACTTTCTAATCACAACACAATTTAACCATTAAAGAAAATCAAAAAGGTGAAATTAAATAACTTGTTAAATTTGGAAAACTGATTTTATTCGTTTTTAGATGCAACTGAATATTTAACAAATTGTAGGAATCAAATCTTACACAAATAATTATCAACACAGATATATTAAATGGATTTCGGTCCTACTTACTGTTTGGCATATATAAATCAGATAAATTATGTGTTAAATACACTTTTTCACAATTATAAGTACTGCGATAAAAACTTTCACTTGAGGCGAAACCGTTTATATAGTTTTGATGCGAATTATGTTTATTTAATAATGTCTGTTGTAAGATACTGTGTTCTTTCTGGTTTAATGGATTGTAAGTATCTTTGCTCGTTTGATTATTACGTTTTGCAGTTGTATTACATGTAAAATCCTTTTTTAGGATATCCTCAATTAGGAAAGACATCCTTCACATTACCGAAAGTCTGATTTACACAAATGATTTTGTTATTATATTTGGTGTAGAAAACATTGGAGAATATAACTTTAATAAATTTAGTAGTTTAAAGATAGTGATTCAGGCCGGGGTTTTCAAAGGGGATTTGGATTGGTTGTCGTTATCAAATTGTAGCGACGATTGCTTCCTTTTAAATGTTGATTAGATACTTATAGAACATCGGCACTATTGCCTTCCTTCCTTAATGGTCTATATGCTGATTTAAGTCAATAAAATTCAATACATTTAACTTGTAATATCATTTATATCAAGTTTTAGACCCACCAGTAAAAATCAAGTGAAATGGCTTACCTTAATAGTAAAACTAGATCCTGACGGCTCCAAAATGGAAAAATTAAGAAAAATATATCTGCTGGACCATTAATCTACGATATGATTCAAGAAGTGAGTTTATATAAGAATTAAGCAACTACAAACTAAATTCGTCCATTTTTTAGAATTGTCTTGTTGATGTATGTTATCCCTTCAACTCATCTTTGCATTATTGGCCCAATTCGTTACAAGAGCTAGAAATAGAAAAACTGTCTTATTGAATCTACCAAAAACATTGAGAGGACTTGTATAGTTCTTGGCATTGCACCAGTAAGTGAGATTTTTTGCAAAAAGTTTTTTTTTTTTTGTAATCGTTTCAGTGTTGATCCATTTTTTGTAGTTGTTTTGATAAAGCTTTTAAGCAAGTAGTAGAAGGCATAAACCAATTCTTTTAGTGCCACAGGTAAGTAGTAATCTACAAAATATCATTAATAAGTTTAATATATTACTTTTTGTTTTAGATTTCAATATTTCAATTAAAGATAGAACAAGGTTTTTGGATTTTTTGACTGTATTTTTAAACATTTTAATTGATTTAATTTTGATTTCGAAACAAATAAGGATAATTTGGTCGAATTATGTAGAATACATTTACATATGAAACCCTACCATTTGCATTTTATGGCTGGATCAAATTAAACAAATTATTTGATTTTTTGATCATTTTTAGTCTTCGTTTTGAAATTATAAAAGTATTAAATGATACCAATAACAATTCATGATATTTTCTTTAATTTGGTGGTGATTAGTTGTTTACATATTGAACCACCTTCATATTTTATTTAATACAATACATATAAACTCTGAAAAAGTATCAAAAATGAATGATTAGTGTTGATTAAAATATCGTGTTAGATTTGAAAAAATTTATTAAACACCTGTAAAAGAATAAATCAGTAATAAAGCCCTACCTAACTTAAAGCTAATATTTTATCAAAAGACAAAAAATAAAGCAAGACACAAAAAACGATCTAACACCCCCCACAGTGTTAAAAAACCAAAACGCGCAAATCATAAACCGCAAATTTGTTTAACGCCCTGAAAAAGACCTGTAAAAAATGATTAGTATTCATTAATATATTGTATTGTATTTCAAAAAGTAATAAAAAAAGCCTGAAAAGGAATGGATTAGTTGCACAATAAAATAATTAGGCGCTACACGCAAAAATGGACGCAAGAGAAACAACCTAACACCCCCCACGGTGTTAGAAAACGCAATTTAAAAAAAAAACCTTTCTACTATGGGTTCAGCCCTAAAAACGCAACATTTTTTTCCTGAACCATTTTCCTCCTGGTCTTAAAATTAAATAAACCTGAAAATTGGGGAAAATGCTAAGCCACCCTCTTCTGCAACCCTAAACTTGACTCAAAGTTCAATGTGCGATACAACGAAACAGATAATCTCGTTTTAAGGTTGCAGCATTAAAAACGCGGATAAAGAAAGGTGCCCCAATGCCCAGCCAGCGTGGGCATGGGGCGATACACAAATATACAAAAAATACACAAATATCACATTTGTGCAACAACAGAGGGATGACCAGTATCAAGATTGAATTTAAAAAGTCATTAATTATTGAAATTAACAACAATTTATTGTGGATGAAGTTATGAGAAAAGAAACTGGCCTGTCTAACTGCGTTGCACAGAAAATAGATTGAACTCAATAAATGGACTTGTTGCTCTCCTCTCGAGTTTTCAGAGTTACAAAAAATACAATAAAAAATGGCGAGGGGGCAAGGGGTCCTTACGAAAGATAACATCACCAAAAACTCGAAACTAGAGCAACTTCCATTTGCAAAAACTTAAGCGATTAACGCAGTTTTTGCAGCTTATTGAGACAATAAAAAAAAAAGTAAATAAAGCATCATGAAAATGCAGCTCGGGAAATTTCCTTTGCTCATTTCCAAAATTAAAAAAAATGCAGTGGTGTTTCTGGTTTAACGTCAAATAAATTGAGGTTCCTATAATGTTCTTTGATTTTGGTTTTGAATGAAAATAAACTTTAATAAAATTGCAAATAAAAATATAAAATAAACAACGTCAATAACAAGGAATTGTTATTATATATAAAAAGCACAAACCACAGAACCAAAATTATTGATTTTAAATACCTATTTACCTTTAAATGTGAATAAAACAATTTGGAATTTTAATTGCTATTTAAAATAAAACGTTTGAACATTATAGAATCTGAAGGAAAACAAATTAAAGTATGAAAAACCGACAGGAGTCTCAAAACTGCAACCCTAAGTGTGTTTCAATTTTTAACGGTTGACCAAATGGCATTTACAAAAAGTAAATTATATTGAACAACCGTAGAATCAAATATTTAAATAAACATTTAAAAATGCCATTCGCCACAACCGACTTCCACAAAGTATTTTAAGTATATTTTTAAAAAATTGATTCAAGTCGTTTTTTTGCAAGAGACCTTTAAATATATTAATACCAAAAACTTATTTTAATTATTCTGTGTAAGTTCGGAAAATGATTTACTTTTTCAGTTGAATCTAAACAATTCCTCTTCCAAAAAGGCGCAATTAGGATGATTTAAAGCTATCGGCGTTCACATTTCACTTCCGATTGTCCCGAAACCCGTTCAATTTCTGGAAGGTAAACAAATCACGAGCTAAAAGTTTTAGAGACTCCTGAATACCAGAAACACCATCTGCTATGGTAAAGAAAAATTACTTACCCCAAAGTGTCTTCCTCCTCTTCCAACGTCCCAAACGCTGGACGGACCTACCTTTATCCGTTAAAGATGTCTTGTGCAAAGGGGGGTTGAGGCTGTCCCCAATGCGGTCCTCCACATCCTCCTCGACCATCAGGCACTCCCGATTGAACCCGCACTTCCAGCAACTCCAGCAGCAGCTTCATCACCAATCAAGAAGTCTTTTTAAAAAAAAAAACATCGCGCGATAATATGAATTAAAGGGACCACTACTTTAACTGGGAGGGTAATCACTCGGTTAAAAGACTACGAAACAAATTCGGTTCGCGCACTCACTGACGACGAAGCTTTTAGACAGTCCAGCTTTTCGCGACGATTTCCACGAGAAACGTAAGAGCACCGGGCCCTGTCGTGCTGAAAAAAAGGCCCAATTATCTGGAAGAAGTGGCCAACTTCTTCCAGAAATAACATTTTGATTGGATGCCCAACAAATAACTTTGTTAACATACAATCTACCTCAACCTGAAAAAAATTATTTATTTATCAGTTAATCGCATTCTGAAAGTAAATCCTTGAGCAGCAACTGTAGTTAGAATATATAAAGATAGTAAATAAGTAAGAAGCAGATCCTTCGCTTAATAATGCTAAAAAGAACATATAAATATAATAACCGAACAGATATATCAATTTATGAAAAAATCAAATATATTTTGCAAGCTCTTGCATAATTATGGCTATGCTCATGAGCAATAAAAATCCATGTAATAAGTTGTCTTACCATAACCCTGTACCACGATTAGTTTAGCTCTGCAGTGACAAACTACTTCTAGTTTGCCTTTGTTGAGTTCATATACATAAAATATTAAATGATCAAATAGATCATAGAATATTTAGAAGGGACAACCTTCGTCTCCAAATTAAGTTAAATTTGTTGCTGCGAAAAAAGCATTTTATTCCTGTAAGAACCATTAAGTTTAGTTTTTAATTTCAATACAATTGTTCTAAGTAGAATCTTCTCTCAAATATAAGTAACCATTTGTACCAGCAATGGAAAATAACCTGTAAAACAGTATAAAATTACATATTAGGATACCCCACAGGATGACAAAGGATATTGTTCTTTAATTATTGTGAATTAACTGTAACATTAATTTTTAATAAAAAAGAACTTTATTATTAAAAATCAACAAAGAATAATCAAAATTGATGAAAATCTATTGAGATTATTATGTTGCATGTTATTTTCTGCAATGGTTTGTTGCTTGTTGAATACTAAAAACATAAACAAGACTAAAATTTATAAAAGCACAGTCTAAAGATGTAATTAACTATGGCTACATATAATTTTAATATTACCTAAAAATCCTTGTTTAACCCTTGCTTAGTCACCTGAAATATCGTACCATGTTAAGTCAATGGAGGTGGTCTACGATCGTAGACCAGGTGACTAATGGAGGGTTAAAGAGTGGTGGTTAATTCCGCTGCTGTAAATCCACATCCAAAGTTTGGAAAATTAAATCTCACAGCAAAACTAAGAATCAAAATGTACTTCTAGTTTAGCAATAAAGGAATAATTCGAGCTTCACGTACACAGGTATTTCAAATAAGTCTTGCCCTAAACCTAAAATACAATATTTTAAGTGCAAGTTTCAAATATGATCGTTTGTAAATCATCTCATAATACATAATATCCGTAATAACGTTACGTTATTAATAAAGACAACAAAATAGATCTCAAATCAATTCATAGTGTATTCCTTAAATTAGAACTCGAAGTATCGATCACGTCCATGGAAAAGTCCCCGTGGGAAACCTAAAACACACAAATATTTATTTTTGATATTATGGAACTAAAAAGCAAAACAAAGCTTGCAATAGCATTATTATGCACATTAAACACCTAAACCCAACACTATAATAATTCAAGAGCAAACAAAAAATAAGTAAATATTAAACATGTTCTGTAAAAAAACCTGGACGCCATTTTCTCAAGAACGGACGAAATTGTTCAACACTAAATTTCTCCCATTAACCGTGATTTCACAAAAAAACCAATTAGCTCCATCGTTTTCCGCGTATTTTAAAATATAAATGCACATATTTTCAAATTGATATCTTTAACAGTAATATCGCGAAACTGAGAAACGTTGTTTCAAATACAAACGCACTTTCACTACTAAATGCGATCGGCAGGGATCGCCTTATATACTAGTCGTCGTTCGGTAACGTCCGTGACTCATTCGTGTCTCATTTAGCGCGCTTTATGAAAATGTTTTGAATTTTATATTAAAAAATAACCTTATTTTACTTTAAATAAGTTATTATTTTTTGTTAGTATTTGTTAATAGACTTAAATTAAGTGATTAAACTACTTTTTTAGCTATAAAACTACAAATTACTGAAATACTCGCTAAACATTTTTATAGATAACCTAAAAACTATGTATTAAGCCATTCCTATTATTTTAACAATCAATTTAGTAAAATATGAGCTGCTCATTGTTACTAACAATAAGTTACTAACCCTTCTAATCAAAATATTTAAATTACAAACATACAAATCTACTATTATTGTGGCTCATTTTCCTTCTAAAATAGTAAAATAAAAACACTTGTATTTTTTCCCCTGCTTAATTTTCACTATTGGTGTTATTAAATTCGGAATATATCAGTTCTAAACTAACGAAATAAAGGCTTTTTAACGGTAGCCCTTGGTTAGTAAGTCTGACTGCTTTAAGAACTAGGTTTTTTTTACAAGTCTTGTTTATGGAGATTGAGGTTATCTAAATTGGTTTTATCAGTATTCAAGTGACACGTTTCAAGCATATGGAATTTTTTTTGTATAGCTTCATTAGCTTTAAAATATTTCTAAATTATGTTAAAGTTTTATTTTTTGTTACAGATCTATATAGTGTATACTGCTGCATTAATTGTTGATGTCATTTAGCCATCGTCTATCGACTTACCAGACAAAGTATCCACAATGCTTCCTGATAATGTGAGTCTATTTTTATTATAAACTATTAATTTAACTTTAATTCCTGAATATCAAATTACTTAGTAAATAGATAAACCACATGAGATAAAATTATTTTATAAAGTTTGTTGATGTAATGGGATCGGTTTACCAAATGAAACTGAATATAATTATACTAGTATTCAAAAATATCGGAATAGCTTGAATTGCTATAAAGCAACAACAATCGTTTAAGTACTATAGCAAATCACAAAAGAACGACTTGTACTTTTTAAAATGGTAATCATACAATTTATTGTTTTATTGTTTATTTAAATTATAAATAATTTAAGAAATGTTTATGGAGATTAATCTATGTTGTTTAAATTATAACAGGATGAAGAAACTAAATGTTCATTATGTAATGTCTTAACTTATCCGGAGCATAATTCTACACTTTTGCATCGCTTTAATTTTGCATTATTTGAATGGAACGATTACAGGTAACATATTAAGCCTAAGTTTCTATTTAACTTGTTGACACAGTATCTTGTAGAAAAAAGTTGGTGAAGAACTGTAATGGAATAGAAGTTAATATTGAATTAGTGGACATCGAAAAGGGCACTTTATTAAAATATTCTGAAGTACCGAAGAAAGGTTTACACGTTGCAAAGGTTTATTACTTGTTCTTCAATTTATAATTTACATTGACACCATTATATTTGTAGTTAAGCGTTCCTGAAGCTAAAAAACAGAGAAATGGCTTTACCTTTTTATTTACTGTAAAAAATATTCAAAAATCAAACGTTTTTCTACAAACAGCCTTTTTGTTGTATTCTTATGAGTATTTCTTTCTTGATGACTTTGAAGGAGAACTTCAGAATAATTGCATGAAAGATTTAGAACCTGGTATTATAGAAAAAAGTTCGATATAATTTTAAGTATATATAATTTTGTTTATAGGTGCAGTATATACTTTTAAAGTGCAATTCGCCCCAAATATTATTACAATTGGTGATTTTAAAATGGCTGTATCCATACAATTTCAAACTTTAAAAAAATTATTTACGATTGCTCGAGAAATAGTAAGAGAATATATAAAAATTGTATTGAGGGTTTAAACCAAATGTCTTTGCAGGGAATTGATATAACTGATGAGAACGATCCAATACTAGAAACAAAAACTAAAAGTCCTTTTACTAATGCTTCATGGGTTGGAATTAAGAACGTCTATGAACCTATAACGTTAGTGTATGTAAACAACAATCACTTACGATTATTACTTTTAATTAATTCTTATTATTTAATTCAGTAAAGCTATTGAGAACTATCTAATTCCAAAGGAGTACTACAAATTATTAAAAATGGGTCTGATGCAATTTAGTGGTATAAGTTTTTCAGAAACAACAACTTTACATACCCTTAGGTATTGTGTATCATTTTTTTTTTGCATGATATATTAGTTTTTATTTTAGGGGACTTCTAAATCCTGGATATGTTACAGTGGATAATTATAAAGATTATTTTCATATTGCTTTGTGGGTAGAAGAAATGGCTGCAACTCTTATGTTACGAAGATATAATATGGAAAATGTAAGGGTTACAGTATTTGCATTAATGAAAAGATTTATGGACAATTTTAGGTAACCATGAATTATATTGATGGGAAATTATTAGAATTAGAAGTTCCAGGATTGGCTGAGAAACGACCCTCTCTTATTCCAAGTGATATAATTCGCATACGATGCCATGGAGATCATACTGTTTATAAAGGGATTATTCAAAGAGTTAATAATACAAATATTCACATAACATCAGTCGAACCAGAGTAGGTCTTGTCTATTTATTGATTTATAAGAATGAATGAATTAACTGTTGTATAAGACTTTTAGAAACAATAGCAGATTATTCTGATACAGAATTAGATGTGGCTTTTGATTTGGGGCGTTTGGCATATGAGAGAATGCATTTAGCAGTTGATGTGGCCGTGAAGAATAAAATTGTAAATCAGTTATTTGGTTTTGGACAATCTACTGCTGGCTACGTTGGGAATCGTCCCCTAAATGATCACGAGTAGGATTTATTATTTAAATTCTAAACACAATTTTATAATTTTTCTTTTAGATTCATCAATAAGAGCATATTAAAAAATGACGAACAAAAACGAGCTGTTATTAACATATTAAATTGTACATCTGGATTGGCGCCATACATTGTATTTGGTCCACCTGGTACTGGAAAAACCATCACAATAGTTGAAGCTATTTTACAGGTACATTTGCGTATCATTATTCTCATTGATTTAAATTTAGGATTTTAGATCAAACGTTTTATGAGTAGGAAAACTATCTTAGTATGTGCTCCAGCAAATGCAGCTTGTGATATGTTAACTTCAAAACTTATAGAATCAAACATGTTTAATAAGAAAGAACTAATTCGAGTTCACACAACCAACAGAGATTGGTAATGATTTTAAAAATAACGATGTTTAAGTAGTTTTAAAGTTTTAACTTTTAGGAACACCGTTCCTGGGGATGTAAAGTTATACAGCAACTACATTGAAAGCTGTGGTTACAAAAATCCCAGTGGAAACGAATTAATGAAGTATCGTGTTGTTGTTACAACCTTAATTTTGAGTGGACGGTGAGCTTATTATAATATTTGAAAGAATTTCTATAACAATTACAATCGTAGATATTCCATCCATGGAGAGTTCAAGCCAGATTATGTCTTTATAGATGAGGCAGCTCAAGCGTTGGAGCCTGAGGCACTTGTTGCCATATCTCTTTTAAAAACAAATGGACAATTAATATTAGCCGGAGATCCTGAACAACTGGGACCACAATGTTCGTCTTCTGTTGCTCAAAAATTGAAACTTGGTAAAACATAATATAAAATCTAATCCCTAATTATTAATTTGTATTGCAGACTGCTCCCTTCTAGAAAGATTAATGGCTTTACCTCTATACAAGAGTAATAATTCGAGATTTATTACTATGCTTCGTTTAAACTTTCGAGCCCATCCTATTGTATTAAAAGTACCTAATTCGTTATTTTACGACGATCAATTGTTGGTACGAGTTTTAATTTATTACCATACATCAATTTAAAAAAAAATTTCAGCCTATGTCTCAAGAAGCTCTAACAGATCAAATAGCAAATATTTTTATCTACAACAAAATAGAGCCAAATACGATGAATTTAAATATCATTGGGCAACCAGTAGAATTTTGTTCTATATTTTCAAAAGAACAAAGAGAGGGAAAATCACCTAGGTATGATGAATAAAGATTTAAAAAAAAAACTTATTCCTATCATACATTTTAGTTACTTTAATACAAGAGAAATTGAGATGGTTTTTAAATACGTGAAAGAATTGTTGGCTTTAGTTGATTGTGAGCCTAAAGTTGAAGAGAGTCACATAGGGATTGTTACTCCGTATGTGAGACAGGTATAAGAGTTATAAATCAGGAATCATGTTCCGACGTTTATTATTTAGTTTACAGATGTATCGAATAAAAGACAAGTTGCAACATAATGGATTTTCAGGCGTAGAAGTGGGCACACCAGAAGTATTTCAAGGGCGTGAGAAACGTATCATTATAATCAGTACAGTTAGAGCACAGGCATCTTTACTTCTTTATGATAAAAAATATAAATTGGGTTTTATTAAGAATAAGAAGGTACTTCTTTCGTAGTAACTTAATTGGTATTAACACCTTTTTTTTTAGCGGTTTAATGTGGCTTTAACTCGAGCCAAAAGCAAGTTGATTATAATAGGCTGTCCTAATGTTCTACGATATGACAAACATTGGCAAACTTATATATCTTTTTGCATTCAACTCAACGCATACTTTGGTGCTACACAAGATAATCGAACAGAGAATCTCAAAAGAGATATAATAAATCGATTGAAGCAGGTTTATCATTAATCAGAAGTATAAGTCGTTTTATATTGTACTTAAAAGTTGTTTTTTTAATCTGTTAAGTTATAAGGCTGGTTATGAAAATATGAGCTGTGTTAAGGGACCTAAATTTAAGATAAACTAGTTACGTTATTAATAGCTATTGTGGCAAGTATTAATTATCCCGAAACAAAGTATGTTGCCATTTTTTTAATGTTAGTATGTATTCATATTTTTATACCTAATATAATGTTTAATTTATCGCAGCTTGATTTAAAAAATAGAGTTGTCTAAAAACAAATTTCTAAACCTGAAAATAATTCGACAGTTAAGTTGTCCAAATTACAGCAACCTCATGGATAATGAAAGCTATTACGACTCTCTCGAAGAAGATTTCTCGAGTGCTTCTAGCTCTTCTATAAATTTTGATATGAATAATGCAGCTCTAAGAGTTCTTTCTGACAAACCTCAAAAGGGTAATCTTAATTCAAAGAATAGCAACTTTTCAAGCATTCCTCTGTACAATGGAGACACTTTAATCAAGCAATCAACTTCAAATCCTTCATTTAACAATATAGCAAGTGGGGAATTAAATTCTAATGAAAAGTCTGAGAGGAAACAACGTTTCAAAATGACTTGTTGCAAGACTTCAAACGGTAATCACAAATCTTATTTGGAAATATTTTATAAGAGAACAGGATTACCGTGTGCTATTGACTCAAGTCCTTCTTTAAAAACGTCCCAAGAAATTACAAATATTGATAATATACCTACTGATATAATAAGGTAAGTGTTTACATAATTAAAATTAAAAAATAAATATATTGTTTTGTTAGATCGCAGAAGAGTATTGAAGATACTGATCATAAGTCTTTAGAGATTATTAGTAATTCGGAGGTTCCAACTACGGAGTCACAATCGAAAAAAAATATTAATCAAAAGGGAATCCTAAAACTTTTACCTATTCCCATCCTAGGTGGATTGGGAGCATCAGATCCTTTAGGAAATCGAACACAGGTTTAAAATATTTCTGTTATGCTTTAACTATAAAATATATTTATTTTAGTTGGAACGTAGAAAAAAGCAACTGAATTATGGAAAAAATGTTAATCAAAGAAATAAAATTAAAATGAAGGAAATAAAAATTTTGAAAAATTTAAAGAATAATATTGAAGTTTCTAAGGCGACTGTGAACAAAAATTGAGGATGTGCAATTACTGTTTTAATTATTAAATCATTTTAATTAAGTCTCTTGTTGTTTTTGAAATAATTGGTTAATCCAGCATGGAATTTTATGCAGTAAAAATTTACAAGTTCTTAAAAATAGAGAATTGTAAGAATTAGAGTTTTAAAAGTCAGAATTATGTAACATATTAAAGGATTTAAAAGGCTCAAAACTGAATAACTATTCGTCCCAGACCTAGATATAATTATTATAAAATATATAAACATTATTAAAACCCCTTAGTTATTCAAATAATTATTAAATTTTGATTTACATGCCATCTATAAACACTTTGCTGCACTAAAATAAAAGTTACAAATTTTAAAACCAATTTTAATCAATTTATTAATTACATTTCACCTATAGAACGTTACAGGAATAGTACAAAGTACTATTAAATTTCTTCAACTGAAAATAATTAAGTTTCATCGTCTTATATAAATAAATTAGAGATTGGATTTTTTCTTTTGTAACGTAATTTTAAAGTGTGTAATTATTCGCACAAATCTACAATACATTAATAAAAATGCAGCAATAATTGTAGAAGATTTAAAGAATTATGTACACAACAATTAAACGATAAATAATAAAAGAAAATGCTTCTTTTCTTGATTGTTAGTAATGCAAAAACACATTTCATCGAGCATTAATAAAACTAACTAAATTACAATTTTAAAAATCAATCACAAGCATTCCTTTTATAGCATTCCAAAACCTTTGGAATAATTAATTGCTTTCACGAGCCTATCTTTAAGTTTTTCTTTTGTTACATATTCTGGCAACAATAAGACATTAAAACAAGTATGCGCCGTAGGAAGTCTATCAGAATCTGGTCCATTCTTCGCAATCACAAGCTTTAATTTACTTAAGCCACCTAAAGGTACTCTATCAGAACCTGTCGTAAACTGCAGCAACTTTCTCTTATCTTCTAAAGATAACGAATGCACAACCGACCAAAAATCTTTAATCACCTGAGTTTCGTTCGTATAGCCCCCATCATACTCGGTTGATCCTTCTAATGCATCAAAATCAAAATTCTACAAACAAATCTATTACCATTTCCTTAGATTAAAAAGAAACAAAATCATACTTTACTGCCGCAGATAAGTAATTCGATCTCTTCTGGACGGAACAGTAGCTCAAGAGGAGATTCGTCAGTTACCATTTGGAAGCCTCTATAGAAGGCACGAAACTGTTTTTCTACTGATTTATTAAGTAGAAAATCGGCATATAAATCTACAAACTCCTACAAAATTCTTGCCGTTACCTTTTCTATTACTACAATATCAATGGTGGACTTACAAATTTATTTTCCTGAGTAACAGGAATATTATCACCTTCTTCTTTTAAATCGTGATAAAGAATTGTTCCGAAGACATCTTGATAATTTATTCTAAATGTCTGCATGAAGATATCTTGAAGGTCGGGGGCGTTATATTCTAACATATCTTTTAAGCTATTGTAGAGTGTCTAAAATAAGTAAGTGAATGAAAAATAAGAGATATTAATTTAAAAGGCTCACAGGATTCCAATCAAGTAAATCTTCAAAAGAACCCCTTTTTCCCATTAATTTTCTATATACAACCATAGGAAAATTAACAGCTAATATAATATTGTTATAAATCGCGAGACCAAGAACAA
Organism: Sinopyrophorus schimmeli; assembly: GCA_036325965.1. Classification (NCBI taxonomy): domain Eukaryota; kingdom Metazoa; phylum Arthropoda; class Insecta; order Coleoptera; family Elateridae; genus Sinopyrophorus; species Sinopyrophorus schimmeli. The sequence goes on from JARFIZ010000407.1 coordinate 142,322, forward strand.
TGCCGATTAATGTAAATTGAGCATCACTTTCAAAACAAGTCGGATTAAACCAAACCGTTTGACTTTCGTTTTGATACGTGAACATTGCATAATTTGGATTGAAAATTTCGTCAGTGACTAACTGAAAGAATTCTTTCGATACCCCACCCTCATCAATGCCTTGTTCTCCAATAAATTCGACAACAAGTTGTTTCTTTAAATCAACAGGATTCTCCATTGTAGTCACTTCCAGCTATAAGAATTTAAAATTTAAATACCAAGTCGCATACTAACTGATATATTTGCCTCCACTAAAGCATCATCGATAATGTGGTCTCTTCGTACTCTAAGCCTCAAATAGGGATTAGAAGGTTGTCCAGCAACACTTTGTATAAAACTAATTCTACGTTCCGAGTACATTCTTATTCTATTATCGAAATAAAGCCCCAATGTCTTAGTGGCCGGAGTCAATATGAAAGCATAATTCATAAAACTAAATTTACCTAAAAATTCAATAAACGCTTTATTCCTGAAAAATTTTGCATTTAATAGTTATGCGCTACCAGATTCGCTCTTGTAATTAGCAAAATCCCTGTCCATTTCAACAGCATCACTGAGAGGCTCGTTGTAGAACTCAGAGAAAGGTAAATAGGGCTTACGACAGTCTAAAACGTTCACACCCAATTCTAAACCTAAACGTAAACAATTTATACGATTTCTTTTCTAAAATTCCAACTCACCTAACGGATCTGGAGCAAGTGTATTTTTGTGTAATTTAATACCTAAAAATGAGTCTTCAATATCTGAAGCATAATCTTCCAGTCTCAACTGAGGCGATTCTAAGACACCAGCTAGGATATTAGCATAGTAAACAATCTAGAAAATCAATAAGAGTATCAATAAGTTAATTACAAAAGTTATTAGTAGCTTACTTTCATAATTCTAGTTGCTGAAGTTATAACATTTTCATCTTGAACATAGTAATCGCGGTGAAATTGTGTGACAATAACTCGAAGAGTTACTAACTGTTGTAAGTTTTCTAGGATCATTCTTAAGCTTGACCTTCCACGTTCAGACCAGATTGTTGCAAGTCTTGCTTGGCACTCAATCGATAACCAAGCAGCCGATCTACAAATTGCTGGTAAAGCAGTTTCAAGAAAGTCTCCAGATCCTAAAATAAAATCTTTCGGTTTTGTTTATTTAAATTAAATAAATTAAGAGTAATATACCCAAAGCTGGTATTTCATATACAATGACTAGAACATTGATAATACTATCTTTTGCTTTGTCAGATTGTGATCTTAATTGTAAATCCATCTGCAAATTCCCAGCTAAAGTAACCAAGGCGTTTACCAAAGCATTCTCAAATATAGAAGTAGGAATTTCAAATAAAGCATTGTAGGCTCTTCTAACTGCCGAAATATCGACTGGAAGCTGGCGTTTGTCGGTGTCGGTGCTTGGGGAACCTATACAGCTGTCTTCGTCTTTGTCTTTCTCGCCCTCTAACGAACGTACGTCTTCTTTTTTAAGCCCTTGAAAATCACCTAAAACCTCGAATGTTAATACAAATTAATTATGAGTAATTGTCCTAGATACCTGTTTTTTTTGTAGGCGATTCATCTTCTTGAAGAAAGCTCTTTGCAAGTGATTCGATATTAGAATATACTTCTCCAAGAGATCTTATTAACTTTGAATAATTCTGTTGTTCCTCACATTCGTCTATTATGTCATACAAACGTTGTTCAGTTAAATAAGGAACAGAATCTACAAATGACAATTAATTTAAGTGAATTAAAGGCATCTATAATATTGATTTACTTACATAAACTTTTGTCTTTCCTAAAGCTATTTTTACTACTGGTTTCATTGTTTATAGAACTAATATCGTTAGAAGGAACAGAAACCTTTGATTTAGTAGTATTCGATATGGTGTCTGAATTGTTTTCTGTGAGCTTTGATCTGCTTTGCGTTCGAGGCATTTTGTTTGGATGTGTGTCACAGAGTTGAGCGTCTTGAGAAAATAAGTGGATTGCTTGAGCTGCAGCTTGATTAGCACTTAATTTTTCAAACTAAATGACACTCGCAGTTATTAGATATTACACGGATAAAGTTAGAAATTTTACCTCAGCACTTGATGCACAATATTTATTATCGCAAGAAGAATTACCACAGCCTTCGGTCAATTGGTAAAAATACCTCTCTATGAGTTTTTTCGCAGCTGCACGTTTCATATCGTTTTCTTTGTTAAGGTCTGAATAAGATTCTTCGACTTCTGTACTTTCTGAACTAGACGAGGCCTCTTGGTTGATCCTAAGTACATCACACAAAAAGCATACATTTTAAACTAACTTACTTTTAAACTAGACTCCTGAATTAGGGTATACGACCGATACTAACAAAGAAAAGTTTAAAAATAAAGTAGAATGATGACATTCATATTTGACATTAAAAACATAACCTCCATTAGATATTGCACGTCAGAAAGGCTAGTACAAAATATCTCAGCGCGTTTTAACAACAAATCAGATGTATTTAACTTACTTTATAATTAGTATATTACCTTGAAGCGTCGTCCTGTATTGAGATTTGATCCTGTGGGTTCATAAGAATTTGATTTCCAAATACCAAATAAAAACTAGTAAGATAAACGATAACTCAACTATATCCAACCTCTATTATATGTTGCATACAAACATCAGTTTCTCTTATTTCTTGTGGTCTTCACATTTGCGTAAAATATTTTATTTAAATAATTGATTTGTTTTTACTCTTGATTTATTTTTATTACATTAGGGACATCACCAAATTCTATGGCAGTTGGTGGCACTGCTAAGTTTGGATTGGGCCATCTTCTAAAAAAAATATAATAGGCATTTTAATTATAGATACTAATAATATAATAAACATTATTAAATAAAGCAATTCAATTATACATAATTTTATAAAATTTTATTAAAGTGCGCCATCTATATGGAACTTGCATTAATAGTGGAAAAATAAAAAGGTTTTGAATTAATTAATAATGGCTTAACATTATTGTTGTTGTAAAAACCTTAAGATTTTATCCAACTTATGTATTGTTATAAAATAGAATTATAATTAATAAACTAATTAAAAGTGATTTAAAATTTTGTAATTTTATTGGAAGTGCAACAGTTTGTTCATAGATGGCGCATGCATGCACTCTCCTGAAATAAATAATAAATAAAGAGTTGTTAATAATACCAGGGAGTTGTAATTATTTAATTACTTATATATTTAATTCCTCTGGAATGCTGCCACCTGGGCCACGTTTGAGAAAAATGGTTCCCCATTGAATATCCACAGAGCCCTTCACAACTGTGGCCTACGAATAGGTACTAGTTTTGTTCTAAATATTGTTAGAACTCTTGTAAGGATTTTAAATCTATTAAGTGGACATTTAAATATATTCAACATTGCTTTTAATAAATGAACAACAATAATAATGAATTGCAGTAATGCATTTAAATGTAGAAGTGATCGGAATGTGATAATGCGTTTGCGCACCCCTCCTATCGGTTCAATCTATTTCGCTTTCCTAGCATTTGTTTTATACGTTTGGCTTCAGCAACAGGTTGGAGTTTTCTTTTACCGGCGAATACTTTATTGAATGTTAATAACATTAAAAAATTAGTAACAAAATCCAAGTGAAAAGTGTTTAATATCTAAACAAGAAGTAAAAATCGTGTTTGAATTAGTGAAAACGATGGTATTAAAGTGCATCTGATACACGTGCTGTATATAACATATGTGTCTCTAATAATTGGAATAAATGCAGGCGTTACATGTTTTTTATGCTTTTAATACATCGGGATTAATTATTAATCGGTAAACTAGTGATTTCAATTGGAACTGTGTTCGAAGCTATCTCCAATCTTTTACTTGATAAAGCTTGAAGAGTTTCATTGTGGGATTTAGTACTTTCCTAAATAGGCTCTACTACCTACGATAGCTATTGAAAAATTGATAAGAATATTCCAATCATTCCTCCACTATGGAAACGTTTGCTGTGGATAAGGCCTTTTACGATATTGGATCAGCCGATGATTTGAAGGAACTATGGGACTCAGAGTTAGATCCTGTAAGTACTTTTCAATTATTTCTTTTTTAGGTCAACCAAAGGATATCTTAAGAGTTAGATTGCTTTTATTAAAACATACATAAGTAAAGCTTCCAGTTTGCACTTGCGTTTGCCGAAACAAAAAGAGAATTTTTCACTATAGTCTACAATTGCAATTTATCGATAAACGTCGAGGGAGAGAAAGTAAGGCAACAAAAAATTATACAACCATCCAAACTAGTTTTTGAACAATTAAAATCGTTCATTATTTTAATAGGTACCCTGTTGGGCGGAAGATTATTTAAAGTAAAAGTGAATTAACATGGATATGCTGGAAATTATTTTCTCTCTTAAAACAACGTTTGCTTATCGAGAAATGATACATTTTCAAGGCTAGCGCACAATTTTATTTTATTGTATAATCTGATAACATTACAGACCCGATGAAGGTTAAAACTGGAAGCTTATTTATTCCAAACAACATTAATTTTTGGAATTAGCTAAATTCCATTTGAGTCTAGGAAAAGCAAAAGGTAAACAGCAATTGTGGATTTTCTATATGACGTTAGCTTCGTGGAATTAAACAGAGAGATGATTAGCATAAATATCCTTTGGGTCGACTTGCATCAAACACTTTACGAAATCCATGATTTTGAACGTGGGAAACGTTTGATTTTGAAATTTTACGATTTATAACAATGGGTATTAAGGTTTTATAACCAGCCTTGAATATATTACAAATTAAAAATATAATTTGATTGTCAAGTGTATCGTAAAATTATGGTTTTTATACCCAGAAACATTGGATTTAATTTCCTAATTGCACTGTAGCAAGCTGTTCAAAGTATTTGCTAATTTTTTTATTCATAATCTGATAAGCTTTTATTTAACTCACGTGGAGATAATGGAAAAAAACATCCTGTACAAAAAAATCCTAATTAAATAGAGTAGAGAATTTTTATGAAAACTCTTTTCGAATCAATAAATTGATTAGAAGCACAAGTTGGACAAATCGATGGACAATTCGTGCAGCCTAACTAATTTATGTTTCATGATTCGTAACTAGAATGTGGGTGATGTATGGGTCATGTTTTTATTACTAGTTGTAATCATTTTTTTTTAATGTTTCTTTGGGTTTCCCATGTGTGTTCGAACCAGCTCTGCATACTTGCCTCGCTTCATCCGACTACAATTACTTATTATAACAATTGCGAATTCTATTTTCTCGTGGTACTAACTGTTACAGGCACCTATTTTTGTTTTTTTTAAATAATAAACAAAGCTGGTTTGTGCATAACTTGGTCGTCTAAAAATAGCCGACCGTGGATGTACTTTTTTTTTCAAATAGACCATTGACCAATTGCGCCTCCACAACTTAATGTAATGGTTTTTAACAGCCTTCTATTTGCAATTATGTGAAAGTTAGACTAGATTATATTTTTGCACCTATTAGATTATGTTCACGTCAATATCATCACGAAATTTCTACAATTTGAAAGGTTTGCATAGAGGTGAATGTGCAACTATGAGAAAGCTGCAACAGATTCGCGTTTTGATTGTATTTTTCTTTTAAAAACGCGTGTTCACCTCGATGTGTTGTACTTTAAGATTTATATTTCTCGGTTGATTAATGGAATGGAACTCTTCCAAACAAACCGAACTAATAGGACCAAAATCAAGAAAAATCGTTTTATTTTTACTAGGTACCAATTGCTTAATTCATTCATTCGTTCGTGCAAGGATTGTTCTTCTTTTTTTAAGTCTTATCATCATTTTGAAACTATCAAATGGGACATGTTTTATTTATAAATTAATTTAACATTATCACCGAATGATAATTTACTTTGTATCCTGTTCCTAAGTCTAGTTTAATCTCTCTATGTAAAATACACTTAAAATTTTCAAAATATCTTCTGGAAATGTGATAAAGGTGGATGGAAAACAAACATCCCCATCTCGAGTGTTGTAATGTTTTGTGAGCGATAATCCTGATAAAATTGATTAACCAATCGTTATTTTGAAAGTGCCAGTTTGTAATAGCAGTCGTCATAGTTGCGATTAAAAAATTAATTCTAAACTAAAACGAGGTATTTAGATGATTTGTGATTATTATTTCGTAAGAGCTAGTTTATTACTGGTATTGCAGGAAAGGGGGGCATTTTTATTTGTTGTAACTGTTTCTTTTTAATTATGTAACGTTAGCAGTATACAATCAAAAAAGGAAGAATTGGACGAACCTTATATGCATGCTTTCTATTACAAACTATAGATTTTCTTTAGCTCTGCCTCTTGCATGTACGATAATCAAATTTAATGCCATTATTTGAAACAATCACATGTGCAATTATTGCTGCTCAACATAAAACTATTTGGAAATTATTTAAAAAAGAAAAATGAAAAAGAGCGTTAACTTTTACATTTATATCGAATTTAATTTTAATATGTTCTGTGGCAAATTTGTTTATTTTGTTCATTGGACTGTAGGATTTAGAATCCTTACGTTTTAAATCTCGTTATAAAAATTCCAACTTAAAACAAATACCAATAGTTATCATAACAGTTTATTAATTTGTGTTGTTTATAAACCGAGTCAAATAGGAAGTCCTTGCAGACTTTTTATTTAAACAAATAACATTTCCAGCTTCCTTCAAAATTGTATTTTTTTTAAGTTTTCAAATTCCAATCTTTGGAAACGAAAGCTTCCCCACATTCGTAAAGAGGCAATCACTAGTGCTGACCTCGTTCTCTGAAGTAAAATAAACCTTTCTTCCATCTCAAAGGTTTACTTATCTTATCTTCGTAAAACGACATTTTGACTATCTAAGGATGTTAAAACAATCCAAAAAAATTCAAAATTATACGGTCTTTAAGAGGTACCGTAGATTTGCTATTGTCGAGTTAAGTTCCAATGAAGTGTTTTAAAAAAATTGTATTTTTTTTGTATCAAATAGATTTCAAAAGGCTAATTCTTGAATGTAGGTACATATTTTTTTCACTAAGTTTGGGAAGCATTGGCCTACAACAGATAAGCCCAAAAGAACAAATTTAGCGCTTTCTCTATTTTCTATTTTTTTTTACGTTCAATAAGAAGTGTTTAATTGTTATTTTACACTTTCACATTTTACTGATGTAATTAAAATTATAGATCGTAGATTATTCTAGTAACTAGGGGTTATATTTCGGTGCGGTCAAGGACTTTTTGGAAATATCCAAATCTCTTTGACAATTAACTAAAATAGAACTGGACGCATGGGTCAACTTTCGAAAAACAACTTTAATTTATTCTAAATTCATAATTCATTAAATTTGAGTCATCGTCGTAGGTATTTTAATGTCGGGAATAATGGAAAATAAAAGAAAGATCGAGTACTTCAACTTGAATTTTGGAGTTTATTATTAACCCCGCTGAAGAACTCTTCTTTCGGCGTCTTTCACGTATAACCATTCAAAATACCCGTTAAGCTATGCGTTCCTCCACTTGCGTAATCGTTACGTAAATTCATCGTAAAGTTATTTACAAGAAACTCGGCTCAAGAGTGAATGACTTGGTGTCTTTGATCTGTTCTTTCCATTTAGAGTGGAACTTCTTTTCGAATCGTCAAAGCGTTTATCTATTGAGGTGACTCTAGGGTAGGACTAACTCTGTTGGTTTTTTACCCATAATTTTTTGCATAATCTGATTTAAGGGAATCGAATTGTTTTTTTTTTAATTTTACTCTCTTGGCTTCTTGCACGTTGACCTTTGATTTGTATGCGAATTTCTTGTGAGACTTGTTCACATTTAAAAGGTTGCCTTTCTCTTAAGTTTCTTGGCTCACACGTCTCTATTTTTTTTTTAAATTGAGAGCCATTCAAAATATTAAATTAACCAAAGAGTTGTAATAAAAAAGTTATTGTGAATTAGACCCGCTTTATCAAGTTTATCTATGATGTTATAAACAAGGAAATTACATCCTTTGACTAACACACACAAATACATACACACCAACACTCATAAAAATTGTTGGCATTATCATGGTTTGCAGGACTTTGATGAGTCATATTCTGTTGTAATCTGAAGATTCTTTCAAACTGAAATTAATTAAGAATCAATCGTTTCCTCTTTCATAGTCTATTTCTCGTTCTACTCTACAAGTTTGCAGAAAAAAAGACATGTTGCAGAGTTTCTAAAACCGATTGTTTATGTCGCGTTTTCTTAATCGAAAGTTTACTTATGTAACGCCCAATTTTGCAGCTTCTTTTGAGAAAAAATTAAGATTTATTTATTAGAGATTAGCTATTAATTTTTTTCGCATTGAAATTGTTCGGCCTTTGTTCTGTTCGTTTAAGTGCTTATTTCCTTGTTTATGACATAGCTAATGCAATTTGCAGAAGCACGACTGTGACTCAGATAACATATTTAAATAATTAAAAATTCGGTCTTGAAGCAGCTTCAGGATCCACTTGATTTTTTGAATTGTAAACATCTAATTTAGTGTGTGCATTAAAAAAATATACAGTCGAACCTCGATAAGTCGAAGTAGAAGGGAAACTAAAAATAATTCGAGTTATCGATATAAAAATATTAACAATGAAATATGCAAGTGCTAGGGAAACAGGTTCGAGTTATCAAAAATTCGGCTTATCGAGGTTCGGCTGTATATAAAGTTAGCGTTCGATATTAATTTCATTCAGACCAGACGTACTGGTCAGTGGTCATTCCTTATGTAGTGCACGGTAATCAGGGGCTCGGAACGTTTAAGAATGCTTTAATTTATTTTTTACAAGTTTATAAAATTTGTACAATACATTCCTGTATAACTTGTTTTGAATTTCTGTAATTATCTAATTGGTAAATTAGTAAAAAGGATTCAGCGGGTTGCTGTCCGGTTATATCGAAGGTGTGTCCGTTGGAATTTTTTAGCTTACCGCACAAAATTACAGAATTTCGCAGTGTGCATACTTATTATTCTTGGTTTATCTATTTTTTTTTTAATTGCGAATTATCGTATTGTGTGAACGGAAAACTGCTTTTTGTACAAATAAACTTGATAAAACTTGAACTACATGAATCTGGTGTACGACTGTTTCATATCCTTAATTCGAAGAGACGGAAATGCAAGTTGAACGACCGAATAAGAATAAGTAACAGGTTGAACTTAATCAATGTTGTACAATTTGACTCCGGATTTGTTGTAATTGAAGTTGCGTTCTTCTCCTATCCTCTTTGATCTAAATTTGTTTTTAGGAACAATTTGCTTTTCTTTATATACCCATCTTTAAGATTGAAACAGCCATTCAATAAGTAACTTTACGAAAATTAGAAGTAGAAAATCGTTTTAAACGATCGAAGGATAATATTAGCAGTAACTTTATGCACCTACCGACTTGCTCGATAGAAAGTTTGAATAAAGGGTATAATATTTTATGTAGCTCATTGTTCCGGGTGCTTATTTTTTAAATGACAAAAACAAATCTTTCAATCGATGGCGAATAATGTTGTACTTTCGTCCGACTTCGTTCCAGTAAAACCTTATCTATGTTGTACTTTGCAGCATTGATTTGAGGGGATACATTTGATGCCAAAACAATTTTTTTGTTGAAACGCCCTCATGTTTGCGTTGGGATAGAAATTTTTGAGATTGTAACAGCAGACGCTTAAAAATACATTGTTCCTAAATGTGGCTAAAAGTAGAGTATGTAATTAAAAATAATACGATAATAAATGTAGTGTGTTGCATTACGTAATAATTATATTACATTTGATATACTAAGTGTGTCACATTTAAATTTTTGTGCTCTCATTTTTTTTGATTTTAGAACGCCTTTTTATGTAGTTGAATTCAAAGAAGTAATCTTGCAAACAACAGATACCCCTATATCGTCTCAATAGATTTAATTTTATTTGGAGATAATAATTATTCTAACAAGTTGTGGTATAAAGATGTTTTTCGATATCACGTTTACAATAGATTTGCGAGTCCGAGGTGTAATGGCCGAAGCAAGTAGTTGTTTAGCTCGGCACCAGGTTGATGACTTTTGAAGACGCTTTAACCCGGGCCAAGGACTTGCCTTTTCTACAACTAATATTTAACGCTAATCATTTTTTTGCGGTGAGGGGATGACAAGTTTTAAATCTATTTCTTTGCATGTTTTTTTTTTAAATCTTATTCATTTATTGGGTTGCTTTGCTATTAATCTTTCAGTTTTAGGTCTTGTCCTTGTTACTAAAAATCTAAAGCACAGAAAAGTACTAACTTTACAATGCACATAGACAGTTAGATGACATCACAAAACAATTTAAAAAGTTGAAACTATGCGGACAACTAAGGCATCTAACAAATTGTTCAATCAAGAGGAACATTACATGGGTCGACGATGGACAAACTCATTTTTATAACGTCTTCTTACTTCTTTGGACTTGGAAAAAATGTCGAGATGAAATTGAGAGATTTCAAGCTTTTTAATCAAATGGGCGTCAAATTTTCTAAAGGAGCTTAAAACTAATTTTAATTATTGCATGATAGCCTAACTAGATTACCATTTAGCATAAAAATTTATTTAATGCGATGTCCTTTTGCAAATCCCGCTTAAAATATATAGGTGTATGGAGGGTGGTGGATTTTAGGCGCCAATTTGTAATGCAAAAGAGCAAGGATAATTTTTTTTAGTTTTAATTTAAAACGTAAAAATTTTGTTAAAACTTTTGGAGTACGCGAAATATTAATAAACGAAGTAGAAGCAGCGTGTGGTATGTGAGAGTATACTTCCTCGGTGGCCTCTTAAGTCAATGGCCTCTAGTTCTCCACGCTTTTGCAATTTTCAAACCTTCACCTTGCTCTTAACTCTTCAATGCCACTATTTCAATTTTTTTTATAATTACATTAGCGATAAACAATTCGGTTTATGCCATCAGGGAATTCTTATGGCTTCAGTTGTGTTAAAAATCATTGTTTTTTAGGGTAAAGGAGTTACAATATGAAATACAGGAAGCGGAAGGTTTTTACACAGCGCTAAATTTTAAAACGTTTTTGTTTTAATGCAAAACACAGAAATATTCGATATTTCAAATAAATTCATGTGTGTGCCTGTTGTGTGTGAATTTATGTATAAACCGTTACATAGTTAGAATTCCTTTTACTTTACCATATTTATTACTCATTCACTTTAAAACTTGAGATTTCTTATAAATTTATTAAAAACTGTTAACGTTATTCTTTAGAGCTTTTTTTAAAATTAAATAATTATCGTGTATTTATAACGACGCAATTTAAAGGAAAAATTACGCCAAGGTTGATGATGCATTTAAACAACGTTATCACTGGAAGGTGTTGATAAAAAAATCGCATGTACTTAAGGTTATCAAAAAAATATAGCTATGTTACTTTATCACGTTTAAAATAAAAATATATTAGGAAGGTCTGGAAAGAAGAGCTTCTTCAGTTCCATTTTTGAATATTAAATTATTTCCTTGAGAATCTAGGGAATGTCAATTAAAGGTCCTTGAGCAACTTCCTACGGTATAATTAAGTACATTTGATATGCTTTTAATTAATAACCGTGTAATGAAAAGATTAACTTTTGTTAGCTATTGCATTTGAATAAGCAATTTTATTATATTTCTAGACGATGCAAGACGTACTGAGAGTAAACGCTTCTGGAGATTTAACAGTTGAATGGAATCTCTTAGAGAAAGATTTGCCTGGAGTTGTTCTTCACGATAGATTAATGACAGATGCTGCTTTAGGAACGAGACCCATTAAAACAGAACATTCGTATAGTTTGACTTCCGATGGAGATTCCTTACCAGATTCCCCCATTTCCAGCAATAAAATGGATGGTAAGAATACTTATAATTTTTGTCCGCTTTAAAAAAAACCTACGTACGCAGATGTAGCAATTTCTGTTAAAAAACGAAGCCGAAGCAAATTCCAAGCATCGAATATCGATATCGTCAAAATAAAAGTTACGTTATCGTCCGCTGTTTAAGCATAAACTTTGTGCTACTTAACAAATTTTATGTGGAGATATGTAATTTCCTTCCTTTGCTATTAATATTTAACGCGTACTGATATTTTTTATCGCCAACAACGCACGTGCCCCTTATTTTTTTCGTGCTTTTTCCATAATTTAGCACTTTGACTCCGACAAATTTTACAACCTATTACTATATTTATCGTTACGGTGATTTGGGCCTTTTTACAGATATGGAGGACGAATGCTTTCCTGCCATATCTATGAACACGGCGTGCGGACGATTGTCGGGGGAGGCAAACGTGATAATCAAAGATGAACCAATTAGCGAGACGGACAGTCCACATTCTTCTTGTCCGTCTTCTCCACAGCACCAGTTCCTACACCATAGCGATACGTCTATGGACACGACGGACATTGTAAGACCACTCGGAGGACACAACTCTGACGATGACCTTAAATAAATCCCCTTTTAATTGTAGCACACCACCTTACTGAAGCAAACCGATATGCTCCTGAGGGCACCAAATCATATTTTAAACCAAAGAATACATATACCGAAATTAGACATAAAAATCGAGCCTGGTATTACATTTAATCTGCCCCTTACACCACCCTCGAGCAGCAGCAGTAGCGAGGACAGCGAAGACAACGCAACTTTGTCTCAACCAGCTTCCCCAGCTATTAGAAAATCTAATAGTCGTGTCATGCTTAGCTCGAATCATCACACTACTCGTCAGCCCATACACACTCCTCTAATCAGTAGTCAGCCCGTTAGTTCCGAAAATATGTATGTTTTTCTATTTTTAACTTTGCTTTTGTAGAAGGGTTCCACCGGAATCCTTGTCCTAACCGAAGAAGAGAAGAGGACTTTGATTGCAGAAGGTTACCCAGTTCCTACACGTCTCCCCCTGACTAAAGCCGAAGAGAAATCCTTAAAGAAAATTCGTAGGAAAATTAAGAATAAGGTGTGTTGCATATCCGATTGGGATGGAGCTTTTAATTTGAAATTTTGTGTTATAACTTGCGCTCTTTCAGATCTCAGCTCAGGAAAGTAGAAGGAAAAAAAAAGAATACATGGATCAACTTGAACGAAAGGTCGAACTTTTAGTAACAGAGAATAATGATTATCGAAAGAAAATCGAAAATCTAGAAGATTCTAACAGTAGCTTACTTAGTCAGTTGGCCAAGTTGCAGGCTGTCATAGCCCGGACGCATCCTCAGCTTATAAAGCAGGCGATTAAATGAAAATTATAGCTTAGAAAAATGCGTTCGTAATAATTGTTTCCTAGTGTAAATTGTTTCGCGGTACCATTTTATGTGTTTTTTTTCGATCATTCAATTATCAAAGTACAAATTAATTATACCAAGACTGTTACGTTGTAACAGTAGTAACACGTGTAACAATAATTAAAACTCAAAAATTTATCTACGACTATGGGATTTTTGAGTTTTAATTTGGTTTCCTTTCTTTTAAGTGTGTCTCAATCTCTATTACTATTAATGACGAATAACTTTATTATTTTTTTTGAGAGGAACTCGCTTCGTCTTCCAAATATTTCGTAACAAAGTAAAAAAATTAGGATTAATGCATTCCAATAACCAAAGCTAAGAAATAATGTATTTCATGCTGTAGTGTTACGAACGTCGATCTTTTTTATAAAATTTAAAAGAAACGTACTTAAATAAACTTTAGCTGTAGACGAATAGGGCACGTGTGCCTTTAACACACCGTTGCCTTGTCTTTTCGAAGTCTATATTAATTAATTAGCTGAGTTGGGACCATAATGTAATTTCCGATTTATGCATCAAACTGCATGAAATTTAGGCTTAACGTTAGTCACATTGTTATAGTTTACATTAAACACTTATTTTGGAGTCATCGTAAAGTTGTGTTACAACAGGTTTTAATGTTTGTTTTTTTTTAAATCGGTGGAATGCCAAGTTTTAGTCAAATCGAATTTTGTAGCTTTGCATTTACCACCCATCCATTATTTTCGTTTTTGAAGATGGTGTAGTAAGGGTAATTATATTTATATATTCTTATGGAGCATTCAATCCGTATGTGCCTCACAAAGAACCATATTTTAATTAGATTGGGTCTACAGAATATATTGTTGCACACACACACACACACACACACACCAGTTTTTACGAATTATGGGGCTTTGCAATTTGTAGAATAAGGGTAGCACAAATCTCCATTTCAGAATTGCCCCAAAGCAGCATAGATGCTTATTTGGGCACGTGGAGATGGAGATGTTTTAGACCAACGTCTTCTGAGATTGATTTTTACACAAATTTGCTTTTGTAGAATGTCTGGATAGATATAAGGTAGTTTTTTAGTTAGAAATATTAATATATTAATCAATGATTTGTAGCGCAGACAATTATATGACTGTTTTAATGATACTAGAAGAAATATAATTTTGGTGTGTGTAATATAATAAATTGTATTTGCCGAGCGTTGTATTTAGACGCCTTTTTTTAACAGATTGACTGTTTTATCAGTATCGTGCAACGTCGACTTTTAAAAATTTATTATCTAAGTGATCAACAGTCAACCTGTTAAAGACGTCGATTGAAGTATTTGAAGACTTTAATCAACGTTAGTAGTCTATTCTAATTTGAGTCAAAAATGAACTATTTTTTTATAAATATAAATATATTTAATTAATGTTGACGTGTTGAAGAATGCAATATATTTTTTGTCAGAGTGCTTTATTTGCCAAAGTTATATTTTTTTAATTGTAAATTTTTATCTAGAAGGTGTATTTTACAAGTTAAAGGAGTAGCTTGTAGTTCTCGGCTCCAAATTGTAATATAACCGAAACAAAGCCGATACATTTACTTAAGTTTTTAATATGTGATTGTTGTTATTTGAATTGCTAAATTTTATCCCACTTTGTTTTTGTACTTAAATGTATTGGTTTTGCCTTTAATTTATGATAACAGAAACCGCTAATTTAAATCCTGTACCTAAACTTATTATTCAAATTATAACATTTAGTTGTTATAAATTTGAATTTATATTTAGCATGCTGCGCCACCAACTTTTCAAAGTAGTTACTACTTATCCACAATGGCGACCAAAACAATGAGAGTATAATTGTTAATTACTACTTAGATCTTGCAAGTGATTGCCTACCAATAACTCATCGATTTGGGTTATTTGATTGTCTAGTGTAAATATAAAAAAAAATTCAAACTCGATTCGTGGATCTATACTCGTAACCAGATAACTTGGGAAGTTTCAAGAGTTATTTTAAAGAATGTTTAAGCTAAACGAAACAATTTCCTGTGTTATTAAACAATCTGGGATTAAAGTCAGGTAAGCCACGTGTTACGACTAAGTGCAGCATTATTGTAAAGCTCAAATTCATTTTCAGGCCGAATGCCAGTCCGGGAGTGTGGTTGACCTTTCTTTTACCTGCAGCTTTCGTAATCTCTTGTATAAAACATCCACAAGAAACATCCCACTTGTTCAAACTATGCAGTTGTTTATCTTTAGGACTTGCTGCCACATCTGTGATATTTATAATACAATGTGTTCGAAAAAAACCACTCGCTATAATAAGAACTTTATATCTAATACCAGCTGCAATAACTGCAACAATATTAAAAATCTGGCTCCACACAGGTTATACTTCTAATTGTATGCTAATTGTTTCATGGGAATGCTTCACTATTTAAGATTTCTCGAGATGATTACATGCTATAAACAACTAATGTAGAACGTTTCAGGATTAATGTTTAACCTCCTAAGTGGATTGATGTCCAGTATTTGCTTCTGGCACATAATGATTTTAATTTTCAACAAGTTTTCATATAGCTTTTCTGTTGGCGAATTACTAATAGTCTCTCAAGCCATAATGTTGTTTTTATATGGTACGATAATTAATGTGTGTATCTCAATTATAAATATTCCTATTAAAGATATGGATATCGCCACTTTAGTCCTTCAAGTATGTATGTGTCTTAAAAAAGAACACGAAGAATAACTTAAACTTTTGATTATTTCAGATTGGCTTATGTGCCATTGGCTTGATTGTAGTATTAATGGATAGATTCAAAGGATTAAGATCTCCATACATGTTCTATATGGTCTCTGGGAGTGTGATATTTTTTTTAATAATAATTTTTCTCACTGCACTCCTTCGGCAAATGCCATTAGTCTGGCTGTTGGATTTCTTATTCAGAGACATCAATAGGGTATGGGTACTTCATTAATTTTATTAAATGAAAAAGAAATTTCTTTTTTTTTAAGATTAAAATGATGATTTATTGGGCTGGGTGCTCTGTAGCAGCAGCCATAGCCATTAACAAGCAGATCCAAGGTGCCACAAGAGCAACTCCAGCTGTTCGTAAAGTCTTTCATATTTTTGCAGTAGCTGTTTATCTACCTGGATTGTTCTATGAGTGCACCTTTATATATCTTGCTAGTGGTGTAGTTTTAGGCATTTTCGGCATGTTGGAAGTAAATTATATTCAATCGGTTCTTGCTGGTATAATTGATGTATTTTTTAAACCAGATGTTGAGGATCTTAAAAATTCCACCCTTGTACGACTGCCTACAAAAAGGCTTTGACGTTTACAGAGATGATAAAGACACAGGAGCAGTGGCATTAACCCCAATTTATTTGCTGGTCGGTTGCTCTTTGCCTTTGTGGTTGCATCCAGCTCCTTGTGACATTTTGGATTCTGTGGGGTTTAATTTGCTACCGCTTACAAGTGGAGTTCTTGCCATAGGCATAGGAGATACTGTTGCAAGCATTGTTGGAACTACAATAGGCAAACACTATTGGCCTGGTATTTTTAAACTGCAACTTAAGAGCATTTAATAATATTCATCTTGTAGGTAGTAAGAAGACCATGGAAGGAACAATTGGCTGCATTCTTAGCCAAGCGATAGTTGCTTACGTATTAATAAATCTGGGTAATTAATTAGTATGTCATATGCCATTTGCTTGACTTTCATTGTGTAATTTTGCAGGCTTCATCTATGTAACGCAGTACGAATTGATTAGAACGTTTTCTGCTATAATTGTCGGCTCATTAGTCGAAGCAACAACCACACAGATTGATAATCTAGTGCTCCCATTGATTTTATACCTAATTTTATGTTGAAGCGAAGTCATTAATAATTTATTTAAAAAATTAAAACGCAATATTAAACTTGTGGCCAAAATATGACGACCTTGCTTTCAAATTTTACGCGGTTTCCTTGAACTAATGCTCGATTGGTAAATCGTATTCCATGGAAACAGCAGCTATTTACGGCGCAAAAGCAAGCGGGGAGCCTTTAATCTACCTAATTATTTCAATCCGAACATTAGTTGTGTGTTTAATTTACAAGTGCATATACTTTTTACATAGTTTGAAATGTTTCGAGCAATTAGAATTGCTGCTTCTAAAATTCAAAAGTTCAATCATTCAACAGTTGCAGTGCCCGAGCCAAATATAAGGCCCGAGATCTTATATTCAGGGGTAATATCTGCATAATCAATCATTAAAGTTGCATTAACAATAAACCACATCCTGTTACAACTCCAAAAAAAGTCATTTTAATCCAACAATAGTAAATTAAACTTTTTTCGATCATCTTCAATTAAAGCAACATCATTCCATTGATTACAAAAGAGTTATCTTTCTGAAATACAATGATAAGAATTAATTCTGTTTCTTATCTGTAACCGAATGATATTTATATGAATGAACACACTATTTCTTTCAGATTTTCATAAACAATGAGTGGCATAAATCAGTTTCGGGGAAAACCTTTAATACAATCGATCCAGCTACTGGAGAAATAATAACGGAAGTTCAATATGGCTCAAAGGAAGACGTAAACAAAGCTGTAGATGCAGCAAATGCTGCTTTTAAATTTGGGTCGCCTTGGCGAACGATGGATGCTTCAGAAAGAGGAAGACTATTGTATAAACTTGCTGATCTAATTGAGAAAGATGCCCAATACATTGCTGTGAGTTTCAGATTAGAAGATTAATCCCTAATCATATTTCCATATTTTTTAGAGTTTAGAAACTTTGGATAATGGTAAACCTTATCAAATGTCCTATCAAGTA
This sequence comes from Sinopyrophorus schimmeli, assembly GCA_036325965.1. Classification (NCBI taxonomy): domain Eukaryota; kingdom Metazoa; phylum Arthropoda; class Insecta; order Coleoptera; family Elateridae; genus Sinopyrophorus; species Sinopyrophorus schimmeli. The sequence goes on from JARFIZ010000407.1 coordinate 160,418, forward strand.
GATGTTCATGGTACAATAAAAGTATTACGATATATGGCAGGCTGGGCTGATAAAATAGGGGGTAAAACCATACCAATGGACGGAAAATACTTCTGCTATACAAGACACGAACCTGTTGGAGTTTGTGGACAAATAATTCCATGGAATTTTCCTCTGCTAATGTTTATTTGGAAAATAGCCCCGGCTCTCAGTATGGGAAACACTGTAGTACTTAAACCAGCTGAACAGACACCTTTAACCGCCTTATACGTTGCACAATTGGCTAAGGAAGCAGGCTTCCCACCAGGTGTTTTGAATGTAGTGCCTGGCCATGGAGATACAGGAGCTGCCCTAGTAGCTAATCCAAAAGTCGACAAAATTGCTTTTACAGGTTCCACAGAAGTCGGTTTAAAAATCCAACAAGGCTCTGGCATGGGAAATCTAAAACGTACAACCCTAGAACTAGGAGGAAAGAGTCCTAATATTATTCTTGCTGATGCCAATATTGAGGAGGCTGTTGAACTTGCACATCAAGGGTTGTTCTTTAATCAAGGACAAGTATGTTGTGCTGGTTCAAGAACATTCATTGAAGAAGCTATCTATGATGAATTTGTCGAGAGGTAAAACAATATAATAAGCACAAGCACATGTTAAACGTCAATTGATTGCAGATCAGTGGAGAGGGCCAAGAAACGAACTGTTGGAAATCCTTTTGAGAAAAGCACCGAACAAGGACCCCAAGTTGATGAAGAACAGATGGAAAAGATTTTAAACCTTATCCAAAGAGGAGTGAAAGATGGTGCTAAATTATTAGTAGGAGGTAGCAGACATGGCGAACGTGGTTTCTTCGTCCAACCTACAGTCTTTGCACATGTTGAAGATCATCACCACATTGCCCAAGAAGAGGTACTTCACCAATTCCTTATTTAACAAAGTTATCAATCTATGAATTATTTTAGATCTTTGGCCCAGTACAACAGTTGATGAAATTCAAACAGCTTGATGAAATTATTGAACGAGCTAATAATACCCAGTATGGACTTGCTGCTGCTGTTGTATCCAGCGATTTAGATAAAGTTAATTATATAGTCCAAGGACTTAGGGCCGGAACGATTTGGGTTAACTGTTACAATGCATTTGCACCCCAGTCACCTTTTGGAGGTTTCAAAAATTCCGGTTTTGGAAGAGAACTAGGCGAATATGGTTGTGCACCATATGTGGAAATTAAAAACATCGTTACAGCTGTACCACAGAAGAACTCATAAGCTCAAAATTCTTTTGTTCTTTAGGTACGTAACAATTTACTAAAGGAAACAGCACAAGTGATTGTATTAATGCAGAAATAGGTCTGTGTAACTCCATCACGTATCTGTGTGATAAGTTTTAATTTTTGGTTCTATTTTCTTATACAATTTTTAACTATATTAAGTATAAAATGAAGTAATATGTTTTATAATCGGTTCTTTAGTTTTTGTGGTGAGCAGCGATCTCCCAATTGGTTCTTTATTATCCTTTTGATTAGTGATGTGTATAAATTCCGCAAGCGTTTGGTAATATAGTTCTTTGCCTCCGAAGAGAAGAAACCCACTCCGATATATTTTCACTCAATAGTACCTCTTCAATAAAACCCTGTTGAAACACACGAGTCAAACACATATCTTTAAAGTTACAACACTTATCAGCAATTTTTTTTAACAAATTATCCTCAATTTTAAATCACAGAAAAGGTTAATTATACAAAACAAGAATTAATGACATTACTAAATCAACCAATCGAAAGATGGCAGCGATCTCGCCATCTATTCGAAAAAGCTTGAACCTACCTAATCAAAATCCTAGTGCAGATGTCGTTGATAATAATATGTCAAATCAAATTATATTTAATTTAGCTAAATTATTAAATTCTAGTTTAATTTCTCGTAATGTGGTAGTGAGAGAATTATCCAGACGTAGTAATAATGTAGAAGCACCATATAAAGTGGTTAAATCAAGAAAATCTGTTAAAGGTATTCAATTCTATATCCTAACCTATTCATGATGTAATGTTATTAAAATTTCTTTAATAACACTTATTTTGTGGTTTTAGATGCAGGTAGTTTGGTTTGGAGAGACCCCAACTTCGAGATCCTAGCATCTCCCAGTGGTTTTCCCTTCTTTTTACCAGGCAATATCAGTCCAGCTTGGTACGACAAACATACCACTGTACAAACAAATGATATGTTTGTTATGGAACAAATCGATGATGTACACATTGCAAATAAATGTCAGCCACAAGCAATAATCTAAATTAATTTCAGGTGGATGCAAACAATGGTGGCATAATATGTAGAGTACAACAGTGCCCAGCTGTCCTTCGTCAAACTGTTTGTGATTTATTCCCAAATAATAGTTTAGAAATAGCTGAATTATCAGTAGTTACTATTACTCTTAAACCAGACATACAACTTTTGCAACATAATAAAGAAACAGAAACTGAGAAAATGGCACAGACTGTAAGTGAAAACATTTTGCTTTACATCTACTTAATTCATGTAAACTATTTCAGTTTGTTTTGACTGCAAATAATATTTGTGATAAACTCAGAAAGGCTGGTTATTGGGCTGACTTTATAAACCCATTCTCTGGGAAACCCTATCAGTTCCCTTTTGCTACAAATTCAGCTCTTTATGAAACTGATGAGAAATTTCGATGTCTAGACTTCCAAATATTCGAAGTAAATGATTGCAAAATCATTTCTAGTGTACAAGACCAAACAAAAAAGAAATTCGTTGGTAAATTAGTTGCTAGTTACTTTGAAAAAAAAAATTAACAAGTTTCATTTTAGGCAGTCTTTTTACAAATGCACCGTCGAATAAGTGCCATTTAAATAATATTTTTACTACCTGAAGACACGTTTTGTTTTAATTATGTCTGCTAGATTATCCTCTTATATCACCTCCGTTGCTTTTAGAAAAAAACTAATTGGGACAGCCGTTAGATAGTTTGTGAAGAATACTTTTAAAATTATTTTTGGATATTAAGAAAAAACAATCTTAAATAATTTAGGAACAATAAACAAATAGTCTCACGGACCACTATCTACAATAATTTTATTTGCAAGTAATTGTAAGCTACTCAAAGTACCGGTTTATTCTTAAAACCGTTAAAGACACTTTCTTCAAGAAACATGTAAAATAAACTGAATATACTCGTCTTTAACAGATTTTGAGACGTCACCTATTAGAAATATCACAACATTTTGTCGCAAATATACAACTGTACATCACAGAAATCTGATTTGTACATTGTAGTTTATTTTAATTTTAACAACAGAGTTAGCTAATTAGAAGTTACGATTACATAACGATTTAACAAACACTTTTGAAGATAGCTAAAAATAAACAGCATTGTAACAATGCTGGTATGGAAATCACTATCTTAGAAGCATTATAGCGAAAAAAAAGTCGATGCCTAAGTTTTGAATGCATCAGAATAATTTAACGAACTGCCCTATTTATAAATGCGGTAATTTAAAAACGTAAACAAATCTTGTGAAAAATAAATAAGAGATACATACCTTTTGCTCTTGCACGTACGTTATTTAAAGCCATTAAGTAGCGCGATGGTTTTTGCTATAAATTAATTTAGGAGATACAACCGAGATCATTTTGACGATCCTCCAGAGTGACGAAACGTCGTAAGGACATCGAAATGCATTAACAAATTTGGGAAAACATTCTCGAAATGTACAACGCGATTCACTGGGGCACCCAGTCTTTGCAATAAGTCACTAAACATTTTTTCTTCTTTCCTAATCCAAGGTCTGCGCTCGTCATTGATTTGATATGGAGTTACATGGACGTGAACTCGAATAGCTAAAAGTGCAAACCTTAGACGAAGGCAACGATCTATCATAAACTTTTACTTACCAAGCCTAGTAAGTGTTTCCAGCAAACTACGCGAGGTAATCCATGTGTTCTTTCCCCCCGAATGCCCGCCATCTAACCAATACATGTCTATAATCCTCGAAACAATTTGCATCATCGTGGTATCGTCAGGAGTAAGAGTCTTCAGATAATGAAATTCGTATAAAAATTGATTCAGAACTACACAGCCTTTGCTAAATCCTATTAGTATTAAATTATTCTTATCTAATTGTAAATTTTCACGCCACCAAAGCGACGATTTATTAACTTGCTTATCCATATTTACATCGGATGATAAATCGTTGTTCTTGGTCGAAGTTACCTCTATCTATAACATATAATTACAAATTACATTATCTGATTTAATCATTCATAAAAACAATTTACATTCGCACTATTTTGTTCGTCGCAATCGTTGTGAGACAAAGATGTCTGTTGAGAGTATTCGAACTCTGTCACCGACTGAAGTTTCTCAGAGAGTCCCTGAAGGAGCTTTTCGAGATGCTGAAGTGCATAATGAGTTGGAGTATGTTCCGGGACACCACAACTATTTCCTGGTACAAAATTTTCGAAACAACTAAACGTCTTAAACTCGATTCTACAAATTAGAATGGTAAAAAACCAATAACCAGTACAAAATAACTATAGTACCTTGCCGGCCTGATGACTACTATATGACAATCAGGAAAATGAGAATGTAAAATGCGTGCAGTATCCTCCAAGTTCCATTTTATGTAATTTTTATTATCCCTATGAGACTGCATGTTTTCAGGGAAATCCTAGAAATACGCACAAAATTAATGATGAAAACATGCCAAGTTTATAAAATATAATATTTTCTAAATTTTTGAAAATTAATTTTGAATATTTGCCAAAGTAATAATTAATCTATTTTCGGAGTGTTGCTCAATTGTAGCTTACGAAGAACGCTAAATACCTGAACATCTCCTCCAAAGAAAACAACAGTAGAAGGTTTCTCTTGCCGCACGGTTGGTGAACAATAGACGACATCATTGGCCCGTTTATCATACCCAGAAATTCCACAAAATCGTAGAGGACAGGAGGGCGTCGATGCACCCAACATACTCCAACGTTTCACATCTGAAAGGAAATCGAAACTAACTAAAAATCAAACAAAAAAAATGGTCCTTCTTTAAATATAAGTTTATGGTCTTAATAATTCCTGCAGCCACACCGAGCACAGCATCGAAGAAAACGAGTTCGAGTATCTTCCAAGCACTGTCCAAGATCTTCTCTAAATTCTTTAGACTTAACACGTATTTCTTCTTTCATCAAATTGTAACACATCGCCACTAATCCTAACCCAACCAACATGTAGAGAAATTAATTACTAGCTTAGTCTGACTTCCACCTTTAGAGTCTTGGATGTTAGCCCCCGGAACAAAATCGCCAAATCCAATTTTACAAAGACTCGTGACGCAGAAATAGATGCTATCCAAATAATTCCATTTCTCCCAAATCGCAAACATCACAGTTCCAGTTAAAACGTACCCCCCAATTACCCATAAGCAAGCTTTGGAGGGAACAACCACTTGACGACTTCTCTCGTCTTCCTTCCTTTCTGTGCTACATTCGTAAAGCCTCGTATAAATCCACTTGAAACAACCAGCTAAAATCTCCCCCATGTTCATAAAATATAAAATATACAAAGGTATTCCGAAGATGGCATAAACAACAGTCAAAGCCTTCCCCCATGTGGTTTTAGGTGTCATATTACCATAACCAATCATCGTTATAATGCTTAAGGAAAACATAAGAGCTGCTGGGAAAGACCACACTTCTTTGGGCGACCGTCCTCTGAAACCAGCTCGGAATAGCTCAACAATATGACTTTGATATTCCATAAGAACGGAATCTGTTCTATTACGAAATAAAGGCTCGTCAACTGTATTAATAGTACTCGAAATATTCCATAAATCCTTTAAGCAATCGTCTATAAAATAGGTAATGTTCCCTTCTAACAACTGATTGCTTTCTTCAATATGTTTAAAAGCAAATGCTCCAACAACTGTATAGCCAACGACTAAGCCACCCACTCCAACTTGGGTGCACATAAAAGCTATCACTTTGCGACAGCAATCTTTGACTTTTTCTCTCGAATTGATATCACTCAAGGAGGATGAAGTTTTGCTTCTGAGAGAACTACGGAAAAAACCTCCACCTTCTAACTCCATGATTATTAAACTACTGTTAACGTTTCCTGAAAGATTTAAACATGCGAACTATTTATATATCTCTGGCACAAAGCCATAACTATATTTAAAACACTCAAGTTCCGCATATAAACAGCGTCTTGGTGTTACAGGCATTGATATAAACCATTAGACTTAAAATTAATTAGTATTAATAATGAGTTGACGTTGTCACACACTCACCATGTACATAAAATATATTCCCTTTATCATCCAACCAATAACTCATCATGTTTGAGTTAATCACACTTAATCTTTTCGTCCTTAAAAACGTTACTACAGTTACCCTAAACATCAAATAATCTCTTATAAGCACTTAAACCTATTTGGAATGAATTCCCATCAAAAGTAAAATCTAATTGTATTTAATCCCTTTATGATTTTACTGACTGTTATCACAACTGCTTAATACGTTCTTAAACCCCTTCTTGATTAAACAAAAAGTATTTTAAAAAGAACATATGCTTGTATGCAGTTTCATCTCGTCCATATTTTAATCTTTAATACTATTACAATACCATTCGTAAATAAAAATTCCTACAATCTTATGATGCAAACCTGTAAACTGAGAGTAATTAATAACGTATAATTACTCTGCATTTGTAATGTAAAATGTAAAAAGAAATTAGCCTTAAAAGTGAGGTTAAAAATTTGAAAGTCTGAATGTACTTACTAAAAAAATATGCACCTCTTTTTATCAATGTTTTTGTGTTTTCACACTCACTAAGTATCTGATTATTGTATATAATTTCTAATGAAGATTAAAGTATTTCCAGTATTTTGCAAAATACTATAGAGTGGCTACGTTTTTCAGCAAAATTCATACTCCCAACGAAGCTATTGGTGGCCACTACTTATACATTACTGCATTCGTTTACTATTACATTATTATTTAAAATTAGAAAAATTAAAACAATCAGGAATAATAATAAATATATATGGTAATAATTATTAAGAAACAGCATGTTTTTTAAATTATAATTAAAAAAACATTTTTTAATTTAATTCGCCTAGAATATATGTGATCCTAAAAGCACTATTGTATAAAGGATTGTGGTGAATCAACCTATCGATTTTCACTACGTAGTCAATACAATATCCCTTCTCTGGGTCATAGCCTTGCAGTATTTGTTGGTTATAATTTCTAAACTATTTATTAAATAAGTTTTAATTACACTTTTTTGTAAATCATGCATTTGAATGTAACATACGAAAATGTATTTTCTGATGGTTTTCCTTTACGTGGCGAGTACTGTTAGTGTTCTTACATCTGATACTAATATCAGTTCTATAAATTTTAATCCTCTTGGACCACTCGTAAAGTGTTCTTATTTATCATGGGAATTTATGGATTGCGAAGAACCTGTAGATCATAAAGGAAATAAAACAGCTAAAGATGAATTAGGATATGGATGTGTAAAATTTGGTGGAATGTGGTATGACGATGTGGAAAGAACAAAAGTAATATGCACCGTACTAGAAAAAATTGAGTGCTATGGTAATACGACCTTCTTTAAGGAAGGAGTACCTTGTATTAAATATTCTGAACAATATTTTACTACAACTCTGTTGTACAGTATATTGCTGGGTTTTCTTGGAATGGATAGATTTTGTTTAGGGCAAACAGGAACGGCTGTAGGAAAACTATTAACATTAGGTGGACTTGGAATTTGGTGGATAGTTGATATCGTGCTACTAATTACCAATAATTTAATCCCAGAAGATGGAAGCAATTGGAACATTTATGTGTAACAATATTTTGATTGAGTTAATACTATATTAACTATATTAATATAATCTGCGATTTGTGTCTGGAATCAATGGGTTCTATTAAATTGTTTTGTAACAAACAATAGTGTTTATAACTAGCTAATTTCTTAAAATAAGTGGTAAGTTCTATTTGACAATGTTATTTAAATGCTACATTAACAAAATTATTATGGGAGAATTTCTTTAACTCTTGATGTATTACATAAGTAACTTCATTTGCTTAAATATTGCAATTAAAGCATAGGTATCTTACCGTTTAGTTTATTGAACGGTTTTGTTCTTTTTTATTTACGCAATCTAAATTTTATCAAGAAGTTCAATAATAATACTGGGGTAAAACAAAAAATACATATATATTATATGTTTTTTTTGTAAAATGAACCCATAAAATAGTTAATTTTGTTAAAAAAAGCATTTTCTTATATATTTTTTAAAATTTTCTCTTCAAGTGCCATCTAACTTCAGATTTACGAACTATTGTAGGCGACTAGGGAATTTACTATTGTTTGTTTTCTATTGGTAGTGTTAATAACCTCAAAAATGCTTTAAACTTGCTTTACTTTTCAATCATGTTAAATAGTGTTTTTAAAGATATTCGTGGATTATTACCAGTGCTTAATTTTAAAAAGTTTTTGTTAATTAATAGATCATTTTATTTACCTAATAGTGAGTATTTGGTTAATTAGAAATTGATTTGTGCAATTTATATAGTTTGGCTTCAATGTAGTAGTACTAATTGTTTTTAACTGCAGAGCTACAACATGGTGAATATGAGTGGAAAAATCCTCAAACAGAGGAGGAAATGTAAGTATAATAATGAAAGTTAACAATTATGATAATTGTTTTTTTTCTAGAGTGAACATAACATACATCACAAAAGATGGTGACCGTATATCTGTGCGAGGAAAAATAGGAGACAATGCTTTATACCTAGCACATCGTTATCAAATACCTATGGAAGGTGCCTGTGAAGCATCTTTGGCTTGTACTACTTGTCATGTGTACGTTAGTGATGGGTACAGTCATAAATTACCAGCTCCGGAAGAAAAAGAAGAAGACTTATTGGACATGGCTCCATTCCTGAAAGAAAGCTCACGATTAGGATGCCAGATTATTTTGTCAAAGGCAATGGAAGGTATGGAACTTGAATTACCTAAAGCTACTAGAAATTTTTATGTAGATGGTCACGTACCTAAGCCCCATTAATATATAATTGAACTTTTAACTAGACATAAAATGAGGTATAAAAAGTAATGAAATACACTTTATAAAACAGTATTTTGCAATTAATATATAATTTAGGGGTTCAATTAAACTAGTGCGAAATAAATATAATTACAACGGCATTCTTGTGATAAAAAAAAATATTCTTCAATATACAAAAAAAATTAAATAAACCTTACAAACACTAACTGTTACAAAATTAAAACGAAGTGTAAAAATAAAGTTGCTAATTCCAATTAAAATTACACCATATTGCAGTTTAAATATTAATTATTTACAATATTAATTTCTGGAAAGTTTCTTTGGAGATTGGATAACTAAAATTTAAAAGAAAATGTTAAACAATAGTTATTTAATATTAGGGTGAGTTCGTTACCTGTGCCTTTTTAATTCTGCTGCACTTATAGACGTCTAATGTTTTTAGCAGTGGCAATGATAAGGCAGCTTCTCGGCAACTTTTAATCGTTATGTTTATACCTCTCAAATTCAACACCTGTAACTGAGTACAGCTTTGTAAAATTGGCAATATATTATCATCGTTTATTCCTTTCCAACCACATATAACCAATCTGTAAAAAATGAAAATATAAATGAATAGAAGGAAAAATTGTTAAAACGATAAGAGACCTTTCTAATAAGGGACATCCAGCTGCGATATATTGGAGAGAATCTTCAGGATCGCACTGATAGGGACCCCCAGTTATTTCTAAAATTCTTAGTTTATTACACCGAGCGAATGTCTTCATACCTTTTGCATTAACTCCTTGTTTCTCAGAGAAATATATTTCTTCAATATTCCTATTATGCTCTCCTATCGTTTCGGCAATTGTATTTACATTTAAATTATTATCCGCTGAAAGAACGATAATAATATGGAATTGAATTAAATTACGATTACCATACTTACATATCGATATGACTTTGATGGATGGATTATTTTTAAGACTATCGATTAAAATAGAGTTAGGTACATTTGAACACAAGAGTTTGATACAAGTTAAGTTTTTTAAAGTACGCAACTTCTCGAAGGATGCTTTACAGCGATAAAAGCATATACCTACAATTATTTTAAATCACAACCAAGATTAGATCAATCATACAAAGTTTACTTTTTAAATTTGGACATTCGTCTAGTAGTTGTAGGATCTCTTCATTTCTACAGCTTTCAAAACTTATATTTGTCAAGAATTTGCCACATTTCTTCAATAATCTAGAAAAAATTATATAAGTATTAATAAATTTAATTTTCTACATTTTAAACACATACAGTGAGACGTATTTATTAAGTTCGGTATCGTCTCCCGTTCTCTTTTTATCAAAAGACTTATATTCAATATTAAGTTGTTTAGGATTCGATATTTTCCATGTGTATGCTTCCAAATGTGATTTATCCATTGTATACTATAACAAATTAGGTGTTATTAAAAAATCTCGAGATTACTTATCAATTACCTTTAAATTAACGTTTTTATATAACCATCCATCAGAGGAAGCTTTACGGAAACTTTTACATAACATAGCACAAGTAGAAATTGTTTTAAAATCTAAATATTGAAATATATTTAAGAGTACTTTATGCTGAAATGAATTAACCCAAATTGTATTTGTTAAATTCAGCAATAGAATTATAAACATACTGGTAGTGATGATAAATCAGCTATGCTTTCGCTTGGTTCTGTACATTGTGATACTTTTAATCTCTTCTTTGGTGGAGCAGTCCCGTCATTATTAAATAAATTTGTGCTATCTACATTCGTTATATCCATTTTAGTATACTTAAAACTGTTTATAAGTTATTATAAAGTAAGAATCTGAAAATATCTTTGTTGATATAAAGCTTTATTCCAGTGACACACTTAGGTTTTTAAATCTATTTAGGGCTCTTTTAGATTGCAATATATTTTGGAAGATAGAACTTACCATAAAGTTCTCAGAGTTAAATTTCTACAAAAAAACTTAGAAAAACATGAAAATTTAAGTTTTTTAAGAAAATTGTATGCCATATACGACACCTTCGCCATTTATTTACGTCACAGATTTGGTGGTGGTAATCCTGTTAAGAATTCTATTTAACCTAAAAGATTTACAAGCGTGTAATGCTAGTATTTTAAGTAATTGATAGTGTTATATTCAGTTAAAATTATGCAATTACCTCCAGTATTTATTGATATAACCCCTGAGGATCAGGTATACTAGTATTTAGCTTATTAACTCGATATTTTTTCATAGCTTATGTTACTAACGTTTGGCTTTGCAGGCTCAGGAACTGCGTGCATATTTGAAAGGTTTAGGGGCCGAAATATCGGAAGAGAAGTCTCCTAAAGGCATAGAAGACGATTTACATAAGATCATAGGTGTTTGTGATGCTTGCTTCCGCGAGGGTCAAGAATCGGAAGTTGAAAGTGTTCTCAACGATATTGTATCCATTATGGTTCTTGTACCAATGGAACGAGCTGAAAATATAATTCTTGCATTTTGTGAGAAACTAACTAAAGCACCTGGACAAAAACTATTGCTTGCAAGTTTAAGAGCGTATGTATTATCGTTGAAATATTGTATAACTTATATAAGTAACTTATTCATTTTATCACAGGCTGTGGTTGTTATTTCAAAGCTTAGAAGAAAAGTCTCCAATGCGTTACCATGTTTACTATCATTTAGTTCAAATTGCTAAGCAAACGGATCAAGTTAAATGTGTGTATCGAGACATAGAACATTTGAAGCAGCAGTTTGCCCATTGTCCTCTCTCCAACGAGCAGTTACAGAAACTTTATCGTCTTCTACACGAGGTGCTGCTAAAGAGTAATCAAAGGTATGTGACTTTTAATATTGTTGGGGGATGTTTATTCGTATTTTTGTTATGTAAAATGACAGTGAACAAGCTGCTAAAGTTATGATTGAATTGTTGGGTACATATACGGCAGAGAATGCATCACACGCTCGTGAAGATGCTATTCGTTGCATTGTCTCAGCTCTAGCGGATCCAAACACGTTTTTGTTAGATCCCTTATTATCGCTTAAACCTGTGAGGTTCTTAGAAGGGGAATTGATACATGATTTGTTATCGATCTTTGTGAGCGATAATTTACAAAGTTATCTAACGTTTTATCAAAATCACAAAGAATTTGTGACATCGCAGGGCTTGAATCACGAACAAAATATGCAAAAAATGAGATTACTTTCCTTCATGCAACTTGCCGAAACTAATCCAGAGATTAGTTTCGATACTATTCAAAAGGAATTGCAAATAAATGCGGACGAAGTTGAGGCTTTTATAATTGAAGGTAGAGTTGGTAGAGTAGTTTAGTTTCGAATTAAATACAGTAAGGTTGTTTTAGTGTTAAAGACAAAACTGGTTAGGGCTAGAATGGATCAAGCTGCTCGAAAAGTTTTTGCTTCGAGCACAATGCATCGTACGTTTGGTACAGCACAGTGGCAACAATTGCGTGATTTACTATGCACTTGGAAAGGAAATTTGCAAAGCGTTCAGGAAGGAATGAAAACAATAACAGCGGCGCAACTTGAGCTATTAAATCAACAGTAAGGTTGGCTTTAATGACCTAATAAAGTTGTGTTTGTATTTGGGTATTGTTTTTTGTTGCATGGGTGGTTAATGGGTATCCTTTCCAAATCAAACTCGTACTTACAAAATGTTTGTATTGAAAGAAATTACTATAACAATTCAAAGTTACTTAGCAGCGTTGGAAGAACATTGAACACTAATAAATCACGTTAACAATATAAGGTTCTCAATCTCACAATATCAATATAAAACTAATACTTTGTACCGTTACATAGAATTTTGTGCACTAAGCTGCAACTTAAAAATACGATTATAAAACCTCAAATCTCTTAAATTATAACTAAAATATTACATAGGCACATAGTGTATGTGTACTCAAAAATTTCAAATTAAATGCTCGGAACGTTCTTTATGTCGCATATATATTTCACGTTGTAATTCATTTCCTTTAATAATAGTCGACTGGCCTATCCATCAAGTTCTCGGAGGAACTTTTGCAAGTACAAAAATAATTTTTCTAACACCTACAACAATTATGAAGTTTTTTTAAAAAAAAAACTAATGCAAAATAAAAACAATTACATTGTTTTAAATCAAATGATAAAATCTTTAATTTCGGTAGAAAACGTTATTATTCACAAAAATTAAGAATTATCCCTTTTTAATCCATTATTCACATAAAAGTATCCTTATTCTTAAATGACAAATAATTATTTGTATTTGTTCGTAACTATATAGTGATATATTATAGTTTTACTTGAGATCATTCTGAACTCAAGCAGATAGGAGGAAGATGGCCTCTTATACAAGCCTCCAGCAATCTAAATTTGCGTACTAAAACGAGGTTTTGGTAAATCTCCAAAAACTGCATCACCATGCACACTCTTGGCTAAAGCTTTTATACTCGCTGCAATATCAGAAGGATGATCATCCTTGTGTAACTGCAACCAGAGAAGAGTAACAAAGGTCAAATTTAAATAAAAACTTAAATTACCAAGACGTCGTCGTGGTCGTCCTCAGTATGTCGGCCTCCGAAAGGACTCATAAAAACAGGGATAGTAACAGGGAGAGATTTCGCTATGTTTATTTGTTGACTTTTGCTTCTTCCAATGTGAATTGCATCTCCTCGAACTGCCTCTAAAAAATAATAATGAACCACAAACGTTTCAAAAATTACGTGACATTTACCATCGATATCACTGTCCTCAATTTCAGACGCTGATTCAGGATATGCATCTTCCATTTCTTCCAGTTGGAAAAGACCTTCAGAATCGATCGATTTACCATAAGGTACCGGTGTACTCATTTGCCTCACAGCCATTCGATTACTATTATTCTTAATTTTCTAAAAAAATATCCCCTTACAATTAACTAATATTTCAATCTTTTCCAATTTATAGAAATGGAAGGTACTGTAAGCTATAAATATCACTTATATATTTTGAAGAACAAACTCAAGTAATTCTTCAATGTTTCTGTTGGACATACACGTTTGATTTGTGCACAGAATATTATTAACAATTTATCAGGTAAAAATTACAGTCGTTATTAAACGAGATGTGCTTTAAATTCTGTAAAAATACATTGTAATTTCAAATTGATGACAAATAACCTACTTGTAAGACAATTACTTTTATTCGTGAGAATGGTTTAATATAAAATAAGATATCGAGTATTGGTAATCTAATATTACACAACTTAACATTTACTTACTGTTACTAGTTTAGTTTTTTGCTTATCGCTAGGTGCATTTGCATTGGCAGTCAAAACAGGTACATTTTCAGACAGTCTATTGATAGGTGGATGTGGCATTGTGTAATTTGTAGATTCACTTTCTGGCCGATATCTCTTTTCTAATATTATTCTAGACAAAACTCATTAACATTAACACAATGAAAATTTATCAGTTGTTTAACAATGATAAAATTTTGGATTGATTTAGATTAAAAATTATGAAATGGTACCTTGCTAGAATTTTGTGTTCCTTATGTGCTTTCTCTCTGAATTTCTCCAACAAAGAAAACTGTTGCTCAGAATATTGTCTAATGCGTTCCTCTGTAGACATCAACTCTCTGTTTATAACTTCAGTTAATCTTTGCTTTAATCCACTCAGTGCCAATTGCACATCAGATGGTAGTCCTATAAAAATAAAATTGTACATTAAATGGTAATAATTGATCCATTACCTTCTGGTTGTTGTTTTTCAACCATTTGCTCCTTCGTTAAAGGTATGAGCACATTAAAAATATTTGAAAAGAAGTCACTGTTGCGGAGTGCTGTTATAGAAGGAGTTGTCTAGAGAAAATGAAAGCATATATGAATGTAAATTTCCACTCAAAGTTCATTAAGTACTAACCAATAATTTGGATGATATTAATACGCAAACAGAGCCTCTATCTCTGTGTATAGCATGTGTGTAGATATCACAATTCAAACATTGATGTATTATCCAATTTCCCACATTTCTCGAACAAACTAATCCTCCATGTTCTTTGTTAATCTTTGTTAGTTTATCCACTTGTTTGATGTCCTTAAAATAATAAGAATTTATTAAGGAAAATTCCACGATATAAACTGTTTGTTACCTGTTTAAAGAAGATGTCGTGCTTTTCTTCTTCGGTTAAATTAAGCAACCCTATATTGACCTCTTGAAAGTCATTATTTTCTGATTCTATTATTATATTTAAACATGAACAAGACAGCATTTTGTGGAGCACAATGGTCCTTCCCCTTTGTAAGTTCCTTAACATGGACAAATGAAAAATTAATAAACTAATTTACACAAAATACAATTAACACTTACACAAACACTAATTCAAGGCAAAGCAAACTAAAACAGCTGTTTATAGGGACTTGTAGTTGCGCATTGGTCCCTTCTTTTAGTTATTTACTTTGTTCAACTTGGAAAAATAAGTTTCCTGTTTAAACTTCAGTTTTCTACGTACACTTTCTGATAAATCTGCTTTCCATAATTTGTTTATTTAGAATATTATTTAACGTTGGACTTAACTAATTTTTATTTTGTATTCCCAGAGACATAACCTTATTTTATGACGTTTAAAACAATTTAAAAATGGCGCTACAGGTTATAGTTCAAGCGTTTGTTATTAGATGGCGTTAGGTGTACGATTTTGAATTAAATATTAAGAGCTTTAGTTGCGCTCGAGATTATGAATGTTTTTAATTCAAAAGGCAAGGATGTGATATGCTACAATTTATTTTTTACATAACTTTTTACATTTTTATGACACAAAGATTACAAGGCCTCCCTTTCCAGCAAGTGCTTCATCGTATCTCAATTTAATATAAATGAGAGTAAAAACAGTGTAATTTTTATTCTTTTGCTTAAAACTATTGGTTTATTATTTTTTTGAATTGGAAAGCACTATTACCTCTTTTTTTATTCTACAACCATTTTTATCACTGCTTATTTTGTATTTTCGTAGTAACTATTTGTTGGGATTGGAACAGAAGAAGTACATATCTATTTAGGCGTAATTACTAATTAAATTCTTAATAGAAAGTAGAAAATTTTGTTAAAACGCCATTACACATTAATCATATCTCGTTTTTCGTTCAACTTACTTTAGCTTAAATAACAAATACATACTATGTAAGTTTGAAAATCGAAAGGACGAAACATTTCTTATTAAGGCTAAAGTATATTTGAGTAGATTGTTTATTTAAGACTAGGACACTAAGTTAACCAAAACGTATTGGTTCTTTTTTTGCAATTTATCATGTGTAAGGGATATGTCTTTTTCGACAACGCTTATTACTACGTCTATTCCAGTCAGTCTTACTTGTAATTTTATTATTTATAAATTCTAAAAATTTTGGGCGAAAGTAACAATTACGTTCCCCTTAGGAAAGTTGAGAAAAAAGTTGAATTTCACACAGACCGAATGGAAGTTTAAAACTTTGGCTTTCAGAAACGACTTTGGTTTCAAGTAAATTACAAGGTTCCCTATAATTTTTTTCTACATACAAAAAAATATAAAAATATATCCCTATTACTGTCTCCCGTTATTACAACAACAAGTCGAGGAGTCAAATTTATGAAATACAAACAGACATTAAATATTCGTTAAATCTAACACATTGAGACACTTTAAAAGGTACTTTTCTTTCAACTATGTACTAAACTTTGCATAAATCTTGATACAACATTTTTTTTTACTTTGTTAGACTTGGAAATATTTAATTGTTGAAGACCACCCTTTTCTGAGCAAAATTAAAAGGTCTTATAAGATTGCCTTTGAGGCTAAAATTTCAAAGAACCTCTCACCTAAAGAGAATTCAAACTTAATATAATTCTTTTAAAGATTAACTTTAATTTTGAGTTGGCACAACCTTAGCTCGGAGCATTGCAATGGTTTGTTGGGTCACAGGTTCTGTGGGGGACTCTGAATCAGAACTTGTGCCAAAAGGTATTTGCTTTTTGTCAGAAATTTTGGTGTCGAACATAGATTTTAAATTAACCGTTCCATCTGCAAAGGAAATTTTAAAATTGTGTAATTGTGTTCTCGAAACAGATACTTACATATTTTGTTGCCGTTTCCAAAATCAACATTGTCAACATGATATTTAGCAGCTAAGGCTGCCAATTGATCGAGCTCAGCTTCGTCGTCTTCTAAGCTGGAATAACTTCCAGTTGTTCCATCGGAAGAACCTTTTGATCTCTTATCGGCTGTAGGTCCCACTTCTACTTCTTCTTCCTAAAAGATAGGTGGTTGTGTTTTACTAATTTGAAGAGTATTTTATTTACTTCTTGTTCTTCACTGCTATCTTCCGATGTGCTACTATCACTACTGTCCGAGCTACTGCTCGAGGTGCTTTCGTCGTCGTCATCGTCTTCCCCACTGTTATTGTCCACTTCTTCGTTATTGCCATTTACTGTAACACATAATTATTTTAATTCCAAACACTAACCTCCTTTCGTTATATTTATTGTTTTAATTAAAAAAAATCAAAGAACATACTTTGTTGTAACTTTGCCACGATTAGGGGATAGAACTCTTTGGCAGTCGCATTGTTAGGCTCGTACTGCAAAACTAAAAAAAAAATCATAGGTTTTTCGTTGAGAACTCTTTTGTATAGACCACTTACTTAGTTTGCAATATTTGAGTGCTGTTTCGTAGTCCTTTAACATAACAGCTGATAGGAACTGCAACAAAGAACCTTTTGTTGGGCGGAAAACAAGTTTTAAACCCTCCGCAGTGTTTAAATCTATTAGTTTTTAAAAAACAAATCGATGGGAAAATATAAATATTCGTGTTTGGGGGGAAGGGGGGTGTATGCTTTTATCTGTATTTATATTGCTCGATTTTTATGGCTCTTTCGTAGGAAAGCAATCCATCTTAAAGTGTTCCAAACTTATTATCGAGTTTGATAACTTTATTTTGTTCTTTCTCGCTTTGAACCGAAACTTGGGGAATGAAAAAGTAAAACGATTTTATTCGGACGGGTTATGTCTTATTTTTGGTACGTTTTAAATTTAAAAAAAAAACTATGTAGTACCTCTGCTAAAAATTCTGTAGGGGCTGAAATGCTTTCATCGGCGTCCGTGTATTCGCTTAAGTCTTCGCTGCTGGAGGTCGGTTTTAAAAGACTCACGTTTCCATTGTCTTCGGTCATTGTAAAACCAAACCCTGCAAAAAAAATTGATACAACTTTTTCGATAACTGTATCGAGCTTATTAAAGGAAACTCCAAAGAATTTGGTTTGGCTGTTAGAAAGGCCAAAGTCTGTAGAATAATTTAGGGAATAATTAAACAATCAAAGGGGTTGTCTTACTGCGTCAGTTGCTGAACCATGAAAGTCTCGAAGGACCATCAATCCTTCCTCTGCCTAGTTGGATGTTAAATTAAATTTATCTTAAGGGTAGAAACCATTTGTACTTCGTAATTTCGAAAGGGGCGGAAGATAAACCGCCAAAGTGAAACACTTTAAAGGGAGTGTTTTTTGTAAAAAAAAAATAATAAAAGGTGACCCCGGGCTTTTCTATTTTTACTGTAAAGGAATTTGCAATAATTAAACATTGAAAATACATCATTTCCTGTTTCGTGCACTTTAGAGTAAACTAAAATGCAATTTCAGCGGAAATAGACAGGAAGCTATAATTTTCACGGGGTTGGAAAGTTGAGAGGTACAACTTCTGCAAATCGCTGGCAGTAAGCACGGCATTGCTGCATTTCGCAAATTTATGTTCTAAATCTGCATTTTTAGAGAAAAAAAAACGTTAATAACGCGCAAATACGATAAGCATTTTATTTTTTGCCGAAAACGTTTAGCAATCAATCAAAATCAGTGACGGCCCATTGTGCTTTCAATTTTCTTTGTTTTTAACACATACATCCCTTTTATTAAATACATATTTCAACCCTCGTTTATAAGCGTGAAAAGGCTAATCGAAAGGCAGAGACGTAATTAGGGATTTTCGAAGACATAAACACCCTTCGAATTAAATTCGAGATGGTTGCTTTGCTCTTCGCCCTTTTGAGCAAAGGGTAAAAGCTTCGTTACTAATACAAATTAGATACAGGATGTGAGTCCACGAACTGCGTCCTTAAAATATTGTTTATATCTTTTGTTTGTTTTAATTGAAGTACAGTCGAACCTCGATAAGCCGAATTTTTGATAACTCGAACCTGTTTCCCTAGGACTTGCATATTTCATTGTTAATATTTTTATATCGATAACTCGAATTATTTTTAGCTTAACTCCAACTTCGATTTATCGAAGTTCAACTGTAGTTTTATTTTTAATTTGTACTTGTTCTGTTCGAAAAGGAATTTATTTCAACTTCCGCGACCTTTAATGTAGTACATAGGAACGCGATTTTACCATTGCGAACTTTTTAAAACTTGAAACGTTTCCAAAAGATAGAAAACCCATCGCTCTTTAGCTGCCAAAAAAAAATGACCTCGATTTTTGTACCATTAAAGAATTTATTGTTTATTTTAATTAAAGATTTTAGGAGGCATAGGAAGGGATGAAATTTTGAGACATTTATAGGAGGAATTTTAGCAAGGGGATGAAGCGTTTATAGAAATTCTCAAGGGCTGCATATTCGCTCTTTCAAGAGCATTTGGGGGAGGGGGTGCTCAATTTCTAATTCCAAAGTTCTCACACACTTACGATCATAAAGCTGCCAATTTTTATAAAGTAAAAGTATTTTTTTTGTCGACTGGTTTTTTAACATTATTAAAATTACATATTTGCATGATAAATAAAATCAACCATTTATTTTGAAAGGGTTGTGCTAAAAAACTTAATTAAAACAACCTTACAGTTTTAATTACCACAGGTCTTTTTTTTTCCAGATTTTCCATCCCTGAGCCAATGCTGTTGTGACTGACAAACACGTAAAGGTAGGATTTTTGATTTTTATTATGGTTTTGGTCGTTTTTGAGTAAAAAAGGTGTTAAAAGAACAATCGAACGTGATGACATTCTTAAAAAAACACACGACGCAAACGAAAGCCAACAGCAATTTTTCGATTTTTGTTGATTATAAAAAAAGGTTGTTCTTTTTGGAAAAATCTCTTACAAGCTGTTGCGATGTGCGGTGGTGGAACATAAACACATCACAACCCTTATTATTACGCATTTCCTAAACACTAAATCGACACAGCGCAAATTGCATGGGAAATCGAGAAAACTCACCCCTTCGAAGCACTCCGATCGAATTTCGGGAGAAACTTGTTTTCTTTCGTACTTTTCTCGAGAATTTAGGCCTTAGGTGTTTTAAAGGGGCGCACAACAGGTCGACTGCGATCTTTAGGTTTGTTTGTAGACAGCGTCGCGACGACGGGCGTCTCTTATGCTAGCGCTTCCAGCGGATCCTTTTTCAACCATCTAATTTGATCAATACTTCTATTATCCTCCTCCAACTAGCGCCCTTTATGTTTAATTAAAAAATAATAAGTTCGACTCTTAAATTTTTGAAAATAAACCAAAATGTGATTAAACTTCAATTTTGACGCCGAAGGACTAGAAAAATTAGGGGGGTAGCCATAGTATCTAAGAAGTTTATTTAGTTGTTTCTCATACATTTCTTTTCTTTGTTTTTTTACAAAATTTAGCTTAGAATACGAAATTTTGATAATAAAGCCCTGAGTACAATTTTAGAAAAGTGGAGGCCTCAAAAAAGACTTCGTTTTTTAAAAATCCAGAGCCACTGTAGAATTATCAAAAAGCTTGGATAATTGACTTTTGATTCACATCAGTAGTAATTATAAAACTAATTAATTAAAAAATACATTTTTTTAACTACTTAATTAATAAAAATATACATTTTTATCGTTTATACTCGTAGCATTTTGGGTAGGGAAGAATAAATATTTATTAATTGCACCCCTTAGGACAGTGTTTTGCAAACCGATCGAAAAGACCAAAAAAGGAAAAACGTTTTATATTTTAAAAGATTTTTTCGATGACGACCACACGGTGGTACATTGAACAAAATTCGTAAGTTTAATAAGGGCACTGCCTTCGGTGTTGAACACACAGACACACACATGCACACATCAAAATGCTACGATATAATTTTCAAAAATTTTAATTAAAAAAACGTCTCTTCAACAACAAACAAAAAAGACAACATAACAAATAATTTAACTCACACAATAAACATTTAAAATAGTAATAGAAGACATGTAATTAGAAAAATCTTTCTCTCTCTTCAAGTAGGAAGAACTGCGATTTTGAACTTTGATTTTGAAAAATCTGTGTGATTTAAATTAGTTTTTTTTTTGTGCATGAAATATATTACTATTTATCTATTATTATTATGTACACACCTTTCTATACCTTTACTTTTAATTTAATTTTTTCGACGATCTATTCGTACTTCTTGCTCAGAAGACCATTCTGGTAGTCGCTTCCGTTCGCCATAGCTTCGCCATAAGACATCGGTTTCCCATTGTCTTGGAACAAAACTCCTTGTCCACAGCCCATATCCATGCCATAGAACAATTTGCTACCCTAAAATTGGGCTTAATTAAAACTGGCTCTTTTTGTAGACAAAACCAATTACCCTTTCCATGTAGGCTTTGATGTAGAAATTACCAAAAAGCACAATGAACGATATCATGTAAATAATCAAAGTGTAGTGCATCCAAAGCGGAAATTCGCAACCAGTCCTTATGCCATTCACTCCCAATATCAAAGCGCAAGTAAATTGGATCTAAAAACGAAGAAAAAACATATTAGTTTTTTACGAGTCGATCTTTAATTAATTAAATAACTGGCACTAAATGCAGGTTAATAATACAAAAGTTGGTCGACGTCGCGATCAATGTCCTACATTAAAAGCAAGTCCGTTTTCTTCGATCGAGAAGAAACTCTCTCGTCCAAACGAAATTGGTTACACGATTATTAACCCGCTTTCGTCGCTTATTATTCATTAAAAATAAATTTTCCAAAAATCGATCAGGTTTTCTCTTTGGAAGTAAAAAGAAAACAACTTTGGAGCCGGTGGAGGGGGGCTTCGCTTAATTTCTATCTGTGGCAGTTCTCTTACCATTTGAAGAATAGTGAGGTACTTCTTCCACCACAAATATTTAACGACTTTAGGTCCCAAAGCGGCAAGGCCGTAGTAGGAATACATAAGAACGTGAATTGCCGAATTTACCATGGCAGGCAAAAATGCTGGAAACGAATCGGGTCAGTCAACAAAAAAAAAAAATACGTGCAAAGCCCAAAAACTCACTAGATCCACTGGGCACCCATTTGATTCCGATCCACCACAAAGAAAACATCGTCGAATGATGATACACGTGCAAGAAGGTCAGTTGTTGATCTTTCTTTCTCAAAATAAAGAAGAAGGTATCACAAAATTCGAGCAGCTTCGATACGTAGTACCACCATACAGCGTTAGCAATCTGAAATGTTTTTTTACAATCAATTTTGCTATTATGGTTTTTATTGAAGAGTTAAGTACGGACCTGGAGTTCGTCGGGGTCCTTCGATTGCCTGCAGGGCTCGCAGATGTAGCTATATCTAAGTCTTGTGGAAGCTGTCAGCAACTAAAAAAAATCTTCCATATATACTGCTCTTCACAATTTTGCTAGTTTTCGCACCTGTATCGCTATGTAGAAATTTAAGGCGGCCATAAAGAGGTTGTACGGTATCAGGGCCCATGTCAATTTGAAGGGTCTTCTGTCTTTCATCGCCTTAGGGCCTATCCATACAATAACTAGGTATAAAAGTGTATAAACTAAGGTGGGAACTGGGGAATCCACCAAAGGCCATCCTCTAGTCCTCGCATCTGAAAATTCTGATCAGTCAATTGTGATGCTCCAGGTTTTTTTTTGAATAGAAAAAAATTGATTTAATGTTTAGGACTAATTTAAACGAAAAAACAAAATATCTTGGGGCTCACCTGACAAAGATAGGGTCCACAGGTAATAATCGTAGGCCTCTTTCACATAACTTTGGGTGATATTAAAAAAAGTCGTCATCTTAATTCGAAAATGGTATCTGAAAAAAGGAAAGAAAATTCTTTTCAACTTCCTCTCAGAATGGAACCCGACACCTTTTCGTCGAGGCTCAGCACAAAAATAATAGAAACGTTAACGCGCTCGCATTTCGTTAAATCAGCAACTTAAAAAAAATGTGTTAACCAATATCGGATTTTCTATCAAAGTTTTGGGGAGACGCGAGTTTGAGATGGACTTCGAAGAAATGGTAAAAGAACTCACCAACAACAACGATCACTGTTTTTCTCAAATCAGAAGTAACACTTGACACATTTCCAAAAAGAAGACGAACACCAATTTGAAAAAAAAATTAATCGAAATCTGAAGCACACCAACACACTTATAAATGCATGGTCCTCTTCTTCGTCTTTCTTCAGCAAAGTCGAGCACTGATGCTTGCCTGTGTTGGACCCACAAACACAGGTGACTAGATGCAAAGCAAGTGTCTTCGTAAAAATATCATGTGGCAATTTATCGCTGAAAACGGACGAAGTGGGACATCTCAGAAGGAAGGGGGGCCCCGTACAGCAAGTTCCGTTCTTTCCTTCAACTCCCGTACAAAACCTGAGATTTTTACACACTCACTTCCTCCACACAACTTTCGAGCTTTACTTAAAAATCAAGCATTTATATTCGGGCAAAAGTTTCTCCCAGTTTAAAAAAAAGAATCCGAGCACAGGGATTGATGTAACTCAAAGATTTAAATATGTACAGAAGAAAAAAAAGGACCAAATAACGGAGACGGAGACAAAAAAAAACCACCGGGAGCAACTTTCAAAATGTAAAAAGGGTACAAAACGCGTGACCTAAACCTTAAAAGGCCTTCGCCGTGGCAATGAACCCAAAAATTTAATTTGCGCGCTCTTAACTAAGTAAAAGTTAGAACCGGAGAAATTTATGGGCAAAAAAAGGACACTCGGTTATCTAAAAATTTTGTAATTTCTCTTTTATAAATAACGATCAAAAATAAAGGAAAAAATCAGATCGTTCAGGACGTTTGTTTTTGCAAAAAGCTCATTTGTAGATTTTTTTGAAAAAGGGAACTCGCTTATTGCTTTTTTCCCTCGGTCATTATCGTCATTAACTTACCTGCTGTAAACTTACAAGAAATAGTACAAAAATTAATAATAATAACTGAGCTCCCAGCAGATCCCCACATCTTGGGCATAAATTAATTTTTGATCGTTAAGAAATTTTTACTTTCTAGCATTTTTTTAAAAATATTCCTTTATGGAATTTTTTTTTAAAACAGAGTACTCTTATTCGGCTCATTTTCCACTCCCCATTCCCCCCGCGTGTTTTGGAAAAAAATTAATAATAATCAGCATTAGAAAACGGAACTTGCTTTAAATTTTAATAACTTTCACTCGACCGAAAGAGATTCGAAAAAATTTAAACACTTATCTTCGTTTTATTACTTCTCGATTTCCGTTTAGAAACTCGCCATTGTTTTGCGCTCTCTGATTAGGCCTTTTGAGTTCGAAAAAAAAATTAAGAGTCGGTGGGCAAAAGTGTGTCGGTGCTCGTTTTAAAATTGCGTTGCGACCTTTTTTAAAAATTAGGAGCACCTATACAAATGGTTTTTAAAAATTTATTTAAATATTTGGATGTCCCAAAAATGAAAAGATTTAAATATTAATTTCTAAGCCTACTGTTGTCTGCAAAAAAAAAATTAATTGGAAAACGAAAAGCGGCCATAGAAAGTGAATCACATATTTTTAACATAGTTTTAATAATTAGTGGGACTTTAATTTGGCAGCTGCCAGCTATTTTTTTTGTGCTTGGAAGATTCGAAATCGATTACGCTTTTCTCTCTTTTTTTCTTCTTCTTCTTCAATTTTACTCGTGAGAAGTAGAAAGAGAAAAATAAGAAAGTAAAAGTTTACAAGGCGAATTAACGATGTGTACTTTTCGTCCTTAAGTCAGAGAAAGTCGGCGACGATTTAAAAAAAGGCAAAATAAAATTAAAAACGGAAGGGCTCGAATTTCGAAAAGTAAATGGGAGAAGTCTTAAAGCAGAAGAAGCGTTTGGAATAGAATGCGATGATGTGCATTTTTTGAATTGTCCAAAAAAAAAAACTTTCTAGTAATAATTCTTAATAAGCGGTTGTAAAATGATTTCTGCAATTCGAAGGCTTTAAAACCTAAGGCAGAAAACGGCACCAGTTATGAGACTTGATCGAAATTGACTTTCCCTGACCCGGCCTTTTGTGACCCATTTTACTCGAAGTAATTTATTTAAGTGTTACACACACACATAGCAAGATTGCTGTTTTTTTTTGAAGTTCATGGCCAAATCTACGTATTAAAAATATTTAATTAACATCTTCCGGCTACACAAAAAGCTTATTGGAATGTGGCAGCCGAAACTTCTTTTTTTCTCTGATTTTACTGACACACATTTTCCGCACTTATTACCATTTTTTCTTTGCCCCACCCTTCTTTAGACCATTTAAAAAAAACTTTTACACCCAGTTTTTCCAAGTGAAAAGTAATATAAAAATAAATAAAGTATTAATCGAAGATTATTTTCCTTTGTCGCAGAGCGACTTTCACAAAGTTTTACAATTTTTTTTACGATTAATTAACGAGGTGTGTTTTTGTTTATTGTTGAATTTTCTTTTATTACAGGCGTTTTTTCATTTAGTTTTTAATTATTTGTTTAAAGATTGGCCAGAGATGATTTTTCTGCCAAAAGAAATTACATTTTATTGCAAAAACAGTATCGTTGCCTTTATTTTTAAAAATCGAAAAAGGTCTCCTTATATTTGATTAAGAAGTGTTTTGATCAAAAAAATTTTATTTTGAGCAGTGGTTCGAGAGATAATTTTGCGCATTTTGTATTTTGAGATTTTCGTCGGATGTAACTTATTGCATTCGAGAAATGTCAATTGAAACTCAATCTTTTGGTTCTTTGGTACCAAAAAGACTAAAACAAATTGATTGGTTAAAATTGCTAATAAACAAAGTAATTTTGAATTTTTTCAAGTATAATTTTGGGGAGACAAAGAAGAAGTTGTGGACGTGCCCGTTTTTCACTAAACTTATTGATTTTACTCGAGTAGTAAAAATAAAATTAACCAATAAATATAAAATTTTAGAGTTTATTAAGGTACATAATTAGACTTTTAAAATAAAAAATGCTTTCCTTTTGCAAGAGAAAGTTTGTCGAAAAAGGATCGCTTAAGGCCAGTATTTGTTACTAATTTTTACACGAAAAGTGTTACTGAATGGTAGCATCGTTTTTAAACTATTTATTTCGAATCTTTTCAGAAATCATAAACATTGAAAATTAATTATTTTTTTAAAATGAATTAAGTAGGTTACAAGGTGTAAAATTAGAGAAAACCAATAAATTACGTCCGCAATAGTTAATTTAATATCAGACGAAAAATTGTTAATTATTTTTTAAGATCAATTAGGTGCGGATTATTTATTATAGTTTTAATGTTTCTCTTTTAAAGGAAATATAAAAACATAAACAAATTCATTGCAAAATAAGCATTTTGAAACATGCAACTAATACGGTTCCATTACGGTTATTGTTAAATTAATAACAAATTGATACCTACCAGACTTTCGTGCTTCTTCAACATCATTTACACTTAAATTACTTTGAGCTAAACCCTTACAAACAAATTAACAAAAAAGGTTTTTATTATTTCGTTGTAAATTTATAACAAAAAAAATAATCATTTAGAATTGGTCGATATTTAACAGAATCTTTATTGTTTCGAAATTCTACAAAAGAAAACCACTAAAATGGAGTTGCTTATTACTTTCAACGACATCATTTACGGCCGTTCTAATCATTATAATAAATACATTTTTAATAGTTTTGTTTAAAATAAAATTAAAGCTAACTTAACCTACGGAGAGTCACTCCCGAACACATGATTTTTGCACCCTTTAATCTCCGTACCCAGACACCGAGTCCACACAAACCCTCCACTGCTACAAATCGATAATTTAGGGGTTGGTTGTATGTTTTTGAAATTATTTTACCCGCATTTTTTTGCGTTCATTATTTAATTATGGCTATGGGCTATATTTATTGTAATAAACTTATGGCTCAATCTTTTTTGTTTATAGCAAGTTTATCTAAGAATAATAATTGTCTTATTTTAGGTGTTTATGAAAAAACGAAATCCAAAACGAACTTGCGTCAAAAACTAGAAGGATTTATGGGATTGCAAACAAACAGGCCATTTTTTTACTAAATTTTTATATAAAAGGTATGTACTTTAATAGTAAGGACTTTCAGTCTTGCGGTGATAGTAACTGGAATAAAATAATGAGCATTAAATGTATTGAAACTCAATTATGTATAGCTCAATAGCTTTGATAGACTTTGAGGGATTCTTGTCGTGATTTACAGGAGAAATATAATTAACAAATTAATTAAAACTGGCCCAGAAAGCGCTTATTTGAATTTTAGTGCAGTAAAGTGTTCATAGATGGCATACTCATGCACTATTCTTCGTTAAATTTGAAATAAATAGAAAATCCTTGTTGTCAAATGGATTCCCATTTTGTGATTTAATACTTATTTAATTATATTTGCCTTCATTCAGTACTTATACACCACAGTGGATAAATTGTTAGCATGAAATACATTGAAATTAAATGATTTTTGGGCGAGGGTACTCTCATAGCGTCTTTTAGTTGTTCATTAATATCCTATAGACGGAATATAATTAATAAATTGATTAAAACTGGCTCAAAAAATAGTCATTTTAATTTTAGTGGGACAAAGTGTTTATAGATGGCATCTGCATGCACTTTTGTTTGTTAAATTTGAAATAAATTCAAAATCTTTGTTATAATGGCATCTGAGAGTTTTAATCAGTATTATACGTTTAATAACAATTAATTCTAGGCCTGAGATGTAAAATTTAGCCCTATTTTGTGTATTAATATTTCTTTAATTATATTTGTCTTCTTTTAATGGTGGATAAATTATTAACATGAAATACATTGAAATTTAATGAGTTTTGGGCCAAGGAACTCCCAGTGTTTTGTAGTACTCTTAACATTCTACAGGGGTAATGTAATTACTTGATTGATAAAAATTAGCTCATAAAATTGCTATTTTAATTTTAGTAGAGCAGTGTTGATAAATAGCAATTTCAATATTATTAAATAGGTTTTAATCAATTCAATACTTGGAAAATTATTATTGGTGTTTGGGAGCACTTTTTAATTTAATTTCGAGTTATAAATAAGAAGAAAGTAGAACTCAATTTTATAAGTTCCTAGTTTATTTAAACAAACGACAAAAGCTTGAACAGAAGTGTATAACATGAATCATTATACTTTGTCTTACAAATTAACAACTAATGTCCATTACAGCTAACAATAGTCAAATCGCGAATACAATGTTGATAAGTTTGTCGACAATAATTTACTAAACTACATTAAAAATTACAACATTTACAATTCACGGTTCTAAGATCTAATACTACCAATTACTTAATTTAAAGAAACTTTCGTTAAGAAAGACACCGATTAAAAAAAGAACAAGAAAAACAACTCTGTGGCAGCTTTAATGTATATGTAGTAAAATATTAAGTAAGTAGTAAATGCCCCATCTAACTATTGACAAAGTTGAATGTTAATAACTTTGTCATTGCTACCACAGGCCAAGCTTTCCACAGACCGGAGTGTTTTCGGAAATGCTCTTTTCCAATTAGATTTTTTTTCGTAAACACAACACAATGTGTCGAGAACCCTCGGGCTACTAGTACGAAAACTAGTCTAGCAGAAACCGAACGTTTCACTCAACACAGCATTGCAGCAGTTCCTTAAATGAATTTAGCGTACTAAGGTTCTACTGTGGTCTGTGTAAGTTGGCCTACACTGCACCAGTTCCAATAGCACAGTAATCCAAGGTTCAGAGGGCCGTCACAGAAGGAACTACAGAAATAAAGATAGCTAAAAAAATGTTAAAGGATTAGGGAATAGGTCTAGAATATGATATGGCAGGTCATTCAAGACGTAGAACCTTTGGCTTTTCCCAGGTAAAACCATCTCGACCAAAGTGCCCATATACACTGGTCTTCTGATAAATGGGCTGTCGGAGATTTAATTCCCTACAAGAAACAAATAGTTAACACTTCTCCAAGTCGTCCAAAGTAAATTATCAATTATGAAAGAGCTCAGTTTAAAATGAGTTCAAAATCATCCATTTCATTAGTAGCAAATACTCCAATTAAAAACATCATCGTTACATTAAATAAATTTAAATCGGACTTAAATCAGGAAGCAACTCACTTTACAATTTTTCCAGGTCGCAGATCAAAGTTGTTCTTAACAATGGCAAGGAGTTCCTTTTGTGTAAGTTTGGAGGTGCCATAATCAAAGACAGTAATGGAGAGAGGCTCTGCAACTCCAATGGCATAAGCAACTTGCACAAGGCAGCGCCTGCACAATCCTGCTTTGACCAGAGATTTGGCTACCCAACGAGCTGCATAAGCAGCAGATCTATCGACTTTTGTGAAATCTTTTCCAGAGAAGGCTCCACCACCATGTGCTCCCCAACCACCGTAAGTATCCACTATTATTTTTCGCCCTGTCAAACCGCATCGCTCTTAAAACAAAAATAATTAAATCGGTAAAGCTGTACAACCCAAAGGTAAAGTTTTAAATTATAAGAGAAATCAGAATACAAAATTCACATCAATAAATTCAGTAGTAGCAAATACTTAAAACACATCATCTCACAGAGAACAATGATAAATAGATAATTAAATAAATAACAACCTGTGGGCCTCCAATGATGAATAAACCACAAGGGTTGATGTGTACCACAGTTCGGTCATCAAGATATCTTGCAGGAATAACAGCCTTAATCACTTTATTGTAAACTTCAGATCGTAAGTCTTCTAAACTAATTTTGTCACTGTGTTGCAATGATACTACAACAGTATGTACTCGGATTGGAATGCAAGCCCCTTGATCAAAATGATATTCGCAAGTGACCTAAAGGAATTGAAAGAAAAAATCAAACTCAATTTTTTCGACCAATTGAATTGAAAATTACCTGTGTTTTGGAATCAGGTCTTGCCCACCAAAATTCTCCCGACCTCCGTAGTTCAGCAATTCTATAGTTAAGTTTGTGTGACAAGACGACTGTGAGAGGCATACATTCTTCAGTTTCATCAGTGGCGTAACCAAACATTAACCCCTGCATCAAAATTCTTTTATTATTGGAATTTCAAATAACACACCGTGGCATAAAATAAAGATCCTTGTATACGAATAAGTTAGTAAAGAGATTGTGAGGGTTACATGCAGACATACAAAGCTCCATTACAGATACAGCTGGTCTACAATAGACATTACAATTTTGTCTTCCATTTTTCTCGGTCTGTTTATTTTTAAATCGAGAAACCACAATCCTTTAATTAATTAATGAAAATCCAACTGTACAATAATTATTGCCCTCATCCAACAACTGCATTAGATGGGAACGCCTGTAATCATCATTTTTATAGCACAACCTTTGGAACATTCGAACAAACGACATTTTGTAAGAATGTGGACATTTTTATGTGCATTTGATGGAATAAAAATGAGAGAAAATCACCACCACCTCTTAACCAAATCAATTATAGGATTCTGGTTAGTTTAGAAAAAAGAAAAAAAATTAGAGACAGACGCTAAGAAAATAAAAGGAAGCAGTATTTGATAACCAAAATTAATTCACCTGATCGCCTGCACCGACTTCTTCTTCTGGTCGATTCTCATGTACACCAGCTGCAATATTCGAAGACTGCTGATCCAATGCCAACAAAACATTGCAAGTCTTGTAGTCAAAACCTGCATTAAATCATGCATGCAATGTATGATAGTTAATCAATTATTTCTTAATCATCATAAGACCTTTAAAAGACAACTGGCTTTTAAAGATGATATGCGAGTACATATTTATTCTGCAGTAAGCACAAGTGAAAGGCACAAAAGCTTCATGTTTATAGCAAAATTCAAAAAAATAATAGAAAAGCGTTGTAATTATTATGCCACGATTATGTTCCCAACTGTAAGGTCCCAAATTTTATTTATACCTGGTCGCCTGCACCAAGATCAGGTTCCTGCCGTTGGATATGTACTCCATTTGCAATTTCAGGCGACTGTTGTTCAATAGCCACAAGAAGGTTCAATGTACGCCAATCAAATCCTATATATTAATTCTTTAGATCAATTTTGTTTAACACAAGTCTTAAATTTAGTTCCAAGTGAACAATAACAATTAATTTAAAAATATGGAACATAAGAACGATGGCATATCAATTCTGATAAAGTTTCTATAGATTTCGCTTATGATAAAGGTGTACCTTTGTACTTTGGGCACAAAAAGCATTACAAAAAATAAAACAATGCTTAGCAACTCTACCTTTGGAAGAGTCATCATAACCAATGTGTTGTACAGTTTCTCGAACAACTTTTTGATAATCGACAACTGCCTTTGAAGTGATCTCTCCACACAATAAAATCATTCCAGTCTTCGTCACAGTTTCTAAAAAGCACAAAAGTAGTTCAAAGGGATCAATTTGAATTGATGTGACTTACCACAAGCAACTTTTGCATCAGGATCTTGTTGTAAATGTGCGTCAAGTATAGCATCACTGATTTGGTCACACATTTTGTCTATAAATAAACCAAGGTATAACAAACTCAATTATTACGAGTGTATTCATAAAAGAAGGGCATTTTGATCAGATTTTTCTTTTCTAAACACGTGGTGACGCAAGAGCTTAATAAAAGGAAGTTTGTGAATGCATGCTGTCTAACCTCAAAATTGCACGATAAAGACATTAAAAGAGTGTTATTAATTTGAATTGTCGAATAAATTAATACAAAAGAGACAGGATAGTTGCATATTAAAGAGATCCTGTAGCTGGTAGCCATCTTTATTGAGGAAATTTAAAAAAAGCACTTACCAGGGTGGCCCTCTCCCACAGATTCGGATGTAAATAAGAAATTTGACCCATCTTCCATGTCAAATTGCATGTGACCATTGGTATAACCGTTTGTAAGTGGATTTTGTGGCATTCTGAACCTTGTTTAGATATTTTCAATTATCTTATTTAACGAATTATCTCGCACGACTGTAATGGAAAAGAGACCTCTGTAGACAGAAATTGAATTATATAAGTGAGTGTTGGTCACGTGAGCACCTAGCGGTGTCCTTGTGTTACTATGTGCAAGTGGTCTATGTTTAATTCTCCAAACAAATTCAAATATTTTCAAAACTTTAAACATATAAATGTCTACGAAATTGAATAAACAGTGCTTTTACTCGATTAATTGATATATCAATGGATATCCATACCAGGAGTTCGAATTGAATTGATTGAAATTGGGTAAGATTACACAACAGCAAAACGCTTTATCGCAAAACAAGTGACAATCGCCGACCATGCTAAAGGCCTCCATTTTGAAAATTGTTGAAATTAAACTTTTATTGTAGTAAAAAGTGCATTAACAAAGCCAATTGTTGTTAAATAACATTGTTAAACGTGCATTTCAATCGTACAAGTGTTTTCAAATAGTGAACAAATCAAATACAGGTAGGAATTGAATCAGAAATTTTGGGTACTCTTGCACTTAGAAAATACACGAATTGCAGTTTAATTAAACTATAGCACGAAATTGAAGCCTAAAAATAGGTGATTTTATAATGATTTAGCATCTTTTCAATAAATTTAGTTGTTCCGAACATTATTCATGATGATTGAATTGCTTCGAGAGAAGGTATCCGATAGCCTTCAAATACCTTTGAGGCAACTTTAACAATAAATAAACAACCAAAACTCAATGTAATTATACAGATAACAACAAATAATACTGATTTACATGTTATATAAATGTAGCACTAGTAATTCATTGATAAGATATAAAGTGGCTTTGGTTATTCCAAGTTATCGCACATCGATACTTCAGATAATTAACATAGTTCTCTTTTACAGTATTCAACGAAGCAGTACTAAAATGTTATCAACACGACATGAAGCAGTTTGCATTCTACTGAGGAGCGGTTCCAGTCCACTGCGCTGCAGCCTGAAGGACCAATCCTCCCCCAAAAAGCTGTTATATGAATAACTGTGAGTACATTTTCAATTTACTCTTAAATTCTTATCAATCACGTGGTATGCTTTATGAATAATAAAACAGTATTGTTTAATGAAGAGTTTAATGACAAAATTCTCAAATTCATGTTTCGGCAGCTACGAAATACAAGCTTTGTATACCTCAGAACTTAATCACTTGGTCTATAAATAATTGCAATCACATTCTTGATATCTGAGGGATATGATCTTGTAATAAATTGTGTCATTTACCCTTCCTTAAAGTAATGCAATGTAGAAACATCAATAAACAAAATAATCACAGGAATTGATAACCCTCTTAATCAACTTATGAAAGAAATTTCATTATAATTTTGTATGATTTCTAAATTTATCTCACAAGCTCAAGTTTTCGTAATTATTACAAGAATTTCAGTAATAATTTTGAAATAGTTATCTTCGAAAACAATGATTTTGCACAAATTTGCACACTAAAAAGGCTTTCAAAATTATTTTAATAAGAGCTTACAATTTAGTTTATTAAATGAATTATTCAGGAGAGTTTAACTAACAACAGAGAACTTAAAAATTAAAGTGTGTGCACTTACTGAGGTATCGGAAGAGTTCAAAAGCAATCACTTAACTTAGCCGTTGTCTTAAAACTGATTGCAGCTTCAACTGAAGTATTTTATTGAGAAGTTATCATTTGCTCCCACTTTTTTTCACAAGGAGATAAACGCAATAGAAAATCTGCATGAATCATTCCCTCTTTGCATGAATCTCGATTTCTCCTACTTTGTTTATGAATTAACTGATAATAAATCTGATGCAATGAAAGGTATACACTTCAGTATTGTTTTTAAAATTTCTATAGGTTTATTGTTTTAAATTGAGTGTATTTCTAAATTAACTGGCAACGAAAAAAGAACAAAATCTAATTATAGCACATTGAATTTTGCAGATTTTCTGACCTTACTCTTATGTACAAATAGTAAACTTATAAATATTAAAACTGAACTCATAGAAAACGTAGTTCAGGTTCAGGGCTAAGTCGCCTTAATACAAAACCTACAGATAAGATGTGTGTGTGATAAATAAAACATTATAAACACTGTGTTCTTCATTATTTCCTTATCTTAAAAAGAGGTAATTGTAGTCTATAAGTAGAATTGCTTGTATTCATAAAAGCATCCACTCTTCGGTTTTCATTGAATTTGTGATTGATAAGGATTTAATCTTTTTTCTTATGTTGTGTGAAATCTATTACATCATTTATTGTGTTGCGGATGTAAGGAATTCGTATAATTATTCCATATGGGACCACCTTGGGCTTTGATTTTAACCAGCGAATCAATCTAAAATTAATTAATATCACAATGTATAATACACAATCTTAAAAAAACAATTCAACTAAATCGGTATATTAAGATAAGACAATTTGTTATTGTTTCATACATTTTTATTGAGAATTGTTTGGGATTACCACTGGCATGTACTTTGGAAAAAACATAGAAAATAGTAAGATTAAATATTTCGAAAACACATTACGATTACATCAAAATTTGTTTAAACTAAATTAAGATATCTCTTGGCTTACAGTAAAGTAATTTTGCAAAGTTGATTTCTATCTAGAAACAAGAATTCCAGAATAATGAGGCTCTGTACATATTGACTGCCAAAATTTCAGTTTGGATTGGCTTATTAAATCGTCAACACTATTGCTTTAGTTAATCGTACTGTAGAAAATAATAGCAAAATAAAAAAAGGATATTGAATGATGAAATATAACTAAACTAGTTCTTTCTCGTGATCGATAAGAGTTGAATATTAACTTAAAATAACTCTCTTGCCCCGATGTTGATGAAATACCAAGTAACGTCGGAGTTGTGGGCCACCAATTACCTTCTGGGTTATTTTTGATGTTACCTGGAATGCTTTTGTATCATACAACAATTTCAATATAATAAACAATGTGTTAACAATTCCTTAGTGCAATTTTAACATAAATTTCTTTCTTTAGAGGTTATTATTATTTTGTTACATTTTGAGGAGCGCCAATATTCAAAACTATGAACTAATAGTTCAACAGTTCAGCCATATTTTCACAGATGGCGCAAGACTTCAGTTTTTGATTTTAAATTAATTTTAATAGTTTTACAAGTTCAATAATGCATTAATACAGATGGGATTATGCTGGAAAAAAATTTTATTTGTTTAAAAATTAAATAATAGAGGTAATTACAAGGTTATCATTGATTAAATGTTTGTTTAGAACCAATTTTCTGTGTAATTGGTAGAGGTTTAAGTTTTTCCTGGAAAATGCCATTATAATTTGTTTTTTAGATTATTGTTATTAATTAATCACTTCCTGTAGGGTTTGGAAATAGAACCAATTGTTTTTTTTTGTGATGAGGAGATTGAAATTTTATTACTTAAACATTTACATTTTATTGAACTGTATGTGATGGGGTAAAAAGGATAAACAAATATTATAAATAAAATAATTATCATAATCGACCTTAACCCTGGTTTAAATACCTCATCTTTGGATTTTTAATTGTCTTATTCTAGCATTTCCAAAATAATCCGGAAAAATCTGCTTGGTAGTTAATTTAATACAGATTTAAAAAATAATGGTTCGACCTTTCTGATTAAAATTATAATAAATAGTAAATTGTTTATTAATTATGCAAAACATTCAATTTACATAGATTGCTGTTGTTGTTGGTAACCCAACCCATTTCTTTTTTTACATTATTTTTAGGTCAAAGATTTTTAATCGAATCTTCACTTAAGCAATTTGTACGAAAAACACATTGTTTATTATTTTGCAAATTGAGATAGAAAAATAATCATAAATGTACATACACTTAATATTAATTTCATTTTCATGTTTGCCGTCAATTTTTGACCCTCTTTCAAAGTACATTAGTGCCCACAAGACCGACGAATCAAAATCAGTTTAACAAAACGCAAAGAGCAAGATATTTCCGCAATTTTTATTTAGAAATAATCATCTTTGGATAACCTTCTTTCTGCTCATAGAATTTGTGCTCTAATCTTACTTTAAAGTTGCTTCATTTCGAGATGACGCAAATCTCGTTATCAAAGCGTTAATAAAAATCAATTCGTTTAATTGTTTAAGCACAAAAAGTTGTTGTTTTTGAATTAAAAGACCCAGACCACGTGAATTATAAAATATTTGCGATTAAAATTTGAAACAATTTGCCATTTTGAAATTTTCCACAGTCGTCAAAGAACTTACATAACGTGAAAATCAACTTGCGTCATTTAATTTCAACAAGCAATTTTGTAACTTATTTTTTTGTTCCGATTACTTATCACTTTTGAAAATACTTGTTATAAAATTTGCCAAACATTTTCTAAATCCAATTTGTGGAATTTGAACGAATTTAACTCGAGGAAGTGGATTTAAGTTTATTATCTTTATCAACGAGATACTAAGCAAAACTGTATAAATAACGCTCTTTTGCTTTTCGAAAACAGGCACGACCCATTTTAATTTAATTTTTAATTGGCTTTAAAAAAACATGACTTAGCACGGAACTTAAAACGTTATTTTTGTCGGAACGAAAAAATTGTGTCGTTTAAATTCAACCAAAAATTAACGTTAGATGATTTTTTCACGTTTCAGTAGGTCTTCTATTAGAAATGGCAAGTTGGGTACCTTCGTAACTTCCACTTTTGAGAAATTCGAGGTGTTGGTTGAGATTTAATTATTTTGGTGTTGAAAAATGGGCAATATAATTGTGTCATTTATTGAAAAACAATGTTATAAATAAACAAAACAGAAAAACACTATTATAAACATTAATATATGCGTATAGCTAAACTACGAAGCAGTATGAGTAATTCTCATCTAACTTCACATTTTTAATTAATTATTTCAATCAATTATAATAAACAAATAACAAGGTTAAAAGGTATTGTATTCCAAAAGGCACTCCTAATTCGAAAAAGTCTCAATGTAGAAAATGGGACCGACGCGACAGGAACTCACAATAAAAAATTCTTTATCCTTTTTCAAAAATTTGATTATTTACAATAATTGATATGATGTGACGATGGTGTGTGTGTGTTTATACGTGAATATTTGCTCTTCAAATTAGTGCCCTAATTGGTATTAGTTTTTACCTACGTACTTTAATATCTTTGGATCGATTACATACTTAATAAATTTTTATATTAATTTTTTTTAACAAATTAACACCCTACATTTTACAAGGCATACGATTGATATTTTTCTCTTTGTACAAAAACCGTTTTTGGAAGAACATACTTTTGGACTCTTCAATATCATTAAAAAAAAAAAAGAAAACTAAAAATCTATATATTTTTCTAGTGACTAGAAATCTTAGGTCTAAATTTTCTCCAAGCATTTTTGGTGGGGGCGTCAAAATTTTTGAGTTTATGGCAATGTGTAGACAGTTAGCTCAGTTGCATAGTTTCGGGCTAAAAATTAGGTCGTCGATCTAAAAAATAAACA
This sequence comes from Sinopyrophorus schimmeli, assembly GCA_036325965.1. Classification (NCBI taxonomy): domain Eukaryota; kingdom Metazoa; phylum Arthropoda; class Insecta; order Coleoptera; family Elateridae; genus Sinopyrophorus; species Sinopyrophorus schimmeli. The sequence goes on from JARFIZ010000407.1 coordinate 198,092, forward strand.
ATTTTTTAGTTTGTTCAAAATCGATTTTTGATGCTATATGCGCTCCACGTAGTTCCCTGGAAAGGTCCCAAAAGCCCCACTTCTTTGACTGGAACCCACGTACCACCCATCGTCACATTTTTCCAAAACGTACACAACGTCACCTTCCAACAGTTCCAGTTCGTCGTCGTTTTGAGGCCGATATCGGTACAAAGCTCGGTATCTAAAAAAAAATTGCGTTCAATCGAAAAGAAATGAGGTAACAACCAAAAGGGCTTACGGCACAGGTTCAGAGTGTGTATCAATATGTAGGGCCTCGTTGATGGGGTTTCTTAAGCTGGAAGTCAAAGACCCATAACTGGTGGTTCCTCCAATAACGTGAGCGGGCTTCGCGCGGTAGCTCGACGTGAAATGTTGGTAATTGGGGGTGTAGCTGTGGCTCCCCATCGACTCTTTACCACCGGCCGACCCATTCAAAAGCAAGGAATGGGCCGCCGGCGAAGCAACGGGCTTCTCGGGCATCGGCGGCTGCGGCACGGACGGTGCACTCGTCGGGTCGATGAGCACCTCCACGTAAGACACGGGAAAGATACCTTTTCTACCTCCGATTCTTCCTTCGAACCAGTTGTCGTCCACCCTTCGCGTTATCACCACCAGCTCTCCCTTCGCCAAGGAGAGCTCCAGGTGGGTCTGGGCGATGAAATTGAACTTCGCGCGCGCCTGCCCTTCATGGCTTCGTCGTACGGTCGCCTTCGAACCATCGTACGCCAATATCTGCAAAGTCTTTGAAGCTCAACGAAAGGTAAGTGATTTTTTTCTTTTTTGACCTACTGACCTCGACATGGTTGCTCGGAAAGAGGCCAATCATAGCGTTATGCTCTCCTTCGTACCAGTTCTTGTCCACCTGTCGTCTGACGTAAATTAGATCGCCTTTGCGGAAGGTCAGTTCTTTCGAAGACTGTCCCACGAAATTGTATAACGCTCGGGCCACCAAACGGCATTCCGGGGACCGTGGACGCGCCTTTACCCTGGGGCTCGTCTCCAAAGGGAAGTCGTCGTATCTATTTAAAGGGATCGGCGATTTTTGCGATGGAATGAAATTATCGGTGTGTCTTCTGCTGTTCATGTCTTGCACCTCCTAAAAATTAGACTCGTTAAAACGGGAGATGTCGTAGGGAAAAAAAAAGGACAAAAACTACTTGATCGATTAGAGCGGCGATTCTCAACCTTTTTTCTTATTGCAGCACACTTTTAGCGATTTCAAAATTTGGCGGCACACAAAGAAAAATATGTTTCAAAATTATTTACTTACCTATAACGCATTGCGTAAAATAGTTATTTAATAACATTAATATACATAGTAGGGTGTACGTTATTTCCCAAATTGATTTTTTTTCTGCTGCCGCCCCATAAACTTTTGGTTTTTTCCTTAAAAAAAATATCCGTCCCAAAAAAAACTCTTAGTTTTCAAATTAAACCGTGCCGAAAGCATGTTACATTTCCTATTTAAATACCATGCGAATTTCGGACTTTATGCATTTAATTTTTTTTTTCTCTGAAACAAATAATAATACGGCACTGACTATATATATTTTTATAGAGAATTGGGCGCTCTACAAAAAAGTCTCTTATGATTTTTTGACAATTTCACTCCTTCGAAAGTTATTCAAGATTAAAGTCGGGTTCATGGTTAATTTTATTACTTTTATGATTCTCTTTACTTTCAAGAACCCTTTGTGGTACTTGAATGCTGAAACTGCTGCTTTGGCTTTTTTTGATCCGAATGTGCCATCTCTCATAGAACGTAAAACGATTAAAGCATTAAAAACTAATGAAGATTTAGATTTCGATTGCCTTAAACCAGGGGTCGGCAACCTGTGGCTCCGGAGCCGCATGCGGCTCTTTTAGAAAAGTTTGTGGCTCCCTGAATATTAAATATTTCTGTATAAAACCATCTCAAAATTTAGATGCAATCTTTTTAGCGGCTCTTCCATGTTTTTATTTTTTTTATTCAATATAGATTTGGCTCTTTGTCACTGAAATAAATCATTATTTAATATTATTTACAATGTATTGTTTACGTTATTGTAGCTATTAAGCTTTTTTAATTATTATAGATTAGTGGAATGATTTTATTAAAAAGAATCGTAGCAAAACTTGAAAACTGTGATATTCACTATGGACAAAACTTTAATTTTAAATTATGAAAAAAATCATAAGAGACCTTTTTTGTAGAGCGTTTAATTACCTATAAAATATATCTTGGTCATTGTCGTATTGTTATTTGTTTCAGAGAAAAAAATTAAATGCAAAAAGTCGGAAATTCCCATGTTATTTAAATGGGAAATGTAACATGCTTTCGGCACAGTTTAATTTAAAAGTTTTTTTTTTGGATGGATATTTTTTTAGGGAAGAAACTATAAATTTATGGGGCGGCAGCAAAAAAAAATCAACTTGGGAAATAACAGACATCCTAATACATAGATCCAATTTATTCGACATTTAATTTTTTGAATTGAAGAATAAAATAATAATATAGGCAAATCCGATAAATGCGAGGATGTGCGCATTCGAGCGAAAAGTGGCACATTTCCGAGCGAGGGAGGCAAATGAAGCGCGACGCGGAGCGGCGCGCTTCATTTTCCCGAGATCGGAATGTGCCACTTTGAGCTCGAATGTGCACACTCGGTTTTAAGCACGATTCACAACAATTTCGAGCAATAAATTATACGAAAAAGCGGTAAAATAATATTGGTCGTTCCCTCTCACTTTGACTGAGGAGATTGTCGTATCTTATCGCTCCCTTCCACTCATTGCTATGGTAAAAATAGGTTTTTCGACTACAAAATCGATATTTACTGAATTAAATTAAAATTTTTGATTTGAAACAGCTTATGGTAAATTATATTAATGTAATAAATAAGAGGATGTGCGCATTCGAGCGAAAAGTGGCACATTTCCGAGCGAGGGAGGCAAATGAAGCGCGACGCGGAGCGGCGCGCTTCATTTTCCCGAGATCGGAATGTGCCACTTTGAGCTCGAATGTGCACACACGGTTTTAAGCACGATTACAAAGCGTTCCAATTTAAAAGGAAAAAACTTGAGTCAAATTATTAGGTCATTGTTTACAAAAAACCCAACAAATATTAATTACTAAATAAAACAGTTGCACATTATCTTAAAATCAACAAAGCAAAAAAAACACTGTTTAGTGCGAAATACAAAATAAAATATAGTCCGAACGCGGTTGACAATCCGGATAATCGCGAATCCGTATAACTGAGGTCCGGATAATTGAGGTTTTACTGTATATCTAAAATTTGGCGGCACACTTTTAGAATTTCGCGGCACACAAAAGTGCCACGGCACAGCGGTTGAGAATCACTGGATTAGAGAAAAAACTTAATAAATCCCAAGAAAAAAACAAATCGTGTTAGTTATAGCAAAATTTGTGGGGGACGTGAGACTTACTTTTGAAAAAGGGCTAACCTGAAGATATTTTCGGCGACGTTCTTCTTCGTAGACCCTCTTCATGTGCTCGGCCTGCCTACGGGTCAATTCCTCCTCGCTTAGGGACTCTTTGACCTCTTGCCTCACGGGCGTCTTGTAATGGATCGTCACCTCGTTTTCCACGTACTTTCGTGGGGATTCTGCAAGAAAAAAAAACGTGTATCCCAACCACAAAAAAAAAAAGAAAAGCGAAACGTGCGTGTTTTTTTCTAAAAGAAAAAGTAGAGAGAAAAGTGGTTTTCTTTTTGGGATGGTCTCGATGGCCATTAATTAGGGACACGTACTTTCTTTTATTTATTTAATTGGGAAAATCGAATGTTCAGTGGCGGCTCGTGATTAATGCCCAAAGGGCTTTCAGAAATTCGAATAACTCTGCGGGTTTTCAAATAGCGTTGAATCGCAATTGAAAATTAAAAAACCCGAAGCTTTGGCATTTAAAAAAAAGCGGGTGGGGGGGGGGTGACATTTAATGTTAAACTTCCGTCCCGCAACCCTATCTTGAAAGATTTAAATGTCAACGGAAGCGAAGTTCGGTGACGAAACAACCTAACGGATTATTTAAAATTATTTAAATAACAATTTGTTTAAAGAGAACTCGTCGGAGAGTACCGTTTTAAAAAAATATAAACGTGGGTTTAGTTCAAAAATAACTGTGGTTAAGGACCTTTGGACTATTTAAAAGCGCGGCGGAAATTTGGATTAATTAAATTGTATTTCTACTGATGGGCGGTTAATAGTTTAATCAAATCTCACTGGCGCCATTTAATTGAGCCTCCTCTTGCCGGATTTCTTCTTTTAAAGCTTCCATTTTTGGCACTCGAAAAAAAGGAGCACTAAACTTGGGCGAACATTGTTCGATACGGCTTCGAGGAATGTTAACAAATAATGACACCGGTTTTTATGGGCCCCCTTTGCCCCGAAAAGTTAATGATAGAAACGAAAGTTACGTTTATGTGTTCGTGTTGTTGACAAATAGGACGACCATTGTACACTGAACTAGTCGAGATGTGCGTGCTTTATTTTGGTGTGCTACAACGTTTTCTCTTCGCTTTCTCTCTATCCCACTTTTTCGAAATCCGCAAGTCGAATCACCCTGTATATTTGAATCGGGGCGAAAATTAATTAGGTCTACGAAAATTTATTAGGATTGATTTTGGCGCTGTTAAAATCTGTGGAGCTGTCGCGTAGAGCTTTTGTTTGTGCTAATGACGAGGGTAGTTTCGGAGCCTTAAATTAATAATTTGTGCTTCTAAATTAAACCCCTGTTTATTATAAAACTAAACACTCACTTAAGAAAGGTGTTTGTGTGTGTATGTGTTAATGAAAATATAAAAGTAATTAAACAAGGAAATATTAGTCGAAAAAGAACCACGTTTGACTGACTAAATCAGTCACACTGGGATTTTGAAAAAGTTCAGCAACCCCCAAAGTTTTCAAACAATAAGCAATTTATTTCTACAAAATTATTTAAATCTAACGCAAGGGCTGTTTAGAGGGGACCTTCGGGACCATTTTATATAGGTTACGTTTTTTTTGTACCTTGCCTTATAAGCCTGGAAAAAATTAATTACCGTGCCTCTTTGTTTTTGAAATTACACAAAAAGCTGAAAATTTATTTTCGAAATTATTAAAATCTAACACAAGGGCTGTTTAGAGGGGACCTTCGGGACCATTTTATATAGGTTACGTTTTTTTTGTAGCTCGCCTCATAAGCCCGGAAAAAATTAATTACCGTGCCTATCTGTTTTTGAAATTACACAAAAAGCTGAAAATTTATTTTCGAAATTATTGAAATCTAACACAAGGGTTGTTTAGAGGGGACCCTCAGGACCATTTTATATAGGTTACGTTTTTTTTGTAGGTAGCCTTATAAGCCCGTAAAAAATTAATTACCGTGCCTATCTGTTTTTGAAATTACACAAAAAGCTGAAAATTTATTTTTGAAATTATTGAAATCTAACACAAGGGTTGTTTAGAGGGGACCCTCAGGACCATTTTATATAGGTTACGTTTTTTTTGTAGGTAGCCTTATAAGCCCGTAAAAAATTAATTACCGTGCCTCTTTGTTTTTGAAATTACACAAAAAGCTGAAAATTTATTTTCGAAATTATTAAAATCTAACACAAGGGCTGTTTAGAGGGGACCTTCGGGACCATTTTATATAGGTTACGTTTTTTTTGTAGCTCGCCTCATAAGCCCGGAAAAAATTAATTACCGTTCCTATCTGTTTTTGAAATAATACAAAAAGCCGAAAATTATTTTCGAAATTTTTGAAATCTAACACAAGGGTTGTTTAGAGGGGACCCTCAGGACCATTTTATATAGGTTACGTTTTTTTTGTAGGTAGCCTTATAAGCCCGTAAAAAATTAATTACCGTGCCTATCTGTTTTTGAAATTACACAAAAAGCTGAAAATTTATTTTCTAAATTATTTAAATTTAACACAAAGGCTGTTTAGAGGGGACTCTTGGGACCATTTTATATAGGTTACGTTTTTTTGTAGCTCGCCTTATAAGCCCTGAAAAAATTAATTACCGTTCCTATCTGTTTTTGAAATAATACAAAAAGCCGAAAATTATTTTCGAAATTTTTGAAATCTAACACAAGGGCTGTTTAGAGGGGACCCTCAGGATCATTTTATATAGGTTACGTTTTTTTTGTAGGTCGCCTTATAAGCCCGGAAAAAATTAATTACCGTACCTATCTGTTTTTGAAATTACACAAAAAGCTGAAATTTTTTTTTCGAAATTAGTTAAATATAACACAAGGGCTGTTTTGTAGGGACCTTTGCCACAATTGTATTTAAACAATTTTTGGTTGTATTATCGGTAATAAACCTGCCAAGCGTTAATGAATATTCCTATTTTTTTCACATAGAAATACAGAAAAAATTAATACAAGTCTGGTTTTTACTTTTTTAACACAATGCATTTTAAGTTTGGTTTTTTAATATTTATAATAAAATTAATAACAATCGGGCCGAGCTGATCGTGAGGGCTTTAAACAAATTGTGCCACAGTGGCCCATCGACTTAGAATAAGCATCATCCAATTGTACAATTATTTTTTAATTTATTTACAAAAACACACACACCCCCATGTTTTTTGATATTTGCGAAAAATGTTGTTTTGAATGTGGTCTTTAGGGGGTTTATTTTTAAGTTGTCGTTAAAAGGCGAAGGAGGGTTTTAAAAGTTAATTTTTAAAATCGCTTTTATAGCGAGACATGAAAAATGCAAACCATCTTCGGTTATTGGCAAATCGATACAAGAATCGGGAAGTAATAACCATTAAGCACTTATTTTAGGGGTTGTTCCTTTCATTGGAAAGCTTTTAACCTATTTTTGTTTTTTATTCTTGTATTTCGTTTTCCTCGCGCTGTACTTACGAAATGGATTTGTTACCTTTCGTTATATTTCCAAATCGTCTTCGTTTTGTTATAAATTATCAGAACTAATCGCAAAAATGCCCCTTTACCTTATTTCAAAAGTTAGATTTAGAGTTTTGGAAATTTTATTTTTCTGATTTTCAAGCTTTTCAATTAATTGCCACTGGATTTTCAATTTCCACGAAGGTTTGCTTTGCCAATTAAAAATAGGTTATCGCATTAAATAATAGATTACTAACTGTAAGGTAAAGGTCCATAGATAAAAGCCGCATTTCCCCCGATGGTATGTCTGTACCAAAGCGCTTCCTGGTGCCTTCCGATTTGGTTCGCCGATTTCCTGCGGAGATGTGCCTCCGTGGCCGTCATTATGCACACACGACACGTTTCCTTTACGTTTTACCACGCTCAAAATTGCAGCTAACAACCTCGCGCGCCTTTCAATTTCACCTTACGTTTTATCATAATTGTGTGTGGTCGCCAATCTTATCAGATTAGTTAAAACGAGTGTTTATTGTTTAATTTTCGAACGACCTTTGCAGCGACACGCCGAAAGGTGTGCTTTCGCCTCGACTGCCGCCCCACGTTTGGCGGCGTTACTTTAATTAATAAGGCGATCGTTTGAAAACAATGAACTTTTTATAACTGAGCGCGATTCATCGACGCGCGAGACGAATTTTGATGAGTTTTATTACAGTAGAAACTCGGTTATCCGGACTATATATTGTTGCAGGTTATTCGGATAATCGAAAATTCGTTTAATTGAATGTATAGAAAAAAAAACGAATTTTAAAGTAAATTGATCATTGTTAATCGTGGCGAAAAGCGGAGTGTGCACATTCGAGCTCAAAGTGGCACATTTCGATCTCGGAAAATGAAGCGCGCCGCTCCGCGTCGCGCTTCATTTGCCTCCCTCGCTCGGAAATGTGCCACTTTTCGCTCGAATGCGCACATCTTCGTGTTAATTGGATTCGACTATATTAATAACACATCCTTCAAATTCAGATTTTCTATTCGGAAAAAGTTTTCGCTTGAAAGTGCACATACTCCTTCAATAATTGAATTTGCCTATCTTATTCTTCTTTCTTACAAATTCAGTCGAACCTCGATAAGTCGAAGTCGAAGGGACAGCAAAAATAATTCGTCATACCAAAAACTCGAGTTACCAAAAGAAGTTCAGTTAAATACTTCTGTATCATTAATTTTTTATAGAAAAAAACCAAAATTGATCTACAATCATTAACATTATTTATTTTTATTAAGACCCTAAAAAATATAGTTATTTACATATTATTAACTGTTAAATTGAAAGTAATCTAAAATTGTCTTTTGCTTCATTGCTTCAAAATGTTACGTTTCTACAAATTTTTCCAATGATCTTACCGATAATAATATATCTGTAGGAACATCTTCTTGAGCACATAGGAATAGAGAAATAGTATCTATTGTATTGTAAACTTGAGTTATTGAAGGGATGTTTACTGTAACATCTGTATCACTTTCATATTCACTTTCACTTTCACAGTTTTTCTTATTTTCTTCTAGCACTTTACTTATAATGCTTTCATCGCTAGGAATTTCAGCAACTTCCAAATCTTTATCAACGTTGACATTTGTCATTTGTATCTTCAGCAGCTACAATTAGGTCTCTGTTTTTTAAAATGGTTGATAAAGTGTTTGCGGGAATACCAAAATCTTTAGCTATATCCTTTTTTCTTTTGAGCCCACGTTCCACTTCTTTTATAAGATTAATTTTCTCCTTATGGTTAAACTTTTTAATTTTCGTTTACACTCCATGTTAATACGTAAATAATTTTAGAAAAAGTATTAAACTTTTTTAGATTTTCTGTTATACTCTGTTACAAACTATAAAGAACGTAAAACACATTTGTTAGTCTTCGTAGTCGACGAATAACTAGCAAATTGAAAACTAAAATGCAAAAATAGTTTCTTTTTTTGTAAAATAAACGGTAAAACCATCTCAAAAATTTATAACTGTTCATAAGGCATTTAAACATTAATTAGTTTTTAAATCCAATTGAAGTGCCGCCGTCAAAACATTCTTGTAGTATAAACCTTTTATTCGTAGTTAACAATAGAGCTTTTAAAGCATCAATAACACCAAACCGAGCCGTCGTTAATCCTCTCTCAGGTAGAGAAATTTTTAGAAAAGTTGTAAAATTTAACTTCGAGTCATCGACCTATTTACTAATGGAAACTTGAATTTAATGAATTGTAAAACGCTTCGACTAATTAAATAATTCGATTTATTAAATTTCGAGTTATTGACATAAAAATATTAACGTTGAGATAGGCAAGTCCTGGGGAAACTGGTTCGAGTTCGAGCTATCAAAAATTCGACTTATCGGCGTTCGACTGTAATTTGTTCGACTTTTAAATTTTTGAATTGAAGAATAAAATTATAATATAGGCAACTCTGATAAATGCGAGGATGTGCGCATTCGAGCGAAAAGTGGCACATTTCCGAGCGAGGGAGGCAAATGAAGCGCGACGCGGAGCGGCGCGCTTCATTTTCCCGAGATCGGAATGTGCCACTTTGAGCTCGAATGTGCACACTCGGTTTTAAGCACTATTACAAAGCGTCCCGTTTTAACAGGAAAAAACTTAGTCAATATGTTAGGTATATGTTTACAAAAAACCTAACAAATATTAATCACTAAATAAAACAGTCGCACATTATCTTAAAATGAACAAAGCAAAAAAACACTGTTTAGTGCGAAATACAAAATAAAATAATAAAATATTTAGTAAGAAATACCGAGGTTTAATTTTCGCAACGACAATCCGGATAATCGAGGTTTTACTGTACTTATTTTTCAAAAAAGTCTTAGTAGAAAGTAAAAAAATACCTTCTCCTCCATTTCGTTGTCCTTTCGGCGGAGGCGGAGGTGGCGGCGATGTCTGTGGTGGAGTTGGTGGCGGAGGCGCCGATTCTACAGTGCAAAACGCTCACTAAAGGCTTGCTCTCAATTTTGACATAACAGAAATTTGAGAAAAAAAAACATGCAGCAGAGGCGTAACGAACTATTCTAAGTAGAAGGGTGCTCGTTTAAAAAACCTACGTGCGGAGGGTTGGATAAGTCTAAAATACAACACCTTTGAAAGTAACCGAGGGTTTGACTGTTTGAGGCGGCGAAGATTCTTTGTACCTTACAGGACGAGGTCCTTGTAAGCCTTCGGTCTTGGTACCATTCCCAAGGGGACTGCGACGCACCTTCAAAATCGGGGACGGCTTAGGGGCGGGAGTAGGGGAAGCGGATTTAGGTCTCGGAGTCACCCTGCGTACAATGGGCGATTTTTCGGGGGAGGACAAGGATCTCGTGTTATCCTCTTTCTTGGGGTACTGATGGGCGACCCAAGCGCCCGTTAAATAAGGCGCTATGTCCCTCAATTCGTGCACATTCGGCGACGAAGTGAACATATGCCCCAACAACGAAATATTGCCCGCGTCAAATTTGTGTCGCAATCTTTCGACTTCGCCCAAAGGGCAGCCCAAAATTTTGGCCAACTCTTCGTTCGATTTGCGTCTCACTTGCGACAAAAAAATCGTTTTCTTCGGGTACAAACTGGCTATTTTGCTGATAATGTTAATATGGGGCATCAGACGGTCCCCTATACGAAAATATACCGGCGATACAACGCCCCCTCTGCGGATGCGGCTCCGTCCCCGGCTAAAAATCCAAGGGTACTCATATCTCCGTCTTAACGAATCAACATCCCCCAAACTTTGTCCTGGAATTAAAACCTGACCTTTGCGATGAAGCTCCGGGTTGCTCCTCGAGCGTCTTAAGGCGAAAAATGCGGGGTGCTCGCTTTTTTTCCTTATCATCGTGATCTCACGACTTAGCTCTTTGTTTTTATTTTCCTCGCCGAAGAATTCCTTCAAGTCCTGATAGGACTGCGAGCCCACCAATTTTCTTTCTTTGCGGGAGTGGGGGGACTCGCCATTGCGATCATCTTCACCGTTCGACGATAAATCTGCCGCTTTGTAAACGGTAGGGGTGTAGGGTTGTTCCTCGGCGACCTGTTCGAAATATTCGATACTTCTTTGGACCTTTTCCTTGCTCCCTTTGAAGACGACCGTCTTGGTCGACTCATCCGTACTTCCGCTCTCCGTCTCGCTCATGCTCGTCTTAGCGACCGTGGCGTCCGTGGAGACCATGGCATTTTTGGGCCGCGCCCAAAAGTCCATGGTGGAATTGATATCGTCTTTGTGCGCTTCCGAGTCGTTTCGGGCCAGAACCAAGACGAAGTCGCCGTCTCTCTGTTTTTTCTCTTCGTCCTCGGAGAGCTCCAGAGAGTAACAGGTGCGCGGGGAAACCGTTTCGGATTTGACTTTGGCCTCGGCCGCGGCGATCGCTCCCCTCGTTTCTTTGCCTAAAACCAAAGAAGAGGAAGCCTTTTTGCCCGACATCCGACTCATCACCTCTTTGCTCAAGCTTTGCGAAAGCTCCCTTTTTTCTTTTTCCGACATCAATGGAACTGTTTGGAACTCGTCTGGATTTCGCCAAACCGGGGGCGGAACGACTTCGACGTTATCCTTTTTGCCGTAGATTTCGTTTAGTTGGGTTTTTAATAGATTTATCTGCTCGGACGAGAGACTGCTCCATATTCTACTTCCGATTCCATGGGTCAGCAGACGTTCGGACTCGAGTTTTTTTTTCAGCGCTCCCACGCGTCCTTCTGACTGGGAACGTCGCTCCACCATGCTGGTGGCTAGGTCAACAACGGAATTACCTCGCCACAAGGGTTTATAAAGCTCCTTCCTAAAAATCACCTCGTCGGGGATTGCGGAAGCGCGAGGCGCTTCTTTCAGTCTTTCAAAACCGTCTTTGATGTTTTCAACGGAACGATCCTTGATTCTGAGCCCTCTATCCAGGTCCTTCTTCCAGCGATACGAATCGACATTTTTCGATTGAAAAAGAAATCCTTTTTCTTTTTGATCGAGCTTCAGCTTGGTGTAGAGGACATCGAGTTCTTTTTCGGCCCTTTCGCGCGTGTGCACTTCGCGCCACCGATCGAAATCTATGATTTCGTCTTCCTTTCGTCGTCTCGGGCGCAGCTCGTTCGAGGACGTCGTCCTTTGTAACTCGCCCATGCGTTCCAGGGTTGAGTAGAACTGATTGAGCTCTTTGAAACGCGTACAACGTTGTGGAGAGTGGACGAACTCGCCTTTTGGGCAAGCGAAGTCGTTGGAGGCGTCGCTTTCGGCATCGAAATCGGGCGTCTTTCGTTCGAGTTGCGTGAAAAAGAGCCTGGCCGGACTTTGCGGTCTTTTCTCCGACGAACGAGCTCCTTGGGAAGCTAACGGCGGACTGCGAGGTCGGATCGAACGTCTTTCGACCACGGGCGACACCGGACGGCTAGTTTCCGAAAAATACAATTTGGGGTACTTATCTTTGTCCTCCAGCGGAGAAGCCGATCGACTTCTGCCACTCCAACTTAGATTATCGAAATTTTCGGTCACCCTTTTTTTTACGAGCGGAGAAAAAGGGCGCGTGGTTTGCGAAAAAATGATTTTTAAAGCTTTTTCGCTACGCTTTTGTGGTTGCTCTTGAATTTTTCGCGTTACTAAAGGCGAGACCGGGCGCGAAGTTTCCGTAAAAACTAAACGCGATGGGCTCTGCGAACAGGTCATTTTAGGGACGTGAACGGGCGTTTTTCGTCGAATTTGTGGAGAGACCGGCCGAGAAGTCTGGGAAAAAATGATTTTACTCGTTTTCGGAACTTGGTCAATTTTCGGGGTTTTTTTCTTATATAGAACGGGCGAAATTGGGCGGCTGGTCTCCGAAAAGATTAATTTAGGGGGGAGGCTTGTACTTCTTAGTTTTTCGGCGTCGGCTGCTTTTTTGGACCTCGGGGTTGGGCTTTTAGGGCTTGCCGATCTCGAGCGTCCGAGGGCGGCGTCCAAACTTCTAAATTTCGAATCGGTGACCGGTTTCGTGTGATTCAGATAAATTTTTAGGGCGCCCACGGTGGGCTCGGCGAAAGTCGACGTCTTCTGAAGGAGACGCGCTTTTTCGGCGATTAGCGTCGCGTGGGGTACTACTGGGAGCGTTCCCAAATCCTTCCAAAAGAGATGTCGAAAAAAGGAGTTGCTTTGGATGGCTTCTTTTTGCTTTTGGATCGCGTCTCGCGTGAGGCTGTGAAGACTATCATCTGATCTTCGATGGCTGTCCAAAAGTCTCAATTGCTTCGCCGCCTCGGAACCGGCCGCTTTCCCGTTGCATTTCCTTTCGAGCTTTGCGGGCGTCGGTTTTTTCATTTTCTTGCTTTCGCCGTTTTTGCTCTTTTTGAGCTTTTTGGGCCCTTCGATTTTTTGGGGGGCGCTCGTTCGCGAGCATCGCGGCATCGGCGGCGACGACGAAGGACGGGGTAGTTTAAGCAATTCTCTGCCCCTTTTGCTTATTCCGACTTGGATGGGTATCGTTTTTTCTTTGGACGAAGTCCCCGTGCCATTTTTGACCGAAGAAAAAAGCGCGTTCGTTTTTTTGTAGGTGGTTCCAGCGGTTTGGATTTGCGAGAGGACCGCTTTTTTAACCTCGGTGGGCGAGAGCAGAGATGGGGTGCTGCTTTTGGTCGACTTTAAATCGACTTTGATTTTTTCGCAGCCAAAAGTGTTGGGTTTGGGGGCCTTGGGCGTCGCTTTCGATTTTGGGATGGTATGGGTCAGACTTAGCGTTTTGGTGATCCGAAGACGGGTCTTGGAGTCGTTGCGATTTATGCCAGAAGTGGAGGCGAAGCAAGTTTCGTGCCGTTTGCTACTCGGCGACCTCTCCACCCCCGTACGCCCTTTCAGATTCGACATATAACGCAGGGTGTTGTTGTTTTTGGAAGAGTGGCGTTTAGGGGGCGACGGCGGCGTAGGATTAGGCTTTGGGATCGACGAAGGGGCGCTTCTTTTGTATTCCCCAAAAACGTGACGGGGGTGGGGTGGCGCCCTTAGAGGATAACACGTTGCGGGGGCTTTTGCGTTTTTGTGGATGCGAATTCGTGTTAAATTGGGCGAGAGCGAAAAATATTCTAGGTCCGTCTTTTCTGCGAAAAATAGAAATCAAAAATAAAAAATACCTACGCAAAAAAATAACAAAGCCAAGAAGAGGGGGGCGTGTAAGGTGACGGTAATTTTTTACAGTGTCCTAAAAGCCTGTGAAAGGGGAAAAACTATTTTTTTTCTACTTAGAGTAGTTCATTGCGTTGTGCACCCGTCAAACTTAGGCGCGAAGATTAAAACTTATTAAAACATTAATAAAAAATGCCATGCTGTTGTTTTTAACTTAAACTAACATTAGGGGTTAAAAGAACAGAACAAACCCTTAGAAAAAAGAATCCAATACCTTTGTTAAAAACTTGTTATTTCCTCCACCACGCATACACCGTTATCATAAGAAAATCCAATGTTAAGTTTTAAGGTTTTTTTTTTAGATAAAAAAAATAGAATAAAATACAACTCACCCCTCGGTCGTTCGGGCGCAGGTTTTCTAAGTCCTTGGAAAGGCACATCGCCTCCTTTTTGTATATTTTTGTAAACCTCTCGCTGTTCAGAAGGGCTTAACTGTTGTACGGCGTCTTCTCGCCGACGAAAAACCAAAGTTGAATCGCTCTCGTAACCCGATTCCTTCAGCGCCCTAAAATTTCGATTAAAGCATTCTTTTTTGATCGTTTTAAACTTACTGAGACATGTAGCAACCCCTATTTTGGCCGTGAAGCGGTCCGCTTTTCTGCTGTTGTTCCAAGTGCTAAAAGAAATATTTTAATATCAAAATTTGCTTTAACGGATCACTTTTATTTCAAGTATAAAAAAAAAATAAAATAGAAAAGCATGCTTGTTGCAAATGTCCTATGGTCATCCAGAAAAGAAGATTTCGGCACAACCAAAGATTAGTGCGAAAAAGAAAATTTAAAAAAAGAGTAGGGAAATCATCATGCCCCTTACACTTCGAGTGATGGCCCTTGAAAGCAAGTAGTTGTAACTTGGAAGGGCGGAATGGTCGTCCAGCCACTGTGTGCAAATCAAGCAATTTTTTTTCGTTAGTCACAATACGCACAAACCACCCCAAGTTATTAAAAAAAAAAATATATATATATATATAGAGAAAAATCGTACCCCATCAAAGATATCCATGACCTCGTCCCACCACTAAAATAAAAAAAATTCAGCGTTACAGTGTTTAGCAAAAATCGTGTATGTGGTTTGTTGTGGCGCGCCCTTGTTTAATTATTATTTTCAAAATTTGGTACGAACCTCTTTCGCCTCCTTCTCCGAGATCGAGGATCGTCCAGGGACGTAGTTTTCGATCCTCCCTGGATGCGATTTGTGCGGATCGATTCCGCTGGAAAAAAGAAAATTAGATCAATGTGGGGGCGGACGGGGTTGAATCGGATCGTACTTGGAAAGTTCTTTATTGCGGGGGGTCGTGGAAGACATGTATTCGTTTCCCTTATCTTTGGTTTGTTGCGCTCGTCGGCGGTCCAACGTGGCGTATTTGTTGTAATCGGAGGCGGTTCCGTCGCTGTCGTAATAATCGGCGGCGAACGCACTATGTTCCGGCTCCGAGAAATATCCAGAGGCGTACGGATATCGAGCTGTCAACCCACAAATTGTTCTTTTATAGCAGTTTTTTGATTGAGCGCTTTTCTAAAGCAAAATCCGAGGGGGCGACACAAAGGCACACGATAACACATCAAATCTTCAAGTTTCAAGCGGCTAAACTGTTTTACATATAAGTATGTAATAAACTTATTTATTCCATAAATAAACAAACTGATAACAAGGCTGAGAGTCAAGGATTTTTCGTTACGACTTGAATATTATCGCTTTTGAACGCTCGAATAGAGTTCGGAGTAGAAAATGGGGCTATCCAATTTTCTCAAAGATTTTCTTTTGTTAACTTTATCTACCCCGAAGAGTGCAAAATTAATATTTTTCTAAATTCTTTCGTAAAAAATTCTGTGCTCTTTGCGGACGCTTCCAAATGAAAAGAGACCAAGTTTAACTCTAAAAACGCCAGCTTGGTTGTTTGGCTTTGGTTTTTTGTTGTATTTTGACAAAAAATATATATAATTTGATTTCTGAATAACACATGTAGTGGAGTGCCGTAAGGTTTATACCTTGGAATACAGGGCCTTCGAATGGATCTTTATAAAACCTTTTGAAATATGTTTTTAACATTAAATACAAAAATGTTAAAGGATTGATTTTGGGCGCTTTCAATTTTTTAATGGTGCAAATACAACCGGCACACCAAAAAAACAAGTGGTCAGTACTTTTGACCAGACCCACCTAGGGTTATGTATTTCGATGCGCTGAATTCGAATGTTAGCATGTTAGCCTACTCAATTTGGAACACCCTGTATATATAAATATTACCTTGCTCGGTCGTTTGACTCACGCAAAGTAGACGTACCGCAAGCTAAATCTTTCGCTTGGCTGGAAGCGCGTAAGCCGATGCTGCGATCGCACTAAGGCACCTTTGCGCAGTAGTCGGGCGAATGTCGGCGCTCCGGCGACCGTCTCGAACTTGGAATTTTGTGCGAACTTTCATTCTAAACCGATTCCGACACTTTCGTACTCGTGACCAATTAAAACACTAATTAAACACAGTTAAAACACTAATTTGTGCCGTTTTGCGTGGCAGCGAGCGACGAATGCAGGTTTATTTACGAGCAACGCACAGGTCAGTGGCCTTAAACATAACGTAACCCCTGGAAATTTTTGGCGATGTCGCTACCTGTTTGGCATATCTAAAAATCAATACTTTGTAGGCTTTGTGAAAAATCAATACGTAAACTCCGCCTCTTTACTGCGCAAATGTGCCTTAACTTATACGAAGCTTCAATACGAAGTGCTTCGTGAACGGCCTCGTGAAAAATCAATACATAAACTCAGCCCCCTTTACTTAACCCAAATTTTCCATAACTTATACATAGGCAGCTTGAATACAACGTGCTTTGAATGTAACATAAGTGCGTCAAAGAATAATTAGGGACATTTAAATTATATCAGCCGTTAAAACATTTATTTAAACGATTTTTATACATTACTTAAAAATTGTAAATGCAAATATTTATTTAATTGTATTATTTATTTAAAGTCTTATAAATCAATTTAAACTAGTGCGTGTACCGTAGATGGCTCACACGAGTTGATTTAAATTAGTTGCATTATTTGTTTTTGGAGTGTACAAACTTATAAATAATTATAAAACATCGGTACGGCCGTTTTTAGATAGTTTCTTAATCGTATTTAACATATACCAACATTGAAATAAGCGGATAACGTTGCAAACTGCACACATCGTTCCCCCCTTTACCACAGTTGTGAATCGCGCGTTGAAGTGTTAAGAACGTTCTAGAAAAATTTTGATTTTGACTAATTAGTATTTGTGTGGAACAGAATAGTGTTTACCAAAGGGTTTTTGAACTCTACGAAGTACACCCTGTATATAAATCTGAATTGTAAGCTTATTTTTAAATATTCTATGTTTTGTCGTTTTTGTTAAGTCACAAATAATACTTTAAAAATCTTTACGCCACCTTTCTCAAAAATCTCGGCTTTTTTTTTTGTCGTAATGGCTTTCCATAATGTTAGTTGCGGGGCCCAAAATTAATTTTCCTTTGTTCAACGTAGCGCTTTCGGCCATTTGCAAGTTTACGTTATCGCGCTTTCCGGAATCGTGCATTTGAGTTTTTAAATAGGCACACGTGGTTATCGGTTTGTAATAATAATCTCTTATAAATAATTACAAAGCCTCGTAACGATTGTTTTTGGCAATTTTTGAAAATTTTAATATTTTCCGCTTTAATTCGAAACACCCTTTATAATGGAATTTGCGTTTGCACGTAATTAATTTGGAATTAACGCTTACTTTGTAAAATTAAAGCAAATTATTGGGGTTTTATTTAGAGATCTTAAAAAATGTATATACAAGGTGTTTCGCATTTCAGTACACCACTGTGAAATTTATTGCGGTTGTTGTTCAAACGTTTTTTTCGCGATTTTAAAAGTTAAATTTACTTGACGATATACTATACACAGAAAAGTGTTAAACACGACTTTTTTTGACAACTCTACTTATTTATATGCAATCAAAAAGGTTTTACTAAAATTCATTCAAAGGCCCTGGATGCCGAGCTTTTGCCATTTTTACGTCTTACGGCACTCCACTAATGATACTTAATATGTTTTAATTTAATTAAAACGGCATTGAAATATTTAAATTTGACATTTTCGGTAGTGAATTTTGTATTTAAGTAAAATGAATTTAAATAAATTATGCTTCAGCGCCTTATCTACGTAAATGTAAAACAATTTTTTATTCATCGACATTAAGAAATTATATCAAAAGTTCTTTATAAGTAATTAGCGATTTCAAGCGAACTTAATAAGTTAATACACTATATTAGGTGTTTTTACGAAATAATTTTTGTCACTGGACAGCCCTGATTTAAAGCATGAATACAATCACCTTCCTATTAAGATTTTTTCTAAATTTTTAAGTATTAAAGCAAACACAACAAATTGTGAAAAAGTGCAAAGCCATTTTTTTTAAAACTATAGGGTGATTTAATTTTTTGTAAAAAAAACTAGGGTGTTAAAGCTAATTACAAAACACAACACACACACACACACATCAATTTTGCTAAATAAAGTGTACCTCTACGTTGCTTATAGCGGATCGTTACAAACTCTCCTGTAAAAATTTCTTTTGGTAATTTGTTTTTGCAAAACGTCACTGATTTTGTAATTTCGTTCTTTTTTTTTTTTAAACTTACGATCGGGCTTTTGCTTGTGTATTGTATCGTACATCTTTTTGTACCACCGTGATTGGTTCGCTTCTTTCACTTCCTAAAACGAGACTGTTATTACTTTTTTGGGTCTCTTATCAGTTAGGCGTGTGTGTACAATTAACACACACACACACTACTTGTTTTTAGATAAGGTTATTATATAAAATGCTGATAAAGATTAGCGGTTATCTAATTGAAGTGCATATACAGGATAAGTCAAAAGAACGTACAGATCTTAGAACGAGCGGCGTTCCGTCTTGTGCAATCGGACCAATTCCCGCTTCAAATTTTTTCGTTGCCGTCTCCGTCATTTTCCTTCTATCTTTTTCGTTATCGCTCGAGCACTCGGTTCTGATTTGATAGACTAAAAAAAAATCATTGTGGCTTCTAACGTAATTCGATTAAAAATTGAAATAAACTCACCGGAATCTTCTCGATTTACGATCGGAGATCTTTCGTACTTAATTTTCGACTCGCTCTGTAAATAAGCGGCGCCTCTGGGCAATTGTCCTTCTAAAACGAAAATTTTTCAAAACTGACCATTAACATTTTAATAATAACGGACCTCTCGCCTTTTGCAACAAAGTAATCGTCGGATTTTGGGCTCGCGGAAGACGGGGCGCAGAAAATTCGGTAAATCCTGAAGCCGGCGCCGAACGACTCGTTGGAATCCTTCGTTCCAAAGTTGACGAAAGTGTAGACCCTAATTGATTAGAACTGGGTAGCCCTTGCCATGGGGGCGGCGTCGGGATTTTTCCTTGCGGCTGTAGATCCTAGGTAAAACTCGAAAATTAAAAAATTACGAAATGTAATCGAGCTCACTTCAGTTTTTGGTTTATTTTTGCGCTCTAAAACGGGCGACTCGAAATTGACGGGCCTAAACTCTTTGCGTTCGGCGATCGGACTGGAACCTGCACTTTTGGGCGTCCAAACGGGGGCGATCGGTTCATCCTTTGACTTCGGCTCTTGCGACGTCTGTAACTCTTCGGATGGTTTTTGTCCCGGCGACCAAATCCCTACAATTTAAAAATCAAATTAAAATTTAAAAAAAACGGGGGTTGATGTAGGGTAAATGCGCCGGTTAGCCGGCCTGCGCCCGTTCTCGTCCAGTCAGCAATAAAACACGAATTGTTAAACAAACTTGTGATGCGCTATTTAGTTACGGTCATATTTAGTATTAATTATAATACCTCAACTTCCTCTTGTGACTTTCTGTTATAAATCCAGAGCCCCACGGCTGAAAACGGGAACTGTTTTTTTAACTGGCCGACAACCGGCGAACTTACCCTATAGGTATACAAATTTACACATAAGACAATAGCTTAGCAAATTTGCTTTAGAGTAGGCGTCGTTGGAGACGGCTAATTTTAAATCCGAGTTGTGAGCCCAAAAAAAAACAAACGAGCCTTAGATTTAACATTGAAAATGTTTTAATTTAATTTCTTTCGAATTCGGTGTTTTTATTTTGATTAAACATTGCTTGTTTTGAGCTTTCGGTTTTGCATCAATGCAGGGGGATTCTTTAAAAATTAATGAGCGGGGGGTTAGTTTTTTTTAAATTGTTTTTTTGACCTAAAAACATTAGGACGAGTTGATAGACGTGTATCTTCGTTTTTAGACGACCCAAATTCGGACGAGTTAATTAAAGACGCACACCTGGTTTTCGACTAATTTTGTCCAAAAAAATTAGACAAATAGCGTTGTGTAAATAGAGTTTTGGTTTTTGCGATCTCAAATCGTCAATCTGTAAGCCGCTCAAGTTTTTCATTATTTATTTTTATTTTTTGAAAGAAGCGCGCCAATATTGTACTTCGAACACCCCACAATGCGAAAGTTTAATAAAATCGGGGGCGCCTTTTATTTTTTTATGTTGGCACAACTAAGCCGCGATTTATTGGAAGCAAAAATGAAAGAGGAGCGTTATTTATTCTTTTTCGAATATCGTTGTTGGGTTTTAATTAACTTTTTGGCAGGTCTTCAAAATTTATAAACGCGTAAAGGCGTTCGGTTATTTTCATTCACAAACCGCCTACATTTAAACGGAAGTTAAAATTTTCTCTCTTGTTATTATTTGTTGTTGATTTTTGAATTAAAATCGCGCCAATCAAACTCGAAATTTTATGCTTTTTACAAAAAAAATTAACCCCCTTTCTGTGATCGTCCGAGAGCACCACGAAAACAAAGAAACACATTTGAAATCGAATAAATTTCCAAAATTAACTACAAAACCGACAAGTTTACATCAACATTTCAACGCCAACGTTTTTGATAGTGAACTTGTAAGCTATTTATTTACAAATTTACAAATTTTTAAACAAACGTCTTTTTTTTGTGTGGCAATTCAACCCCCCGCTTTTGTATTTTCTGCGTGCGCTCACTTCCGTAAAGAAAAACATAAATCTCTTCGGGAGGATTTTCCAAAAATAAATCGAACGCGATAAGTCCAATAATAAGTCACTTAAGGGCGTCTGTTTTGATTTAAAATTTTAAATGTATACGTGTGTTGGGTGCAACGTTTATTAAAAAAAATGATTAATCAAAAAAGATGGAGATTAAGCCCTACGCACCGCCGTCTAAGTGCTAGCAATTAGTGGATTAATTAAAATTAAAACGAGAGCATCCCTTTAAAAAATTCAAATTAATTTATTTTACGCAGAAAAACAGGGACGTGCGCATCAGATTGTGTGGGAAGGGCGCGCTTTGTAAGAAATAAAAATGTCGCAGGTGATTAAAAGAAAAACGAATTTAAGACATGTTTTTGAATAAAAAAAAAATTAAAAACAAACAAAGGGGAATACGTTTTATGTTTGTAAAACATTCTTCAAAGCTTTAAACGAGGGGCTGCTTATTTATGAACTCTTCTTTTGGGAGTAAATAAATTATTTTAGAAGAGGGGTCGTTGTTGATAAAATAGCGGTGATTTTTTAACTTCCAAATTTATTAAAGAAAACATGACTTTCAATTTCGTGCACCCTTAAAACTCGTTACGTACATTAAAAAAAAATCGCGCAGCCATCTACAGTGGAAACTCGATTATCCGGACTAATTAATGTTGCAGCTCATCCGGATAATTGAAAAAAAAAACAATTTTACCTTGTTAGGTATTTATTTACAAAAAAAAACGAAACAAATAAGGATTAATTATAAAATCAACAGTAAAAAATACCAAATAGAATGATAAAATGTTTAGATATAATTAAAAGTAAATTGATCATTGTTAATTGTAGCGAAAAGCGGAGTGGGTCTATATCAAAATTTATCGAAATTGGTTTATGCGTGAAAAGGTAACAGACAGACGGACAGACAAACAGAGTTACTTTCGCTATTATAATATTAGTTTGGATAATTAAATTTTTTCAATTGAAGAATAAAATAATTATATAGGCAAATCCGATAAATACGAAGATGTGCGCGTTCGAGCGAAAAGTGGCACATTTCCGAGCGAGGGAGGCAAATGAAGCGCGACGCGGAGCGGCGCGCTTCATTTTCCCGAGATCGGAATGTGCCACTTTGAGCTCGAATGCGCACACTCGGTTTTAAGCATGATTCACAATAATTAATTTACTTTATTTGACGACTAATTTCATACTGTAAAATTTAAATTTAATAATAGCTTTACTTCGGGTAAAATATTGATTTTAAAACAAATTTGGTATAGTTTTAGTAAATTCAATGAAAACTTAGAATTTGTGTCAATTAAAGTGGATTAAAATGATCTAAAAATATTTAAATAAATAAAATGAGTTTTTGTGCTTAATAAGATACTGTTAATAAAAATATATTGTACATATCCGGCTCGAAGGACCACAGTAATTTTTTAGTTCTAATCGATTAATTTTGTACCAAATTTTATAAGAAGAATTAAGTTTTAACTCGATTAAATTGCATCAAAAGGATGTACATTATTTAAAAGAAATATAATAAGCTTGTGTATTTAATAAAGTTGCATTTTGAACATGGGCGTAGGTAAAGGGGGAAAGGGTAGGCTCTGTTAACCTTAGAAAACTCATTACCCATCTTAGAAAAATCAACAGTATTTGGATTAAAAATTGCAATGTAAAAATTAATGCGGCTGTCATTTGTTTATAATGGTAATTGGTTTTTGATGCAATAATCATTAAAAAAATTGTTAACGAAAAACATCTCATAGCTCATTGAAAGATTAATGAGTATTGAGGACTAAGGCACTACTCATTAGAATTAAAAAAATGAGTACTGTCAAATAGTAATTTGTTTAAATAATCAACTTTTGTTTTAAATTAAAAATAATATAATACGATGTATTTTGTATGCTGATTGACTTTATTTATTAACCATTTTTATTGATAAAAATTAAAACATTTAATTTTTGAAAATTAAATCCATAAAAGAGATAAAGATGATTGTTTTTAATCAAAAGATTTAATTTAAGTTTCAAAGCTTTACGATTTTTCAATTCTAAAATAAAAAAAAACGATATGTGTACTTTTTTAGCGGGTTAGAAGTTATACTTCTTTGGCGTAACTAAATTAAATATTACCACGTGTAAAAATGAATATAAATAAGATCAATAAATACGAGGATGTGCGCGTTCGAGCGAAAAGTGGCACATTTCCGAGCGAGGGAGGCAAATGAAGCGCGACGCGGAGCGGCGCGCTTCATTTTCCCGAGATCGGAATGTGCCACTTTGAGCTCGAATGCGCGCACTCGGTTTTAAGCACGATTACGAGGCGTCCCGTTTTAACGGGAAAAAACGAACGCGGTTGACAATCCGGATAATCGCGAATTCGTATAACTGAGGTCCGGATAATCGAGGTTTTACTGTATTTATTTAAATTTAGTCTTTTTTCGAGTGTCGAACATTGCAAATCCATCAGACCTTTCGTTTTATTGTTATAAACAATTTTTTCATTTCGTTATTAATTTGCCGAAAACGAAGTAAAGTCTAAATCGCCCATTTGAAGATATTATCTCAAAGGACAACTGTAAATTTTGAAAAATTGTTAGTTTTTAGTTTTTTTCTCCTCGTCCCAAAAAAAGAAATTAAATTGTTGTATAGGTGTGTAATTCCTCTGTAACCTGTTTTGGGAGGGTGAAACAGTACGCCCTTTTTGAGAGATTTATTTAGATGCTCGTTTCTAATTACGCCAAACGTTAAATACTCGACAATATCAAAGAACCTCCAAAATAATTGGATTAATTTTGTCTAAATAGATTTTTGTTGTCTTTTTGAAGTTTAATTAAATGCAAAAAGTTAGGTTTACGTTCCTTTTTCAATTTAAACTAAGCACAAGCTCATCTTTCCGTTTTTCTACCTCCAAAAAACAACAAAGCTCAGGCATTTCGTCAGATGTCGAAGAAAACGCTTTGGACGATTTACGGAGCCCCCTTTTTAAAAATTAACGCGCGCGCCCGTGTGTTATAAGAGTCGAAATCCTTAAAATAGAAAACTTTGAATAAAATATGAGAGCTTAGGACTCGTTTCCGGATAACACGCAATTTTCCTAAACGAAAATTAAATATTTCACAATTAAATTTGAGGTCTTCATTTTTTAACGGGATGGAGGAGATTAACCCCAAAAATACTAAATTAATTTAAATAAATCTCGCGATTAATTTTTGACGGACGTCCGAGTTACGTTTCGAACTTTAAATTTTTCAAGCCGGAATTACGAAAAAGCAAACTTTTCGGATCTAAATTTAAAAAAAAGAATCGGACGTAACTCGAAAACCTTTTAAATTCGAAGAGCGATTTTGAATTGCAAATCCGCTCCCCCACACTCATCAACCCCCATTTTAATTTGTTCGTTTACATAATTTAACAGCCTCATCGCCTCTTTTTTTGATTCCCGACACCTTCCATCGATCTCTCGAAAAAGTGTAAATAGAAAATGCGTTTACCTGAGGGGGCCGGTGGCGCCTTAAAAGTGGGGGTCGGCGCTCGCACAATCATAATTGCAAGTTTCCCATAAATTAAAGAGCGAAAAGGGCACTCGTTTCCGATTCCGAGTTTTCACATCCGGGATGGTGTGTAGTGTTCGAAGGCGAACCGACGACGACTGGCGTCGCAACCACCAGTCTGCACCGCGACGCTTAGGGACAGATTTAGCTCACACATTGCCAACAAAACTAATCGACTAGATTTGACGAACGCAACTCGGTTTTCTTGCGATTGACACATCCTTCGTCTTTTGCTTTTTTATTTTATTAGGGGGGGTTGCAAGCTCCCAGTCGAAGGAACAACTTTTCTTTCCGACGAAACGCGATTTTCTTTTTCTCAAAATTATTTTGGAATTTCAGTGAACCCATTAATGTCGCAATTTAATTGCGCAAGTTTTAAGAATAACAATTTGGAAGACGTTCAAAGACCGTCGGTAATTTAGGTGACAATATGGCAGGGGGGAGAGGCTCTGGAATTTTTTCTTCTTCGTCGGGAGATCGAAAATTATTTCTAATCTGATGTGAATTGACGAGAAACACAAAAAAAAAACAAATTAAGGAAACGCGATACCGAAATTCAATTTATTTTATACGATTTCTTATGAATGAGATTTTATTATTAGGGGGTTGTTTTCTTACCTTGAATCGCGCAATTGTTACGTTTACGGAAATCAAAAAAAAAAAAATAATAATTTGAGGCTCGATTCGAAGGTCCTATATTGCGAGGCTTTGTCGACGATCGGCTACCGCTTTAAAAATCAACGGGGACCATTATATTTTTTTGTTTTATTTATGTAAAATTAGAAAATCTCGCGTGTCACGAAAAGCAACACAGAAATAACCATTTTAATTATTCTACGAATAAATTGGAAATGCACGCAACTCCGATTTTGTTAATAAATTAAAACGGCCGCCAGTCATTCCCGCTAATTGTTTTGCATTTTAATGCAGCCAGGGGCGCTCGCGGGCAATGTAATTTTTGAGAACCTCTGGCACACGACTGCAAATAATTTAAAGCGCCCTGTATACAAGTGCGTCCCATAAAGCGCCACCGAACGTAGAATTTTTCCATTTATAACGAAAAAAAACACGCGGTTACAGTGGAAACTCGGTTATCCGGACTAATTAGTGTTGCAGCTCATTCGGATGATCGAAAATTCGGTTAGTTGAATGTAAATTGATCATTGTTAATTGTAGCGAAAAGCGGAGGGGGTCTATATCAAAATTTATCGAAATTGGTTTAGGCGTGAAAAGGTAACAGACAGACAGACGGACAGACAAACAGTTACTTACGCTATTATAATATTCGTTTGGATAATTAAATTTTTTTAGAAAATAAATTAAGTATTGCGAATCGTGCTTAAAGTGGAGTGTGCACATTCGAGCTCAAAGTGGCACATTCCGATCTCGGGAAAATGAAGCGCGCCGCTCCGCGTCGCGCTTCATTTGCCTCCCTCGCTCGGAAATGTGCCACTTTTCGCTCGAATGCGCACATCTTCGTGTTAATTGGATTCGACTATATTAATAACACATCCTTCAAATTCAGATTTTCTATTCGGAAAAAGTTTTCGCTTGAAAGTAGACAGGCTCCTTAATAATTAAAATTGCCTATCTTATTCTTGTCTCTTACAAATAATATTAATTAAATCAAACTGAACTAAATGTACCACTTCTCGCTTTTCTTTTAATTAAAAATTACAGTAGGGTATTTTAACAGGAAAAAACTTGGTCAAATTGTTTACAAAAAACGCAACAAATATTAATCCCTAAATAAAACAGTCGCACATTATAACCGAGGTCCAGATAATTGAGGTTTTACTGTATTAGGCTTGCTGTTAAAACATTTCCCCTTCTCTTTTTATTCGAGGCTTTCAGTTTATATTTCCCCTCTCACCATATACCCCTTTTTCGTAACAAAATTTCAAATTAATCCCCATAGAAGAAGTTTCACTTCAAAAAGAAGAACATGCTCAAAATTATCATGTTTGCCAACCTTAACGAATGAAAATAATTTTATCTTAAATTAAATATATAATGTTTTTAGTTGATCAGTTACTATTATTATTTTCCAAAAAAAAAACTATTTTTTAAATGTAATCGTCAGAAGGTTTTTAAATAATTAATTTTTGCCGACCCATCATTTTTTTTGTAAATAACTTTTTACATTGTTAAACGAGCCAGGATGGGGGCAATCCGGATAATCGCGAATTCGTATAACTGAGGTCCGGATAATCGAGGTTCTACTGTACGTGAAATCTCCTATTTTGATCGATTGAAGTAAACAGTCCCCGATGTAAACACACACAGCAAAGCTAAATTTATCAAAATTCGACTTTTGGTTTAAAAAACTAAAATAAAAAACTAGAGCGTAGAAAAGTTAACTTTGGTTCGACGAAGCGCTTCGAAAGTTTTAATTGGATCTCCCCGCGATGCACAAAATGTAAAGCGAAAGCACAGGACAGGACTTCTAATTTTTATGCATTAATGACAATTTAAAAAACAAGCAAAAGGAAAACAAACCTCTACCAAAAACAAAGCCACGAGCCAAAAAAAGAGCAGAATCAATTTCGTGCAGCAGGCTTCGACTATTTAGTTGGCGTTTTTTCGAAAGCACCCTGTATATCCTTTTCGCCTCCTTTTCGGCTCTCGTTGTGCACCATCCTATATTAAAACAAGCCGTGCTTCAAATTAGTCAAAGTTATTAATAATTAATTGTAACGCTCGTCGGTATTTTTAAAACTAAACAATCTGAAGGTAAAAATTGTAAAATGTGGGCGCGTGCGCGCGCTGCGTTTACTATTTAAAAGCATTTTTAGCAAAAAATTAATGTTTCGCTCGCTTGCATTAGTTTTATTACCATTAAACGCGACCTTCACGCTTTTTCCTAATTTTAAACAACATACCGGCGTTTTATTTTTTCAATTTTTATTCCGAGTGTACCACGTTCTATTTTTGACGCGACTACTTTTAGACTTTTTTTAAGCAGCGCTTTCGAAAGCAAACAAAAAATTAATTACTAAAAAACACACACACAGACAGAAGCACACTAAATTGTAAGTTTTGAGTACGCTGGTGTTAATCGCGTTTCACACAATTTTGGGGAACTCACCACTATCACTATTAAGGGTTGAATCCTCCACATCTGCAGCTCGCTTAGTGATCTCGACGAACTCTAGGATATGCTTAGGAAGTCCTTTGGTATTCTTGAGGGAATCTCTGTCCATAACTAAAACCGGCTCCGAGCCATCTTCTCGTTCGGGGGTGGGATCTCCTTTTTTCTCTTCGCTTTCGTCGCGCTTAAGCCCGAATTTCCTCATCCTCTCTTTGACTTTATCCATGAACTCGTCCTCGATACCGCTCACGTGTGTCACCTCGCACGTGCCCAAGTTCTCCGCTTCCTCGAGATTCAGCGAATTACGAACCGACGACGTAATTTTGATCACCTTATTCAATTTGCGATCCTCTCGTGCCGCAATTTGCCCCATGTACTCTTTGTACATCTTCTGTCTGAAAAATTCAGTAGGGGCCATGGGAATTTGGGCCTCTTCCCTCTCGTCCCGAATCGCAATGTCTCCTTGCTTGGAGATCCGATACTTCTCCACGTCAAACTCGGACATCAACCTTCTCCTCTCCATCTCCAACTCTTCGATCTCCTTTTGTATCTCGCGTTCTTTTCCTTGGATGTACTGGAGTTGCTCTTGGTACATGTCTTGGGGTAAAGAGAAGCGCCTCCGGGGGCTTCGCGCGCCCTCCGAATTTCTCATGGCGTCGAGGTTCGCGTGGCTGACGCACTTTTTGCGATCGAGATGCACCGAGTCACTAAACTTGGACGGTTTATTTACGGAAGGAAACTCGCCGCAATCTCGGAGGATCGCCAAAAGTCTGCTCTCCGTTAAATCGGGCTGCGCTTCGCGCCTTTGGCCGACCCCGCCAAAATCGACGGCTGCAATTTTAAAAAGAGGATTAGTATTTTGGGGCTCCGTTAGCTCTTGGATGTTTTTGGAAACTTCCGCCAGTTCTTCGATCGCATCGGGGCCCCACGGAAGAACGAGAAGCTTCTGCAGGCAGATCTCCTTCAAGGATTCGGGTTCGGTGAGCATCAGGACGTCTGTTAAGGACGAAGCCATTGGATTGTAAAGAGCTGTGCATTTGCTCGAAGCCTCGCTGGTCGTGGAAGAAGCCCTTGATCCAATGGGCGAAGCGGACGGTTCGTTGATATTGAGATTCTCACAGAATCCTTTAAATTCCTCCTTGAACAACTCTTCCTGATGGAACTCCATGTTCTCGTAGATGGGAGTTTTGAGCTCGGGAGTCGGCGGTGGAGTCAGTGGAAGAAGCTCAGCATCATTTAGTGAATTGCATGGATCTTGTTTTTCTACATCTTCGTTTTCATTTTTTTTCTTGGTCTTGGTCTTGGTCTTGTTCCTCTTCCTCCTCTTCTTCGTCCTCATCCAAAAACACAACCTCTGGAGTTTTGGTTTGGACGAGCGACATGGCACAGGTTCCTTGGACCCCCAAAGCTTCAGCCGTTGTTTTTCCAATCACCATGACCTTCTCACCTGCGTCTTCTTCACTGATAACATCCAGGTACCTAGGATTTTCCAAAACGGGCATGAAGTGTTCGGCAATGGCGGCTCTCTTTCGAGCTTTGCGTTCCTTGTACCCTTCCTTTTTCCCAGGGCCAACTTCGATGCTTTCCAAAAGGCCGCGAAGGTTCTCGTCGCTCTCCGACGAAGCCAAGGAAACTTGGACCACTTCGGGATCGAACAGAGGAGCTTCTTCGGTGATCTCGATGTTGCTCACAGACACTTCTTGGAGGTCTTCGGTTTCCTCCCATTCGACGTCAGATTCGGCTTCGGTGACGAGGGCGTCGGTCTCGTTTTTCTCGTCACCTTCGCCGACCTCGGACAGTTCGGTGATTTTGAGGTCGTCGTTTTCGAGGCTTTTGCTTTTGACGATGGTTTTGGGCTTTTCGGTCGTTTCGGGGGATTCGACCCTGTAATTTGGGGCCGCGGCCGCCGCGTCTCGGAGGACCTTGTTTTCGGCGACTTCTGCGGAAGGCGGCGTCGCGTCGGTGGTTTTTTTGCGACGATTCGCGCGCGATCTTTTTTTGTGGGACCTCGAGCTTCCTCCCATTTCGCAATCGGAATTTTGTTCGGCGACTGGGATTGTTGTGGTTTTAGTTGCGAGATTGCGAGCTGCAGAATCACGTGCTTCCTGACGTGTTTCAATGCCGATTCCTAAGTGTGGACACCGTTTTTAAACAACACAGGTGCTTGTAATTAAGGCAGACAACAAACATGACGACAACATCGTTAATTACTTGCGGTTTTGATTTTTAATGTGGTTTAAAAAAAAACGACACACACAGTTAGACAACACACAATTTCCATATTCTATGGCTGGCTGCGTCTAAAAATAAATTTCTCTTATCACGAGCGATTAAAAGCAATTATTTAGTAATTAAAAAGATAATCGCGAACTTCGTGTTCGGGAACGAAACTTTTTTGAAGCACAGTCGTTGCATTTTTGTGGCGTCCACGAAATGCAGAAGATCCTTTAATTTTCGTTATATCATAATAAGGGCGATTAAGGCAATTGTGTCACCACTTATGTCAATTCTTTAAAACAAGAGGTCGCGGTTACCTAATGGCCTCAATTATTTGGGGGACTTATTTTTAGAAAATTGATGAGAAATGATTTGAAGCTTCGCATAATAAGTAGTCCCGTTTCTCTAACGACTTTACTCCTATGTGGTTATACGTTTTAAATTGCAGGACCCTGTTTTTCGAAATAAATTAGTTAGAAACAAATTAGGCCGTCTTTTTGCTTTATTTTTATTTATAGTTTTCCTTGAATCGAAATATATTGTTTTATGTGTTTATTTAGGGGTGGATTTTGCAATCCCTCTAAGATGTGATTTGATTTATTTAATCGCACTTAAATAGCTTTTGGCACTTTTCGAAATCTTAACTTACAGATTTGCATGCAATCTGTTATAAGGAAAATCTGGCGTATTAATTTTTATGGAAAATCGTACGTTGAAAAAAAATTAATAAAAATCCACCAGCTCGCAAATTAGAATTCGCCATAGAATATCAAAAATCAAACCCAAAGCAAAGCGATTTGTTAATACACAGCAGTTCAAAAGATTTTAAAGTACAGTCGAACCTCGATAAGTCGAAGTCGAAGGGACAGCAAAAATAATTAGTCATATCAAACCTCGAGTTACCAAAAGAAGTTCAGTTAAATACTTCGGTATATATATATATTATTCATTTTTTATAGAAAATAACCAAAATTGATTTACAATCATTAACATCTGTATCACTTTCATATTCACTTTCACTTTCACAGTTTTTCTTATTTTCTTCTAGCACTTTACTTATAATGCTTTCATCGCTAGGAATTTTAACAACTTCCCAATCTTTATCAACGTTGACATTTGTCATTTGTATCTTCAGCAGCTACAATTAGGTCTCTGTTTTTTAAAATGGTTGATAAAGTGTTTGCGGGAATACCAAAATCTTTAGCTATATCCTTTTTTCTTTTGAGCCCACGTTTCACTTCTTTTATAACATTAATTTTTTCCCTTATGGTTAAACTTTATAATTTTCGTTTACACTCCATGTTAATACGTAAATAATTTTGGAAAAAGTATTAAACTTTTTTAGATTTTCTGTTATACTCTGTTACAAACTATAAAGAACGTAAAACACATTTGTTAGTCTTCGTAGTCGACGAATAACTAGCAAATTGAAAACTAAAATGCAAAAATAGTTTCTTTTTTTTGTAAAATAAACGGTAAAACCATCTCAAAAATTTATAACTGTTTATAAGGCACTTAAACATAAATTAGTTTTTAAATCCATTTGAAGTGCCGCCGTCAAAACATTCTTGTAGTATAAACCTTTTATTCGTAGTTAACAATAGAGCTTTTAAAGCATCAATAACACCAAACCGAGCCGTCGTTAATCCTCTCTCAGGTAGAGAAATTTTTAGAAAAGTTGTAAAATTTAACTTCGAGTCATCGACCTATTTACTAATGGAAACTTGAATTTAATGAATTGTAAAACGCTTCGACTAATTAAATAAATCGATTTATTAAATTTCGAATTATTGGCATAAAAATATTAACGTTGAGATAGGCAAGTCGTAGGGAAACTGGTTCGAGTTATCAAAAATTCGGCTTTTCGGCGTTCGACTTATGGAAGTTCGACTGTATTAGAATTATTCCGCATGCATTTTTATTGACGAGTTAATATAAATAAATCGATTAAATAATTTAAGCGGGTGCGGTACCTATAAAAAAGTAATCAAAACCGAAATTGGATTTGAAAAAAAAAATAAAACTCACCTCCAGGTTCGGTTCTCAAAGACGAAGTCGAAGGGCTCGAACTGCTCGTCGACACTTGCGATATCCCTTTGGCACTACCACTATTCTCGGGCTCCCTTCCACCTATTAATTAATTTTTTATAAATTATTTTAATTAAAAAACAATCAACAAACGTAGAACTATGTAAATAATAAGTCGGTTTAAAAGGATGGAATTTCAAATGACAAAAATAAATTATGTATGACCGGTCGTGATGCAACAACACATAACTACACAATATTCATCCATGTATGTACGTAAATACCTAAAATAATATGTAAAATATCTATAAACGAAGGCCAACCGCTTTATTATGTCATTCTCATAAAATCGTCGTGCTAAGGATTCCTACTTTTTAGGTCATATTTGCATTTAACAAAAACTTGCCTAATCGGAATTAGAAAAATATCACTCGAAACAGCAGTTTTCAAAACTGAGGATGTAATTTTGACGGATCAATGTTGGGAGCACCTCCAAAAAAATCGAAATCCTTTTGTAAATCCACGAGCACTTCGATACCCCGAAAAAAAAATGCCAAACTACACCCACGACAGTTATCGATAAACTATTTGCTGATCATATGAGATTCGATAAAAAAGGGTACAGGATGGGATGTGATGCATAAACGGAATACCACTACTCTTCTTCCGGACATGAATACACACACACACTCTCACAAAGTCCATTCTCGAGGAAGAGGGGTGTGTATACCACACACACACACACACACATACCATTTACTGAACTTTTTCAACCATATCACCCACTCCTTAAATTAAACCAATTAAGTCATCTTATTATTACATTTTTCGATTTTGCTTTTTTTTTTAAATCGTTAGCTTTTGAAATATTTTGAGAAAAAAATATACAGAGAAAAGGGTTCGGCTTTAAAAATTTCAAGTATCGTTTTTTTGGACTTTGTGTGCGCCTGAAGCTTTTTATCATTCATTCCCAATCTTTACAAATGGAATAAAATGATCTAAAAGCACACATACACTTCGATAGTTACGTGAAAAGCTCCCTGGATTTCTGCCAAAACCCTCTCGAGTGCGATTTTCCATTTTCTTTTCTTTTCCTTTTGAGGGACGAGCGACTTTGCTAATTTCGTTTAGCCTTCCGTGTACTAGGTGGGGTTA
Source organism: Sinopyrophorus schimmeli (assembly GCA_036325965.1). Classification (NCBI taxonomy): domain Eukaryota; kingdom Metazoa; phylum Arthropoda; class Insecta; order Coleoptera; family Elateridae; genus Sinopyrophorus; species Sinopyrophorus schimmeli. The sequence continues at coordinate 231,207 of JARFIZ010000407.1, forward strand.
TGACTAACGTAAACAATTTTTTTTTTGTTAAAACGGCACGTTTGATAATCGAGCTTAAAACCGAGTGTTTTTACCATAGCAATGAGTGGAAGGGGGCGAGAAGATACGATAATCACATCGGTACAAGCGAGAGGGAACGATTAAAATTATTCAATTAATTTTTCGTCTAATTTATTGGCCTAAAATATTATGAATCGTGCTTAAAACCGAGTGTGCACATTCGAGCTCAAAGTGGCACATTCCGATCTCGGGAAAATGAAGCGCGCCGCTCCGCGTCGCGCTTCATTTGCGTCCCTCGCTCGGAAATGTGCCACTTTTCGCTCGAATGCGCACATCCTCGTGTTTATTGTGTTCGTATAATTTAACGTGCGCTCTTTTAAATCAAAAATTTTAATTTAATTTAGTTAATATCGATTTTATATTCAAAAAATGTATTTACCATAGCAATGAGTGGAAGGGAGCGAGAAGATACGATAATCACATCGGTGCAAGCGAGAGGGACCGATTAAAATTATTCAACTGCTTTTTCGTCTAATTTATTGACCTATATCATTGTGAATCGTGCTTAAAACCGAGTGTGCACATTCGAGCTCAAAGTGGCACATTCCGATCTCGGGAAAATGAAGCGCGCCGCTCCGCGTCGCGCTTCATTTGCGTCCCTCGCTCGAAAATGTGCCACTTTTCGCTCGAATGCGCACATCATCGTGCTTATTATATTAGTATAATTTGCCCGTGCGCTCTTTCAAGTCAAAAATTTTAATTTAATTTAGTTTATGTCGATTTTATATTCAAAAAATGTATTTAACATAGCAATGAGTGGAAGGGAGCGAGAAGATACGATAATCTTGTCAATGAAAGTGAGAAGGAACGATTAAAATTATTCAATTAATTTTTCGTGTAATTGATGTATGGTATGTGACATTTAGTCACCTATACTCTGTCCGGCCAACAGAAATAGTTGAGCCACGCCCCACTAAATTGAACCAATGCATGCAGTGCCCAGTTTCACACGGTACAAATTAATAATCAAGTTTGTCCCCGTTCTTGCAGGACATAAATGCTTACATGGTTGCTTGGGTTACGTGCTTTAAAAATTAAGCCAATGGAAAAAATTCTATTTAAATTTAGCGCGCATTTGTGGGAGTGGCTTAACTATTTCTGTTTGCTGGAGAGAGTATTGTATGCGGAGGGTTAAAGTTAATTTGTGCGTGCGTATTCGTTTAATTTTATTTCTAATATTTTTTTATATTATTTTTTTGAATAAATCGTGTGTGAAAATCGAACAATGAAATTAATCTGTCGAGGACTTCCTGAATTGTATTTGTGCTAACTGTTATTTTGAACAATGATCGTAACTTTTGTCTGTAATTGGTGTGTATCCTTTTTTAGATTTTTTTTTATATCGTATTTGTGATTTAAACTAATTACATAAATTGGCGTTGCGATTGTTCGACCACGACTGATCGGTTGTCGGATTCCGATTATTTAGCCTTTTTGATGTGCCTTACATAATCGTCAATGGCAGATGCTGTAATCTTATTATTTTTTTAAAATAGATTTAAAAGGTTAAAAGTCGACATTTTAGAAAATCGAGGGAGAAGTTTTGATGTTATTTTTCCGCCGAGAAGCACACATAGAATAATTAAAAACGTACCAATCAAAATTTTAATCGTCGTAATAACAAGTTTTGCTCTATTTCGTGCTTGAAATTAAAATTAGAAAAAATAAAAAGAAAAATAAACAGAGCGACGTTTGTGCAACAAAATTTATAATTAAATCGCCAAGTCTTGTATGAAAATTATTAATTTTCTCCAAAGGCGCAACAAACTTGCATTCCGCATGCATTTATAAATATGCACTTTTGCGATGATCTAATTCTTTTTTTTAAAACCATCATCGTCCTTGTTTTTCCACAAAAATTGGGTCAAACATATATAAAAAAACGTAGAATTCCCATGCTTAACAATCGAAGCAAATTAAAAGGGCGTAGCGGCTATAAAATAGTGTTAACAACAATAATAATCGAAATAACCATTAACCTATTTTTAATTGATCGCTTTTTGAATAGAATTTAATGAGTTCCACTATTTGTACAAAGGTGTGGCGGAAAATTCAATTCTCAAACTCTTACGTCACTTATTGAATTTTTCTACTATTAAAATCGTCGTTTTCCTTTCTTATTTACAACTTTTCGAAACGCATTTCGCACAAAATAAAAGCAACGGATAATTACAAAAAAAGAGGTGCGCTTTGCTACGTACAAAAACGCACGATGACATAATTTTAATTGTGACACTTAAAATATTTAAATTTAAATTAAATTTTGCCGACGCAATTAAAAAAAATTCGATTAGTATTTTTGAAAAAATAATAAAACCCACTTTTGACTCGGTCCCCCTGCCTTCTCGGTAGCCTTCTCCACCTTTTCCCCAAAGAGTCGATCGTGCGCGTCCAGGCCCTTCGAATTTTCGATTTTTCTTTAGATTTCGAAATGCGAGCTGTGTCAGAGCTTTCAGGATTACTTGGGCTTTCGAAACACATCAACCACGAGACCACTTTCATTTCGATACCGAATTTTCCGCGTTATGAAAATTAATAAGTGCGTTCGCAATAAAAACGTTTTGCGTACTAAATGAAAATGCACACGTCATGTTTTAAAAATTGGGCTTCATTTTCGACATCCGGTTCATTTGAGACGACGGAAGAAGAAGAAGAAAAAAATAAAAAATCTAGCGGAACTGATCTCGAGATCGGTTAAGTGGGGTGGCGCACCTTTTAAATCTGAGCGGGCACAAAATTGTCGTTTTTTTTAGAATTTAGCGGGACTTTTTCAAAATGCGTTTTGATCGAATGCGTGCGCCCTCACCTGTAATTTTGAGAATTTCTTGTTTCGGCGTTTCGTTGTCGTTCGCTTCGGAATTTCTTCGATGAATCGTGACGGATGTCTTTAGGACGCTCGTCTTCGTTGTGTTCGATCCTTAGGGAAGCAAATTTTTAAAGAAAATTAGGGACGATCGGGGTCACCGAAAAGGCGACAACCCATAAAAATAAATCAGGTTTTAGGCATTAACTTACGTTCAATTGACTCCGAATGGGTTTCCTGGTGCAACGTTTTATATTGGCGTCGTTTCGGCGAGCTTTTACAATCCCTAAAAGAAAGACAAAGCACCCATTTTCTTATTTATTTAACACAGAAAAAAAAGTTTAAAAATAGCGAACCAAGTCGCGCAGCACAATGTACGATGAATAATAAGTCTTTTGTCCACTAGCATTATCGGAATATAATCCGGAATTCCGCTTGGGGGAGCTTTAATCATGTGACGGTCAAAAGGGGAGCTCTATTAACCCCTCGACATACAAAAAAAAACCAAATTTGATGGGTCCGAAAAAAACTATTAATTTGGCTCAACATAACTGTTATGAGCATACATAAATGACATAAAATAAATAATTAATAGTTTTAAAATATTTTGAAATATGTAGAGCAGTGGTTCCCAATCTTTTTTTAACATTCCCCACCTAAGTCATTCTGAAATTTTGATGCACATAATATATAACATATAAATATTTTTTTATATTTAAAAATTGAATTATTCCATAAATGAAGCCTAATTACAACTTGTTCAAGACACAAGATTTAGGTTTTAGAAAGAAATCACTAGGAAATTATTAAGAAAAAAAAAACAAGTAAATTTTCAAAACATAAACTAAAAAATATTTTTATATCGATAGCTCGAATTTTTGATAACGCGAATTATTTTTAGTTTCTCTTCAACTTCGACCTATCGAGGTTTGACTGTATTTAATTTTATAAATTTAATATTTCTGAACAATTAAGATAATTTATTTATTGAGTTTTCTCCAATATTAATTTTATTTGCGCAAATTAATGATCTTCAAAGTTTTTTGAAAAACCACAAATTCTGTATTTACTCTATTTGAGTTTTCTGAAAATACATAATAATTTTTCCATCAGAATTTCCTTTTAAATTTACCGAATAAAGTTTTGTTTTATTCAAATTGTGTTATACAAAAAAAATTGATAATTAAAAATTTCTAAAGTTCTTAAATATATTTTAAAAATTTTCCAAGTTATTAATTTATTTAATTTGAGTTGTCTAAAAACTTAAAATAATTTATTCTTCGAGTTTACTTTAATAATTTTGCTAAATGTTTAAAACTGAATTTCATTCTATGTAAAAAAACCGGTGCATGTACTTATGTACGCACGTTAGAAGTAATACTTTGGCGCGACTAAATTAAATATAACAACGCGCTATGTTGCGCTTGTGTATAGCTAGACCAGTGGTTATCAAACTATATGTTACTGCGCATATGTCATTTTATTTGAATACATTGCTATTTCCTTTTTAAATCCAAAAAGTAATTTAAACAAATTGAATAAATACGAAGATGTGCGCGTTCGAGCGAAAAGTGGCACATTTTCGAGCGAGGGAAGCAAATGAAGCGCGACGCGGAGCGGCGCGCTTCATTTTCCCGAGATCGGAAATGTGCCACTTTGAGCTCGAATGTGCACACTCGGTTTTAAGCATGATTCACAATATTTTAGGCCAATAAATTAGACGAAAAATTAATTGAATAATTTTAATCGTTTCCTCTCACTTGCATTGACAAGATAATCGTATCTTCTCGCTCTCTTCCACTCATTGCTATGGTAAATACATTTTTTGAATATAAAAACGATATTAAGTAAATTAAATTAAAATTTTTGATTTGAAAGAGCGCACGGTAAATTATACTAATATAATAAACACGAGAATGTGCGCATTCGAGCGAAAAGTGGCACATTTTCGAGCGAGGGAAGCAAATGAAGCGCGACACGGAGCGGCGCGCTTCATTTTCCCGAGATCGGAAATGTGCCACTTTGAGCTCGAATGCGCACACTCGGCATTAAGCACACTTTACAAGAATTAATTTACTTTCTCACAATTCGCAATTAAATATTAATAACAAAATTCCCAAACGCCAATTTTGTGCCTTTTAACAAAATTATTGTCGAAAACAAACCTTTTTCGGAACATAAAATTAAATACAGTTCTTGACGTCTTAGAGACGTCAAAATCTACAATGACACCCTAAACGATCGACGTCTCCTAGACGTCATTGTATGTCAAGGGGTTAACAGCGTTTTATAATCGTTTCGACCCCCCAAAAACCTCTAACCCGTGTTTTTTCAAAAACACAAATTTACTTACTCGTTGAGTCCTAGTCTAAGGGCATCTCCCGATTTTTTCAGCAAAATATGAGCGTCGGCATTAGAAATGTCCTTCGTAGGTTGATTATTGATGGACGTAATTATATCACCTTCCCTGATGCCTTTTAAAGCGGCCTTACTTCCTGGGTTTACCTGCAAATAACGAGACCTGCATCACATAACTGGTTGCCTACGTTTCGCACATGTAAATCGAAAAAAAATTTTCTCTCCTTTGCGAAAAATTAGTTTAGGACCGGCTCCTTTTGCCTCTCGCACAAGGACCCCTATAAAACGAATAAAATAGATTTGATTTATTTTTTTTAATCTTAGGGATCGAAATCAATTTTCCCAAGGACCGGCATTCTTCAGAAATCCGTCCTATTAAGTCCGACACTTTGCTCGAATAACCCTTCAACCCTTAAAAATTGTTGCAAATTCGAATTCGCCGAGAGGCGTTTAAATCGGACGTCTTCCCATTTTTTGCTTTTGCTTTTTTTCTTCTTCCCCACATTAATTTACGTTGCGAATGTGCGATCGGCTCGAAAGGCTTTCAGAAAAATAATTTAATTTTGAATTTACGTTTTTGATATGAGTCGGTTAAAGTCGTTTATCAAAATTAGAGGTTTTTTGGGCGCAACAAATCCCGAAGATTAGGCAAAACAATAATTTAAGGGTGGCATTAAGGAAACGTTCAAAGTTTTAGCGATAAAAGAGCTTTAAAAGCCATACGTGAGCTTTACAACTGTTGTAAGTTTTCCTTTGTATTTAATACCCTATAACCCCATCCCTTCACTTCTCGAAAGTTAATTAAAAAAATAAATCAAATATTTTATTTTTTTTTTTGGTTTAACACATAAGGTATATTTAATAATTTCTTTTCGAATAAAAAAATAACCGTTGTTTTTGTTCGAATTTAAAAAGAAAAGGGCGTAATTTATCCCTTAAGCTAAAAAATCAATTCTAGGCGCTTTCTTATTTAAAAAATAATTAAGGGGCTTTAAAAATTCATTTTACGAGCAACTAATTCTTTTGAACCGCCGGTGTTTACGATTTAATGATCATCCCCCTTTTGGAAGTGGTCGTAAAATATCTTAAATACGTACCACATAATCCCTTCGCTTCCCATGGGGCGTACGGAACTTCAACATTTTAAATTAAGCGTAAAACTTAACACTTCTCTAAACACTTTACACGCAACTCTAATCTACTGTTTCTCGCTTATTTATTTTTTTCCGAATGGTTTAACTTTCCGTTTTTGTTCCACGTACGCGCCAAAGAGCACGAGGAAACGGTACGCCCTTAGTTTCCGTCTTTGTCAGCGGCCGACGTGAAGAAACTCTTGCATTTCGAAGCTTTTACTCGTTCGGGTGCTTATGTATTGGCAATCCTTTTTTTAACAAACACTTAGGCCCTAAGAAACAATTTGACGGGGTCGATCGGGGCGAAATTAATCATATAATCGAGATAATTTATTTGCGGCCGGAAAATCTTCAGCGAGCGGTTGAAAAGCCGAGATTCGAAAAGAGATAAGTTGAAAACACATAGGCACTGCGGTAGCCGTTTTCAGGCATGCTCGGGCTTACATTTAAACTCTCATTAGTATTCTCAAAGCTCGAAACCACTATCTCTCCAAAAGGGTATTTACGTATTCTAATCAAACCCCGTCACTTTTGTTACCGAGAACTCGAAGATAGGCGGTCGAAAACGCGCACACCAAACGTCCTCAAAATTAAGACATCTATTTTACCGCAGCGTTTTTTGAAAACCCCGAAAAATCTGGATGCGCTAAAAAAAAAGGGGGTGGTAGGCCCGGCCGGATTACGACTATGATTTATTTCGCGATACACTCGAGAGCGTAAATCCCCGAGCCACAATTTAAGGTCGAAAGCCGAACGCGAGGGTTGTTTTTTTTATTTTTAAACGTTGCTTTTTGTCGGATTTTTTTTCGTAAAGAGAACGAGCCCAAGCTCGCGACTTTTGCGTTCTGAAGACCTAAGAAATCGACGGAATGACTGGGCGGGGGGGGGGAGCCCGTTATTCGATATCCATAACGCCCCATTGTTGGGTCGAATTTCGTATTGTGATTTGCTTTTGGAATGGTCTAATAGCCTTCACTTTGTACTTGTTTTATGTAATTTCGAATTGTTGTGTGTAGGGGAGACCGGGTATAGTTGTCTCGCGGGTAAGTTGTCACAAAAACTTTGTGGAATTGTAATTAACTAGTTAATTATTGTGAATTGTTGTTAAAATCGAGTGCGCACGTTCGAGCTCAAAGTGGCACATTTCCGATCTCGGGAAAATGAAGCGCGACGCTTCGCGTCGCGCTTCATTTGCTTCCCTCGCTCGAAAATGTGCCACTTTTCGCTCGAACGCGCGCATCTTCGTCTTTCATTCAATTTGTTCAAATTAATTCGTTGGATTTGCAAAGAAAAGAGTAATGTGGCCAAATGAAACGTCCTTTGTGCACATTTTTCAAATTTGTCTACAATATTTCTCAAAAATCTTCGATTTTGTTCGTGAATTTTCAAAATAGGGGAAACCGGGTATGGTTGTCTCACGGGTTAGTTGTTACAAAAGCCATAACAGCAAACCTAACGAATTAATAAAATTGTTTACCCGTGTCGAAAAAGCCCGAGCACAATACCTCCTTGCGTTCGTTTTTTTTTTGTAACGTGAATGTAATTTTTTGTGAATCTCTGTTAAGTCTCGTAAATATATTTAAATTTTGCATAGTTATATACTTTTTCGTGAATTTATGATGTTTAAGATATGCTTCATGATATCATTCATACACGGAGAAAAAAATATCCTTATAATGACTATCCGTGTCGCTATTTTAGCTATACGTAGTATATCTTTCACAGGGATACGCCGTATAGCTAATTTAGCTATCCAGAAGTTCCTTATTGCGGATATTCAAAGTGACATTTCGTCAGAACAACGATTCGATTGGCTAATTTAGCAATAGGGCGTATCCCTGTGAAAAATAACTATACTACGGATAGCTATAATAGGGATACGGATAGTTATTATAAGGATATCATTAATAGGTGCCTTTGAGGTTACGTTAGATAGTTGTTATAACGATATTTTTTTCTCCGTGTATGGTTTCTTAAATGATCATTGATTTAAAATTATTTTGGGAGTTAATTGTCTAGAACTGTTTTGGGGAAAGTTGTCTCAAGTTAACCGGGGGCTAGTTGGCACATGTGCAAAGCAACACCATAAATATGTGCGGCCTTTTTTAATGGTTTCTAGGTTTTTTACTACATAAACGATTGGCTGTAATTATATTTGTGTCAGTTTTGTTAACATAACCTAAGTTCGTTAGATAGAAGTTACTATTCGCGCACAGCAAATATTTTTTATTTTTTTTAATTACGAATGAGATATTTTTCGTTCCTTTCTTAGGTAAAATTTCTTACAAACAACATTTTACCTTTAATAAAAATAGGCATTTGTTTAGTCGTTTTGTATTTTACCCTTTATTTAGTATGTGACTACTTATCCCAGACGCGGGATTAAAAGTCACACTTTTCTTTTTTCATAAAAATTATATGTTCTCATTAGATAATGGTAGAGAAAAAGTCTTTATTTTTTTCTTAAACTAGAATAAATACACTATCTATTGATATATAAATGTCATTGATAAATTAAGGACCAGGGGCTCTATAAATGCAAAAGAACAAAACTTGTGACTGCTAACCCCGGTCTCCCCTACACATAAGCGATCAACAAAATCGTCACAACATTTTAGAGGCACCTTAGAAAAAAATAGGGGTTGAAAGCGACGTGCTACTTTTACAAATGCAGTAGAACTCCAATTGTCCGAATTAATTGGGACCGGGGTCGATTCGGATAATCGAAAATTCGAATAATCGGACATAGATTGGTAATAAAGTAAAACGAACTGTCACACATAGAATAAACTTTATTAAGTTTAACAATATAATAATTTTATATTCGAGATACCGGGTATTAAGCTTAGGACCGATTCGGATAATTGGCAATTCGGTTAATCGGCGTTCGGATAATCGAAGTTCTACTGTAATTCTTTCAAAAATTCCATTATTGTTGTCTCAAAAAATATCTTCAAAAACTTAGCAAATTTGGAGTCCTCAATTTTTTTTTGTTAATCGCAAATTATGGCTATTGTTAAAAATTTAGAAAAAAAAGGGCCCGCGATTAATTTAATATTTTTTACAAAGTATACAACCATCGCAGTTCTTTATTTTCAAAAAAAATTGTACGCTTTTTGAAAATCGAGGGCGAAGACGCCGATTGCCCTCTACAATTAATAGAATTAATAATTAAAAAACGGGGTAGACGGTATAATTAATTTAAATTAAAATCGTCTTCATTGTAACTCCCAAAATCCAAAAAGTGTTTGTGTACTTATTTCAGGTGGTGCAGGTATGGGTTTTTTAAGGGTGCAATTATTGAGTTTGTTGTTTTTGTGTTAATTGTTATTGATTTTAAAACTATTTATTTATTATGCGAAACGGATTTTAAATAATCGGAATTATTTCGAAGCCACCTGTGCTTATCATATCGCGTTACTTGGCCTTTGGGTCACGCTAAAAACTGATATCAGTTTTTGACGAACGTGCAGCCGGCTTTCACGATAATAAATAGCCCATTGTAGTGTGCGACTTTAAAGCAAACGGTTGTGTTTTAATTGTCGGAGCTCCTCAATATTTAAGTTTCAACCCTTAAATTGAGGTGAATTTTGTTTTATACGATTTCTTAATTAAATCTATAGTGTTATACGAAGCGCGGTTGCAATAATTTTTTTCTCTTTGTTACAGAGCTCATCTTCGTGACGGACAACTGGGAACCACCCTACGAAGGTCCATTATTTCCAATACCGAAGTTACCAAGGGGTGAACAAGCTTTTTTTGAGGTGTGTATAACTAATCGTCTTCTTTTTTACAAAGCAATAGCAATATTCTGGGGACGGTTATTATCATGCAATTTGGGGTTGGTCCAAACTACTTTCAATTGCAGTTCTAAATTAAAAATCCAAAAGCATTCAGTAACCGCTGATTTAACCAACAACTTATTATACAGGGGGGTTATGCAATTCTGACGTCATTTTTGCAAAATTACCTAACATTTTTATGTACAAACCTGTCGGTGGTTTTGGTCGCGATTATTAATTTTGGGAATGGTTTTTCGTTTTTGAAAACGCCCAAAACTATTTTCAAAATTTTGCAAAATTCGTACGTAAACCTCCGTTTAAATTTCGGTTGAACGTTTGATTCCGAACTCTGATAAAATTCGTTTTAATTAATTTCGGACTCGAAACCTTAATACAAGGCAAAGGCTTAATAATATTCAGGGGTGTTTCGTCGACCTTTTTAACAAACAACCCCTTTGTGATTAATAAAAAACATTGGGTTCCTTTATTGCTTGCAATGGTAAGACATTTTTGCATCGTTACCTTTGGTTTCAGCCCTTCTGGAATTTTTTTTGTAATTTGTTTAATTATAAGATTTTTTTTTTGAAATGGGAATTTTTCGATTTGGAGCTTTCTTAAAACGATTATGTGGCGTCAAAGGGGTGTCGTATACCCTTCTTTGTTTCGTTACTAATTAGTTTCGTTTTTTTTTTCAGTAAGCCATTATGGAATTCCATTCTCTGATGGAGCCGTTGGTAAAACGAAGACGGAGGTGGACGAATTGGGGTTCGCCGAAGTCAACATCTATCCAGCCGGGACCTAAGGAAAAGGGACTGGACTGCAGCACAGTCCCTCAATGGTTAGTGCCTTTTGAATCCTCAACCCCTTTTACCTCAGCAATAGCAAAATAATAAATAGCGCTTTCTTTGAAATATTTTCCATTTTTACCATTTCATAATTTCCAATATGGTTTTCAAAATTGTTAACTTCGTCGTATACGATCACTCAAAAGGCAAACACAAAGGTCTGTTCATTTCCAACAGGTTTTCAGCAACCCTTAGGGCCTTTTATCATTATTTAAACACGAAATTTTTGGAAAGAACTTTAAATCTATTTTCATTGCGTTTTACGAATTGAGTTAATTAAAAAGATTAAAATTTTTGATGAACCTAATTTACATTGTGTTTTAAATTTAAATTCGATTTCTTGCAAACATTTAATTTTGGATTTGAAATTAATTAAAAACAATTAAACACGAATTGACAAAATTAAAACGAAAGGCCTTTGGGGAAGAAGAAGATGTACGAGGACGACGCCTGGATTTTAAAGGATACCCTTTAAAAAAGAAGCAATAAAAATAAAGATTGAGTTTATTTTATTTAAAACAAACTTTTGTGTTGGCTCGGGAAATTGATTATTATTTGCTATTGTTTATTTGTTTGATTTGATTTTATGTGTATTTTTGGAGTGCCTTTTGGAACTCCACGCGCTATTTCCGGTCTGTCTTTACAGAAAAAGAAAGGTTGTTTTTGAGATAATGAAGTGTTCGGAAATTAACAAGTCGAACGTTTTGTATTTGGACAATTGTGGACTTTTTGAAGTTAAATTTGGGCTACGTGGTTTTTTGATTGTTAACTTTTGATTTAACATATTTCGGTTTTTAGTGGGGGTTGCCCCAAACTTTGTTATTTTCACACTTCATCGTATTTATTCGATGGGGCTGCCTAATTTATATTTGCTTGTCACAAATATTCTTCTTATGAATAAATAAAATAAATTTTATGTGAGTTTTCGTAATCGAAAGACTTACCCTTTAGCCAGAAAAAGAAAAATACTTTGTTAATTCTAGTGAAACATTTAATTTGTCAATTCAAAATTGTTAGGAACTTTTTTTATTTATTGTTAAAATTTAAGAAATCAAAACAAACATTTTTTTTAAGAACAACCAAACACTTCATCTCCCAAAAACAAACTGAATCGAAATCGTCGAGGAAACGCAGAGGAAAACCGCTTTTCCCACGCCGCTAATTAAAAACCAGACGTCTCAATTTCACACCCTTGTTTTTAATCGCCACTCGGTTTATCTCGCCGCTTTCGAAATATTAATAACATTAAGATAATCCCAACGAAAAAGAAACACAAGGGTGTAAATTTGGAGATGGCGCCGGCTCGAAAGCACGTGCACAGAGCAGAACTTCCGTAGTTCTCTTCGCGATAATCATTTACGCGAGCTCCCCGCGAAATCGTGTCGATCCTCTTCGCCCTTTTCGCACAATCAAAAATAATTAACTCTCGTTCGCAAAAAACGGATCGTCGCGAAAACAAACCCGAAATACGTTGTTTAACGTCTTAACGATAGTCGCCTAATGTTCTTCTTAGCGAAAGGCAAGGAGGGATCGATAAAATCCGCCAAACCACCCCTTTGGAGCATTTTTCGTTCGACTTAAGCTGCTGACATTTTAAAATGACGACGGGTCAAATTTTCGGGGGTGTTTCGTGTTCTTAATTTGCGACGTCGAAAACAGAAGGCTTTTATACAAAATCGCTTTTTCGAGACGCTCGGGCGCGCAAAGCCCCCCCGTCGAATGTGGGGGGTGTAATTAGATCTACGACGAAATTGGCTTTATCTGATTAGGGCTTTCGAATTGTCTCGGGTGCGCCTAGTGTGTTCTCCTTGATTTTCCCACATTTCCTTCGCACACGCCCGATAAGGCGTCCTTTGACGTAGATCTCGATTTTTTTAAAACTTACGCAAGATTCGCATAAGCGCCTAGCGACTATTTTTTTTTACAAATGTGGATGTTTGATAAATCACGAAGGGTTGGAAATTATTAAATTTCGTAGAATTAAATTTTGATGCGCCCCCCTCCCGAAGTTGTGCGGCCATGATTAATAGAATTTCGGAGGGATTTTCAGTATTTGCTGACATAAAAGTTATGAAACTAATTTATAATACAGGGAAAAGCGCGAGGGAAAGAATGGGAAGAGAAAAGTAAGCAAGGAATATAATAATAGAGACCGCGTCTCTCCAAATTGCTCAACGAAACGAAAAAATGTCTAAATCTATTCGAAAAGTTTTTTTCTCGCATGAACCCCAAAAGACAATTTGACACACACACACACATACACAGAGAGAGAGAGACCCACAAAAAAGAAGAAACCCCAAAAGTTTTCTTTAACCCCTTGACATACAAATAAAACCGAATTTGATGGGTCCGAAAAAAACTATTGATTCGTTAATGCGAGTGAGAGGGAACGAATATAATTATTCTACTGATTTTTCGTCTAATTTATTGGCCTATTTCATTTTCAAATAAAAAATTAAAAGTAAATATGAATTTTATGTTCGAGAAACGTATCTACCTTTGTCATGAGTGGAAGTGAGCGAAAAGATACGAGAATTTGGTAGGTGCGAGCGAGAAAAAACGATTAAATTATTTATTTAATTTTTTCAATAATTTATTAGCCTAAATTTTGTGAATGGTGCTTAAAATCGAGTGTGCACATTCGAGCTCAAAGTGGCACATTCCGATCTCGGGAAAATGAAGCGCGCCGCTCCGCGTCGCGCTTCATTTGCCTCCCTCGCTCGGAAATGTGCCACTTTTCGCTCGAATGCGCACATCTTCGTATTAACTAAATTTTTTACATTAATTTTTGGATTTGAAACGAAATAAAACGACGTATGCGCACTAGGGTGGATTAAAACTCAAAAAAAAGTTGTTTTCTTTTAGCTTGAGGGTTCAAATTGTAGTTTATATAATTAATTTAAAAAAGAAAAACCTTTTTTAATATCTTGATGTGTCCCATTAATTTTTAATATTAATAATGAATTAAAATTTATAATTTTAAGAGAAAAACTTCTTTCGGCTTAAAAACTGCAACGTGTACTCTTTAAAGTCAATCAAATATTAATAAAGATTTTTTTATAATCACCATTGTAATTTAAAAAGTAATTTAACAAAATAAAATGCTTCTATTTTTTATTAGAGTCAAAATTGAGTTGAAAATGATCATATTCGGCAATCTTTAGATGTTTAGATGCCAAAAATTGTTTTCTTCTTTTAAAACCAAAAATTTTAATTCATTATTAATTTCAAAAATTAGTGGGGCATCTCAAGATATTAATCATTTTTTATAAGCTACAACTTGTACCTTATTTGCACTTCATTTGCCTCCCTTGCTCGAAAATGTGCCACTTTTCGCTCGAATGTGCACATCCTTGTATTCATTAAATTTGTTTATATTAATCTTTCTTTTTCAAATCAATAATTCACTTATTTTAATAAATCAGAGATTTAATTATTCTGGTATAGCAACGGTTTTGAAATTTTTTATTAAAAACTCTTTCAAATTAAATTAATTATTGTAAATTGTGCTTAAAGCCGAGTGTGCACATTCGAGCTCAAAGTGGCACATTCCGATCTCGGGAAAATGAAGCGCGCCGCTCCGCGTCGCGCTTCATTTGCCTCCCTCGCTCGGAAATGTGCCACTTTTCGCTCGAACGCGCACATCCTCGTATTAACTAAATTGTTTACATTAATTTTTGGATTTGAAACGAAATAAACGCCGTATGTGCACTAGGCTGGATTAAAACTTAAAAAAAACGTTGTTTTCTTTTAGCTTGAGGGTTCAAATTGTAGTTTATATAATTAATTTAAAAAAGAAAACCTTTTTAATATCTTGATGTGTCCCACTAATTTTTAATATTAATAATGAATTAAAATTTATAATTTTCAAAACATAAACTAAAAATCAAGTGCGTTTACAAATTGTTCCCTTGAATAATGATATTGCCCCATGTGGCGCGTTGGGAAACACTGATATAGAGTAACTAAGCATTTTTTTAAACATTTTAAAAGATTTTCTTTTTTTTTTCCTATTTATTGAAGATAGTTCTTGACGTCTCAGAGACGTCAAAATTTACAATGACACCCTAAAGGATTGACGTCTCCCAGCCGTCATTGTATGTCAAGGGGTTAAATTACTTTTTGGGGGAGATGGAGTTGATTATATTATTTTTGATCTTTTTAATTAGTTCGGAAACTTTTGCTCTTACGTAACCCCATTTGGATCTTTGAACCCGGAAGTTTAACGGGGATGGTTTTAAAAATAAAAAAGCGGTTGCTTTTAAGCGGCCAAAACGTTACATAATCAGATTCCTACCGAATTAGTCAGTCGGCGATGTAAAATTAAAAGTTGATTTAGTTATCGAAGTAGTGGGTTTTTTAGGGGTACGGCGGCAATCCCTTAATGCAATAATAACGAAATGGAACAATATTGTTAGGGCGTTGCAATAAATTGGCAATTTTGTTGAGGCCTCGACGCCCCCAAGCTCGCACGTTTTATTCTGTTTACAATCGTATCAATTACGAGGAAGACTTACAACCCCCGGTAAATTAGGAGGGTGTTGTTTCTGTTACAGTTGTAGTCGGTGGGGTTGTTAAAGTTTGCGCCACATTTTCCACGCTCAAATTACTCGACAAACTTAATAAAAGCCGAGAACCTTTTACGGTCGATGATGGTTTTTCTTTCTCTTCTCTCTTATTTTGGGGGGCTTAATAACGTGTGTTCCATTCGGTTCTTAAATTGCTTAAGTAGATAATTGAGTTCATGTCTCGTCGGGTTGTGGAGAAGGTCAGTGATGATTATTTTTTCCTCCGCAATTTATACTGTTTTTTTTTTAGTTTAAAGAGAGTGGTCACATAATATTGTCCAATTAAGATTACGACATGGAGTAAAAGTAAACAACGGTTTCAATTCCATCTTTGCGTGTGGGATGAATTACACTTTTAGAAAAAATTACGTCAGAATTATTGCGGTTTATATTTGCTATTTGAAGCGCTTCATGCTAAAGCCCCCGATCGCACCACGCTTGTTACGCTGGTTGCGATGATGTCAAACAAAATTGTTTTTTGAGTTAGAAGGATAAATGCAAAAAGACCTCCTTGTATTTTGCTGCTGAATCACGTGAAAAAAAAATTATTTAAATTTTAAGGGTAGTTTTCGAAATAATTTTGCGCTCCTCGAATCGAAAAATGGAAATTATTCCTTTTAAATTTTTTTTAATTGTACTCACACTGAACAACGACTGCAATAATTTTCACAGTGGTGCACCAAAATGCGAAACACCTTGTATATAATTTTTTTTATGATCTCTAAACAAAACCCCAATAATTTGCTTTAATTTTACAAAGTAAGCGTCAATTCTAAATTAATTACGTGCAAACGCAAATTTCATTATAAAGGGTGTTTCGAATTAAAGCAGAAAATATTAAGATTTTCAAAAATTGCCAAAAACGATCGTTACGAGGCTTTGTAATTATTTATAAGAGATCGCTCGCTGCCACGTAAAACGGCACAAATTAGTGTTTTAACTGTGTTTAATTAGTGTTTTAATTGGTCACGAGTACGAAAGTGTCGGAATCGGTTTAGAATGAAAGTTCGCACAAAATTCCAAATTCGTGACGGTCGCCGGAGCGCCGGCATTCGCCCGACCACTGCGCAAGGGTGCCTTAGTGCGATCGCAGCGTCGGCTTACGGGCTTGCAGCCAAGCGAAAGATTCAATTTGCGGTACGTCTATTTTGCGTGGGTCAAACGACCGAGCAAGGTGATATTTATATATACAGGGTGTTCCAAATTGAGTAGGCTAACATGCGTATCTTTCCTATTAGTGGAGATAGAAGTTTGGTTAAATGGACAATGTTTTGCAGTTTTAGGTGCTGATTTAGAAAATTTTAAAATTCCGATTAGTTCCGAAGTAATCGTCAAAAAACTGAAACGTATATAAAAGTTAAAAGGGAAAAGCAACCCTTAAAATTTATCACACAAACACACAAAGCAATTACGAAGTTTTTAGTAGGCATTAAAAAAAATTAAAACAGTTGTCTTTTTGTGTTAGTTCTGTCGCTGTAAATTCTCTAAATTCCGAGCCTTTCAGGCTCAAAAGTCGACACAAATGAAATTTGAAATAATCATCCACCGTGGCGAATATGAAACCTAAACATAATAGGGGCGAGATTTAATACCAAACCGTCCTCTCACTCGTTGATATAAATCCGTAGATGTTTACCCATATTTCCATAGGGCAACTTAGGATCGGGGGCGAAAAGATAACTTCCACAACGCAATTAACCGCATAGGCTTATCATATCTTAGGGTTGGGACTCACCCTCTCGTTTTATATCCTAATCTACACGGATTTGATGCTTTATTAATTTTAATACAGTTTCTGAGGCGATTTATACTGATCCCATCATTCCATTGTATTATACCCCACCTCAGAAACACAAAATAAAAACCCTCGCACCATCCCCACCCGCTTTTCCTAAAACTCGCCCCCATCTCCAATTTCTTTTAAATCTTAATGGAATTTTCTCGAGAAGTTTCAAAGTGGTGTGTGTAATTTATTGGAATTCTATTGATTTGCGAAGTGCGCGGGGGGGCTGCTTTTTTAAAATGTCCTTCGTCATCCCCCGATTTTAAATTAAAATCGAGACAGGTCGAACTCAATTATCTAAAAATAAGCGCCCGATTTCGGGTGGAAGCGAAATCAGACGATTACGTCACACGTGTAGATTTACGATTAGGGGTTAAGTTGAAGGAAAACAATGGCTTAGGGATTGTATGTGACGGGAAGACTTTAGGGGGGGCGAAAGAGGGTAGAGGAAAGAGTATAATGTCGGATGGAAGTCGCTGGGAAATTGGAACGTTACGTTTTGGGGGACGTGTGTCCTGGGGGCTTACTCCTTTTTGACGATAAATCCCGCGCAAGTTAATACAAGACTTACCCTCGAAATTCGTAGTGGTTGTTGAACGTCTACCCCTCCGTGCATGCGGAAACCCCACGGTGAACCACCGTCTAAGACCACCTCTCGCGCACTCATACTTTAAGCCAATTGGTACCCGGCCAAATCCTTAGTACACAGTTCATAAAATCATCGATTAAAATAGATTATTATTATTATTAACTAAAATTATCAGCGTTTCGAAAAAAATTCAAAAAAGGACCACTTCCGCGGGGCGCACATGCACACACGGAAAAAAAATTGCCTCTACGCGAAATTTTGGAAAAAGAAAAAAAATTTCTAAATCCACCGCACACCGAGCACGTAAGTTGGCGTGCTTGTTGTTAAAATTGTTGATTATAAAATTGCACATGTAAATAAATCCATGGTGGTCACGTGTTTGGCACCCACGTTTCGAATTGCCGACGACGCTGACGTACGGGACGCCGCACGCGAACAAACTGCGCCATGGACCTCCACGGACCTTCTCCCAGCCGTCCTGCTGGGTACGTCTCCGCACGTGCGGACCTCTTCCTTTTCCTTGTGATCTCCTTCTGTACGATATCGAACGCCGCTCTCCGCCGATTCGCCCCAAAGATGTGCTACCACAAGAAAAAACTAACTTCTAAAAAACATTTTTGGGTGCGCAAAAATTAAAGTTTTTTATGTAAGAAAACGAGCGTCCGGGTGCCATTTCGATTCGAACTAAAAAAAAAAAATAAAACCAATTGCTTAAGTGATCTATCGAAGTAATTGGATGATAAATTCGCGAAGATAGGGGATGGTTTTAAGTGCTGTTTATTTAATAACAAAAGCTCCTTCTCTTTCTCCCTTTTGGGAACGACCCTACTTATTCGACTTTTGACCTTAGTTGTGCGATTTTATTGTAGGAAAAACGACAGGAACAAATGGTTCCGATCAAGCCCTTTTGAAAAATTAAAGGCACGTTACTGACAATTAATTTTAAACAGAACTCTGTGTGAGGTGTTTTGTTTTTTTTTTTGGTAATGCTGAAAAATTTAATTTTTAAATTAAGACTTTGAATTATTTATTTTACAAATATTTATTTGTACAGTGGAAACTCGGTTATTCGGACTAATTATTGTTGCAGTTCATTCGGGTAATCGAAAATTCGGTTAATTGAATGTATAGAAAGAAAAATTAATTTTAGCTATATGGGTGATTCCTAGATAACTGTGATTTTTATAACTAAAAAATAAATTAAAAAGTTATTTCTTATTTTTGCCATGGTACTGACATCCACGGTACCGACATTTGAATTTATAATTGGCCTAACTTTATAATGCGGATAAATAAAATAATTTCCTAAATAATTTCGATTGTTTACGTAAAAGTAAATAAAAATTTACTATAATGAATTCAAACGTCGTATTGACAACCGTAAATTTCAATACCACGGTACTGACATGTAATTTTATGACTTATCTTATTAAAACTAAAACAAATTACTTTAATTATATTTTTGAAACTTTAAAATAAATACACAGCTGTAAACGTTGGACAAATAGTCCCTCCTGAAAATGCTGCCAGAAGGAGTGGATGAAACTAAATTAAGATGGCGATTAGGCGGCAACTATTTCAAACTTAAAAATTGAATAAAATTCCCGGACATAAATCAAAGCCGATTATTGTTTTTACCAAACATTATTTTCGTATAATTGCAATATAATTTAATGGAGTATATATTAGACTTAAGTTATGGGAAGTAACTTTTAAATTACAAAACGAATATCAATGGAAATTTTTACATTTAATTTGAAAAATGAGAATCGGACATGCCACGGTACTGACATTTCCAGTATATTTTCGTAAGTTATTAATAATCTAAGACCACTCATGTTCCAATATCTAATGTAGGTTGAAGAAAATGATCAGATTTATGATATTAATGACTTCTTAATAAGAAAAAAATATTTTGGATGATAAATAAAATACTGGACATAAAAAATCACAGTTATCTGAGAATCACCCATTTACTAAATTAAATTAAAATTTTTGATTTGAAAGAGCTTAAGGTAAATTATATTAATGTAACAAATACGAGGATGTGCGCATTCGAGCGAAAAGTGGCACATTTCCGAGCGAGGGAGGCAAATGAAGCGCGACGCGGAGCGGCGCGCTTCATTTTCCCGAGATCGGAATGTGCCACTTTGAGCTCGAATGTGCACACTCGGTTTTAAGCACGATAAGAAGCCTCCCGTTTTAACAGGAAAAAACGAACGCGGATAATCGCGAATCCGTATAACTGAGGTCCGGATAATTGAGGTTTTACTGTATTTCTATTATTATACAGAACTTGGTAAATTTGCAAGAATTAAGATCAATAATTTTTTAATATTTAATTGTTTAAATTCGAGTTGAATCGGGGGGCTTCTCAGCAGTAGCAAAAAATTAATCGTCTAAAATGAGAAGAATTAAAAAAATTAATTAAGCCCATCAAAACATGTAGCTCTCAATTAATCGAAACAATTTCGATTGGGAGCAAAGCAAAGGGGGGCTCCTACCGCAATCTTAATCACCCTAATTTATGGTACAAGCTTTGAGTGTTAGTTTTAATTAATTTTTTACCATTCGTTTCTAAATTGGGCGCACTCGCGAAGAAGATCTAAATTTAATCCCATCGGAATTTCACATAAAACAAACACAGCACACAAAGGCCCCCCGAAATAAAAAACTTTACGAACACCATTTGTTAAAAGTGCCGCGTTTCCGGCTCATAAAATCGCACATTTCTTCGTCGTCCCTACCACCAAGCAAAAATAATAATAATAATTGAAAAATTGCTCGCGTAAACATTTTGATTTTTTTTTCGGACGGACCTTGACCTAATGGAATAATTCTACTTTTTTTTGATACCGTTCCCCTTCCTTCTTTCGCCAAATAAAAAAGGATCAATCGGGGCCACCGTGGGTTTGAAAAAGTTTATTCTTTAACGCAAAATTGAAGGTTATTTTTGCAATTTTATTCGTGCCAAAAATTTTTAAAAATATGCACTCGGTTCTGATTAATTTGAGCGTATTTATTTTGATCTTGTCATAATTTGAGAGCCGCTGAAATCCTGAAATTCGAGATTAAAATAAAGGATCGAGCTTTTTGGCACACGTTTTAGATTTGTTTAGATTTTTTGACTTACCATCCCAATGTTCCAAAGCCAAAATTACATCAACGAAAAGCAAATCGAAAGTCGCACTTTAAACAAATAAAAAAGGCAATAACAAGGCGATGACATCACTTTTAATCGGATTAAAAACCCAACTTATTAAGTTCGTCGCACACTAACTCGGTGACTTATTCTTCATTAGGCAAAAGTTGAACCTAAAACGGGGGAAAGAGGAGGAAATAACAGGCATAAACTTCGTTCCTAAAAAAGGAGCAGATGTAGGGAGCCATTCCACAGACATGCGCTTTACTTTAATCAATACCTTTATTTGTTTATTTTTATCTTTTTTTTTCTTCGGATTTTTAAACATTTCGTAATTTACAAATTTTTCTCTGGGGTACTATAATAAAAAAAAAGAGAATAGATTGAATGCTTCCCAGAGTTCGATGAAGCTTATTCTTTATTACAGTAAAACCTCGTTAACACGAATTTGACGGGACTAGAGAATTTGTTCTCGTTATAACGAAATTCGTGTTATTTTCAAGGGACCAAAACTTTTGTTATAAGGGTTCGTGTTAACGAGGTTTTACTGTATTATTTTTTTCACTTTGCAATAGTGTTTATACTTTTATTGTTAACTTCATTGAATTTTCATTTTGAATTTGGATTAATTTTTCTGCAATTTCACATTAAAATTGTAGATCGAACAGATTGCGCCATCTGTGGGGCTGGGAACGAAGAAATCATCCCCTAAACGTAGAGGGCTCTTTACTTTTACGAAACTGCGCTCTTTAACCGGGTTGAAGGTCTAAAACAGGGTTGCTATATAGCTTTGCAGGAAACGTTTCGAGGGTTTTTCAAAATTAAAAAAAAACCCAAATTATATCACAACACACACCCTCTATTTACAAAATTTGTACATATTTACAAATAGTTAACAACGATAACAATTAAAAAATCAACAAAACTTAATATTAATCAACAACTTAAAACATGTAGCTACATTGTCTTATTTCTAATCGTTTTTTTTGTGGGGGTGTGTTTTTATTTATCTTATCGTTAACTAATAACTATAGGGCTATCGATTCAAAAGTGTATCATCCCCTAAATTATATAATAAGAAACACTAAGAACGCAAAACTCGGGTTTTCATTTTTAAGGGCGCCAATTTAAAATGGAAAAAATCACAATCCAATTTTTTCCCATTTTAAAACAACAAAAAACAGCAGAGGGGCCTCAAAAAAAAAAACCACCGACTTATTAATTAGTTTGAAAAATTCAAAAAAAAACTTACGATAAAAGCGCACATCTTTTCTACAACTAAGGCACACAAAACACCAAAATTAATCTAAAATCTAACGTGTAATCGGGTTCGATAATTAAACATTTTAAGAACTAAAAACTAAATCTAATTAAGCTAAGGATTATTTTGAAAAAACATAAAACGTATAAAGTTACACACACTTACAACTAATTTTTTAACGTCCTAAATTAATTCACAAGGGTCTTTAAGTTTTCATTTTTGATCGGTTCAAAATCGTGATTAATTAATTAACATTTAAAAGAAAATCGAACATAACATTTTCAAAAAAAAAAAAAAGTAAACAATAACAGCTGAAGACACACAAAGAAAACAAAAATTCAACTTAGCCGTGCTAACAATAATTTTTTGTAAGTCAAAATTGGAGATTTTCTGCGTTTTTTTTATTAAAAAAATAAACTTAATAAAAACTTAACAAAGTCAGAAGAACAAACTTAACAAAAACAAGGGGTTGTAAAACTGTTTCTTTTTCTCTTTCTAAATCGAAATGTGTGCGTTAAAAAATCAAACAAAAACTCAACCTGAGATTAGTAACATTTAACAATGAGAGGGGAAAGAAGAAAAAAACTTAAACAAAAACAATTTAAACACAACACACACCGCTGGTAGGACGAAGGCGCGCTGCTTGTTCCTTTTCGCGTGGTCCTTTCCTCATTTTTTTTTATTTGCCAATTTTTTTTATCATCTGCAAAAGCGCGAAAATTATTATTAATTTTTTTTTACACTAAATTAATTTTGAATTATAAAAAACAAATAAAAGCTCTTTGATAGCGGTCGTTATGAAACGAAAACGCGTTTCTGCACTGTTTGTAAATTAAAAAAAAAATGTGGACGAATGCAATTCGAATTTTTTTGAATTAAACGAAGCTCATATTCTGTTTTAGAAAAGCGTAAACGTTGGAGGATTTTAAAAACGAGCTTTTGAAATGTTGCACCCGTTTTTAGGAAATATTTTAATTTCAATTTTAATTGGCCATTCCTTTTGACTTGTTTTCTTTTTATTCGGTCTAGCTCGAACGCAAAAAAAGCCTCGAACATCGGAAAAAAAAGAAGAAAACAATTTAAAATAATAAAGCGCCCCTTAGCTAAATTCGAATCGGTCCGTTCGAACTTTGAAAAACGCGAAGATGGGAAATATTTTTGCAAATTTAAACGCGCGGAGACATCGTCGACCTAAATTTAGAGATTTTTGGCACCTATTCAAGTCGTTCGAAGTCTCTTACAAAAGCCGTTAGTTTCCCTTCTTGTCCGAAAAGATAGTTTGCATGTTTCTAAGATCGCGTTGGCTTTGAGGGGATGAAAAGGGTGCCCGCTTTGTAATTTACACGAACCCGCTCGAATTTCACACGCGAAGATAACGAAATCCCTTTGTACAAAAGTTAACCGAAATAAAATTACGATAAATCTTACCCTTTAAAAATTGGGGCGATGCAGCGTGCTCGTCGATTTGGTAATTTTTCTTCTCTTTTGGGGCTTTTTCGGTCTTCCACTTTTGATTTTCTTCTTCTTGTTTTTTGGATGTAGATGAACTGGGTTGAAAAGTAATTTTTCGAAAACGAATATGATGGAACAAAGCAGCGCACTTTTTGTACCGGTATTTTCAAACAGAAACTTAACAAAACGACGCCCGGAGTCGCCCGGAAACGGACGCTCCGGTCAAACTTAACGGCAACAACTCTTGGAATGATTTTTTGGGAATTATCGAATGGTTTATATAGATAATCGTCCCCCTCTTAGGGTTCGATTTCTGCCCTTTTCCCCTTCTTCGATTCCGAAAAGCCCGTTTGCCGCCAAAATCCAACCGAATTCAAAGACGACGACCCGTTTGCTTTTTAATAAGGGAACAAAGCGCCGCGACCCCATGTACGAAACTTTCGCTTTTAAATCCCTTCGGTTGTCCCTTTTTAAATTTACATACATTGTGCGTGTGTGCAGGTTCGCATTTATTTTGCTGACTGGGTCTTTTCTACCTTTTCCCGCCTATTTTTTCACATTCTCACGCTCCAAACTTTTTTTTACACACTAAAACAATTATTATGCGTAAATAATTATTTTTAACAATGTTAACACTCAGTTTTATATTTCTCTTCGCAAGGATATGACATTTTAAGTTTTTAGTTATTAAAAAGCAGAAATTTTTTAGCTTTTATATCGTTTCAGTTCTGTGCGAATTTCTAAATTGCAAAAATAAACTCTTGCTTGTAGATTTTAAAGGTAATACAGTCGAACCTCGATAAGTCGAAGCCGAAGGGACAGCAAAAATAATTCGTCATATCAAAAACTCGAGTTACCAAAAGAAGTTCAGTTAAATATTTCCGTGTATATATATATCATTCATTTTTTATAGAAAATAACCAAAATTGACCTACAATCATTATTATTTATTTTTATTAAGACCCTAAAAAATATAGTTATTTACATATTATTTACTGTTAAATTGAAAGTAATCTAAAATTGTCTTTTGCTTCATTGCTCCAAAATGTTACGTTTCTACAAATTTTTCCAATGATCTCACCGATAATAATATATCTGTAGGAACATCTTCTTGAGCACGTAGGAATAGAGAAATAGTATCTATTGCATTGTAAACTTGAGTTGTTGAAGGGATGTTTACTGTAACATCTGTATCACTTTCATATTCACTTTCACAGTTTTTTATTTTCTTCTAGCACTTTACTTATAATGCTTTCATCGCTAGGAATTTCAGCAACTTCCAAATCTTTATCAACGTTGACATTTGTCATTTGTATCTTCAGCAGCTACAATTAGGTCTCTGTTTTTTAAAATGGTTGATAAAGTGTTTGCGGGAATACCAAAATCTTTAGCTATATCCTTTTTTTTTGAGCCCACGTTCCACTTCTTTTATAAGATTAATTTTCTCCCTTATGGTTAAACTTTTAATTTTCGTTTACACTCCATGTTAATACGTAAATAATTTTAGAAAAAGTATTAAACTTTTTTAGATTTTCTGTTATACTCTGTTACAAACTATAAAGAACGTAAAACACATTTGTTAGTCTTCGTAGTCGACGAATAACTAGCAAATTGAAAACTAAAATGCAAAAATAGTTTCTTTTTTTGTAAAATAAACGGTAATACCATCTCAAAAATTTATAACTGTTCATAAGGCATTTAAACATAAATTAGTTTTTAAATCCAATCGAAGTGCCGCCGTCAAAACATTCTTGTAGTATAAACCTTTTATTCGTAGTTAACAATAGAGCTTTTAAAGCATCATTAACACCAAACCGAGCCGTCGTTAATCCTCTCTCAGGTAGAGAAATTTTTAGAAAAGTTGTAAAATTTAACTTTGAGTCATCGACCTATTTTCTAATGGAAACTTGAATTTAATGAATTGTAAAACGCTTCGACTAATTAAATAATTCGATTTATTAAATTTCGAGTTATTGACATAAAAATATTAACGTTGAGATAGACAAGTTCCTAGGGAAACTGGTTCGAGTTCGAGCTATCAAAAATTCGGCTTATCGGCGTTCGACTTATAGAAGTTTGACTGTATTTTAATTAATTTAGTTAGAAAATCGAAGGGGCTGTTTACTTCGGCGATAGTGTACCCCAAAGGCCTCGTTCCTTTATGAAGTGTGAGAAAATTCGAGCAAAAGGCATCGCATGCAACGAAATGCATTTATCCGTGGGAATCGTGCTCGAGGCCTCGTGTTCAGGTGGTTGGTACGTTGCTCGAAGGGATGCGACCCCTTCTCGATTAACTGTGAGAATTTACCCGACAAACCGCCAGATTTTTGCATTTACATAATGCACCGTTTTGCTACTTTCTTGTGGGACTCTCCCTCAAATTAAAAATCGCCCTCGGAAAAATGAAATGCGTGCGAAAAATTTTCAACCGAAAACACAAAGGGAAGTTTTTATTGCGGCGCCGGTTTCGGGAATAGCTCTAAAGACCCTAATCTGGCTACGTAGAAAAAGGGATTTCATTTCTAAGTTTTGTTTCGAGTTAAGCCCTTTTTTGCAAAATCGATTTCTCAACGTGGATGAAATGTATTTTTCCTAAAGGCGAAATCGACCAAAATGAGATATGAAAATCTTTATACATTTCCAAAGGAAAGAAATGTAGTTTTTTTCTTCTGAAATTCTACGAAACAAAATCGTCTTACTTCGGTAAAAAATTATCTCGATCTTCAACCCTTAAGAGCTAAAAAGGGCTGTCTCTCTGTGTGTGTGTGTGTGTGTAAAAATAAAGCGTTTTCATCGTTTTTATAAGGTATCGAACGATGCTTTTAAATCTTTTAAGCGGTTTCTATTAATTTTGGGGTTGTGTGAATTAAAAAAAAAATATATAAAAATAAAGTGGGGCGGTTTAGAAAGCGTAACGTGAGAGACGCACCGGTCTGATTTATCCCGAGGGAAGATAACCGAGAAAACCAGTTTCTCAGGTGAATTTTAGGTCGGGAAAATCCCATGCGAACGCGAATACACAAAGTCCGTTGGCATTACGTAACATCCCTAAGAATAAGGGCAAACAACTTTTCTTTTCCCATCATCTCTAAGGGCGATTAGAATGTAACCGTTTTCTCTACATTTTTGAAGGAGTTATAATAAATCGTTTTAAAAGAAATCGCTGCTAAGGCACTTAGTTTTTTTATTTTGATTGGGGGGAAAAAGCAATTCAAATCGGTCGCTTAGTTTTTAATTACAAATGGTTGGTATTCGGCAAAAATTTTACGCAATAACAATTAATTAATTGTCAGAGTGCTAATTAATTTTTAAATACAGTCGAACCTCGATAAGTCGAAGTCGAAGGGACAGCAAAAATAATTCGTCATATCAAAAACTCGAGTTACCACAAGAAGTTCAGTTAAATACTTCCGTATATATATATCATTCTTTTTTTATAGACAATAACCAAAATTGATCTACAATCATTACCATTATTTATTTTTATTAAGACCTTAAAAAATATAGTTATTTACATATTATTTACTGTTAAATTGAAAGTAATCTAAAATTGTCTTTTGCTTCATTGCTCCAAAATGTTACGTTTCTACAAATTTTTCCAATGATCTTACCGATAATAATATATCTGTAGGAACATCTTTTTGGGCACATAGGAAAAGAGAAATAGTATCTATTGCATTGTAAACTTGAGTTGTTGAAGGGATGTTTACTGTAACATCTGTATCACTTTCATATTCACTTTCACTTTCACAGTTTTTCTTATTTTCTTCTAGCACTTTACTTATAATGCTTTCATCGCTAGGAATTTCAGCAACTTCCAAATCTTTATCAACGTTGACATTTGTCATTTGTATCTTCAGCAGCTACAATTAGGTCTCTGTTTTTTAAAATGGTTGATAAAGTGTTTGCGGGAATACCAAAATCTTTAGCTATATCCTTTTTTTTTGAGCCCACGTTCCACTTTTTATAAGATTAATTTTCTCCCTTATGGTTAAACTTTTAATTTTCGTTTACACTCCATGTTAATACGTAAATAATTTTAGAAAAAGTATTAAACTTTTTTAGATTTTCTGTTATACTCTGTTACAAACTATAAAGAACGTAAAACACATTTGTTAGTCTTCGTAGTCGACGAATAACTAGCAAATTGAAAACTAAAATGCAAAAATAGTTTCTTTTTTGTAAAATAAACGGTAAAACCATCTCAAAATTTATAACTGTTCATAAGGCATTTAAACATAAATTAGTTTTAAATCCAATTGAAGTGCCGCCGTCAAAACATTCTTGTAGTATAAACCTTTTATTCGTAGTTAACAATAGAGCTTTTAAAGCATCATTAACACCAAACCGAGCCGTCGTTAATCCTCTCTCAGGTAGAGAAATTTTTAGAAAAGTTGTAAAATTTAACTTTGAGTCATCGACCTATTTTCTAATGGAAACTTGAATTTAATGAATTGTAAAACGCTTCGACTAATTAAATAATTCGATTTATTAAATTTCGAGTTATTGACATAAAAATATTAACGTTGAGATAGACAAGTTCCTAGGGAAACTGGTTCGAGTTCGAGCTATCAAAAATTCGGCTTATCGGCGTTCGACTTATGGAAGTTTGACTGTAATTTATTCGACTTTTAAATTTTTGAATGGAAGAATAAAATTATAATATAGGCGGATCCAATAAATACGAGGATGTGCGCATTCGAGCGAAAAGTGGCACATTTCCGAGCGAGGGAGGCAAATGAAGCGCGACGCGGAGCGGCGCGCTTCATTTTCCCGAGATCGGAATGTGCCACTTTGAGCTCGAATGTGCACACTCGGTTTTAAGCACGATTACGACCCCTCCCGTTTTAACACAAAGAAACGAATTTATTTGAAAATAACTGAACTCCCTTCTAAAATCAGAGCAGGGAGCGCCTCTAAAAAATTCGTTTCGTATAACACGGTTTTAAAAGACAGATCGTTGGCATTTCCTATTTTACAAAGTCCTTCGTTTCGAAGGAAAACAAAAGGAGAAAAGGAACTCCTCGAAAAGTTCATTACGAGTTTTCGTGATTCATACTCGAAATGCGGTGTGCTATATATTATGATCGCGCGCTGAAAACAGGAGCAAAGGAATCGTATATCAAGGACAAGGGAACACTCTACGAAGAATTAGTTCTTTTCACAATCCAAACGTGCAGCTGCTCCAAAAGAGAGAAGGGCCCTTTTTCCCATCAAAGACCTAAGACCCTTCTTTTCGTATTCTTCTTATTAACCTTCTTTTGATCTTTGTACAGCTGTCGTCTTGACACGTGCGTGCGAAATACGTTGTAGATATTACCCTTACAAATTTTTTTCCATCCCTAAAATCGACTTTTTTCAAGTTTAAAAATTAGGTTTAGTGAAATTTTCATTTTGTGCGCTTTAAAACGATAAATACGGGGGCGAGACGGCAACAAACAGATTTTCGTACGGAGGAGCTGAATATACAGCCTCCCCCGCCCACACCACCATGCAACCCCCGAATACACTAAAACGGAGACCAGCATACTAACATTTGGGACGCGTGTTTGCCATATAATGAAATTATTTGTTGCGGTAATTCCCTTTCAATCAATTTAATGTAGTTTCTACGTGATGCCACAGTTATTCCAAATTACGGGGGCGCAATCACCCTTCATGGGGGTACGTCTTTATTTTTTAATCTGCGCCCTGTTATCGTCCAATTTTTAGACGTGTGCATCTAATTCAAAATTTGTAGGGGTTGATCTTTCTAAATTAATTGCTGTGAGAAACACTATTGCCAAAAAAAAAACCACCAAAAATTGATTAATTTAATTTTTTTGGAATTCACCATCAATTTTTGTACAAGGAAAAAATTTAATCGCGTTAATCCGGAGCTTTATGGCGGCGACCCCGAAACAGCATAATAACCGCGTTTGGCAGGAGCGAAATTTATAATTAAAACGGCCATTAAGTTTTATGGGGGTCCTAAAATCGTAGACGAAGGGGTCGCCGAATATCTTATCCTTATTACGAGGTCGTCCTCAAAGAGAGCTCAGTTGCGGTCAGTTCGCTCCTCTCTTATTATCGCATCAAATATGCAAAGCACATTTTCGAATGCCCTTTCGGTCGCTCCATTACTCTTCAATCCCCGACGTGCGCCCCCCTTTGCCCCCATCAAATCGAATGCAAACGATTGTCCGGCGTGCAAAAATTTGATAACGTCCCACGAAAAATATTTATTACAATAATCGACTTTTAGTGTTTGGGGGGCGGCTTATTTTCTTTTTTGCCACCCATGCAGGGTTGTCCAAACTGATATCATTAAATCGAAAAATTTTAATTGATTAATTTTGTATCGTAAGGCCGTTTCGATCGATTATCCTTTCGAGAAAGTTGTGGACGTTCGGGCGTCGAGATAAGCGCGAGGGGATTTTCCGAAAAAAAAGGGCGCCCTTATTAGTTGTGCCGAAGGAATATTAAACATAGCAAACCGCTTACACGCAGAACAGCCCAAAGTTGTTGACTGAAGGTAAACAACAAGTGTGAAGGGTTTACGTCGCCGTTATCCTTGCAACATCCTTCATTCCATACCGCCCCATCTCAAACCACCTCCAATCTATTCGCCAGTAATTAAACTTCTGCCCCGTACAGAACAATTTCTCTAATTAACCATCTTGGACCAACAACCCTCCCTAACAGCTTAATTACTCGCAAGAACGTTTTCCTAATATTTTGCAAAAGACCACAGCCGGAGGATTTTTAATAAAAATGCGTCGTATTTTACGTTTTAATAACACTGTTACTTGCACGTGCTTTCCGCTTTTCTTTTTTTGGTTTTCAAACGGTTTTGCGGTGGGCGTAATTAGGGAAAACGCGAATTTCCCGATGGAAACTCGTCGTCCTTTGAGGGTTACGTTTATTTTCGATTCCTTCGGAAATTTAAGTTTGGCCAGTTTGTCACTGTGGGTTTGTCATTTAAGTTGTTTGCCCCTTTCGTAAAAATTTTAATTAAGTATAACTTTTTATATTAAAGATCTGTGTCATTTGAAAACGCAAAATTTATTTTTAAATCGCTTCACGATGGAAAAGTATCTTTTTACAAAATTATTTCTAATCACGAAGGTTTTAATCAAACTACAGTCGACCCTCGATAAGTCGAAGTCGAAGGGACAGCAAAAATAATTCGTCATATCAAAAACTCGAGTTACCAAAAGACGTTCAATTAAATACTTACGTGTGTATATGTATATCCTTCATTTTTTATAGAAAATAACCAAAATTGATCTACAATCATTAACATTATTTATTTTTATTAAGACCCTAAAAAATATAGTTATTTACATATTATTTCCTGAAATTGAAAATAATCTAAAATTGTCTTTTGCTTCATTGCTCCACAATGTTACGTTTCTACAAATTTTTCCAATGATCTCACCGATAATAATATATCTGTAGGAACATCTTCTTGAGCACGTAGGAATAGAGAAATAGTATCTATTGCATTGTAAACTTGAGTTGTTGAAGGGATGTTTACTGTAACATCTGTATCACTTTCATATTCACTTTCACTTTCACAGTTTTTCTTATTTTCTTCTAGCACTTTACTTATAATGCTTTCATCGCTAGGAATTTCAGCAACTTCCAAATCTTTATCAACGTTGACATTTGTCATTTGTATCTTCAGCAGCTACAATTAGGTCTCTGTTTTTTAAAATGGTTGATAAAGTGTTTGCGGGAATACCAAAATCTTTAGCTATATCCTTTTTTCTTTTGAGCCCACGTTCCACTTCTTTTATAAGATTAATTTTCTCCCTTATGGTTAAACTTTTAATTTTCGTTTACACTCCATGTTAATACGTAAATAATTTTAGAAAAAGTATTAAACTTTTTAGATTTTCTGTTATACTCTGTTACAAAGTATAAAGAACGTAAAACACATTTGTTAGTCTTCGTAGTCGACGAATAACTAGCAAATTGAAAACTAAAATGCAAAAATTAGTTTCTTTTTTTGTAAACTAAACGGTCAAACCATCTCAAAAATTTATAACTGTTTATAAGGCACTTAAACATAAATTAGTTTTTAAATCCAATAGAAGTGCGGCCGTCAAAACATTCTTGTAGTATAAACCTTTTATTCGTAGTTAACAATAGAGCTTTTAAAGCATCAATAACACCAAACCGAGCCGTCGTTAATCCTCAATCAGGTAGAGAAATTTTTAGAAAAGTTGTAAAATTTAACTTCGAGTCATCGACCTATTTACTAATGGAAACTTGAATTTAATGAATTATAAAACGCTTCGACTAATTAAATAATTCGATTTATTAAATTTCGAGTTATTGACATAAAAATCTTAACGTTGAGATAGGCAAGTTCCTAGGGAAACTGATTCGAGTTTGAATCATCAAAAATTCGGCTTATCGGCGTTCGACTTATGGAAGTTCGACTGTAATTTGTTCGATTTTAAAATTTTTGAATTGAAGAATAAAATTATAATATAGGCAAATCCGATAAATACGAAGATGTGCGCATTCGAGCGAAAAGTGGCACATTTCCGAGCGAGGGAGGCAAATGAAGCGCGACGCGGAGCGGCGCGCTTCATTTTCCCGAGATCGGAATGTGCCACTTTGAGCTCGAATGCGCACACTCGGTTTTAAGCACGACTACGAAGCCTCCCGTTTTAACAGGGAAAAACGAACGCAATCCGTATAACAGGCCCGGATAATTGAGGTTTTACTGTATAATCAAAATTCTTTAAGAACAATCGTAAATTAATTCCGCGTATTTATAACAAAATTTTCCGTTAACTCAAAATTAAATTTGAAACAAATTTGAAGTTAACATATTAGCTTTAAAAGCGACATTTTAAGGGCTCGTAAAGCGATAATTCAGGGGATAAATTTACGAGTAGAGATGCAAACAACTAACAGTAATAACAGAACGTAGTGACAATGAATAGGGCCCTTATTTATTGCACGATAAAACGTCAACTATAAACATTTAATGAAGCTAAACTTTAATAAACTCAGATTTTTAAACTGAAACTATTCCGAAGCACCCTGTAGGAAGCAAAAAAAAAGCAGGCCAAAGCACGTTCGAAATCGATTTTTCAAAGTTCAAACTGCAATTTAAATGTAAAGTTGCACTCGACCACCCCAAAACCCTTCATTCGTTTATTCCACCCTAAAAATTAATATTTGCACGTCCGATTGTTATTATTTGTATTAATAATCACAATTTGCAGTTTCGATTAATTGTTCTTTTTCGAATCAAACAGCTCTTCATTAATTTATTTTTAGTAATTAAAGAAAATTTAATGCTTTTCCACCACCACACAGACACGCACACACAAACACACACAAACCTTTTCATCGTCTCTTTTGGTAGCAATTGAATCGTTGGGCTTTTAACGAAATGCACCCCCATCTTTTGATAAATAAGGAATCGTACACCCTTACATTTATTTCTCAATAGGAAATACGATAAAATGTAATAGAAAATGTATCATCTTTCTCGAAAGGCACAAAATCGATCGGAAAGCTCGTCGTAAAATTCAAATCGAGCGCCCTTTTATGACGTCGCGTTTTCTCTCCAATCAAAGCGGACCTATTTTAATTAAAAGCGGCCGAATTAAAAGATCCCTTTTACGCGCCCATTTTTTTCAAAAAAAATTCTCGCGAACGCCGGTTATTTTTTTTTCCTTGTCGAAACACGATACTTGGAAGCGAGTTACAAATATATGCGCATTCGTTACAATAAATTTTCCAAAATAATTTCGTCGAACGCGAAAAAACATAAACTGCGGCTTTGTCGAATTTCAAAACCGAAACCCGCCGTTTATTTATTTATTTTTAAAAAAAAAGAGCCCGAGCACCGAACTTACTTTTCTCTTCCGTTAAATCAAAAAGTAAAGGTGACAGGGGGATGATGCGTGCTAGGGGGATGTTTTCGCCCGCTTTCTTTTCTCTTTCGTCAGACGTTCGTCATCGGCGAGATAGCCAAGTTTTGCGTCGGCAAAAGAATTGCTTAACTTCCAGAAATCTGATAAGTTTTTGGGGCGAAGCTTTGCGCGAACAAATGACCTCCCTATCTTAAGCTCTGGAATTACGTTACGTTTTCGAATCGGTTGTTTTTTTTTAAGTTATCGCAAAAATGCGCTTTGTTTAATTAATTCGATTTTTGGACGGAGGGCTCTGCTTTCGATTTTTTCGCGGGGCGCTTTTAAAAGGGAATCGAATCGGCACGAAAAAAAGAATAAAGGAATCTGTTTGGGGTTGTCGTCTTAGGGGGTGTCCCTAAAATTTAATATAAAGTCGCTCTCTGATTTGCATAAAACGCGTTAGAAAGCAAGCAGTAAGTGAAGTAAGTCTTTGCATTATAAAATCTCGAGGAACTTTTCCTGCATAATTTCTTTTTTAATTATAATAAAAGCTGCGTAAGTAAAGTCGTTAACGATTGGCGTAAAAAATTTAGGGAACAACTTTAAGCGCTTAGACACACGTTTATTGCTCTTTTAATCTACTTTAAGAATTTTTATAATTACCAAAATGTTGTTTTAAAAGTTTTAGCTTTTCGAGTTTTTAGTTTTGAAAATAGTGTTATTCGAGACCGTTGGGAGGAATTTAAAAACCCAAAGACCGATTTCGATTTGCCTTTTCCTCAATCAAAATAGGGTACATTTTGATCAAATAAGCGTTTTTATGATTTAAAAAAATATGCTTTTTAAAAAAGCGCACCAAACTTTTCTGGATCGGCCCTTTTGTTATAATTTGAAAAATAAATGGTTTTATTTGGGGGGATAATACCTGTAATTGAATATATTTTAATTTAATTTAAACGGCACTTAAATATCTTTTGGCTTTTTGGGAAATTTAGGAAATTTAATGACAATTAGAAAATTTTGCTTCTACTTAAACAAATACAGAGCGTGGCCCAAAAATTAATGGTAACTTAAAAAATAAAAGTTCAATTAAAATGGGACTGTGACCATTCGAGAAAGGGTTAAATTTTTGGAAAATAGGACTCGCAATTTTTTATAGAAATATTTCAACCCTTACAAACAAAGGTGGGCTTAGTTTAAATCGAAAATTCTACGATTTCAATGTATTCGTATTTGGCTTATTTTATTTTGAAGGTTGCGATAATGGACATATGTATGTGGCGATAAGGACTTGTGCCCCAGGATTAAAGTTTGTTTTTCCCACTGTGTCATACAGTGACTGACCGAAAATGTTGTATAACAGAAAATTTAGTATGAGTCCGACTTTTGCTTTAACACAACGCATTTTGGAAATGGATTATTTGTTTTATGGTTTTTAATTTTGCATTTAACTAAAATTATTAATAATCACGTCGAACCGATCGTGAGTGCTTTAAATAAATTGTGTTTTAGCGGCCCATCGACTTCGAAAACGGTAAATTTATTTTGATTAGCCTTTTGTACTAATTTTTGAGGCGTTTCTGTATTTTATCTCGATCCTCAGGTTTTAACTTATTTTGGGTTTGGGACTACGCATTAGGGTGGCCCGAAAAAAAACGGAATGGGTATTAGTTTTTTGGGTCCCGTATGGAAATATGTTTTTTTTTTCAAATGGTCACCAAAAATCAGCTTGATTTTCTTGCGCTCTCGCTCTAAAATAAAAATTTTCGATAAAACTAAATAATTTTAGTTCATGTTTTATTGGCAAAAAATGAAAAAAATAGAATTGCTTTATATTGTGAGGGGAAAATTAAATAAATCATAAAACATACCTTGATTCACAAAAAAAATCGCAGCGCCCTTATTTTCGATGCAATCATTACAAACTTGACGAATTCGGAATTCTGGATTTTAACCCATGTTTTTTGGCTTTTTGAATTTAGGAACTTGAACTTTTTGAACTTAGGAAGTATGAAGGTGCGCCCCTAAAAAAAAAACACATTCGAGCTGTAATTAATAATTTTAACTCTTTGTTTTTAAAGTGTCGCAAAAATGAGTGTGTTGCATCCCCATTTTGAAAGTTTGCCAAAGTTTTTAAGGGGGTGGTCGTGTTGAATCGGGCTGCTCTAATTAAACCAATAAATCATTTGAGACCAAACGGAAACCGAACTATTCCTATTTCCTCTCTACCTAGAAAATTTCTGGGGGGGTGGCATGGCGATATAAATTTTCGGCTCCAGTGCACAACAATTTACGTTTTAATTATGTTCGATAAAAAAATAAAGGGTGCTTCTTGTTTTAACGCCTTTAAATGCCCAAGTTTTAAGAATACTTTTTACGGACTTGTTTAAAACTTTTTTTAAATACGAAAAACGCTTAATTTTAATATTAGTCCATTTCGGAGAACATATTTTCTGTAAATTGCGATACATAAAGAGGACCGGGGGTGAGATGGGGGCAATAATAATAAAATATAGACCCACAAACTCAATAAAAGCTTTTTGTAATGGCTTGTGTTTGTGTCTCTTTCACATTCGACAAATCGAAGTAAAAACCATTTGTATTTTTTTTTCAAAATTTCGATTCCAAATTGTACGACTTTGGGCATTCTAAAAAACTAATTAATCTCAAGTGATCAATTTAAAACAAACCATCTCATCTCTGGTAATATTTTTTAAAAGGCCAGTTACGTCACTAAATTATACAATTTAACGATGTGAACGTGGCGCGTTTTTATGGGGGTTAGAACTGGAAGCCCCCTCGCACTAATTTTTAATCTAAAGCTTTTATGTCGTCCAATAAAAAGAACTAATTAGCGTTTTATTAGGAAATGTCGGTTTTTGGATAATAACGTTTATATTTTAATGGGGTTAACTAGCGGTTTCATCTTCCTCCTTTTTGTTGTTCTTTGGGGGTATGAAGGAAACAAATTAGGGGGCGGCTATCGATCTGTAATTTTGTCGGAATAAAATGTAACATCGGTTGGTTTATTCATTACCTATTCCGCTGAGAGACACTAAATCTGCTGCTGAAACCAAATTCTAAGAGATTTATCGAGAAAGCCGAAGTTGGCTCGATAAGTGGGGCGGCGATAATCGGTTTATTGAACAGCACCCCCGTCACAATTACGATCACCCCCTTCGGCTCGAAAAAATTTTAAGCTCGCAATCAAAACAGACGCCTCTTTTAATTTATTAATTTTTTTCGCTTTCCAAATCGATTTGGAGCTTTGCGAGAAAAAAGCTCTTCCGAAACTTGCCTGTTTATAAATGGGGGGACGTAACTGTCGCGTTAATTTCGCTTAATTTAATTACAACTGTCAAAAGTTTGTTGCTTTAAGACACATCCAACAAATTGTCATTGTGGGGCTTTGGTTGAAGAGCAAACGGGCGCATTAAAACTTGGACGAACTTCCCCAAAAGTTCGGAGGTCGCTCCTCGAACTTTGTTTATTTATTATCCTGTTCGATTTCGATTTTAAAAAAATTACAAAATTTTTTAATTTACAAAACTGTGTTTTTCAATCTTAATGGAAAGAACCAGCGCCTCTTTGATCACGAGTTGGCCTAAATGCGAATGAGTGGATGGAAAAACGACTGACTAGCATAAAAAATAAAATTGATTTGTGGAAAAAAATGTTTAAAAAAAGTTTGAGAACATTGGGAAAAACTCAAATGAAAATCTACCTATCAGAATTAGTTTCTGAAGGCTCAAATCAAAAAAAAATTGTTCCGGGCACTTTTAAAAATTATACACGATTAATCAGTTTTTTGCCTTCTACAATTTGAGTCCGGTCAGTAATTTTCTGTTCGGTAGGCCAAAAAGTGACCTAAGAGGCGCTGGCTCTTTTATGGGCCACCTTCATCATTTCAAAAATTCTAGCATCTTTTGGTATTTAACTGCTTTCAAATAGGTTCATTTTATTGATTTTTTTTGGAAAAATTTAGGAATACGGAATATGCATTTGTAATTATTTCTGCAAAAATTATAATTCCAAAAAGTCGTTGAGATGCAAGGGTGTAGACAGAATAACCATTTTTGGCTAAGAATCGTGTACAAAAAGTACAAGAAAATCGTCTTTCGCTTAGACATCATTCTTAATTCAGGGCGTTGGACGCGTTTTCTAATTCTCTTTCGCAAAAAGAAACCTTTTTTTATTTATTTACTATTTTCTTTATTTGACAAAAAAAATGCACGTCTAAGAAATAAATAGATTAAATTAACACTATTTTGTTCCAATCTTGAATTTGCAAGATTGAAGTCTCGAAAGGTCTTTGGTAATTTAAAAAAGAAACGATTTTCTGAATTAATAAAATAATCGAAGGTGGCAGTTTGCGTTTTACAAATATGCGGCTTAGTAAATAACAAAATTAAGCTTAAACAAATTAATTAAGAACGTTTTCAACGAGAATTGTTATCTAAAGCTTGGGGGTTGTCGGTGACGGAGTTGCTCCCCGGGCTCGGCGGTTCCGTTGTGGTCGTCGACGATGGCCGTCCGTAAAGGTAGCTCGTACCCCTGTACCCCGATTCGTAGGGGTCCCTCGGACGATAGCTTCCGCTCCCAAAACTAAAAAAAACAAATATGTAATTTTTTCTAAATACATCCCCTTTAACCCCTTGACATACAATGACGTCAATCGTTTAGGGTGTCATTGTAAATTTTGACGTCTCTAAGACGTCAAGAACTGTATTCAATTTTATGTTTTGTTTTCAACAATAATTTTGTTAAAAGGCACACATTTGGCGATTTGGGAATTTTGTTATTAATATAATTCTGTACTATTTAATTGTCAATTGTCCCGAGAGTAAATTAATTCTTGTAAAGTGTGCTTAAGCCGAGTGTGCGCATTCGAGCTCAAAGTGGCACATTTCCGATCTCGGAATGAAGCGCGCCGCCCGCGTCGCGCTTCATTTGCTTCCCTCGCTCGAAAATGTGCCACTTTTCGCTCGAACGCGCACATCTTCGTATTTATTCAATTTGTTTAAATTACTTTTTGGATTTAAAAAGGAAATAGCAATGTATTCAAATAAAACGACATATGCGCAGTAACATATAGTTTGATAACCACTTGTCTAGCTATACACAAGCGCAAGATAGCGCGTTGTTATATTTAATTTAGTCGCGCCAAAGAAGTATTACTTCTAACGTGCGTACATAAGTACATGCACCGGTTTTTTTTTTACATAGAATGAAATTCAGTTTTAAACATTAGCAAAATTATTAAAGTAAACTCGAAGAATAAATTATTTTAAGTTTTTAGACAACTCAAATTAAATAAATTAATAACTTGGAAAATTTTTGAAATATATTTAAGAACTTTAGAAATTTTTAATTATCATTTTTTTTGTATAACACAAATTGAATAAAACAAAACTTTATTCGGTAAATTTAAAAGGAAATTTTGATGAAAAAATTATGTATTTTCAGAAAACTCAAATAGAGTAAATACAGAATTTGTGGTTTTTCAAAAAACTTTGAAGATCATTAATTTACGCAAATAAAATTAATATTGGAGAAAACTCAATAAATAAATTATCTTAATTGTTCAGAAATATTAAATTTATAAAATTAAATACAGTCAAACCTCGATAGGTCGAAGTTGAAGAGAAACTAAAAATAATTCGCGTTATCAAAAATTCGAGCTATCGATATAAAAATATTTTTTAGTTTATGTTTTTAAAATTTACTTATTGTTTCTTTTTCTTAATAATTTCCTAGTGATTTTTTGCTAAAATCTAAATCTTGTGTCTTGAACAAGCTGTAATTAGGTTTCATTTATGGAATAATTCAATTTTTAAATATAGAAAATATTTATATGTTATATATTATATGCATTAAAGTTTTAGAATGACTTAGGTGGGGAATGTTAAAAAAAGATTGGGAACCACTGCTATACATATTTTAAAATATTTTAAAACTATTAATTATTTATTTTATGTTATTTGTGTATGCTCATAGCAGTGAACTTGAACCAAATTAATAGTTTTTTTTTGGACTCATCAAATTCGGTTCTTTTGTATGTCAAGGGGTTAAAATAATTTTTAATTTGTGGTCACCCAAATTTAAAGAACGGGCCCTCTTTCGTCGAACCGCGCTAAACAGTACGTGCTTCCTCTTCGGCCAGGAAACAATTGCGAAATGTTGCTAATTTTATTATGATTTTTTTTTGCAATAACGACGCATCCTGCGCGACCCAAAAGATTCTTGCATTTCAAATGTCGAAAAGAGGCAAAACGATTGCATAGCGGAGAGAAATCAATCACGCTGCGGACTTTATGTAGGTCAAAAGTTCACCTTCTGATCGGAACAAACAAACAAACAAACAAGTTAGCGATAATAGATTTGTGTAAGATAGGGTACGCAAAAGGGCACCCGAAAGCGGCCCCAAACTCTTGCCTTTATTTGGCCGAGCTTTTCCGCGACTTGAAATATTTCGGGCCTATTCTTTAGGTCAAGGCCAAAGAAGCGTAATCTTACCCTTGCTCTCTCCATCTATCGCGACTGCTGTTTTTGCCCCCATAATTCCAGTTGCTGGCGTACCCAGACCCATAATTGCTATAATCGGGCCGACCTACGGCAAAATAGTAACCTCTTCCCGAGGTGTCGAAGCCGCTTGAGCCCCTTGTGGTTTCATCCCAAGGCCTGTAGCCTCCACCTCCGCCTCCGCCCCCACCTCCGCCACCTCTGTTATAATATTTGTCGTAATTGCGGTAGCGATCGTCGCGGTCATATGGCTCATATTCGGGCCTGCGGTCATATCGATCCCTCTCGTAGCGATCGAACCGGTCGTACCGATCGTCGTACCTCCGATCGTAATCGTAGTACCTCCGATCGGCGTCGTAGTACCTCCGATCGTAATCCTCGTAATATCGCTCTTTGTATCGGTCGTCATAGCGATCCCTGTTTCGGTCGTCGTACCGGTCGTCGTAACGATCCTCGTATCGGCTCCGGTACTCGTTGGGGTACCGGTAGTCGCGGTAATTGTTGTAATAATCGCATCGTATGCATCTTTTTTCTACGTTCGTGTTGTCCCGTTCGCGGGCTTCCGGAGCGTCCTCTGGCTTGATGGGCCTCGAAGCCAAAGGTTGCGAGGACACCGTTGCCCCGGAACCATATCGATTTGGGTACTGCGAATATTGTGTGTCTCTTTCTATTCTAGTCGATGCGGCCGGACCGAAAACGTCTTTAATTGTCGCACTTTCCGCTTGGGGCGTTAGAACCACTAAGAGCAGAAGGGGTAGGGAAATCTTTTTCTGACGATTCTGCAAAGAAAAAAATCATTTCTTTATAAAGATTGTTTACTATTTTTTTTAATTCTAAACAAATTGGGGCTTTGTTTTAAAACTAGTTCGAAGAAGAAATTAATTTAATGGGGGGATTAAATAATAAATCAAAGGACACTTTGTTTTTGTATTTTTTAAAAAAGTAACCATCCCCTTCTTCTCGGAAACCAAGTTTTCTTAAATAAAGGAATTAATTATTTTGCAATTAAATGTGGGGGGGCTCTCTGTGAGGTCGAGCTCCCATCATTGGCGTGCCGACTCGTTTTTAAAAATCGGAAGTGCGCCATTAATTATTTAACAAGTATTTTATACATATGCGGATTCAGACCATAAAGATTGGAATTGATAGTTGGGTTCATTAACATCGTTTTTTATTTATTTAAACATTCTTGTACGTTTTATATTTTTCTCCGTTTCCGAGGATTCTGTTGCGAGTTCGTTATTATTTTTTTTTTGGAAATCGAATGGGATTTAATTAATGCGAAAAATAAAAATGTCTGCGTACTTCGAACCTTATGTAATAATAACAACCTTGAATGTTATTAATTTTTAATTCAATTGTATTGGATTTTTTCTCACAGAAATCAGCCTTTTGTTTCGGTTAATTATGATTATTATAATTATTATTAATATTTCGTTTTGTTAAATTTAGAAATACGGTTTTGAAATGATTAAATTATAGCTTGGGAAAACTAAAAAAAAATTGGGGGTAATAAAATACGTTTGTTTACAACCACTGGTGTCTAATAACAAGAGGGCGACTGTAATCAAATATTAATACGGCCAGAGACAAAGTCAAAGCCAAAAGCGTACAACATTCGATTTAAAAATTTATAGGAGCTTTTTTTGTAAAACTCAAAGTTCAAAATTACAAAATCAATTTTTGTTATTAACAAATTAAAATTGTTTACTTAGAATTAATTCACGTCTACATCTAAATCATGGAAATTGACGATTTTAATTGCATTAAAATTTTGTTAATTAAATACATTGTATATTTTTGCAAGTTAATTAATTTGCGATTTTGGAATTGGAATAATATTTTTTTTAATGAGCTAGTTAACTTTTAGGGTTTGTTTAATACATAAATTTAGATTTGAAATTGTTTTTGCTATACCTTTAGAAAAATCAATTATGCTTTTTTTCAAAATTTTGGTGTTTTAAAAACGACCCCTTTTGGCTTAGAGAAAATTAATTAGATTTGAGTGTTATGATACATGGTCTTCAAAAATTTTAACATAAAAATAATGTTTGATTTAAAAAAAAATCATTCTTGACTTAATCAATTTCTTGTGCTTTTAAATTAATTTAAAATTTGATTTTGATTTGGCTTTGGTTTTGGTTCTAAAAAAAGTTACACTAAAACTTCGCCCCTTTGTCTGCTTCGCTTAAATAATGAAAACTTATGCGCTCACCTTAAAGAATCCCATTGTAATCTCAAAAAAAAAGGCCCTTAGAAACCAATCAAAGCAGAATGCGTCCCATAAAAAAGTGTCACTAGTATCGTTCGCACATAG
This sequence comes from Sinopyrophorus schimmeli, assembly GCA_036325965.1. NCBI lineage: Eukaryota > Metazoa > Arthropoda > Insecta > Coleoptera > Elateridae > Sinopyrophorus > Sinopyrophorus schimmeli. Next base: position 273,685 of record JARFIZ010000407.1, read on the forward strand.
AAAAAAAAAATTAAGCAGTATACTTTGTCCTACGTTTATTGTCGAAAAATAATGAAAAACGAATGGATCTCTTCGTCAGCGGTCCGTGTGTTTTATAGAGAGTAAAACGCCGGCATGTTCACATTCTGTAACCTTGCTCCACGGTGGGAGTCGAAAAAAAAATAATATCTGGTTATCGTACTTTAATTTTTCTGATTCCGCGCTTCGATGCCTCGAAAATTGTGCTGAACTAATGACAAGTTTGCCAAACTCTTTTTCTCCAAAAATACATCCCTTATTTAATTATACACTGAACCGAATCATACGTGCCTTATAAAGCACTCCCATTTCCAATTAATTGCCTCCAAAAATATACTCGAAAAGAATCTCTTATTAAATCAATGCCAAAAAGCTTGATTTTTATTTCGGGGATTTCGTTTCCGAAGTTTTCTTCTTTTCTATTAATTCGTTTACGACGTAGCTTTTTCCTAGTCAAATTTTGATCAAAATTAAAACGCGTAGTAATTATTTTTAATGTTCAATTTTTATTTTTATTGTGACACACGCACACACACACACACACACACACTCAAATATGGCGACATTTCTTTATTTTTTTTTCGTGTTACGACGCATTCTTTCCCAACAATTCTTACACAAATTTTTTCGAGAAGCCTTGAAAATGAAAGACAAATTACGAGGTACAGTCAAACTAAGAAGTAATCAACACCCTAGAAACAGACCTACTGTAAACGTACTATTCCAAGGGACAAAAGCAGGCGCCGCATGGTTAAAAAACAATTAAGATCGATCTTTGTAATTTTTGGTACCTAGAACTAAAGGTACAAAAATTACAAAGATCAATCTTAATTGTTTTTTAACCACGCAGCGCTAGATTTTGCCTCTTGAAATAGTACGTTTACTGTAGGTCTGTACGTGCGCGTTCGAGCGAAAAGTGGCACATTTCCGATCGAGGGAGGCAAATGGTTTTATATTGTAATTTTCGGTGAATGCATTATTCAAAATTAACGATCCGTGCATTGTAATATTATTTTAAATTTTCTTATTTTTTTCGTTTGCAAATTAGCTTGGAGGAAATTCTCATAAGTTGCTTTTCGAGTACGATTGCCCCCGAATATTTATTTAAGGGAGCCTGTGTTATTAGACAATCAAAATTATTGCAACGCCGCGTACGATTTTAAATAATCGCATTGTTTTTTTCAAAAACAAATTATGATAAATCGCAATCTAAGGTCAGCACTTGAATTAATTTTATCAGTGCAGCTGCTATTTATTTTTCGAGTCATTTTTGTGTTTTGTTGTTCATCGTCTTTTGCCACTGTCGGTTGTGCCTTTGTGCTCTGTAAATAAATTGTGAAAAAAATCAAGGTAATATTTTGAATATTTCTAAAAAGAATTCGTCTCGAAATTTAATTGTTTGTAATTAAAAATTAGGACTTTTAAATAAAACTGCGCCATCCGGCGTTCAAATTGCGTTTTTTTCGTAAAACACGAGGGTGCGCTTTTTTTCTCAAAAACTACCGGTCGGATGTTAGGTTATTTTTGGGTGGCGTATTGAACGAGGAAACACCTATAAGACCTTTTTCAATTTTTCGGTCTAAAGCAGTGTTTCCCAACGTGGGCCCACGCCCCACACGGGGGCAATATACATTATTCAAGGGGACGATTTCGAAACTTGATTTATTATATGTTTTGAAAATTTGTTTATTGTTTTGTTTCTTAATAATTTCTTGCGCCTTGAACAAGTTTTAATTAGACTTCATTTATGGAATAATTCAATTTTTAAATGTAAAATAAATAAACCGGTGTGTGTTCTTATGTGCGCGCATGAGAAGTTATGAGGTTAGTAATAACAAAACCTTCCGAACCAATATGTTCATAATATCGAGATGTGACTGTATTAAAAATTTATAAATCTATTGCTTATTACATGTTAAAAAACTTTTGGTGTTAGAATTCTCAGCTTTTTGGCATCAAATAAAAATTTAAAAACATTAAGTTGTCAAAAAGGAATCGTAATTAAAAAAAGGTAAATTTTTTAAAACAATATGGACTTAAATATTTTGAACAACTTTTGATGTTTGGTTTGGTATCCTTAAATTTTTTTAATATTAGATGCGATCTTAAGATTCTTACACAACGCCCGTAATAATTTTGGAATAAATGCAATTGGAGAATTTTGATTTTTAAAATTAAAAAAACAATACAGTCAAACCTCGTTTGTATTGTACCCTATTAGTACGAAGTCGTCTTCTTCTTGCGTACATTAGTCTTTCCTTTTCAAATCCAAAAATGAATGTAAACATACTCAATAAATACGAGGATGTGCGCGTTCGAGCGAAAAGTGGCACATTTCCGAGCGAGGGAGGCAAATGAAGCGCGACGCGGAGCGGCGCGCTTCATTTTCCCGAGATCGGAATGTGCCACTTTGAGCTCGAACGTGCACACTCGCTTTTAAGCACTATTCACAAAAAATTCGACGAAAACTCAATAGAACAATTTTAATCGTTCCCTCTCACTCATATCGACGCGCTCCTCGTATCTTTTCGCTCTCTTCCACTCATTTTCTATGGTAAAAACGTTTTATATCAAAAAATGTTACCTATGGTACCTAGAACTAAAGGTACTAAAATTACAAAGATCAATCTTAATCGTTTTTTAACCGCGCAGCGCCAAATTTCGTCTCTCGGAATAGTACGTTTACTGTACGTCCGTTTCTAGGGTGTTGATTACTTCTTAGGCTGACTGTACGAAGCTGGAAACGGAACGAACCCCGCGGTGGGACGAAGGGCACCTATTTCATTATCGAATTAGATTTTGGGTGAAAAGTCTTTGTTTTTCAATTTATTCGTTTAACGAACCGGAAGGATATGACGAAATTATAGGTACATCGTCCATAATTTATGTGTTGCAGCCATTTTTCGTAAATACAATGGGCTTCTGGTCGGCGAGCGCGCGATCCGTGACCATTAAACTTGGGGCCTTTGTTTTTGTCTAATTTTATCGCGGGCTTCTCGAAATTTTCGGAATTACAAAAAATCGTCGTCAAAGGCGAATTTTTCGTACGTGTAATTTGACGAGCTCTGCACGATCTCTATGCTGTTTTTCCTTTTATAATTATTGTTATTAACTTTTGCTTTTGTTGTTCGACAAGCATTGCAAGCATTCTTGTTAGAAATGCGCAAATAAAAGCGAAGTCGCTTCGTTTAAACCAGCCGTTCTCAAACTGTACGTGACCGCGTTTCCCTTCGAAATGTTTAATAAAACGACCCCTTTCCCCCCCGCCACTTTGAAAAATCGTATTTCTATTTGAAAAATTTTGAATTAATGTAGGCAAACATTTTGACTTGCACTGCTTTTCTTATTTGGACAATTTATAACTTATTTTAATTACATTTTGATTTTATTTTTGGTGGCGCTTTAAAACCAATAGGTGATCTTTTTATTTATTTTTTGAAGTTGCCTAAAAGGCGACGTAAATATTTTAAATAATTTATGGAGAAAAATATGAAAATACAAGAGTGTTTATGGCTGCTTTTCGAAGCCGCCCCCCCGATGTATATTTTTTTCTTCTTCTGCGTATTAAAGATAAAGAGGAGATCTCGAATACATCTTTCTAAGCCTTGGGGAAACACTAAATATTACATTTTGTTTTCAATTTATTTTCGAGCTGGGGAAGGTTTGCCATAAACAGAAATGAACATCATAATACATTGCGGAAAAGATTTTAAACTTAAATTTCTTCCCTTTTAAATATCAATAGCGTCCTTTTTGTTTATAAATTGTAAAATAACAAATACACGGACGGTTGTTATTTTTATTGTGATATAAGGTGTACGAACATTCTGATCACTCATCATAAGGCATTATAATTTTGTAATTAAAATTTCCGAGATAAAATTTAATTAAACATAATTAATTTTTAATTGTGTGACCCCAGGTGATTTTTGGGACCACTTTATTTTAGCTAAATTACAGTTAAATTTTTTGCGTATTAAATTCCTTTTTTTTTGTGGGATCTGAAGGCGAATTTTGCGAAGTTCGTTGCTCTTTTGCTTTGGGGCAAACGTCAGTTTTTTTGCCTTTTTTGAAATGATGAGGATGTCCTGCAATTTAAGAAGTCAAGTTTGACGTGCGCGGCAATGTTATTTCGGAATAGAGGGGGAATTGCGTTTTTGGATTTGAAAAATTCCGTTTGCGCCCCCATTTAGTATTTTGCGTAACAATGCGATTTTGAATTAAATTAGTCGTATTGTTGGCGGCGGTTCCGTGTCTAAAGACGTTTATATAACGCGTTGTTATTTCGGGTAATGTTGCGTTCTGGCGTATTAAAATTTTTGTTGGTCATGATTTTAGGTTTTTTTCTTGTTGCCCAAAATGGATGTACAGTAAAACCTCGATTATCCGGACCCAAGTTATACGGATTCGCGATTATCCGGATTGTCAAGCGCGTTGCGAAAATTAAACCTCGGAATTTCTTACTAAATATTTTATTTTGTATTTCGCACTAAACAGTGTTTTTTGGCTTTGTTGATTTTTAAGATAATGTGCGACTGTTTTATTTAGTGATTAATATTTGTTGTAAACATATACCTAACAATTTGACTAAGTTTTTTCCTGTTAAAACGGGACGCTTTGTAATCGTGCTTAAAACCGAGTGTGCGCATTCGAGCTCAAAGTGGCACATTCCGATCTCGGGAAAATGAAGCGCGCCGCTCCGCGTCGCGCTTCATTTGCCTCCCTCGCTCGGTAATGTGCCACTTTTCGCTCGAATGCGCACATCCTCGTATATATTGAACGTATTTATAATCATTTTTGCACGTGGTTATATTTAATTTAGTCACGCCAAAGAAGTATAACTTCTAACGCACCGGTTTTTATTTCAAATTGTAACTTTCTATCGTTTAAGAAACTTTGATTTTTTTTTGGGTTTTACAATCAAGATATGTCTTTCCTGATTTTTTTCCCAAGAGATTTAAGATCCAAAAGGACCATAAAAAAGTTTAATCAAATTGTATAAAGGCTTAGCTATAATTTTGATTTTGTAAAATTTGAACGTCCTGTTTCATAAGTAAATTATTCTAAATAATTAAATCCAATTTGTTTTAAAGGGTTTTCAATTAAAATAAGTACTACCTGATTTTTTTCTTAAGAGATTAAAGACCCAAATACACATTTTAAAATTTTAATTAAAATTCACAAAGACTCTGATGCAATTTTGATTTTCTAAATTTAGAATTTTGTATTCTATGGAAGATATTTTTTAAATAATTTTGTCGATTTTTTTTAAAAAGCTTTACAATCAAAATAAGGACCCCCTGATTTTTTTCTTATGAAATTAAAGACCCAAAAACACATGGTAAGAGTTTAATTGAAATTCGCAAAAGTTTAGATACAATTTTGATTTTTGGAATTTACAATTTTTTGTTCTATGGCGTCTAGATTTTAGATCTCTTTCGTTTTTAACGATATCGCAAAAACTAAGGGCGTGACGAATTTTTAAATGTGGCGAAACGCTGCACGGGGCTTGCGCCTACTTATTTGCAATTTTAACGTGCGGCGCGCTTTTTTTTCGCCGAAACTATCCGTGCGAATCGAATCAATTTTTGCGAGAATGCATATTAGCAAAATATAAGAGGACCTTTTTCGATTTAAGGACCTACGAGCACCCAAAAAGTTTTGGCGCCCCAAAAACTGTTCTGATTTTGGGTTATCTTTGTTAAAAAATTTTGGGAATTTTTTCTAAGTTAATGAACTTCGATTTCAACTCTGTGTTAGCTACAATGGTTTAGATTTTAATTTGCTTTATGCAAAAATGCAAAATACAAAGCCCAAATAATTCAATTTGTAATTTTAGGAATTTTAATCAACTTTTTTTTTGCAACTTTTTAAGAGAAACCGACGCATTATTTACCTAATTAGTAAAACACTTTCCCTGAGTAAAATAAAGTCATCAATCTTGAAGTAAGGACACAAAGAAAGTCCTTTAGAAAAAAAAACACGAAACGAGCTTGTAAAATTTAAACACCATTTAAAATTCCCAAGATCTGGCAGATATTTAAAATACAAAATGCCACGATACAAATCAGCGAATCCTTGAAAAGCGTAGAAACACGTTGTAGATATTCAGATTTGGCAAAACAGAAATTTCAGCGGCAAAACGAAGGTCCGAGACCGGACGCGTCACGCTTTTGGCACCGTTTCCGGTTTTCCTCGGTACGCGATCGCAGTATTTCCATTGTTGTCCGACTCATCAAACGCTTACCTCCTCCTGTACACACATTACACAGGAATTTAACCACATATATAATTAGACACATAACCCAAAAAAGCCCTTTGAGCCAGCGATTGCCAAACTGGGGTGCGCGCGCCTTAATGCGAAAGGGGGCGGAAAACGTTGAACAAAAATAGAATTTTCTTCAATTTCAAAAAGGCCCCCGTGTTGTTCAAAATTCTTTCTATTTTTATACAAACAAAAAGTAATTCATCCCCATTTTACATTAACCCCTTGACATACAATGACGTCTAGGAGACGGCAATCGTTTAGGGTGCCATTGTAGATTTTGACGTCTCTAAGACGTCAAGAACTGTATTCAATTGTTCCGAAAAAGGTTTGTTTTCGACAATAATTTTGTTAAATGGCACAAAATTGGCGATTTGGGAATTTTGTTATTAATATAATTCTGTAATATTTAATTGCGAATTGTCCAGAGAGTAAATTAATTTTTGTAAAGTGTGCTTAAAGCCGAGTGTGCGCATTCGAGCTCAAAGTGGCACATTTCCGATCTCGGGAAAATGAAGCGCGCCGCTCCGCGTCGCGCTTCATTTGCTTCCCTCGCTCGGCAATGTGCCACTTTTCGCTCGAATGCGCACATCTTCGTATTTATTCAATTTGTTTAAATTACTTTTTGGATTTAAAAAGTAAATAGCAATGTATTCAAATAAAACGACATATGCGCAGTAACATATAGTTTGATAACCACTGGTCTAGCTATACACAAGCGCAACATAGCGCGTTGTTATATTTAATTTAGTCGCGCCAAAGAAGTATTACTTCTAACGTGCGTACATAAGTACATGCACCGGTTTTTTTTTACATAGAATGAAATTCAGTTTTAAACATTTAGCAAAATTATTAAAGTAAACTCGAAGAATAAATTATTTTAAGTTTTTAGACAACTCAAATTAAATAAATTAATAACTTGGAAAATTTTTAAAATATATTTAGGGGGAAAGTGGCATGAAACAGCCAGTTTTAAAAACAGGGATAAATAATATAGAAGGACATAAATAAATCAATTTTTTTTTAAAATCTGTAATTGTTCATGCATTTATGTACGTAATGTCATAAAACATTTTTCAAAATTAACGATATTTTTCGACTTCTAATCATTTATAAAAAAAATAAAATTTGGCTTTTACATAACCTATAGGTATTGAAACAGCCAACCCAATTTTTGAAAAAGCCATGTTCTTATTACAAGATTAAAACTGCACATTAACGAAGATATTATTTAATAATAATCTTAAGCTATAATTTTAGATCTTATATAATTATAAAACGTTTTAAATAACGCAAACTCTCGATAAAATATTTACTTACATAAATCTAAGAAACTGTCAAAAAATTTGACGTTTGAGATCAATTATTGCAAAACTTAAAAACGTTTTTAGCAAAATAATGCAATTTCCTTTTATGCCACAGGATTTATATGCCCAACCATTACAATTTTGCATCGGTACCACTCTTGATTGCTGTTACTACAATTATTATTGCATTTTATGGAATTAAAAGGTGGCTGTTTCATTACACTGCAGTCCGGCTATTTCAAAACATATTCTCTCAAGAAACCAAATCCGAAAATTACTATGAAATCAAAGATTAGTCTACAAAATATATACGTTATTAGAAGGCCTAATATATCTATAAAATTATAGTGTAATCATATTATTATTAGTTTTGTACGTATAGGCGTTAGAAAACAAATAAACTGAACTCAAAACCTTACTTTTTGACGACAAAATCTTCAATACGTCGTATCGGCGCCGTTTATTGACGGTGAACGGACAAATTTTTGTGGGGGATATCTGGCTAGTGTTGCTATCTTAAAATAATAATACATAAACGATTCGTATGAAAACTACCGCGTAATTGATAATGGCTGTTTCAAAACTTGGCTGTTTCATGCCACTTTCCCCCTAAGAACTTTAGAAATTTTTAATTATCAATTTTTTTTGTATAACACAAATTGAATAAAACAAAACTTTATTCGGTAAAAAAAGAAAATTTTGATGAAAAAATTATTATGTATTTTCAGAAAACTCAAATAGAGTAAATACAGCATTTGTGGTTTTTCAAAAAACTTTGAAGATCATTAATTTACGCAAATAAAATTAATATTGGAGAAAACTCAATAAATAAATTATCTTAATTGTTCAGAAATATTAAATGTATAAAATTAAATACAGTCAAACCTCGATAGGTCGAAGTTGAAGAGAAACTAAAAATAATTCGCGTTAACAAAAATTCGAGCTATCGATATAAAAATATTTTTTAGTTTATGTTTTTAAAACTTACTTATTGTTTCTTTTTCTTAATAATTTCCTAGTGATTTTTTGCTAAAACCTAAATCTTGTGTCTTGAACAAGTTGTAATTAGGCTTCATTTATGAAATAAGTCAATTTTTAAATATAAAAAAATATTTATATGTTATGTATTATATGCATCAAAATTTACGAATGACTTAGGTGTGGAATGTTAAAAAAAGATTGGGAAACACTGCTCTACATATTTCAAAATATTTAAAAACTATTAATTATTTATTTTATGTTACTTGTGTATGCTCATAACAGTTAAGTTGAGCCAAATTAATAGTTTTTTTGGGACTCATCAAATTCGGTTTTTTTTGTATGTCAAGGGGTTAACGTATAGATTGGGCTTTAATCACAACTAAAAAAAAATAGTTTACCACTTCGATCGAATTAAAAAAAAATAAGTACATAGCCGAACGTATCGGTCAAGAGTTATTAATTTTTTGATCAAAAACCTCGACGAACTTCGAAGTTGGAAAATAAGCAGAAGCGGCAAGCCTTAGGGGTTGTGCAAGCAATTTGCAAGTTTGCTTTACAAGTTGGGGGCAGAGAAGTGTATTCTCCAGCTTTACTTCGAAACACACACACACACACAAACTAATATTAGATATGCATAATCCCGAATATCCATCCTCTTAGTTTACATAACCAAAGCTCATCGATGGGCCTTGATCCAATAAGGCGATGAGCCACTCGGACCTATGCTTTTACACCCCTTGAAAAAAATTAAATTAAATAAATGTCCGAGGGTCTCGACGAATTTTCTTAAAGGAGATTTATTAAAAAAAAGATATAAACGTGACCGAATCTCGTTTAATTAGCAGCTCGTGCAAAATAATGCAGATAATTAAGTCGGAACAATGCTTTTCGAAAACAAAAAAATTGTTTTATGCTACAAAAGCTTTTATTTGTAGTTCAAAAACAAAAATGCAAAAGAGTAGGTGACACAGAGTTGAAACGGGGTTATTAATCTCAAGGTTTAATAAAAATAGGCGAATTTATTCGCCTATTTTTATTATAATTACAGCACATACCATTTTAATGTGCTTCGATTAACCTTGCTATTATTTTAAAAAAAATGCTATATAAGTCATTTTAAGTGAGGTAATTCTGGACTATTTAAAAGGTTCGGAAGTTCCAGATTCGGATTCGTCAGACTTTTTGGGTTCGGATAGGTTCAAAAAACGATAGGCGTGCTATTTGAAATTTTATGAGAAAAACGGGTTTCGAAGAGTCAGACTTGAAAGAAATTTTTTTGAAATTTTCACTTTGAAAAATTGAAGCTTCGTTATTTGTGGACGGATCTTTAAAAACTATTCAGAATCGGATTTGGCAGCCTTTTTGGCTTCGGATAGGTCTAAAAAACCGTAGGCGTGCTATTCCAGAGCTTTGGGAAAACGTTTTGAAAATTCAAAATCGATGGGTTTTAACCCATGTATTTTGGCTAGAAAATGAAAAAAATAGAATTGCTTTATATTGCGAGGGGACGTTCCTACGTACCCCTAGTGACTATAACCGGTGTCATTTCCCCGCGCTTCCCTCTAAAATAAAAATTTTCTATACAAACCAAATGATTAAAAATACGTACCCTTGATTCACTAAAAAATCGTAGCGCCCCTTTTTATCGATCCAATCATTACAAACGACACGGATTCGGAATCCTGAGGCTTTTAACATAAGATACATGTATAATATGTATAGGGCGCGACGTTAATTTTTTTTCCCCGATAAAATATAAAATATTGCGATTTTTAGCGCTGATTTTGAGCCAATTTTGAACTTTCAAAAATTGTAGCGCCGTTATTTGTGGACGGATCTTTAAAACTATTCAGAATTCGGATTTGGCAGCCTTTTGGCTTCGGATAGGCCTAAGAAACCGTAGGCGTGCTATTCCAGAGCTTTGGGAAAACGTTTCGAAAATTCAAAATCGATGGGTTTTAACCCATGTATTTTGGCTAGAAAATGAAAAAAATAGAATTGCTTTATATTGCGAGGGGACGTTCCTACGTACCCCTAGTGACTATAACCGGTGTCATTTCCCCGCGCTTCCTCTAAAATAAAAATTTTCGATACAAACCAAATGATTAAAAATACGTACCCCTTGATTCACAAAAAATCGTAGCGCCCTTATTATCGATCCAATCATTACAAACGACACGGATTCGGAATCCTGAGGCTTTTTTACATAAGATACATGTATAATATGTATAGGGCGCGACGTTAATTTTTCCATTATAAAAAATTGCGATTTTTAGCGCTGATTTTGGGCCAATTTTGAACTTTCAAAAAATTGTAGCGCCGTTATTTGTGGACGGATCTTTAAAAACTATTCAGAATCGGATTTGGCAGCCTTTTTGGCTTCGGATAGGCCTAAGAAACCGTAGGCGTGCTATTCCAGAGCTTTGGGAAAACGTTTTGAAAATTCAAAATCGATGGGTTTTAACCCATGTATTTTGGCTAGAAAATGAAAAAAATAGAATTGCTTTATATTGCGAGGGGACGTTCCTACGTACCCCTAGTGACTATAACCGGTGTCATTTCCCCGCGCTTCCCCTCTAAAATAAAAATTTTCGATACAAACTAAATGATTAAAAATACGTACCCCTTGATTCACAAAAAAAATCGTAGCGCCCTTATTATCGATCCAATCATTACAAACGACACGGATTCGGAATCCTGAGGCTTTTTTACATAAGATACATGTATAATATGTATAGGGCGCGACGTTAATTTTTCCATTATAAAAAATTGCGATTTTTAGCGCTGATTTTGAGCCGATTTTGAACTTTCAAAAAATTGTAGCGCCGTTATTTGTGGACGGATCTTTAAAAACTATTCAGAATCGGATTTGGCAGCCTTTTTGGCTTCGGATAGGCCTAAGAAACCGTAGGCGTGCTATTCCAGAGCTTTGGGAAAACGTTTTGAAAATTCAAAATCGATGGGTTTTAACCCATGTATTTTGGCTAGAAAATGAAAAAAATAGAATTGCTTTATATTGCGAGGGGACGTTCCTACGTACCCCTAGTGACTATAACCGGTGTCATTTCTCGCGCTCTCGCTCTTTAAAAAAAAAATTTGCGATAGAACTAAATAAATAAACAAACGGACCCCTTGATTCACAAAAAATCGTAGCGCCCTTATTATCGATCCAATCATTACAAACGACACGGATTCGGAATCCTGAGGCTTTTTTACATAAGATACATGTATAATATGTATAGGGCGCGACGTTAATTTTTCCATTATAAAAAATTGCGATTTTTAGCGCTGATTTTGAGCCGATTTTGAACTTTCAAAAAATTGTAGCGCCGTTATTTGTGGACGGATCTTTAAAACTATTCAGAATTCGGATTTGGCAGCCTTTTGGCTTCGGATAGGCCTAAGAAACCGTAGGCGTGCTATTCCAGAGCTTTGGGAAAACGTTTTGAAAATTCAAAATCGATGGGTTTTAACCCATGTATTTTGGCTAGAAAATGAAAAAAATAGAATTGCTTTATATTGCCAGGGATGTTCCTACGTACCCCTAGTGACTATAACCGGTGTCATTTCTCGCGCTCTCGCTCTAAAATAAAAATTTGCGATAGAACTAAATAAATAAACAAACGGACCCCTTGATTCACAAAAAATCGTAGCGCCCTTATTATCGATCCAATCATTACAAACGACACGGATTCGGAATCCTGAGGCTTTTTTACATAAGATACATGTATAATATGTATAGGGCGCGACGTTAATTTTTCCATTATAAAAAATTGCGATTTTTAGCGCTGATTTTGAGCCGATTTTGAACTTTCAAAAAATTGTAGCGCCGTTATTTGTGGACGGATCTTTAAAACTATTCAGAATTCGGATTTGGCAGCCTTTTGGCTTCGGATAGGCCTAAGAAACCGTAGGCGTGCTATTCCAGAGCTTTGGGAAAACGTTTTGAAAATTCAAAATTGATGGGTTTTAACCCATGTATTTTGGCTAGAAAATGAAAAAAATAGAATTGCTTTATATTGCCAGGGATGTTCCTACGTACCCTACTAACTATAACCGGTGTCATTTCTCGCGCTCTCGCTCTAAAATAAAAATTTGCGATAGAACTAAATAAATAAACAAACGGACCCCTTGATTCACAAAAAATCGTAGCGCCCTTATTATCGATCCAATCATTACAAACGACACGGATTCGGAATCCTGAGGCTTTTTACATAAGATACATGTATAATATGTATAGGGCGCGACGTTAATTTTTCCATTATAAAAAATTGCGATTTTTAGCGCTGATTTTGAGCCGATTTTGAACTTTCAAAAAATTGTAGCGCCGTTATTTGTGGACGGATCTTTAAAAACTATTCAGAATTCGGATTTGGCAGCCTTTTGGCTTCGGATAGGCCTAAGAAACCGTAGGCGTGCTATTCCAGAGCTTTGGGAAAACGTTTTGAAAATTCAAAATCGATGGGTTTTAACCCATGTATTTTGGCTAGAAAATGAAAAAAATAGAATTGCTTTATATTGCCAGGGGATGTTCCTACGTACCCCTACTAACTATAACCGGTGTCATTTCTCGGCGCTCTCGCTCTTAAATAAAAATTTGCGATAGAACTAAATAAATAAACAAACGGACCCCTTGATTCACAAAAAAAATCGTAGCGCCCTTATTATCGATCCAATCATTACAAACGACACGGATTCGGAATCCTGAGGCTTTTTTACATAAGATACATGTATAATATGTATAGGGCGCGACGTTAATTTTTCGAAAATAAAATATTGCGATTTTTAACGCTGATTTTGAGCCGATTTTGAACTTTCAAAAATTGTAGCGCCGTTATTTGTGGACGGATCTTTAAAACTATTCAGAATTCGGATTTGGCAGCCTTTTGGCTTCGGATAGGCCTAAGAAACCGTAGGCGTGCTATTCCAGAGCTTTGGGAAAACGTTTTGAAAATTCAAAATCGATGGGTTTTAACCCATGTATTTTGGCTAGAAAATGAAAAAAATAGAATTGCTTTATATTGCCAGGGGATGTTCCTACGTACCCCTACTAACTATAACCGGTGTCATTTCTCGGCGCTCTCGCTCTTAAATAAAAATTTGCGATAGAACTAAATAAATAAACAAACGGACCCCTTGATTCACAAAAAAAATCGTAGCGCCCTTATTATCGATCCAATCATTACAAACGACACGGATTCGGAATCCTGAGGCTTTTTTACATAAGATACATGTATAATATGTATAGGGCGCGACGTTAATTTTTCCATTATAAAAAATTGCGATTTTTAGCGCTGATTTTGAGCCGATTTTGAACTTTCAAAAAATTGTAGCGCCGTTATTTGTGGACGGATCTTTAAAAACTATTCAGATTCGGATTTGGCAGCCTTTTTGGCTTCGGATAGGCCTAAGAAACCGTAGGCGTGCTATTCCAGAGCTTTGGGAAAACGTTTTGAAAATTCAAAATCGATGGGTTTTAACCCATGTATTTTGGCTAGAAAATGAAAAAAATAGAATTGCTTTATATTGCCAGGGGATGTTCCTACGTACCCCTACTAACTATAACCGGTGTCATTTCTCGGCGCTCTCGCTCTTAAATAAAAATTTGCGATAGAACTAAATAAATAAACAAACGGACCCCTTGATTCACAAAAAAAATCGTAGCGCCCTTATTATCGATCCAATCATTACAAACGACACGGATTCGGAATCCTGAGGCTTTTTTACATAAGATACATGTATAATATGTATAGGGCGCGACGTTAATTTTTCCATTATAAAAAATTGCGATTTTTAGCGCTGATTTTGAGCCGATTTTGAACTTTCAAAAAATTGTAGCGCCGTTATTTGTGGACGGATCTTTAAAACTATTCAGAAATTTGGATTTGGCAGCCTTTTTGGCTTCGGATAGGCCTAAGAAACCGTAGGCGTGCTATTCCAGAGCTTTGGGAAAACGTTTTGAAAATTCAAAATCGATGGGTTTTAACCCATGTATTTTGGCTAGAAAATGAAAAAAATAGAATTGCTTTATATTGCCAGGGATGTTCCTACGTACCCTAGTGACTATAACCGGTGTCATTTCCCGCGCTTCCTCTAAAATAAAAATTTTCGATACAAACTAAATCAATAGAAATACGTACCCCTTGATTCACAAAAAAATCGTAGCGCCCTTATTTTCGATCCAATCATTACAAACGACACGGATTCGGAATCCTGAGGCTTTTTTACATAAGATACATGTATAATATGTATAGGGTGCGACGTTAATTTTTCGAAATTAAAAAATTGCGATTTTTAGAGCTCATTTTGAGCCAATTTTGAACTTTCAAAAAATTGTAGCGCCGTTATTTGTGGACGGATCTTTAAAAACTATTCAGAATCGGATTTGGTAGCCTTTTTGGCTTCGGATAGGCCTAAGAAACCGTAGGCGTGCTATTCCAGAGCTTTGGGAAAACGTTTTGAAAATTCAAAATCGATGGGTTTTAACCCATGTATTTTGCTTAAAAAATGAAAAAAATAGAATTGCTTTATATTGCGAGGGGACGTTCCTACGTACCCCTAGTGACTATAACCGGTGTCATTTCCCCGCGCTTCCCTCTAAAATAAAAATTTTCGATACAAACTAAATCAATAGAAATACGTACCCCTTGATTCACAAAAAAAATTGTAGCGCCCTTATTTTCGATCCAATCATTACAAACGACACGGATTCGGAATCCTGAGGCCTTTTTACATAAGATACATGTATAATATGTATAGGGTGCGACGTTAATTTTTCGAAATTAAAAATTGCGATTTTAGAGCTCATTTTGAGCCAATTTTGAACTTTCAAAAAATTGTAGCGCCGTTATTTGTGGACGGATCTTTAAAAACTATTCAGAATCAGATTTGGCAGCCTTTTTGGCTTCGGATAGGCCTAAGAAACCGTAGGCGTGCTATTCCAGAGCTTTGGGAAAACGTTTTGAAAATTCAAAATCGATGGGTTTTAACCCATGTATTTTGGCTAGAAAATGAAAAAAATAGAATTGCTTTATATTGCGAGGGGACGTTCCTACGTACCCTAGTGACTATAACCGGTGTCATTTCCCGCGCTTCCCTCTAAAATAAAAATTTTCGATACACACTAAATCAATAGAAATACGTACCCCTTGATTCACAAGAAAAATCGTAGCGCCCTTATTTTCGATCCAATCATTACAAACGACACGGATTCGGAATCCTGAGGCTTTTTTACATAAGATACATGTATAATATGTATAGGGTGCGACGTTAATTTTTCGAAATTAAAAATTGCGATTTTAGAGCTCATTTTGAGCCAATTTTGAACTTTCAAAAATTGTAGCGCCGTTATTTGTGGACGGATCTTTAAAAACTATTCAGAATCGGATTTGGCAGCCTTTTGGCTTCGGATAGGCCTAAGAAACCGTAGGCGTGCTATTCCAGAGCTTTGGGAAAACGTTTTGAAAATTCAAAATCGATGGGTTTTAACCCATGTATTTTGGCTAGAAAATGAAAAAAATAGAATTGCTTTATATTGCGAGGGACGTTCCTACGTACCCTAGTGACTATAACCGGTGTCATTTCTCGGCGCTCTCGCTCTTAAAATAAAAATTTGCGATAGAACTAAATAAATAAACAAACGGACCCCTTGATTCACAAAAAATCGTAGCGCCCTTATTATCGATCCAATCATTACAAACGACACGGATTCGGAATCCTGAGGCTTTTTACATAAGATACATGTATAATATGTATAGGGCGCGACGTTAATTTTTCCATTATAAAAATTGCGATTTTAGCGCTGATTTTGAGCCGATTTTGAACTTTCAAAAATTGTAGCGCCGTTATTTGTGGACGGATCTTTAAAACTATTCAGAATTTGGATTTGGCAGCCTTTTGGCTTCGGATAGGCCTAAGAAACCGTAGGCGTGCTATTCCAGAGCTTTGGGAAAACGTTTTGAAAATTCAAAATCGATGGGTTTTAACCCATGTATTTTGGCTAGAAAATGAAAAAATAGAATTGCTTTATATTGCGAGGGATGTTCCTACGTACCCCCACTAACTATAACCGGTGTCATTTCTCGCGCTCTCCTCTAAAATAAAAATTTGCGATAGAACTAAATAAATAAACAAACGGACCCCTTGATTCACAAAAAATCGTAGCGCCCTTATTATCGATCCAATCATTACAAACGACACGGATTCGGAATCCTGAGGCTTTTTACATAAGATACATGTATAATATGTATAGGGCGCGACGTTAATTTTTCCATTATAAAAATTGCGATTTTAGCGCTGATTTTGAGCCGATTTTGAACTTTCAAAAATTGTAGCGCCGTTATTTGTGGACGGATCTTTAAAACTATTCAGAATTTGGATTTGGCAGCCTTTTGGCTTCGGATAGGCCTAAGAAACCGTAGGCGTGCTATTCCAGAGCTTTGGGAAAACGTTTTGAAAATTCAAAATCGATGGGTTTTAACCCATGTATTTTGGCTAGAAAATGAAAAAATAGAATTGCTTTATATTGCAGGGATGTTCCTACGTACCCTACTAACTATAACCGGTGTCATTTCTCGGCGCTCTCGCTCTAAAATAAAAATTTGCGATAGAACTAAATAAATAAACAAACGGACCCCTTGATTCACAAAAAATCGTAGCGCCCTTATTATCGATCCAATCATTACAAACGACACGGATTCGGAATCCTGAGGCTTTTTACATAAGATACATGTATAATATGTATAGGGCGCGACGTTAATTTTTCCATTATAAAAATTGCGATTTTAGCGCTGATTTTGAGCCGATTTTGAACTTTCAAAAATTGTAGCGCCGTTATTTGTGGACGGATCTTTAAAACTATTCAGAATTCGGATTTGGCAGCCTTTTGGCTTCGGATAGGCCTAAGAAACCGTAGGCGTGCTATTCCAGAGCTTTGGGAAAACGTTTTGAAAATTCAAAATCGATGGGTTTTAACCCATGTATTTTGGCTAGAAAATGAAAAAATAGAATTGCTTTATATTGCAGGGATGTTCCTACGTACCCCTACTAACTATAACCGGTGTCATTTCTCGCGCTCTCGCTCTAAAATAAAAATTTGCGATAGAACTAAATAAATAAACAAACGGACCCCTTGATTCACAAAAAATCGTAGCGCCCTTATTATCGATCCAATCATTACAAACGACACGGATTCGGAATCCTGAGGCTTTTTTACATAAGATACATGTATAATATGTATAGGGCGCGACGTTAATTTTTCCATTATAAAAATTGCGATTTTAGCGCTCATTTTGAGGCGATTTTGAACTTTCAAAAAATTGTAGCGCCGTTATTTGTGGACGGATCTTTAAAAACTATTCAGATTCGGATTTGGCAGCCTTTTTGGCTTCGGATAGGCCTAAGAAACCGTAGGCGTGCTATTCCAGAGCTTTGGGAAAACGTTTTGAAAATTCAAAATCGATGGGTTTTAACCCATGTATTTTGGCTAGAAAATGAAAAAAATAGAATTGCTTTATATTGCGAGGGATGTTCCTACGTACCCCCACTAACTATAACCGGTGTCATTTCTCGCGCTTCCTCTAAAATAAAAATTTGCGATAGAACTAAATAAATAAACAAACGGACCCCTTGATTCACAAAAAAAATCGTAGCGCCCTTATTATCGATCCAATCATTACAAACGACACGGATTCGGAATCCTGAGGCTTTTTTACATAAGATACATGTATAATATGTATAGGGCGCGACGTTAATTTTTCCATTATAAAAAATTGCGATTTTTAGCGCTCATTTTGAGGCGATTTTGAACTTTCAAAAAATTGTAGCGCCGTTATTTGTGGACGGATCTTTAAAAACTATTCAGAATCGGATTTGGCAGCCTTTTTGGCTTCGGATAGGCCTAAGAAACCGTAGGCGTGCTATTCCAGAGCTTTGGGAAAACGTTTTGAAAATTCAAAATCGATGGGTTTTAACCCATGTATTTTGGCTAGAAAATGAAAAAAATAGAATTGCTTTATATTGCCAGGGGATGTTCCTACGTACCCCTACTAACTATAACCGGTGTCATTTCTCGGCGCTCTCGCTCTTAAATAAAAATTTGCGATAGAACTAAATAAATAAACAAACGGACCCCTTGATTCACAAAAAAAATCGTAGCGCCCTTATTATCGATCCAATCATTACAAACGACACGGATTCGGAATCCTGAGGCTTTTTTACATAAGATACATGTATAATATGTATAGGGCGCGACGTTAATTTTTCCATTATAAAAAATTGCGATTTTTAGCGCTGATTTTGAGCCGATTTTGAACTTTCAAAAAATTGTAGCGCCGTTATTTGTGGACGGATCTTTAAAAACTATTCAGAATCGGATTTGGCAGCCTTTTTGGCTTCGGATAGGCCTAAGAAACCGTAGGCGTGCTATTCCAGAGCTTTGGGAAAACGTTTTGAAAATTCAAAATCGATGGGTTTTAACCCATGTATTTTGGCTAGAAAATGAAAAAAATAGAATTGCTTTATATTGCCAGGGGATGTTCCTACGTACCCTACTAACTATAACCGGTGTCATTTCTCGCGCTTCCTCTAAAATAAAAATTTGCGATAGAACTAAATAAATAAACAAACGGACCCCTTGATTCACAAAAAATCGTAGCGCCCTTATTATTTGATCCAATCATTACAAACGACACGGATTCGGAATCCTGAGGCTTTTTACATAAGATACATGTATAATATGTATAGGGCGCGACGTTAATTTTTCCATTATAAAAATTGCGATTTTAGCGCTCATTTTGAGCCAATTTTGAACTTTCAAAAATTGTAGCGCCGTTATTTGTGGACGGATCTTTAAAAACTATTCAGAATCGGATTTGGCAGCCTTTTTGGCTTCGGATAGGCCTAAGAAACCGTAGGCGTGCTATTCCAGAGCTTTGGGAAAACGTTTTGAAAATTCAAAATCGATGGGTTTTAACCCATGTATTTTGGCTAGAAAATGAAAAAAATAGAATTGCTTTATATTGCCAGGGGATGTTCCTACGTACCCCTACTAACTATAACCGGTGTCATTTCTCGCGCTTTCCCCTAAAATAAAAATTTTGCGATAGAACTAAATAAATAAACAAACGGACCCCTTGATTCACAAAAAATCGTAGCGCCCTTATTATCGATCCAATCATTACAAACGACACGGATTCGGAATCCTGAGGCTTTTTACATAAGATACATGTATAATATGTATAGGGCGCGACGTTAATTTTTCCATTATAAAAATTGCGATTTTAGCGCTCATTTTGAGCCGATTTTGAACTTTCAAAAATTGTAGCGCCGTTATTTGTGGACGGATCTTTAAAAAATATTCAGAATCGGATTTGGCAGCCTTTTGGCTTCGGATAGGCCTAAGAAACCGTAGGCGTGCTATTCCAGAGCTTTGGGAAAACGTTTTGAAAATTCAAAATCGATGGGTTTTAACCCATGTATTTTGGCTAGAAAATGAAAAAATAGAATTGCTTTATATTGCAGGGATGTTCCTACGTACCCCTACTAACTATAACCGGTGTCATTTCTCGGCGCTTCCCTCTAAAATAAAAATTTGCGATAGAACTAAATAAATAAACAAACGGACCCCTTGATTCACAAAAAATCGTAGCGCCCTTATTATCGATCCAATCATTACAAACGACACGGATTCGGAATCCTGAGGCTTTTTACATAAGATACATGTATAATATGTATAGGGCGCGACGTTAATTTTTCCATTATAAAAATTGCGATTTTAGCGCTCATTTTGAGCCGATTTTGAACTTTCAAAAATTGTAGCGCCGTTATTTGTGGACGGATCTTTAAAACTATTCAGAATCGGATTTGGCAGCCTTTTTGGCTTCGGATAGGCCTAAGAAACCGTAGGCGTGCTATTCCAGAGCTTTGGGAAAACGTTTTGAAAATTCAAAATCGATGGGTTTTAACCCATGTATTTTGGCTAGAAAATGAAAAAAATAGAATTGCTTTATATTGCGAGGGGATGTTCCTACGTACCCCTACTAACTATAACCGGTGTCATTTCTCGGCGCTCTCGCTCTTAAATAAAAATTTGCGATAGAACTAAATAAATAAACAAACGGACCCCTTGATTCACAAAAAAAATCGTAGCGCCCTTATTATCGATCCAATCATTACAAACGACACGGATTCGGAATCCTGAGGCTTTTTTACATAAGATACATGTATAATATGTATAGGGCGCGACGTTAATTTTTCCATTATAAAAAATTGCGATTTTTAGCGCTCATTTTGAGGCGATTTTGAACTTTCAAAAAATTGTAGCGCCGTTATTTGTGGACGGATCTTTAAAACTATTCAGAATCGGATTTGGCAGCCTTTTTGGCTTCGGATAGGCCTAAGAAACCGTAGGCGTGCTATTCCAGAGCTTTGGGAAAACGTTTTGAAAATTCAAAATCGATGGGTTTTAACCCATGTATTTTGGCTAGAAAATGAAAAAAATAGAATTGCTTTATATTGCCAGGGGATGTTCCTACGTACCCCTACTAACTATAACCGGTGTCATTTCTCGGCGCTCTCGCTCTTAAATAAAAATTTGCGATAGAACTAAATAAATAAACAAACGGACCCCTTGATTCACAAAAAAAATCGTAGCGCCCTTATTATCGATCCAATCATTACAAACGACACGGATTCGGAATCCTGAGGCTTTTTTACATAAGATACATGTATAATATGTATAGGGCGCGACGTTAATTTTTCCATTATAAAAATTGCGATTTTAGCGCTGATTTTGAGGCGATTTTGAACTTTCAAAAAATTGTAGCGCCGTTATTTGTGGACGGATCTTTAAGAACTATTCAGAATCGCATTTGGCAGCCTTTTTGGCTTCGGATAGGCCTAAGAAACCGTAGGCGTGCTATTCCAGAGCTTTGGGAAAACGTTTTGAAAATTCAAAATCGATGGGTTTTAACCCATGTATTTTGGCTAGAAAATGAAAAAAATAGAATTGCTTTATATTGCCAGGGGATGTTCCTACGTACCCCTACTAACTATAACCGGTGTCATTTCTCGGCGCTCTCGCTCTTAAATAAAAATTTGCGATAGAACTAAATAAATAAACAAACGGACCCCTTGATTCACAAAAAAAATCGTAGCGCCCTTATTATCGATCCAATCATTACAAACGACACGGATTCGGAATCCTGAGGCTTTTTTACATAAGATACATGTATAATATGTATAGGGCGCGACGTTAATTTTTCCATTATAAAAAATTGCGATTTTTAGCGCTCATTTTGAGGCGATTTTGAACTTTCAAAAAATTGTAGCGCCGTTATTTGTGGACGGATCTTTAAAAACTATTCAGAATCGGATTTGGCAGCCTTTTTGGCTTCGGATAGGCCTAAGAAACCGTAGGCGTGCTATTCCAGAGCTTTGGGAAAACGTTTTGAAAATTCAAAATCGATGGGTTTTAACCCATGTATTTTGGCTAGAAAATGAAAAAAATAGAATTGCTTTATATTGCGAAGGGATGTTCCTACGTACCCCTACTAACTATAACCGGTGTCATTTCTCGCGCTCTCGCTCTAAATAAAAATTTGCGATAGAACTAAATAAATAAACAAACGGACCCCTTGATTCACAAAAAATCGTAGCGCCCTTATTATCGATCCAATCATTACAAACGACACGGATTCGGAATCCTGAGGCTTTTTACATAAGATACATGTATAATATGTATAGGGCGCGACGTTAATTTTCCATTATAAAAATTGCGATTTTTTGCGCTGATTTTGAGGCCGATTTTGAACTTTCAAAAATTGTAGCGCCGTTATTTGTGGACGGATCTTTAAAACTATTCAGATTCGGATTTGGCAGCCTTTTGGCTTCGGATAGGCCTAAGAAACCGTAGGCGTGCTATTCCAGAGCTTTGGGAAAACGTTTTGAAAATTCAAAATCGATGGGTTTTAACCCATGTATTTTGGCTAGAAAATGAAAAAATAGAATTGCTTTATATTGCGAGGGATGTTCCTACGTACCCCTACTAACTATAACCGGTGTCATTTCTCGCGCTCTCCTCTAAAATAAAAATTTGCGATAGAACTAAATAAATAAACAAACGGACCCCTTGATTCACAAAAAATCGTAGCGCCCTTATTATCGATCCAATCATTACAAACGACACGGATTCGGAATCCTGAGGCTTTTTACATAAGATACATGTATAATATGTATAGGGCGCGACGTTAATTTTTCCATTATAAAAATTGCGATTTTAGCGCTGATTTTGAGGCCGATTTTGAACTTTCAAAAATTGTAGCGCCGTTATTTGTGGACGGATCTTTAAAACTATTCAGATTCGGATTTGGCAGCCTTTTTGGCTTCGGATAGGCCTAAGAAACCGTAGGCGTGCTATTCCAGAGCTTTGGGAAAACGTTTTGAAAATTCAAAATCGATGGGTTTTAACCCATGTATTTTGGCTAGAAAATGAAAAAAATAGAATTGCTTTATATTGCGAGGGATGTTCCTACGTACCCCTACTAACTATAACCGGTGTCATTTCTCGCGCTCTCGCTCTAAAATAAAAATTTGCGATAGAACTAAATAAATAAACAAACGGACCCCTTGATTCACAAAAAAAATCGTAGCGCCCTTATTATCGATCCAATCATTACAAACGACACGGATTCGGAATCCTGAGGCTTTTTTACATAAGATACATGTATAATATGTATAGGGCGCGACGTTAATTTTTCCATTATAAAAAATTGCGATTTTTAGCGCTGATTTTGAGGCCGATTTTGAACTTTCAAAAATTGTAGCGCCGTTATTTGTGGACGGATCTTTAAAACTATTCAGAATTCGGATTTGGCAGCCTTTTGGCTTCGGATAGGCCTAAGAAACCGTAGGCGTGCTATTCCAGAGCTTTGGGAAAACGTTTTGAAAATTCAAAATCGATGGGTTTTAACCCATGTATTTTGGCTAGAAAATGAAAAAATAGAATTGCTTTATATTGCGAGGGATGTTCCTACGTACCCCTACTAACTATAACCGGTGTCATTTCTCGCGCTCTCCTCTTTAAAAAAAAAATTTGCGATAGAACTAAATAAATAAACAAACGGACCCCTTGATTCACAAAAAATCGTAGCGCCCTTATTATCGATCCAATCATTACAAACGACACGGATTCGGAATCCTGAGGCTTTTTACATAAGATACATGTATAATATGTATAGGGCGCGACGTTAATTTTTCCATTATAAAAATTGCGATTTTAGCGCTGATTTTGAGCCAATTTTGAACTTTCAAAAATTGTAGCGCCGTTATTTGTGGACGGATCTTTAAAACTATTCAGAATCGGATTTGGCAGCCTTTTGGCTTCGGATAGGCCTAAGAAACCGTAGGCGTGCTATTCCAGAGCTTTGGGAAAACGTTTTGAAAATTCAAAATCGATGGGTTTTAACCCATGTATTTTGGCTAGAAAATGAAAAAATAGAATTGCTTTATATTGCGAGGGACGTTCCTACGTACCCCTAGTGACTATAACCGGTGTCATTTCTCCGCGCTTCCTCTAAAATAAAAATTTCGATAGAAAATAAATAATAAAATACGTACCCCTTGATTCACAAAAAAAATCGTAGCGCCCTTATTATCGATCCAATCATTACAAACGACACGGATTCGGAATCCTGAGGCTTTTTTACATAAGATACATGTATAATATGTATAGGGCGCGACGTTAATTTTTCCATTATAAAAAATTGCGATTTTTTGCGCTGATTTTGAGCCGAAATTTTTAACTTTCAAAAATTGTAGCGCCGTTATTTGTGGACGGATCTTTAAAACTATTCAGAATCGGATTTGGCAGCCTTTTTGGCTTCGGATAGGCCTAAGAAACCGTAGGCGTGCTATTCCAGAGCTTTGGGAAAACGTTTTGAAAATTCAAAATCGATGGGTTTTAACCCATGTATTTTGGCTAGAAAATGAAAAAAATAGAATTGCTTTATATTGCGAGGGGACGTTCCTACGTACCCCTAGTGACTATAACCGGTGTCATTTCCCCGCGCTTCCCCTCTAAAATAAAAATTTTCTATACAAACCAAATGATTAAAAATACGTACCCCTTGATTCACAAAAAAAATCGTAGCGCCCTTATTATCGATCCAATCATTACAAACGACACGGATTCGGAATCCTGAGGCTTTTTTACATAAGATACATGTATAATATGTATAGGGCGCGACGTTAATTTTTCCATTATAAAAAATTGCGATTTTTAGCGCTGATTTTGAGCCGATTTTGAACTTTCAAAAAATTGTAGCGCCGTTATTTGTGGACGGATCTTTAAAAACTATTCAGAATCGGATTTGGCAGCCTTTTTGGCTTCGGATAGGCCTAAGAAACCGTAGGCGTGCTATTCCAGAGCTTTGGGAAAACGTTTTGAAAATTCAAAATCGATGGGTTTTAACCCATGTATTTTGGCTAGAAAATGAAAAAAATAGAATTGCTTTATATTGCGAGGGGACGTTCCTACGTACCCCTAGTGACTATAACCGGTGTCATTTCCCCGCGCTTCCCCTCTAAAATAAAAATTTTCTATACAAACCAAATGATTAAAAATACGTACCCCTTGATTCACAAAAAAAATCGTAGCGCCCTTATTATGGATCCAATCATTACAAACGACACGGATTCGGAATCGTGAGGCTTTTTTACATAAGATACATGTAAAATGTGTATAGGGTGCGACGTTAATTTTTTTACCGTCAAATTTTTGCTACTAAAATGAACCTTAAACTTCAAACCTCAATTACTCGAACAATTAACATTGGGCCTTATGCCGATTTTGTACCTATGTTTTAGAAAAAAGATTCTGAATTCAGAATACGCGTCGTTTTTAATGATTGAATAAAAAATGAGGGCGCTACGATTATTTTGTGAGTCGAAGTGTATTTTTTCGATTTATTTAGTTTTTTTCGAAAATTCTTTGGGTTAAAGGGGGAGCAGGGAAGATTGGCTCTGGCTATGCCCTTTAAACATTGCACGTTTCTATAAGTGACGGATTGTATTTTCATTTTAATTTTGATTAAAAGCAAGGATTTAATTTCGTACTTTTTGTAGGAACTAATGTTCAATTTGGGCTTCAACCAAAAACTGAAATGATATTAATTGGATGTCGTCGACGTGTTCAAAGATGAGCAACCAAAAATTTAGAGCTTTGAGAATCGACGAGGAGCCAAAAAGGACTAAATCCAGAGGTCGATTTTCCTTAGGGTGAGTTTTCTTTTATTGTCAATTTTTTTAATAAAATTTCATCAAAATTACTTATCGAATATTTTTTTGTATATTTTATAAGCGCCCTTTAAATTTATTTAAAACTGAACCACGGTGGACTTTCAAAATTAAATAGTAATTAACGTTTTTATTTTTACCGGAGGACTCTCCTTTTGACAAATCTAATAGTTTTCTAAATTTATCGAAATTAAATATTAAAACGTCGTGTAATGTGTTAGAATAGATTAATCATTTTTATTAAGGGTAGGAACACTGTATTTTGGGACGGAGTTTTTCTTCAACGGCCACCATTGTCTTTGCTGTCGTTTCGTACCCTATTTTGGATGACTCGAAGGACTCCAGATCTTGCAGATAACTTCTTGAAGAAGACCGATTTTTGTATTTGTGTTTTCAAAATCGGAAAAGCTCGAATTTTAAACAGTAAAAACACTATTAAGTTAGTCATTAAAAAATTATATTATTTTATTCAGTTTTTGTATTTTATTTTTTTACATGCGAAAAACAAGTCCTGCGGGATGTTGTTTAACTACTGTCGAAATTTATTTTTTAACAATTAATTAGTTACTATTCAAAATTATTTTAATGAACAATTAATCTCGATGCAATATTAAATAGTAAAACACTTTGAGTTAATTACCACTGCCTTCAAAAATACGATTTGGGCTTTTCTGATTTTAAATTATTTATAGTTTTAAGAAAATGTTGTATTGTAAATTGTTTATATTTGTGTTTGCGTTCCTTTATATGTTCACACACGATTCCTTTTTTTCAAAAATATTTTTAAACAACATTTGCTTTGTAAAAAGACATCGAAAGAAAGACATTTTTAACTTAGCTTAAAGAAAATAAGTATCGGGAAAATCGGTTTATGAAAAAGGACCGTTTTATTTGTTTAGACATTGTTTCTTCGTTAGCGAGGGGGGCGATGGTAACTAATGCTGTGCCATGGGTCCTCGCCCTCTGACCCATTATATTAGGGTAGTTTGTAAGGACACACACAACCTTTTGGAATAATTTTTGTTTTTTTATTACTTTAAATTGTTTTTTTTTTGCAACAAATTAAAATCTGAGTAGTAACAATTCACTGAATTATTGTTTCAATTTGAATTTTTGAAATGAGACTATTTAAAATGCATTTTTTTAAAAAAACATTTTCACGTGTTAATAATACATTTTGGTTTTTTAAATTGATTTTTCAATACTTTCGTTAATTATTAAATTTGCTCAAAGCCTAAATTGAAATTATTAATGAACCCACCACCATTTACACCTGAGGGGTGGGAAAAAGATTTTAGTTTTATATAATGTTAGGCAGAAATAAATAAAAATAAAACGAAGGGGTTGCTTTTACTATAGTTTAAGTTAAAAAAAACAATGTCTAAGAAATATCAGTGTTCTCTTGGTCACATATAAAGGAACGTTGCCCCGACTCGTGGAGCGACGAAACGAAGAAAGGTTTGCAAAATGTAATGTGAGATGTCCATACACTTCTTCCCTTAAATTTTTGCTTACACACAAACACACATATAGAAGACTGTTGATCTCGTCAGTAAAATTATTTAATTTAACTTCGGGTTTATTTTAAGTTCTAAAATGTTAATCTTTTTAAGTATTCAGCTTAGTTTATTCTTTAATTATTAATTTTATATTATTACTCTTCTTCTCTTATTATTTATTATTTTGCATCTTCTCTTTATATTTAATTTAGTTTCAATTTGTTTAAATTATTTTTATAATATTTTATTTTAAATTTATTTTAATTATTATTATCTGATTGATTTATAGTAACAATTTTAGACTTCCCTTTATTTACCTCACTCCTTTTTTATTTTATTTTATTATTATTTTACTTTTGTTCTGCCCTTAACTTTACTTTTTATTTGTTTATATGTTGATATAATGTTTTATTTTAAATTAATAAGTGTTTACCCATTTATTCATTTTAATTATTGTTTTCTGATTAATTTATAGTAACAATTTTTGACTTCGCTTTATTTACTTCACTCCTTTTTTATTTTATTATTATATTACTTTTGCTATGCCTTTAACTTTACGTTTTATTTGTTTATGTGTTCATATAATGTTTTATTTAAAATTTATAATTGATTAGATTTTTTCTCATTTTAATTATTGTTTTCTGATTGATTTATGGTAACAATTCTCTTATCCTTGTTTTACATTAAACTTTGCCATTAATTAATTTTAAATAATTCTTTTATATTTTCTTTCACAATTTAGCAGTGTTTAGTCTTTGTTTATTGTATTTATCATTTGTAAATTAATTTGTATTATAATTCTACCCTCCCCTTTATTTCTTTCATCCGTTTGCTTTTCTATTATTATTTTATCGTAGACATAGTTAATAAGTAAGGGAATGTATAGGGGGAAAATTGAGAAAATAAATGTAATTTATGTATACGTATTCTTTTTTTTTTATTTAAAATTTACCTAATTAAAAAAATATAAAAATTAGAGGAAACTTTGTCAAAACGATATAAAAATTTTTTGATTTCGAATACCTCTTTATATATCATGTGATCCTGATATAAATTGACAAAATTTCGGTCGGTTTGCAAAATTAAGAAATATATAGCCGCAGGCTACAAAAAATTTTAAAGAAAACTTGGGCAAAATGCACTAAATTTTGTCGATTTGTAACAGGAGTACAGAAGTGAGAAAAGGTAAGTCGAAACTTTTGGCAGGAATAAAAGAAAAGTTTTGCACGTTAATACGGTTAGGCAAAATAAATTTTTGATTTCGAATACCTCCTCATATATCATGTGATCCTGATACAAATTGACAAAATTTCGTTCGGTTTGCAAAATTAAGAAAAATATAACCGCAGGCTACAAAAAAATTTTGAAGAAAACTTGGGCAAAATGCACTAAATATTGTCGATTTGTAACAGGAGTACAGAAGTGGGAAAAGGTAAGTCGAAACTTTTGGCGGGAATAAAAGAAAAGGTTTGCACGTTAATAAATTTTGGCAAAAATGTAATTTCAAATCGCGAGTAACAGTCGGCCGAGTCGGCCGAGTCGGCCGAGGGTTTATCTTAGAGATTTTTAAAAATATTTTTCAAATCACGAGTATCCTACGGTCATTCGTCATTCGTCATTCGTCTCGTTCGGCTCGTTGCTCGTTGGAATTTTCTTAGAGATTTTTAAAAATTTTATTCTTCGACCGGTATGGGAATCGAACTCGAGACCATTTGAACAAATAACCGATCGCTAACCATCTGAGCTATGGCATTGTTATACAAAGTAAGTGTTTTAAACCTTATAAAGTACACGTTCTATAATATTAATTTAAAATTTATTTCTTACAAATATCAAACAAAAGTCTTTTACCACTGAGCTACCAAGCTCTATGCTTTATCTGTGTTTTAAATTGTACCTATAAATATTAATGAACTTTAAATTGTTGTATTATTTATTTTTGAAGTCGGTCGCTGTAAAAATATTTAATTCAACTTCTTATCTGTGCGAAAATATTTATAACTATTATTAATTATTAATAAACATTTAAAACTTAGAAACTTGTACATAATTTTATTTATTTTCCAGTCTCCCTTTACAGCCCTGTGGACTTAACGCTCTTTACAACTTACTAAGTCTACGTTAACTGCTCAAAATCGCGGACATTCGCATTTGAATGTCTGCGGTCTTGAATCGCCTCTGATGGGAGAATTAGATGTGAAGCACCTACTTCACCCCCAGACCAGCCGCCCTTACTAAGTTGCATGTGGGTCCGCAGACGTTCGAGTTTTGTTCAAAGTTCGCGCGCTCAAATACAACCCCAACACGCGCATCGCTACGCGTGCTTTTGTATTCAACGGGCGAGCACCCTGTTACTTACAAAATATTATGTGTTCCGATGCGAAGGGTAGTAAATGGTTAAATACGACGAAGACAAAAATTTTAATGGAAATTTTAAGCCCTTCGCATCCGAGACACATAATGGTGTCTTATAAACGTTTGAAATAAAACTCGAACGTCACCGTATCCAAATGCAAGACCTGCATTCTACCACCAAAGCTTAAAACTGTAAGAAAATGTACAATATAATATACACAATAAAGAGTTGCAACCCATATTGTTTTTGTATTAACAATTTTAAAAGCTAAGTTTTATTTGAAATGAACCAAATCATATAGATTAGGGGAAACTCATCCTATTAATTCAAATTATTAACGGCAATCGAATTGCAACTCCTTTTACAATACGCCTTAAATGTAGCAAGAGCAGGAAATAGGGATAGGGTAAGTGTGTAATCTTTTCTACAAGAATTGCAGAAGAGAGCTGTTTGTGTTTGTGTCCGATTAAAAAATATTTTTATGGTCACCTTCAAAGGGAAGACGGTAAGTAATTTTTTAGGGTGGCAAATAACGGCAGATCGAATATATAAAAGGGTAGAAAGTGATTGTAGGTAAAATTAATTTAGAATTAACTAATGCAATTAAAGTTCAAACAATACGAAAGAAATGACGAGAAATAAGTACAGTTTAAATGTGGTAAAATATTTAACTAAGAGTATGAAGAACAAAGTAATTAATTATTTAAATCAAAAGAAATTTGTTAAAATAGAATGTATATGAAAGAAGATGATAATTATGTAAGCAAATTATTAAACAATTAAATGGTAGTTAAAAAGTAAAAGAATTAAAAATGTAATTGAAGCTAAAATTAATTTCGAATTACAAATTAAAATAAATAATAAAGTTAAATCAAAAAAAGGGTAGAGAAAATGGTAAATAATAAAAAGGAACGGGTTATACAGCCTAACCCGTGAAGTGAAGAAAAAGTAGATACAGTAGACTCTGCTTAATGTGATCACTTTGGGACCTAGATTACATTAACCGACTGATAATAATAAGTGCAAGACACCAGCGAAGAAGGTAAAACATACGTTTTGAAAGTTTCGACCGCGTTTTTTTCTGAGACCTAACAATGGGTCCTGTTAATTTTTTTGGCTGATCGTACGCTTCGATAAACGGGCTTTCAGAATCTGAAACGTTTTTAAAAATCGGTTCACAAATAACGGAGCTACAATTTTTCAAAGTAGAAATTTAGATAAAAATAATTACAAGTCGTACTCTTCGAACGCGTTTTTTTCGAGAATTTCAAATGGCACGCCTATGGTTTTTTGGGCCTATTCGAAGCCAAAAAGTCTGGCGAATTCGAATGTGTATAGTTTTTAAAGATCCGTTCACAAATAACCGAGCTACGATTTTTCAAAGTGGAAATATAGATAAAAATAATTACAAGTCGTACTCTTCGAACGCGTTTTTTTCGAGAATTTCAAATGGCACGCCTATGGTTTTTTGGGCCTATTCGAAGCCAAAAAGTCTGGCAAATTCGAATGTGTATAGTTTTTAAAGATCCGTTCACAAATAACCGAGCTACGATTTTTCAAAGTGGAAATTTAGATAAAAATAATTACAAGTCGGACTCTTCGAACGCGTTTTTTTCGAGAATTTCAAATGGCACGCCTATGGTTTTTTGGGCCTATTCGAAGCCAAAATGTCTGGCGAATTCGAATGTGTATAGTTTTTAAAGATCGGTTCACAAATAACCGAGCTACGATTTTTCAAAGTGGAAATATAGATAAAAATAATTACAAGTCGTACTCTTCGAACGCGTTTTTTTCGAGAATTTCAAATGGCACGCCTATGGTTTTTTGGGCCTATTCGAAGCCAAAAAGTCTGGCAAATTCGAATGTGTATAGTTTTTAAAGATCCGTTCACAAATAACCGAGCTACGATTTTTCAAAGTGGAAATTTAGATAAAAATAATTACAAGTCGGACTCTTCGAACGCGTTTTTTTCGAGAATTTCAAATGGCACGCCTATGGTTTTTTGGGCCTATTCGAAGCCAAAATGTCTGGCGAATTCGAATGTGTATAGTTTTTAAAGATCGGTTCACAAATAACCGAGCTACGATTTTTCAAAGTGGAAATATAGATAAAAATAATTACAAGTCGTACTCTTCGAACGCGTTTTTTTCGAGAATTTCAAATGGCACGCCTATGGTTTTTTGGGCCTATTCGAAGCCAAAAAGTCTGGCAAATTCGAATGTGTATAGTTTTTAAAGATCCGTTCACAAATAACCGAGCTACGATTTTTCAAAGTGGAAATTTAGATAAAAATAATTACAAGTCGGACTCTTCGAACGCGTTTTTTTCGAGAATTTCAAATGGCACGCCTATGGTTTTTTGGGCCTATTCGAAGCCAAAATGTCTGGCGAATTCGAATGTGTATAGTTTTTAAAGATCGGTTCACAAATAACCGAGCTACGATTTTTCAAAGTGGAAATTTAGATAAAAATAATTACGAGTCGGACTCTTCGAACGCGTTTTTTTCGAGAATTTCAAATGGCACGCCTATGGTTTTTTGGGCCTATCCAAAGCTAAAAAGGCTCCCAAATCCGAATCTCTATAGGTTTTAAACATCCATCCACAAATAACAGTGCTACAGTTTTTTAAACGTAAATTTTTGCGGTACCAAAACTAATTTTAAACCAACCCTTAATTACTCGAGAAATTCTTAAAAAATTTAGAAAATTGAAGGGGGATCGGGGAAGAACGGCTCCGGCTTTGCCAGTTCGGGGTCCGTAGGAACGTTCCGTACAAATTTAAAGCAAATCCATTACCTAAAACTTTTTTCCCGCAAATTTAGCAAAGGGGTGAATCTAGCCTAGTTTTAAGGGTGGCGCGGTTACGTATAGTTTGGAAACGGCTGTCCTATTGCCTAATGGACTCAAACATTGATTGCAATAAACGAAATGTTGATAATAATAAACGAACGAATTGTAATGCTTGTGTATGGGGGTGGGTCGGTTCCAAGTCAATTTGATCACACTAAGGTGGTTCATAACATTAATCGTGGTCGCATTAGGCGGCGTCTACTGTATTTGTTCAAATAAACTGTAAACGAAGATGATAATAAGATAAATTCCAAGTATAGAAATGTCCAAACAATTAAAATAAAGATAAAGATTAAGGTAGTAAAACATTTAAGCTAATTAAGGGTGGGACTTGATTATTCTTAAATATAATTTAGAAAAATAGTTAGCAGTAATCAGATTTAAAAACGAATTACAAATCGCTAACAAACCT
Organism: Sinopyrophorus schimmeli; assembly: GCA_036325965.1. Taxonomy (NCBI): domain Eukaryota; kingdom Metazoa; phylum Arthropoda; class Insecta; order Coleoptera; family Elateridae; genus Sinopyrophorus; species Sinopyrophorus schimmeli. Next base: position 306,664 of record JARFIZ010000407.1, read on the forward strand.
ATTTTTTAGAGAATGTGTATGTGTGGTTGCCGATATTTTCGGATGAATAGTGGGCACAGTTAATTCATTATTATACAGAAAAAAAAATAACAAACAACCCTTTGGAAAATCGGCGCGGGGGGAGAGATCAACATAATTCATTTTTACAACAAAGCCCTAACGTTCGATGTAACAGCGAATGACAACATTTTACAACAATATAAAAAATTCAAAAAACTTAAAAATTAAACGCAAAACCTTAACACTAGTACAATTTTCGGCTTTGATATCAATTAATATCACAATTAAAAAATACTATTCGTAACAATTTTGTTCGGAACTTAGCACCTTCACTCGGATTGATATTTCACACCAAGAGTCCCATCTAAAATTCGCTTTTCGTCCAGAAACCTCAAGTCGTCTGCTTGACCTTTTTGGGAAAGAGCAGTGGCGCACCAGGAGCGCCGGGAGCATACTTCGCCGGACCGCTGTTGGCGGCGATGTCGTCCCTGAACGCCAAAAATCCCAACTGGGCATGGGAGGCCTCGTTGAGGGCCCTCGATCGGATGCAGGCCCTGTACTGATCGGCGGTCAACTTCTGGCCGCCCGGTCCTCCGGAGCACACCTGCAAAAATTCGTTTAAAAAATTAATTGTACAGCAAGCGCGTTGGGAATTGGGAAAAAAAAAGGAGTCGGGGGACGATTGCGATTCGTCCCGCGTCTTCGGCCGGAAAAAGTTTGGACAAAAGAGAAAGTGCGGCATAAATCTGCGAAGACGGCGGAAGGAGGTGGTGGGATAAAAGATAAAGCTCATCCAGTATTCAGTTGGTAACCGCAAAATTTGTCAGGTAACATCTCCGAAGCTACGCTTAAGGATAAATGACCGACCTTTGGGTGCCAGATGTGGAAGATGCCCGGATCCGTGGCACGGATCACCTTCATGTGGCTGCGCACGTACTTCCGGTACAGCATGACGTCCTCGCCGCCCCAGCCGACGATCTCCTCGTCGAAGCCCCGCACTCGAAGGAAATCTGATCTGAAAACGAGAATTTTTCCATCAGACACGGCGGTTTATTAGTTTTCCCCCATAAACGAAGGGCGTTAATACAAATTCGCGATAAAAGGCCCACAACACCCCATCATTTCCAAGAGTTAATTTATAACGCACGTGTCTGCTTCAAGTCGATCTTTTTCGTAGGGGGCCAAAAGCGGCCGGAAATTTATTAAACACGTAACGCACCCCTCTAGTTATTATGTTAAAGGAAATGTAGTCTTTCCTTTAATTAGGCGGCTAATTACCACCTTCCTCCACTTTTGAATTTTCAAAACGTTTTCCCAAAGCTCTGGAATAGCACGCCTACGGTTTCTTAGGCCTATCCGAAGCCAAAAAGGCTGCCAAATCCGAATCTGAATAGTTTTTAAAGATCCGTCCACAAATAACGGCGCTACAATTTTTTGAAAGTTCAAAATCGGCCAAAATAACGCGCTAAATCGCAATTTTTATTAAACGAAAATTAACGTCGCGCCCTATACATATTATACATGTATCTTATGTAAAAAGCCTCAGGATTCAGAATCCGTGTCGTTTGTAATGATTGGATCGAAAATAAGGGCGCTACGATTTTTTTTGTGAATCAAGGGGTCCGTTTGTTTATTTATTTAGTTCTATCGCAAATTTTTATTTTAGAGCGAGAGCGCCAGAAATGACACCGGTTATAGTTAGTAGGGGGACGTAGGAACATCCCTGGCAAAATAAAGCAATTCTATTTTTTCATTTTTGTCAAAATACATGGGTTAAAACCCATCGATTTTGAATTTTCAAAACGTTTTCCCAAAGCTCTGGAATAGCACGCCTACGGTTTCTTAGGCCTATCCGAAGCCAAAAGGCTGCCAAATCCGAATCTGAATAGTTTTAAAGATCCGTCCACAAATAACGGCGCTACAATTTTTGAAAGTTCAAAATCGGCTCAAAATCAGCGTTAAAAATCGCAATTTTTATTTTCGAAAAATTAACGTCGCGCCCTATACATATTATACATGTATCTTATGTAAAAAAGCCTCAGGATTCAGAATCCGTGTCGTTTGTAATGATTGGATCGAAAATAAGGGCGCTACGATTTTTTTTGTGAATCAAGGGGTCCGTTTGTTTATTTATTTAGTTCTATCGCAAATTTTTATTTTAGAGCGAGAGCGCCAAGAAATGACACCGGTTATAGTTAGTAGGGTACGTAGGAACATCCCTGGCAAAATAAAGCAATTCTATTTTTTCATTTTTGTCAAAATACATGGGTTAAAACCCATCGATTTTGAATTTTCAAAACGTTTTCCCAAAGCTCTGGAATAGCACGCCTACGGTTTCTTAGGCCTATCCGAAGCCAAAAGGCTGCCAAATCCGAATCTGAATAGTTTTTTAAAAATCCGTCCACAAATAACGGCGCTACAATTTTTTGAAAGTTCAAAATCGGCTCAAAATCAGCGTTAAAAATCGCAATATTTTATTTTCGAAAAATTAACGTCGCGCCCTATACATATTATACATGTATCTTATGTAAAAAGCCTCAGGATTCGAATCCGTGTCGTTTGTAATGATTGGATCGAAAATAAGGGCGCTACGATTTTTTGTGAATCAAGGGGTCCGTTTGTTTATTTATTTAGTTCTATCGCAAATTTTTATTTTAAGAGCGAGAGCGCCAAGAAATGACACCGGTTATAGTTAGTAGGGGTACGTAGGAACATCCCCTGGCAAAATAAAGCAATTCTATTTTTTTCATTTTTTTGTCAAAATACATGGGTTAAAACCCATCGATTTTGAATTTTCAAAACGTTTTCCCAAAGCTCTGGAATAGCACGCCTACGGTTTCTTAGGCCTATCCGAAGCCAAAAAGGCTGCCAAATCCGAATCTGAATAGTTTTTAAAGATCCGTCCACAAATAACGGCGCTACAATTTTTTGAAAGTTCAAAATCGGCTCAAAATCAGCGTTAAAAATCGCAATATTTTATTTTCGAAAAATTAACGTCGCGCCCTATACATATTATACATGTATCTTATGTAAAAAAGCCTCAGGATTCAGAATCCGTGTCGTTTGTAATGATTGGATCGAAAATAAGGGCGCTACGATTTTTTTTGTGAATCAAGGGGTCCGTTTGTTTATTTATTTAGTTCTATCGCAAATTTTTATTTTAGAGCGAGAGAGCCAAGAAATGACACCGGTTATAGTTAGTAGGGGTACGTAGGAACATCCCCTGGCAAAATAAAGCAATTCTATTTTTTTCATTTTTTTGTCAAAATACATGGGTTAAAACCCATCGATTTTGAATTTTCAAAACGTTTTCCCAAAGCTCTGGAATAGCACGCCTACGGTTTCTTAGGCCTATCCGAAGCCAAAAAGGCTGCCAAATCCGAATCTGAATAGTTTTTAAAGATCCGTCCACAAATAACGGCGCTACAATTTTTTGAAAGTTCAAAATCGGCTCAAAATCAGCGTTAAAAATCGCAATATTTTATTTTCGAAAAATTAACGTCGCGCCCTATACATATTATACATGTATCTTATGTAAAAAAGCCTCAGGATTCAGAATCCGTGTCGTTTGTAATGATTGGATCGAAAATAAGGGCGCTACGATTTTTTTTGTGAATCAAGGGGTCCGTTTGTTTATTTATTTAGTTCTATCGCAAATTTTTATTTAAGAGCGAGAGCGCCAAGAAATGACACCGGTTATAGTTAGTAGGGGTACGTAGGAACATCCCCTGGCAAAATAAAGCAATTCTATTTTTTTCATTTTTTTGTCAAAATACATGGGTTAAAACCCATCGATTTTGAATTTTCAAAACGTTTTCCCAAAGCTCTGGAATAGCACGCCTACGGTTTCTTAGGCCTATCCGAAGCCAAAAAGGCTGCCAAATCCGAATCTGAATAGTTTTTAAAGATCCGTCCACAAATAACGGCGCTACAATTTTTTGAAAGTTCAAAATCGGCTCAAAATCAGCGTTAAAAATCGCAATATTTTATTTTCGAAAAATTAACGTCGCGCCCTATACATATTATACATGTATCTTATGTAAAAAAGCCTCAGGATTCAGAATCCGTGTCGTTTGTAATGATTGGATCGAAAATAAGGGCGCTACGATTTTTTTTGTGAATCAAGGGGTCCGTTTGTTTATTTATTTAGTTCTATCGCAAATTTTTATTTTAGAGCGAGAGAGCCGAAAAATGACACCGGCTATAGTTAGTAGGGGTACGTAGGAACATCCCCTGACAATATAAAGCAATTCTATTTTATCCTATTTTGCCAAAAATCGCAAGGGGTTAAATCCACGTTTTTTTATCAATTTTGCCCGATTTTGGGAGTTTCGAGTTAGCACCGGTTTCCGATAGAATAAGGCCCAATAGGATCGGAAATAAAAGGACCTAGGGAAATAATCAAAAACAAAAAAGTTAGAACACGAGAAAGTTTAGATTTTGAAAAAAAAATGGACGCTTTGGAAATTTCGTAAATTTTTACCGTTAATGGCTCCGGATATAGACACTACGGGCCCATAGTATCGTCCCCCTAAAATCTCCAGCAAAAATTTCCAAAGACAAAAATCGACGAATTCAAATAATAAAAAAGTTTTACCCCGTATTGCAATCGTACACCCCCAGCTAAACATCTAGTTATTAGGGCTGGGCTGGGCTCCATCGTTTCCAAAAGCACTTCCAAAAAGGCACAGCAATCATTGAATTGGAAATTAACGATTATGATTTAAACACTTTTGTAATTAGCAAACAATTAATTAATTTTGAATGCGTTGCACTAAAAGACCAGTTCGCATAACCGAAGTTGAAAAGCGACTGGAAAACAAAACGGCTATTTATTTTCTTATCACAAATTGCAAGCTATCGTTTTTGCCCGTGCCTGGCACGATTAAAATTTAAATCGCTATCAAAATGAGTGTGCAAAATAAAATTCCGGCAAAATCTAAAGTGGCCGAAGGACAACCAAATTAATTACCAAAAGGCACATCGAGAAAACATAAGGGTGCTACTTGAATACGCAAAACCACGAATAGTTTCAAATAAAAACGATTTTTGTCCTCAAAAATTTTCCTCCGAAATTTTCACCCCCCCCACGCATGGCGAAACTGGAACTTTGCGCCCGGTCAAAAAGGAAAAACCGAAGAGATTGGCGCGCGTACGAATTTCGCTTACGTCACAACTTCTAAAAGACGTTTCTCGCACCAAAAAGGCTTATTTAAATTCAGAGAAGAAAATCGTCGAGCACGTACGTCGAAAAACTGACACATCTCCGCATTAATAAATAATTTATCCCCGAAAGAAAATTAATTTACCCCGATATTCGAGGGGCCGCGACGCCGAAAAGGGAACGCTTTATTTTTTGAGGGCTTAAAGGAAATTGATTGATCGATGTCTTTCGGAAACTAACGGTTTTTTAAAAAAAAATTGCCAAACAAAGAAAATTCAGAAATCGCGTTCGTCGTTTGTTGTACTACTCGGTGCGTTTACGAAGGGGGTAGTAAAAGCTAAACGGTTTGTATAATGTGGCCCTCGAATTTGAAAGTTGTATTGTAATACCACGAAATATCGGTCTTTAGAAAAATTTCCCCAGCGATTTATCCCGAAATTATGTTCCCCGTATCGTATCCTGACAATCCCTGTAACGTTCACATTTTCATCTCAATAAAATTGCACGAAGAATTCCTTTTACGAGACGAATTATTCAACAACTTACGACGGCTCCTGTTTTATTGATTGTAAAAAAAAAATTAATAAAGATAAAATTGCGATTGGATTTAAAATACAAGGATAAAGAAGTCTCCTACGTCTTTGCTAATTGTTTTTTTTTTTTAAATAACAAAGAAATATAACGCGCAGCTTTTCATTTAAATAAAAGACATAAAACAGGACCGTAGTTGCAAAAATTTTGAGCAGGACCCGACGAAGAAGCTCGTTTCCTAATTTAATGTACAGTAAAACCTCAGTTATACGGATTCGCAATTATCCGGATTGTCAACCGCGTTCGGACGTTTTTTGTAAACAATTTGACCAACTTTTTTTCTGTTAAAACGCGACGCTTTGTAATCGCGCTTAAAGCCGAGTGTGCGCATTCGAGCTCAAAGTGGCACATTCCGATCTCGGGAAAATGAAGCGCGCCGCTCCGCGTCGCGCTTCATTTGCCTCCCTCGCTCGGAAATGTGCCACTTTTCGCTCGACCGCGCACATCTTCGCACTTATTAGATTTGTTTACTTTTTCAAATCCCAAAACTCAATTTAGTGTGATAAATATCGATTTTATGTTGGAAAAATATATTTACCATAGCAAGGGAGCGAAAAGATACGACAAACTCTTCAGTGCGAGCGAAAAGAAACGATTAAAATTATTCAAATGCTTTTTGCTCTAACTAATTGGCCTAAAGTATTGTGAATCGTGCTTAAAACCGAGTGTGCGCATTCGAGCTCAAAGTGGCACATTCCGATCTCGGGAAAATGAAGCGTGCCGCTCCGCGTCGCGCTTCATTTGCCTCCCTCGCTCGGAAATGTGCCACTTTTCGCTCGAACGCGCACATCTTCGCACTTATTAGATTTGTTTACTTTTTCAAATCCAAAAATTCAATTTAGTGTGATAAATATCGATTTTATGTTGGAAAAATATATTTACCATAGCAAGGGAGCGAAAAGATACGACAAACTCTTCAGTGCGAGCGAAAAGAAACGATAAAAATTATTCAAATGCTTTTGCTCTAACTAATTGGCCTAAACTATTGTGAATCGTGCTTAAAACCGAGTGTATATTCGAGTCAGTGGCACATTCCGATCTCGGAATGAAGCGCGCCGCCCGCGTCGCGCTTCATTTGCCTCCCTCGCTCGGAAATGTGCCACTTTTCGCTCGAATGCGCACATCCTCGTATTTGCCTATATTATTATTATTTTATTCTTTAATTCGAAAAATTAAAAGTCGAATAAATTAGATCTAAGTTACTTGCGGGTAATAAGGCCTGTCGGCTACTAAGGCCTAATTAACAAAAATCGTATTTAAAATAACCGCTTAGGCTTAAGGCCACACACACACAAACACCTATTGAACGAAGATGTCTCTACAAGTTTGTGGAGGTGGCATATTCCGCTTCCTGCCCCAAATGTAGCATCATATATCGTAAAACGCGGCCAGGCAACACGAATAATAAAAATCGGTCCGAATCAATCGTTAGTATTTTTTGAAATATTACACTTAGCCATGTAAAATCACATTTATTTTCTTTATTCGTTCAAGCTTCGATGATTTTAAAGATTTGAATGACGTATCATGGACCAAATAATTTTTATTTTGATTTTCTTACATACGTGGTTGGCGGTTATTAAAGCCCACTAAATTTAATCCTAGGCCTTATTATTGTACTTTTTGTACCAAAGTTTAATTGATTTCTAATGCATTTTACATTACTTTAAAGGTCTTACGGATATAAATATGTAAAGAAACTTGTTGTACAGTCAGCCAAAATGCAAATTACCACCCCAGCAGTAACTTATTTGAAAATGTTTAACTCTTCTTACTCTTAAGTGCAATTGTTATAAAAATAATGCAGATAATATTTAAAAAAACACGTTGAAATTGCTGTAAATCGTTGTTTATATTATATTAGCACCTCAAAAGTAATTTATAGCCAGTCACAAATAATGAATTGTTAATTAATACTGCACATTTGTAAACAGTTTCATATTAATCCTAAAATAGATTAATTTCATATTTAAATAAAGTCGATTTATCTCAGTATTAATTTAAAATCAATTATCAAAAGTAAATAATTAATATTAAAAGATATGTGCATTTAAAATTTGCCAAACTTAACACTAAAAAAAATAAAGAATAGGCATTTGAAGTTACCTAAAGAGTGACAGAAAAAACGGTAATTGCAACTTAAAAATAGATGTGTTGGTTCTATAAAATCAAATATTTTTGTACTAAAAGACCTCTGTTCACTATCCCGAACGAGTCTGCTAGCCTGCAAAGCCACCATTCATGCTGGGGGTGGTAATTTGCAATTGGGCCTATTGTACCTTGACTTTTTTTATTTGTAATTTTTTTCGAAATGCATATGTAACAATTTGTTAATAAAATAATTTGCACCGTATTGGGGCACTAATAAGGCGCACTTCATAAAAAAATTTAAAAGCACTAGCAACTGCTTATTCGCATTGCTTTAAGATTTAAAAATTCGTGGAACCGTGGCTTAGGTATAACGGGGGTGATGTACCTAGGACCCGTCTCATGAAAAGTACATATTTATTATTTATTTTTAGATTATACGAACTATTAATGTTCTTCTTTGATATATCACTAAAATTGTTTCAAAAATTAACAAAACATTTCTCGTCTACTGAAATTTAACTATTCAAAAACTTAAAAAAATTTTAACTTTTGATTTGACTTGCTAGGCATATTATCTGAAGCAAAATAAAATAAAATAAAGAAGAATATATAACAAATATACTCCTACATTTTTATTTATTACAGGGTGATCCTAGAGTCAAGGTACAACTGATCGACAATGACCGAGGTACATCACACCGGCCCTTGATGTTTAATCATCACAAGAAAAAAATTTAAAGATTATGTTGTGTTAAAATCAGACCACTACTATGCAAACGTTAATAAATAATCTTCCTGCTCACGATAAGTCATTATTAGGTAATAAAAATTAAGTCAGTGGATTATACTAATGACTTTGAGTGCGCTAATGACTGTTAGGAAAGGCAATTTGTAATTTTTTAAAAATTTATTCCAATTGCTGTATTCATGTATTTATTAAACTTAGTTATCAAATATATTATGTCCAGTTTGATTACTTAAATTTTTTAAAGCTGTAGGCCTTATTACCTTCAGTAGTATAAGGCCTCCTGGCAAAGTTTTTAAAAATGGTAATTTTTGGTTTTGTTTATGGTGAAAGTTGCCATTTTTCCTTTATATTTTATAGTAACTGAATGTTAAAAATGATTACTATTAATCTGTTAATTAAATTCGATGTTTTTTCATTTAATTTCCAATTTCCCTTGGCTAGGCCTTATTACCCGCAGTTACCTTACTAAATTAGAAATGTGGTTCTTGGTAAAAATACCCTACCGTAAATTTTAATTAAAAGAAAAGCGAGAAGTGGTACATTTAGTCCATTTTGATTTAATTAATATTTTCTGTAAGAGAGAAGAATAAGATAGGCAAATTCAATTATTAAGAAGTATGGCCACTTTCAAGCGAAAACTTTTTCCGAATAGAAAATCCGAATTTGAAGGATTTGTTATTAATATAGTCAAATCCAATAAATGCCAGGATGTGCGCATTCGAGCGAAAAGTGGCACATTTCCGAACGAGGGAGGCAAATGAAGCGCGACGCGGAGCGGCGCGCTTCATTTTCCCGAGATCGGAATGTGCCACTTTGAGCTCGAATGTGCACACTCGGTTTTAAGCACGATTCACAATAGTTTAGACCAATTAGTTAGACCAAAAAGCAATTGAATAATTTTAATCGTTTCTTCTCGCTCGCACTGACGTGTTTGTCGTATCTTTTCGCTCCCTTGCTATGGTAAATATATTTTTCCAACATAAAATCGATATTTATCACACTAAATTGAATTTTTGGATTTGAAAAAGTAAACAAATCTAATAAGTACGAAGATGTGTGCATTCGAGCGAAAAGTGGCACATTTCCGAGCGAGGGAGGCAAATGAAGCGCGACGCGGAGCGGCGCGCTTCATTTTCCCGAGATCGGAATGTGCCACTTTGAGCTCGAATGCGCACACTCGGCTTTAAGCACAATTACAAGGCGTCTCGTTTTAACAGAAAAAAACTGGGTCAAATTGTTAGGTATATGTTTACAAAAAACCGAATTTTCGATTATCGGATTGAGCTGCAACAACAATTAATCCGGATAACCGAGGTTCCACTGTACACATTTTTTTTTAATGAAAAAAAATCAAAGTCCGATTCAAACCCAAAATACTCGCCGGAGCTGCTTTGTTGTTGTTTTTTTCGGCCCACAAATTGCAGGCAGCAAAAACATTAATTAAAAAAAACCAGTAAAACACTTTAATTCCCAATTAATTTTTAAAGGTGGAAGGAAGTAATTAAAAGTAAACGAAACGACGACTGCATCTCGCCTCATCTTAAGACGTCGCGTTCTTAAAGCTCGCCCCCAGGATTTCGCATCCGAAGCACATCCGTGTTAATTTACGATCTTAATTTTCACCTCGTTACAACAAAAACTCTTAACAACAATGCGAATTTCAAAAAAAAGCAATCTTGCAAATATAAATCTTTATTTAATCAACTCCGCGCGCCCTAATTAAAAAATAATACGTTTCAACACGATTTTTTAGTACCCAAAAGACCGCGTTCAAGCTTTACGATTTTAAAGTTGCGGCCACTTTTTTAATTTTCGTCCGCCACCCCTCCACCCCGACGATTTAAAATTCGCTCGGCGGAAATTAATTTAGAAAAATCTATTTTAAAGCGCACCACACGACGATTTTTGTAAATTGACGCGAATTCTTTTTTCGAATTAACAATATTAGAAATCCATATAATTCTTGCGATTTTAATTATAGAATTTCAAAATCTTTTTTTTTTTCTTCTTTAAAAGCAAAATAAAGCCGTTTGTCACTATTTTTTAATAACTTTGTTTGCTGAGAAGTCAATTGTCGAATTTAAAAGCGCTCAAACGAAGAAGAGCGTGACGAATTACTGACTTTAAACTACAGGGTGTCCCAAATATAATAGACCGATTTAGATTAATTAAAAAAAAAATTGACGGAGCCTTCCTTGGGGCAGTTTTGGCGTAGAACACGCCGGCAAAGTGGAGATGTGCTTCGGAACTTCGTTAAATCAAGTGGTCCCCAAACTGTTTTTTTTTAAATAGCTATGCGATCAGTGGCGGCTCGCGTATAGGCACTGAGGGAGTGCTACACCCCCAATTTTCACCTAGCATCACCGATTATTAAATAATAGGTATAATGAGTCCTTTTTTCTTTAGACTTATATACAGGGTGTCAGAGGAATAGGTACTGCAGGGAACAGAGATATAAAGAACGGACACTCCTATGTAATTTCTATGTAAGAAAACGACCACATTGTAATAGAATAGTTTGCTCCTTGACTCACGGTGGCGCTAGTGACTAACTAATAGCATTGTATATATAGTATTATATATACAATGCTAATAGTGTTATTTAATTTTTAAAACATTGTTTGCTGGTCTATTATCTTTAATTTGGTAGCCTTGTGAAAAACAAAGAGGCGGCAACAACCACATTTTAAATAATTGAATTTAAATGAGTATTGAATTCGAATAAATCATAAAATCCGGCAAGAACCGGAAGGCCTCCGCCTTAAATTTTAATACAACACGTTTTTCTAACCCATATTTAAAAAAACACGTGCAATTCAAAATTATGTAATGGAGGCTGTGTTGACAACAGACTACCAGCAAATGTCTAAAAACATAATTGTCCAATCGGGAGCTGCATATGTTGGTCGATAGCATTGCCATCTGATAATAATATTTCATAATTATTGAGGATTTCTGTATTTTTAAGAATACTTAAAAATAGTATGCTCTTTGAAGCACCAGATGGCAGAAAACAAATTGATCGTTAAGTGTCCATTCTTGACCTCCCTGTTCCCCGACCAATACGATCAGTGGCGGCTCGCGTATAGGCACCGAGGGACTGCTACACCCCCAATTTCCACCTGACATCATCGATAATATTTAATAGGTATAACGAGTCCTTTTTTCTTTAGACTTATATACAGGGTGTCAGAGGAATAGATGCTAAACCACAACCCGGTGAGACCAGGCACCAATTTTAGCCACGAGCCGCCACTGCCTTCTTTAGAAGTCTAAATCTAGTTTATTTAAAAAAAAGACAGTCACCCCACGTTGTTCTTGGCGCAATTTCAATAAAAAACAAACTGTACCTGTATTGACAAGTCATTCCATAGCCGAAGTCTCTCCAAAAGCCGGTGTCCCTGGAGATGACCAGCTGATCGGTCTCGGGCGGCACCTCGCGCGCCTGCAGGGTGTAAACCACGTGGGGGTTGTACAGGCTGAAGACGACCGGATAGTAGACCTTCCTCCCGGGCGCCGTGTTCCACCGGCAACGATCCAAGAACCGTGCACTGAAAACGACGTCCACGTCGCACATGAACAGGAGCACGTCTTTGGGGTCGCCAACGCCGTCGGCACCCCAAACGCGTTCGGCCCCCACGCGCAGCCCCTTCCCCCTCGAGAAGGTCTCGTTCAGCGCCAGCAATCGCAGATTGTTCGCGTTCCCTCCGCTATTCTTCGTTACCAAAACGCGCGACATGATGGTCCGGGCCTCCGACAGGCCCTCTTCGCCGAAGTAGACGACGGTCAGATGAACCTTCCTGTCGTTCTTCAAGCCGATCTTCACGAACTTCTCCATGAAGCTCTGAAAGGTGGCGGTGCGGCCGGACAACGGGAGGATGATGTGGATCAGCTCCTTCTCCTTCGCCGACGAGAGCGCCTCCGCCCTTACGGACTGCAGGGGGGCGAAGGGCGCATCAGCACAATTTTCGTGAAACCGTGCAAGTGGTGGTTCGCGTTACTTTTGTTAACACTTTTCGTCCTAAAATATAACTCGTACTGGGTGCCCGTCGTCGGTTCGGTCCTGTAGAGGCCCTCGAGGAAGTCGTCGAGGGTGTACTTGACGCCCTTCCGGGCCGACGCCTCCGTCGCGTTTTTGTTGAGCGCCTCCACCGCCTTCGTCAGCGTCTCCAGCAGGTCTTTGCGTTTGAAGCCGATCGGCTTCTCGACCACCCTCTTGCCGAGGCCCAGGTCGATGGGGTAGACGCGGCTGAAGGTGAAGTGGTTGAAGGGCACCAATTCGTATTCGTTGTTCAGGGGGATGCCCTTCAGGATCTCGGCCGATATTATTTGTTTGCGGATGTAGTTGGCGCAATCCGAGTTGCTGGGGGTTTGGAGAAGGGACGTGTTCAGGTTGATGTTGATGTTGAAGGAAGAGATTTCTTGGGGTTGATTGCCGCTATCTGCAAAAAATTCTGTTACAGTAAAGCCTTAATTATCCGGACCACAGTTGTTTTATTTAGTTATTAATATTTGTTGCGTTTTTTTGTAAATATATACCTAAACAATTTGACCAAGTTTTTTCCTGTTAAAACGGGACGCTTAGTAATCGTGCTTAAAGCCGAGTGTGCGCATTCGAGCTCAAAGTGGCACATTCCGATCTCGGGAAAATGAAGCGCGCCGCTCCGCGTCGCGCTTCATTTGCATCCCTCGCTCGGAAATGTGCCACTTTTCGCTCGAACGCGCACATCCTCGCATTTATCGGATTTGCCTATATTATTATTTTATTTTACTCTTCAATTCGAAAAATTAAAAGTCGAATAAATTACAGTCGAACTTCCATAGGAGTAATTCTCATTTTTTATTAGAAAAATCAGTCAAAAAATGAAAACGTCTTTCTAATAAAAGTGATGATGGATCTTAATAGTTTTGGTCTTTTTCTTCAAGGAAAAAATATTCACCGAGCTTGCAGCCCCCAATTTAGACAATTATAGGGCGTTTGAAAAAATGTCCATGGTAGTGACCATCATATCCGTAGATGTGACATTCCTTACATTAATGTAATCCATGGGGATGACATGCTATAAGGAGGTGACACTTTTTAGAAATAAATTTTACCATCAATTATCATAATAATAAAAACCGTCACTTCCATGGATAAATTTTTATCGTCCATGGAAGTGACTTTAATTTTTTAATTGAGGTAAATAAAGTTGATGGTAAAATTTATTTCCAAATAGTCACGTCCTTGTAGCATATCATCCCCATGGATAACATTAATGTAAAGAATGTCACATCCAAGGATATGAGGTCACTACTATGGACGACATTTTTGCAAACCCCTATAACTGTCTAAATTGGGGGCTGTAAGCTCGGTGAATATTTTTTCCTTAAAGAAAAAGACCAAAACTATTATTAGAAAAACGTTTTCATTTTTTGACAGATTTTTCAAATAAAAAATGAGAATTACCCATAAGTTGAACGCCGATAAGCCGAATTTTTGATAGCTCGAACTCGAACCAGTTTCCCTAGGACATGCCTCTCTCAACGTTAAGATTTTTATGTCAATAACTCGAAATTTAATAAATCGAATCATTTAATAAGTCGAAGCGTTTTACAATTCATTAAATTCAAGTTTCCATTAGTAAATAGGTCGATGACTTCTAAATATTTCGCTACCCGAAAGAGGATTAAAGACGGCTTGGTTTGGTGTTATTGATGCTTTAAAAGCTCTATTGTTAACTACGAATAATCATTGGAAAAATTTGTAGAAGCGCAACATTTTGGAGCAATGAAGCAAAAGACAATTTTAGATTACTTTCAATTTAACAGTAAATAATATGTAAATAACTATATTTTTTCAGGTCTTAATAAAAAAAAATAATTCATCATAATGTTAATGATTGTAGATCAATTTTGGTTATTTTCTATAAAAAAAAGAATGATATATATATACGGAAGTATTTAATTGAACTGCATTTGGTAACTCGAATTTTTGATAATTCGAATTATTTTTGCTGTCCCTTCGACTTCGACTTATCGAGGTTCGACTGTATTTGCGGCTAAAAAAGATTTCTATGAAAAAATTTTGAATTATAATTTGTCCCAGGCGAGAATTTATTGCAAAAAAAGTGGTCGTGAGAAAGAAACACTAACTCAAAGAGTTTTCCGCAAGGAAAGGCAAAAAAAATAAGTAAATTACAACGTTCGCCCTTAGCTTTTTATTTCGAGCATTAGAAATGTGTTAATGAACGTCAGATCTTTAATTAAGCCCATAAATTTTCCTCGAAAATTCCTAAAGCCCTTAATATCTTTGTAATAGGGCTTGCAGTTAACTTTCGACTCGGTCCTCCTCCGTTCTCCTCCCTTTTTTTCGTGCGCCTAATCCCCAAAAATTTTAATTCGTCTTTTATATGTAGAAAAATTGTTTAAAAAACACACAAATGAGCGATTGCTTTCATTGTACAAGGATCGCGCATTATGTTTTGCGATTAATCAAAAAAGCTGACGCAAGTGTACATTGGGTCGCAATTAACGCTGACGACCCGAGTTGTTGTTTTTTTCGAAAATAAAAATAAATAAAGGCCCAATAATAATAATTTCTTGTCCGTTTCGGATCGGTGTGCGAAATTAAACTAAAATTTAAGTTGCATCACACGTGTTGCCCTTAATGTTCGAAAAGCTCGCACGTGCTTTGTTTAAAAGCGTTTCCAAATAATTAGAAAATTAATTAAGCTCGTTTTAAGGGCCGTGTGTTAATTAGTTTCTTGTTTTATAACATAACTAGGCTGGCCCGCCCCGGCTTCGCACGGCCATTTATATTTTGCAACGAAAACTTATTTTTATCAAAATAAAACGTGGCCCGTATTACTCGGGCCTTTTAGGGGCGAAATAGTTTTTTAGAATCGATTCGGTAGTTTCAAAGATCACCCCCTACGTACAATTGCTAAATTCTTCCACCTCGAAGAGTATGAAAAAAAATCTCAAAACACTAACTAAACATTTAAATTTTAAATGCAAGTGTAGAGGAACCCGTTGTACCTTGGTCCCTTTGTACCTAGGGCAACTTTATTTATTTAATATTTGCGGGCTTTCGTGCCCCATAATTTTCGATATTTCCAATGCCACACTGACAGACATTGACGTAAAGTTAGCACCAGCTGGCCAATGTACTTTGTTAATGTATGAGATCAATTGATATTTTTAATCGAAAAAAGTAAGTCTTTCTATATTCTTTTTACTTAAATATCTTATTGATTTTTATTACCTAATAACAAATGACTCATCGTAATAGAAAGATTATTTATTAATGTTTGCATAGTAGTGGTCTGATTTTGGCACAGCATAATCTTTAATTTTATTTTTGAGTTTAAACGTCAAGGGTCGGTGTGTTGTACCTCGGTCACCGTCAATAAGTTGTACCTTGGCACTAAGATCGACGTGCAACAAATAAAAATTTAGATATACCTTTGTTATAAATTCTTATTTTTTTTTTATTTTGCTTCAGATAATATGCCTCGCAAGTCTAGCGAAAAATTAATTTTTGCAAAGTTAACCATTAAGTATGTGAAATTTTAGTATACGAGAAAAGTTTTGTTAATTTTTAAGGCAATTTTAGTGTCATCTCAAGGAAGAACATTAGTAGTTCTTATAATCCAAAAATAAATATATAGTTTTATAGAACAATGGATTTTATTTTGCTTAATGTGAATAGAACCAAGGTACATCACTTCTGTTGTACCTAGGCCATAGATCCACTAATTTTTAAATCTTATAGCAATTTGAGTAAACGGTTGGTAATGCTTTCAAATATTTTATGATGAATACCTTATTAGTGCCCCACTAAGATGCAATTCATTTTATCAACAAATTGTTACATATACAATTTAAAAAAAATCACAAGTAAAAAAGAGCCAAGGTACAACAGGTTCTCCTATTAATAAAATACATTTGCGTAAAAAGTTGCCATCTGTAACACGAGATTTTCAGAAATTAATTATTAAACGCAAAAACAAACCCCTAAGTTTAAGCGCCGCGTTTAAAATAAATAAAACAATTCGAGGTGATGTCGTTTTTTTCTTCCCCTTTTAATTTTCCGTTTTAGTTTTTCCACACCCCATTTCCTAGGCAAATCGTTTTTTTTTCTTTTTAAGTTTCTCACTTAAAACAATGAAGCTGGTAATTGCAGTACACGCCAAAAAAAAAAAATAAAAACAGCAAACTTTGACTCGCAAATGGAAAATTCGTGTTCTTTAATCCGCAGCGAGTGCAGCTGCAAGTTTTCCCTCCGCCGATTTTTCTTTTTAATCGAATGTTTAATTTTCCGGCTTGTTTTTGGCGTGGACGCGTGCGAAAAGAGAAAAACGAAGCGGGGTGAGCGGGCGGGGCGACGAAAATAAATAAATTTGGGGAGACGTTTACGTGCGGAAAAAGGAAAATTCAATAATGGAAGAATAAAATTAAATTCCAGAAAGAATTGAATGCATGTTCATTAAGATCTAATCGCCGTAATTGATTGCCTTAAAACCGAGTTTCGTACAAGTATCTACGAAGTACAAAGTTAAATGCTGAAAAGGAAAATTTACTCCTTATTGTTCGTCCTTAAAATAGGACTCTAATCCTTGCACGTCGATAAATTACTACTGTATTTAACTTCATGTTCCTTCCGCCTATTTATTGAATTTTAAACCCCTTTAGACTTACACACTTAATTTGTTGTTTTAAAAACTAATTACAGTGGAACCTTACATAAGTCGAAAACCTCTGCAACTCCAAAATCCGATATAGAATATATTAAATTAAAATTTTTGATTTGAAGAAGCGCACGGTAAATGATAGTAATGTAACAAATGCGAAGATGTGCGCGTTCGAGCGAAAAGTGGCACATTTCCGAGCGAGGGAGGCAAATGAAGCGCGACGCGGAGCGGCGCGCTTCATTTTCCCGAGATCGGAATGTGCCACTTTGAGCTCGAATGCGCACTCCGCTTTTCACCACGAGTAAGGGAGACCGGGTATGGTTGTCTCACGGGTAAGTTGTCACAAGAGCGGTTATTTTAAATACGATTTTTGTTAATTAGGCCTTATTACCCGCAAGGAACTTAGATCTAATTTATTCGACTTTTAATTTTTCGAATTGAAGAATAAAATAATAATAATATAGGCAAATACGAGGATGTGCGCATTCGAGCGAAAAGTGGCACATTTCCGAGCGAGGGAGGCAAATGAAGCGCGACGCGGAGCGGCGCGCTTCATTTTCCCGAGATCGGAATGTGCCACTTTGAGCTCGAATGTGCACACTCGGTTTTAAGCACGATTCACAATAGTTTAGGCCAATTAGTTAGAGCAAAAAGCATTTGAATAATTTTAATCGTTTCTTTTCGCTCGCACTGACGAGTTTGTCGTATCTTTTCGCTCCCTTGCTATGGTAAATATATTTTTCCAACATAAAATCGATATTTATCACACTAAATTGAATTTTTGGATTTGAAAAAGTAAACAAATCTAATAAGTGCGAAGATGAGCGCGTTCGAGCGAAAAGTGGCACATTTCCGAGCGAGGGAGGCAAATGAAGCGCGACGCAGAGCGGCGCGCTTCATTTTCCCGAGATCGGAATGTGCCACTTTGAGCTCGAATGCGCGCACTCCGCTTTTCACCACGAGTAAGGGAGACAGGGTATGGTTGTCTCACGGGTAAGTTGTCACAAAAGCCATAAGAGCAAACCTAATGAATTAATAAATTTGTTTGCCCGTGTCAAAGAAGCCCGAGCACAATACCTCCTTGCGTACTTCACTTCAGTTCGCTCTGAAATACCGTATAAGAAATATATGCTTTTGTTTTTTTTTTGTATAGTGAAAGTATTTTTTTTTGTATTTATGATGTTTAAGATAGGCTTCATGACATCATTCATATGGTTTCTTAAATGACTATTGATTTAAATTTATTTTGGGAGTTAATTATCGAAAACTGTTTTGGGGAAAGTTGTCTCAAGTTAACGGGGGCTAGTTGTCACATGTGCAAAGCAACACCAAAAATATGTGCGGCCTTTTTTAATTGTTTTCTAGGGGTTTTACTACATAAACGATTGGCTGTAATTATATTTGTGTCTTTTTTGTTAACATAACCTAAGTTCGTTAGATAGAAGTTACTATTCGCGCGCAGCAAATATTTTTTATTTTTTTTAATTATGAATAAGATATTTTTCGTTCCTTTCTTAGGTAAAATTTCTTACAAACAGTTTACCTTTAATTAAAATAGGCATTTGTTTTGTCGTTTTGTATTTTACCTTTTATTTAGTATGTGACTACTTGCCCGAGACACGGGGTTAAAAGTCACACTTTTTTTTTCATAAAAATTATAAAATGTTCTCATTAGATAAGGGTAGAGAAAAAGTCTTTATTTTTTCTTAAACTAGAATAAATACACTATCTATTGATATATAAATGTCATTAATAAATTAAGACCATGGGACCACGCAAAACAACAAAAATTGTGACTTCTAACCCCGGTCTCCCCCTACCAATAATTAATTTACTTTAAAAAATATTTAAGTAATTCTAAAACCCTAGTGCTCTCAGAATTTAAATTATAAGTTAAAGCCCCTTAAGATTCAACTTATCGAGGTTCCACTATATTTTAACCCCCTTCATTTTCGAACACTATATCTTAAAAAAAAAAACCAGGAACTTTAGAACGGGGATGTTGTAATCGAGGAATCTCTTAGCGTAATAAATTTTAGATTTAAATTGAGGGAAAAAAAAAGGTGCGCAAAAAAGCAAGTTTAAGTTAGAAACAGTTCTCTCGTTCGTAATTCCTAATTTTATTTTAATTAAGATAAGAGAATCTGCACTTTGTGTACTTAAAACTTATTTCAGTTTTAGTCCATGGCAAGAAGACGAGCGGGGGGCGGTCGGAAAATCTTTAAAGCGGCATTTCACTCCGACGAAGACAAAGTCAAACACGAAATCGCTAATTAAACGAAACAAATCTCGGAAAAACATACAAGCCCCCCGATTATTTATTCGAATTGATTAAAAATCACTAAATAAACTTTTGCTTTTGAAGTAAAACAAGCGAAAAAAATTCATTTTAAATAGCGTTCGCGCTTTTATATTTTTATATGTATTTTGCCAAAGAAAAAAAGAATTCGGGACCCCTTAATTAAAGATAAATCATCCGCTAAAAATTTGGCCTCGTTAAATCCCCATCGTTTTATGTATTCTTGCAACCAAAAAAAAAAAAAAAATGTAGGAAATTTATTGCAAAAAAGGTGAGAAATTTATTAAAGTTATAATTCAATCCCGAATTTATGTGTTATAAATTTCGGTAAGCCCCCCTCCCTCCCGGCACAACTTTGATTTACTGCGGAGCGCGTTGTTTTTCGTATTTTTGATATTAGATTTCCCATTTGCAATTTGGCAAAATTAAAAGTCCGAGGTCTTACAAGTTTTAGTCGCTTCGCCGTGCCCTCTTCCAGAAAGATTGCGTCTTATAAATCATCGAAGGGGTGTTCTTCGTATAGGAAAAGCCAGCGCCGTGTGAAATTTTATTGCTTCGTATAAAAAGTTTTCTTCTATGATTTATTTACCAATACACAAAACCAAAAACTTATATATCGATAATAAAAAAGGAAGAAAAACGACGTTATTAGAAACCAATCGGAAAAGTCTTCGGATAAACGACTCCCGTTTTTTCGTACGCGAAATTTTTGCAGATAATTAATTAGATTTTTCCGCTGGCGCGACGGAATTTTGGGCGCGGAGTAAATTACCAAAAAAAATGCGAGCGTCCGTTTGTTCGAAAATAAATTAAGTCATAATAAAATAAAATCGGAACCAATTTATAAGAATATCCCGGAGGAAAGAAATTTATGTTGCACGGGAAATAACGTGGCGTAGTTTTCCACGTTTCCCCCGTTCCACCCCCGCCCTTTTCGCCCTTATAAAATAATAGTATTCGAGATGAGTTCTGTACGTTTTCGGCGAGTTTTAGAATTACTATAATTGCGTGCTATTTGTTCTTTGTACCCCCGAGGGAGTCGCGTGATTTCATCCCCCAAACTATTTTTCAACACTCGTCCTTTTTTTTTTTTGGTATTTTATGACACGCTTCTTCTGCCAGAAATTCGGTCGCTTAAAAGTGTGTGCTTTATTCGCGGAGTAAAATACAGTGGACCCTCGTTACCGGGTGGAAGGACGACGTCGCCCAATTTGAGGGTTAAACTGGTATTTAAAATACGGCGAGTCGCCGTATAACGAGGGTCCACTGTAAATTGAAGATGGTTGTTTTTGAGATTTTGAATATAACAGGAATCGCTCACTATATTTGCTCGAAACCGGTAGCCCATGTCCTTGTTCAAGGTGCAAGCTATCTCTATATCGAAATTTATCAAAATTGGTTCAGCTGTTTAAGCGCGAAAAGGTAACAGACAGACGGACAGACAGACAGACAGAGTTACTTTCGCTTTTATAATATTAGTATAATACTAGTAGTAGGACAAGATTTTAAAGAAAAAACATGTTTGAGCGGCATTGCCCCTGACTTTGGGTAATGCCGCTCAGGGTATGAGTTAATTACGCTCAAACATGTTTTTGGAATTTAACAAGCAAGATATATTTAAATTACTTTCGCTTTTATAATATTAGTTTGGATAAATAAATTCTTTTAGAAAATAAATTAAGTATTGTGAATCGTGCCTAAAGTGGAGTGTGCACATTCGAGCTCAAAGTGGCACATTCCGATCTCGGGAAAATGAAGCGCGCCGCTCCGCGTCGCGCTTCATTTGCCTCCCTCGCTCGGAAATGTGCCACTTTTCGCTCGAATGCGCACATCCTCGTGTTTATCACATTAATACAATTTACCGTGCGCTCCTTTAAATCAAAAATTTTAATTTAATTTAGTAAATATCGATTTTATAGTCGAAAAACGTATTTACCATAGCAATGAGTGGAAGGAAGGGAAAAGATACGACAATCTCGTTGGTGCAAAAGAGAGGGAACGTTTAAAATTTATTAACTAACTTTTCGTCTAATTTGTTGACCTAAATTGTTGTGAATCGTGCTTAAAACCGAGTGTGCACATTCGAGCTCAAAGTGGCACATTCCGATCTCGGGAAAATGAAGCGCGCCGCTCCGCGTCGCGCTTCATTTGCCTCCCTCGCTCGGAAATGTGCCACTTTTCGCTCGAATGCGCACATCTTCGTTTTTATTATATTTTTACATTAATCTTTTTTTTTAAATCGAACAATTAAAATTTCAATGAATTTTGATTTTATATTCGGTGAAAGTTATGGCATTTATTGTTTTTAACAACAATTCAAAAGTATTAAATGTGTTGCAATAAATATTTAATTGTTAAACAACAAAATTCCGAAATTGTACTTTTAAGAAAAAATTCAACGATAATAATTTAAATAAACGAACGAATCCGAAAGGACGGCCCCTGTTCCTTAGAAATATGAAACCAATTAAACGCGCGAGTCAACAAAAAAAAAAAATCTGTCTTTAATCAAAGGGACGAAAAGAAAAAAATCTAGAAAAAGCGGATCCTCGATAATGACGATAGTGGAGTAAGGAAATTATAACATAAAAGAACTTTAATGAATCGGACACAAAAGGACACGATAATTCCAAGTTAATGAAGGCCATTAGAAATACAAGAACGAAGTGGTGAGAAAGGAAGAGAGGCAACTCCGCCCCCGAAAAACAGAGGGGTTTAATTAAAATCTGAAGGATTCTCGGTTATCATTTCCAACCCTTGTACATTTTCTTAAGACGCCCAAATTTGCATAAACTTAAATCGACAGCTCCAATTAAAATTTTTAAATCCACACGAGATTTTTTGAAAAATAAATCAAAAAATTAACGTGCCACGTAAGCGATTAAGCGCCGAGTTATTTACAAGCAAATTTCGCGAGCGACCCTTAAAAAACAGCGAACGGCCCCCAATAAAAGCCCGTAAATCAAATAAACTGGAAACAGCCCAAATGCAGTTGTCAACGATTTTTATTTACAGCCCCCGAGCAAAGCTGCAACGAGCACGATTTATGGCGGAAACCTCGAATCCAAAAAGGATTCGGTTTTAAAGCGGGACATTTAAAAAAAAAAACGCACCCTTACTTGTAAGTTGCAAAAGTTGAAGCTTGAGGGCTCGGATTTCGGCGGTCAGCCGTTCCACCTCCTGCCTATTTTCTTCCTCCCTTTGTTGCAATAAAAGCTGATATCCCTGTCCGCTATCCTGATTATTGGAATCCTGTTGGGCCGCCGTCGAGCCTGGATCAAAAAAGCAAAACGCATAAGCAAAAAAGCACCCCTTCACTTGTTGAGCGCCTTAAAATTTAAATCGGGGCGCTTTAAAAAAAAATCCCGATGGGGTTACTTTGAATATTCCACGTCCTATTCGAAATAATAAATCAAAGGGAAAAAGGTTCCTAAGGCGGAAGGGCGACCAAAATTGGACGCACAACAAAATAAACGAGATAAAAAGGCATTTAACTTTATTAGTTATCCTCTTCCCGGAGCAACTATTTAGTTTTATACTAAATTACCTGCTCGGTTAAGATAAGGTGAATTACAACCCCATTATCTGGAGATAACTCTTGACACATGCTGTGACAAAGGGGTGCTAAACACCGAAAACGGACAAGGAGCCCTTTAAATACGACGCCGCCCCCGACGCAAAGCTCCCCCTTTTTCATTCAAAGTTCCCACTTTATTTAAATTCAAAAATAAGCAAATCGACTTCGACCAAAATATTTGATTTCATTAAAAAAATTCGGCAACGTTGCCAGAATTACAGATGTATGTGTGCGAGTGTAAAAAAAAGAGCAAACAATAAAAAAAAGGGAGAAAGGTGTTGGTTTCGAGATTTCGAACTAAAAACTAAAAAAACCGAGAGAACAATTAAATTATGCAAAAAAAAAGTTTAATTATTTAACGTAATTTGTTCAAAGGGCTCTAATACAATTTATTGGTCTGAAATAATTTTTTTTTGAATAGAAAATAAGAGGGTGAACGTGCCTAAATTTAATTAAACGAAGATGTGCGCGTTCGAGCGAAAAGTGGCACATTTCCGAGCGAGGGACGCAAATGAAGCGCGACGCGGAGCGGCGCGCTTCATTTTCCCGAGATCGGAAATGTGCCACTTTGAGCTCGAACGTGTACACTCGGTTTTAAGCCTCATTCACAAGTATTAATTTACTTTCTTACTTCAACTGTCGAATTTTCGTTAGCAGTGCTAATATTTTACTCTCAACGCGCCAAAAGAAGTATAACTTCAAAAAGATTAATTAAGGCAAATCAATAAATACGTGGATGTGCGCATTCGAGCGAAAGGTGGCACATTTCCGAGCAAGGGAGGCAAATGTGCCACTTTGAGCTCGAACGTGCACACTCGGTTTAAAGCGCGATTCACAATAATTAAATTGCGTTCTAAATAATTTTACAACTTACAACTTACAATTACCGATTTAATTTCAATTTATTCAACTAAATTTAATAAAAAATTTGCAATAAACAGTGCAATCAAAAAAAATTCGGCGACGTTGCCAGAATTACAGATCTATGTGTGCGAAGTGTAAAAAAGAAGAGCAAACAATAAAAAAAAAAGGAGAAAGGTGTTGGTTATTTGCTAAACGTTTTTCTTAGTCAGCAACGACCTAGTTCAGTCTTTTCGTATCCAATCAGCGTTGATTACCTTATCAGGCTCTTTCATTCCTAAGAAGCTACCCTTGTAATTAGCAGAGCACAACGCCCCATTTTACGCGCTTACATTATGCAAACGAGTCCCTAAACGGTCTACGCTTCCAGCTTCCCAATATCTTACGTTTCCAGGTGGAGGACGAAGGCCCTTTTCCCTTTTTTCTGTCCATTTAATCGAAAGAAACTCGTAGGAATCTTTTTATTGGTCGTTTATAAAGAAACACGAAAAAATAATCCAGTTAGGATTTTTTAAAAACAATGTTTACAAGTAAGAAATATAAATTAAAATTTTGGCGAGCGTCTCAAAAATTTTCAAAAGTAACTTATTGATTTTTTGGTCCTAATGTATGCCAAAACGAGCGAGGACTACGAATTTTCAAAGTTTTTCGAAATATCTTTAAAAGTCAAAAAGAAATTATTTTTTTATTAAAAAAAACTTCGACTGTATTTTTTTCAAAAAATTATCATAGAGTCCTTTGCTAATTTTGATTCGGTTTTATGTAAAAAAAATTGCCAATTTCAAATCTGTAAAGTTTTTAAAAATATTCCCAACACTAAGCAAAATGCAATTTGTGTTAGAAAAAAAAGGCAAAAAGTTCGACGGTAATTATTTCAAAAAATTAACATTGGCCCGTACGACGATTTTGATTGGATCCCGTGCGAAATGGTCCGAGCATTCTAAATCTGCAAAGTTTTAAACGATATTTCGCCGAATAACGAAGTTATGAATTTTTTAAAAACTTCGAAACAAGAATTCAACAATGGCCTTTTCAAAAAATATTTTTATAGTGCCCTTTGACGATTTCGATATAGAAAAACACATAAATGTCTAATTCAAAGAGCCCTTATAACTCAAAAATTAATTCTTTTACGAACGAATTCAATTTAAAAAAAAAATTAATATAATTTTTGAAAATTGCGATGGGGGAGCGCAAAATTATCTCAAAAACTACCCTTACGATTAAAAAGAAAAATTAGCACAATATTTAGGACCAAAATATAAGCAGACCTTTTTAAATTCAACTTTGTAATTTAAAAAGAAAAATTATTTTTAATTTTTAAAGTTCGATATATTAACTTACTCAAATTTTAAAAATCGTTTATTTTGCCCTCGAAAAAAACCCAAAAACCTTTTTAATTTAACTCTATCTCGCAATAAAATGTCACAAAATAGCCAATCTGATTAATTTCCAACGTTTTTCCAAAAACTAACTCAATTATGAATTTTTAATGAAAGAGTTCGTACATAAACATTCGTCCTTTGTCAAACAACGTTTTCTTAAAAATTTCAAAAGAGCCCTAAGATTCTCGATTTTAGAAAAGCCAAAGCTTCTAAACCGCGAAGCTTCGAAAGACGTCAAGCCAAACAACGGAGTTATGAATTTTTCAAATTAAAATATACAAAAAAAGGATGCGATGTTTACGTGTCCTTAAAGCGCCGTTATTTTGCGACGCAAAAAATTATAAAATTAATATAAGCGAGCTTTCGCTGTCAAAAGCATTCGACGCTGCGGCGTGTAATTAGTTAAAATAACAAAGTCATCAGTCGTTCCCTTTATTAACCGATATTTAAGGGTTTAATGTCAAGGGTTGTTGTTGCCATTTGATAAGAGCGTTACATTCAACACATTTTCCCGGAAAACAAAAAGGTACTTGCGGGTAATAAGGCCAACTTCTTTTCTGTTAAAACGAGACGCTTTGTAATCGTGCTTAAAGCCGAGTGTGCGCATTCGAGCTCAAAGTGGCACATTCCGATCTCGGGAAAATGAAGCGCGCCGCTCCGCGTCGCGCTTCATTTGCCTCCCTCGCTCGGAAATGTGCCACTTTTCGCTCGAACGCGTACATCTTCGTACTTATTAGATTTGTTTACTTTTTCAAATCCAAAAATTCAATTTAGTGTGATAAATATTGATTTTATGTTGGAAAAATATATTTACCATAGCAAGGAAGCGAAAAGATACGACAAACTCGTCAGTGCGAGCGAAAAGAAACGATTAAAATTATTCAAATGCTTTTTGCTCTAACTAATTGGCCTAAACTATTGTGAATCGTGCTTAAAACCGAGTGTGCACATTCGAGCTCAAAGTGGCACATTCCGATCTCGGGAAAATGAAGCGCGCCGCTCCGCGTCGCGCTTCATTTGCCTCCCTCGCTCGGAAATGTGCCACTTTTCGCTCGAATGCGCACATCTTCGTATTTATCGGATTTACATATATTATTATTTTATTCTTCAATTCAAAAAAATTAAAAGTCGAATAAATTAGATCTAAGTAATAAATTAAAAATGTGGTTTTTGGTAAAAATACCCTACCGTAATTTTTAATTAAAAGAAAAGCAAGAAGTGGTACATTTAATCATAATGTTCACGTCCAATATCTTATAATATGTTAATGTGCCACTTTGAGCTCGAATGCGCACACACGGCTTTAAGCACAATTACAAAGCGTCTTGTTTTAACAGAAAAAAAGTTGGTCAAATTGTTAGGTACAGTCGAACTTCTATAAGTCGAACGTCGATAACTCGAATTTTTAATAACTCGAATTATTTTTAGCTTCCCTTCAGCCTCGACTTATCGAAGTTCGACTGTATATGTTTACAAAAAACCGAATTTTCGATTATCCGAATAATTAATCCGGATAACCGAGGTTCCGCTGTATATATTTTTTTTAATTAGAAAAATCAAAGTCCGATTCAAACCTAAAATACTCCCTTAGCTAGGCCTTATTACCCGCAGTTACCTTACTTTCCTTCGCGCGCACATACACACCTTCGAAAACCTTCTAACGAAAATAAATTCGAAAAGTATTTTAATTAACGAGACTCTGCAATTAAGATGAAATATGTTCGAAGAAGTTAAGCATCTGCACTCGTGCATTAATTGACTCTCCAGATTTGCATCTCTCTTGCATAATCACCTTTTTTTTTTTCGCTTCTTCAATTTCGACGCGCAAGAGTAATGAATTTTCGAACGGGAAGTAATAGAAAAAGTTAAATTCTTTATAAGGCCCAAAAAACCGTGGATGGCTGACTTTTGCGACCGAAAGCTCGTTTCTTTTATTGTTATGCCGTAAAATCACTCGAAAACGGATATAAATCCTTCTCGTAAGGTGCGATAAAGTTTTCCTTTTTATTTTCGCGAATAACTCCCTTAACTAACCCCCATAAAACGAAGCGGGGGCGACACGTCGCGCTTAATATTTGCACCTTTCAAAATTTGCCATCCCCGAAATTTCCGTCGTAGCCCCCGAAGCTTCGTCCTTTTATGCGAATGTAAGGCCGGCCGCGTGGCCTTTGTTAGCCCTGCATTACCCCCCCCCCCCCCCCGAAACGGCATTCAAGGGTATAATCCGGGGCGAAGAGTAAATTAATTCGCCCGCACGAAAGTATTTTACGAGGGGGTGGCGGTTTGCGTGCAGTTTTGCGGACTTCTCAATATTCGGGAGAGACGCCGAAGAGGAAAACGAGCACAATAAAAGAGGAAACGCTGAATTTATAATTTGGCCCTTCCTTCCGCCAAGTGGAGGAATTCGGCGCAGGTAACGACGACCCCCACGGCTTCGGCCCTACGTGTCGTAACGTCAAGTGCACGTATTGTACGCAAATCGATTGTTGCAAAAGCCTTTGTTATTCGGGGGCAACGAGCAAAATCAAAGGCAACTCTCGACATTGTCACTTCTGTTCGGTTCGCAAAACGTTTGCTTTGCTAATGGCTTAACCGAAATGTTAATGCTTTGATTAAATCGTAATCGCACAAGTACACTTTGCCGCGCAAAAAGTCGATAAAGTTTACAAAGGTTATCTGTGTCGCATAAATGAGGAGCGACTTGTAGATAGAAAAATAAGCCTGTTTTCTCGACGAGCGATTTCGCGAGTGTAGGAGAACCTGTTGAACCTCGGCACTAGGCGTACCTAGGCCGGTTGGCCCGTTTCAAACGTTCCCGCGCTGTTAAATTCTGTTGTAAAGTTGATTGTTTAAATATTTTATTTTCTATAATTTGTAATGTAATGTAGGTACCTTACAGGGTGGCGCAAAAAAACCGACTATTTGTTTTTTGAGTCTCGAGTGAAAAAATGTTCGTTTTTGATGTTTTAAGAGCTACCTCCAAAGAAAAGCTCAAAAAAAAATTTTTTAACTCCTTGACATACAAAAAAAACCGAATTTAATGAGTCCGAAAAAAACTATTAATTTGGCTCAACTTAACTGTTATGAGCATACAGAAATAACAGAAAATAAATAATTAGTAGTTTTAAAATATTTTGAAATATGTAGAACAGTGTTTCCCAATCTTTTTTTAACATTCCCCACCTGTCATTCTAAAATTTTGATGCATATAATATATAACATATAAATATTTTTTTATATTTAAAAATTGAATTATTCCATAAATGAAGCCTAATTACAACTTGTTCAAGACACAAGATTTCGGTTTTAGCAAGAAATCACTGAGAAATTATTAAGAAAAAGAAACAATAAATAAATTTCAAAAACATAAACTAAAAAATATTTTTATATCGATAGCTCAAATTTTTGATAACGCGAATTATTTTTAATTTCTCTTCAACTTCGACCTATCGAGGTTTGACTGTATTTAATTTTATAAATTTAATATTTCTGAACAATTAAGATAATTTATTTATTGAGTTTTCTCCAATATTAATTTTATTTGCGTAAATTAATGATCTTCAAAGTCTTTTGAAAAACCACAAATTCTGTATTTACTCTATTGGAGTTTTCTGAAAATACATAATAATTTTTTCATCAAAATTTCCTTTTAAATTTACCGAATAAAGTTTTGTTTTATTCAATTTGTGTTATACAAAAAAAATTGATTATTAAAAATTTCTAAAGTTTTTAAATATATTTTAAAAATTTTCCAAATTATTAAATTATTTAATTTGAGTTGTCTAAAAACTTAAAATAATTTATTCTTCGAGTTTACTTTAATAATTTTGCTAAATGTTTAAAACTGAATTTCATTCTATGTAAAAAAAACCGGGGCATGTACTTATGTACGCACGTAAGAAGTAATTCTTCTTTGGCGCGACTCAATTAAATATAACAACGCGCTATGTTGCGCTTGTGTATAGCTAGACCAGTGGTTATCAAACTATATGTTACTGCGCATATATCGTTTTATTTCAATTCATTGCTATTTCCTTTTTAAATCCAAAAAGTAATTTAAACAAATTGAATAAATATGAAGATGTGCGCGTTCGAGCGAAAAGTGGCACATTTCCGATCGAGGGATGCAAATGAAGCGCGACGCGGAGCGGCGCGCTTCATTTTCCCGAGATCGGGAATGTGCCACTTTGAGCTCGAACGCGCACACTCGGTTTAAAGCACGATTCACAATAATTAAATCGCGTTCTAAATAATTTTAAGTGAAACTTACAATTAACGATTTAATTTCAATTTATTGAACTAAATTTAATAAAAAGAAAAAAAAGTAAATCGACTTCGGCCAAAATATTTAAATTTGCAATAAACAGTGCAATCAAAAAAATTCGGCGACGTTGCCAGAATTAGAGATGTATGTGTGCGAAGTGTAAAAAGGAAAAACAAACAATAAAAAAAAGGGAGAAAGGTGTTGGTTTCGAGATTTCGAACTAAAAACTAAAAAAACCGAGAGAACAATTAAATTTTGTAAAAAAAAAGTTTAATTATTTAACGTAATTTGTTCAAACGGCCCTAAGACAATTTATTGGTCTGATATTACTTTTTTGTATTGAAAGTGAGAAGGCGAACGTGCCTAAATTTAATTAAACGAAGATATGCACGTTCGAGCGAAAAGTGGCAGATTTCCGAGCGAGGGAGGCAAATGAAGCGCGACGCGGAGCGGCGCGCTTCATTTTCCCGAGATCGGAATGTGCCACTTTGAGCTCGAACGTGCACACTCGGTTTAAAGCACTATTCACAATAATTAAATTGCGTTCTAAATAATTTTACGGGAAACTTACAATTAACGATTTAATTTCAATTTATTGAACTAAATTTAATAAAAAAAAAACAGAAAAGTCCTTTAAATGTGCACATTCGATTTTAAGCACGATTCACAATAATTAATTTACTTTCTCGGATGGCTAACTTTAACCGACAAATTCCGCTCCCTGCAAAAACTTTTCTATCGATCGCCAAAAGAAGTATAACTTCAAAAATTAGAAGAAGTGAAGCAGTCATAGAGTGCTTCTGATTTTATTTACGCTAGTACATATATCAAAAAAAAAATCAAAGACGCCGGTATACTTAAAAAAAAAACCAAAAACTCAAAATTTTTTGAAAAAGTTCACTTAAGCAATAACAGAGATACGATTTTTTTATTTTGAATAGCTAATTAATTTAAAAAAAAAACTACCTTTAAAAATTCCAACAGGAGAGAATGGCACACTCACAAACGAACCTTTTCGATTCGATTTTAAAACAACACTAAATTATTTAAACGCCCCAGCAAACTTTCGCTTTATTTATCAACAATTCCGATAACCTAAACACGTGTTACGTTCCAATTATATTCGACTTTTATCTTTGGTAAATTTCTACAAACGTTTTTACAAAACGGCACCTGGTCAATTCAAACAAATCGTAATTAAACTTAAGAAAAAGCCGGCACGTCTGATTGTTGCTTTTTTTCCGATCTCGAAACCCCTAAAAAGTCGGCTTTATTAAATCTTTAATTCGGAGCCGTTAAAAATCGGGGCGCAGCCCCCAAGATGTTTATTTGCATTCCGTTGCCATTTAAAAAGATAAACTTTTACGAGGGAAGCTGCGATTTTAAACGTCCCTTATCTTGGAGCTTCACAGGTAATTAAATGCGCGCTTTTTTTTTAAAGAGAAGCGTTCGAGAAAATAATTTTTAATAAATTTGCCTTTGTGGCCGTGCCGCGACGAGGATCGACCCCGAACATTAATAAAAGTCGAAGACAATTAATTGTGGCGTTTTAGGGGTGGTTTTTTTTTATACGCGCTTTCGGTTCGATTTAGTGTTATTTTATTTCTTTATTGGAAAAGTGCTCGTGGGGTCGTGAATTTTGCGCTGAGCTCGACTTTTTCAACCCCCCCGAACTTTATTATAATCTAAATATTTCTGGTCCAATAATTTTATGGTTGCGAAAGGAGGAGGTGGATTGAATTATAAATTCTTGCTGGCTCCGTCATTTTTTCAAATTGTTATTGTGGACTTTCGGGGGCGGTTTTTTGGGGAATCGAAGGGGAGAGAGGGACAGATTGATATTTAATTTAGGGGATGAGTGGAGTTAATGGCACGTTGGGTTACGTATGGCTGTTAATGAGCAAACAGGGTAATAATTGTGTGTTTCATTAGGGGTGTATTTTAGGGGTATTGTTGTTGTTATCGGTAACTAAAATTAGTACGCACGCTTGATTAATGCCCATTGTTTTCTAAGGCTTGCTTTCCACGAAAATGAATGTTGGATTACGTTTCGCATTTTACTGCCTGTCTTTTGCGTTAAGTGCGATGCCCTTTTAACGTGTACAAGTTTTTGTTTGCTCAATGTTTTAAAAGTAACTCAAAAACTTGCGTTTTGCATAAAATTCCATCAGAAGTTCAAAAGTTTACAGACGTAAAAATAAAAAATACTTCAAAAAATAGAGTTAAGAATGACATTAAAAAAAAATTAAAACACAAAAGCCCTTCGAGTTACAAAAGTGAATTTAAAAAGGTCTCCTTGTATTTTAGTTCTAAACGAAGTGTTAAAAAAATATTTAAATCGGACGGTTAATTTCGGAGATAATTTTGCGCTCCCAAATGCAAAATTTAAAATATTAATTTTTGGATTATGATTAATTAATTTTTTCAATTAATGATTTACCGGCTTTTAAAAACCAGGATTAAATTTTTTTTGAGTAAGTTGAATTGTGTAAAATCACTAAAAAACATTTTCAGTAAATGCCATTTAAAAAAATTAATATATTTTAATTACAAAGTTTCTAAAAAAAATCATAACTCTGTTTTTTCGGAAAAACATCTTAAAATATTTAGTAAATTTGAAATACCCACATTTTTACAAATTGATTGAATGCCCTATTAAAAATTTAGAGAAAACCATAACCGAAAATTTCGAAGTACTTTTTACCTTAAAAATTATTTGTTGTGCTATCTTTAAAAAGCGATTACAATTGCTTAATCATTTCCGAACAAAATAAAAGTCAAAAGTCAATTGATAAATTTCGAAACGAATTACGAAAATTGCAACGAACGATAACTCGAAAAAAAACTCACTTTCAATATTTTAACAAGGCCGTTCTCGAAAGCCTTAAAACGAAAGTCGGAAAAACAAACGGAAAAGAGGAAAATAATTTCGGCACATCAAAAGGAATCGAGAGTAATATTTCTCTCCTTTGTATTAATTAAAAGAGTTGCCAACCGAAAAACTTGTCGCAAAGTCAAAAGTTAATTCATTACCCCCTTTTCAAACACAAACACGAAATCTTCAAACCAAATAAAACGACCCCAAAATCGGAGAGCAAGCTTTCCCGATTCCGATCGCTTTTAATTTTGAATCAATTTTAACACTGAAGCAAAAATCGAGTGCTTTCCCAATTTTCATCCCTTACAATGGCGGTTTTCAAACTGTATGTAATCGCGCGTCCCTTAAAAGTATTTAATCGTATGACGCCCCCGCGGTCATTTTATAAAATAATACAAACACAAATTATCGTTCCTGTTAAGGGTTGAAGTTTTTGGTTCATTTTTACAGCACAAAATTTTAGGTTAAAAAAATTGTAGCGCCGTTGTTTGTGGACGGATCTTAAAAACTATACAGATTCGGATTCGCCAGACTTTTTGGCTTCGGATAGAACCAAAAATCCATAGGCGTGCGATTTGAAATTCTCGAGAAAAACGGGTTCGAAGAATTCGACTTGTAAATTTTTTTTTTCTAAATTTCCACTTTAAAAAATCATAGCTCGGTTATTTATCACGGGACGTTGCTATGGGCCCCAAACCAACATATCCGGAGCCATTCTTCCCTGCTCCCCCTTTAACTACAAAATTTTTCGAGAAAACTAATTAAATCGAAAAAAATACGCTTGGACTCAAAAAAACGACCACAGCGCCCTCATTTTTCATCCGATCATTAAAAACGACACAGATTCTGAATTCTGAGGCTTTTTTTCATAAGATAAGTGGCAAATCGGTATAGGGCGCAATGTTAATTTTTCGAGTAATTAAGGGTTGAAGTTTTAGGTTCATTGTGGAGCACAAAATTTTGCGTTTAAAACAATCGTAGCGCCGTTATTCGCGAATGGAACTTTAAAAACTATACAGATTCCGATTCGCCAGACTTTTTGGCTTCGGATAGGCCCAAAAAACCATAGGCGTCCCATTTGAAATTCTCGAAAAAAACGGGTTCGAAGAGTTCGACTTGTAAATTTTTTTTTCTAAATTTCCACTTTAAAAAATCATAGCTCGGTTATTTGTGAACGGATCTTTAAAATCTTTTCGGATTTTGAAAGCGCGTTTATCGGAGCTTAAGACCAGCCAAAAAAATCGACAGGGCCCAACGTTAAGTCTGGGAGAAAAACGCGGTCAAAGCTTTATACCAGACCTCCCTCGAAAATATTTAATCCCACCGAAAAATTTCAAATTTCGCGCCTCCCTTTTTGGAAAACGCCGCCTTACAACGCCCAAAAAAAATATAACAAAGCCAGCAGTTCATCGCAAAAAAATTATAATAAAGAAAACGGACATAATTGGAGTAAATTGGAAAAATAGAAGGGCGGACAAAGGAAAAATGGGATAGCGAATTATGAATGGTAAAATTTAAAGGGCTTAAAGATCTCTTTCGGTGATTGATGATCTTCCTGACAGTTATATTGAAATATTTGAATACTAAGTCTAGATAAATGCGAATGGGTGCGAGATCCGCCATCTGACTTATGAATTCTTGCCATTCTTAATGGAAATATGGATTCCATTTCGGGGAAAATGAATGACATCCACCAAAAACACTTTACATTTGTTCCCTGCTTTTTTTGCGTGTCGCAAAACCGTTTCCTTAAAATATTCAACAATAACACAACCCTTCTTTCAAATATTTGCCGTAAAAAATTCCATTTCCATACTGGTTTTTTTCTTTATAAAAAAGAATTGCTTAGAACGTCTCGCATAACACGGTTTTTATTTTACAAAATTAACTAATGAGAAAAATAAATAAATTTGATTAGAGTACACCCCCGGAATTCTATTGTTTTCTTTTGGGTGGCTATTCTATGATTTATAATCAAGAATTTTTCGCCAAAATCGTAAAAACGTATACAATTCATTACCGAAGAGTTTTCTCCAACATTTTAATTAATAAAAGACCCAAAAAAAATTTTAATAGAATTTTTTTTAAAGTACCTGGTAAAGCCGCTAGCGTCTCCTGCTCCTCTCCCTCGGGTTCCAAATTATTGAGGCCGCATCGGCTCAGAAAAAGGAGGCTGATAAGGCTTAGGAAGCAGACCAAAAGAAGAAGTCGAGTCAGTAAGCGCATTCCTAATAGACGGACCATCCCTATGCGACGCTTCCTGCAACAAAGAAAAATTCAGGAAAAACCGACGCGAAAGGAAGGAAAAGCGTATTTGTTGGGAAAAATGAAAGAATCTTAGTTTTTTTTTAGTTTTCGTGTCTCGTCTTCTTGTCTGACGTGAATAAGTTGGACGAGTTTCACCTTTCCTTTTGCCGAAGTGCATTAGCTTTTCTGCTTTCGAATATGTTTCATTTACGAACACGCGCGCAAAGAGGACAGGAGGCGGGGGAGGGCGGGCGAAAATATTTTTCCAAATTGCTTTTTCGTGTTTTGCTTGTAATGTCTGCCTTTTTTCGGGGAGAAATGTAGATGTAATATTGGGAACGATTTTTCTTATCTCGGATGTCTCAGAAATATTCGAGGGATGCTCGCGTTTTGGTTATTTTCGTTTTTACATTAATAAATGAAAATTTTAAAATCTGGGGCCCTCGATTTTTCAAAGATATTTAATTAAAACATGTGTGGTCTTTGTAAAAAGTGGCCTTTAGGCTGTCAAAATTGATTATTAAATTGTTTCTTGGTTTGTTCTAGTTTGGCATAGTAAATCGTTGGGTAATTATGATTGAAGTACCTCAGAAATTGTTTATTGCTAAATAATTAAATAATTAATAATTTAATTTAAATGGGGAAATGTTTAACCTTCCGTGTACTAGATGGGGTATAACTAGCGTGAACAATTTTTTTTTTTTGTTAAAACGGGACGTTTGGTAATCGAGCTTAAAACCGAGTGTGCACATTCGAGCTCAAAGTGGCACATTTCCGATCTCGGGAAAATGAAGCGCGCCGCTCCGCGTCGCGCTTCATTTGCTTCCCTCGCTCGGAAATGTGCCACTTTTCGCTCGAACGCGCACATCTTCGTATTTATTGATTTTATTTATATTCATTTTTACACGTGGTAATATTTAATTTAGTTACGCCAAAGAAGTATAACTTCTAACCCGCTACAAAAGTACACATATCGGTTTTTTTTTATTTTAGAATTGAAAAATCGTAAAGCTTTGAAACTTAAATTAAATCTTTTGATTAAAAACAATCATCTTTATCTCTTTTATGGATTTAATTTTCAAAAATTAAATGTTTTAATTTTTATCAATAAAAATGGTTAATAAATAAAGCCAATCAGCATACAAAATACATCGTATTATATTATTTTTAATTTAAAATAAAAATTAATTATTTAAACAAATTACTATTTGACGGTACTTATTTTTTTTATTCTAATAAGCAATGCCTTATTCTTCAATACTCATTAATCTTTCAATGAGCAATGAGATATTTTTCGTTAACAATTTTTTTTAATGATTGTTGTATCAAAGACCAATTACCATTATAAACAAATGACAGCTGCATTAGTTTTTACATTGCAATTTTGAATCCAAATACTGTTGATTTTTCTAAGATGGGTAATGAGTTTTCTAGGGTTAGCAGAGCCTACCCTTTTCCCCTTTACCTACGCCCATGTTCAAAACGCAACTTTATTAAATACACAAGCTTATTATATTTCTTTGAAATGATGTACATCCTTTCGACGCAATTTAATCGAGTTAAAACTTAATTCTTCTTATGAAATTTGGTACAAAATTAATCAATTAGAACTAAAAAATTACTGTGGTCCTTCGAGCCGGATATGTACCATATATTTTTATTAACAGTATCTTATTAAGCACAAAAACTTATTTTATTAATTTAAATATTTTTAGATCATTTTAATCCACTTTAATTGACACAAATTCGAAGTTTTCATTAAATTTACTAAAACTATACCAAATTTGTTTTAAATACAATATTGTGCCCAAAGAAAAGCTATTATTAAATTTAAATTTTACAGTATGAAATTAGCCGTCTAAGAAAGTAGATTAATTATTGTGAATCATGCTTAAAACCGAGTGCGCGCATTCGAGCTCAAAGTGGCACATTCCGATCTCGGAAAAATGAAGCGCGCCGCTCCGCGTCGCGCTTCATTTGCTTCCCTCGCTCGGAAATGTGCCACTTTTCGCTCGAATGCGCACATCCCCGTGTTTATTACATTAGTATAATTTACCGTGTGCTCTTACAAATCGAAAATTTTAATTTAATTTAGTAAATATCGATTTTGTATTCAGAAAATGTATTTACCATAGCAATGAGTGGAAGGGAGCGAGAAGATACGATAATCTTGTCAATGCAAGTGAGAGGGAACGATTGAAATTATTCAATTAATTTTTCGTGTAATCGATTGGTCTAAATTATTGCGAATCATTAAGAAATTGCCGTGAAATTAATTTGTATTTCAATAATTAATAAAAGTCGTTTCTAATGCATAAATAAATATGTGTTCTACTTAAACCTATTAATTATTGATTATTAAAATATATTTCTTATCATTTAACTGTCATAAAGTAGAATTTTGTGCATTTTATTTTCGGGGTATGGTAAACCCCACCTAGTATGACATGTGACATCTAGTCACCTAGTATGCGGAGAGTTAATAAAATAATTTATTATGCAGGGCGTCAGACGAATAGGTACTGAAACTTAACCGGGCGATACCTGGCACCAATCCGCACAATAAAGATCGATATACTAAACGAGTCAAGTTCCAGTACTTATTCGCCCGACAGGCTGTATTTTTAAAAACGTCTTCCCCGCAAAATCATCAATTTCTCCTATGTCAACAGAACGCATCGTTTCTGCTAGGCAAGCTATTAAATTTAAATGCAAAACGAACAAACAAATAAAGATTATTATAAATAATAAAAGTGTTATTACGGCAGGAAACAGACGCAGACGGAAATAAATAAATAAACCAATGCACTCGATAAATTCGTAACGAACAATAAATAAATTATGAACTCGCGCCCTTTTGCATATTTCCAATCGTTTCGAAAACGGACGAGAACACAAAAAAAAATAAATAAATTTCGAACCTTCCGCAATCCGGGAGAGAGTTTATTTCCCCCAGGAAAAAAAGGAGGAGCGCAGAGGGAAAAAGAAAAATATCAATTTCGCTTTCGATCGAGTCTCGACTTCTTTATAACAATGTTTCTTTGCTCGTTTGATTACAAATTGTTATATTAGACTCTCATCATCCTTTCTGGTTACATCGTTTCTTGTTAGAGCAAATTTTATATCTTCCACCCTTATATAGTTTCCTCAATATGTTGTTCGAGCGAGGGTTGTTTCTTTTTAAATCGATGCATTTCGTTCGGATAACACGTGTTACACACACTCACACAGGCACACACCTTTAATACAAATTCGCTTAACACTAGAACCGCGGCAATTTTGAACTTATTACAACCGCGGTTACCGGTTTAAGAAAAATTGGCCTTTTAACAATTAAATATTTATTGCAACACATTTAAGGGTTCTGAACAGTTTTTAAAAACAATTAATGCCATAAGTTTCACCGAATATAAAATCAAAATTGATTGAAATTTTAATTGCTTGATTTAAAAAAAAAAGATTCAGGTAAAATTCGAATAAAAACGAAGATGTGCGCATTCGAGCGAAAAGTGGCACATTTCCGAGCGAGGGAGGCAAATGAAGCGCGACGCGGAGCGGCGCGCTTCATTTTCCCGAGATCGGAATGTGCCACTTTGAGCTCGAATGCGACACTGATTTTAAGCACCATTCACAAAATTTAGGCTAATAAATTGTTCAAAAAATGAAATAAATAATTTAATCGTTTTCTCTCACTCGCACCTACCAAATTCTCCTATCTATTCGCTCACTTCCACTCATTGCTATGGTAAATACGTTTCTTGAACATAAAATTTATATTTACTTTTAATTTTTTGGTTTGAAAGCGAAAAGATTAATTAAGGCAAATGGATAAATACGAGGATGTGCGCGTTCGAGCGAAAAGTGGCACATTTCCGAGCGAGGGAGGCAAATGAAGCGCGACGCGGAGCGGCGCGCTTCATTTTCCCGAGATCGGAATGTGCCACTTTGAGCTCGAATGCGCACACTCGATTTTAAGCACCATTCACAAAATTTAGGCTAATAAATTGTTCAAAAAATGAAATAAATAATTTAATCGTTTTCTCTCACTCGCACCTACCAAATTCTCCTATCTATGCGCTCACTTCCACTCATTGCTATGGTAAATACGTTTCTTGAACATAAAATTCATATTTACTCTTAATTTTTTGGTTTGAAAGCGAAAAGATTAATTAAGGCAAATGGATAAATACGAAGATGTGCGCGTTCGAGCGAAAAGTGGCACATTTCCGAGCGAGGGAGGCAAATGAAGCGCGACGCGGAGCGGCGCGCTTGATTTTCCCGAGATCGGAATGTGCCACTTTGAGCTCGAATGCGCACACTCGATTTTAAGCACCATTCCCAAAATTTAGGCTAATAAATTGTTCAAAAAATGAAATAAATAATTTAATCGTTTTCTCTCACTCGCACCTACCAAATTCTCCTATCTATTCGCTCACTTCCACTCATTGCTATGGTAAATACGTTTCTTGAACATAAAATTCATATTTACTTTTAATTTTTTGGTTTGAAAGCGAAAAGATTAATTAAGGCAAATGAATAAATACGAGGATGTGCGCGTTCGAGCGAAAAGTGGCACATTTCCGAGCGAGGGAGGCAAATGAAGCGCGACGCGGAGCGGCGCGCTTCATTTTCCCGAGATCGGAATGTGCCACTTTGAGCTCGAATGCGCACACTCGATTTTAAGCACCATTCCCAAAATTTAGGCTAATAAATTGTTCAAAAAATGAAATAAATAATTTAATCGTTTTCTCTCACTCGCACCTACCAAATTCTCCTATCTATTCGCTCACTTCCACTCATTGCTATGGTAAATACGTTTCTTGAACATAAAATTCATATTTACTTTTAATTTTTTGGTTTGAAAGCGAAAAGATTAATTAAGGCAAATGGATAAATACGAGGATGTGCGCGTTCGAGCGAAAAGTGGCACATTTCCGAGCGAGGGAGGCAAATGAAGCGCGACGCGGAGCGGCGCGCTTCATTTTCCCGAGATCGGTAATGTGCCACTTTTCGCTCGAACGTGCACACTCCACTTTAGGCACGATTCGCAATACTTAATTTATTTTCTAAAAAAAATTAATTATCCAAACTAATATTATAAAAGCGAAAGTAACTCTGTCTGTCTGTCCGTCTGTCTGTCTGCCTGTTACCTTTTCACGCCTAAACCGCTGAACCAATTTTGATAAATTTTTATATAGAGATAGCTTGCACCTTGAACAAGGACATGGGCTACTGGTTTCGAGCAAATACAATTTAAAAAGAAAAACAATTATAGAACAATAATTATCAAATAAAACAAGACGATAAAATTGCGAAACGGT
Source organism: Sinopyrophorus schimmeli (assembly GCA_036325965.1). Classification (NCBI taxonomy): domain Eukaryota; kingdom Metazoa; phylum Arthropoda; class Insecta; order Coleoptera; family Elateridae; genus Sinopyrophorus; species Sinopyrophorus schimmeli. Next base: position 346,765 of record JARFIZ010000407.1, read on the forward strand.
CAAAACGACCGATTCCGCGGTCCTAGCGTTAAATTAACCAGTTTTTTCGCCCCCTTCCGTTTCCTTCTGGAATTCCGTCCATAATTCGTACATATTCAGCGGTTCGAATTCGATCCGGGGGGGGGGGGCAGTAATTGGAATATGCACGGCGAAATTCGGGGGAAGAATAACATTTAGTGGGGGATGCAAATAGCGGAAGTATTTCCGGTAATTTTGCGGCGCGGACGTGTCGGTCTTCGTTCGCAGATTAATAGCTGCGGTCGAACAATCGCAATTCATTAACTGACATGTCGATAGTGTCAGTTCTATTCGGCGGCATAATTGAAATTTCCATCATAACGTCCGACGATTTTCGCCCCCATTTTCGAGGCCCCGCACATCGCGCCCCCTTCTATGAGCGTTCGTACCGAGACACTTGGCAGAACTTCGATTGTATTTATATTACCGAATTTTGTCTTCGGTTTTTTCGTTTTTATTTATTTAATATAAAATCCGGGAAATTCGAAAAAAGAAGGAATGGGGGCGACGTGCGGAAGCCGAGGAGTGAGTGACGTGTCAATCTTGTCCCAAAAACTAAAATTGCGAACTGCTGACTGCTGACAGTTAGAAAATTAAACTAGACGTCAATTAAAGTGTTTAAAATGTTTGACGTATTATTGATTTCGAATTGTTTTTTTTTCACTTTCCCCCTCGAAAAGTGGGCTCCTAAAAAGATTGAATTAATTTAAATATCGAAATCGAAGGGTGATTTTTCTATGAAATTTGCTAACTTTGAAATGTTCAATAATCTGGTTTTCGAAATTTACGAAAACGGGCCTTTTTATGCTATATAATGGTTTATTATTAGTTACCAAACACCCGAAAAATTATTTAAAAAATCTCGTATAGCTATCACAAGAGGAAATAATTATTTTCATAGAGCATTTGCTAAGTTTTAAATACTCAAAATATTGGATTTTCGAAATTTGCGAAATCGGCAGTTCTGAGGCTTATTAATTATTTATTATTAATTATTAAATATATACAAAATAATTAAAAAATTCCCTGATAGCTAATAAACCAGGAAATTATTTTTTTCATATTGGATTGCAAAGTTTCAAACACTCAAAGATCTAATTTGCGAAAACGGCCGTTCTTATGCTATATAATAGTTTATTAGTAGTTACCGAACACCCAAAAAATAATTTAAAAAATCCCGGATAGCTATCATAAAAGGAAATAATTATTTTCATAGAGCATTTGCTAAGTTTTAAATACTCAAAATATTTGTTTTTCGAAATTTGCGAAATCGGCAGTTCTTAAGCTTATTAATTATTTATTATAAATTACTAAATATATAAAAAGTTATTAAAAAATTCCCAGATAGCTAACAAACCAGGAAATTATTTTTTTCATATTGGATTTGCAAAGTTTCAAACACTGAAAGATCTAATTTTCGAAATTTGCGAAAACGGCCGTTCTTATGCTATATAATGGTTTATTAGTAGTTACCGAACACCCAAAAAATAATTTAAAAAATCCCGAATAGCTATCATAAAAGGAAATAATTATTTTCATAGAACATTTGCTAACTTACAAACACTGAAATATGTTATTTTTGAATTTTGCAAAAACTGCCGTTCTTATACTTATTAATTATTTATTATTCTTTACTGAACACCGTAAAAATAATTAAAAAATTCCCCGATAGCTAGCAAAGCAGGAAATAATTTTTTTCGTATTAGAATTGCTAAGTTTTAAACAGGTAAATAACCGATTTTTGAAATTTGCCAAAACGGCCGTAATTATTACATATAATGATTTATTATTCTTTCCATAACACCGTAAAAATAATAATTTAAAAATTCCCCGATAGCTATTAAACAAGGAAATAATTTTTTTCATATTAGAATTGCTAAGTTTTAAACAGACAAATAACCGATTTTCAAAATTTGCCAAAACGGTCGTAATTAGTACATATAATGATTTATTATTCTTTACTAAACACCGTAAAAATAATGAAAAAATTCCCCGATAGCTATCAAACAAGGAAATAATTTTTTTCATATTAGAATTGCTAAGTTTTAAACAGGCAAATAACCGATTTTCGAAATTTGCCAAAACGGCCGTAATTATTACATATAATGATTTATTATTCTTTACTAAACACCGTAAAAATAATTAAAAAATTCCCCGATAGCTATCAAACAAGGAAATAATTTTTTTCATATTAGAATTGCTAAGTTTTAAACAGGCAAATAACCGATTTTCGAAATTTGCCAAAACGGCCGTAATTATTACATATAATGATTTATTATTCTTTACTAAACACCGTAAAAATAATGAAAAAATTTCCCGATAGCTATCAAACAAGGAAATAATTTTTTTCATATTAGAATTGCTAAGTTTTAAACAGGCAAATAACCGATTTTCGAAATTTGCCAAAACGGCCGTAATTATTACATATAATGATTTATTATTCTTTCCATAACACCTATAAAATAATTTAAAAATTCCCCCATAGCTAGCAATGCAGGAAATCCTTTTTTTCATATTGGATTTAGAAAGTCCCAAACACTAAAATATAGGATTTTCAAAATTTGTCAAAACGGCCATTCTGATGCCATCAAATAATTTATACCACATTATTATGAACCAAAAAAATGATTAGAAAAATCATTGCACCCTAAAAATCTTAGCAACAAATTAAGTTTTTCTACTTAGAAAAAAACGATCGACTTCAGAAATATATATGTGTAAGTTTTTGGCATAAAAAATTTTTCTGAGACATCAAAAACCGCGAATAAAAGTCGGGAGCAGGCCCGAAATGCGACACTTCCGGATGTCGTCGAAAACTCCCAATCCGCAATCTAATTTTCGTATGCAAGTTTCGCGCATTCGATCAGTCACTTCGATATGCGATTTATCAATCTTTTCAACACACACCAATCCAAGAAAACCCCCAAGAAATATCCTTACTTTATAATAGATCGGTGCTTTGAGGGTGAGAAGTTGCTTATATAACTCTTCCCCCTTTCTAAGTGCACTCGAAGTTAGCAGTTTTGAATCACATTCCTACAGAACCAAAAAATCAAAACGTTTCATCAAAAAACCAAGAAAACAAATCCCGTCTTAATTCTACGACAAAAATTAAAATCGCAAAACAACCCCCGCCCGGAAATAATCAATACCGCCAACTTCGGCCGCCCCCCAACAAAAGAAATAAAACCCCAAAGCGCAAAAAACACCCACTCGCCCCCGAAAGATATTTTTACTCGGCTCGTTTGTGTTACACGAGTTGTTAAAGAGTTGTAAAAGTTTCCAGAAAACTTTAACAACCCTCCAAACCGATTCGCTACGTTTTTTTTTCAATTTTAATCAACGATTTTGTTTAAACTTTTGCACTTTACGCCCCTTCGCCCCCCAACGAAAAAGCGCTTTTAGCTCCTTCGGAAGACAAAACACACACTTGTTAACTTTTATAACGCATCTTAAAATTTATCCTGCGATAAGGCACGTTGTCCTTCTTTTTTAGTGCCCTCCCAACTCTTTCACATTTATTTAACATGTAAAAAAAACGATTTCCAAAAAAAAATGTAAATAAAACCATACCTATTGGGCGTTTCACAGACACGTTCTGACATAGGAAAATGTTCGGCTCCGTCTGAAACACAAAAGAACAAAAATTATTAAAAGGGCAGAAGTGACGGCCGATTTTTTTTCATTTTCAAAGTTCGACGCCAATTTCCATTTCGCAAAACAAATGCGGCAAAACTAAAGCGGAAAACGGCGAATTAAAAAGCCGAGACTAAATTAGATAATAAATTATACAGCAGCGAAATGTGAGATCGTAGTTTTGGGGCCCCTTCGCCCCCAACGAAAAAGCGCTTTTAGCTCCTTCGGAAGACAAAACACACACTTGTTAACTTTTATAACGCATCTTAAAATTTATCCTGCGATAAGGCACGTTGTCCTTCTTTTTTAGTACCCTCCCAACTCTTTCACATTTATTTAACATGTAAAAAAAAACGATTTCCAAAAAAAAATGTAAATAAAATCATACCTATTGGGCGTTTCACAGACACGTTCTGACATAGGAAAATGTTCGGCTCCGTCTGAAACACAAAAGAACAAAAATTATTAAAAGGGCAGAAGTGACGGCCGATTTTTTCATTTTCAAAGTTCGACGCCAATTTCCATTTCGCAAAACAAATGCGGCAAAACTAAAGCGGAAAACGGCGAATTAAAAAGCCGAGACTAAATTAGATAATAAATTATACAGCAGCGAAATGTGAGATCGTAGTTTTGGGGGCGGTGTGGGACGGGTTTTTGGGGGTTGCGGTGGAGTGACAGCGCGCTGCAGGTGCCGCCGCTTGGATAATCCCCGAAACTTCTGCGACGGTCGCTTTTTGGTGTGAAACATTTCAAAATAATGACTTTCCACGTTTTTCGTAGCCGAAAAGGATTTTCGAAAGAAAAACGCGCGGCCTTCCGAGTCAAAAACGAACTTTTGATTGTGTAAATTACAGTGATTCTCAAACTTTTTTTTTATTGCGGCACACAAAGAAAAAGATGTTTAGAAATTATGTGCTTACCTATAACACACTGCGCAAAATAGTTATTTAAAAATATTAATATTACAGTCGAACCCCGATAAGCCGAATTTTTGACAGCTCGGACGCGAACCAGTTTCCCTAGGACTTGCCTATCTCAACGTTAATATTTTTATGTCAATAACTCGAAATTTAATAAATCGAATTATTTAATTAGTCGAAGCGTTTTACAATTCATTAAATTCAAGTTTCCATTAGTAAATAGGTCGATGACTCGAAGTTAAATTTTACAACTTTTCTAAAAATTTCTCTACCTGAGAGAGGATTAACGACGGCTCGGTTTGGTGTTATTGATGCTTTGAAAGCTCTATTGTTAACTACGAATAAAAGGTTTATACTACAAGAATGTTTTGACGGCGGCACTTCAATTGGATTTAAAAACTAATTTATGTTTAAATGCCTTATGAACAGTTATAAATTTTTGAGATGGTTTTACCGTTTATTTTACAAAAAAAAGAAACTATTTTTGCATTTTAGTTTTCAATTTGCTAGTTATTCGTCGACTACGAAGACTAACAAATGTGTTTTACGTTCTTTATAGTTTGTAACAGAGTATAACAGAAAATCTAAAAAAGTTTAATACTTTTCTAAAATTATTTACGTATTAACATGGAGTGTAAACGAAAATTAAAAAGTTTAACCATAAGGGAGAAAATTAATCTTATAAAAGAAGTGGAACGTGGGCTCAAAAGAAAAAAGGATATAGCTAAAGATTTTGGTATTCCCCAAACACTTTATCAACCATTTTAAAAACAGAGACCTAATTGTAGCTGCTGAAGATACAAATGACAAATGTCAACGTTGATAAAGATTTGGAAGTTGCTGAAATTCCTAGCGATGAAAGCATTATAAGTAAAGTGCTAGAAGAAAATAAGAAAAACTGTGAAAGTGAAAGTGAATATGAAAGTGATACAGATGTTACAGTAAACATCCCTTCAACAACTCAAGTTTACAATGCAATAGATACTATTTCTCTATTCCTATGTGCTCAAGAAGATGTTCCTACAGATATATTATTATCGGTAAGATCATTGGAAAAATTTGTAGAAACGTAACATTTTGGAGCAATGAAGCAAAAAACAATTTTAGATTACTTTCAATTTAACAGTAAATAATATGTAAATAACTATATTTTTTAGGGTCTTAATAAAAATAAATAATGTTAATGATTGTAGATCAATTTTGGTTATTTTCTATAAAAAATAAATGATATATTTATACGGAAGTATTTAAGTGAACTTCTTTTGGTAACTCGAATTTTTGATATGACGAATTATTTTTGCTGTCCCTTCGAGTTCGACTTATCGAGGTTCGACTGTAGATCTAATTTATTCGACTTTTAATTTTTTGAATTGAAGAATAAAATAATAATATAGGAAAATCCAATAAATGCGAGGATGTGCGCATTCGAGCGAAAAGTGGCACATTTCCGAGCGAGGGAGGCAAATGAAGCGCGATGCGGAGCGGCGCGCTTCATTTTCCCGAGATCGGAATGTGCCACTTTGAGCTCGAATGTGCACACTCGGTTTTGAGCACGATTCACAACAATTTCGAGCAATAAATTAGGCGAAAAAGCAGTTAAATAATATTGGTCGTTCCCTCTCACTTTCACTGAGGAGATTGTCGTATCTTTTCGCTCACTTCCACTCATTGCTATGGTAAAAATAGGTTTTTCGACTATAAAATCGATATTTACTAAATTAAATTAAAATTTTTGATTTGAAAGTGCTTATGGTAATTTATATTAATGTAACAAATACGAGGATGTGCACATTCGAGCGAAAAGTGGCACATTTCCGAGCGAGGGAGGCAAATGAAGCGCGACGCGAGCGGCGCGCTTCATTTTCCAGATCGGAATGTGCCACTGAGCTCGAATGCACACTCGTTTTAAGCACGATTCACAACAATTTCGAGCAATAAATTAAACGAAAAAGCAGTTAAATAATATTGGTCGTTCCCTCTCACTTTCACTGAGGAGATTGTCGTATCTTTTCGCTCACTTCCACTCATTGCTATGGTAAAAATAGGTTTTTCGACTATAAAATCGATATTTACTAAATTAAATTAAAATTTTTGATTTGAAAGTGCTTATGGTAATTTATATTAATGTAACAAATACGAGGATGTGCACATTCGAGCGAAAAGTGGCACATTTCCGAGCGAGGGAGGCAAATGAAGCGCGACGCGGAGCGGCGCGCTTCATTTTCCCGAGATCGGAATGTGCCACTTTGAGCTCGAATGCGCACACTCGGTTTTAAGCACGATTCACAACAATTTCGAGCAATAAATTAAACGAAAAAGCAGTTAAATAATATTGGTCGTTCCCTCTCACTTTCACTGAGGAGATTGTCGTATCTTTTCGCTCCCTTCCACTCATTGCTATGGTAAAATATGTTTCTTTGACCATAAAATCGATATTTACTAAATTAAATTAAAATTTTTGATTTAAAAGAGCTTATAGTAAATTATATTAATGTAACAAATACGAGATGTGCACATTCGAGCGAAAAGTGGCACATTTCCGAGCGAGGAGGCAAATGAAGCGCGACGCGGCGGCGCTTCATTTCAGATCGGAATGTGCCACTGAGTCGAAGTAACTCGGTTTAAAGCACGATTCACAATAATTAAATTGCGTTCTAAATAATTTTAAGTAAAACTTACAATTAACGATTTAATTTCAATTTTTAATAAAAAGAAAAAAAAAGTAACTCGACTTCGGCCAAATAATTTAAATTTGCAGTGAACAGTGCAATTAAAAAAAATTCGGCGACGTTGCCAGAATATAACTGAGGTCCGGATAATTGAGGTTTTACTGTACATCTAAAATTTGGCGGCACGCAAAAGTGCCGCGGCACAGCGGTTGAGAATCACTGGTGTAAAATATGATTATTTTTGGTACCGGGGGAAGACACCTTATTTCGCATTAAATTCGAATTTTTTTTTGGGACGTGGAAAGAATTCGTTGTTTATCAAGTTTTTTTAGTTATCCTCATTATTTCTCCCTAAGTAAACGAAGTTATTTCGGGGGAATCTATTTTTGAAAAAGATTAATGATGCGACGCGATCAAAAATGAGAAAAAGAAACGTGGAACAAAATTTTTGGGTGAACAAGAACGAAATTTCTAACATTCTAATCGTAATCCGACTGGCTTAATCCGGCATTTAATTAAAGGTTTTAAAAGGGTCCTTTAGGCAAATATTAATTGGGAAATAATATCATTGCTTAATTAACAGTAACTTTTCGATTTTCAAATCAACTTAGCTTATCTTTTCGCGAAGATAAAAATGATTAAGTATTCGACTAATTGAAAGAAAAATGGGCGAAAAGACCCCTGGAAATTTTATTAACGTGGGACCGGAAGTTGTGAAAATTAAAAGTTTCGTATCTTTCCTCTATTGGCTTTTTTACCTTCAGAAGCGATTTTTATCCCCCCCCCCCCCCCCTTTTTTTTTTTTTTTTTTTTTTTTTTTTTTTTTTTTTTATATAGAAATGATTTACCGTTCCATTTTCGAACTAATTTCGCCCTCTTATTGAAATAATAAGGGCGAACGACGTTTAATTTGTTTTATTCCCAAAACGGGGGCGGTTTTCCTGTTTGAACTTTAAATACCGTTTCGGTTTTTTCTTCTGTTGGCTGTTTATTTATTCAGAAGTCGATGTTTAATTGTGTGAATTTTGTATTAAATTCCTTCTTTTGTGTTCTAATTTTGTGGGTCTATATTTATCTTTGTTTAAAGTGGATGTCAGTGAAAGGAATGCCTAAAGCAAAACATAGATTTTTCTTTTTTCCCAGATTTTTGAATTTCTGGTTGAGTTAGAACTTCCATAATTTTTTTTCTACGTTGATAATCTGCATAATAAACATTCCTTAATCAATTAAGGGCGTATTTACAACGGAAATAAATCTATGATGTTTTGAAGTCCTTTAAAGCAATAATTTAAGAACAAAATATTTTAAAAAATTGTCACGACAATTTCTGTTTGTATTCGCATGCCCCTAATTTTTTTTGAGGTATATAATACCCTTATAAAGCACCCCGTATAAAATTAAAAATAAATTTACACCTAAAAAAATGATTTTCTGAAGTCTGAACTCAATAATTTAAAAACAACATTTTTTAAGAAATTTTCAGTCAATTCTTGACCAAGTTACAGCCCCGCAAATTTTTTTCTTGGTTTATAACACCCCTAAAAAGCACCTCCTGCAAAACCAAAAATGGATTTACACCCAAAAAAAATTTTTTGAATTCTTGGAAAGTACTAATTTAAACACAAAATCTTTTACGAAATTGTCAGTCAATTTCTGGTCGAGTTACAACCCCCCCTAATTTTTTCTTGGTTTATAACACCCCTAAAAAGCACCTGCTGCAAAATCATAAATGAATTTACACCCAAAAAAAATCTATGATTTTTTGAAATCTTTGAAAGTACCAATTTAAACACAAAATATTTTACGACATTGTCAGTCAATTTCTGGTCGAGTTACAACTCCCCTAATTTTTTTCTTGGTTTATAACACCCCTAAAAAGCACCTCCTGCAAAACCAAAAATGGATTTAAACCCAAAAAAAATCTATGATTTTTTGAAGTCTGAACTCATTAATTTAAACACATTTTTTAAAAAATTGTCAGTCAATTCTTTATCGAGTAACAACCCCCTTAATTTTTTTCTTGGTTTTAAACACCCCTAAAAAGCACCTCCTGCAAAATCATAAATGGATTTACACCCAAAAAGTTTTTTGAATTCTTTGAAAGTACCAATTTAAACACAATTTTTTTTACGAAATTGTCTGTCAATTTCTGGTCGAGTTACAACCCCCTTATTTTTTTCCTGGTTCATAATACCCCTAAAAAGCACACTCTAAAAAATTTATATCCAAAAAGAAGCTGTAATATTTCGAAATTTATTAAACCAATAATTTAATAACGCCATAGTTTAAAATATTATCAAGCAATTTTGGCCTAAACCACACACCCCTTAATTTTTTCCCCGATATATAATCCCTTCAATAAATATCCCCTAATAAAATCAGGACCGTATTTACCCTCCAACGCAATCTACGAATTTTTGAACGTCGTAATAATAAACACCCAACTTTGTGACTTTCTCAATAGGCTCTCAAATCGATTTTGGTACAAAAACACTCCGACTCCTTTATTAAATAATACAACCCTCACCCCTTAATAAAAATAAATTTCAACCCTTTTAGAACACAAAAAAAGGCATTCCATTAGAAAGCCAAATATTTATAATTGACTTTAACAGAAGCAGCGCGCCACCGTCCTTTTTCAATTTTAAACATTCAACAAAAGGTGCACCCCCCGAACCTAAACGCCCGAAAATAATAAAAACCAGCAACCCTTTTAATATAATTAATAGAAAATTAACACTCGAAACTCTTTTTCTCCTCTTGAATAAATAAAAGCAATTCCTTTCAGCGAATTCAACATCTGTAAAAGAAAACCCACGCACACACACACTTAATTCGGCAATTTCCTAATGGATTTTCGCGCGACAAATTGAAATCTAATCTTATCAAAATTCCAAAAACGTCATCCCTCAACAATGGTAACAATAATTACGTTAATCTCTGATTACGATCTCCTAAAAGGAGTCGCGAGTTTATTCCATTCCAAAATTGAATTGCGTTCGTAAAGGATTAAAAGTCTTCCCTTAACTTTGATGGATAAACAGCTAAACCGCCCCCATTTTTGTTATTAAGAACGTAATTTCGGTAATTGAATTTAATAATCGAGTTCGGGACGCCATAAATTTCCGAAGCTCAACATTCACAGAAAGTAATTACCGCCCCCAAAACGTGTATCGGGTTTTTCTTTTTGCCCCGAAATTAAAATTAATGTAAATTCGAGGACCTTCAAATGATTTTTTAATCGTCCGCAAAAAAAATTAATTTGGCAGCTTTAAGAATTTTTCAAAGTGTCAAAGAGCTTTAAATATTACGCGACGCGAAGGACCTTAAAAAATTACCCATCAATTTTCCTTGTATAGTAAAAAAAACGAAGTTCCCTTTTAAAAAAAAAACCGGTAATAAAGGGAGAAATAAAACCTGCGGGATCTCTTGCCAAGTCCCTCAAACATTTCGAGAATTCGACCGCCATTTTGTTATAAAATTAATATCCGAGTTTACTACGTTCTGAATATTACATATCTTCGGAGAGGCCTTTGCATAGTTGTTACGTTCTTCTGCGACAGTTATAAACGAGTCCAGAATGCTAGAAACGATAATTCTGTTGTCAAAACTTAGTTTTGGAACAATTCACCCTGTAGGATTGCTCATATTCGAGCAGTGCCACCCAAAATGTTCGTTTACGATTTTTTCAACACGTTAAGTAACAAACAATAAATGCCATAACTTTCACCGTTGATTGAAATTTTAATTGCTTTATTTGAAAAAAAAAATTCATGTAAAAATCTAATAAAGACGAAGATGTGCGCATTCGAGCGAAAAGTGGCACATTTCCGAGCGAGGGAGGCAAATGAAGCGCGACGCGGAGCGGCGCGCTTCATTTTCCCGAGATCGGAATGTGCCACTTTGAGCTCGAATGTGCACACTCGGTTTTAAGCACCATTCATCATTATTAATTTATTTTCTTAGACGGCTAACTTGAACTGTCTGCTAATATATTACTCTCAAGCGCCAAACGAAGTATAACTTCATAAAAATTTCTGTGCCGAGTATACAATGTGCACATATGTCGTTTTATGTGAACACAGTACTATTTACTGTTTAAATCCAATAATTAATGTAAACAAATGCGATAAACGCGAGGATGTGCACGTTCGAGCGAAAAGTGGCACATTTCCGAGCGAGGGAGGCAAATGAAGCGCGACGCGGAGCGGCGCGCTTCATTTTCCCGAGATCGGAATGTGCCACTTTGAGCTCGAATGTGCACACACGGTTTTAAGCACCATTCACCATTATTAATTTATTTTCTTAGACGGCTAACTTCAACTGTCTGCTAATATATTCCTCTAAGCGCCAAACGAAGTATAACGTCATAAAAAATTTCTGTGCCGAGTATACAATGTGCACACATATCGTTTTATTTGAACACAGTACTATTTACTGTTTAAATCCAATAATTAATGTAAACAAATGCGATAAACGCGAGGATGTGCATGTTCAAGCGTAAAGTGGCACATTTCCGAGCGAGGGAAGCAAATGAAGCGCGACGCGGAGCGGCGCGCTTCATTTTCCCGAGATCGGAATGTGCCACTTTGAGCTCGAATGTGCACACTCCACTTTAGGCACGATTCACAACGCTTAATTTATTTTTAAAAAAAATTTAATTATCCAAACTAATATTATAAAAGCGAAAGTAATTTAAATATATCTTACTTGTTAAATTCCAAAAAACATGTTTGAGCGTCATCACCCCGTACCCTAAGCGGCATTACCCAAAGTCAAGGGCAATGCCGCTCAAACATGTTTTTTTTTAATCTTGTCCCGCTACTAGTAGGTCAAAGATATATCGTTTTTTTGTAAAATTGTTCATTACTCGATCATTAAAGATTTACTTTCTTTTGTTAATTTTGATTTATAATAAATAATTAAAAAAATGCACCATGTTTTCGTTAAGACTTTTGACCCCTTTACATTCCCCAAAAGAAAAGCAATTTTCAGAAAGGCTGGATTTTTTTGCGATTATAAATTACTCATTAAAAAAACTTTAAGCTCTTCGTACATAGTTATAATAAAATGGCGTCGATGCTCTTTCGGGCGGAAAATTTATAAATCATTGAGCATTAAAGGAAAGTTGGAAGTTCGGCGTCGGAATGGAAGTTTTTGGAAAGGGGGCGCGCTTTAGTAATAATTTCATGTGTCGAACAAGGGGTAACAGTAAATGTAATGGCAATAATTGCGCCGAAATTAGTCAACCCCCGAGTATTTATTGCGCAAGTATGTTGAGTGTTAGTCGTCGGCAAAGTCCCACTAATCGACAAAATTATTTCGCACCGAAATTTGAACAGACGCAAAATTAATTATCCTCGCAATTGCAATAACCGAACCGAAATAAATAATGGATAGATACACGCGGCGCTCGTTCGGCGCGCGCTCTTGCCCTCTTTAAATTTTTACAGCGCGAAGGGTCGCTTACTAATGGATTCCAAATGTAAATCTTTTTCTCTTGTTAAATCCTAAATGATTTGTTTTATTATTTTTTTTTATGCTCTTTTAGAATAAAGGTGGAAATTTTCGGCAAAAATTGTTTTGCGAAATAAATTCCGCGCCAATAAAAACCGTTTTAATAATTCAGAAGAATTGATTGTACGAAAAAATATCAAAACTGTTGGAGAACTCCGATTTTGGACGAAATATAATAAAAGATATCGGTGGAGATGTCGTAAAAAAGGGTGAGAAAGCTATTACGAACAAAACGAAATCGATTGTGCGAATCATCAGCGCAAATGCTTAGAAAATTGCTCTTAAATGCTCGGAAAATTTGAAAAATAGAAAAACTCGCTCTTTCCGTTGAATGAAAAAAAAGAATTTTGAGCTCCTAGTCGCCCCTTTCAAAAATTCGGCATGGCCGAAAACGTTTTGGAAGTTTAATGTTTAAAAAGGGTTGGAAAAATAATTAATTTTTTACAGGCTTATAAGGCGAGCTCCAACAAAATGTATTGTAAATAAAATGGTCCCGAAAGTCCCTTTCAAACAGCCCTTGTGTTATATTTAAATAATTTTGAAAAAAATATTTCGGCTTTTTTTCTAAAGTGAAAAACAGATAGGAACGGTAATTATTTTTTTACGGGCTTATAAGCCGAGCTACAACAAAACGTACTCGAAATAAATTGTGTCCGAAGGTCCCTTCTAAACAGCCCTTGCGTTAGATTTTGAAAAAAAAATTTCGCCTTTTTTTTGTAAATGGAAAAACAGGTAGGAACTTTAATTAATTTTTCACGGGCTTATAAGACGAGCTACAAAAAAAAACGTTATCGATATAAAATGGTCCCGAAGGTTCCCTCTAAACAGCCCTTGTGTTAGATTTAAATAATTTCGAAAAATAATTTTCGCCCTTTTGTATTATTTCAAAAACAGGTGGGAACGTTAATTAATTTTTTACGGGCTTATAAGGCGAGCTACAAAAAAAACGTAATCGATATCAAATGGTCCCGAAGGTCCCCTCTAAACAGCCCTTGTGTTAGATTTAAATAATTTCGAAAAATAATTTTCGCCTTTTTGTATTATTTCAAAAACAGGTGGGAACGTTAATTAATTTTTTACGGGCTTATAAGGCGACCTACAAAAAAAACGTAATCGATATAAAATGGTCCCGAAGGTTCCCTCTAAACAGCCCTTGTGTTAGATTTAAATAATTTCGAAAAATAATTTTCGCCCTTTTGTATTATTTCAAAAACAGGTGGGAACGTTAATTAATTTTTTACGGGCTTATAAGGCGACCTACAAAAAAAACGTTATCGATATAAAATGGTCCCGAAGGTCCCCTCTAAACAGCCCTTGTGTTAGATTTAAATAATTTCGAAAAATAATTTTCGCCCTTTTGTATTATTTCAAAAGCAGGTGGGAACGTTAATTAATTTTTTACGGGCTTATAAGGCGAGCTACAAAAAAAACGTAATCGATATAAAATGGTCCCGAAGGTTCCTCTAAACAGCCCTTGTGTTAGATTTAAATAATTTCAAAAATAATTTTCGCCCTTTTGTATTATTTCAAAAACAGGTGAAAACGTTAATTAATTTTTTACGGGCTTATAAGGCGACCTACAAAAAAAACGTAATCGATATAAAATGGTCGCGAAGGTCCCCTCTAAACAGCCCTTGTGTTAGATTTAAATAATTTCGAAAAATAATTTTCGCCTTTTGTATTATTTCAAAACAGGTGGGAACGTTAATTAATTTTTTACGGGCTTATAAGGCGAGCTACAAAAAAAACGTAATCGATATAAAATGGTCCCGAAGGTTCCCTCTAAACAGCCCTTGTGTTAGATTTAAATAATTTCAAAAAATAATTTTCGCCCTTTTGTATTATTTCAAAAACAGGTGAAAACGTTAATTAATTTTTTACGGGCTTATAAGGCGACCTACAAAAAAAACGTAATCGATATAAAATGGTCGCGAAGGTCCCCTCTAAACAGCCCTTGTGTTAGATTTAAATAATTTCGAAAAATAATTTTCGCCTTTTTGTATTATTTCAAAAACAGGTGGGAACGTTAATTAATTTTTACGGGCTTATAAGGCGAGCTACAAAAAAACGTAATCGATATAAAATGGTCCGAAGGTTCCTCTAAACAGCCCTTGTGTTAGATTTAAATAATTTCGAAAAATAATTTTCGCCTTTTGTATTATTTCAAAAACAGGTGGGAACGTTAATTAATTTTTACGGGCTTATAAGGCGAGCTACAAAAAAACGTAATCGATATAAAATGGTCCGAAGGTTCCTCTAAACAGCCCTTGTGTTAGATTTAAATAATTTCAAAAATAATTTTCGCCCTTTTGTATTATTTCAAAACAGGTGAAAACGTTAATTAATTTTTACGGGCTTATAAGGCGACCTACAAAAAAACGTAATCGATATAAAATGGTCCGAAGGTCCCTCTAAACAGCCCTTGTGTTAGATTTAAATAATTTCGAAAAATAATTTTCGCCTTTTGTATTATTTCAAAACAGGTGGGAACGTTAATTAATTTTTACGGGCTTATAAGGCGAGCTACAAAAAAACGTAATCGATATAAAATGGTCCCGAAGGTCCCTCTAAACAGCCCTTGTGTTAGATTTAAATAATTTCGAAAAATAATTTTCGCCCTTTTGTATTATTTCAAAACAGGTGGGAACGTTAATTAATTTTTACGGGCTTATAAGGCGAGCCCACAAAAAACGTAATCGATATAAAATGGTCCGAAGGTCCCTCTAAACAGCCCTTGTGTTAGATTTAAATAATTTCGAAAATAATTTTCGCCTTTTGTATTATTTCAAAACAGGTGGGAACGTTAATTAATTTTTACGGGCTTATAAGGCGAGCTACAAAAAAACGTAATCGATATAAAATGGTCCGAAGGTCCCTCTAAACAGCCCTTGTGTTAGATTTAAATAATTTCGAAAAATAATTTTCGCCCCTTTTTTATTATTTCAAAACAGGTGGGAACGTTAATTAATTTTTACGGGCTTATAAGGCGAGCTACAAAAAAACGTAATCGATATAAAATGGTCCTGAAGGTTCCTCTAAACAGCCCTTGTGTTAGATTTAAATAATTTCAAAAAATAATTTTCGCCCTTTTGTATTATTTCAAAAACAGGTGAAAACGTTAATTAATTTTTTACGGGCTTATAAGGCGACCTACAAAAAAAACGTAATCGATATAAAATGGTCGCGAAGGTCCCCTCTAAACAGCCCTTGTGTTAGATTTAAATAATTTCGAAAAATAATTTTCGCCTTTTTGTATTATTTCAAAAACAGGTGGGAACGTTAATTAATTTTTTACGGGCTTATAAGGCGAGCTACAAAAAACGTAATCGATATAAAATGGTCCTGAAGGTTCCTCTAAACAGCCCTTGTGTTAGATTTAAATAATTTCAAAAATAATTTTCGCCCTTTTTTATTATTTCAAAAACAGGTGAAAACGTTAATTAATTTTTTACGGGCTTATAAGGCGACCTACAAAAAAAACGTAATCGATATAAAATGGTCGCGAAGGTCCCCTCTAAACAGCCCTTGTGTTAGATTTAAATAATTTCGAAAAATAATTTTCGCCTTTTTGTATTATTTCAAAAACAGGTGGGAACGTTAATTAATTTTTTACGGGCTTATAAGGCGAGCTACAAAAAAACGTAATCGATATAAAATGGTCCTGAAGGTCCCTCTAAACAGCCCTTGTGTTAGATTTAAATAATTTCAAAAAATAATTTTCGCCCTTTTGTATTATTTCAAAAACAGGTGAAAACGTTAATTAATTTTTTACGGGCTTATAAGGCGACCTACAAAAAAAACGTAATCGATATAAAATGGTCGCGAAGGTCCCCTCTAAACAGCCCTTGTGTTAGATTTAAATAATTTCGAAAAATAATTTTCGCCTTTTTGTATTATTTCAAAAACAGGTGGGAACGTTAATTAATTTTTTACGGGCTTATAAGGCGAGCTACAAAAAAAACGTAATCGATATAAAATGGTCCCGAAGGTTCCCTCTAAACAGCCCTTGTGTTAGATTTAAATAATTTCAAAAAATAATTTTCGCCCTTTTGTATTATTTCAAAAACAGGTGAAAACGTTAATTAATTTTTTACGGGCTTATAAGGCGACCTACAAAAAAAACGTTATCGATATAAAATGGTCCCGAAGGTCCCCTCTAAACAGCCCTTGTGTTAGATTTAAATAATTTCGAAAAATAATTTTCGCCCTTTTGTATTATTTCAAAAACAGGTGGGAACGTTAATTAATTTTTTACGGGCTTATAAGGCGAGCTACAAAAAAAAAGTAATCGACATAAAATGGTCCCCAAGGTCCCCTCTAAACAGCCCTTGCGTTAGATTTAAATAATTTTCGGTTTTTTGTGTAAATTCAAAACAGATAAAAACGGTAATTAATCTGTTCCCGAAGTTCCCCAATATTTCTACACTGTTGCTTAGTGTTTAAACATTAAAAAGCGCCCCGAGTCGTCCCTGTAAATTTTACGAGTAAGTTTGAAAATAAAGAAATAAAAATCTGGAAGCAATAAGGGATTGTTTACGTTGTGTAAAGGAATTCCCGAGCGAAATGTGCTTTTCTCGTCCGACAACTCGTTTTAAAAATTGTTCAGTCTACTAAATCCCAAAATTACAGTAGTTCCATGTCTTACAGAAGCATAAACTAACTTGTCTTCATCATTTCAAGCCGTTAATCTTAGCTTTTATACGTTTCATGAACTATTCATAAAGTTATTGCAGTTAACTTGAAAATCCCAAGTTTCTCGCACGTCTTTTGCGAAATTAATTATTGGGGTAAAACGCCTTTAGAAAATCCAGAAGCGATGCTTACCAATTTTATTGAGAGAAGCTTAGGCGGCGGCACCGACCCATCTCCGATTTCCCATAGACCTTAAAAATAAAATAAAGCATTACAAAAGCGAATAAGTTGATTTATCTCTTCTTCACAGTAAGTTAAGCAAAAATGTGTGGTGGAAGAGTCGTAGATGGGGTATTTTTTTGCCTTAAAGTGACATCGAAAGCAAACACAAGGGAAAGAGAGAAAAAAAAAAATAAAATAAAGGAAATACGTCAATATTTCCACGTCGAATTTCCTTAAATGCCATTCACGTGTGACAAACGCTGAGGTGAGATAAGAAAACAGAAAGGGTTTTTGCAGATTAAAGTCTTGAATAAGACAGACATTTAACTAAAAGGGATAAAACGTATAAAGTTGGCGGTTGCTACATTTCTTACCCCCTTAGGCACACCTCGGAAAATAGCGATTCATTAAAATTTCATACCTAGAAACTTCATACTCGAAATTGCTCGTAAATATGCGCATCCCTAATCTTTAATATTCAAAAAAATATGCCCGCTTTTTTAGGGGTTGAACTATAACATATCTTTGAGTAAAAAAATAAACGCAACCGCTTCATGTATAAAATTCGACTCGAAAAATACGAAAGTATTAAAATTTATATTTTTAAAGAAAACACTTTAAACTTTTAATTTAAACAAAGTCACTTTATTTTGATTTGTTTTTATTTTCTTTAATAAAATAAAACCCTTAATAAACATCGCTTAAAAAAATACAACCGTATTTAAGCGAAAAAAGTTTTCTAAACCAATAAATTAACGAACAAAATATTTTAAGAAATTATAAGACGATTTACGTTTGAAACGCAACCCCCCTAATTTTTCTCCGGGTTTGTAATAGTCCTAAAAAATACCCACTAAAAAATCAGGACCGTATTTAAACCCAAAAAGAATTTATGATTTTTTAGTATTTTAAATCAATTATGTAAGAGGGAAATACTTAAAAAAATTGACAGACATCTTCTGCTAGATCCACCACCTCCATATATTTCTTAGTGTCTACTAATGCCCCTACAAAACACCCTCTAAAAAAACCAGGATCGCATTTACACTCAAAAACAAATTTATAATTTTTTTTCAATTTTAAATAAATTATTTAAAAGAGAAACACTTCTAAAAAAATGTCGCACATTTTCTGCTTGAACCACGACCCCCCTATTTTTTGATTCACTAATAATACCCCTAAAAACACCCTCTAAAAAATCAAGACCATTTCACACCAAAAAATAATACGATTTTTTGCTTTCAAAACAAATTTTGTACCAGAAGAAATAACAACAATCAATTCGAACATTAAAATTAAGGGTTGCAGGCAGCTAATAAACCTCTAAATCCGAACCCTATCGAATAAATTTTATAGGAGCAATTAAGACACATCCCAAAATTGGAATATAGTCCATCCATTCCTTCGGGATGTACTTTAATGTAATAAAATTAGCGGAAACCAAATAGACTTAAATAAGGACCACCTGCTCCCTTAAATTTGTGTTATGGAAATTATTTATTAACTACCCTAAACCGAAAGCTCAATAATTAATGCAATCGGACTCGTCCCTTAAAGGGATCGTCGTTTAAACAAAAACCCTCTCCCGCGCTTATTTCTTTTTTTCTCCCGAAATATCTTCCCCTAAAAACGGAGATCGATAATTAAATCGGAACAGAAGGAAAGTGACATTTCCATTGGCGTAGACCTTAATTCAATATTTGACGAAGTCGAAGGGACAAAAAAACAAGTAAAGCAAAGTGTTTAAAGCTCGGGGCGTATAACGACGCACTTGCTATCTTGTAGGGGTTGATTTTGGACCAAGATTTGTCGAAAACAAAAGGTCGAACAGAGAGCTAAAGGGTAGGTTTGTCGGAATCGGTCTTCCGACAAAAAGAAACCCTTGGCATTGTACTTCCGATAAACGAACAGGATATTGAAAGCGCTTCCGGGCTTCGCTCTGCAAATACTCGTTCATTTCATCAACCCTTACGCGAGGCGCACTGATTGCGGCCCCCGAACCTGATCGGCCCCCCCTTTTTACAATTGTTAGCCTTTCGCCGTCAACTCCTGTCCGGCGATCGTAATTTAATTTACTGATTGGAAAACTTATTCCTGCTCCAGAATTTTCATTAAATAAACCGGTAAAACTATCTCCCCCGACTCGCTCCCCCAGCTAAACAGAAACTACTTAAAGTTTTACTTCTCTTTTCTTTCCCCCTAATTACGTTCGGATTTAATTCCGAAGCGAGATAAACAGGAACGATTTTTTTCAAAGCGCCGTTTTTGATAAAATTAATAAAAAAACGACCTTTCCAGCGCGCTTTAGCTCTAATATCATTAGTACACGAAAAATTAATTAAAGCTTCGCATAATTCCTTTTTGAATTTTATCAAAAGAATTTGCGAAGCAAAAGAAAGTAGGAACCGAATTAATTTTAAAATGCCATTAACCCGAAAAAAAAGTTTTCCTCGATTTTCAAGATCGCCAAGTTTGGAAGAAAGTAAATAAATAAATGGAAGGGTGCTCGAGTTGCATTTTCCCCGAGGGCTTAAAATGACAAATAAAAAATAGGGGCGCAGATTTTTTGGTAGAAAAATAGAATTTTTATTTCAAACCAATTATTAATATAGCAAAAATATATATTTCTCTAAAAGTAAATACAGATTCGAATCTTTGTTTAAATCTCCTGCACAACAAAAATTTAAATAAATTATTTTCTATATTAATGACCCCCTAAAATAACAAGATCGTGCTTACCCCCTAAAAATATTGATTTTTTTTAAATTTGTGCCACCTAAAGTTATCGTTCGAAACCCCTTTTAAACATTTTCCCACATTTTTGGCTGAAACCAGGAAACGAATTTATTTTTTAATTAAATAAAATTTCAGTAAGGTAAAAGACCCTGTTATTGACGCTGACCCGGTTTCTGACACTTTCAACTTTACATTGAATTAATAAAAAGAAAATTACCTCGAATTGATAAATTAATTTGTTCAAAATTTTAATTAATTCATCGTGTACCTATTTGATGACGATATCAGTTACAAAAAAATACTTTTTGACAGTGTATAACCTAATAAGTGAAGAATAATTTTGACATATGGAGTGTCAGAAACTAGGCAGATGCCAGTTTCAGAAACTACGGCAATAAAAATTTTAAGTGTCAGAAACTGGTATTCAAACATTAATTTTTTAAAACATTAATTTAAATTATTAATCTGCTTCAAATAATTATTTCACGCATATGACCTTTTCCAAAAAAGATTAATTAAGGCAAATCAATAAATACGAGGATGTGCGCGTTCGAGCGAAAAGTGGCACATTTCCGAGCGAGGGAAGCAAATGAAGCGCGACGCGGAGCGGCGCGCTTCATTTTCCCGAGATCGGAATGTGCCACTTTGAGCTCGAATGTGCACACTCCATTTTAAGCACGATTCACAATACTTAATTTATTTTCTAAAAAAAATTAATTAGCTAAACTAATATTATAAAAGCGAAAGTAATTTAAATCTTACTTGTTAAATTCCAAAAAACATGTTTGAGCGTCATTACCCCGTACCTTGAGCGGCATTACCCAAAGTCAGGGGCATACATGAAAAAAAAATGATTATTTAAATTAAATTTTTTATAAGTTATCCTGATATAACCTCAGCTGTCACTCTGAAAGTGTCGGAAAATGGGCCCTTTGCCTTAATCATCCCCTAAAATATCGCCAAATAAAATATACTATTACTTAAATTTAAAATATAAAAACTTAAAAATTCGATCAGTACCTTTATGGGACTAACTACAAAAGGCCCCAATTTTTTTACAAATACCTAACATATCTACTAAATATTTTCTGTAAGATCAGGACCGTATTTCCGACCCAGTAAAGCCTACGGTTATTTACATTCGATAAACCCAATTTTCTCGGTCTAAAAGTTATTAACAAAAGGGGGATTATTGAAGTTTCGTACACATTAACGTCACACGTTATTTATAAATTATTAATCAAAATCAGTTGTTGAAGACAAACCGATAAATCATCAGAATTAGAAGTACGAAAATAAATTATGCAAATTTCGACCGTAATGCTGAACATATTAACGTGTAAATTGCTAATTTCCCAACGGATTTTCCTCTAATATTAATAGATGTTTAAGCAGTTGTATGTATAGCAATATTTCGCCTGGGAAATTGTCGAGTTAGATTGAAATATACGTACAAATTTAGTCGCCTTTGTTTAACCATAGACAGCTTCATCCATTCAACCCTAAATCCGCCCCCTTCAATTCAATTTCGCCCTCAAACATACCCCCGTTTTTAATTTTTACCCCGAAATTAAAAAGAAACTAAACCTTTCCAAAATTAAATAAACAAACGGGCGACAATAGCAACATTAAGCAAATAAAACAAGGACAAAGGTTACGAACTCGAATAATTTGAAAATTTAATGTCGATTCGTTTTGGGAAAAATTCGGTAACATTTCCCCGAAGAGAAGCGTTAGCTTTTTTTCGCCGTTTTAATATTTAAGCGACCCTTAAAAGCCACCCTTATTTTTAACACTAAATTTAAAGCGCAAACAAAACTCGAATAACAAAACGCACAATGACTCGAATTTAGGTAACGATCATTCTGAAAATTTAATTTCAATTTACTCCCAGAATTAGGATTATTTATTTAAAACATTTCAAGATGGCGAAAGCCCAGATCGAAGCCTCACGTGGAAGACGAAGAAAACGGTTCCTTATTTAATTACGGAAACTCGATCTCAATAATTCATTTTCAAAGACAAAATTGTGCTTGCTCAAAGTGAAAAAAAAAGGGGGAGCGTGCGTTGGGGTCGTTGGTTTCTAGCGGAAAGGGGGTTGTAGTGTCGTGTGTGTATATAAACAACCCGCAATCCTTTTGTGCTTCGTAAAAAGAAGCAGTGTGGTTGTGTGTCGACAACAATCAACGTCACAGCCCCTATAATCGCATATCTATGTTGCTGACAAAACAAAAATTAGAACTCTTCAAAGTTGCTGGAAAATTTCTGTTTGAAAATGTGAGCTTTCTTATTCCCAGTCGCGCAAACAAACGGGGAAGAAAATCCATCCCCTTACTTCTTGGAAATAAGCGACTCGCAACTCTAAAAATTCCAGCTTTTGATAGAAATAGATTTGTAAAATTTTGGAAAGCCGAGGGGCGTAGATTTTAACGTTTTCTTCGCACAATTAATTTTGAGTTACTAAAATAAATCGCATTTCTAATTAATTTTTGAAAAAATAAATAATAATAACATTTTTCAGATTGCATTATATTTTTCTATCTTCACTTCTGTCTTGCTATATAATAAGGTAGCTGACCCAAATAAAGCCCAGTGCCCAATAAGGCCCAGTTTTCAAATTTCCCGCTTTCTGATTTCGAATCATTGTCAAAGCTCGTATTAATGTACAGGCTGGGTTTTATATAAATTTTTGCTACAAAAAGGGTGAATATTTTTAATTGTATGCATGCGTCGTCTAGTTTTTCTTTTGTTTATTATATGTTTACTAACCCTCCTATATGTATTTCAAAGCCATCCTATCAGTATATGTTATGTGACAAATGTTTCCATTACATGTATGATATGTCCTAATAAGGCCCACTAAAAAACCTTGTGGGCCTTATGGTAACATATTCAGTTTTAAGTTTATTTGAAAATAATAATGTTCTTCCAGACGCATACAAAGAACTTTATTGTTCAGGAAACTGTTTAATAAAAGCAAAGATAAAAGACTGACATTTCCACTTGAATTAAAGCAGCCCCTGTCTTTATGGGGGTAGTTAGATTTTTTTAATTATTTTTCTAGTTCATTATAAACTATAACAAATAGCTGCCATGCAAAAGTTTGCAAGAATGGGCAAATTTAAAAAATACCATTCTTTAATAAAAGCAAAATTAAGTCCTACATTTACACTTGAATTAAAGCAGCCCCTACTTTTATGGGGGTAGTTACATTTTTTTAATTATTTTTCTAGTTCATTATAAACTATAACAAATAACTGACATGCAAAAGTTTGCGCGAATTGGTAAATTTAAAAAATACCATTCTTCAATAAAAACAAAATTAAGTCCTACATTTCCACTTGAATTAAAGCCGCCCCTGCCTTTATGGCGGTAGTTAGATTTTTTTAATTATTTTTCTGGTTCATTATAAACTGTAACAAATAACTTCCATGTAAAAGTTTGCACAAATTCGCAAATTTAAAAAATACCATTTTTTAATAGCAAAATTAAAAGTCTTACATTTCCACTTGAATTATAGCCGCCCCTGCCTTTATGGGGGTAGTTAGATTTTTTTAATTATATTTCTGGTTCATTATAAACTATAACAAATAACTTCCGTGCAAAAGTTAGGCCGAGTTCGCAAATTTAACAAATGCCATTTTTTAATAAAAGCAAAGATAAAAGTCTGACATTTCCACTTGAATTAAAGCCGCCCCTGCCTTTATGGGAATAGTTAGATTTTTTAAATTATTTTTCTGGTTCATTATAAACTGTAACAAATAACTTCCATGCAAAAGTTTGCACAAATTCGCAAATTTAAAAAATACCATTTTTTAATAATAGCAAAATTAAGTCTAACATTTCCACTTGAATTATAGCCGCCCCTGCCTTTATGGGGGTAGTTAGATTTTTTTAATTATATTTCTGGTTCATTATAAACTATAACAAATAACTTCCGGGCAAAAGTTAGGCCGAATTCGCAAATTTAAAAAATGCCATTTTTTAATAAAAGCAAAGATAAAAGTCTGACATTTCCACTTAAATTAAAGCCGCCCCTGCCTTTATGGGAATAGTTAGATTTTTTTAAATTATTTTTCTGGTTCATTATAAACTATAACAAATAACTTCCATGTAAAAGTTAGGACGAATTCGCTAATTTAAAAAATGTTACTTTGATTTTGAAGTTTAATATAAATAAACATTTTGATTACAAAGTATTGATGCATTTTTTTCAAAAATCTTTTTATTATGCCTTTATAAACTTAAGGTGGGCCTTATTTGGGTCCTGTGCCTTATGTGCACTTTCAAGCGAAACCTTTTTCCGAATAGAAAATCTGAATTTGAAGAATTTGTTATTAATATAGTCGAATCCAATTAACACGAGGATGTGCGCATTCGAGCGAAAAGTGGCACATTTCCGAGCGAGGGAGGCAAATGAAGCGCGACGCGGAGCGGCGCGCTTCATTTTCCCGAGATCGGAATGTGCCACTTTGAGCTCGAATGTGCACACTCGGCTTTTCGCCACAATTAACAATGATCAACTTACTTTAAAAAAAGAAAGATTGTTACTTTTATTTTGAAGTTTAATATAAATAAACATTTTGATTACGAAGTATTGACGCATTTTTTTCAAAAACCTATTAATTATGCCTTTATAAACTTAAGGTGGGCCTTATTTGGGTCCTGTACCTTACCTCAAAAAAGCAAACTGTGATTGGGTGACTGGACCGGAAATTTTGATAAAATATTCAGTCTCGATACCCGGGAATTGCCATTTTATTTTTGTTAAGGCCATTGCAATTTATTTTTATATTTCGCAATAATAAAGCACAGATAAATCGATTAGAAAATAAATTATATTATTTTTAATCGTTGCCAAATTTTTAGAATCACGAGATTTCCCGGGAAAAAAATTAAAACGTCTCGCCTCAAGCCACAAACGCCGATAAATTATTTTTTTTTATTAAATTTAATTGTAAGATTTAAATTTACGTGTTATTTACAAAAAAGTGAATTTTCCTAATACGGTAGACGTTTTATTCGGAAAAATAATTACTTAAAAGTAAGCAGGATCAAAAAAAAAAAAAAAATCCAAAGTGGAAAATGAAGAGGAATTAATTTTTCATTTCTTTCCTACGTTTAAAAAAATACATTAATCACCCTTATTCAAAAACAAACAATTAAGAAGGATTTTCTTTTAGTAATTAAAACGTACTTGTTTTTCTCTCCAATTTAAATTTTTTTTTCTATAAATTACACTTATTCTTCGGGAGTTTTCTTTGCGTTCTTTAAAAACAAAACGTTTTGATTAAGAAAAGAGGATGTGCTTGGTAATGAACCTTCGCCCGATTGCATTCGGCGCTTTCTTCGCACTAGGAAAAGAAGAGCTCTCCATTTTCCAACCCCCGAATCGTTAATTCAGTTAAGGTCTTTTGTTGTAATTCTTAAAAGTCGAAGTTGAAAATCGCAAAACGCTAAATCTTAAGGTTTATACATCGAGGTAACCGTAAAACACTTCTTTTCATGTCGATTCATCCTTTATTCATTTCTCAAACCCCTCACCTTTCAACCCTTCAGAGAAGGCATTAGCATTTCGCGTTCGACGCGGGGGTGGCCCTTTTATTTCCAATTGTTCTCAATAAATTTTAACGCACCTGTTTTGTCGAAATGGCGGACAACTTTCTCGATTAAATTATACTTTTAAATTATAGTTACCGGTCCGAATATTTTTCGCTCCGAAAATCGAGTTTCGGGGGGAGGTTCGTTTCGCCCTTCCTGTCCCTTTGTGCTTCGCAAGGATTTTGGGATTCGTTTAATAGTTTGCCGGCGCAGAATTAGAATCGACGTTTAATTTCCGGAAATTGATGAAAAGGAATGTTTGTGTACTTCGTTTATAAACCTGTCGAAATATATAAATCCGCGCGCTTTATTTATGGACGATTTATTTCTTGATTTTTGTAATTCGTCTTGGGGCTTTTCTTATCCCTTTTTTTTTAGATTTAGATAAGCCCGGATTATTCTTGGCGCTGCTTTAGAAGAAAACTTGCTGGAAATTGCTTAGAAATCAAAAAGGACCTATTTTTTTATTTTGGCTCTGAAGCAGATGTGATTTTTTTAAGCGTTCTTCAGCATATCGTAATATTTTCAAAATTAAAATTTGTAATATCCAATTTTTGAATAGAAACTTTAAACAAATTAATTAAAATATGGTCAATAAGTATTTTACAGGTAATTAATAAGTCTTACAACATTTTCAAAAAATTCAGAGACCTATTTAAAACCCAACAAAATCTACCATTTTGAAAATTTAAATTTTTAAAAGTTTGCCACGTCGTTTTTGCTTTAGGTAGGACCTCGCAAATTGTTCTAAGCAGAAAAAACATATTTATTAATTAGCCCCTAAGATATCAGAGCCGTATTTACAACCAAACGCAATTTATGATTTTATAAAAATTTATAACAAAAAACAGAATTTAAAAATTTTTAAGAAGCTCCCTCACAATTTTGGATCGAGACAAAGGCCCTCAATTTTTTTACGAATAACAAATAAGTCCATTAATCACCCCCTAAAAAAATTTAGCCATATTTAAAGCCCAACAAAAACTATGATTTTGCTAACTTAATAACATATCAATTTAAACTTAACATTATTTAAAGGGTTCCCCTGTTATTTGTGATGTAGATAGGGGGTCCCAAATTTTTTACGCATACATAACGTATCTATTAGCCACCCCTAAAATATCAAAACTCTATCTCCATCCAAACAAAATCTATGATTTTATAAAAATTGATGGCACAAAACTTAGAATTTATAATTTTTTAAGAAGATTCTTCACAATTTTGGATTGAGACAAAGGGCCCTCAATTTTTTTACGAATAACTAATAAGTCCATTAATCACCTCCTAAAAAACTTTAGCCCTATTTAAAGCCCAACAAAAACTACGATTTTGCTAACTTAATAAAATATCAATTTATACTTAACATTTTTTATAGGGTTCCCCTGTTATTTGTGATGTAGATAGGGGGTCCCGAATTTTTTTACGCATACATAACGTATCTATTAACCACCCCCTAAAATATCAAAACCCTGTCTACATCCAAACAAAATCTATGAAATTATAAAAATTGGTAACACATAACTTTTTAAGAAGCTCCACATTTTTGCCTTGAGACAGGAAACCCCCAATTAATTAATCAATTAATCACCCCCTAAGATATCAGAGCCGTATTTACAACCAAACGCAATTTATGATTTTAAAATAATTTATAACAAAAAACAGAATTTAAAAATCTTTAAGAAGCTCCCTCACAATTTTGGATTGAGATAAAGGGCCCTCAATTTTTTTACGAATAACTGCGTCCATTAACCACCTCCTAAAAAAATTTAGCCATAGCCCAAGAAAAACTACAATTTTACTAACTTCTTCTTCTTCTTCTGCTTTAAGCTAGAATTTATAATTAACATTTTTTATAGGGTTCCCCTGTTATTTGTGATGTAGATAGGGGGTTCCGAATTTTTTTACGCATACATAACGCATCTATTAACCACCCCCTAAAATATCAAAACCCTGCCTACATCCAAACAAAATCTATGATTTTATAAAAATTAACGACACATAACTTAGAATTTTTAATTTTTTAAGAAGCTTCTTCACATTTTTGTCGTGACACAGGCAACCCTCAATTAATAAGTCCTCATAAAAAATCAGAGCCATATTTAAAGCCCCACAAAAACTAAAACTAGAAATTAATAGTTAGTGGAAATTTCTAATTAAATAAAACCTAGCAACAAATAATTTAGATCGATCGCAAAAACCAAAATTAAGAAAACTCAAAATTAAAAAACACAGAAACAAATTGCTTTACCTTCAATTTGAAACTTAATTATTTTTCTCCCTTTAGCAAGGCTTTAAAGTATTTCCATTTCCTTTTTACACAAAGACAGCGAAATAAATTAATTCCTCTTACAAAATACCCGAGCTCTAAATAAAACAACGAAACGTCTTTGATAATTTCGCGCTGCGCCCCTTTTTTCTTCGATTCGAATCGCAAAAAACTAAAACCGAAAAAACAGAAAACCACCCCCTAGTATGGCGCGCTTAAAAAAAACACATCTTATCCTTTCGGTCCGCAAAAATAAACAAGGACCTGCCGCCCCCGTTATTGTTGCTAGCAAACAAAGCGACATAAAAAGCATTAACGTTACAATTTCGAAAATCATAAAACTGGTCCCATTAATGAACTAGTTCGTAGTTGTAAAACAAATTTATTAGAGTTAACTTTGGAAATTAATGGAAAGCTCGTCGAAATTCATTTAGGAATATTAAAGTTGCCCCTTCGTATTTACGCTTTACATGACTTGACAAACTCAATAAAGAAATAAACTCCAATAAAACGTCCCTTAAACGAAAAGATCTATCCATAAGAAAAAAGGGTCGTTTTTTATGATGCATTCAAAAAAACATAAAAATTAGAGCACGCATCGCTAACCCCCTTTTTATTTACCAATTTTTCGGCTCTTTTACGTACTCAAAAATGGTGTCCTCTGCCTTCGTAGCTTCGCCGAAATTAATTTCGAAAAACTTTAAAAAAAAACGTAAATAAATAAAACGAAGCTGCCTTTCATCCCCGAAAGCATCGAAATCCTGGTGCACTTTAGAATGGCACTTGAATTCCTATTTATGAGACCGCCAGCTAAGCTTTTCTAGGATTAGCTTAGCTTTGTAAAGGATCTTTGCTTACACAACATCCTCGAATGCTCTTCGAAACAAAAAAAAAAGCAAATTTAATCCGGGGGCCGATTTAAACCCCTTCCAAATTTATATCGAAGAACAACGTACCTAAGTACCACCTCGGAAAATAAAATTACAGTAAAACCTCAATTATCCGGACCTCAGTTATATTCTGGCAACGTCGCCGAATTTTTTTTAATTGCACTGTTCACTGGAAATTCAAATTATTTGGCCGAAGTCGATTTACTTTTTTTTTCTTTTTATTAAAAATTGAAATTAAATCGTTAATTGTAAGTTTTACTTAAAATTATTTAGAACGCAATTTAATTATTGTGAATCGTGCTTTAAACCGAGTGTGCACATTCGAGCTCAAAGTGGCACATTCCGATCTCGGGAAAATGAAGCGCGCCGCTCCGCGTCGCGCTTCATTTGCCTCCCTCGCTCGGAAATGTGCCACTTTTCGCTCGAATGTGCACATCCTCGTATTTGTTACATTAATATAATTTACCATAAGCTCTTTTAAATCAAAAATTTTAATTTAATTTAGTAAATATCGATTTTATGGTCAAAGAAACCTATTTTTACCATAGCAATGAGTGGAAGAGAGCGAAAAGATACGACAATCTCCTCAGTGAAAGTGAGAGGGAACGACCAATATTATTAAACTGCTTTTTTGTCTAATTTATTGCTCGAAATTGTTGTGAATCGTGCTTAAAACCGAGTGTGCACATTCGAGCTCAAAGTGGCACATTCCGATCTCGGGAAAATGAAGCGCGCCGCCCGCGTCGCGCTTCATTTGCCTCCTCGCTCGGAAATGTGCCACTTTTCGCCCCGAATGTGCACATCCTCGTATTTGTTACATTAATATAATTTACCATAAGCTCTTTTAAATCAAAAATTTTAATTTAATTTAGTAAATATCGATTTTATGGTCAAAGAAACCTATTTTTACCATAGCAATGAGTGGAAGAGAGCGAAAAGATACGACAATCTCCTCAGTGAAAGTGAGAGGGAACGACCAATATTATTAAACTGCTTTTTTGTCTAATTTATTGCTCGAAATTGTTGTGAATCGTGCTTAAAACCGAGTGTGCACATTCGAGCTCAAAGTGGCACATTCCGATCTCGGGAAAATGAAGCGCGCCGCTTCGCGTCGCGCTTCATTTGCCTCCCTCGCTCGGAAATGTGCCACTTTTCGCTCGAATGCGCACATCCTCGTATTTGTTACATTAATATAATTTACCATAAGCTCTTTTAAATCAAAAATTTTAATTTAATTTAGTAAATATCGATTTTATGGTCAAAGAAACCTATTTTTACCATAGCAATGAGTGGAAGAGAGCGAAAAGATACGACAATCTCCTCAGTGAAAGTGAGAGGGAACGACCAATATTATTAAACTGCTTTTTTGTGTAATTTATTGCTCGAAATTGTTGTGAATCGTGCTTAAAACCGAGTGTGCACATTCGAGCTCAAAGTGGCACATTCCGATCTCGGGAAAATGAAGCGCGCCGCTCCGCGTCGCGCTTCATTTGCCTCCCTCGCTCGGAAATGTGCCACTTTTCGCTCGAATGCGCACATCCTTGTATTTATTGGATTTGCCTATATTGTAATTTTATTCTTCAATTCAAAAAATTTAATGACGAATAAATTAGATCTATTTGTTGTTTAAAAAAGGTTAGATATTTTATTTCTTTTGATAAGTTTTGAAAGTGCACATACTCCTTAATAATTGAATTTGCCTATCTTATTCTTTTCTCTTACAAATAATACTAATTAAATCAAACTGAACTAAATGTACCACTTGTGCCTTAAAACTAATTTGTTTATAATTTTCGGAAAAATGAAAATTACCCAAAAATATTTGGAGCCATTAATTTTGATATATGGGTGATTCCTAGGTAACTGTGATATTTATAACTACAATTTTTTTAAAATTAAAAACGTTTTAAAACGCGTGTTTTGGGTGTTTTCTGTCTCCAATTATACACAGAACTAAGCCTGTGCTGTAGTTCTACTACAACTACAGCGAAACGAAAACTATGACAAAATTTGAAAATTTTAATGCCACGGTACTGACATATAATAGTCCAAGCGGCGACCGTTAAAAGGGTGGTGAACCAGAATAAGTACAAAATGGACTTTATTACTTTTTAGATATTCGACAAAAAATAAACCAACTGTCCGGCGATCTGTAACTTGTCCAACTGTTTCCTTTAGTAATTTTTTTTTCCTAATTTTTTGTAAAAATGATGTATAAGACATAAGTACAATGTTTTACTATTCGAAGAAGTTTCGATCAGTAGAATATAAAAATTTAAGTCTGGCGCCCCCTATTCTTGACACAACTGTTTGCCAGACTACCCTCAAAATATTTATTGCAATGACAAATTTTCTATATAAGGTATAAGAAAAAAATTAAACGTCAAACCTTCTGTTTTTTATCCCTCTTTTGAATAAAATTGCTCTGGTACATTAATACTTGACCAAAATTCTGCTAGACCACGATTTAGAAAGTCCTTTGCCCGCCAGTTTTTTTTTTGTTTTTTTGCAAAATTTACATTCAATTGTTATTCTGTCAAAAATTTTTAACAAAACTATAACAAATAAATACAGAAATAAGTTAAAACATTGAGGAAAAATTAATTAAAAAGTTATTTCTTATTTTTGCCATGGTCCTGACATCCACGGTACTGACATTTGAATTTATAATTGGCCTAACTTTATAATGCGGATAAATAAAATAATTTCCTAAATAATTTCGATTGTTTACGTAAAAGTACATAAAAATTTACTATAATGAATTCAAACGTCGGATTGATAACCGTAAATTTCAATACCACGGTACCGACATGTAATTTTATGATTTACCTTTTTCAAAATACAACAAATTACTTTAATTATATTTTTGAAACTTCAAAATAAATACACAGCTGTAAACGTTGCACAAATAGTCCCTCGTGAAAATGCTGCCAGAAAAAGTGGACGAAACTAAATTAAGATGGCGATTAGGCGGCAAATATTTCAAACTTAAAAATTGAATAAAATTCCCGGACATAAATCAAAAACGATTATTTTTTTTACCAAACATTATTTTCGTATAATTGCAATATAATTTAATGGAGTGTATATTAGACTTAAGTTATGAGAAGTAACTTTTAAATTACAAAACGAATATCAATAGAAATTTTTACATTTAGTTTAAAAAATCAGAATCGGACATGCCACGGTACTGACATTTCCAGTATATTTTCGTACGTTATGAATAATCTAAGACCACTTATGTTCCAATATCTAATGTAGGTTGAAGAAAATGGCCAGATTTATGATATTAATGACTTCTTAATAAGAAAAAACTATGTTGGATGATAAATAAAACACTGGACATAAAAAATCACAGTTATCTGAGAATCACCCAAATGCCATAACTTTCGCCGAATATAAAATCAAAATTGATCGAAATTTTAATTGCTTCGTTTAAAAAAAAAGATTAATGTAAAAATCTAATAAAAACGAAGATGTGCGCATTCGAGCGAAAAGTGGCACATTGCCGAGCGAGGGAGGCAAATGAAGCGCGACGCGGAGCGGCGCGCTTCATTTTCCCGAGATCGGAATGTGCCACTTTGAGCTCGAATGTGCACACTCCGCTTTTCGCCACGATTAACAATGTTCAATTTACTTTAAAATTCGTTTTTTTTTTCTATACATTCAATTAACCGAATTTTCGATTATCCGAACGAACTGGAACAATAATTAGTCCGGATAACCGAGCCTCTACTGTAATTAATTTATTTAAGCCGGAGAGAACGTGAGCCTTTTTTTTGCGTTCGTGACAGTTCGCTTAAAAAAGGCAATTCTTTAGTGTCGCATTCTGCGAGGATGAAAAGCGAGCAGATGAGCGAGTCCCGTAATTCCCGGATAGGAGTTCCTTGGGGCACTATTTTCCGTATTCAAACTACGCAAAAGTTTATTAAAGCAATGCGTGAGATTCGGCTCGAGAAAATGCGTGAGCATCGTAAAACTACTCATTTAGATTTTATCTTCGAACGCACAAAAGCTTTCCTCTTCGCCCCCAACGGAAGAAAACCCCAATTTTCGGATCGTCCCGTTGCCCCAAAATCGTCACAAGCGCACCACAGCACTTTTCTAATTTTTTTCCGCCCCCATAAAAACTAAATTTAATTATTTATTCAAATTACAAAAAAAAAAACATTACGGTCGTATTTATTTTGAATTTTTTAATCTCCCAACTAATTTTGATTTAATAAACAAATAAAATTCGACGGTGTTTATAAATAATCTCGGACATTTTTAGAAGGAAAAATATTTATGTCGGACCAAAATAACCGAAAAATCTATTTCGAGAAATCTAAAATCCAAAATTAAACGTGTGCCGTTCGGCGTGCATTTTTGCAATCGCTCGCGCGCGTTATTTTGATGTAAATTAAACATTTTGGGGGTCGCGACAGGTTCGATTCGATAAAATTATTTCGAAAAATGTGTTATGCAAAAAAAAAGGTACTCACTTCGTGCGGCATCTCTCCCTTCGACTTAGGGCAACTTTAGAAGCGTGTGCAAAATCGTCGTTCTTCGCACAAGTTCACAAAAAACGGGGGCCCGAAAACGTCTCCGATTTAAGCACATGTTGGCATTTGACGGGCAAAAATACAAACTAGTTTTTTTGGGTTAAAGCGACATATTGGAGAAGGGTTTTGCGGTTTTTGGTCTTTGAAATTTGGGAATAACAAGGAAGTACGTAGTGGAGGGTCGTTCGGGGTCGTACGCGGCATCCACGCTGATAAGAAACGGGGGCACTGGCGATTTTATTGTTGTGAGATCCAAAGGCGGGCGAAGAGCTTGCGCGAGCTTTTCGTACCCCGTCGATTCGCCTCGGAATGCAGCGTCGCGACGCCCAAATGTTATAATCAGATGTCCGGGCACTTCGTTCCTCTGAAAGATTACATCGACAAGCCTAACCTACCGCATTTTTTATTTGGTACAAATCGAAAATGCTAATTTGTTATTTTTACTCGTTAATATCGCTCGTTTAAGCGAACTTTTAATTTTCTATTTCTCAAAATCGCAAATGTGCAAACGAAAGCGAAGCATTCGCGAACGGCTTTACAGAAGAAAAAAAAACGACCAAAAAAGATATAAAATTAAATAACGTCGACCTTAACACGTGTTCACATCTGCACATGCTTATGTAATACAAGATCTATGGAATTTTAAGTTTTCAAAGTTAAAAATCTTCCATTGCTTTTTATAAACATAATTAAATAAAGATCACATTTCGAAAACATACCGAATGGTGGGTATAAATTGTTTATTATAAAGCCCGTTAACAAATTTAAAAATGTATGAAGTCATTAGCCTTTAAGTGACGAAACCATTGATTTTTTTGCAAGTTAATAATAAATTTAGTAATCATCCCTTAAAATATCAGAGACGATTTTACACCTCAAAAAATTTACCAATTTTCACAATCTATCGCACCTATAATTTAAAGACAAATTAAAGATCAACTTCCCCTTAATCAACAACCTTCCCAATTTTTTCCCTGATAATAAATAGCCGTATTAAACACCTTCTAAAATATCAGAGCCGTATTTACACCATACAATAATTTACAAATTTTTAATTGCAATACTTTAATTTCTAAATATTT
This sequence comes from Sinopyrophorus schimmeli, assembly GCA_036325965.1. Taxonomy (NCBI): domain Eukaryota; kingdom Metazoa; phylum Arthropoda; class Insecta; order Coleoptera; family Elateridae; genus Sinopyrophorus; species Sinopyrophorus schimmeli. Next base: position 381,498 of record JARFIZ010000407.1, read on the forward strand.
CAAAAAAATTCCAAGACGACTTCTGCTTAATCAATAACCCCCTTAATTTTTTTACTGCAAGTAAATAATGATATTAATCACTTCATAAAATATCAGAACCCTATTAACATAAAAAAAAAAATTACGAATTTTTTAAGTATATTGAACCTATATTTTAAGAACAAAATCATTTCAAAAAATTCCAGGATAACTTCCGCCTTATCCAGGACCCTCTCAATTTTTTTAGTAAAAATAAATAAGCATATTAATCACCTCCTAAAACGTCAGGGCCGTATTCACACTAGAAAATAATCTACTAATTTTCAATATCGATAACACATATATTTTAGGTTGAAACCATTTTAAAAAAATTTTAAGGCAACTTACGCTTACTCAAGGCACCCCTCAAATTTTTTAATAGAATTAAATCAAATTATTAATCGCTTTTGAAAATATCAGGTCCGTATTGAGACTTCAAAAGAATTTACCAATTTTTGAAGTTCATCGCTGCTATTTTCGCGGTGCAGATTTTAAAAAATTCCCGAGCAACTTACGCTTAATCGAGGACCCCCTCAATTTTTCTACTAAAAGTAAATAAGCATAATAATCACCTCCTAAAAAATCAGGGCCGTATTCACACTAGAAAAAAATCTACAAATTTTCAATATCGATAACACCTATATTTTTAGTTCAATCATTTTAAAAAAATTTCCCGGCAACTTCCGCTTAATCAAGGCACCCCTCAATTTTTTTACTAAAATTACATCAAATTATTAATCACCTTTGAAAATATCAGGTCCGTATTGAGACTTCAAAAGAATCTACCAATTTTTGAAGTTCATCGCTGCTATTTCCGCGGTACATATTTTTAAAAATTCCCGAGCAACTTTCGCTTAATCGAGGACCCCCCCTTAATTTTTTACTACTTGTTAATGAGTCTAATAATCACCCCCTAAAACATCAGAACTGTATTTAAACCAAAAAAAAATCTATGATTTTTCCAAAATTATCAAAAACATAAAATCAAATATTAAGAGTTTCCCAGCGCGACTTCGACTGAAATAAGGACCCCCTGAATTTTTTTACAAGTGACTAAGCGACCTCGTAATCATCCCCTAAAACATCAGGGCCCTTCTACCACCAGCCCAAAAGCCACAATACACAAAGCTCAACGTTCTTAAATATATACATAGAAAATACCGACATACAAAGAAAGAGAAATTGCAATCAAAACCAAACCTTTCATCACAAATTAATTGAAATTCAATTAAAAATTACATCTAATTGCGACCGAACAATAAGCGACTAATTAACTTGCCATTTGCACGAACCGAAACGTTACCGCACACCTTAAGGGCTGTACTGCTCGTTCCACCAAAATCAAAATTAATTTTAAATCCATTTGTCGACGCGATTTTTTCGTCGATTCGCACAGACACCGAAATTCGCAATATTCGCCAAGTCGAAACCTTCAATTGCTCCGAGCTGAAATTTAATATTCAATTTTTTCAAGGCCGAAATTATTTTTAGATCTCCTTAAACTACACGTCCATAAAAATTGCTCGAATTAAATCGCACTAAAAAAAACTTGCCCGTTTCGCTTCAAAAAACTTATCTAGAACTTTTCGCGCTGCTAGGCAACGCGCGCTTTGGCAATTAAAAAAATAGATTAAAAGTCCCGAAACGTTAAAAAATTTTGAAAAGTCTCTCCACAAGATTTTTATTAAATTCCTGCAACTTTGTTCGCTTGATTTGAGTAGATTTAATTAGGGGAACCCCGGGGTTCCGTAGTTATGTTTTGGAATTAAAAATTTGATAAAATCGCGGCAAAAAAGAACGTTTTTAATGGTCAATTAAAAGAGCCTCGGGGATATTTTACGAACTCTGTTTTGATTTACTATTTTTTGAACTGGGAGGAAAAAAATTAAAATCGGGCTTATTGAGGGCAATGAGAGCGTATCGCGAACGAAAACAAAGCGGTAGAATAATCGGTTAATAAAACAAGGGGCGGTTATGCGGGGGTGGTTTTGGTACTGTTTAATAATCAACAAATTGTTATTCATAGCTACTTATAAAGCGTATCAGTTGTGTAAACCAAGTAATTACATGAATTACAACATACTCCCCTGTGAATACCGTTAATAAACCGCCCTTCCAATATAGCAACCCCTTCTAATCCCTTAAAGAGAACGTAGGTAATACAAAGCCGGGGGTTCGGCGTCGAAGGGGGCTTGAACTTACAAAGACGCACCGCATAATCGCATTAAGATGCTAACTACGCAAATTCTAATTCAATTTCATCGAAAATCTGCGAACGTTATCTGTTTTTCCTACTTGGGGTTACTCGGTAAGCTTATTAACAATTACTTTTTAATTTCGAATAGTACAAACAGATCCTTCAATTGGATTAAATTGGTTGATAAAATATAAGGGCCGTGCTTACTCCCCCTTATGTTATTTACGATTTTGTAAATCTTTATCTCTGAATTATAAAAGTCAAAAATTTTTAATTTTCTACTTAAGCAAGAACGCCCTTAACTTTTTTTCTAATAGTTACGTATTGTATTAAGCATTGACGAGCTCCTTTATTTTTTTATTAAATAGAAGACCTATTAGCTACCCCTTTCTATATCAAAGAAATAGTTATAGCACAATTAAATAGAAATTTTTTAAAATTATATTGCTATAATCTTAACATGGGTAAAATCAAAACTCTTACATCTCTATTGAATGAACACCCTCTGAATTTTTTTAGGGGGTAGTGAAATTTTTTTAATTATTTTTCTGGTTTATTCTAAACTATAATGCGTAATTTCTATGCAAAAATTTCGCAGAATTTACGATTTTAGAAAATTGCAATTTTTAACTTAGGCAAAATCAAAAGCCTAACACACTTAGTTGCTTTAATGCCTACCCCGCTTCTTTGGGGGTAGTTAGAATTTTTAATTATTTTTTGGTTTATTGTAAACTCTAATAAATATCTTCCTAGCAATAGTTTCCCTGAATTTGTGATTTGAGAAAATTGTATATCTTTACACAAGCAAAATTAAGTTTTGCAATTCGAGTTCCTTTAATGCTCACCCTACTTCTTTAGGGGTAGCTAGATTTTTTAATTATTTTTCTGGTTTATCCTAAACTCTAATAAATAACTTTCATGCAACAGTTTCCCCGAATTTGCGATTTTTCAAAATTGTGTTTATTAAAAGAAGTAGAAATAAGTTGCAACTCGAATTGCTTTAACGCCTACCCCGCTTCTTTGAGGGTAGTTAGAATTTTTTAATTATTTTTTTGGTTTATTGTAAACTCTAATAAATATCTTTCTAGCAATAGTTTCCCTGAATTTGTGATTTGAGAAAATTGTATATCTTTACACAAGCAAAATTAAGTTTTGCAATTCGACTTCCTTTAATGTTCACCCTACTTCTTTAGGGGTAGCTAGATTTTTTTAATTATTTTTTCGGTTTATTCTAAACTCTAATAAATATCTTCCTAGCAATAGTTTGCTTAAATTTGTGATTTGAGAAAATTGTGTTTTTAACAGAAGCAAAATTAAAAGTCGTGCAATTCGAGTAGCTTTAATGCCCACCCTACTTCTTTAGGGGTAGCTAAAATTTTTAATTATTTTTTTGGTTTATCCCAAACTCTAATAAATAACTTTCATACAACAGTTTCCCCCATTTTGAGATTTTTCAAAATTGTGCTTTTTAACAGAAGCAAAATTAAGTCTTGCAATTCGAATTGGTTTAACGCCTACCCTGCTTCTTTAGGGGTAGTTAGAATTTTTTAATTATTTTTCCGGTTTATTCTAAACGATATTACGTAATTCCTATGCAATCATTTCGCATAATTTGCGATTTTAGAAAATTATGATTTTCAACTTAGGCAAAAATCAAAAGTCCAACACACAGGGTTGTTTTAATGCATGTCCTGCTTTTATAGGGGTAGTTAATTTTTTTAAATTAATTTTCTCTGTTATTGTAAACTCTAATAAACATCCTGCATCCAATAGGTCCCCCGAATTTGCGATTTCATAAAATTAGATGGTTTAAGTTAAGCAAAAGCAAAAGTCCCACATTACTAATTTGAATTAACGCCCTCCCTATTTTCTTAAAAAACAATCAAAATTTTTTAATCATTTTTGTGGTTAATTATAAACTCTAACTAACAATTTCTGGTCAATAGTTTTCCCGAATGATAATTAAGAACCCCCTAAAACATCAGAGACGTATTTACACAGTACTGCATTGACTAGAATTTTCTTATAAAATGAAATGAAAACTTTTATCTCTCGGAATAATTACATAAGTTGATCGTCCATTTTCTTTTCGAGAGTAACTTTTGATGATAACAGCAATTTTAACATTAGACAAGGGTAGTTAAAGCACTTACTTTAAGTGCATGTTGCAATTTATATCGAAACAGTCTACTAACAGCAAAACTACAGCATTTTCTAAGGATTTTATGGTCAGGAAGTCTAAAATTCCAACTAAACGCCCGCTTTTAACTTAACCCCCCCCCCCCATTTTCACTATATTTTAATTACACTTTTAAAAAATTAACTCGTTCGCAGCTCCACTTATAATCTACCCCTATCAATTTTTAATCGCAAAAATACTCTGCGACTGAGAAATAAAAAAAAAGCAAGGCCCCCAAAAGAATAATTCGAATGAATTTTTAAAAAACTCCCATCCCGAAAAGAGAGGAGAAAAAAAGAAATAAATTCGGGCGTTTTTTAATAATTCCGAAGGGGGGTCGCAAGTAACATTAGGTACGCATTACCTGCGAGTTTGGTAGATTCCTAAGGGTGTTCTCGGGAGACACCCCCGAACTCACCACACATTCGTCTCAAGTGACTGCGTCCAATTTGTCCCACATCCCCTCACACCCCCAAGCGCCGCGACGCCCTCTCCGAGTGGAACACGTTTGTTCCGCTCTAACGACGTCTTGTACCTCGCACCTCTTCCACCCCATTCATCGAATTTCAACCCCTTATGTCAATTTGCTAACTCGCATTCTTTTTGCTAAATTTAACGAAGCGAAATCTGGCTGAATTTTCGACGTTGTTTATTTTTAAAAATAAAAACTTAAGTATCTTTAATAACTCCTGGTGATACGTTTTGATTAAAATTAGTATCATATTAATTTATATATCGATAAAAAAGAGATAATTATGGCGAAATTAATAAAACTCGGCTGCATGTTGGCACCTTTCAATTTTGAAATTAGTTTAAAATTTGCGAAGCTTATTAAATTTGCTTCGAGATTTAATATTTCGTTAGCGAATGAATTTCCTTAACATTTCTGACAAGCATTCATCTGTACACTTCTAACGCGATTTACTTCACCCCTTATTTTACAATATGCATACGGGGAAGAAGGCTCTTAATTTACACCCCTAACGCGCAGTATCTGTACATTCACTATCACACCCTAATTTTAACAGAAAAGGTAAAAAATAACGATTTCTGGTTTAAGTGATCCAATCCCTGATTTTCTTAAAAAAATTCTCAAGAAGATTTCTGCTTAATATACGACGCCGATATTTTTTTTATAAATAGCTAATATGTCTGTTAGTCATCCGCTAAAAAATCAAAATCATATTTACGCCCCTTCAGAATTTGCGAATTTTATGGTACACCTAAGCTGCAAATGTGATTTTCTTAAAAATGTCCTCAAAAGATTTCTGCACGAGTTATAAGGCCCCTGTTTTTTTTTTTAACAGTTAATAAGTTTCTTAGTCATCCCCTGAAATATCATGATCATATTCCCACCCCTGCAGAGTGTAGGAATTTATTAATTTGATCGCGCCTAAATAAAAACATAATTTTCTAAAAAAAAATCTCAAAAAGCTTCCATGTAAGATACAGCATGCCCAATTTTTTTTTGAATAGCCAATAGGTTTGTTAATAGCCCCCTAAAATATTAAAATCATATTTACACCCCTTCAGAATTTACGAATTTATCAATTTCATGGTACACCTAAGCTGCAAATGTGATTTTCTTAAAATGTCCTCAAAAGATTTCTGCACGAGTTATAAGGCCCCTGTTTTTTTTGAACAGTTAATAAGTTTCTTAGTCATCCCCTAAAATATCATAATCATATTCCCACCCCTGCAGAGTGTACGAATTTATTAATTTGACCGCGCCTAAATTAAAAACATAATTTTCTAAAAAAAAATCTCAAAAAGCTTCCAAGTAAGATACAGCATGCCCAATTTTTTTTTGAACATCCAATAGGTTTGTTAATGACCCCCTAAAATATTAAAACCATATTTACACCCCTTCAGAATTTGCGAATTTATCAATTTTATGGTACACCTAAGCTGCAATTGTGATTTTCTTAAAAATGTCCTCAAAAGATTTCTGCACGAGTTATAAGGCCCCTGTTTTTTTTTGAACAGTTAATAAGTTTCTTAGTCATCCCCTAAAATATCATAATCATATTCCCACCCCTGCAGAGTGTAGGAATTTATTAATTTGGCCCCGCATAAATTAAAAATATAATTTTCTAAAAAAAAATCTCAAAAAGCTTCCAAGTAAGATACAGCATGCCCAATTTTTTTTTTGAATAGCATATAGGTTTGTTAATAGCCCCCTAAAATATTAAAATCATATTTACAGTCCTTTAGAATATATGTAATTATGAACTTTTACAAACCTAAGTTAAAAATTCAATTTTCTTTTAAAAAAATTTTAAAAAAATTTCTATTAAGTTTCATACCCCCCAATATTTTTTTAAAAATAGTTAACAAGTCTCTTAGCCACCCCTTAAAAAATCATAGTTACTTATTTCATGTGCATAAATTAAATTATATTTCAACCAAAAAAATTAATCCAACTTAAAAAAGAACACGTTTTTCAAGTCTCGCTAATTTTCGAAAAAAAAAACCTCAATCCTAAAAGCACGAAACTTAGTTCAACGAGCAATCCTTCAAAATTTCGTAAATAATTTAAGTCAAAATCCATTACCAATAACTTTTAAATCCCAACTTCGAGCTTAAAAACGATTGTAAGTAAATTGAAAAGCACTCCTCAAAAAGTTCCAGCGATTAAAGCTCGCAGCCGAAGAGCCACTCCAAAAACTGATCGCACCCCCATCGACCTCGGCGACAAAGCTCTCTACCCCTCAAAAATAATTTCCTCAAAACGACATAATAATAGAAATAAAAGCAATACTTTAAAAGCACACCAAGAAATACTTAAACGGTTTCGCATAAAATGCACGTGCCAACTACTTCAACATTTTTACACGTGTCGAGAGCCTTTCCCGTCTGAAAGCTCCGCATTTTTAACTTTACGAGCCATAAAAATATTTGAATAAAATTTGCAAATAAAAGTCTTCGGCTAATGGCCCTAAAACCAATACCCCCCAAATCCACGCCATTTTTATTGGGGAACAAAGGCGGCCAACAACTATAAAAATTGTTGGCAAAGAAATCCATTGCAATCGGACACCCCCAACGAACAAAATTAATTTTGATAAAAGTGAAGCGCTCAATTTTGCAAAAATTTTTAAGCTTTGTGTATTTTAAGGGCTTTCGAGGGAAACTTTGGGAGGAGTAAGCGTCGACCCTCTATCTATTAATTTTTTGCCCGAATGACCACAGACATCAATCGTAAAATGGGGGTGGATATCGATCGAAAACTTTTTCAGATAGATTCTGATTAGATGTTGCTTAATCAGTTTTAGTGTGGCATCCGTTATAGCGTGTGCAATAAAAAATTGCGTTCGCCCTTTTATTAGATTAAAATTTCGTTAGGACGTGGGAACGGAAGAGGTTTTCCATTTATCTTCATCTCGATCCTGCGAATGATTCTTTGAATACATTTATTATTCATCTTTTATTAATTACACTTAGTTTGTCACGTGCAAACGCAGAGCCCCTTTCCGCCCCCCCGAGCTAATAGAAAAATTACTCCGATCTGCAAAAAAATCACAAAAACCACCCCCGAGCCGCTTTTACATTAATATTTTGTAATTTCTCCGCTTATTACGAAAGGAAGCTCGAAATTTGGATTTGAGGAAATGACAATGAGGACATTGAGGACATCCCTATTTATAATTCTAAGCTCGAATCACTCATTCAATGTTAGAAGGGCAGTGCATTTGGCGGCGTCACTTCGAAAACTTTAATCTCAAGAGACGTAATCTATCAAACTTGTAATGAGAGATCCTCCAAAATATTGACCCGACCACTAAAACATAGGTTGCAGCTGGAGGCACTTTGGAGATGTTATAAATTACCTTCTTAGATTTTTTAACTGATCTTTCTCGCCCCCTGAACTACACAAATCACGAGTTTTCTGTCGATAACTAAATTTAAGAGAAAATATATGAAAACCCTCCCTTAAATTTAATAAAATTCAAAGTTGAATGAATAAACAAAGCTTATTTGGAAATCTTCAAGTAACATTAAAATACTTCTTATGTATACAAACAACCTTTAGTAAATTAAATAAACCAGTACTTTACTAATAAACAATTTCGAATACGTAATAATTTGTGAAATATCAAGAAATTTAATTTAAATCGTAAGTATGGACATCTATCGCCATCTACGAGGAAAAGCTTGAAACCAGTCCACAAATGGCGGCTATTTGTTTTCATTGTCAAACTTTCAAATTACGCTTGCTATTATTTAACGATGCTTCCAACAAACAAAAATGTTTTAATAACTTTCAAAATGTTATTCACAAATTATTAATAAGTAGGTATTCAATTTATAACATCCCCTAATCATTTTTAAAACGGTTGTAAAAGTAATTGTTATAAAAAGTTTTCGAAGAGATTCCGCTTAAGTTACAAAGCTCCTGATTTTTTTTGGGATAACTGAGAGGTCTGTTAGTCATCCCCGAAAATATTAAGATCATATTTACACCCCTTCGAAATATGCGAACTTAAATACTTTAGCGCACAACTAAACTGAAAACGTAATTCCCTTAAAAAAATTCTCAAGAGAATTCTGCGTAAGTTACAACACCCCTAATTTTTTTGAAGATAGTTAATGGGTTTCTTAATCGTCCCCTAAAATATCAAAATCATATTTGCACCCCTAAAGAATGTACGAATTTCTAAACCTGATCGCGCCTAAATTAAAAACACAATTTTCTTTAAAATAATTCCCAAACGATTTCTGGACGAAACACGTCCCCCTTAATTTTTTTTCAAATAGCGAATACGTCTATTAATCATCCCCTAAAATATCAAGATCACATTTACATCCTTAGGAACATATAAACTTAATTACAACTAGGTTAAAAACGCAATTTCTTTATAAAAATTTTCAAAATATTTCTGCGTAAGATACGGCGCCACTGATTTTTTTTTAGATAGCTAATAGGCCTTCTAATCACTCTTAAAAGTACCAAAACCATATTTACAGTCCTTCAAAATATGCGAATTTATATACTTTAACCCATACGTAATTTTTTTTAAATTATTGTCAAACGAATTCTGTTTAAGTTACAACGCCCCTAATTTTTTTCGGGGTAGTTAATAGGTTTGTTAATCACCCCCTAAAATAACAAGATCATAGTTATACCCTTACAGAATCTATGAATTTGTAAGTGCAATCCCACCTAAACTGAAAACGTAATTTCATTTGAAAAATTCTCAAAAGAAATTTCATTAAGATTCGACGCTCCTGATTTTTCCTGAAGTAGACAACAATTCTGTCAGTTACCCCCTAAAATATTAATATCCTACATTTAAAAAAAAACCAACTCTATAAAGATATACAAGAATGGAAGAAAAAAAGTGATGCCACTTGGAACAAAATACTCGAAGAAAATCGCAAGAAAAAGGTAAGATTTTGCAAAGTAATCCAATTAAACATTTCAAAACAGTTTTGATGTATGCCTTTCCTCCCACACATTTTTGCTTTACTTAAGTAAGTGTTATAATTTGCGTACCAAGATATATATTGTATCTCATCCCATCAGGTACCAAAAACAGCCTGATCACCACCATTCGTGAAGAATCTCATCGAAGTAACTTCTTCTCTCTTGTGTTAATTGCAATAATCATCTTCTTTCTTGTAGTTATTGACAAAGTCGTTGAAAAAAACATCGGAACGCAAAATTCCAACATAATGAAATTTGTAAATCTTTGTATCTAAACATTCTAAACATCAGTAATTATACCACCCAGAATTATCTTCTGGTAGTTTTTAAAAATTCTATAAAAAAATTGCATCTACATTTTAAACACCAATAATTCACAATACAATTACGACCAACAAACAATAAAAGTTTAAACAACTCCGAGCTTGATCAAGTGTCTTAATAAAGCCGCCCCCCAGACACAAAATCAGCCCAAAAGTCATCAAAAAAAATGTGGGTTTTATAAAACACCATAAAAATATCAACGTTATCAAAAACGCAAATAAAACCATTAAAAACACCCTAATAATAGTAAATAATAACAATAAAGGCACAGATACCCAAGCCTGGGTAGCACTGCAAAAAGCACTCATCAAACAGTGCCAAAAAATTGAAAAATCCTTGGACCAAGCTGAAAAATCGCGAGCGGAATTCAAGCCACCCTCTTCTGCAACTCTAAATTCGACTGTCCATTTAATGCGAACAAGAAATTAACAAAGTCTCATTTAGAATTGCAGCAAAAATCAATGAGAAAGGTGCCCCATGCCCCAGCTAGCGTGAACATGGGGCGCACAAATATACAAAAATACACAAAAAAAGAAAATTGCGCAACAACAGAAGGGTGACACACTTATTAATGTTAAATTAAAAATTCTTCTTCGTCATTGGCTTCTGGTTCTTCTTCTGCTTGTGCTAGTCATCTTGTTGTATTATTATTTATAAGAATTAAAAATATTCTGCATTTTAATCAACCATATATTGGGAAAATGAACAATTAAAAGTGTGCCTGTCCAACTGCATTGCAAAAAGAATTGAACTCAATAAACGGAAAATGTTCGCCTTCTCAAGTTTTCGATGTTACACATAATAAATACAAAAAAGCGAGGGCGAGGGGGCAAACGAACCATAAAAAATCAACAACACCAAAAACGAGAAAATTCGAACAATTTCCGTTTGCAAAAGCCCAAGCAATTGATGCTACTTTTGCACTTTATTGAGTCAATTGAACAAAAAGGAAAACATCCTGGAAATGTAGCTTAGACAATTTTATCTTCGCATACACCCCACGATATTTTCCAAAAAAATATAAATTGCAGCGGTGTTTCTGGTTTTAACGAATCAAAGTTTCTTATAATGTTTGTCGTACAAAGAAAAAGACTGAAATGATCAAAGTGTTTGTTTGGCTAACAACTATTTTTTTTTTATTTATAAAAGTTGTATTAATTTAATTTTAATTACAATAAACAGTAAATAAGTCAAGAAGACTATGCTCAATACTATTTTGATAAATTTTTTCGAAATTAGAATAAATATTATCTTTCTCCCTTCTGCATGAATAATTATTTCTATTTTTTTTTTAATAATGTAAAAATTGATAGTTAATTTAACGAGCATTTTTAAGAATCAAATTCTACTTGTTTCAAATGAAAATTAAAAAATTTTGATTTTGAATTTTCTCAATTGTAAATTTTTTTGAAGTTCTACTAAAAAAATTCTTCTGAAGCCCTTTGAACTTTATTGAGTCGAGCTCTTAACTCAATAAAATTAAAGAGCAAAAGAACAATCTAACAATGATTAAAGCAAATGTAAAAAAATGTAATGTTTATACATTTCAAAAAGTTCTTAACTGAAAATCTCATTTTAAATCTTTTGAAAAAATAAAACACCCCAAAAGGCACAGTTAAAAAATTAAAATTCAAAAAATCTGTAGAAAATAATAAAATACAAAACGTGATTAATTAAAATAACCAAAGCCAACACTTGATCAATTTGAATTAAAAGCAAAGAGTCAACATTATAAGAATATCAAAAAATTACAATAACAATTAAAAAATTAATGATGTCCCGATTGCTGGAGCCTTAAAATCAAAATCCTAAACATGTATATTTAATTTTGAATGTATGGATGGATGGCATTCGCAAATATCTTAAATTAAAGTTATTAGAAATAACATTGATCAAACCTTAAAAAAATGCCAGCCCTCCAATACAAAATAAAAAAATTGTTACTACAAAACATGAAATTGATTTCAAGTTTTAAAATAATCGATTAAACTTTGAAATTAAAAAATCTTTAAAAGAGAATTAATTATTAAAAAATTTGTGTCTAAATTTTTTGATTAAGTTTAACCCTAACAACCCCTCTTTCAGAATGGCGCATTTAGGAAGTCTTATCGCTATCGGCGTTTACACCAACACCCCCGAGCACACCGAAGTCCGTTCAAAATTCTGAAAGTCATTACAACTTAAAAATAGGCAAACTAAATATTTTAAGGCTCCAGAGGACCAGAAACACAAGCTGCAAGAGAAAAATTAAAGACTTTTCAGGAAACGGCGTCTCAGTCCTCTTGTCCCACGCTGGACGGACTTACTGTGATGTCCTTTATATTAGAGATGGTTTCACAATGGGGGGGTTGTGGGCTCGCCCCATTGCATCCTCCTTCGTCATTGAACCATCAGCATCATCCGACACTCCCGAACATCACTTTACTGGATTCACTTTTAAAAAAACGCCCGATTTATGAATTAAAGGACTACTTTTAAAGACTGGGAGGACAACAATCGGTTGTAGAACTACGAAATGAAAAACGAACAGCCCGCACTCACTGACGACGATTCCTGGAACTCGCGACGGTTCTCACGAAGAACGAAGGCCCGGCCTTAAACGACTTGAAAGAAAAGCCTTTGTTATTCAGGAAAACTGGCTAGTTTTTCCTGATTTACTTATATTTTGATTGTATGTACTTCCAAGGGTGCTCCTGGTGACATACAATCCTTAAAACTAGCCTGAAATAAACATTAATTAGTTTACCCCCATCTTAGACCGTTGAACGAGTCTGAAATTAAATAAAAAAACACATTAATTTATTACAACAGAATAATAGAAAATTCATTAATTTAATCAATCAATAACTTTTATATTTGAAAAAAATTAAAAAGTAATTAATAATCATACCTAAAGATATTAAAACCACCTCCTGGCTCCATCGGAATCCAACCCTGCGGTCTTAAACAAACCATCCACGATTAGTGTTCCAACTAAAATCAAATAAAGAGCAATTAAAAATTAATTGATTTCAGTTTTAATAGCTTACCTTAAATTTCGAAAACCACATCAAAATTTAATGAAGCTTCTTGGCCTTAGTCACAAGGAAAAACGAATTATGGAAGTTGATAATCGAAAAATTTAATTCCTGGTCCCACCAGAATCCAAATAATCATCGCAAGACTGGATTATTTTCTAGCTTATGCATCCCTCTAGGACGAAAATCCACCCCAAATTTGGAAGCAAAGGACGGCCCTTGAATTTCGAGCAAGCACTGCTATAACAACAAAGAATTATCGGTTAAAATAATTTAAACAATGTCCACCCTAGTATTTTAAGGGTTTTTAAAATGCAGACGTGTTTCTGCTTTCTTGTTGAACGTTAGAATGACGAATTGTTACACAAAGGCGTTACGTAAACAGTGCATCGGCCTCGTACAATAACAGGAAGGCCTAGAAGCGAGTTCTGCTGATATGAGAAAACCGATAAACAAATCGCAACTTTCAATAAATAAAAATAAATTTGTATACAGAGTGCTCACAAATAACAGAGTTACAATATTTTTTAAAGCAAATCTATCCATTTTGGAGAGGATTAATTCTTCATTATAAAAACTCAAAATTGGGTGTAGAGTTCGAATGTAAAATAAAAAATATGAATTTCTATTTAAAATAAGCATTTTAATCCCCACGTTCGATACAACTACGAATGATGCCACATTTGTGCACTCAAACGCCCTTATTGCAAAATCCCAAGAGTTTTTAATTTATGATTTTGAAAAAAGGTGAAGACTCGTATTTCTTATAAGCAACTGTAGTTTAGGCAACAAACACAACACATTTTGTTTAATAAGTCAAAGAGATCCGAATTTTTATGTAAAATCCCAAAAGGCACTTTACAAATGTACAAAAAATCAAATCAAACAATAGCAAATAATAGAACACACTATTTTTCTTTATTTCTTATTTTTAAAAGATATAATCCTTTAATATTCAATTTTAGAAATAGATATTTAATTTTCTATTAAATAATTTCAAATTCAAAATTAAATGTTTAATTTTGTATGAAGACATAAACAATTATACTTTCGAATATAGCAAATTAAGATTAAAAAATAATTTTAATTGGTCCACGTAATATTTTTTTGTTTAACAAAATCAATTTTGAATCGATCTATAATTAAAATTGTATAGAAATATGTTTAAAATTCTTTTCAAAATTTTGTGTTTGAAGAATATTCTCTAACAAAAAGCTTCTGAGTTGTCGCAAGCAAGTCAGAAGTGAACAAGCTATTGTGTTTGTCTTTCGATTAGCTTTATTCAAATGAAAGATTTTGGAAAAATACAAAATGGCAAAAATTATCGAAGATGTTGCTATTATTTTGCTATTGCATGGATAAAAAAAGATCAAGCATTCAAAAAAGTAATCACCAGTGTCTTCTGCTATTCTTTTCCTCGGCCCTCCTCTAGATGGTTTTTAACTTAAGAGAACCGCAATACATCCTGGGTTCACCATTGACTCCGTCAGAGAAAGTTGACATTCCACAACAACCCACTAAAAAGACAAAAAATTATTAACATATAAAAGTAGGATATAAAACAGTCCTTTGGTAACACATAATCCTGTTACAAAAGCTGCTTAAAATATCAAAGTCTCAATGCCCATAACGACCAGCTCACTTTGAATAAATATTTAATTTTATTTAAGTATCGTAAATTATTTTAATAGGTTAAAGAAATAGAATAAAATTCTTTCAACCCCCAGTCCATCTTAATTTTGTTACTTTCTATTCAATGCGAATGTGAAGAATGCATCACCGTGTTTACTTAAAAGCTATATACATAATGAAATATATCAAGTACTCCATTCTAGTAGTACAAAGCATTAGTATTTGAAAGGTTGAATGCTGCAACCATTCGTTCTGAATTGTAATATGTAAGTATCTCCATAATTACTTGGCCTTAGGTTATGGGATGATAATAATTTTTATAACCTCATTATAAGTATCCCCATATACCGAACTACTTACTGAAACTGCAGATTTCAAACAATCACCATTATTCATTATTTATAAATGTGACGATGTATGAACGTAACTTGAACAGCAGTTTAATGAAAAACAATTCCACACCATTCCCAAATGCTCTAGCCGTTAACCATTAGCTGAACGCAATTAAAAAAACCACCAGTTAGCATAACATAAACCTTGTATTACCTATTACAATGGTAGAATGGGACCTCAAAATATTATGAACCACATCAACAGAAATATACGTTATTAATGTTAACCAACACTCACAGTCATTCAAACAGTTCAAATAAATATAATTTTAATAAAATAATAAAGATTAATAATAAAAATACTTACTTACTTGAATCAAAATTTGAAACCACACAGCTGACATTTTATAAGCGTCCCTTCCAGAATCTTCGGGAGTGTTGCCAACCTACGTTTTTTTTTTGAACAATCTGCAAACACGAAACATTTATAAAATTTAAACGATCTACAGTTACTAAATACTTAGTTTTTTAACAGTAGTATTTATAATATGAATTAACATTAACGAAAATGCAATAAAAGTCAAAAAAACGAATTGTAAAGTTATTTAAACCAAAACGATTGACAAGCACCATCTGCGAACAATTAGTTCAACCATACATCCGAATTCAATAAGTCAATTTTTTTTAAATTTATGTCTAAATTTTTTGATTAAGTTTAACCCTAACAACCCCTCTTTCAGAATTAACTCTCCATTTAAAAAAACCCAAATTTCGTGTAGAGTTCGAATGTAAAATAAAAAATATGAATTTCTATTTAAAATAAGCATTTTAATCCCCACGTTCGGTACAACTAGAAATGCTGCAAAAGTTGTCCACTCAAACGGCCTTATTGCAAAATCCCAAAAGCTTTTAAATTATGATTTTGAAAAAAGGTAAAGACTCGTATTTCAAATAAGCAACTGTGGTTTAGGCAACAAACACAACACAGTTTGTTTAATTCATCAAAGAGATCCGAATTTTTGTGCAGAATCCCAAAGGGCACTTTACAAATGTACAAAAAATCAAATCAAACAATAGCAAATAATAGAACACACTAGTTTTCATTATTTCGTATTTTTAAAAGACATAATCCTTTATGTTTTAATTTTAGAAATGGATATTTAATTTTCTATTAAATAATTTCAAATTCAAAATTAAATGTTTAATTTTGTATAAAGTCATAAACAATTATACTTTAGAATAAAGGAAATTAAGATTAAAAATAATTTTAATTGGTCCACGTAAAATTTTAGTGTTTAACAAAATAAATTTTGAAAAGATCTATAAATAAAATTGCATAGAAATATGTTTAAAATTTTTTCAAAATTTTGTGTTGAAGAATATTCTCCACCAAATAGCTTTTGAGTTGTCGCAAGCATGTAAGAAGTGAACAAACTATTGTGTTTGTCTTTCGATTAACTTTATTCAAATGAAAAATTTTGGAAAAATATAAGATAGCAAAAATTATCGAAGATGTTGCTATTATTTTGCCATTGTAGAGATAAAAAAAGATCAAGTATTCAAAAAAGTAATCACCAGTGTTTTTTGCTGTTCTTTTCCTTGGACCTTCTCTACATCGACTTTAACTTAAGAGAACCGCAATACATCCTGGTTTCACCATGAACTCCATCAGAGAAAGTGGACATTCCACAACAACCCACTAAAAAGACAAAAAATTATTAACATATAAAAGTAGAATATAAAACAGTCTTTTGGTAACACATAATCCTGTTACCAAAGCTGCTTAAAATCTCAGTCTCAATGAGCATAACAACCAGCTCACTTTGAATAAATATTTAATTTTATTTAAGTATCGTAAATTATTTTAATAGGTTAAAGAAATAGAATAAAATTCTATCAACCCCAATCCATCTTAATGTTGTTACTTTCTATTCAATGCGAATGTGAAGAATGCATCACCGTGTTTACTTAAAAGCTATATACCTAATGAAATATATCAAGTATTCCATTCTAGTAGTACAAAGCATTAGTATTTGAATTGTTGAATGCTGCAACCATTCGTTCTGAATTGTAATATGTAAGTATCTCCATAATTACTTGGCCCTACGTTATGAGATTATAACAATGATTTTTATATCCTCACTATAAGTATCCCCATACACCGAAATACTTACTGAAACTGCAGATTTCAAACAATCACCATTATCCATGATTTATAAATGTGCCGATGTATGAAAGTAACTTGAACAGCAGTTTAATGAAAAACAATTCCACACCATTCCCAAATGCTCTAGCCGTTAACCATTAGCTGAACGCAATGAAAAAAACCACCAGTTAGCATAACATAAACCTTCTATAACCTATTACAATGGTAGAATGGGACCTCAAAATATTATGCAACACATCAACAGAAATATACGTTATTCATGTTAACCAACACTCACAGTCATTCAAACAGTACAAATAAATATAATTTTAATAAAATAATAAAGATTAATAATAAAAATACTTACTTAATTGAATCAAAATTTGAAACCACACAGCTGACATTTTATAAGCGTCCCTTCAAGAATTTTCGGGGGTGTTGCCAACCTATGTTTTTTTTTTTGAACAATCTGCAAACACGAAACATTTATAAAATTTAAACAATCTACAGTACTAAATACTTAGTTTTTAACAGTAATATTGATAATATAAATTAACATTAACGAAAATGCAATAAAATAAAAAAAAACAATTGTAAAGTTATTTAAAGCCCAAAACGATTGACAAGCACCATCTGCGAACAATTAGTTCAACCATACATCTGAATTCAATAAGTTAATTTTTAAAAATTTATGTCTAAATTTTTGATTAAGTTTAACCCTAACAACCCCTCTTTCAGAATTAACTCTCCATTTAAAAACCCAAATTTCGTGTAGAGTTCGAATGTAAAATAAAAATATGAATTTCTATTTAAAATAAGCATTTTAATCCCCACGTTCGGTACAACTAAAATGCTGCAAAATTTGTCCACTTAAACGGCCTTATTGCAAAATCCCAAAAGCTTTTAAATTATGATTTTGAAAAAGGTGTAACTCGTATTTCAAATAAGCAACTGTGATTTAGGCAACAAACACAACACAGTTTGTTTAATTCATCAAAGAGATCCGAATTTTGTGCAAAATCCCAAAAGGCACTTTACAAATGTAAAAAAAATCAAATCAAACAATAGCAAATAATAGAACACACTATTTTTCTTTATATCTTATTTTTAAAAGATATAATCCTTTAATTTTGTATGAAGACATAAACAATTATACTTTAGTATAAAAAAAATTAAGATTAAAAAATAATTGAAATTGGTCCACGTAAAATTTTAGTGTTTAACAAAATCAATTTTGAAAAGATCTATAAATAAAATTGCATAGAAATATGTTTGAAATTCTTTTCAAAATTTTGTGTTTGAAGAATATTCTCCAACAAAAACCTTTTGAGTTGTCGCAAGCATGTCAGAAGTGAACAAGCTATTGTGTTTGTCTTTCGATTAGCTTTATTCAAATGAGAGATTTTGGAAAAATACAAGATAGCAAAAATTATCGAAGATGTTACTATTATTTTGCTATTGCAGGGATAAAAAAAGATCAAGTATTCAAAAAAGTAATCACCAGTGCCTTCTGCTGTTTTTTTCCTGGGCCCTCCTCTAGATGGACTTTAACTCAAGAGAACCGCAATACATCCTGGTTTCACCATCAACTCCATCAGAGAAAGTTGACATTCCATAACAACCCACTAAAAAAACAAAAAATTATTAACAAATAAAAGTAGGATATAAAACAGTCCTTTGGTAACACATAATCCTGTTACCAAAGCTGCTTAAAATCTCAGTCTCAATGAGCATAACAACCAGCTCACTTTGAATAAATATTTAATTTTATTTAAGTATCGTAAATTATTTTAATAGGTTAAAGAAATAGAATAAAATTCTATCAACCCCCAGTCCATCTTAATGTTGTTACTTTCTATTCAATGCGAATGTGTAGAATGCATCACCGTGTTTACTTAAAAGCTATATACCTAATGAAATATATCAAGTATTCCATTCTAGTAGTACAAAGCATTAGTATTTGAATGGTTGAATGCTGCAACCGTTCGTTCTGAATTGTAATATGTAAGTATCTCCATAATTACTTGGCCCTACGTTATGGGATTATAAACATAATTTTTATATCCTCACTATAAGTACCCACATACACCGAAATACTTACTGAAACTGCAGATTTCAAACAATCACCATTATCCATGATTTATATATGTGCCGATGTATGAACGTAACTTGAACAGCAGTTTAATGAAAACCAATTCCACACCATTCCCAAATGCTCTAGCCGTTAACCATTAGTGAAACGCACTTGAAAAAACCACCAATTAGCATAACATAAACCTTCTATAACCTATTACAATGGTAGAATGGGACCTCAAAATATTATGCAACACATCAACAGAAATATACGTTATTCATGTTAACCAACACTCACAGTCATTCAAACAGTACAAATAAATATAATTTTAATAAAATAATAAAGATTAATAATAAAAATACTTACTTAATTGAATCAAAATTTGAAACCACACAGCTGACATTTTATAAGCGTCCCTTCAAGAATTTTCGGGGGTGTTGCCAACCTATGTTTTTTTTTTTGAACAATCTGCAAACACTAAATATTAATAAAATTTAAACAATCTACAGTACTAAATACTTAGTTTTTTAACAGTAATATTGATAATATAAATTAACATTAACGAATATGCAATAAAAATTAAAAAAAAAAACAATTGTAGTTATTTAAAGCAAAAGCGATTGACAAGCACCAATTGCGAACAATTACCTCAACCATACATCTGAATTCAATAAGTTAATTTTTAAAAAATTTGTCTAAATTTTTTGATTAAGTTTAACCCTAACAACCCCTCTTTCAGAATTAACTCTCCATTTAAAAAAAACCCAAATTTCGTGTAGAGTTCGAATGTGAAATAAAAAATATGAATTTCTATTTAAAATAAGCATTTCAATCCCCACGTTCGGTACAACTAAAAATGTTGCAAAATTTGCCCACTTAAACACCCTTATTGCAAAATCCCAAAAGCTTTTAAATTATGATTTTGAAAAAAGGTGTAACTCGTATTTCAAATAAGCAACTGTGATTTAGGCAACAAGCACAACACATTTTGTGTAATTCATCAAAGAGATGCGAATTTTTGTGCAAAATCCCAAAAGGCACTTTACAAATGTAAAAAAAATCAAATCAAACAATAGCAAATAATAGAACACACTATTTTTCTTTATATCTTATTTTTAAAAGATATAATCCTTTAATTTTGTATGAAGACATAAACAATTATACTTTAGAATAAAGGAAATTAAGATTAAAAAATAATTGAAATTGATCCACGTAAAATTTTAGTGTTTAACAAAATCAATTTTGAAAAGATGTATAAATAAAATTGCATAGAAATATGTTTGAAATTCTTTTCAAAATTTTGTGTTTGAAGAATATTCTCCAACAAAAACCTTTTGAGTTGTCGCAAGCATGTCAGAAGTGAACAAGCTATTGTGTTTGTCTTTCGATTAGCTTTATTCAAATGAGAGATTTTGGAAAAATACAAGATAGCAAAAATTATCGAAGATGTTACTATTATTTTGCTATTGCAGGGATAAAAAAAGATCAAGTATTCAAAAAAGTAATCACCAGTGCCTTCTGCTGTTTTTTTCCTGGGCCCTCCTCTAGATGGACTTTAACTCAAGAGAACCGCAATACATCCTGGTTTCACCATCAACTCCATCAGAGAAAGTTGACATTCCATAACAACCCACTAAAAAAACAAAAAATTATTAACAAATAAAAGTAGGATATAAAACAGTCCTTTGGTAACACATAATCCTGTTACCAAAGCTGCTTAAAATATCAAAGTCCCAATGACCATAACGACAAGCTCACATTGAATAAATATTTAATTTTATTTAAGTATCGTAAACTATTTTAATAAGTTAAAGAAATAGAATAAAATTCTATCAACCCCCAGTCCATCTTAATGTTGTTACTTTCTATTCAATGCGAATGTGTAGAATGCATCACCGTGTTTACTTAAAAGATATATACCTAATGAAATATATCAAGTATTCCATTCTAGTAGTACAAAGCATTAGTATTTGAATGGTTGAATGCTGCAACCATTCGTTCTGAATTGTAATATGTAAGTATCTCCATAATTACTTGGCCCTACGTTATGGGATTATAAACATAATTTTTATATCCTCACTATAAGTATCCCCATACACCGAAATACTTACTGAAACTGCAGATTTCAAACAATCACCATTATCCATGATTTATATATGTGCCGATGTATGAACGTAACTTGAACAGCAGTTTAATGAAAACCAATTCCACACCATTCCCAAATGCTCTAGCCGTTAACCATTAGTGAAACGCACTTGAAAAAACCACCAATTAGCATAACATAAACCTTCTATAACCTATTACAATGGTAGAATGGGACCTCAAAATATTATGCAACACATCAACAGAAATATACGTTATTCATGTTAACCAACACTCACAGTCATTCAAACAGTACAAATAAATATAATTTTAATAAAATAATAAAGATTAATAATAAAAATACTTACTTACTTGAATCAAAATTTGAAACCACACAGCTGACATTTTATAAGCGTCCCTTCAAGAATTTTCGGGGGTGTTGCCAACCTATGTTTTTTTTTTTAACAATCTGCAAACACTAAATATTAATAAAATTTAAACAAACTACAGTACTAAATACTTAGTTTTTTAACAGTAATATTGATAATATAAATTAACATTAACGAATATGCAATAAAAATTAAAAAAAAAAACAATTGTACAGTTATTTAAAGCAAAAGCGATTGACAAGCACCAATTGCGAACAATTACCTCAACCATACATCTGAATTCAATAAGTTAATTTTTAAAAAATTTATGTCTAAATTTTTTGATTAAGTTTAACCCTAACAACCCCTCTTTCAGAATTAACTCCATTTAAAAAAAACCCAAATTTCGTGTAGAGTTCGAATGTGAAATAAAAAATATGAATTTCTATTTGAAATAAGCATTTTAATCCCCACGTTCGGTACAACTAAAAATGCTGCAAAATTTGTCCACTTAAACGCCCTTATTGCAAAATCCCAAAAGCTTTTAAATTATGATTTTGAAAAAAGGTGTAACTCGTATTTCAAATAAGCAACTGTGATTTAGGCAACAAACACAACACAGTTTGTTTAATTCATCAAAGAGATCCGAATTTTTGTGCAAAATCCCAAAAGGCACTTTACAAATGTACAAAAAATCAAATCAAGCAATAGCAAATAATAGAACACACTATTTTTCTTTATATCTTATTTTTAAAAGATATAATCCTTTAATTTTGTATGAAGACATAAACAATTATACTTTAGTATAAAGGAAATTAAGATTAAAAAATAATTGAAATTGGTCCACGTAAAATTTTAGTGTTTAACAAAATCAATTTTGAAAAGATCTATAAATAAAATTGCATAGAAATATGTTTGAAATTCTTTTCAAAATTTTGTGTTTGAAGAATATTCTCCAACAAAAAGCTTTTGAGTTGTCGCAAGTATGTCAGAAGTGAACAAGCTATTGTGTTTGTCTTTCGATTAGCTGTATTCAAATGAAAGATTTTGGAAAAATACAAGATAGCAAAAATTATCGAAGATGTTACTATTATTTTGCTATTGCAGGGATAAAAAAAGATCAAGTATTCAAAAAAGTAATCACCAGTGTCTTCTGCTGTTCTTTTCCTCGACCCTCCTCTAGATAGACTTTAACTCAAGAGAACCGCAATACATCCTGGATTCACCATCGACTACATCAGAGAAAGTTGACATTCCACAACAACCCACTAAAAAGACAAAAAATTATTAACATATAAAAGTAGGATATAAAACAGTCCTTTGGTAACACATAATCCTGTTACCAAAGCTGCTTAAAATCTCAAAGTCTCAATGCCCATAACGACCAGCTCACTTTGAATAAATATTTAATTTTATTTAAGTATCGTAAATTATTTTAATAAGTTAAAGAAATAGAATAAAATTCTTTCAACCCCCAGTCCATCTTAATTTTGTTACTTTCTATTCAATGCGAATGTGAAGAATGCATCACCGTGTTTACTTAAAAGCTATATACACAATTAAATATATCAAGTTCTCCATGCCAGTAGTACAAAGCATTAGTATTTGAATGGTTGAATGCTGCAACCATTCGTTCTGAATTATAATATGTAAGTATCTCCATAATTACTTGGCCTTACGTTATGGGATTATAATAATGATTTTTATATCCTCATTATAAGTATCCCCATATACCGAAATACTTACTGGAACTGCAGATTTCAAACAATCACCATTATCCATGATTTATATATGTGACGATGTATAAACGTAACTTGAACAGCAGGTTAATGAAAAACAATTCCACACCATTCCCAAATGCTCTAGCCGTTAACCATTAGTGGAACGCACTTGAAAAAACCACCAATTAGCATAACATAAACCGGTTAGAGTTCACATAAAATTGGCCATCTTAGTCAAATAGTTGGGCTGACGTAGGTTAGATGGCGCTTCGAAATCAGCTGGAAATTTAAAAGTACCGAACGAGTAAAGATGCGAAAAGTAAATTGGAGAAATAAAAATAATTATTCTAAGTTATTAATGATGCATTGTTATTTTCTATATTAACTCCAGGATATACTCTTTTTATGTCTGTGAAGAAATGTTGCAACATATTACCTGGAGAGCGATTAAAATTTTTAAGAAACATCTTGCGATAAAAAAATCCACGATATATAAATTAGCCGCGTTGTTTTCTCTACTTCTTATACAACTCCGACAAGATTTAATACTTTTTTTCAGTTTTCGCCACTGTCTTTCCTCTTTGTAGTACACACTATTTCCATACCTTCTCGAATGATTAATTACGAAATGATTCCCCATTCCGCATCAGAATTCGGTGATGGGATCAAATTCTTCCTCGATACCATTGTATCCACCCCAAGAATCAGAGTGTATGAAAGTAAGAGGCTCAACATATGTTCTAATAACCCTATGCAATTCTGCACGATTTCTTTGTTGAATGGGCACTATAAACATATCATCCGTTTCTCTGCAAATACCACCGAAACATCATAATTGTTAGCGATAGATGGGTCCCCCCACTTTTATTAACCTGTTTGCAAGATTTCTGAATATTAGTTTTTCTTCTGTTTCAATAGACTAATAAAAATTTACTAAATTACAAAAACAATAGAGTAATGTAAAAAACCAAAAAAAATAATAGACGGGGTGTCGGACGAATAAGTACTGGAACTTAACCCGCTTGTAAACGACCCTAAACCAAACAAGAATTTGTAATAGGTAAATACCTTATTATTTTTATTCAAATTTGTTATAACGATGCCATTAAAGCCGAACGTAGAATTTGTTTTACAAAAATACGAAAATGCATAGGAATCGTATAACAAATATGTCAATTAGCAATGGAACACGTACTAAATGACCTCACTCTCTTTTAAAAACATAAATGTAGAGACATTGCTGTGTTGCCATTTACTGGAAAATCAAAATGCATTTTTCTCGCAATTTTGTAGATTAAGAACAAGGTTTTCGTATCTTTTCGCTCCTTTCACTCATTTGCTATGGTAAATACATTTTTCCAATATAATATCGATATTTACTAAACTAAATTAAAATTATTGGTTTGAAAGAGAAGGATAAATTAGATAAATGTAATAAATACGAAGATGTGCGCATTCGAGCGAAAAGTGGCACATTTCCGAGCGAGGAGGCAAATGAAGCGCGACGCGGAGCGGCGCGCTTATTTCCGAGATCGGAAATGTGCCACTTGAGCTCGAATGTGCACACTCGGTTTTAAGCACGATTACCAAGCATCCCGTTTTAACAATAAAAAATTGGTCACATTAGTTATACCCCACCTCGTACACGGAAAGGTTAACCCTTGTCGATTATAAACTAAAAATTAAGGGTTTAATAAATTACAATAAAGTAAGAACAAATATTTTGCAATACCCTGTATTATGTTTTTCCTTTGAACTAATTAAATCGATAATTTTATTTAAAATAATCGCGGCTCGTTTAGGTAGCTTTATCGCTTTTGATATCGGGCAGCTTGGCTTTGGGGTCTACGGATATGACTTATAGCAGCACTTACATAAAACTTTCGATTTCTGAATCATTTTGCAATATACAACGAAGTCGTACGGTTGTGTCTTAATTATTATTATAAATTAGTGCATCTAATTTTCATTACAACCTTTATTTAAGGTAAATAGTCATTCTAACGATTTCTTTCTAAATTCACACATTTCGTAAAAGATTTCAGCTAATAATTATTTTTTTTATTTTACAGACAGCAATTTAAACGCGAAGGTACCATGCATTACGCCCCACCACCTTCAACCCTCTTTAAAAGTAAAATTTTGGATATAGCCAACCCATCAAAGGGATGCACATTTTCAAATGATGTAAGTACGAAGGTCTTATTTTTTTCCTCCATGGGTAGCCTTTGTTAAATTAAAGGCTTGTTAATTACTATAGTTGGTGATTAATTTGAATATCCTTTGATTGCTTCATTAAATTCTAGAAACGGCCGATTGTTTTTTTTTAATTCTTAAAGTCCCACCGATTTTTAAAATTGATTAGTGTTTCAACTCTTTATTACTTGCATAACTTTAAATCCAAATTTTTGGTGTTTTAGTGTTTTTCCAAAAACGTTTTATTAATCTTGTAATTTTATTTTTTTTTGTGAGATTTCATAACATTCCCGGCGAGCGACGCAGATGTCCCAAATCACCACTGTTTTTATCTGTGCTTCTATGATATTTAAACTATTGTATCTTCCTTTTAGACAATACATAATCCTCACCAAGGACCACCATAGGCACTACAAGCCCCGTGGCTCGACATGGCTGGCAGGTTGGCGGGCGAAAGGGGGACAACCTCATCTAAGACAGCGAGTGCTCTAGGACAATGCAGGCCACCGACATAAGTAACACAGGAGAATTCCCCAGGCTCACTAAGGACTACCATATTTAAGAAGAGTTGTTTTATTGGCAGTCCAACAATTTCTATTAACTTTTAATAATATTAAAAGATATTGGACGTGAATATTACGATTAATTATTGTCTTATTTTGATAATGTCTTAATTTTACATTTTTTACATGAATTTGCTTATTTGTATTACATTTTATTGAAACCTTTTTATTTTCTCCTTTAATCTCCTTAATTTAAGGTGGAGTAACAGGGTCTTATTGTTCTTTGTAAATTTTGTTTAATTATTTAGTTCGGCTTATTAAGAGCTATCGTTTCATGTTCAAGTCTATGCTGTGATAGACTTTTAGTTAATTTATTATTTATATTTGTATTTATATGCTTGTAATAATTTTTGTGTTAGTAAGTAAGTTCTTTATTGTATTTGTTTATTTCTTTGTGTGTCCACGTTATATTTCATGAAGTGAAAAAAAAAACCGTGGTCAGTTTTAAAGAAAAATTAATTTAAACAACATTCCAGAGAAGGTTATTTCATTTTAACGAAAGAAAGTAAAATAATACGGTAGCACGGTTTGCAAATGAGGCCATGCTATATTCTTAGATGTTGTTTCTTCTTAGCTGAAGACAGTCGTGGTTACCGGTGCTGTGCACGGGGGCCCTTCTGTTTGACCCATTGTGTTAGGGTAGTTTATAAGTTCATTACACACCACACTTTTAAAATGCTTTTCATTATTTTAGTTTTAAATTAGTTTTTATTATTATTCTTTTAATTAAAATTAGACATTTTAGTAAACATTTGAAATTAATATAAATCTATATTCAGTTAAGAACTTAATCTAAAACAATCTTATTATCAAAAAATACCATCAAAATTTCAATTTAAACACAATACACATTGCAAAGGGTGGGAAAGAATTCTGATATTTTAATTAGAAAATATAACAATAAAGAGGCGGTGATTTATTACAATTTAAGTATTATTAAACAACATCTAAGAAATATCAAGGCCTCTGACACACAAAGAAATAATGCGCCCTCAAATCTTGGGCAAAGATTGAAGATCAGCTAATGGTAAGAAGAAATCACCATGTGCTTTCCACACAAACAGACACAACCCCCACATACACATTTTATAAATTAGAGTAACTCGTGTACTCTTGAGACTCACTTTAAATTTCTTCTTTGGGGTGGCTTTGATTATTTTAAGATCTGTTAATGAAAACGTTACGTTTGAAAAAGTAATTACAAATTTCACTTGTATTCAAAATTAGTTTCAATAGTGCTCTCATTTCCGATCCAATCATTACAAACGACACGGATTCGGAATCCTGAGGCTTTTTTACATAAGATACATGTATAATATGTATAGGGTGCGACGTTAATTTTTCGAAAATAAAAAATTGCGATTTTTAGAGCTCAATTTGAGCGAATTTTGAACTTTCAAAAAATTGTAGCGCCGTTATTTGTGAACGGATCTTTAAAAATTATTCAGATTCGGATTCGGCAGCCTTTTTGGCTTTGGATAGGCCTAAGAAACCATAGGCGTGCTATTCCAGAGCTTTGGGAAAACGTTTTGAAAACAAAATCGATGGGTTTTAACCCATGTCTTTTGGCAAAATATGAAAAAATAGAATTGCTTTATATTGCGAGGGACGTTCCTACGTACCCCTAGTGACTATAACCGGTGTCATTTCCCGCGCTTCCCTCTAAAATAAAAATTTTCGATACAAACTAAATGAATAAAATACGTACCCTTGATTCACAAAAAATCGTAGCGCCCTTATTTTCGATCCAATCATTACAAACGACACGGATTCGGAATCCTGAGGCTTTTTACATAAGATACATGTATAATATGTATAGGGTGCGACGTTAATTTTTCGAAAATAAAAATTGCGATTTTAACGCTCATTTTGAGCCAATTTTGAACTTTCAAAAATTGTAGCGCCGTTATTTGTGGACGGATCTTTAAAACTATTCAGAATCGGATTTGGCAGCCTTTTGGCTTCGGATAGGCTTAAGAAACCATAGGCGTGCTATTCCAGAGCTTTGGGAAAACGTTTTGAAAATTCAAAATCGATGGGTTTTAACCCATGTCTTTTGGCAAAATATGAAAAAATAGAATTGCTTTATATTGCGAGGGACGTTCCTACGTACCCCTAGTGACTATAACCGGTGTCATTTCCCGCGCTTCCCTCTAAAATAAAAATTTTCGATACAAACTAAATGAATAAAAATACGTACCCTTGATTCACAAAAAATCGTAGCGCCCTTATTTTCGATCCAATCATTACAAACGACACGGATTCGGAATCCTGAGGCTTTTTACATAAGATACATGTATAATATGTATAGGGTGCGACGTTAATTTTTCGAAAATAAAAATTGCGATTTTAGAGCTCATTTTGAGCCAATTTTGAACTTTCAAAAATTGTAGCGCCGTTATTTGTGGACGGATCTTTAAAACTATTCAGAATCGGATTTGGCAGCCTTTTGGCTTCGGATAGGCTTAAGAAACCATAGGCGTGCTATTCCAGAGCTTTGGGAAAACGTTTTGAAAATTCAAAATCGATGGGTTTTAACCCATGTCTTTTGGCAAAATATGAAAAAATAGAATTGCTTTATATTGCGAGGGACGTTCCTACGTACCCTAGTGACTATAACCGGTGTCATTTCCCGCGCTTCCTCTAAAATAAAAATTTTCGATACAAACTAAATGAATAGAAATACGTACCCTTGATTCACAAAAAATCGTAGCGCCCTTATTTTCGATCCAATCATTACAAACGACACGGATTCGGAATCCTGAGGCTTTTTACATAAGATACATGTATAATATGTATAGGGTGCGACGTTAATTTTTCGAAAATAAAAATTGCGATTTTAGAGCTCATTTTGAGCCAATTTTGAACTTTCAAAAATTGTAGCGCCGTTATTTGTGGACGGATCTTTAAAACTATTCAGAATCGGATTTGGCAGCCTTTTGGCTTCGGATAGGCTTAAGAAACCATAGGCGTGCTATTCCAGAGCTTTGGGAAAACGTTTTGAAAATTCAAAATCGATGGGTTTTAACCCATGTCTTTTGGCAAAATATGAAAAAATAGAATTGCTTTATATTGCGAGGGACGTTCCTACGTACCCCTAGTGACTATAACCGGTGTCATTTCTCCGCGCTTCCCCTCTAAAATAAAAATTTTCGATACAAACTAAATGAATAGAAATACGTACCCCTTGATTCACAAAAAATCGTAGCGCCCTTATTTCGATCCAATCATTACAAACGACACGGATTCGGAATCCTGAGGCTTTTTTACATAAGATACATGTATAATATGTATAGGGTGCGACGTTAATTTTTCGAAAATAAAAAATTGCGATTTTTAGCGCTTATTTTGAGCCAATTTTGAACTTTCAAAAAATTGTAGCGCCGTTATTTGTGGACGGATCTTTAAAACTTTTTCAGAATCGGATTTGGCAGCCTTTTGGCTTTGGATAGGCCTAAGAAACCATAGGCGTGCTATTCCAGAGCTTTGGGAAAACGTTTTGAAAATTCAAAATCGATGGGTTTTAACCCATGTCTTTTGGCAAAATATGAAAAAATAGAATTGCTTTATATTGCGAGGGACGTTCCTACGTACCCCTAGTGACTATAACCGGTGTCATTTCCCGCGCTTCCTCTAAAATAAAAATTTTCGATACAAACTAAATGAATAAAATACGTACCCTTGATTCACAAAAAATCGTAGCGCCCTTATTTTCGATCCAATCATTACAAACGACACGGATTCGGAATCCTGAGGCTTTTTTACATAAGATACATGTATAATATGTATAGGGTGCGACGTTAATTTTTCGAAAATAAAAAATTGCGATTTTTAACGCTCATTTTGAGCCAATTTTGAACTTTCAAAAAATTGTAGCGCCGTTATTTGTGGACGGATCTTTAAAAACTATTCAGAATCGGATTTGGCAGTCCTTTTGGCTTCGGATAGGCTTAAGAAACCATAGGCGTGCTATTCCAGAGCTTTGGGAAAACGTTTTGAAAATTCAAAATCGATGGGTTTTAACCCATGTCTTTTTGGCAAAATATGAAAAAAATAGAATTGCTTTATATTGCGAGGGGACGTTCCTACGTACCCCTAGTGACTATAACCGGTGTCATTTCCCGCGCTTCCCTCTAAAATAAAAATTTTCGATACAAACTAAATGAATAAAAATACGTACCCTTGATTCACAAAAAATCGTAGCGCCCTTATTTTCGATCCAATCATTACAAACGACACGGATTCGGAATCCTGAGGCTTTTTACATAAGATACATGTATAATATGTATAGGGTGCGACGTTAATTTTTCGAAAATAAAAATTGCGATTTTAGAGCTCATTTTGAGCCAATTTTGAACTTTCAAAAATTGTAGCGCCGTTATTTGTGGACGGATCTTTAAAACTATTCAGAATCGGATTTGGCAGCCTTTTGGCTTCGGATAGGCTTAAGAAACCATAGGCGTGCTATTCCAGAGCTTTGGGAAAACGTTTTGAAAATTCAAAATCGATGGGTTTTAACCCATGTCTTTTGGCAAAATATGAAAAAATAGAATTGCTTTATATTGCGAGGGACGTTCCTACGTACCCCTAGTGACTATAACCGGTGTCATTTCCCGCGCTTCCCTCTAAAATAAAAATTTTCGATACAAACTAAATGATTAAAAATACGTACCCCTTGATTCACAAAAAATCGTAGCGCCCTTATTATTTGATCCAATCATTACAAACGACACGGATTCGGAATCCTGAGGCTTTTTACATAAGATACATGTATAATATGTATAGGGTGCGACGTTAATTTTTCGAAAATAAAAATTGCGATTTTAGAGCTCATTTTGAGCAATTTTGAACTTTCAAAAATTGTAGCGCCGTTATTTGTGGACGGATCTTTAAAACTATTCAGAATCGGATTTGGCAGCCTTTTGGCTTCGGATAGGCTTAAGAAACCATAGGCGTGCTATTCCAGAGCTTTGGGAAAACGTTTTGAAAATTCAAAATCGATGGGTTTTAACCCATGTCTTTTGGCAAAATATGAAAAAATAGAATTGCTTTATATTGCGAGGGACGTTCCTACGTACCCTAGTGACTATAACCGGTGTCATTTCCCGCGCTTCCCTCTAAAATAAAAATTTTCGATACAAACTAAATGAATAGAAATACGTACCCTTGATTCACAAAAAAATCGTAGCGCCCTTATTTCCGATCCAATCATTACAAACGACACGGATTCGGAATCCTGAGGCTTTTTACATAAGATACATGTATAATATGTATAGGGTGCGACGTTAATTTTTCGAAAATAAAAATTGCGATTTTAACACTCATTTTGAGCCAATTTTGAACTTTCAAAAATTGTAGCGCCGTTATTTGTGGACGGATCTTTAAAAACTATTCAGAATCGGATTTGGCAGCCTTTTTGGCTTCGGATAGGCTTAAGAAACCATAGGCGTGCTATTCCAGAGCTTTGGGAAAACGTTTTGAAAATTCAAAATCGATGGGTTTTAACCCATGTCTTTTTGGCAAAATATGAAAAAAATAGAATTGCTTTATATTGCGAGGGGACGTTCCTACGTACCCCTAGTGACTATAACCGGTGTCATTTCCCCGCGCTTCCCCTCTAAAATAAAAATTTTCTATACAAACCAAATGATTAAAAATACGTACCCCTTGATTCACAAAAAAAATCGTAGCGCCCTTATTATCGATCCAATCATTACAAACGACACGGATTCGGAATCCTGAGGCTTTTTTACATAAGATACATGTATAATATGTATAGGGTGCGACGTTAATTTTTGAAAATAAAAATTGCGATTTTAGAGCTCATTTTGAGCGAATTTTGAACTTTCAAAAAATTGTAGCGCCGTTATTTGTGGACGGATCTTTAAAAACTATTCAGAATCGGATTTGGCAGCCTTTTTGGCTTCGGATAGGCTTAAGAAACCATAGGCGTGCTATTCCAGAGCTTTGGGAAAACGTTTTGAAAATTCAAAATCGATGGGTTTTAACCCATGTCTTTTTGGCAAAATATGAAAAAAATAGAATTGCTTTATATTGCGAGGGGACGTTCCTACGTACCCCTAGTGACTATAACCGGTGTCATTTCTCCGCGCTTCCCCTCTAAAATAAAAATTTTCTATACAAACCAAATGATTAAAAATACGTACTCCTTGATTCACAAAAAAAATCGTAGCGCCCTTATTTTCGATCCAATCATAACAAACGACACTGATTTGGAATCTTGAGGCTTTTTTACATAGGATACATGTATGATATGTATAGGGTGCGACGTTAATTTTTCAAAAATAAAAAATTGCGATTTTTAACGCTCTTTTTGAGCCAATTTTGAACTTTCAAAAAATTGTAGCGCCGTTATTTGTGGACGGATCTTTAAAAACTATTCAGAATCGGATTTGGCAGCCTTTTTGGCTTCGGATAGGCCTAAGAAACCATAGGCGTGCTATTCCAGAGCTTTGGGAAAACGTTTTGAAAAATCAAAATCGATGGGTTTTAACCCATGTCTTTTTGGAAAAATATGAAAAAAATAGAATTGCTTTATATTGCGAGGGGACGTTTCTACGTACCCCTGCTAACTATAACCGGTGTCATTTCCCCGCGGTACACCTCTAAAATAAAAATTTCGATAAAACTAAATAATTCATAAAAGTTCAAAGCCACCCTCTCTTCATTTAATTATTGGACCGTGCGTTTTAATTTTTTGATTTTTATATCTTATTAATTTTTCCCGTCTTGTTTATTTTTCGAACTTGCTATAACTTTTGAATTTTATTGCAAAATTAATTCATGTTTACTTAGATTTTTTTCAAAATTTGGTAAAAATTACTACTTCTTGTACTTTTGATTTAATTTATTATTTTTTAATATTTTTTAATATTTCACTTCTTTATTTATTTTTTTAATACTTACCTTTTTTGTTGTCTTCCCTTGATTTATGTAGCACTTTGAAGGGCACTTAACTTTTATTTATTATTACTTTTATAAAATAACCCCACTCCATCCACATATTATTATTTTATCTTTTCACACACACTTAAAACACCTTCCTTTTCCCTTTTATTTATAGTATGTAATTGTAATGTAATGTAATTGTAAAAGAAGTTGCAATCCCAAGTTTGACGTGCAAATCACTCTTAATTAATTACAATAAAAAAATCGTAAGGGTTGCAACTTTTATTATATTAAAACTTGATTTTTTTAATTAATTAATTATTTTAATAATGTATAATTTAAAACAGATAAGAAGTTTGAATTAAATATTTTTGAAGAAGCGGACTTAAAAAATGTGTGATTCAAACTTCTTAACTGTTAAATTTAAACTCTGTAAAATAACTTGTATAAATTATTAGATATAATAAAGAGTCTTTATTGTTACCCGAATTTTAATAATTATTAATTGGAAGAGCAAGAGCAAGAGTCAGGTGGGCTTTTACACCTAACTACTTAAACATTTAAAAATAAATTTTAAATTAATATTATAGGACGTGTACTTTATAACGTTTAAAACACTTACTTCGTATAACAACGCCATAGCTCAGATGGTTAGCGATCGGTTGTTTGTTCAAATGGTCTCGTGTTCGATTCCCATACCGGTCGAAGAAAAAAATTTTTAAAAATTTCTAAGAAAAATCCAACGAGCAACGAGCCGAACGAGACGAATGACGAATGACGAATGACCGTAGGATACTCGTGATTTGAAAAATATTTTTAAAAATCTCTAAGATAAACCCTCGGCCGACTCGGCCGACTGTCCCTCGCGATTTGTGATATTACGACTGTAGATCGCGATCACATTTTTGCAATTTTTCTTTTATGCCCCTGTTACCAGTTGACACATTCTCCTTACATTTTTAGTGTGAAAAGAAACAACAGGTAGTTAATAGTTTTTTTTATTTCCCAAACCTCCCTTACATCCCACTTTACATCTAATTAGCCTAACAGAGGATTATTGGTCATAAAATTCAAATATGTTTAGAATAGAGCACAGCCCTTGATTGGATGTTTTAAGATTATACAATCTTAGAACACCCCATCATTCAACAAACATTATGTGGTCCGATGTGAAGGGTAACCACTGTATGAAACCAACGAAAGCAAAAGTTTTAATCGAAGACTTAAGCCCTTCGCATCAGAGCACATGTTGTCTTAGATTAACAGAAAAGATATACAATTTGTTACAATTTAAAACCTAAAAATAATAAAAATCTGCATCCCTTTTTTGTCGTTTAATTTCAAAAGAAACCCTATTCAAATTAAACAAAGTGTCAAATATATAAATTAAGGGAGGTTTGATCGAAACATTAATATACTTATCAATATGATAGGACTGCAACTCTTTTAACAATTTATAAATAAATAATTAAACATAAATAAGTGTGGCAAAAAGAAATGTTTTAAAAGTAATTAAAATTCCCAAAATAAATTTACAACATAGTAAAAGTTTAGCAAAAACTACGCTAACATGGATTATCTAACTTAATCCTATGTAGAAAAAATGACAAAAAATATGAGGGTCGTTCTGTAAGATTAACTATAATTAATATACAAATCTGAAGATTTAGTCTTCCATTGATGATTCTGCTGGTGCTGCTGGATTAGGTTTCCGAAAGCCTCTTGAATTGCCTTATGTGAAGAAGAACCAAGGGTACATGTACAAATCCACATTGGCTTCCAAAAGTATTTTTCAACACGACTGTTCTCTGCAATAAAATAAAAAACAAAATTAAGAAAAATTACTAAAGCCTATATAATACAAGATCGAGATTTTAACTGCTATTAATATTATTTAAAGTATACCCAATAATATTTATTAAAAGATTAAAATTTAATCAGTCTCAGATTAGTATTTTCCAAAACAATATATCCCATGAATTGAATTGAAATGTTAACTAAATTAATTTCCAGGTTATCCTGTCTTGCATCCCTCCCAAAGAAAAACCCTCGACAAAAGTTAGAAAAGGATCATAAATGATAATACCTAAACAGTTCCAAAACAATTTCGAATTTGTATTTTGTATCTCCGAAAAAGCACTTCTTAGACCCCCGGAATCACTACCACTTCTTCTCTGAATTTGTTACAATTAGATTCTTTGAGAAATGCTACAGTTCTATTGCTACATCCTGAAAGCATGTGTTTTATAAATAATAACGATTGACACAAAGTTAAAGCTCTGTTTAATTAGAAAACTTCGCTATGGACCCATTGCATTTTATTATAAAACTAAAAATAGACCATAGCTTTGTTTGTAACTTCAAATTCAACATGATCATTCCACAATCACAAAAACAATTAGGGACACACACATACACTAAAATTAAAATATTCATACATAAAATTAACACAACAAAATTAATAAATTAATCAAAAGCACCTTAAATACATTATTATGTATTTACAAAACTTTGAAGATCACATAGATGTAAAATTATTGTAATTATGTTGCTAGAAGAACAAACTCTTTTCTTGCTTCCATCAGGTTTTTAACATCTATATAACTTTAATTACTTCATGAGTTTCACAGTTTTCAAAAGGACAAATCTGTAACAAAAATAAAGCTTGAAGTATGATATAATATCCTAAATCATACATCGGATGCACTCTTTTCTCAGTAAAATTTTTAAGGTTAAACATGTAAAATTAAACAATAACAATCTGTCAATAAGAGAAAATTATTTCTACACCCAAATAATACAGCTTCCGCCATCTAACAATTAGAGGCTACACTTTAATAGTTAAGTTAAAAACCAACCCTTCTTTTTAAAACCATTATAAATTCCTGTAATAAGTTCTGGAAAACAGCAGCAGATGTCACCTCAAGTATCAAATTAATTTGTTGTCATTTTTAGCTATTAAAATGTCGGCCCTTATTCAGGATTTTAATTTATGTGCTATTTCGGTACTTGATTAAAATGGAAAAAGTGATTGTAATTTTATAATTCTTGATGTCTAATTTAATTGAGAACATGCGCTTGAATTCTATTAATTTACAACAATTTTGTTCGCTCCAATGAAATCAAATAAAATTTAATCAGTGTCCGATTAATAATTTTCAAAACATAAATGATAATTAAATTAATTCTCAGGTTTGTAGTTCCGTCCTGTGCCCTTCTCAAAGAAAAACCATCAGCAAATGTTTGAAAAGAATCATAAATGATAAAACCTAAATAGTTCGAAAACAATTTAGGATTTGTATTTTGTATCTCCGAGGGAGCACTTTTTAAGGTACCTATTCACTTACAGGTCGCCTGCAGTCCAGAATTGCAGATCAGTCAAGGGCAATTACATATACATGCCATTGATAGATTACAGCCTTCAGTTTAAGTGAATTTTATAATAGACTCGTGTGTCGATAGCCTGTATATGTAATTGACCTTATCTAATCTGCAGTTCTGGACTGCAGGCGAACTGTAAGTGAATGAGTACCTCTAGACCCCCAGAATCACTACCACTTCTTCTCTGAATTTGTTAAAATTATATCCTTTGAGAAATGCTACATATCGAAAGCATGTGTCTTATAAATAACAATAATTGACACAAAGTTCTGTTTAATTATAATGATTCGATATGAACCCAATGCATTTTATTACAAAACTAAAAATAGGCCATAGCTTTGTTTGTACCTTCAAATTAAAGATAATCATTCCACAATCACAAAGACAAGGACGAACACACATGTACACTGAAATTAAAATATTCATACATAAAATTGACACAACAAAATTAATAAATTAATCAAAAGCAAACCTTAAATACATTATTATGTATTTACAAAACTTTGAAGATCACATAGATGTAAAATTATTGTAATTATGTTGCTAGAAGAACAAACTCTTTTCTTGCTTCCATCAGGTTTTTAACATCTATATAACTTTAATTACTTTATGAGTTTCACAGTTTTCAAAAGGACAAATCCGTAACAAAAATGAAGCTTGAAGTATGATATAATATCGTAAATCATACATCGGATGCACTCTTTTCTCAGTAAAATTTTTAAGGTTAAACATGTAAAATTAAACAATAACAATCTGTCAATAAAAGAAAATTATTTCTACACCCAAATAATACAGCTTCCGCCATCTAACAATTAGAGGCTACACTTTAATAGTTAAGTTAAAAACCAACCCTTCTTTTTAAAACCATTATAAATTCCTGTAATAAGTTCTGGAAAACAGCAGCAGATGTCACCTCAAGTATCAAATTAATTTGTTGTCATTTTTAGCTATTAAAATGTCGGCCCTTATTCAGGATTTTAATTTATGTGCTATTTCGGTACTTGATTAAAATGGAAAAAGTGATTGTAATTTTATAATTCTTGATGTCTAATTTAATTGAGCACATGCGCTTGAATTCTATTAATTTACAAGAATTTTGTTCGCTCCAATGAAATCAAATAAAATTTAATCAGTGTCCGATTAATAATTTTCAAAACATAAATGATAATTAAATTAATTCTCAGGTTTGTAGTTCCGTCCTGTGCCCTTCTCAAAGAAAAACCATCAGCAAATGTTTGAAAAGAATCATAAATGATAAAACCTAAATAGTTCGAAAACAATTTAGGATTTGTATTTTGTATCTCCGAGGGAGCACTTTTTAAGGTACCTATTCACTTACAGGTCGCCTGCAGTCCAGAATTGCAGATCAGTCAAGGGCAATTACATATACATGCCATTGATAGATTACAGCCTTCAGTTTAAGTGAATTTTATAATAGACTCGTGTGTCGATAGCCTGTATATGTAATTGACCTTATCTAATCTGCAGTTCTGGACTGCAGGCGAACTGTAAGTGAATGAGTACCTCTAGACCCCCAGAATCACTACCACTTCTTCTCTGAATTTGTTAAAATTATATCCTTTGAGAAATGCTACATATCGAAAGCATGTGTCTTATAAATAACAATAATTGACACAAAGTTCTGTTTAATTATAATGATTTGATATGAACCCAATGCATTTTATTACAAAACTAAAAATAGGCCATAGCTTTGTTTGTACCTTCAAATTAAAGATAATCATTCCACGATCACAAAGACAAGGACGAACACACATGTACACTGAAATTAAAATATTCATACATAAAATTGACACAACAAAATTAATAAATTAATCAAAAGCAAACCTTAAATACATTATTATGTATTTACAAAACTTTGAAGATCACATAGATGTAAAATTATTGTAATTATGTTGCTAGAAGAACAAACTCTTTTCTTGCTTCCATCAGGTTTTTAACATCTATATAACTTTAATTACTTCATGAGTTTCACAGTTTTCAAAAGGACAAATCCGTAACAAAAATGAAGCTTGAAGTATGATATAATATCGTAAATCATACATCGGATGCACTCTTTTCTCAGTAAAATTTTTAAGGTTAAACATGTAAAATTAAACAATAACAATCTGTCAATAAAAGAAAATTATTTCTACACCCAAATAATACAGCTTCCGCCATCTAACAATTAGAGGCTACACTTTAATAGTTAAGTTAAAAACCAACCCTTCTTTTTAAAACCATTATAAATTCCTGTAATAAGTTCTGGAAAACAGCAGCAGATGTCACCTCAAGTATCAAATTAATTTGTTGTCATTTTTAGCTATTAAAATGTCCACCCTTATTCAGGATTTTAATTTATGTGCTATTTCGGTACTTGATTAAAATGGAAAAAGTGATTGTAATTTTATAATTCTTGATGTCTAATTTAATTGAGCACATGCGCTTGAATTCTATTAATTTACAAGAATTTTGTTCGCTCCAATGAAATCAAATAAAATTTAAGCAGTGTCCGATTAATAATTTTCAAAACATAAATGATAATTAAATTAATTCTCAGGTTTGTAGTTCCGTCCTGTGCCCTTCTCAAAGAAAAACCATCAGCAAATGTTTGAAAAGGATCATAAATGATAAAACCTAAATAGTTCGAAAACAATTTAGGATTTGTATTTTGTATCTCCGAGGAGCACTTTTAAGGTACCTATTCACTTACAGGTCGCCTGCAGTCCAGAATTGCAGATCAGTCAAGGGCAATTACATATACATGCCATTGATAGATTACAGCCTTCAGTTTAAGTGAATTTTATAATAGACTCGTGTGTCGATAGCCTGTATATGTAATTGACCTTATCTAATCTGCAGTTCTGGACTGCAGGCGAACTGTAAGTGAATGAGTACCTCTAGACCCCCAGAATCACTACCACTTCTTCTCTGAATTT
This sequence comes from Sinopyrophorus schimmeli, assembly GCA_036325965.1. Taxonomy (NCBI): domain Eukaryota; kingdom Metazoa; phylum Arthropoda; class Insecta; order Coleoptera; family Elateridae; genus Sinopyrophorus; species Sinopyrophorus schimmeli. The sequence continues at coordinate 421,001 of JARFIZ010000407.1, forward strand.
GTTAAAATTATATCCTTTGAGAAATGCTACATATCGAAAGCATGTGTCTTATAAATAACAATAATTGACACAAAGTTCTGTTTAATTATAATGATTTGATATGAACCCAATGCATTTTATTACAAAACTAAAAATAGGCCATAGCTTTGTTTGTACCTTCAAATTAAAGATAATCATTCCACATACACATAAATTAAACAATTCAGTCATGAAAACATACATAAAATTATACAAAGAAAATTAATAATGTAGTCAAAAGTCAACCTTAAATACTTCATTATGTATTTACCAAGATTTGAAGGTCACACAGATGAAAATTGTATTTTTGTTGCTTGAACAATGGACTCTTTTCTTGCTTCCATCAGTTTCGTGTCATCTTCTATTTAACTATAATTGCTTTGTGACTCGCAGCTCTCAAAAGGGCAAATCTGTAACAAAAATAAAAGTCGTAGTGTGATTTTTCTTTTGGTATAATGATCGATATCAATTAACTCAGTTTACTCTAAATAAAATTGTTCTTACTGGGAAAATCATGCACTTCCACAATGTCAGTTAAAAACAGTAAATATCGATTACCATTCAACTTAAACCCATTAAATTTATTACATTCTGAAGCCTACGTAGAAGCCTATGTAGAAAAAAAATTTCCCGTACTTTGGGCACCCCTGCTGTAGAATGAAAGAGAAATTGTTATAATAAATATTTACCTCAGATTAAGGTTTGTAATTAAAATTAGGAGCACTTATTCTTACAAATACACAACGGTTTGCCTTCGCTGTACACTCACAAATGAGTCAGTAAACGAAATTTATGTAAAAGCCGATATACGCTATCGCATTTACCCCAAAGCAAAATTTCCAGGTATCAAAAGCGATAAATAATTTAAAAGAAAGAACAAATACAGAGTAATACATAAATATTGGCTCCTACTTTATTTTAAAGCACTCATTTTTAGTTTATGAAAGAAAAGAAATCAATTAAACAAGAACATTTTCAGAATTAGCAAAATAACCATTCTTATTATTTGTAAGAAGAAAAACATATACTTTACAGCCCTGTATCTCTATTAATTTTAAGAGTTAAGAAAAACCTTTTCATGAGCAAAAAAACTAGTCCTTTGGCCCTTAAAAGCTGTAACAAAATTTTCCAAAACGCAACGAAAAGTTAAAGAAATAAACGAATTTGTTTAATACTACCTACAAACAAACTATTTAATAGAAATACACTTTCGGGGAACCAAATATCTTTTAAGATATATTAAAACCCTTTTAGAAGTCAAAGACTAGTTTATTGGTACTTAAAAGCAATCCCCCATTCATGGACAGTTGCTATTTTTAACAAAGTCTTAAATTGATTTGTTATATGGCTTTTTGCTTTATTGACAACTTTTTTCGGAACGTAAAGTGTGGTTTGGGTGTACTATTCAAACAATACCTTCATACCTATTAACATAAGGACATCATAGAGCTTTACCATCAGCAAAGAAGTGCGACCAGACTGTGTCCTTTTTATATTCTATTTAAAATCTACAGAAAATGGAGTATTCGTAAAGCAATAGAGAATTGGAATGATGACATCGATAGATGGTCAGAAGATCTCAAAATCTGCAATATGTAGACACAACCATCCTAGTTAGTTCAGAAGAAGATATTGTGCTTAGAGCATTCCAATGATAGCCATAAATCTCACCAAGGACTCCTGCTATAAAAGTTCTCTGTGGTCAAAAAAAAGATCAAGTATTCAAAAAAGTAATCACCAGTGTTTTTTGCTGTTCTTTTCCTTGGACCTTCTCTACATCGACTTTAACTTAAGAGAACCGCAATACATCCTGGTTTCACCATGAACTCCATCAGAGAAAGTGGACATTCCACAACAACCCACTAAAAAGACAAAAAATTATTAACATATAAAAGTAGAATATAAAACAGTCTTTTGGTAACACATAATCCTGTTACCAAAGCTGCTTAAAATCTCAAAGTCTCAATGAGCATAACGACCAGCTCACTTTGAATAAATATTTAATTTTATTTAAGTATCGTAAATTATTTTAATAGGTTAAAGAAATAGAATAAAATTCTATCAACCCCAGTCCATCTTAATGTTGTTACTTTCTATTCAATGCGAATGTGAAGAATGCATCACCGTGTTTACTTAAAAGCTATATACCTAATGAAATATATCAAGTATTCCATTCTAGTAGTACAAAGCATTAGTATTTGAATTGTTGAATGCTGCAACCATTCGTTCTGAATTGTAATATGTAAGTATCTCCATAATTACTTGGCCCTACGTTATGAGATTATAACAATGATTTTTATATCCTCACTATAAGTATCCCCATACACCGAAATACTTACTGAAACTGCAGATTTCAAACAATCACCATTATCCATGATTTATATATGTGCCGATGTATGAACGTAACTTGAACAGCAGTTTAATGAAAACCAATTCCACACCATTCCCAAATGCTCTAGCCGTTAACCATTAGTGAAACGCACTTGAAAAAACCACCAATTAGCATAACATAAACCTTCTATAACCTATTACAATGGTAGAATGGGACCTCAAAATATTATGCAACACATCAACAGAAATATACGTTATTCATGTTAACCAACACTCACAGTCATTCAAACAGTACAAATAAATATAATTTTAATAAAATAATAAAGATTAATAATAAAAATACTTACTTGAATCAAAATTTGAAACCACACAGCTGACATTTTATAAGCGCCCCTTCAAGAATTTTTGGGAGTGTTGCCAACCTATGTTTTTTTTTAACAATCTGCAAACAAAATATTTATAAAATTTAAACAATCTACAGTACTAAATACTTAGTTTTTTAACTGTAGTATTTTTATAATATAAATTAACATTAAGGAAAATGTAATAGAAGTCAAAAAAACGAATTGTAAACTTTTTTAAAGCAAAAACAATCGACAAGCACCATCTACGAACAATTAGCTCAACCATACATGTGAATTCAATGGACGTGGGAATTTTCAAAAGTTCTACTACCTTTTATTATTAAAAACAAGTTATTGTTAATTGAATTAACATAAAACCTATGTAAGAAAAGCATAAATATTTAAAATCTAGATAATTTTCAAAATAATTCGACACATACTTAAGTTAGAAATGTGTAATAAGAGCCTGAGACGATGACCCTTACATTTAATTATTAATTACAATTATAACAAATATTTGTTTAATTCTAAAATATGCAATCCTCACATACTTTTAACAAGTTAATTACCTTCTATTTACCCCACAATTTTCCATTTAAATTTAACTAAACTCACCACTAATTAAAAAAATTCTTATTTAATAACTCCTGTAATTAATTGAAAATTACCCAAATTTTTATGAGACTTAATTGTTGTTATACACATCAAATGTAGGGTTCTTTGCCCCTCGATTTAATATTTAACAAAATGATAAAACAGGAAATAAAAATTTGAAGTACCAAAACTTATCAGACGCCGTCCTTACTATATCGAAGGTAATCAAAACTTAATAAATTTATAATCTGTTGATTCAAAAATTCCTATTGTCTATAAACGTAGGTACTTAAATTTAATTCACAGAACTATTACAATTATATTTTATATAACTCTTTTTTATAGTATAATTCGTTAAGCTTTTTTTAAACTAATCCAAAAACATAACAAATTATTCAGAGATCTATTGTTAAATATTTAAAATAAATCGAGTATGATATGAACAATTTGCGTTCTCAGATAATACAATAGGAATGGGGATTAATTGAGAAGAGCAGTACATCAAAGTTTGTTGCACGAGCTGGAGTCAATTTTTTCAACACGTGCGTGTAATTAATTTAATTTTAAAAAAACATTAAAACATAAAACAGAATGTATCGGAAGTGCTTGTTAGTTATCCGTAATTTGCATAAAACACGCTAGAATAATTTTGAAATAAGAACTTTAACGTCAATTTAAATTCTGAAAGTTTCCAGAATGTCTGACGAAACTAATCAGTCTTTGGATGCAATTCTAATCGAAATTGGGCAACTCGGAAAGTATCAATGTTTCATTGTAGCCCTCTTTGCCCTAGCCGTTGTAATGCATTCGACGGTGCATATTGCCTTTGTGTTCACCGCAAAGGACATAGATTACAGGTGAGTTTATATACTTACGAAAATAAACAGCAAGTTGTTTTGTCCTCAAACAATAATTTTCCATTGTCTTAGTCAATACAGACATTCATTGTTATCTTTTATTTGTTCAATACGCTCTGAGTAAACGTTGTGCGTAACACATTTTAATGTTATCAATTTGTGTCAAAACTTAATTAAAAACGTGATAAAACCATTCCAATTTCATATCAGATACTATCTGAATGAGACCTAAAATTAATTGATAAAACACGAAAGCGTAGGTAAACTAAATTATGCAAAAAACACAATTCTGTCTCACTTTTACATAAATTAATCTCCACAGATGCAAAATTCCTGATTGCGACTTAGATCAACCAGATTACTCCCCGGCTTGGTTACCTAACGCCGTTCCTTTCACACCAAATGGTCCATCCAAATGTGAAAGATTCCCCAGTCTCAATGCATCTTCAGTTGAAGCTTGTAGCTCAACAAATTTCAATCGGAGCATCCAAGAAAAATGCGAGGATTACATTTATAAAACTCAAGAAATCACCATAGTTAATGATGTAAGATCTCTTCCTAAAAAAAATTAGATTAATAAGAGTCAATAGATTTGGGTTCAAAATAATTTGAATTGACCTTCGGGACAATTTAAAACTATCACTAAAAGTCAAAATTAAAAATATTAAACAAAATTAAGATATTTTTTTCTAGTTTGGGTTGTATTGTGAGGAAAACCTATGGAAGTTGACTTTAGTGGGAACCATTAATAGTGTTGGACAATTCATAGGGCTTCCTATTGCTGGATATGTTTCAGATAAGTGAGAAACTGTTTTTAATATAATCAAATAAATTACCTTAACAAAATAAATATGTGCTTTAGATATGGCCGAAGAACTACTCTCATTTGGGGGATGGTTCTGTGTGCGATCGCAGGACTAATACGTTCTTTTACAAAGTCTTACATTTGGTTTAATGTCTTCGAATTCATTGATGCTGCTTTTGGAGGAGCTGCTTATACCTGTGGCTTCATCTTAGGTACGTAATTTCTGAACTACTTCAATTATTTTTCTATTAATATCCCACAGGGGTAGAGCTCGTAGGACCTAAAAGAAGAGTATTAATAAGCACCCTAATATGTTGCTCTTATGCCCTCGGAGAAGTAATAACAGGAGGCGTCGCCTGGCTTGTCCAGTCTTGGAGGTACTTCTTTATAAAAATGTTTTTTTTTTAATTCCAAAATCATGAAACAATTTCTTTCAGGCCCTTAATTCAAATACTGTACAGCTTCCCTCTACTTCTTCTCTCATATTACTGGTTGACTCCAGAATCGGTACGATGGCTCTTGGCTAAAAAAAAATACACTGAAGCAATTATAATATTAAAAAAGGCTGCTAAAATTAATGGTAAAACCATTTCAGACGAAAGCTTATCAAAGTTGCAAGGCAAAGATGAGAAAAACGTAAAACCCTTAGAGTACCCTTTAAAAGACATGTTTAAATCAGTAATTTTGCTCGTTAGATTTTTTAATTGTGTTTTTTGTTGGATTACTTGTGTCTTCGTTTATTATGGCTTGACCCTCAACTCCGTAGCACTGGCTGGAAATGGCTATTTAGATTTTATTTTAACTTCTTTGGTCGAGATCCCGGGGTACCTCACAGCCTGTGTGGTTGTTGATAAAATAGGCCGAAGAACCGTTCAATCCTGTGCCTTTTGGCTCACTGGGATTGCCTGCATCTCCTTCATTTTCATTCCAAAAGGTCTTTATTGTTAATTTAACATATTGAATACTCATTTTTTTATTTTATAGATATTTACTGGTTGTCTTTGTTAACGTACTTACTGGGAAAATTTGCAGCAACCGGTGCATTCTCTGTTTGTTACATTATTACAAGCGAGATTTTTCCCACGCCTTTAAGACATTCATTAATGGCCACCTGTTCGATGTTTGGGAGAATAGGATCGATGGTTGCTCCACAAATGCCTTTATTGGTACGTAAACAAAGCCCTAAAAATAAAATAATAAATGTAAGAATTTAAGGAACAAGTTTGGAGACCTTTACCTTTGGTTCTCTTCGGAGGGATGTCGACGATTGCAGGTTCGTTGGCTTTATTTTTTCCCGAGACCATCAATACTAAGTTACCTGATACCATTGAAGAGGCTGAGAATATTGGGAAGCCACATATAATAAAATCGGGATGTTAATCAATGCCCTTCTGCGATTTACAAAATGTAATTAGAATAAAATAGAATCTCTAAGTAATTAATTAAAAATTACAGTTGGAAATAACTTAATAAAGGTTTTACAACGTTAATTAAGTAATAATTATAATTAATCCATTCGAGAGTTTAATGTTTTGTTCAAAGTGAACACAAAGATTAATTATCTACAATCCGTTGCATTGCATTCGTTTTTTAAGTCTCCTTATAATTATTGTACTGATTGGTCCTTCTTACCACGTTTAAAAATATTCATTTAACTATGTACATATTCAATTATATAAAAAAAATGTATTAAGTAGGTTCTTTCCTAAAATGAAAAGGGGTTAATCAAGATTGAAATTTACAATAATTAAATTTATACTTATCATCAGTTGGTGGTTGTGCAACCAAATTATGTAACTCCTGAAGCTCGGTTGCCTCTTCAATTTTCTCCTCAACAGGAATCAATCTTTCCATAAACATATACAACCAAATCATAATCAAAACCATCATAACTGTGGTCATACTAAAAGTCCAAATTGTTCCAAATTTGGTGTAAATGTAAGTGACAAATACAGGCCCTAGTACTCTTGATAAACATCCTGAGCCAGTCATCAACCCCATCCAAACCCCCTAAAAAACAACTTTAAACATTTCCTATAGAGTTACAAAGAAATCTAACCGACCTGCGGTCTTGGTCCTAAGATCTTCGAAAAAATCGTTTGAATTAGAGTGACTCCAATGGGATACCCCAAAGCAGTTAAAACGTACCCCAACAAAAATTGAGCAATAGTCATTGCAGGGGTGTAAGAACACCATTCTTGGCTCGAAGGGCACCCCACTAACTCAGTCTTATTATCACACACTAATATAATGCTAGAGTTGTAAGAAAAATCACAGATTTCGGTTTCGTTGTACATCAAAGGGGTGGTGCTGCCCCAAGGAATATAAACAGCTCTTCCAACCGCCATAAAAAAGAAGCCTCCCCATATCATGACTTTCGCTTCTGTGAAGCACTTACTTAAAGGATTGATGGCGACGAAAGTCACACAAGCAATCACAGCACCCACAGACATCAACAAACCCATGTAATACAAAGCATCAGCTTTGCTCCAAGCAAACTGATCCATAGTCAAGGGAGTCCCAAGCCTAAAATTATTATTTTAATCTCACAGATACATTAATTCCCAATCTTACGTTTCTAAGAGCATAAAATTGAAGACAATCACAAAGAAAGCAATCAAAAGGGTCCAGGCCGAGAGATAATCGATTCTTCTTTGCTTCCAAGTCTCTTCTTCCGTTTCTTTCCCTTGTGTGTACATGGCTTCGCGGGCCGCAATCCGTCTCTCTTTAAAAGCAAAAGGCAAAAAGAAGATGAAGTTTAAAACAGCTAAAAAGACATTCAGCCATCCGGCCGCTGTGTACATATCGAGCTTTAATTTCCCTGGAATCAACCAAACCCCTTCGTTTCCCAAAGGAACAACGAGAGTCTGCAGAGCGGGACCGATCACAAAGCCCAAGACTTGAGCCAAAGAGATCATGGAGACTGCCTTGGTCCTCTCGGACAATTTTGTGGCTGCCGATAAGTACGACCGACAAGCGGCGATGTTAGCTAAAATTTTTCTTTTAAATCTCAATTGTACTTGGTTAAAAGGTCACCTGAGCTGACGCCGACCAAAACCGGCTTAAGAGCATCCAATATTTTCGGTACTCGTCGAAGGCTTCCAACGAAGAGTAAATGGCACTTGAGAGAATAAAAACAGCTAAAGAAACCAAGACTGGGACTCTTATGGAGCCCACTTTGTTCGCCCACCATCCCAATAAAGGGGAGAAGAGCATCTGACCAAAAGGGTTAGCTGCTACTACGTAGCCCATAAATTCCTTCCCAGCAGTTCGATCTAACTAAATAATCTATTATTAACTCTTTAATTTGTACTGAAATTAATTTTACTTTATCTAAGTAGGGCCAGACTCCTGTTACAATAACACTGAAGCCCAAAGAAATCAAAAACATGGTAAAATAAATGATATAAATTGATCTCCATCTCTCTTTGTACTGGGTCTCATTTTCCAAATTCAAATCGAGCTTATCTTCGGTTGTGCTCTTCTCTCTGATCGATTTGGTAAATTTTCTAAGAGAATCCATCACCTAAAAAATCATTCAATTATAAATAAATCGTTTTTTAATTTTCGAATAATTTTAAGACACCCCATAATTTTAAGTTCCTTAATCGAGATTTAATTAAATCGCCGAAACTCCTAAGATTTATAATAATAATCCAAAGAGATAATTACTGTTTTTGAGAGATTTTTGAAGGTCTACAAATCAGAACGAATGTTATATAAGGTTGAATGTTTTTAAAAATTTTAGTTGAAGAAAAAACTAAAATGATTTATTACTTTATTAATGTATTTGTACTTTTAGTACTTATTGTGATTCAAGCAAATTGCAAGATACGTAAGTTTTTTATCTTTTGAATTACATTGTAATTTGAATCTGGAATTCATTGTATTTATTTTAAACAGCGGATTATATTCACGTCTGCAAGAGAACTGATCCCGATGTGGCTAATTGTATAAAAAATTCGATTAAAGCCCTAATTCCATTTTTAACAAAGGGACTCCCCGAATTAGAAGTACCACCCATCGAACCCTTACAATTGCCAGATATCACACTTCATTTAGGAGCTGCCGAAACCAAAGGGGGAACTAATTTAACAAATATTAATATTTGGGGTGCCTCAAATTTTGATATTGTAGACTTAAAGTAAGTGGTTTTTAAATCTAACTTAAATCCTATATTAAAATTAAAACTTTAGGGCAGACATAGAAAACAGTCAATTTGAATACAAAGTAAACGTCCCCGAAATACAATTGAAAGCAATCTATGAGATCGATACAAAAATCATGGTCCTAACATTAAAAGGCAAAGGTCCCATTGAAGTTAACATAAGTAAGTTTTGGTCGTTAATTTTTAATAAGTAAAAAAAAATAATTTAAAATTTTCTACAGCCGATTATTGTTTTGATTGCGTCCAAAAGGGCCATAAAATCCAAAAAGATGGGGAAACGTACCTCGAGTTTGAGAGGATGAAATGTGATTTAACTTACGCCAACGCGAGCATTTGGATGGAAAATTTATTCAATGGAAATGCCCTTTTGGAAAACACAACAAACAAAGTGCTTAATGAAAATCTTAATATGTTTTTCAAAGACATTAAGCCCGTTATTACTGGAACGCTAGACGATTTATTTACTACAATTTCTAACAAAATAACGCTTCATTTTACTTATGACGAACTGTTTCCTTAAATTACAAAATTGATAAAGAAGTGACAATAGAATTTTTAACAAAGCACTTATGCTTATGACCATGATTCACATTTATCTATTGCTTATCATAACAAATAAAGAGTTTAACTATTTCAAACTATCAATTTAAAAAAAAAAATACAATTAAGTAATCAAAAACTAAGAATTTATCTTAAAACTAATATTTTAAAAATTAACGATCCCAAGAAAAAATTGTTAATTTTTTTTTAAATTCACAAAAAACCGCAATTCAATAAATTCAAACAAAAACAATTAATTTTATCGTTTACAAACAACATAATTTAAAACAGGAAGTTTTATAAATAGAATTCACTAAATTGAACGCATTTTAATTCCTTTCAAAATTGAGCGTACTTTTTGAAATTTAAAAAAAGTAAACAAAGAACTTACAAAGAATATCTGACACACATTCCAACACAGCTGGTTTCCTCACGACCCAAAGTCTAGGTCGTATTCTAATTATAAAAGCCTTCTAATTAAAACACAATGGCTATAACTTTTCTCAAAAAATGGAAAACTCAATCCAGCTCTTCAAAAATGCACATAATATCAAAGGCCGAAAGATCAAAGATCTCCCAGGAATCATTCAGGAAACCACATAAAAACATTACTACGTTTGAAGCCTCGTTTTATCTCTATCCCACCACATTATACGTAGTGAAAGCAACATTACTTAAGTCCATTCATTAGACGACCTCTACAGGGAACAACCTTGTTTATACATTCATAGATATCTATTTTTCACAACGTGTCTTACCTAAAAATAGAATAAACCAATTTTTAATCTTTTTAAGAATTTTAATTAATAATTTTGAATTTAATTATACACTCTTTCAATCTCTCTGATTGCTAATCGAGTTAAGCACCAGGTTACTAGACAAAAAGTCATTCAAAGAGCGAAATTTAAAATATAAATTCATTTCCATAAAACTACAAAACCTAAACACAACAACAAAAGTCTTAGAAGTAGTTTTAGGATTAAAATGACTAATTACAATAAACTTAAAAAATTTGAGCAACTTAACACCTAAAGAAAACTTAAATTCTAAGGAAAATTAGAAGTTTTTATGTTACCTGTGCTATTAAAAATATGGCAACATTTTATTGGTCAGTCATTAGAATAAAATATTTAGAATAGAAATTCTGCATTAAAAGGTAACACCCGCATTGACCTAAAATAAAAAAGTAATCCTATCTTGGAATGGATCGAAATTTGAAGATAGAACTGCAAGCTTGTCCAAAATTAAGAACCATGTAGTAAATATTTATCTTAAATAACATCCAATATTGTCCGAAGACTATCTTAATTTTACCAAATTTGGAATTACTTGCGTTAAGCCTTTCTCCATAAACTGATTGGATGCAATATAAAGACATGATGCGAAAAGCACCTTTTCTCTCTCTAGTTTTTAGAAGATGCTCGATGCCTCTGATTAAATCGTTCGTTTTAAAAATTAAAACCATTTGTCGATTGACATTCTGTAAAATTCCTGAGATTTGAGGTAGAACATTAGGTAAGATTTTTTGTAATGCTTCTTTATCTTTCAGAGTCTCTTTACGTCTAGAGAAATTTAATTAATTTTTTTTGAAGGGAGAGAGAGAGTTATAATTACCGATCAATGCCTTGCATTATATTATCCCAAGTTCGACCAGCAACCATGCAAGCAAATAGACCATACAGATCCCCTTCAATTCCAAGATTGGTACTGTGATTTTTCATAGCTTTCCTGTCCCTATTTAAAATACTCAACCAAAATTGGGCGTATTCCACACGAACAGTGTTACTTAATTCCTAAAATTAATTAATCTTTAATCAGGCTCCGCAAAATAATTTAATCTTACAGCATAAAGTCCGTGATCTAGCAAAATAATATCACAAGTTCCTTTTTTCGATTTCTTAACTAAAATGTTCCCCGGATGAGGATCGCTGTGCACAAAGCCATTAATAAAAATCATCTCCGAATACAACGTCCCTAATTTATCACTGATTTCATAGGGATTTAGCTTATGTGCTTCAATGTACTTCAAATCATTAATTTGTCCCCCTTCAACAAAGTCCATTGTAATCACTCGCTTTGTCGTTAAATCCCAGCTAATAAATTAAATAAATGACACATAACAAAACTAAAACTACAAGAAAATTCTTACTTAACACCAGGTATTATTAACCAATTAAAGTGCTTAAACATGCCTGCAATTTTCTCAGCATTTCGACCTTCCATTTCAAAATTTAATTCCTTGGGGATGTTCTTTTTAGTCTCGTCTACAAGCCATTGGAATTTGAATTCGGGAAAAGCCCAACTAACTAACTTAACTAAAATTTCCATGGTCTTTAGATCAACCCTCGAGTTGCCTTGGACATAAGGATGTTGCACTTTTACAGCCACCACAGAGCCATCCTTTAAAGTAGCTTTGTGTACCTGTGCTAAAGATGCAGTTCCCAAAGGCTCTGGATCTATATCTTGAAATATTTCCTTGGGCTGAAATAAGCACAGTGTTATTTCTCCTTAATTTAAGAGCAAAAAAACAAAGCAAACTCAAGAACGGTTTAAAATGACTTACCAACGAAAAAATTAACTTACATCTTGCTTAAATTCTTCATTTAATGTTTTGTAAACGTCTTCTAATTTATTAGAAGGTGCATGACTGTGTAACACCTTCATGGTTTGTACATATTCTTTTGGTAATAAGTAATCTAAAGCCCCAATGTGTTGGCCTACTTTTATATAAACGCCTTTGTTTGTACAGCAAAGCTTAAGTAACTTTTCCGCAGCCACTTGGTGGCATTGTGATTTTAAATCTTCATATTCCTGAGAGGCTTTGTCAACCGTATTTCCATAAAGGGATCTCCGATATGTTAAGCTTATATCAAAGACGGTGTTTGCAGCTCGGCACAATCTCACAATTCCTATCGAATTAATTTGGTAATCATTTGCTTGTAGACTTAGAAAAGTTCCTGAGGCAATGCCTCCAATTGCCACATATTTTATAATTCTGCTTACGCTAACTGCTTTCATGGTTCTAAAAGAAATATACAATTGAACTTATAAAATCCTAATTAGTACTCTTTTACTTACGTTTCTGATTGTTATAATTTTGGTGAGTATTATAAAGAAGGCACACTAACCTAAATACTAAGAAGTGATGTTAAGGATCATTATGTAATTATGTATTACAAGTTTTTTCTTAAAAGTACAGTTATAACCTACATTTTTGATGACGGTCTGAAAGTGAATAAATTTAATAATAATTAAAAATACTTACCAAATTGCTACAATGAGAACTGTAATTTTTAAATTAAATTAACCACAAATTTATATCAACACAAAGTAGACATTCATGGCCATAATACAAAAAAAATTAATACTTAGAATTAAATCTTAAAATCTGCATCGTAGCGACATCTTTTCAAAATTCTGTGCACTACCAACTCAAATTCAAATTTCTTATTATTTGAAAACAAATAGTTATTAAATAATAGACTAAAATCATTTACACGTTGTGCACAAAGGCAAAGGGCTGTTTAATATAATTGTTAATAAATAGATTATTAAATTAACTATAGTTATATCTATTAATACGGCTAGCATAATTTGATTAGAATTCCAAAATGACTTTCCTTTACAAAATCATTCAAATTAACGCAAGTACTGTTTACTATGGACCTTATCAAGCATTTTATTTAAATCACTTTTTGTAGCAACTTCTTTTATAAGCTAGTAAAAAATAATTAGAGTTGTTATCTGCTTTTAACATTTTTAAAGAATCCAAAAATATATTTTCAAAATTATTTACATTTAACGCAAGGGCTGTTTAATAAAGAACTATAAAAAATTTTTATTAAATTAACATTTTTTTGTAGCTCGGCTTATAGGCCCGTAAAAAAAATTATCGTTCCTATCTGTTTATGAAACAATACAAAAAGCCCAAAATTATTTTTCGAAATTATTTAAATCTAACACAAGGGCTGTTTAGAGGAGACTTTCTGAACCATTTTATATTGATTATGTTTTTTTTGTACCTTGGGTTATAAGCCCGTAAAAAATTAATTACCGTTCCTATCTGTTTTTGAAATAATACAAAAGGTCAAAAATTATTTTTTGAAATTATTTAAATCTAACACAAGGGTTGTTTAGAAGGGACTTTCTGGACTATTTTATATTGATTATGTTTTTTTTGTAGCTCGGGTTATAAGCCCGTAAAAAATTAATTCCCGTTCCTATCTGTTTTTGAAATAATACAAAGAGCCGAAAATTATTTTTCGACATTATTTAAATCTAACACAAGGGCCGTTTAGAGGGAACTCTCTGGACCATTTTATATTGATTATGTTTTTTTTGTCGCTCGGCTTATAAGCCCGTAAAAAATTACTTCCCGTTTTGATCTGTTTTTGAAATAATACAAAAAGCCGAAAATTATTTTTTGAAATTATTTAAATTTAACACAAGGGCCGTTTAGAGGGGAATTTCTCAATTATTTTATATTAATTATGTTTTTTCTGTAGCTCGGCTTATAAGTCCGTAAAAAATTAATTCCCGTTCCTATCTGTTTTTAAAATAATACAAAAAGCCAAAAATTATTTTTCAAAATTATGTAAATCTACCACAAGGGCCGTTTAGAGGGGACTCTCTGGACCATTTTATACCGCTTATGTTTTTTTTATCGCTTGGCTTATAAGCCCGTAAAAAATTAATTCCCGTTCCTATCTGTTTTTGAAATAATATAAAAAACCAAAAATTATTTTTCGAAATTATTTAAATCTAACACAAGGGCCGTTTAGAAGGGACTCTCTGGACCATTTTATACTAATCATGTTTTTTTTGTAGCTTGCCTTATAAGCCCGTAAAAAATTAATTTCCGTTCCTATCTGTTTTTGAAATAATATAAAAAGACAAAAATTATTTTTCAAAATTATTTAAATCTAACACAAGGGCCGTTTAGAGGGGACTCTCTGGACCATTTTATACTGATTATGTTTTTTTTATAGCTTGCTTTATAAGCCCGTAAAAAATTAATTCCCGTTCCTATCTGTTTTTGAAATAATACAAAAGCAAAAAATTATTTTTCGAAATTATTTAAATCTAACACAAGGGCCGTTTAGAAGGGACTCTCTGGACCATTTTATACCAATGATGTTTTTTTTGTAGATTGGCTTATAAGCCCGTAAAAAATTAATTCCCGTTCCTATCTGTTTTTGAAATAATACTAAAGCCGAAAATTATTTTTCGAAATTATTTAAATCTAACACAAGGGCCGTTTAGAGGGGACTCTCTGGACCATTTTATATTGATTATGTTTTTTTGTAGCTCGGCTTACAAGCCCGTAAAAAATTAATTTCCGTTCCAATCTGTTTTTGAAATAATACAAAAAGCCAATAATTATTTTTTGAATTTATTTAAATCTAACACAAGGGCCGTTTAGAGGGGACTCTCTGGACCATTTTATATCGATTATGTTTTTTTTGTAGCTTGCCTTATAAGCCCGTAAAAAATTAATTTCCGTTCCTATCTGTTTTTGAAATAATATAAAAAGACAAAAATTATTTTTTAAAATTATTTAAATCTAACACAAGGGCCGTTTAGAGGGGACTCTCTGGACCATTTTATACCGATTATGTTTTTTTTATAGCTTGGCTTATAAGCCCGTAAAAAAATAATTCCGTTCCTATCTGTTTTTGACATAATATAAAAAGCCAAAAATTATTTTTCGAAATTATATAAATCTAACACAAGGGCCGTTTAGAGGGGACTCTCTGGACCATTTTATACCGATTATGTTTTTTTTATAGCTCGGCTTACAAGCCCGTAAAAAATTAATTCCCGTTCCTATCTGTTTTTGAAATAATATAAAAAGCCAAAAATTATTTTTCGAAATTATTTAAATCTAACACAAGGACCGTTTAGAGGGGACTCTCTGGACTATTTTATATTGATTATGTTTTTTTGTAGCTCGGCTTACAAGCCCGTAAAAAATTAATTCCGTTCCAATCTGTTTTTGAAATAATACAAAAAGCCAATAATTATTTTTTGAATTTATTTAAATCTAACACAAGGACCGTTTAGAGGGGACTCTCTGGACCATTTTATATCGATTATGTTTTTTTTGTAGCTTGCCTTATAAGCCCGTAAAAAATTAATTTCCGTTCCTATCTGTTTTTGAAATAATACAAAAAGCCAAACATTATTTTTCACAATTATTTAAATTTAACACAAGGGCCGTCTAGAGGGGACTCTCTGGACCATTTTATATCAATAATGTTTTTTTTGTAGCATGGCTTATAAGCCCGTAAAAAATTAATTACCGTTCCTATCTGTTTTTCAATTTACAGAAAAATCCTAAATTTTCATTCAAAACTATTTAGCCGTAATAGTAGGGCTGTTTAATGTGATTGTTAAGGATTCAACTTTTTTTTATCAACTTTTATTGTATCTCCTCTAATAATAATAATATTTATACATATACGAAGGCTTCATATACAATATTAAAGCACGCCGTTTTACTACGTTAGGGGTCAACCGCTATTATATTGCGGTGGTCAGTTTACAACTCTCATTCATAAGGCAAGGTCATCTGAGGAACAGCGATGGCCGCTGCTATTTCTCAGAATTGCCATGTTTACAAATTTATAAAAGAAAGTAACTATTTAATATTTTTGTTTATTTTCTAAGTGAGAATAACAATTTATAAGAAAAAGAAAATTAAACTACTTTAAATTAATTAAGGAAGTATGGTTAAATTAAAATATAAGCTTTTTAGCAATTTACAGTGGAAAGAAATAGTTTTATTTACAGATATTAAGGCAATAATCAAATTGAGGTTAAACATGGCCAAAATTTGCTTAATTCTCACTTAATAACGATGGACATGGTTGTGGGTGCTTATATTTTCACGTATGAAACCTTCCGATTGAGATTATTACATAATTTAAGTTTTAGAATTGGAGTTTGTCCCATTTGCTATACTTTACCACAAATTGTGCGTACATACATTTTAAAGCACTCAATTCAGTTTATTCAAGTCTACTACAAACAATTTGCTTATATTAAATCAAAAGATATGAATTTGGAATAGTCTTCTATTTATTACTACTTGTATAACTTTATGGATTGTATTCTTTCTATGAGGATGTGCTATCGAAAAGAATGTGAAGACCACTTGCATACATTACATAAAAAATAGTTATGGAATTGAAGATGTTATACAAAATATTTTATTTGTAGAAGATTGAATATCAATTTCAGTTCATCAATGGGTAATAATATTTATTTGTTTAAGGTGCACTAGACTTTAATGGTTATTTGATAAAGCTTACAATTGCTATATACTGTGAATTTGAGGAGCACAAAAATAAGAAGCGTATAAGTACTTAGAAAGACAGTTTTATTCTATTTGAAGGATGTTTTTTGTTATTACAAGAGCTTTCAATCAGATCAGACCTTTTAGATTGTTTTAAAGTATAGTATAAATTTGCTTCAATCAAATCATTATAAGTTATCAAGATGAGCTTTCTAATGCTGTTTGGATTCATTACCAGCACATTCTTAATTATAAGTAAAATAGATATAATTTTTTTCAAACTGTTCTTATATAGAAAATTTAAAAACTACTTCAACAACATACTTTCAAATCTTAAGTCTAAGCCATACATTTAAATCTTTTGTACTTGAACAGATTAACTTTAATTATTGCATTCATAAAAACTTAATATCACACATGGTTGGAGCTTGACTCTTTTCGGTGTCGAACCCCAATCTTCTCAGCCTCTTCAATAGTATCGGGTAACTTAGTATTTAACGTTTCAGGGAAAGACAACGACAGCAAAGCTGCAACAGAAGCCATAGCTCCAAATAATACTATCGGTAGTTGTTCCCAGATGTGAGCCTATAATTAAAAGAAATCAATATAATAAATCAAGACCCTTCAACTAAGTACCAAAACTGGAGTCTGTGGGGCCACCATCGATCCAATTCTTCCAATCATCGAACAAGTGGCCAGAAGAGAATGCCTGAGGGGCGTCGGGAACATCTCACTTGTAAAAACATAAACAACTGTAAAAGCTAAAGTTGCCCCAAACTTTCCGGTGAGGTAGACTATTAACTTTAAGATAAATTGCCCTAAAATTAAATTGTTTAAATGTTATTATTGTAGATATGCGGTTTTACCTGAGGGAATAAAAATGAAAGCAAAACAAGCAGATGCTGTGATGGCAAAAGCTAAGAGTTGAGAGGCTCGTCTTCCAATGCGATCAACCAGAACATAAGTAGCCAAGTATCCGGGAATTTCAATAAGGGAAGTCATAATAAAATTTATATAAGCATTTCCTGTGAGTGCAACAGAATGCAATGATAATCCATAAAAGCTGAAAGTACAAGTCATCCAACAAAAGGAGCAAGCCAGTAATCGTAGCATTAAGAGCTTTGATTTAAAAATATCCATAATGGGATAAGTTGATTGTTGCTGCTCTTCATCTCCTTTCAGTGTCAGTTTTTCTAAAGCATTTGGTGATATGCTTTTTCCATTTATTTTAGCTGCTTTGTTAAGAACAGAAACAGCATCTTCAGTTCGACCTTTTGCAAGTAGCCATCGCACAGAATCGGGCATTAGCCATATGTAGGAAATAAAGAGGATTCCTGGAGGATACACAACTTGCAGAAGCAGCCTAAAATTACATTAATAACTAAGTAGAACGTATTGATTAAAATTTGCTACAAAGTATTGAATTAGTTAAACATAAGATTTTGTTTTTAGAATAATCGTTGGGAGGATTTTTAAGCATAAAATCGAATTAAATGAGGCTTTTACCTCCAGGATTTAGTAGCCCATGCTATTAAACCCAAAATTGTTTCTCCTGTTGCAAAAGCACAACTTATGATTGTTCCAATAAGAACTCTTCGTTCTGGTCCAACTAATTCGACACCTAAAATACATCATTTAGGTTTTAAGGGTAAATTAGTTGGTTCGACTTGGATTGATTGAAATTGGACTTGATTAAAATTCATCTCATCCACATATGTTAAGAATTAAATTCGTTTAAACACTGATGGATTTAATTTGAGGGAAATAGAACTTAAAAACCTTATGTGTTGGTTTATAAAACGATTTGATTCTTACCTAAGATGAAGGCACAACTGAACGAGCCTGCACCAAAACTAGTATCCAGGAATTCGAACAACAAGAACCAAAAATACGAAGGAGAAAAGGAACGTAGAAAACCAGCTATTGAAGACATTACTAATCCTCCAACCAACAGTGTCCTTCGTCCAAATCTATAGTACAACTTTATTAATATTGAAAGAGAAGATACGATTAATTTACCTGTCGGACACAAAACCAGCCACTGGTAAACAGACAAATTGTCCAATGTTATTTATTGTTCCAACCAAAGTTAATTTCCAAAGATTTTCACTGCAGTGGAGGTCAAACTAAAAGAAACAGTTTTGGGATGAAAGAAATCGATTAAATTAATTAAAACGTCAATTTAAATGACTTACTTACATTTCAATTAATTTAAATTAAGCTCATAGCTTTAAATTAGCAGCAAAAAATTGAGAGAGTTCTTAAAACAGAAAACTTTTTATTTAAATTGTTTTGCTTTTAAATAAACTATTGGAATTTTCATATAGTGTTAATTAACTTATGAATTAACAATAAAAAAAATTGTTAGATCTGCTCTTAAAGCAGAACACTTTTGCATATTGTTTTAAAAGAAGTTTTCTGATTGCACACAGCAATACATACAAATTTGTTTAACGGGTATTGCTTTTACATGAATTTTTATAATTTTAATATATTATTAACAGAGCTTTTAATTAACAAGAAAATAATTGGGAACGTTGTTATTAAAACAGGAAACTTAAAAGGAATTCGATTTGCACACTGAATAATACATAAAAATTAATTTAAATTTCTTTGCGTTTAAATAAACTTTTGGAATTTTAATATGTTGTTGATAAAGTTTTAAATTAACGAGAAATAAATTAGGAATTCTCTCATTAAGATAAAAGATCGTCTGAATTCAATTGTTGATAAATATTTGTATGTTATATCTTGGCGAAGGCACCTTGAACTTATATCATGTTCTTCGAATTAAATATGATTAATTTACTTTATAAAAAATATATTTGTGGCTAAAGAAAGTTAGAGTTAAATATGCTAATTTAAATTAGTTGATTTGCTTAGGTTGAAAAATATTTATTTAGAAGTTTGATGATTTGGAAACTAGTTGAAAAAAGGCTGAGTTCTCTTTAGAATCAAATTTATTTAAGAATTTGATTTTTTATATCATTAGAAAAACAAACAAAATTTTTATTTAATCAATTAGGACATTGATAAGAGCATCTCTGTATTCTCAAGGGTACTCATCCACAAACCGTTTATCCCACTTCTTTTCTGTGATAATTTACGTTTATTTTTATTTTAAAAAAATAAATTTATCTGGTTTTTAGTGGTTTGTTCTGTGAGCTATGTTGTTTACAATTTAAAAGTCACATTGTGTTTTGATTTTTTCTTAAAGTCAAGAAGAAAAATAATTTGTGACCTTTTTACGAATAATCTTATCATGTGTTTTGTTGTAATTGTATTTGTAATTATTTATAAGAATAGTATTTAGAAAACTCTAGTCAGTAGTCTTAAAATTAAGTATAAATAATCTTAAGACTGAAGTTTTCGATGTACTTTTTGATTTACGGCTTGATCAAATTTTGTAGTATATAAAAAGGGTAAAATGTAACCGATCTGTGGTATGTTGCCCACTCGTTGCCTTATCTTATCATTTCGGTTTAAATTTAGCAAACAAATCATCCTAACTCAAATTAGATTCTTTTAGCACGCTGAAATGTGGTTCTTTCAAAATGATAAGGTCAAATTTGGAATTAAATCAATTTGAGACATGCAGCTTAATTAAATATTATTAACAACTTACGTCATTAACTATACTTGTCTCTGAAGTTTCGTATATAAATGAATCACAATGTTCTGTTTGATTTTGATCAAAATTGTTAGCCAGACATTCTCTTGAAGTATCATTCGACTTGGAAATACGTTTGTAAACTTCACATTTTGCTGGACGTTCATTTTTAATTGGAATTGCTTCTGATAACCATTTAGGGTTGTAAACATTCGATGTTAAATCACATTCTTCTACTTTACACCTGAAATAATCAAAATCTGATCTTTATTTTGGAATTTAAATTGAATTAGCATAAATACCTATAATTTAAGTCTCGAGCTGTGAAAACGTAGCTTAGATGAACAGTCATATAAACAACAGCTAGGCATATTAAAATAAAATTACGTCTTTGGTATTTTCCAAAGTCTCCCAGTTCTCCTAAGATTAAATCAAGAGACTTTTGTGTAACAGACATTTTGGAAAATTCAGATTTATTGTTAGTGTTTCCAGTAGTATTGAAAAATTCGGTTAGGTGTCTTCGTCTTTAAAATAGGTCCTGAAATTTGTTTATTAATCTTCTGTATTAGAAAATAATATTATTTTTATTATGTGTTTGTGAAAATGTGTAAAAAAGCGTTTTATTTTATTTTGATTAAATAGTTTTGAACGTATATTGTTGGTTTTTTGTATTAATTTAATTTTGGGGATATTATTTTTGGAACATTTAATTGAACAATTGGGGGTCCACTGTAAAACACAGAACTTATCATATTTAATTTGATGAAAACATTATTTACTTATCTTTATTAGTTTTTGCGAAATTAAGTTATTCTTACGATTAAGAAATTAATCTGGGGTCTACTGTTTTATATAGAATTTAATATATTTCATTTGGTATAAATCTTTATTCATTATATTTATCAGTTTTTGGGGAATTAGTTTATTTCTTACGTTTAAGATATTAATCGGGGGTAATACGCAAAATTTAATATTTTAATTGAGTATAAAGCCCCTTTAATTAACTTTATCGGTTTTTGAAAAATTTATTAATTTTAACACTATAAAATTATGGGGGCGTCTACTTGTAGTACACAGAATTGAATATATTTTGCTTTGCAACGACGCTATTTAATCAGCTTGATTTTTTTTGGGACATTTATTAATTTTTAACATCTTATAAAATTATCGGGAGTAGTGCGCAGAATTTAATATATTTTACTTGATAAGGACGCTATTTAATTAGCTTAACTTTTTTCTAGATATTTATTAATTTTTAACATCTTATAAAATTATCAGGGGTCTATTATAGTATGCAGAATTTAATATATTTTACTTGGTAAGGACGCTATTTAATCACCTTAATTTTTTTGGAATATTTATTAATTTTTAACATCTTATAAAATTATCGGGAGTCTACAGTAGTACGCAGAATTTAATACTTGATACGGACGATATTTAATTAGCTTAACTTTTTTCTAAATATTTATTAATTTTTAACAGCTTATAAAATTATCGGGGGTCTACTGTAGTATGCGGAATTTAATATATTTTACTTGGTAAAGACGCTATTTAATTAGCTTAATTTTTTTCTAGATATTTATTAATTTTGAACACTTCATAAAATTATCGGGGGTTTACTGTAGTACGCAGAATTTAATATAATTTACTTGGTAAAGACGCTATTTAATTAGCTTATTTTTTTTCTAGATATATGTATATTAATTTTTAACATTGCATAAAATTATCGGGGGTCTACTGTAGTACGCAAAATTTAATATGTTTTACTTGGTAAAGACGTTATTTAATTAATTTAATTTTTTTTTTATATATTTATTAAATTTTAACATCTTATAAAATTATCGGGGGTCTACTGTAGTACGCAAAATTTAATATATTTTACTTAGTAAAGATGCTATTTAATCAGCTTGATTTTTTTTGGGTAATTTATTAATTTTTAACATTTTATAAAATTATTGGGGGTTTACTGTAGTACGCAATATTTAATATATTTTACTTAGTAAGAATGCTATTTAATCAGCTTGATTTTTTTTGGGTAATTTATTAACTTTTAAAATTCTTATAAAATTATCGGGGGTCTACTGTAGTACGCAAAATTTAATATATTTTACTTGGTAAGAACGTTATTTAATTAATTTAATTTTTTTTTTATATATTTATTAATTTTTAACATCTTATAAAATTATCGGGGGTTTACTGTAGTGCGCAGAATTTAATATATTTTACTTGGTAAGAACGTTATTTAATTAATTTAATTTTTTTTCTATATATTTATTAATTTTTAACATCTTATAAAATTATCGGGGGTCTACTGTAGTACGCAAAATTTAATATATTTTACTTGGTAAGAACGTTATTTAATTAATTTAATTTTTTTTTTATATATTTATTAATTTTTAACATCTTATAAAATTATCGGGGGTTTACTGTAGTACGCAAAATTTAATATATTTTACTTGTTAAGAACGTTATTTAATTAATTTAATTTTTTTTTATATATTTATTAATTTTTAATATCTTATAAAATTATCGGGGGTCTACTGTAGTACGCAGAATTTAATATATTTTACTTGGTAAGGATGCTATTTAATCAGCTTGATTTTTTTTGGGTAATTTATTAATTTTTAACATCTTATAATATTATCGGGGGTCTACTGTAGTACGCAAAATTTAATGTATTTTACTTCGTAAAGACGACATTTAATCAGCTTCTATTTTTTTAGAAATTATATATTTTTAAGGTCCCATAAAATTATCGAGGGTCTACTGTAATGTACAGTAACACCTTGCAAAACAATTCTTTTTGTTGTTGGCGAACATAGATAAAAAAAAATTTTTTTTTTTTTAAAAAGCAAAATGTTCAGACTTATTTAACTCATGTTTTAGTCTTCCACGGTGAACTTATATTATCCTGGTCTGGATAGTATTAGTTCAGCATGAGAAGCCTAACATAACTGATCAAGTGTACACATTGGCATGTCCGTCAGGGAGGAATACGCACTCAAACACTGACGGACTAGCAGCATTCCTGCTGCCTCAACGATAACACCTTCTCAGGTATTATGAGTTAGACAAGTCCAACCACTCTTGTTACAAGTGGCATACTCTATATATACTTATCCTCTGTCAAGTCATAGGCACGACTTACTATCTGTTAATTAAGTTTATTATTAACACAATATCGCCTTTAGAATTATTTCTGTTACATAGAAAAATCAAATATATTCGCGAAAATGTATTTGTAGAACGATTTTAGTTTATTTTGTTTAATTAAAAAGATAATTATTATTTAAATGTGGCGCATGTAAGTAATAGCGGGTTTAAATTTGCTGGCGTTTAAAAGAGGCATCGGAGGGTTAATATTTATTGTTATTTACAGTTATTTTAGTATTCTCTACGATTACCGCTTTACAAATCCGAAAATAGCTGCCCTTTTTTACAATTTAGCAATTTTTGAGAATAATATTGCGTTTTGCCGGTATCATATAATAGCTAGGGGAAGGGGTTTAATGTAACCATGGTTTGACAGAAGGATAAAGAAGTTTAAAAGTTTGTGTACTAATTACTAAAGTTTATATAATTATATAAACGATTTCTTTGTTAAATAAGACGATTTTTGGATTTACACAAGGTATTTATAATTGTTAAAATAATTCTAATAATCGGAGTTGGAATTCATTTTTAGGGTTAGTAGTGGAAGGAATTTTACTTACTATTGGGAATTACTCTGTAATTAACCAAATATCACACTTAGATATATGTAAAGATATGTCCCTTTGCAAAAATGTCCAGTCATTTTTGAAAATTTGGTTTATTTACATCACAATTTGGCACCTTTGGTGTCGCACCCGAGAGAGTGACGATACCTTTTAATTTGAGTACGACTCCACAAGGCAGCGAACGAATCAACATCTAAACTACATAAAAAAGAATCTAAACCAGTTCTCCACTACATTTTCAAAGTAGGTGTCTTAGTGGGTCGTTCTTAAGTTTTATCTGATCTTAATTTAAAATGTTGCAGTTTACGATGGGTAGAATACAGGGAAGAAGAAGAATAGGACCACGAAACCTATCGTGCATTAGAAATACAAGGAACTCGACTGGTTTAGGAGTTCACAACTATTTAACGTAGCCCGAGAAAGAAATAAATATGGTGCAGTGATTACTAACATCAGAAACTGATAACACCAGAAGAAGAATTTAAAAGCAATCAACTCTTACCTTTTTGTCGATGTAGAACTCACTATTAGTGGTTGTAATTTCAAAACAGATAAGGGCACACACTTCCTCTCGGGTTATCAGTCCAAGAGCAACTGCTTCGACAAAAGATTAGGTCGATGTACTTATTGATAACATCCTTATCTAACTAAGAACACGTGAAACATTACAATTTTAATTTAAACCATAGAATTAAATTAAAAAAAAATAGTTTAAGAGTAACAGAAGCGCTCGCTACTGTTCTAGTATCATCTTGTTAACTTTTACAGCTTTGACTTGATTATGTGACTTTTTTTTCGTACAATATGTTCACAGCGACACTCTTGAATAGCTTAAACAACTTTTGTGAAGGTTTCGGATCATTGACCTAAATGTTGTAATTATAAACTTATAAATATTTAATTAAGAAACAAGAATTACTTAAAATATGTCTTAAATTATTCAATGTTAGTTTTTAATTAATTTAAGGAGTGTTAATTGTCTGATCTAATAGTTAGAACTAAGTTTATTTAGAATTGTTTAAGTAATGTTTGTTTTAGAATGCAGAGAAGTGATTGACACGTTTTCAAAGGCCAAAGCGATTGAATGACGTGAATACTAAAAAAACTGCACTTTTTTGCTTTTTTCAAAATCCCCTTATTCAACATTAATTGTTTATAGCAATAATTTATAAAGTTATTTGATTTTTTTAAAAATAGACTTTTATTTTTGTGTTGTGAAAATGTCTTGTTATTTATCTTAGGTATTTGTTCTACTTTGTCTCAGAGCCTGTTATTACCCTATTTTTAATAATTAAAAATAATTTTATTAGTTTATTATGATTTATTGTGATTTATGAATCAATTGTGTTGCTGCGAGAACTGGATTTATTATAGGTATGTAGATTTGTTGTTAATATATTTATCATACATTTAATTATTTAAAAAGGATTATTGTAACACTGAATGTAATTGTTTTTTTTAGTGTAATAATTAAAACAAACACGTTTTATTTAATTTTAATTCAAAAATAATTAAGTTTAAATATTGTTCATGTAACACTTCACAGATGGGGCGGCAATGCACAATTTACTTAAAAAGTTGCAATTATTTCTCAGTAGATGGCCAGCCAAGTCCATTGATGCTATTTATTGTAATATTTTTGCATTATGTGTGATTTGTGGTTTATTTATTGCTTCTTTTAAATAAAATTAGTTCAAAAACTTGTGCTAAGATGAGTAGACGAAAGAAAGCTAAGGTACGTTATCACACACTCTTTAATTATTTTGTATTTCTTAAAAATAAAAACAGAGGTTAGGACTCTTCTAAATTTGATATTTTACAGGTAGAATATAAGGAAATAGAAGAGAAATATGATGTTCTTGAAGCTTCAGAGACCTCTCCAAACGTAGAAAAGCAAAAGAATTCTGATAAGAAATTAAACATCACCCCAAGTTCCTCGAAGGTGGCTTCGAAGAAAGAACCTAAAAAGGAGGAACCCAAGAAGGAGGAGAAGAAAGAAGTAGATCCTGAGTCAGAAATAGATGATCCTGTTGTTAAGGAACTCTTTTCAGGTTTAGAAGGGGCTGCCTTTCAGAGTCGCATGCCTTTCGACAAAATGACTTCAACTGAAGCCGCTTGCTTTCCCGATGTTGCTCAGTCGTCTTTAGCTACAGTAAAGGTGTATCTGCACGTTCGTAATCGTATTCTACAGATGTGGCTTGATAACCCTAAGCAGCAGTTGCTCTTAGAAGAATGTTTTGAGAAAATAGAGCCTCCTTACAATAGTGACAGTCCACTTATGACTCGTACTCATGCCTTCCTTGAACGCAACGGTTTTATTAATTTTGGTATCTTCAAACGTACTAAGGCCCTGCCATCACAAAAATATGGCAAGGTTATTGTCATAGGAGCTGGTATCGCAGGATTAGCAGCTGCCCGACAACTCCAACAGTTTGGAATGGAAGTAATAGTTTTGGAGGCCCGAGATCGAGTGGGTGGACGCATTGCTACGTTTAGAAAAAGTATAAATTTACTTAAGAAACGAATTCTTGTTATAAAACTATTTTTTTAGGCAATTACATCGCAGATTTGGGTGCAATGGTTGTGACTGGTCTCGGAGGTAATCCTGTGACGGTTTTAAGCAAACAAATTGACATGGAGCTCCATAGAATTCGACAAAAATGCCCTTTGTACCAATCAAGTGGGGTAACAGTCGATAAAGACAAAGATGAGATGGTCGAAAGGGAATTCAATCGATTGCTAGAGGCTACTTCTTATTTATCGCACCAATTAGATTTTAATTATTCTGGCAATAAGCCTGTTAGTTTAGGGCAGGCTCTTGAATGGGTCATTAAATTACAAGAGAAGCATGTTAAAGAAAAACAAATTCAGCATCTCAAAGCTGTTATTGCTTTACAAGAAAAACTTAAGACCACTCATAAGTTGTTAGTTGGGGTGAAGGAGCACATGCAAGAGTGTAGTATTCAATTTAAAGAGCTCGAAGCTATGCCTAAAAGGAATGTAGAGCTCGAATTTGCTTATCGTAGTTGCCTTAAAGATCTCAATGCTTGTGCAAAACAATGGGATCAATTGCAGGAGCAAGCGAAAGAAATTGAAGAGAAATTAAAGGAGCTGGAAAGTGTACCACCGAGGTATATTTCTTTGTTGTTCTTCTGAATTAAGTTTTTAAATATTTCTTCTTGTAGTGACGTTTATTTATCGTCGAAGGATCGACAAATATTGGACTGGCATTTCGCTAATTTGGAATTTGCTAATGCGACGCCCCTTTCGAACTTATCGTTGAAGCACTGGGACCAGGACGACGACTTCGAGTTCACCGGGAATCATTTAACAGGTCAGCTTTTATTATTCATTCTTGACGTCTTAAAACGTGAGTTTTAGGTAGTAAAATTAATTTTGAGACACGAACAAACGTGAAGTCTTTTTAAATGGCGTGTGTATTTAAGGAAGACATCAAATTAAGGTTTTAACGATAATACGCATCAGACAAGTCGAAATTGAAGATGCTACCTTTACAATTGATGTATCATACGTATGGCACATGCATATTTATATAACAATGCATATTGTCTTTTTATTTGTCAATCAATTCTAAGAAGAAACCGTAAAGAATTTCTATTATTTTGCTTCCATACAAATTTAAGTTGACTGACCCTTTGCTCAGTTCAATTTTGGCCTTAAAAAACTGTTTGATGGGTGTTATTGATGACTTTTAATATAATTTGTAGCTATTGTTACACGACCGACTTGTAACGGAATTTGAAGGCATTACTAGCTTTAAGAAATTTGCTCTAATTATTTGAATATTTGGGTCATCTGATTTCATTGATGTGGAAATGATTGATTTTGTTTATAATTAGGACGCGGCTTTGGTTGCTCGAAAGAATGATTAATTATTTTTTGCGACTCGCCAAAATATCAGATGGAAGCAACAAATTATTTATAATAATAAAACGGAGAGCTCGATTTTAATGCGGCTTTCACCAATTGAAAAGGCATTAAGTTTAAGCTGCGATGGGTCGTCGGGGGTATTTTATATAATCCTTTTTAAGTTTTGAAGGAGGTCTCACAAGTAATTCGAACGAAATTCGCCATTTGATTGTTTTATGAGGAAACGCTTTCAACATTTAATAGAATGTACAGAACTGCATTTGATTATCTCTTTTACTTTTTGAGAAATGATTATTTTTGTAATTTGCAGCGCCAGATGGGGCTAGTTGCTTCAAGACTTACATTTCTCGATCAAAAACTAATAATTACTCGAAAACGGAAAATCCGATTGCAATGGGGTTTTCAACAATCGAAAAGGCATTAAATTTGAGCGGATATGGGGGGCCGGAGATTTTTTTATGCGTTTTTTGGCGTTTTTTGGGTTTTATCCATAATTTAACAATTTCATTGGTACTAACTAACTTTCTATTACATTACATGTTATTTAGTGATTCCATTTAATGATAACTTTTGACCTGTGATAAAGGACACAAGGAAATAAATAAAATCAATAGTTCGGCCACCGAAAACAACAAAACCGTTTCCCAGAGAAAAAGGGAAAACAAGGAAAACTTTATTAATTATTAAGAGTTATTATTTATCGTACGACAAAAAATATTTTAATCCCAACTGAGAAAACTGAAGAAAAAAAGAGGATGTTAGCACAGCTGTAACTCAAAAAAGGATCAAGTGGTAATGGGACTTTTGCCGAAGGGGTGGCTTTTTCTTTTGGAATGTTACATGGGATTATTTCAAGTATAATTGTCTCCCATCAGGTATCATCTTACATTTTTGAATAAAAAAAATGGGGAAATTAAATCGTAGGACCCCTCTGTGATATTATCCTGACTGACTACTCGAAATAATCTCGTACAATACGATTTGAATAAAAATGAAGACGAAGGGACAGAAAAAGATCTATGTTAGAGATAAATCGTGTATCGGGAGATGTGGATCAGCTTTCACAGTGAACGGTAAGCGATCAGTCTCCCGATAAGCCGATAAACCGCATTGGCATCGGTTCAGGAGTGACGGTCACTGACGCGACATCATTAATTAATTTATAAAAATCATAATCGAACGGTCGGCAGCTCTTTTGCCCTGTCATATAATATTCTGTTTTGAATGCGACAATTTTAATTTGCATAGAAGGTAGAAGTAACGAGCAGGTGAAAGAGCAAGAAGGTATGTGCGCGCCCAACGACACACAACCACCTCATTTCCTTATTGGGGCTTCGCGTTTGACTCTTCTTATAAATTGGTGGGACAAGAATTATTGCCTACGAGCTTCAACAAAATAATCGTTTCGTTTTTCTAAATAATCGAAAAAGGAAATTGTTAAACAAAGCCCAAGATATTTGTTGTCCATTTTTCTAAACATAACGACGGTTTATTGTAATATTATATCTTCTCCGGCTTAGGACAATGGCACCACATATTTCATATGCTACAAAGATTAATCTATTCTATAGAATAATGAGAAACCTAACGCGGGAGTTAGAAACGAGTTTTAATCAAAAGAATAAGGCGTGTACTTGTGCCAAAATAAATGATGGGATTAAACGTGTGCGTTTTGGGTTTCTCTGGGAAAGCTTCGGGAAAAAAGGCTTTGATAGAAAAAGTGGTGCGTGTACAGTGGAACTTCCATAAGTCGAACGCCGATAAGCCGAATTTTTGATAGCTCGAACTCGAACCAGTTTCCCCAGGACTTGCCCATCTCAACGTTAATATTTTTATGGCAATAACTCGAAATTTAATAAATCGAATTATTTAATTAGTCGAAGCGTTTTACAATTCGTTAAATTCAAGTTTCCATTAGTAAATAGGTCGATGACTCGAAGTTAAATTTTACAACTTTTTTAAAAAAAATTCGTTACCTGAAAGAGGATTAAGGACGGCTCGGTTTGGTGTTATTGATGCTTTAAAAGCTCTATTGTTAACTACGAATAAAAGGTTTATACTACAAGAATGTTTTGACGGCGGCACTTCAATTGGATTTAAAAACTAATTTATGTTTAAATGCCTTATGAACAGTTATAAATTTTTGAGATGGTTTTACCGTTTATTTTACAAAAAAATAAACTATTTTTGCATTTTAGTTTTCAATTTGCTAGTTATTCGTCGACTACGAAGACTAACAAATGTGTTTTACGTTCTTTCTAGTTTGTAACAGTGTATAACAGAAAATCTAAAAAAGTTTAATACTTTTTTCTAAAATTATTTACGTATTAACATGGAGTGTAAACGAAAATTAAAAAGTTTAATCATAAGGGAGAAAATTAATCTTATAAAAGAAGTGCAACTTGGGCTCAAAAGAAAAAAGGATATAGCTAAAGATTTTGGTATTCCCGCAAACACTTTATCAACCATTTTAAAAAACAGAGACCTATTTGTAGCTGCTGAAGATACAAATGACAAATGTCAACGTTGATAAAGATTTGGAAGTTGCTGAAATTCCTAGCGATGAAAGCATTATAAGTAAACTGCTAGAAGAAAACAAGAAAAACTGTGAAAGTGAAAGTGAATATGAAAGTGATACAGATGTTACAGTAAACATCCCTTCAACAACTCAAGTTTACAATGCAATAGATACTATTTCTCTATTCCTATGTGCTCAAGAAGATGTTCCTACAGATATATTATTATTGGTAAGATCATTGGAAAAATTTGTAGAAACGTAACATTTTGGAGCAATGAAGCAAAAGACAATTTTGGATTACTTTCAATTTAACAGTAAATAATATGTAAATAACTATATTTTTTAGGGTCTTAATAAAAATAAATAATGTTAATGATTGTAGATCAATTTTGGTTATTTTTTATAAAAAATGAATGATATATATATACGGAAGTATTTAACTGAACTTCTTTTGGTAACTCGAGTTTTTGATATGACGAATTATTTTTGCTGTCCTTCGACTTCGACTTATCGAGGTTCGACTGTATTTATGTATGCGTTTTAAGCATGATTTACAACAATTTAAGCCAATAAATTAGACGAAAAATTAGTTAGATAATGTTAATCGTTTTTTCTCACTCGCACTTATGAGATCGTTGTATCTTTTCGCTCCTTCCACTCATTGCTATGGTAAATATGTTTCTCGGACACGAAATCTATATCTACTGAACTAAATTAATTTTTTACATTTGAAAGAGCATAGGATAAAGTAGACAAACCTAATAAATGCGAAGATGTGCGCATTCGAGCGAAAAGTGGCACATTTCCGAGCGAGGGAGGCAAATGAAGCGCGACGCGGAGCGGCGCGCTTTATTTTCCCGAGATCGGAATATGCCACTTTGAGCTCGAATGTGCACACTCCATTTTAAGCGCGATTCACAACAATTTAAGGCAATAAATTAGACGAAAAATTAGTTAAATAGTGTTAATTGTTCCTTCTCACTCGCACTTATGAGATCGTTGTATCTTTTCGCTCTCTTCCACTCATTGCTATGGTAAATATGTTTCTCGGACACGAAATCTATATCTACTGAACTAAATTAATTTTTTACATTTGAAAGAGCATAGGATAAAGCAGACAAACCTAATAAATGCGAAGATGTGCGCATTCGAGCGAAAAGTGGCACATTTCCGAGCGAGGGAGGCAAATGAAGCGCGACGCGGAGCGGCGCGCTTCATTTTCCCGAGATCGGAATGTGCCACTTTGAGCTCGAATGTGCACACTCCACTTTAGGCACGATTCACAATATATAATTTATTTTCTAAAAAAAATTTAATTATCCAAACTAATATTATTAAAGCGAAAGTAACTCTGTCTGTCTGTCCGTCTGTCTGTTCCCTTTTCACGCCTAAACCACTGAACCAATTTTGATAAATTTTGATATAGAGATAGCTTGCACCTTCAACAAGGACATGGGCTACTGGTTTTGAGCAAATATATATTCGAAATCTTCATTTTCCCGAGATCGGAGTGTGCCACTTTGAGCTCGAACGCGCACACTCCATTTTAAGCGCGATTCACAACAATTAATTTACTTTCCCAGACGACTATCTTCAACTGTCGTTAGCTGTGCGCGCGCAACTTCTCTTCGACTCTTCACCCCGCCAAAAGAAGTATAACTTCCCCCAAAAAAACGGCAACATCCAAATAATGCGATTTAAATAAGAAAATAATTGATGGCTGCACATTCCAAGCCGTTCATCTGAAACAAGCCAGCTGGTTTGATTTTATTTCTTATTTAAAATCCAATCAGGTTTAATGTATTAGAAAGAAGTCGGCGGACTAATCAATTTTTGATAGGAGATCGTATCTCGTTTGATTCTTTGCGTTCGTCGAGCCGGATGCGCGGCCGAATCTCTTTGGGGTTCGCAAAATCTCACCCCCTTCGT
Source organism: Sinopyrophorus schimmeli (assembly GCA_036325965.1). NCBI lineage: Eukaryota > Metazoa > Arthropoda > Insecta > Coleoptera > Elateridae > Sinopyrophorus > Sinopyrophorus schimmeli. Next base: position 453,622 of record JARFIZ010000407.1, read on the forward strand.
CGAAGATAATTATTTTGCGATACCGAACACCACCGGATTCGAACAATTTCGCCGAAGAATGGACGTGTGACGGCGATCACAATCGAGAAACGTCCTCAAAGGCGGGCCGCCCTTTTGCGAATTCTACTTCTTTTCCGGTCATGCAATGCGTTTCGGTTCTTTTTTTGTTGTCGGGGCTCGGAGCCACTTGGGGCGACGTTTCCATTTCGTTTCGCGATTAGTTGATCGGGAAAACGGGGAAAAAAAGGGAAGGGTACCGTTCGGCGGATTAAATATCTCAATCGGCCGTTATGATTATTTTTTCGAGATCCCCGAAGACTAAGGTCGCTTCACACGAACGATAACATCCGCGACTAATTAATTATCCATGGTGCATTGTACTTTATCAATTAGATGCGGATCCGTTGAAAGAATTGCCACCGACGCCACTGAAGCACGACAATCCGCTTTTTTGTGAGAGCAAAAGGGATTTCGATCTTCGATGCACCACTTTCGATTAGTCTACATTTTTGCCCGTTTTTTTTGGGCAATATGGATTGATGACTAGGTTCTCGGGTTTTTCTCTTTTGCAAATTGTCGATAAAATTTAGAGAGACGCTTTTGAGTTTTGAAACGGTGTAATTCCGCCATTAGATTTTGCGCTTTTATTAATTTAAATTGCGCACCTTTTTTAGAGCGATTTAATTATTAATAAAGTAAAAGAAGAAAGCTAATGTATTTTGGTTTTGGTTTTAATTTATTTTTCTATGCATTTGTGGGAAGTTTGTAGAAGCATTAGGAACAGGTAGTGTGGTTAGAAAGCAAGTATTGGTTTCGAGTGTGTGTAAATGTTTATTTAAATAATGTACCTTTGATGCTAAGAGCTTGTTTAAACTATTTGCTTTTTCTATGAACTCCTGTTTTTAAAGTCGATGGGCTTGAACAAAACGTGATTAGGTACATACCTTTGTGTTTTGGATAAGGGTAGTTACGTTTGAAAATTACTTTTTTTTTCAAAATTCTTTAAATTTAACACAAGGGTTGTTTAATAGGGACTATTGGGATCATTTTATTTAGAATACTTTTTTTTGTAGCTTGTCTTATAAGCCCGGAAAAAATTAATAACCGTTGCTATCTGTTTTTAAAATTACACAAAACGCCAGAAATTATTTTTCGAAATTGTTTAAATCTAACACAAGGGCTGTTTAGAGGGGACCTTCGGGACCATTTTATATTGATTACGTTTTTTCTGTAGCTCGACTTATAAGCCCGTAAAAAATTAATGACCGTTCCTATCTGTTTTTGAAATTACACAAAAAGCCAAAACTTATTTTTCGAAATTGTTTAAATCTAACACAAGGGCTGTTTAGAGGGGACTTTCGGGACCATTTTATATCGATTACGTTTTTTCTGTAGCTCGACTTATAAGCCCGTAAAAAATTAATGACCGTTCCTATCTGTTTTTGAAATTACACAAAAAGCCAAAACTTATTTTTCGAAATTGTTTAAATCTAACACAAGGGCTGTTTAGAGAGGACTTTCAGGACTATTTTATATCGATTACGTTTTTTCTGTAGCTCGACTTATAAGCCCGTAAAAAATTAATGACCGTTCCTATCTGTTTTTGAAATTACACAAAAAGCCAAAACTTATTTTTCGAAATTGTTTAAATCTAACACAAGGGCTGTTTAGAGGGGACTTTCGGGACCATTTTATATCGATTACGTTTTTTCTGTAGCTCGACTTATAAGCCCGTAAAAATTAATGACTGTTCCTATCTGTTTTGAAATTACACAAAAGCCAAAACTTATTTTTCGAAATTGTTTAAATCTAACACAAGGGCTGTTTAGAGGGACTTTCAGGACCATTTTATATTGATTACGTTTTTCTGTAGCTCGACTTATAAGCCCGTAAAAATTAATGACCGTTCCTATCTGTTTTGAAATTACACAAAAGCCAAAACTTATTTTTCGAAATTGTTTAAATCTAACACAAGGGCTGTTTAGAGGGACTTTCAGGACCATTTTATATTGATTACGTTTTTCTGTAGCTCGACTTATAAGCCCGTAAAAATTAATGACTGTTCCTATCTGTTTTGAAATTACACAAAAGCCAAAACTTATTTTTCGAAATTGTTTAAATCTAACACAAGGGCTGTTTAGAGGGACTTTCAGGACCATTTTATATCGATTACGTTTTTCTGTAGCTCGACTTATAAGCCCGTAAAAATTAATGACCGTTCCTATCTGTTTTGAAATTACACAAAAGCCAAAACTTATTTTTCGAAATTGTTTAAATCTAACACAAGGGCTGTTTAGAGGGACTTTCAGGACTATTTTATATCGATTACGTTTTTTCTGTAGCTCGACTTATAAGCCCGTAAAAAATTAATGACCGTTCCTATCTGTTTTTGAAATTACACAAAAAGCCAAAACTTATTTTTCGAAATTGTTTAAATCTAACACAAGGGCTGTTTAGAGGGGACTTTCAGGACCATTTTATATCGATTACGTTTTTTCTGTAGCTCGACTTATAAGCCCGTAAAAAATTAATGACCGTTCCTATCTGTTTTTGAAATTACACAAAAAGCCAAAACTTATTTTTCGAAATTGTTTAAATCTAACACAAGGGCTGTTTAGAGGGGACTTTCGGGACCATTTTATATTGATTACGTTTTTTCTGTAGCTCGACTTATAAGCCCGTAAAAAATTAATGACTGTTCCTATCTGTTTTTGAAATTACACAAAAAGCCAAAACTTATTTTTCGAAATTGTTTAAATCTAACACAGGGGCTGTTTAGAGGGGACCTTCGGGACCATTTTATATTGATTACGTTTTTTCTGTAGCTCGACTTATAAGCCCGTAAAAAATTAATGACCGTTCCTATCTGTTTTTGAAATTACACAAAAAGCCAAAACTTATTTTTCGAAATTGTTTAAATCTAACACAAGGGCTGTTTAGAGAGGACTTTCAGGACTATTTTATATCGATTACGTTTTTTCTGTAGCTCGACTTATAAGCCCGTAAAAAATTAATGACCGTTCCTATCTGTTTTTGAAATTACACAAAAAGCCAAAACTTATTTTTTGAAATTGTTTAAATCTAACACAAGGGCTGTTTAGAGGGGACTTTCAGGACCATTTTATATTAATTACGTTTTTTTTGTAGCTCGCCTCATAAGCCCGTAAAAAATTAATTACCGTTCCTATCTGTTTTTCGATTTACAACAAATTTGAAGAAATTGTTAATTACTTGAAAAATAAGACTTTGATTTGAAATCTGTTTTTATCAATCGAAAATCCGTTACATGTGAGCAATTGGGGGGACTCGGGTTTTTTTTTATTTTCATAGAACTTAAAATGCACATACCTGTAATCTTGTCTCACTTCAAATTAATCTCATAAAATTCCGAAAAAAAACTTGGTAATAGATGAGTAGTAATTAAAATAATTGTACATAAGTACATATATACGTAAGAAAAAAATAAATCAAAAAGAAAAGTTTGGTAATATCGTCCCACCACGCACACCTTCGAAACCATAAATAATCCGAGAGGAAATGGAAGGCTTAAATTAACAAGTACCTAATTGGTGTGAAAACAATTCCAGGCATATTTATGTTATAAATATCCTTCCATTATTTACAATTAGCGGACAATTGATGCGATATTAAGCATAAAACAGTGATACGATAACGACGTAAAGTGCATTTTATAAGAGTTATAAACGTTTGGGAGCGCCGTTTGTAAGTTTAGGCTCGTTATTTATTTTACACATCACAATAGTTATTCAGGGACGTATTATATAAGATTAATACGACAGTAACTTATACCGTAACGAAATATTGTCTATATAAGAGCGCAACAGCTTGTCCCTGATTATAGCCCTTTCTCTGTTATTAGCATTTTTACAGACACCTTCGCATTGTCCGCCCGAATTGGGATAGGTGTTGAAAAATATATTTGAAATACAATAATAGAACGATTATTCCACATTTTAAATAAATTTCCTTTTCGGTCTAAACGAGGGGGGCTTTCATTCTTCTGCGGCGGGGGCGATCACAATCGCAAAGGTGCGCTCTTGCATTATTCCTCCCCCGCATCGCTTTTTTATTTTTTTCTCGCGAATTTGCAAAAGCGTAAAAATGCGAAAACCTTTTTTTACGTCCGTCTCTTGGAGAAAATCCGACGAGCCCCACGATGCATGGGGGGGCCTCCGCAACAGTGTAAGAAGTTCCTGCAAATAGGATGCGAGAAGAACCAATAAAGATATCTGTAAATCATCCGGGAAGAACATAAATGTTGCAAAACATTCTAAAAATCTTGTTATTTCTAACATACAAATAACTGCTACTATAAAATGTTGATTTATGGTCCTCGCTGGTTTACTAAATAAATTAACGCATTGCGCATGTTTTAAGGTGCGAGATAAACATGTTTGCGTAGACTATAAATTAGAAATTTAATATTCAAATACTCGGGTAATTAAACAAATACGCATGAATGCAACTAAATGCCATAACTACTACGCTTTTATGTTCATTAATAATTTGCCATCGTCCGCCGAAGAAGGGCTCGGCCCGTCTCCTTTTTGCTCGTCTTTCTTTCCGGTCAGTTTCCCGATTCGATCGAAGGATCTTTATTCGGGTGCAAATTGCGTACTTTTCATAAACTGCAAAAATAAATCGAATTTTGTATTTAGATAATGTTTTACTCCCAAAATTTATCTGGATCGGGGGCGGCATCGCTGAAAAAAATGCGTTTTCACACAAAAAAAATATATTTACTTCTAGCTCCATCTCGTAGAATATTGAAGCACTATCAGGCTGCATCGCTACGCAACAACAGATGGCGCCACATTCATATCTATATATTTGAGTACCTGGGCGACCGAAAGCCACCACATTCTTTCGCCGAAATTGAAAGAGGCCCGAGCTAAGCTCGATTTTTTCACTTAATCGCGAAACAAAACCGTTTATTGTTGTTTTAACTAAAAAAAAACACAGGAGCAATTTAATCAGATTATTACAGGCAATTGCTTGGTAATTAAATCTCTTTAATCAGCTCCTTAGTCGATCGCACCGCCAGCAAAACGCAAAAGCAATACAGCAAATCTGATTTTGCAATTTTTAGCATTAATCGACTGCGTTAATTAGAATTAATATCGTAATCTGCGGCTATCGTTTCGATCAAATAGTCGCTGATATTGCAATTATGTGCACTACCGCCGCAATAACGCATTTTAATTGACCAAATTACACGGCAAATGAAAATAATCAATTATTTACGGCCGATCAGTCGAACGCTTGCATTATTTAAACTGAAATGGACGTTGCCACTCCTAAAACGCAAATAACGGTAACGCAAATATCTGTAATCGAATACGAGATCTGCTTTTGCATCACCCGTTTTTTTTCGCTTCGAAGGGCCGAAGGCCCCCTTTCGCACTTCGGTTCGAGTCAAAAGCGATTTGTTTCGACGTTTCGAAAGGCCCGCTCTTGCGACGCTTTTTTCTCACAAAAAAAAATCTAATGCTATGCAGAAATGCCTATGAAACTTTATATCTGTGTTTGTCTTAGTTGGAATTTTGTTTATAAATATTGTATTACAAAAATCTATTGGAATAATAGATAATACAGTGTGTCCCAAATTTAATTTTAATATTCTTAATATTGTTAATAGTTTTTTATTTAAATATGGGTTGTTATACATGGTTGAAAAGAGAAAAAAATGCTATGTAAAAATCCATTTAAAATAAGAAAGTTGGTATCAATATCTTGGAAACCGCCATTTTGAATTTAATTTTGAGTTAATTTCTCTCTGTATTTTATAAAACCTAGTAACTTTTATATTAAACTTTTTTTTGTAAATTTTATAATTACAAAGTTATTTGAGATTAAAGAAAATAACGGTTTTCAGTTTTTTTACGATTACTTCGGAAGTATTCGGAATTTTAAATTTTTCTCAACGGAATCTGAAGCGGCACCTAAAACTGCAAAACATTGCCCATTTAATAAGAAAGATAACCATGTTAGCCTACTCAATTTGGGACACCCTGTATAATTATTTGAATTTTATATGGGTGAACAATTTTCCGATCGGTTAATTGTTTTATTAATCCAAAAAAATTGCGAGTTGGGGCCGACGTCCGCATGCGTCTTCGCATTTTATTCGAAGGCCTCTCGAGATTTTTATACGAAATGTCCTTTTCGAGATACACAACAATTCCACCACGATAAATCTCTTTAAATGTCTTGTTTTAGTTAGGTGTGCGTTTCTTTTTTTTTAGCAAAAAATAATATATAGCGTACAAGTGCGGCGGTTCGCTTTTTGTTCGATAAAAAGTCGTGTCACATTCATCGACCTTTTAGGCGACTAAAAAGGCGCATTGTTTGATGAAATTGCGAAAGACGAAGAGGGAGCGAACAGAACAATTTATAATTTTCTGCCATTTTAAGGTAATTACAAGTGTGCAATTGTCCCGCAATGATTTAGAGCCGCTGGTGTGCCATTCTCACGTAATCTCATTATTTATTCTTATTTTTTCCGATGCCCTTTTCGTATCTCGTAATGCGGGGGGAGATTAATCTTTCGTTTACCTTTGGAAAGATTAAAAATTTTAAGTATGTTTGGCGGGGGGGAAAAAATTATGTGCTGCGCTGTGCTGTGCGATTTTTTTTCTTCTAAAAAGTTGCTTAAACGATTGTTTATTTATAACTACTAAAATTAAATAATTTACAATTTGTTATTATTTAAAAATAATTAATTTATCCGGCCGCTATCGTGGATTGGATCCAAGTCAAATAATTGGGGACGTTCACGTAAACGCCATAAACGCCGGCCTGTCCACAGCCTTTGCCCCAAATTACGAGTCCAGCTACGACGTACGCGTTGTTGACCAGGCACACCAAAGGCGAGCCCCCGTCTTGCTAAAAATTGAAAAAAAATTAGAAATTTCGCAGAAAATAATAATTTAATTAAATTCAAACACTTGCGTTTTTATTTTTATTTTGGCGCGTTTAAAATTGTTTAAAAAAAAAACGCAGAGACCCCTATCTGCTCAAATTTAACGCTTTTTCGATTGCCGAAAGCACTATTTCAATGGGACCCTTCGTTTTTGAGAAATAAATTAATTCTGCTCCGCACATGTATAATTTTATTACTATTTAAAAGAAAATTAATATTTTAGAAAAAAATAAAGATAATCAACTGCGGTTTTGGGCAGATCAAAGAGGAAAATTTTTCCACATTGGGACCAATTTCCAAAAAAAAAATTTCATACGGCACAATAAAATATCTCCATGTCGAAAATCATTTTTTTTTTAATTTTTATTATTTAAAAGAAAATTAATATTTTAGAAACTAATAAAGATAATTAACTGCGGTTTTGGGCAGATCAAAGAGGAAAATTTTTCCACATTGGGACCAATTTCCAAAAAAAATTTCATACGGCACAATAAAATATCTCCATGTCGAAAATCATTTTTTTTTAAAATTTTTACTATTTAAAAGAAAATTAATATTTTAGAAACCAATAAAGATAATCAAATGCGGTTTTCGGCAGATCGAAGAAGAAAAATTTTTCCACAGTGCGACCAATTTCCAAAAATAAATTCCATACGGCACAATAAAATATCTCCATGTCAAAAAATGTTTTTTTTTTAAATTCCGAAATTGGACCTAAAACTGAATACGACATACCAGGGTTCTTCCAAAAGTTCTTCGAGAGCAAAATAAGTAAATTAGTTGTTTTGCTTACCGTACAGGCGTCCCTAGCCTGCTGTCCCCCCGCACAAATCTCCCCGACCGGATCCAAGTACATATTAACATTGCTTCCCAGCAAAAGGGGGTTGCTCATAGAGGCAAAACACGTGCTATAGCTCACAATGGCCACTTGTACCTGCTTTTGTTGAGCGGTCGGGGCATCGTTGACCGTAAAACCAGTTTGACCCCATCCAGACACCCAGCATCTAAAATCCAAAAGCGAAGAGGACCGTTAGGGCATGATCCATCTAATTAATCCCTTGACACACAATGACGTCTAGGAGACGTCAATAGTTTAGGGTGTCATTGTAGATTTTGACGTCTCTAAGACGTCAAAAACTGTATTTAATTTTATGTTCCGAAAAAGGTTTGTTTTCAACAATAATTTTGTTAAAAGGCACAAAATTGGCGATTTGGGAATTTTGTTATTAATATAATTTTGTAATATTTAATTGCGAATTGTCCAGAGAGTAAATTAATTCTTGTAAAGTGTGCTTAAGCCGAGTGTGCGCATTCGAGCTCAAAGTGGCACATTTCCGATCTCGGGAAAATGAAGCGCGCCGCTCCGCGTCGCGCTTCATTTGCTTCCCTCGCTCGAAAATGTGCCACTTTTCGCTCGAACGCGCACATCTTCGTATTTATTCAATTTGTTTAAATTACTTTTTGGATTTAAAAAGGAAATAGCAATGTATTCAAATAAAACGACATATGCGCAGTAGCATATAGTTTGATAACCACTGGTCTAGCTATACACAAGCGCAACATAGCGCGTTGTTATATTTAATTTAGTCGCGCCAAAGAAGTATTACTTCTAACGTGCGTACATAAGTACATGCACCGGTTTTTTACATAGAATGAAATTCAGTTTTAAACATTTAGCAAAATTATTAAAGTAAACTCGAAGAATAAATTATTTTAAGTTTTTAGACAACTCAAATTAAATAAATTAATAACTTGGAAAATTTTTAAAATATATTTAAGAACTTTAGAAATTTTTAATAATCAATTTTTTTGTATAACACAAATTGAATAAAACAAAACTTTATTCGGTAAATTTAAAAGGAAATTTTGATAAAAAAATTATTATGTATTTTCAGAAAACTCAAATAGAGTAAATACAGAATTTGTGGTTTTTCAAAAAACTTTGAAGATCATTAATTTACGCAAATAAAATTAATATTGGAGAAAACTCAATAAATAAATTATCTTAATTGTTCAGAAATATTAAATTTATAAAATTAAATACAGTCAAACCTCGATATGTCGAAGTTGAAGAGAACCTAAAAATAATTCGCGTTAACAAAAATTCGAGCTATCGATATAAAAATATTTTTTAGTTTATGTTTTTAAAATTTACTTATTGTTTTTTTTTTTCTTAATAATTTATTAGTGATTTCTTGCTAAAACCTAAATCTTGCATCTTGAACAAGTTGTAATTAGGCTTCATTTGTGGAATAATTAAATTTTTAAATATAAAAAAATATTTATATGTTATATATTATATGCATCAAAATTTTAGAATGACCTAGGTGGGGAATGTTAAAAAAAGATTAGGAACCACTGCTCTACATATTTCAAAATATTGTAAAACTATTAATTATTTATTTTATGTTATTTGTGTATGCTCATAACAGTTAAGTTGAGCCAAATTAATAGTTTTTTTCGGACTCATCAAATTCTGTTTTTTTTGTATGTCAAGGGGTTAAATACCCCACAGGGGTTATTTTTCGATCCCATAATTTTTTCCCATTACCCAGATCCGTACCTCCATATGCAAATCTACTTACGTTTGCCCCACGAACGATTGCCCTTGCGTCGGCAGACATGCGGTGTTCACGAACTGCTGGGGCAAGGGGGCCACCGGCGCGCTCAGAGTCAAAATGGCTATGTCGTTGAACAAGGTGGCGGCGTTGTAATTGGGGTGCGGCGTCACCGCCGCCACCGCATACCTTGTGCCCAGCTGTGCGGGACTGTTCACTCCCATGTACACCCCCAAAGCTGCCGGGGTGGCCCTGCGCGTCAAAATGTCAAAATCTTCGATTTTCTCAAAATTAACGCATATCTACCGGTTTCCCACGACCTTATGGGCCGCCGTCAGGACCATGTTGGCCGTGACGAGAACCCCGCTTCCCGCATATCCTGTTTGATTTACGATGAAAGCTTGCCAAGGGTAGGCACCTGGGGTGGAAAAGCCATCTGCCGTGTTTATATTCGTCACGTTTCTCAGGCCGCAGGTAGTGGCCGGTGGGGTCGTTATCGGACAAAGGACCTGGCCCGCCGGACACGGGTTGCTCGTACCCTAATTACAAAATTTTCAGTCCGGGGGTTGTGCGAAATTAAAAAAAAATACTCACAGGAGTGACGATTCGGATGTCGATCCCGTTGTTGACGGGAGTGGGACAGGTTCCGGCGGGAACGCACGTGAAACCGGGCGGTATTTGGCCCAGCGCCCCCTTCAAAATAACCAGCACCCCCAAAACCCGAACGGTCCACATTTTACTGCCGAAACTGTCTGAAGATCACTGATCAAAATTTTAACGATTTATTAAATAAATATATTTACTTAGATTTTTCCCCACGCCAGCTTTTGTGCAAAAAATTGCTTTGGCATTGCTCTCTCCGGTGCTTTCCCACTTTGTGGAAGAAACTCAGCGTAAACGGGAAATGTGCAATAAACATTATGGACTAATGGAAGGTTGTTAATTGAAACTAAAAAACACTTCGATTTTTGTGTTGGGAATTTAACCAACCGACGCCGATTCGAAGGGCGTTTCGCCGCGGAAAATCCTTTTATGTAATTTGTAATTTTTTTTTCAAGTCGCACGTTCGGCGTATCTTTCTGTGTCAATGGTGTGTAATTCGTTTGATGACCTCTGTTCGGGAAAAAAAAAGTCGATTACAATTAGATTAATTGGTTTGCTCGCAACACACAAAAAAAAAATTATTAATAAGCGAAGCGTGGCGCCGAGTGTCCTTTCTTGGCCCGAATCTGGGCCAGATTGCTCTTTCGCAATTGTTAAAAGGGATGACTTGTGTTGAAAAATCTTCAAGCTCTATTTCTTACGTTAATTGTTTAAGTATTTCGTTCTTTGCTTTTTTTTTTAATGGTAATGAAAAAGGTATGGCAAAATGATGTGTTAACCTTCCGCATACTAGGTGACTAAATGTCACATGCCGTACTAGGTGGGGTTTGCCATACCCCGAAAATAAAATAAAATCCACAAAATTGTACTTTATGACAGTTCAATGATAAGAAATATATTTTAATAATTATTACTGAATATGTTTAAGTAAAACACATTGTATCTTCTCGCTCCCTTCCACTCATTGCTATGGTAAATACGTTTTTCGAATATAAAATCGATATTGACTAAATTAAATTAAAATTTTTGATTTGAAGGAGCTTATGGTAAATTACATTAATGTAATAAATACGAGGATGTGCGCATTCGAGCGAAAAGTGGCACATTTCCGAGCGAGGGAGGCAAATGAAGCGCGACGCGGGCGGGGCGCTCATTTTCCGAGATCGGAATGTGCCACTGAGCTCGAATGCACACTCGATTTTAAGCACCATTCACAAAATTTAGGCTAATAAATTATACAAAAAAGCTAAATAAATCATTTAATCGTTTTCTCTCACTCGCACCTACCAAATTCTCCTATCTTTTCGCTCACTTCCACTCATTGCTATGGTAAATACGTTTCTTGAACATAAAATTCATATTTACTTTTAATTTTTTGATTGGAAAGCGAAAAGATTAATTAAGGCGAATCGATAAATACGAGGATGTGCGCGTTCGAGCGAAAAGTGGCACATTTCCGAGCGAGGGAGGCAAATGAAGCGCGACGCGGAGCGGCGCTTCATTTTCCCGAGATCGGAATGTGCCACTTTGAGCTCGAATGTGCACACTCGATTTTAAGCACCATTCACAAAATTTAGGCTAATAAATTATTCAAAAAAGCTGAATAAATCATTTAATCGTTTTCTCTCACTCGCACCTACCAAATTCTCCTATCTTTTCGCTCACTTCCACTCATTGCTATGGTAAATACGTTTCTTGAACATAAAATTCATATTTACTTTTAATTTTTTGATTGGAAAGCGAAAAGATTAATTAAGGCGAATCGATAAATACGAGGATGTGCGCGTTCGAGCGAAAAGTGGCACATTTCCGAACGAGGGAGGCAAATGAAGCGCGACGCGGAGCGGCGCGCTTCATTTTCCCGAGATCGGAATGTGCCACTTTGAGCTCGAATGCGCACACTCGGTTTTAAGCACGATTACGAAGCATCCCGTTTTAACAAAAAAAAAATTGGTCACGTTAGTTATACGCCACCTCGTACACGGAGGGTTAAATACATTGTTGCTGTTGAAGTTATACTTCTGCCCCCCGAGTCACTTTTTTTTGATTTTTATAAAACACCAGGCTCGGCGATTTAGTTGCTTAGTAATCAATTTTCGGCTTATCCCAACGGCCTTACTAATTTTTTTGAGATAGATCTAGGATTTAATAACTACCTCCAAAAAATTTCGGAACGATGAAAGAGCCCTAATGCCTTTTAACTAATTTTAACTTCGCTTTCGTGCGCTTTCTCTAATTTTTAATGTGGAACTTTGTAATTTACATATTTGTTCGAGAAAAAAATTCCGGAGGCTCGTTTCGAGTTTGAAAAAAATTTTTTTTTGGTAGTTCTCACAAGATTAGATGTCTTTTAGCAAAAAAAAACCGAACGGCGATTAGTGGGTAATGCGGACTCGAGCAATTAGGCCGAATGGACCGTAATCAAAACGAGCAAAGTCGCTATTAAAATCTAATATTAACGGTTTAAATAAGATTCTCGGTTTATGTAGGTTAAGTAATAGGAATTTTTGTGTTTTTACGAGTTCGCTTTGTTCTTCGATGCGAGGGGGTGATTTACGACGGTTTTTCTTCGAACGGAACCAATTAGAAATAATTAAAATAGCACGTTGGGCGTATTGGAAATAAAATAATTATTGAACGAAAGCAAAAGTAATGCAATTCGCAATCGCTGGTGCGCCCTCTGTAAATCGCGGTACAGTGGAACCTGGAAAACTCGAATTTCAAAGAGAATGCGAAAAATTTCGAGTTAATGCGTTTTCAGCTTGGCGAATACTGAAAACTCTATTTTTAATTACCTTTAACTATTTTCAATTTTTTTTTCTCCTTGAAAAAGACTAAAAGAAAGTTTATTACATATAAAACGAGTCCTCCAATTGAAAAATACCGCATCCGATCAAAAAAATTAGAAAGTAGGCTTAAATAAACGTGTGGGTACTATATGTATTAATTTTTCGAGAACATAATTAAAACTTATCGAACTATTCTCTCTGAAAATATCTCAAAAAGACTTATTTTTAAATTCACAAACTTTCGCTTATAACGCAACCACTGGAAAGGTTTTTGAACCTGATACTACGAGTTACGAAAATCTAAAAATCAATACTTTGTCGGCTTCGTGAAAAATCGATACATAAACTCCGCCCCTTTACTTAAAGCAAATGTGCCTTAACGTATAGGCAGCTTCAATACAACGTGCTTTGAATGTAATATATGTGCTTTAAAGAAAAACTAGAAAAGTTAAATTATACATGTTTTTAAAATATTTTTTAAATGACTAATATATTACTTAAAAATTGAAAATGGAAATATTTGTTTATTTAATTGAATTTTTTATTTCCACTCTTATAAATTAATTTAAACTAATATGTATTACTTTTTCTAGAACATAATTAAAACTTATCAAACTATTCTCTATGAAAATATCTCAAAAAAGACTTATTTTTAAATTCATAAACTTACGCTTATAACGCAAGCACTGTAAATGTTTTTGAACCTGGTACTACCAGTTACGAAAATCTAAAAATCAATACTTTGCAGACTTCGGGAAAAATCAATACTTTGTCGGGTTCGTGAAAAATCAATACATAAACTCCGCCCCTTTACTTAAAGCAAATGCGCCTTAACTTATAGGCAGCTTCAATACAACGTGCTTTGAATGTAACATATGTGCTTCAAAGAAAAATTACAAAATTTAAATTATACAAGTCTTTAAAATATTTTTTAATGACAAATAAATTTATTAATATTAATATCTTCTAGAGCAATAAATAAATACAGTGAAACCTCGATAACTCGAATTTTTGATAACTCGAATTATTTTTAGTTTTCCTTCAACTTCGACTTATCGAGGTTCCACTGTATATTCTTTTAGAAGGGCGCCCCAAAAAAATTACAACCCGTAAACGGAGTCGCAGTATAAAAAAAGATTGGGAACCCCTGTATTTACGGGAAATCCCTCGATTGCATTGTACGTCATTTGTATTTTGTTCTTCCAAGTTGGCACGTCCATTCTTTTTTGACGACCACTGTACCAACAATAATTCTTTCAATTAGCTTAAGACGCTATATTCAAGAGGCATTCTAATAAATGCTCTTCGGCCAGAAGCGGGACGGGCAATGCACGCGCACAAAGGCTCGCCTCGATTCCATTTCGGTCCTTCGGCATTTCACGATTAATTACATTATAAACTCGGACGTAATTAAAAGATGTTGGCGCTTCGTCCGGACGAATAAAATTCAATGACATATTCAATTTCGTTAAATAAATTTGAACGCTAACGACCCGCTACTTGTCTTATTATTAAAAATTAATCGAAATTCGAGAGGTCCATAATTTATATTATTGTAAACGGCCATCCCAACAAATTGCCCCGTTTACCCCCTTTAAATATCTCAAGGCCCAAATTAAAAACGTGGTCCGTATTATTTTTTTTTATGATGTCCTCGAGAGTGTGAATAGTCGAAGAGCTTTATTTGCAGAGTGCAAGGAAGGTCGCCGGCGTGGTTATTTATATTATTAAAGTGACAAACTAAATTGAGTTAATCAGTATGAGAAAATCAAGTTAATTGTTAATAATTCGTCGAGTATTTAGCATAATACGAAGCGTCGAGTGTGATGCGAGATGCAATTATAGGACTAATAATTGTTAAAGTGTCTCTTATGTTATTAGATTTATTGTTGAATGTCTTTTTAATTATTTTGTTGTGCTTGGCTTACAATTGCTTTTAATTTGTTGTTAATGAATGTTTACGATGCAATTAACCCTTTGTGTGGGTTATTATGTTCGATTTTTAAAGGAGTCGAATCGTAAAAAACAACCCTTGTTTTGCTTTAAGGGAAATTGTTGGGTTAGGTTCTTTGCGGGTTACTTAGATTTTTTTGATTATTTTTCCAGCTTATTTTGATTTGTAATAAATTATTTTTTAGCATAATTTTAATCGGATTCGCGTTTTTTAAATATTGGGTATTTTAAGTTTTGATTTTCGGTGTGATTTTTTTAGATAAGGTGTCCTGTTTTAAAACTAAGGGTGAAATTAATAAAGCAGGTTTTCGTGGGGGTCCAATATATGTTTCTGAACTCATAGTTTTTGTAAATAATTTGGGGGTCAACGAATTTTAAGCAAAAAATGTTTTACTTTGATTAGAAGTGGAAAATTCACATATGAGGTTACAAAAATATTTGTTACGTCCCTGTTGGGCTACTCAGAATTTTTTAATTATTTTTCTGGTTTATTAGGAAAGCTAATAAATCATTTTTGAGAACAATTGTAATCGAATTTGCAATTTTGAAAAATTGGATGTTTTTGGTATCGATTTTATATGTGATTTTGCATAATAACATCTACTATTTTCAAAGCAGGGGTAACATAAATTATTTTAGTGTTTGGGGGTCTAATATACATTTCTTGACCCATGGTTTTTATAAATAATTTGGGGGTGATGAATTTTAGGAAAAAACGTTTTACTTTGATTTGAACTGGGAAGTTCACATAGGAGGGCACAAAAATATTTGTTACGTCCCTGTTGGGCTCCTTAGAATTTTTAAATTATTTTTCTGCTTGATTAGGAAATCTAATAAATAATTTTTGAGAATACTTTCAATCGGGGTTGCGTTTTTCAAAAATTGAATATTTCTGCTGTTATTATTATTAATAATAGTTATCGTTTTAAAAGCAGGGCGAACAACAATATGTATTTGTATAAATTATTAATTTGCCTTAGTTTAAATGCAGAATTAAAATAAACTCCCTTTAAAATCCAAAGTTGGCTTAGACATTTGTTAGGCCCCTGTCCGTCAGAGGGTGCGCGGTTGCTGTCAATCGAAGGTTATGCCTTAAAATCGTGTAATTATTTTAACATATTTAATTATGTTATAATTGTTTAAATGAACTGTAAATGTGTGAAAAGTGTAATTAAATAGTGTTGTTTCGACTGATGATAAAAGACATTTGGTAACTAATCTTTTTAATAGCTATTCGGTTAATCATTTTTTATACATGGGTTTCCCATAAGCCAGATTTTGTAGACTTTTTGTAAATTATTTTCGATTTTCAGCACCCTTCGACTTAGGGGATGAAAAATAATCAATTTGAAGTGAATCTACACAATATGTGTACAATATTTCTTGGCAAATATAAGAATACCATTATCGAAAATAATTAGATGTCAATCGAAGGTTATCCTTCCAACTCTTCTCATGATTTTAACATATTTAATTATGTTGTAATTGTTTAAATGTTCTGTAAAGTCGCGAAAAGTGTAATTACAATGTGTAGTTTCGACTGATCACAAAATGCATTTGCTACCTATTCTTTTTAATAGGTATTCAGTTATCGTTTTTTCTACATGGGTTTCTCGAGGGTACAATGATGTTTAGCGAATTTATATACTTTTTTGAAATCATTTTCGATATTGACCTAGGGAATGAAACACGTTATTTCTTTATATATTGGTGCCGATTTGGGGCCCAACGAATTTTAAGAAAAAACTTTTTACTTTGATTTGAACTGGGATGTTCACATACGAGGGTACAAAAATATTTGTTACGTCCCTGTTGGGCCACTTAGAATTTTTTAATTATTTTTCTGGTCTATTAGGAAACTTAATAAATTCTTTTTGAGAACAATTGCAATCGAATTGGCAATTTTCAAAAACTGTATATTTCTGCTGTTATTATTATTAATAATAGTTATCGTTTTAAATGCAGGGGGAACAATATGCATTTGTATAAATTATTAATTTGTCTTAGTTTAAATGAAGAATTAAAATAAACTTCCTTTAAAATTCAAAGTTGGCTTAGAAATTTGTTAAGCCGCTGTCCGTCAGAGGGTGCGTGGTTGCTGTCAATCAAAGGTTATGCCTTAAAATCGTGTAATTATTTTAACATATTTAATTATGTTATAATTGTTTAAATGAACTGTAAATTTGTGAAAAGTGTAATTAAATAGTGTTGTTTCGACTTATGATAAAAGACATTTGGTAACTATTCTTTTTAATAGCTATTCGATTAATCATTTTTTATACATGGGTTTTCCATAAGCCAGATTTTTTAGATTTTTTGTAAATTATTTTCGATATTCAGCACCCATTGTCATAGGGGATGAAAAAGAATCAATTCGAAGTGAATCTACACAATATTTGTACAATATTTTTTGGCAAATATTAGAATACCATTATAGAAAATAATTAGATGTCAAATGAAGGTTATCGTTCAAGCTCCTATCATTATTTTAACATATTTAATTATGTTGTAATGGTTCAAATGTTCTGTAAAGTCGCGAAAAGTGTAATTACAATGTGTAGTTTCGACTGATCATAAAAGGAATTTGCTACCTATTCTTTTTAATAGGTATTCAGTTAATCGTTTTTTCTACATGGGTTTCTCGAGGGTATTGATGTTTATCGAATTTGTATACTTTTTTGAAATTATTGTCGATATTGATCTAGGGAATGAAAAATGTTATTTCTTTATACATTAGTGCAGATTTGGGGCCCAGCGAATTTTAAGAAAAAACTTTTTACTTTGATCGGAGCACCAAATTTCACATGCGAGGCCTTGTTTTAACTATTTTATTTTACAAAGGGGTTACAAATACATTTCTTTATATGGTAAATTGTTTAAATTATTGTGAGTAAAATACTTATGGGCTAATCAACCCCCATTTTGATTTTCACATCAGTAATTAATAATAATTAGCTAGTTAAGTGTAACAAAAATGTAAAAAAAAAATACAGACACTAATAACAATTTATTCTTTGTTCCAGGTGAGTGCTCATTGTGTCCTTATGGAAACCAAATACTTCATCACGCTTAAAATGGTGAGTTTTTTGTCATCTCTTTTTTTTTCGATCTTTCTTTCTTCGTACTTTGACTAACTGTATTTTGCTTCGGATCCAAATGCAAACACACAACTCATTGAATTTAATGGCATCTAAAAGTGTGCTCTAATTTGTGTTTAAAAAAAAGGAAACTGTTTTTATCCACATTAATTACATTTTGGCTTGTCGAAGACACAAATAGGGGGTGTGCATTTAAGCGTATTCTCGTCCGATTTTAATTTTTAATGGCGCTCGTATTCAAATTTCGATCCTTAATCCCGTTACTGATTGGCAGATGGATTTATTTCGAATTTTCGAGAAGTTAATCTGACAAGACGATATTACTCCGAGTTCCTTTTTAATCTGACGGAAGCTCCCAAAGCAACGACAGCTTATTTCGGATTTTAATGAGTTTTTCTCTCTCGTTAATTATGACAAATTGTTCCTCCCAAAAATGCACGTTATTTATTTTAACCAGAAAAAAAAACTTGTACGTAAATAGCGACGTTTTTTCGTTTCGTCCTTTTTCCCAGGCTCGACGCACAAATTTTAATCAGTGGCGTGCGACGAAACGTACAACTTGATTAGCGCAACTTAATTAGATATTAATAACAAATAAATGGGCAAAGTGTATTTGTCTTAAGGTTAACAGTTTATCTGAAAGCTTGCCAATAAACGTGTTGTTTAGTATTAATGGTCGCTGCTGGGTGTTTATTAAATTCTTGCTAGTTAGGTTGCAAACTGCAATTGCAGCTGCCGCAATAAATACGACCGCTTTTCGCTTTTTTTCGAAAATCGCCTCGTACCCACACTTTGGGAGCCGCCGTATTAGACGGTACAGTAAAACCTCAATTATCCGGACCTCGGTCATACGGATTCGCGATTATCCGGATTGCCAACCGCGTTCGAACTGGTCGCGAAAATTAAACCTTGGTATTTCTTACTATTTTGTCATTTTGTATTTCGAACTAAACAGTGTTTTTTTGCTTTGTTGATTTTATGATAATGTGCGACTGTTCTATTTAGTGATTAATATTTGTTCCTTTTTTTATACCTAACAATTTGACCAAAGTTTTTTTTGTTAAAACGGGACGCTTTGTAATCGTGCTTAAAACCGAGTGTGCGCATTCGAGCTCAAAGTGGCACATTCCGATCTCGGGAAAATGAAGCGCGCCGCTCCGCGTCGCGCTTCATTTGCCTCCCTCGCTCGGAAATGTGCCACTTTTCGCTCGAACGCGCACATCCTCGTACTTATTCGATTTGTCTACTTTATCCTTAACTTTTTCAAATCCAAAAATTCAATTTCGTGTGATAAATATCGATTTTATGTTGGAAAAATATATTTACCATAGCAATGAGTGGAAGAGAGCGAAAAGATACGACAAACTCGTCAGTGCGAGCGAGAAGAAACGATTAAAATTATTCAATTGCTTTTTGCTCTAACTAATTGGCCTAAACTATTGTGAATCGTGCTTAAAACCGAGTGTGCGTTCGAGCTCAAGTGGCACATTCCGATCTCGGGAAAATGAAGCGCGCCGCTCCGCGCCGCGCTTCATTTGCCTCCCTCGCTCGGAAATGTGCCACTTTTCGCTCAAACGCGCACATCCTCGTATTTATTGGATTTGCCTATATTATTATCTTATTCTTCGATTCAAAAAATTAAAAGTCGAATAAATTAGATTTATTTTTTGTTTGAAAAAGGTTAGATATTTTATTTTTTTTGATAAGTTATCGTGGCGCCCTTCCGCACGCCTAATTGCAGCTAGCTTGATAAAAATATGTTCAGGTGTACTTTTGAATGTATACTAATTCGCATTTTTGATTAATTAAAATTGTATATGAGTCAAATTTTCTGAAGTAGGCACTAAAAATCAATTAGTTGATTTTTAACAAATGATTGATTTTAACAAATTGAATAAATACGAAGATGTGCGCATTCGAGCGAAAAGTGGCACATTTCCGAGCGAGGGAGGCAAATGAAGCGCGACGCGGAGCGGCGCGCTTCATTTTCCCGAGATCGGAATGTGCCACTTTGAGCTCGAACGTGCACACTCGGTTTTAAGCACTATTCACAAAAAATTAGACGAAAAACCACTAGAACAATTTTAATCGTTTCCTCTCACTCGTATCGACTCGTTTGTCGTATCTTTTCGCTCTCTTCCACTCATTTGTTATGGCAAAAATGTTTTTCTAACAGAAAATCGATATTTACTAAAATTAATCATAACGTTAACGTCCAATATATTCTTACAAAATTTGTTCTTTCAATCAACATCCGCAAAACGACTCGCAATCAGATTACCAAAGGGAAATGCATGGTATATTTCGATCACGACCCGAAGTGACACACCATTCGTTACGTGCAATTGCAAAACGGCAATCACAAGATTAATCCATAATGTTATTTATTGTTTATTACTTTGAGCTACCGTATCTTGTTGGCTTTCTATTAAAAATAAGCGTGGGTCGTACGTTGCATTACAATCACTTTCCATTTTTCTCGTTGCCTCCAAGAATTTATTGCGATAACGTCGCCCGCAAACGAAAAACAAAGCACTCGGTACAAAGATCGAACGTTTTCCAAAAAAAATAGATCTTAATCGTTTCGGCAGCGAAAATTCAATTCGTCCAATTTATTAATGGCAGACGTTCTTCGCGCAGAAGAAGAACTCCAAAAACCATAAATTACAATCTGTTAAAATATTTCAACGCTTCGTGCCATGGTGGACCGCAGATATGATTAATATGCCTCTAAATATATTATACATACGCCGTAATCAAAGAATGAAAAATTAGTCTAACAATTTTCTAAACACTTCGAGCCACACCTCCGTCGATCATTAAAACCGCTTTTAATCTGCGCAATTGGCATTTTCGGTTTTGCAATTTCGCAAAAGAGCCGTTACGTGTGTACGTCGGTAGCACGTTTGCCAACTTAATTGCTCGCCGATTTCTATTTATGATTTGTTATCCCTTTGTCTTTCGTGCCACTCAAAATCGGCCTTGATCCCGATATTTAAATGCAGCCGGCCGTTTGTTAACGCTCCCGAATGTTATTAATGTGCATATTACATGCCCGTGTGCAATTCCCTTTAATTGGCACGGCGAGCCTACGCAAATGCACTATATCAAAATCCTCGTTGTCCCGCTCGCGAGTGCCCTTTTTTTTGTAATTTTCGATCCCTTCGTTGATTATTTATCGTCCGAACGAAAAAAATTCCAATTCTATCCAAATAGAAGTTTATTAATTTTTTTTTCACGAGATAAATTAATTTTTGATTAAACATTTAAAACGTCATAATTAACCCTAATGTCGGCCGTAATTAATCAAAAATGAGTCGCGGTCACAATTTTTTATGCGAGATTAAATTCGTTCCACTTGGATTTTTCTAAGTATAACAAATGTCTTATTAGATGGGATGTTTTCTTTCATGGTTCGTTATGTCAAAAAAGCCTCTTCAAAGTTTGAAAAGGAAATTGTTTAAAAATAATTATCGGGAGTCTTGTTTCAATTAAATTTTTTCAAAGGTTTTCGTACGATTCGAAGGAGATTGTATTAGAAATTGGTGTTTTAATGTTTTTTTTTTTAATTTTTTGAGCGAATTAAATATAATTTTCTCACAGTAGATGTGTTTTAATTTGGTGAAAACTGTGTTTTATTATTCCTAATTGTTTTTGAGAAATTAATTTTTTTTCGGAGCGAAAAACCTGAAAATCTTTGAAAATGTACAAGTCAAAGTCACAAATTGTTCGTTGCAAGGAAACAAAAGGTCCGATTAAAAAAAGGTCTTCGTCAGCCGATAATAGACTAAATTTGAGTAGATACGGGTCCGAGCGATTTTTTTTAAACACCCTATACAAATTTTCAAGCCCGCCCAATTTAAAATCGGAATTGAGTAGTCACAAAGCCGCCATTTTGTCGTTTCTCGAAGAAATCGTTTCAAAATTGCAGATAAATTACTAAATCTTATTTGTTTTAATCTGAAAAAAATCGTATTCAATTATCTTAATCGGTTTTCCAAAAATTAATTTTTTTAGTAATTTAAATAAAAATTTGACTGAAAATTGTCGAAAAAATACACATCAGCCCCACAAATTGTCGATTGCAAGAAAACAAAAAGTTTGATTCAAAAAAGGTCTTCGTCAGTCGATAATAGAGTAAATTTGACGAGATACGGGTCCGAGCAATTTTTTTTTAAAACATCCCTTACATTATTTTCAAGCGCGCCAAATTTAAATTCGAAATTGAGTAGTCACAAAGCCGCCATTTTGTCGTTGCTCGAAGAAATCGTTTAAAAATTGCAGATAAATTACCAAATCTTCCATGTTTTAATTAGAAAAAAATCTCGTTCGATTCCCTTAATCAGTTTTCCAGAAATTATTCTTTTTTTAGTAATTTTAACAAAATTCAATAACAAATCACAGACCATACTCAAAAATTGTTAATTGCAAGAAAACGAGAAGTTTGATTAAAATGGGATTTTCGCACAATCAAAAAAGAACTAGATTTAGAGCGAAAGAATTGAAACGATTTTTTTTAACACCATCTTTTACGCGTTTTTCGAGCGCTCAAACCTCGCAGTAGTTAAAATCGTTCTCTCTGTTTTAAAAAAAAACACTCACGCAATCTCTTTGTTCGTTGCTTTAACATTCTTTGTGCTTTACAAGAAATTCTAAGCAATCAGCTTACAAATAACATTCCGTACAACAAACAAGAAGTAAGTAAAACATTGATCAACATCTCTTCTACCGAGAAAACTGTTGCGAATTACGAGCGCCGCACACATCCAGCGATTCTTTTCTCTTCGACGCGATAAAACAACGAATTTTGTAAATTGGAGAACGAGACTCGAAGAAAAAACGACCGGCTAGAAGTCATACTTCTTTGGCGCGACTTAATTAATTTCGATCGTTGCCTCTCGCTCGCATTCGCGCGATTTTCGTATCTTTTCGCCCTCTTCCACTCATTTGCTATGGTAAAAGCGTTTTTCTAACATAAAATCGATATTTACTAAACCGAATTAACAATTTATAATTCAACCTTCGACTGTCGAATTTCCGTTAGTTGTGCGCGCAAAAAGTTTCGCTCTCGGCGCGCCTCAAGAAGTACAACTTCAAAAAAAAAAAAAAAAAGGGCAAATTTAATGGGACCGTTTGTAATTGTATATCGCGAGTGAGATGCACGGTCGGAGTTTTGACATAACGGAGCTGATTTCATCTCGATTCTTTTTATTCGAAGTATTGTGTGTTTCTACCTACCAATACCTATTATCCGGCTATATGGCACGGTTCTACAACCATCATTATACGGCTATCGGTTGACCCCAACCCATGTATGTCAGATTTTATGGTCGCCATTGTACGGAAATTTTATACACGACATAATACGTTACAAAAATACAACTTTACTATTAGGTTGACGCAAAGTCACGACTCGTTAAAGGTGTCCCACTGCTCGTTAACATCTTCCGAAAACAATCCCTACGAGAGGTTAATTAAAAGAAACAAAAAAAAAAAGAGCTTCAATTTAAAAGCAATAATTATAATCTTCGACTAAAAGGCGCACACACACGCACCATTAATCACTTTCTCTACATAAATAAAGGGGGGCCTTTCGATTACGACGAGATTGTAAATATTTTATAATGGGCCGCCCAAATCGTGTACACTTGCAGAGGGAAAAAAAAAAATTAATAAGTACAGTGGAAACTCGGTTATCGGGACTAATTATTGTTGCAGCTCATTCGGATAATCGAAAATTCGGTTAATTGAATTTATAGAAAAAAAACTGTTTTGAAACTTCGAGCAGATCGAGTTATATCGAAACAGCGTTAATTGAGGAAGCGTTAAACGAGGTCTTACTGTAACTCAAATTTGGTCATTATAGTGAATGATGCGTAAAACCGAGTGTGCACATTCGAGCTCAAAGTGGCACATTTCCGATCTCGGGAAAATGAAGCGCGCCGCTCCGCGTCGCGCTTCATTTGCCTCCCTCGCTCGGAAATGTGCCACTTTTCGCTCGAACGCGCACATCCTCGTCTTTATCGGATTCAACTTTAAACATATTTAGCATAGCAATAATATTTAAAAGATATTGACGTTAACATTATGATTCATTTTAAATTTAGTTTAATTATTATCGATTTTCTGTTAGAAAAACGTTTTCACCATAGCAAATGAGAGGAAGAGAGCGAAAAGATACGACAAGCGCGTCGATACGAGTGAGAGGGAACGATTAAAATTGTTCTACTGATTATTCGTCTTAAATTCGGATTAAATTATTACGAATCGCGCTTAAAACCGAGTGTGCGCATTCGAGCTTAAAGTGGCACATTTCCGATCTCGGGAAAATGAAGCGCGCCGCTCCGCGTCGCGCTTCATTTGCCTCCCTCGCTCGAAAATGTGCCACTTTTCGCTCGAACGCGCACATCCTCGTATTTATCGGATTCAACTTTAAACATATTTAGCACAGCAATAATATTTAAAAGATATTGGACGTTAACATTATGATTCATTTTAAATTTAGTTTAATTATTATCGATTTTCTGTTAGAAAAACGTTTTCACCATAGCAAATGAGAGGAAGAGAGCGAAAAGATACGACAAGCGCGTCGATACGAGTGAGAGGGAACGATTAATATTGTTCTACTGATTATTCGTCTTAAATTCGGCTTAAATTATAACGAATCGCGCTTAAAACCGAGTGTGCGCATTCGAGCTCAAAGTGGCACATTCCGATCTCGGGAAAATGAAGCGCGCCGCTCCGCGTCGCGCTTCATTTGCCTCCCTCGCTCGGAAATGTGCCACTTTTCGCTCGAACGCGCACATCCTCGTCTTTATCGGATTCAACTTTAAACATATTTAGCATAGCAATAATATTTAAAAGATATTGGACGTTAACATTATGATTCATTTTAAATTTAGTTTAATTATTATCGATTTTCTGTTAGAAAAACGTTTTCACCATAGCATATGAGAGGAAGAGAGCGAAAAGATACGACAAGCGCGTCGATACGAGTGAGAGGGAACGATTAATATTGTTCTACTGATTATTCGTCTTAAATTCGGCTTAAATTATTGCGAATCGCGCTTAAAACCGAGTGTGCGCATTCGAGCTCAAAGTGGCACATTTCCGATCTCGGAATGAGCGCGCCGCCCGCGTCGCGCTTCATTTGCCTCCCTCGCTCGAAAATGTGCCACTTTTCGCTCGAACGCGCACATCCTCGTCTTTATCGGATTCAACTTTAAACATATTTAGCATAGCAATAATATTTAAAAGATATTGACGTTAACATTATGATTCATTTTAAATTTAGTTTAATTATTATCGATTTTCTGTTAGAAAACGTTTTCACCATAGCAAATGAGAGGAAGAGAGCGAAAAGATACGACAAGCGCGTCGATACGAGTGAGAGGAACGATTAAAATTGTTCTACTGATTATTCGTCTTAAATTCGGCTTAAATTATTGCGAATCGCGCTTAAAACCGAGTGTGCGCATTCGAGCTCAAGTGGCACATTCCGATCTCGGAATGAAGCGCGCCGCCCGCGTCGCGCTTCATTTGCCTCCCTCGCTCGGAAATGTGCCACTTTCGCTCGAACGCGCACATCCTCGTCTTTATCGGATTCAACTTTAAACATATTTAGCACAGCAATAATATTTAAAAGATATTGGACGTTAACATTATGATTCATTTTAAATTTAGTTTAATTATTATCGATTTTCTGTTAGAAAACGTTTTCACCATAGCAAATGAGAGGAAGAGAGCGAAAAGATACGACAAGCGCGTCGATACGAGTGAGAGGAACGATTAAAATTGTTCTACTGATTATTCGTCTTAAATTCGGATTAAATTATTACGAATCGCGCTTAAAACCGAGTGTGCGCATTCGAGTTAGTGGCACATTTCCGATCTCGGAATGAAGCGCGCCGCCCGCGTCGCGCTTCATTTGCCTCCTCGCTCGAAATGTGCCACTTTTCGCTCGAACGCGCACATCCTCGTATTTATCGGATTCAACTTTAAACATATTTAGCACAGCAATAATATTTAAAAGATATTGGACGTTAACATTATGATTCATTTTAAATTTAGTTTAATTATTATCGATTTTCTGTTAGAAAAACGTTTTCACCATAGCAAATGAGAGGAAGAGAGCGAAAAGATACGACAAACACGTCGATACGAGTGAGAGGGAACGATTAATATTGTTCTACTGATTATTCGTCTTAAATTCGGCTTAAATTATAACGAATCGCGCTTAAAACCGAGTGTGCGCATTCGAGCTCAAGTGGCACATTCCGATCTCGGAATGAAGCGCGCCGCCCGCGTCGCGCTTCATTTGCCTCCTCGCTCGGAAATGTGCCACTTTTCGCTCGAACGCGCACATCCTCGTCTTTATCGGATTCAACTTTAAACATATTTAGCATAGCAATAATATTTAAAAGATATTGGACGTTAACATTATGATTCATTTTAAATTTAGTTTAATTATTATCGATTTTCTGTTAGAAAACGTTTTCACCATAGCAATGAGAGGAAGAGAGCGAAAAGATACGACAAGCGCGTCGATACGAGTGAGAGGGAACGATTAATATTGTTCTACTGATTATTCGTCTTAAATTCGGCTTAAATTATTGCGAATCGCGCTTAAAACCGAGTGTGCGCATTCGAGCTCAAAGTGGCACATTTCCGATCTCGGAAAAGAAGCGCGCCGCCCGCGTCGCGCTTCATTTGCCTCCTCGCTCGAAAATGTGCCACTTTTCGCTCGAACGCGCACATCCTCGTCTTTATCGGATTCAACTTTAAACATATTTAGCATAGCAATAATATTTAAAAGATATTGGACGTTAACATTATGATTCATTTTAAATTTAGTTTAATTATTATCGATTTTCTGTTAGAAAAACGTTTTCACCATAGCAAATGAGAGGAAGAGAGCGAAAAGATACGACAAGCGCGTCGATACGAGTGAGAGGGAACGATTAAAATTGTTCTACTGATTATTCGTCTTAAATTCGGCTTAAATTATTGCGAATCGCGCTTAAAACCGAGTGTGCGCATTCGAGCTCAAATGGCACATTCCGATCTCGGAATGAAGCGCGCGCCCGCGTCGCGCTTCATTTGCCTCCTCGCTCGGAAATGTGCCACTTTCGCTCGAACGCGCACATCCTCGTCTTTATCGGATTCAACTTTAAACATATTTAGCACAGCAATAATATTTAAAAGATATTGGACGTTAACATTATGATTCATTTTAAATTTAGTTTAATTATTATCGATTTTCTGTTAGAAAAACGTTTTCACCATAGCAAATGAGAGGAAGAGAGCGAAAAGATACGACAAGCGCGTCGATACGAGTGAGAGGGAACGATTAAAATTGTTCTACTGATTATTCGTCTTAAATTCGGCTTAAATTATTGCGAATCGCGCTTAAAACCGAGTGTGCGCATTCGAGCTCAAAGTGGCACATTCCGATCTCGGGAAAATGAAGCGCGCCGCTCCGCGTCGCGCTTCATTTGCCTCCCTCGCTCGGAAATGTGCCACTTTTCGCTCGAACGCGCACATCCTCGTCTTTATCGGATTCAACTTTAAACATATTTAGCACAGCAATAATATTTAAAAGATATTGGACGTTAACATTATGATTCATTTTAAATTTAGTTTAATTATTATCGATTTTCTGTTAGAAAAACGTTTTCACCATAGCAAATGAGAGGAAGAGAGCGAAAAGATACGACAAGCGCGTCGATACGAGTGAGAGGGAACGAGTAAAATTGTTCCACTGATTATTCGTCTTAAATTATTGCGAATCGCGCTTAAAACCGAGTGCGCGCATTCGAGCTCAAAGTGGCACATTTTCGATCGCGAGAAAATGCTTCACAAATTGTTTATAAAATGTATTTTTTCGAAAAACTTAAAAATTTATAGCAACGCTTTTCTAGTCCGTTTGATTACGATACGTTCACAATGCCATCTCGTGGTGAATGCGTCGTAACCATGGCGTCGCGTCTCCAAATCACAGCCTCCCTCGAAACGATCGATTAAACGACGTTTTGAAATGATTTTTTGGATCGAATTAAATTAATGTGGGGTTTCGGTGTTGGGATTAGAGGTCGACGTGATCATTGCGGAGCACAAAGCGCTTCGCAGAAGCACAAAATTAAGAAGGTCGTCGTAATTCTGGGAAAATAATAAGGCTTCACGCACTTTGACAATTTGTTCTTGTCTTCTGTCGACGCGCCGTAATTGAGTGTATTGTAAAATAATATATTTTACGGTGCGCGCCTGTACATTTTTACGTACGAGCCGTCCGCATGTACCTCCCCACGTTTAATTGCTAATCGTAAAATGTAAATGATCGTAAGTCAATAAGAAGTAACGGTCGATGCGAAGGAGAAAAAAAAAAGAAGAGGCGAGGAACGAAATAAGTAATTAAGGGTTCGTATGATGCGGCCCTTTCATTTAAGTATAATTCCGGCGATCCATTTATCATTTTTATTTGGCGTAACAAAGCAGTAGATCCGAATCGTCGAAACGAGTTAATCACATCCTTAATGAGAGTGAATTTTTATCGTCGGCTGGTCTGTCTTTGCCGTGTAAGAAAAGCTAACAAGTGATGCACAAGTACACATCATTCATATAATTAAACAGCAATTAATCCAAGACGAACGAAGCAACCGCTCCACGCTTCCGGTCTTGTAGGAAGAGGTATTCCATGCTGGCTGTTTGTTTTATGGGACTAACGAGATCCTAGATCCATCGCTTAGATCTGAAACTTATAAATTATTGCGATTTTAAACACACAAACTTAACTGCTAAGCTGTTATTATCTTTTGACGAAGCACCACGAGTAATTAAAATTGTAAATCTTTTATGGCTTCGTAATTAGTACACTTATTTAAATTGACTCATTAAAAGTACACGACGCTCGTTTAGGAGTAACACGCTTGTTTTACATATTCGACGAGGGGAGTCGAAAAGTCATATAAGAAACGGTTTTCAAAAGAAAAATCTTCTTTGACGCAACTAAATTATAAATAAGTTCGATAAATGCGGAGGATGTGCGCGTTCGAGCGAAAAGTGGCACATTTCCGAGCGAGGGAGGCAAATGAAGCGCGACGCGGAGCGGCGCGCTTCATTTTCCCGAGATCGGAATGTGCCACTTTGAGCTCGAACGCGCACACTCGGTTTTAAGCACGATTCACAATAGTTTAGGCCAATTAGTTAGAGCAAAAAGCAATTGAATAATTTTAATCGTTTCTTCTCGCTCGCACTGACGAGTTTGTCGTATCTTTTCGCTCCCTTCCACTCATTGCCATGGTAAATATATTTTTCCAACATAAAATCGATATTTATCACACGAAATTGAATTTTTGGATTTGAAAAAGTTAAGGATAAAGTAGACAAATCGAATAAGTACGAGGATGTGCGCGTTTGAGCGAAAAGTGGCACATTTCCGAGCGAGGGAGGCAAATGAAGCGCGACGCGGAGCGGCGCGCTTCATTTTCCCGAGATCGGAATGTGCCACTTTGAGCTCGAACGTGCACACTCGGTTTTAAGCACGATTCACAATAGTTTAGGCCAATTAGTTAGAGCAAAAAGCAATTGAATAATTTTAATCGTTTCTTCTCGCTCGCGCTGACGAGTTTGTCGTATCTTTCCGCTCCCTTGCTATGGTAAATATATTTTTCCAACATAAAATCGATATTTATCACACGAAATTGAATTTTTGGATTTGAAAAACTTAAGGATAAAGTAGACAAATCTAATAAGTACGAGGATGTGCGCGTTCGAGCGAAAAGTGGCACATTTCCGAGCGAGGGAGGCAAATGAAGCGCGACGCGGAGCGGCGCGCTTCATTTTCCCGAGATCGGAATGTGCCACTTTGAGCTCGAACGTGCACACTCGATTTTAAGCGCGATTCACAATGAATCAATTTAAATTAATATAAATTGAACGCTGTAAAGTAGCGGTGTGTGTACGAAAAATCGAGGTTTAACTGTATTTAATTGCAAACATGGTTTAATTATTTCAAAACTATGTTATTTTGATATTTGCGGTATAGTCATGGTTACGAACCAATTAAGCTATTCTGATTGGCTAATGAATGAGCGGCCATTAAAAAAGCGCCGATCTCATTGGATTATTTAAAGCGGGATTTTCAAAAGGCGATTTGTAATTATATACCAGAAATTTTTTGGTTATTACTGTTTTAAAACATCGAGATTACACTGTATTTGATTTGATTGATTTATTCATACAAATAATTGAATTTTTCTCTTTCGAAGTGGCACGCTTCATTTTTCCGATATCGGAATGTGCCACTTTGAGCTCGAACGTGCACACTCGGTTTTAATCTCGATTCACAATGAATCAATTTAAATTAATATAAATTGAAGGCTGTAAAGTAGCGGTGTGTGTACGAAAAATCGAGGTTTAACTGTATTTAATTGCAAACATGGTTTAATTATTTCAAAACTATGTTATTTTGATATTTGCGGTATAGTCATGGTTACGAAGCAATTAAGCTATTCTGATTGGCTAATGAATGAGCGGCCATTAAAAAAGCGCCGATCTCATTGGATTATTTAAAGCGGGATTTTCAAAAGGCGATTTGTAAGTTATATACCAGAAATTTTTTGGTTATTACTGTTTTAAAACATCGAGATTACACTGTATTTGATTTGATTGATTTATTCATACAAATAATTGAATTTTTCTCTTTCGAAGTGGCGCGCTTCATTTTTCCGATATCGGAATGTGCCACTTTGAGCTCGAACGTGCGCACTCGGTTTTAAGCGCGATTCACAATGAATCAATTTAAATTAATATAAATTGAAAGATGTAAAGTAGCGGTGTGTGTACGAAAAATCGAGGTTTAACTGTATTTAATTGGAAACATGGTTTAATTATTTCAAAACTATGTTATTTTGATATTTGCGGTATAGTCATGGTTACGAAGCAATTAAGCTATTCTGATTGGCTAATGAATGAGCGGCCATTAAAAAAGAGCCGATCTCATTGGATTATTTAAAGCGGGATTTTTAAAAGGCGATTTGTAAGTTATATACCAGAAATTTTTTGGTTTTTACTGTTTTAAAACATCGAGATTACACTGTATTTGATTTGATTGATTTATTCATACAAATAATTGAATTTTTCTCTTTCGAAGTGGCACGCTTCATTTTTCCGATATCGGAATGTGCCACTTTGAGCTCGAACGTGCACACTCGGTTTTAAGCGCGATTCACAATGAATCAATTTAAATTAATATAAATTGAAGGCTGTAAAGTAGCGGTGTGTGTACGAAAAATCGAGGTTTAACTGTATTTAATTGCAAACATGGTTTAATTATTTCAAAACTATGTTATTTTGATATTTGCGGTATAGTCATGGTTACGAAGCAATTAAGCTATGCTGATTGGCTAATGAATGAGCGGCCATTAAAAAAGCGCCGATCTCATTGGATTATTTAAAGCGGGATTTTCAAAAGGCGATTTGTAAGTTATATACCAGAAATTTTTTGGTTTTTACTGTTTTAAAACATCGAGATTACACTGTATTTGATTTGATTGATTTATTTATACAAATAATTGAATTTTTCTCTTTCGAAGTGGCGCGCTTCATTTTTCCGATATCGGAATGTGCCACTTTGAGCTCGAACGTGCGCACTCGGTTTTAAGCGCGATTCACAATGAATCAATTTAAATTAATATAAATTGAAAGATGTAAAGTATCGGTGTGTGTACGAAAAATCGAGGTTTAACTGTATTTAATTGGAAACATGGTTTAATTATTTCAAAACTATGTTATTTTGATATTTGCGGCATAGTCATGGTTACGAAGCAATTAAGCTATTTTGATTGGCTAATGAATGAGCGGCCATTAAAAAAGAGCCGATCTCATTGGATTATTTAAAGCGGGATTTTTAAAAAACGATTTGTAAGTTATATACCAGAAATTTTTTGGTTTTTACTGTTTTAAAACATCGAGATTACACTGTATTTGATTTGATTGATTTATTCATACAAATAATTGAATTTTTCTCTTTCGAAGTGGCGCGCTTCATTTTTCCGATATCGGAATGTGCCACTTTGAGCTCGAACGTGCGCACTCGGTTTTACACAAAAATTAGACGAAACAATGTTGATATTTGCCTCTCGCTCGCATCTTCGCGTTTGTCGTATCTTTTCGCTCCCTTCCACTCATTTGCTATGGTAAAAACATCTTCTGAACATCAGATCGATATTATTTCACTCCCAACCCTCCAGCAGAAGTACAACTACAAAAAAAAAACAATCCAGAACGTAAACGACTTCGCATCTTCGCAAATCCAAACTCCTCTTATTAAGAAATACCATTCGCCTTTATGCATACATATTTTTATTTATTTACAAGTGCATCGTAATGCTTCATTAAATAGAAAAGATTTCCTCAAAGAGATACGTCAATTATTTTACGGCCACAATCGCATTTCAATTTGTATTGTTGCGCGAAATAGAAAGAGATTGATATAAAAGCTAAACAAGTCCGAAATAACCGAATTATCTCCTCGTGCAATTCATTTGCAAGACGTTCACAGTTAGTTTCGCAATCTCTATATGCGGAAACAATCGCGCCACTCGCTGTTGCAATTTTTCGTGACATTTCTTGTATATTATTTTTTTCTTCTTCTTCTTCTTCGTCCGTTCCCGATGCTTTCTTTTCGATAACGAATTTCGTGACGTAACGAGCGCGGTGCCAAACCATTCCGATGACGTCCACGAAGCGGTACCATTCTTCGACGATTTTCCCGAAGAACTCGAAGAATTTTCCGAGAAGAGCAATTAACGCGTACACATGTAACGCATGGTATGACGGCGATGGCGCGCTCTAAAATTCCATCGTGTTACCGTTTAAAAGTGGAGCAGATGGTGACGTGGTGGGTCATTAAA
The DNA here is from genome assembly GCA_036325965.1 of Sinopyrophorus schimmeli. Classification (NCBI taxonomy): domain Eukaryota; kingdom Metazoa; phylum Arthropoda; class Insecta; order Coleoptera; family Elateridae; genus Sinopyrophorus; species Sinopyrophorus schimmeli. Next base: position 486,478 of record JARFIZ010000407.1, read on the forward strand.
GGATCTTGTCGTGAGCACTTTTCCTTGATGCAATCTGCACAAGCACACGACCCGCAGAAGAAATACAACCCGCCATGAATTATTGGTACAAGATGCGTAACTCGCATTGCTCTGCGTCTGCGGTAAGACAAAGTGTACATTCATATTTTCAGTGCTGCTAATTACGGCCATACCGCATGCAATTTAATCTCTTCTCGACGAAGAAGCTGGTCGCGGACGCTCAAAACGGCCAACGATTACTGCACTTGGAAATTTAAAAAGTGGAATAGCTTAACGATCCTCTGGATAATATCGGCATTAGCATTTCGTCCATAAAAATCCTCTTGATTACTGTTCGAAATTAATTAACACATTCTTAGGTAGTACTTAGATCGATTTCTATGACAGAAAATCCACTACTCTAATTACTAATCGGTTTTGTTAGACGGCCAGCAATTTCGCATTTAATTGGAGTTCAACTTAATGGGCGTTCGAGCCTTGAAATCGTTCCCAGGTGTATTTCATTAATTCAATAAAATTATTTCTATTTGTTTCTGCTGTTTATTGCGTTTTGATCTTACAAAACGAGGTGTCGGAATTTGCCAAAGCAGTACGACGTCCACTATTCAGGAAAAAAAAAGTTTTGCTGAGCGCTCGATGAGCAAAATTGGTCTTGCTCTTGCAGTCTTGGTCTTGGTCTTGCATTTTTGCAAGACCAAGACTGTCTTTATGCTAGCAAGACCAAGACCAAGACCAGACGAACAAGAGCAAGACCAAAACCAAGACCGAGTATGCAAGAACAAGACCAAATACGCAAGAGTAAACCAAAAATTATTACTTCCGGTGGTTTCATGAGTTAAACCATTCGAAGTAACTTCAATATATTCTTTTCTTGGAACAAAACATTTTTTGTAGTAGAAATTTTCAATTTGCTTTACTAGACTTTTATACTAAATATAAAGAAACTTTACCACTATTTGACAACAGGAATTTACAAGAATGTCCTAGGAGTAAGAGTTCTTTGTTCTTATGTCTGGATAACACATGGTTGTAATATAGTGACAAACTAATTTTTTTCAATATTTTCACTCCTTTCAAGTACGTTGTACAATTTTTTTCGTTACTAGGCAAGACCAAGACCAGAAACATTTGTGCAAGACCAAGACCGAATAAGCAAGACCAAGACTATTACAATCTTGGTCTTGTTCTTGTTTTGCTCATCACGACTCCGTCCGCGCTCAGTAGTCGAACGGTTAACACAACTAACCGCGCATCAACGGGTTTTTGCTCGCTAAATTTTCGTAACGCAAAGAACGACTAACAAACACTTAAAAATGAAAAAAAAATGGCATTCTGCGAAACTCGGACCAAAGAGCCGCCATTTCCTATTTAGTTGTGTTAACCCTTCGACTACTGAGCGCGGACGAAGGGATCGAACTGCTTTTTCTGGATTTTCTACAACCATAACCTTAAACGATCGAATTTAAACGATTATTTTTGTGCGGTGCTTGTCGACTATTTTTTTTTTAATAGCTCGCGACGAATATATGTGGAATTGTAACCGTGAATTATCGAAGACAGTAATTGCAAAATTAGGTTATTAATTAAAGCCCACGTCCAGTTATTCAAGCTCATTAGGTTAGGATAAACAAATCCGACCGTTTCTAATCGTACAGCTGATATTCATTATTTAACTTACTAATTAGTAAATTTAGATCGCCGATTACGGAGATAGAAATCGGTTTCGTAATGCCCCCCCAACAGTTGTCCATGTGCAAGTGCCCCGTTCGAAAGCGACAAAATAAATTGTTGTTCGGCGAATTTATCGGCGCGACATTTTTATGCAAGGTTCAACAAAAAGCGGGGACGTCCCAGAAAATACGTCCTCCACTTATTTACATATTTGCTGGCGTTTTTATCAAACACAATTACTCAGGTGATAAAACACAAAGAATTATATTCGTATTAAATTTTGCGCCCATAAAACGGTCGACATATTTAAGTGCCATATTTATTGTGTTAATATAAAGTATAACATGTTAATCTGAGCCCTAAATCCTGTAGCTGTAAACCAAAAAAAAAAAAAACGAAAACTGGCAGGAAAAAAACAATAAACAACATCGTCTTCGCACGACGACGTCGGTATATCGGAATATTCATGCGTTTAGGTGTTAAAATTTTAATTATTAACTCTAATTGTGCCATAAAACGCTAATTAATGCTTTTAATTTAAGTCGAAACAATAAAAAGGATATGCTTTAGTTTTTTTATTACGGTTTCGAAGCATTTCTCTAGATAAACATAAAGAAAAATGGCCAAAATGGAACGGTGCTTTTTTTTTACAGTTGCTTCGGAGTGCGTTATTTTCGCTTTAAGATTTCAAATAAATTAAAAAGGAATTATCATAACGCATAAAAAATTTTTACAGTCTTGTGAAAACGCAGGGATTTCTTAGGCGGGTCCGTTCACAGCGCGCGCGAAATTTTTTATTTCCAGTAAACGTTTTCAGCAGTCGAAAAGGACTTAATTTAAGTGTGTTACAATAAGTCTTCATACATTATTGAGGTATTAGTAGGGTTAAATATTTATGCATTGATATTGGCCACTCAACAACAGATGGCACTACATGACATTGTTAACATGAAATTATAAAACTTATAAATGATAATTATAAAGTAAAATAAGATAATATAGCGTATCCAGAATTTTCTACATTTTTGTTTAATTAAAATTTTGTTCTATTATATTACTTAGTTTATAACAAATTATTATTATTTTTAGTTTGAAACATTGCACGAGATCATTTTGCTAAAAGCTGCTATTGCACACACTAAATCTTGCTTGCTATTACAGTGCTCGAAATTATTGAATAACTGTGAAAAAAAAGTCTTTTTATTAAGACATTCGAATTTAATGCTAATATTGTAATATTTAACTGGGAAAGTTATGACTGTAGCTTTACGCAGTAGGACGCTACCTGTCACAGCAGAGAGTCAGGCGTTCAAAAGCTATTACGAAAATTGACGAGACAACAACTGTTATTTTCGTATTACAAATTATACGAAAGCGTCTTGCACAAGAAAAATTACCCAAACGGCGGCCAGAAGGAGCAAAAGCGAAACACAAAAATGCAACACGCAATTAGCGGAATATCTTTTCGTACGTCATTTTTTCGAGCCCAAAAAAACCCTTTATTAGGCTAATTTAAAAAGCATTAGCCTTTGGAGGCTCTCATTATTACATTGACAATCGGTGCACATTTTTTGCTTACTTATTACTTCCAACTAACACATGTTTTTCATTGTTTTACATGCGCAAAACGCACCTGCTCAAAAAATGATAATTTTTCGAGAAAAAAAATACCAAAGTCGACCGTGGGCGCTCACAGCAGGATTGCGAGCTTCAAAGGACCCCAAAAAAAATCTACAGGTGTGTGGTTGTTGTACGTCCACGTTTCCCATATAATTCAAAATTGAAAACAGTCATAAAAAATACAAAGTATTAAAAATAAGACTAAATATTTGCAAATTACAATTTTTAATGTTGTTCTATGAGTTATTTGGAAATTAAAGTCCAGTTTTATTGCTTTTTTTTCCTTCTAAAGAATCCACTTTGATTTTTGTTTGTTATAAATAATTTTGAACGGTTTTTATGGGCGGATTTTATTAAAGATTTCTGTCGAAAAAGCTTTTAAGGTTCAAAAAAATTGTATTGCGTTCGGGTTCGTTTACAAAAGGGGCTTGGGTGCGTTAAAAAAAAATTGACCGGACTTTTGTGTGCTTAAATTGAAATCTTTTTCGATTGAGGCAAGACCCGTTTTAATCCGACCCCCCGTTTTCGAGAAATTAATAATTTTTTTACAGGGGACGTAAATTTCGATAAGATAAAACTTAATAATTTATTTCCTAATTTTAAAAATTGATTTCTTACAAACCATTAAAGATAATTAAATTTGGTTTTGAGCAGACGAAAATAAATTGAATTCTACTCGCCCTGTATAATTTTCAGCGATTTTATTCGAGGGGTCGCTAAACGTCCCACGATTTTTGACTAAATTTTAAGTGGAATCGTCGAGCGCTCGGAAAAATTCAAAAATTGGTTTTTGAAAAATCGCCGGGACCCGTATCTACCAAAATTTAATTCTTTTTCGATTGGCGCAAGCCCCATTTTAATCGAACCCCCCGTTTACGAAATATTAATAGCTTAAAGCTATATTTTGTAATTTGTCTAAAGCAGGGAATTTTTTTTTGGATAAACAAAATTATTTTCACCCAAATTAAATTACATTATATTTTGTCTTATTTTAAAGGGGGCCTCTTTTAGCAATGATAAACCTCGTTAAAGAAATTTTTATAATATTAAATTAAATAATTAAAAAAATTTTAAGGAAATATGCTATCGACAAATTTGCAAAAAGCAAACGTTTGCGTTTTATTTTTCGCAAAACAATGTCCCCTTTTTAAGGTCCGTCGAGGCTCAAATCTTTTGTTGAACGAACAATATAATCTTCTTGTCCGTCGTTAAAAGCTGCTGAAAGCAAATGCAGCCTGTATTTATCTACTTTTGGATTTAAATGCATAATAATTTGTGTCTCGTAGGTACATACACGGTTAAGCCTAATTACACGTATTTTCAGGAAACCCTTCTTTGTGTTGGTAGTTTTTCGTTTCGAAAAAAAAAACAAACTATATCGTTTTTCAAAGCGCTCCCATTCTCATCCTTTTGGCAACCTGTCGGATACACAATTTCGGGTCCTTTGTCCCACACCGAGCCTTTCAGGTGGATAAAAACACAAACTTATAATTATAATAAAACTTTTGATTACTTAAATGCTCGACTAACAGACAACTTTCATTGTTCTTTCAACCCTCTCAAGCTCTTTACACTCGGCTGAAGCTCTTTGTTTTTTCTCTTTTCTAATTGCATAAAATGCATTAGTCTAAGCCCTTAAGACACTCCTGCTATTATTTACTTATTAAGTAAGATATGTGAACCTTAAATTGTAAAATTATAACTTTCATATCAAAAAATTAAGTCGAGCGTAACTTTTACTGGCAGGCAACCTGTTATTTGATGTTTTAGTTATTTACATAATTATATTTTTTTCTTTGTCGTTTATATAAATTTTTATAAAGGTGCATTTTAAATAAGCACCACCGATAAAATTAATTTTATTACTATTATTGGACCGTAATTAATTTTTTTTTCTGTTTGTTTCAGGTGAGTCGGACTTTTTTTTTATTTGCACGAACGAGTACGAATTGAGGGGTGAGTTTAAAATTGTAAAATTTAATTTATTTGGTAGGGTAAGAGGACCGAATGACCCCCAACTACTATTTGTGTTGTTACTTGAACTTTTATTAGTTCTTTATCTAAAAATCCTTATTGCTCAATTGAAAAAGGAATTTTAATACAGTAAAACCTCAATTATAGGGATTCGGACGTTTTTTGTAAACATATACCTAACAATTTGACGCTTTGTAATTGTGCTTAAAGCCGGGTGTGCACATTCGAGCTCAAAGTGGCACATTCCCGATCTCGGGAAAATGAAGCGCGCCGCTCCGCGTCGCGCTTCATTTGCCTCCCTCGCTCGGAAATGTGCCACTTTTCGCTCGAATGCGCACATCTTCGTATTTATCGGATTTGCCTATATTATTATTTTATTCTTCAATTCAAAAAATTAAAATTAACTACCCTATAATAGAAGGGTAGGCCTTAAACGAAATCGATATGTAAGATTTTTATTTTATTTAGCATTGAAAAAACAATTTTTCTAAATCGCAAATTCGGGTAAACTATTTCATGCAAATTATTTATTCATGTTTATAATGAACTGGAAAAATAATTAAAAAATTCTAACTACCCCTATAATGGAAGGGTAGGCCTTAAACGAAGTCGATATGTAAGACTTTTATTTTATTTAGCATTGTAAAACACAATTTTTCTAAATCGCAAATTCGGGTAAACTATTTCGTGCAAATTATTTATTCATGTTTATAATGAACTGGAAAAATAATTAAAAAATTCTAACTACCCCTATAATGGAAGGGTAGGCCTTAAACGAAGTCGATATGTAAGACTTTTATTTCAATTTATATTCAAAAACACAATTTTTCTAAATCGCAAATTCAGATAAACTATTACGTGCAAATTATTTATTTATGTTTATAATGAACTGGAAAAATAATTAAAAATTCTAACTACCCCTATAATGAAAGGGAAGCCCTTAAACGAAATCGATATGTAAAATTTTTATTTTATTTAGCATTGAAAAACTGAATTTTTTTAAATGGCAAATTCGGGTAAACTATTTCGTGGTAATTATTTATTCATGTTTATAATGAACTAAAAAAATAATTAAAAAAATCTAACTACCACTATAATGGAAGGGTAGCCCTTAAACGAAGTCAATATGTAAAATTTTTATTTTATTTAGCATTGTAAAACACAATTTTTCTAAATCGCAAATTCGGTAAACTATTTCGTGCAAATTATTTATTCATGTTTATAATGAACTAAAAAAATAATTAAAAAAATCTAACTACCACTATAATGGAAGGGTAGCCCTTAAACGAAGTCAATATGTAAAATTTTTATTTTATTTAACATTGTAAAACACAATTTTTCTAAATCGTAAATTCAGGTAAACTATTTCGTGCAAATTATTTATTCATGTTTATAATGAACTGGAAAAATAATTTAAAAATTCTAACTACCCCTATAATGAAAGGGAAGCCCTTAAACGAAATCGATATGTAAAATTTTTATTTTATTTAGCATTGTAAAACACAATTTTTCTAAATCGCAAATTCGGGTAAACTATTTCGTGCAAATTATTTATTCATGTTTATAATGAACTGGAAAAATAATTAAAAAATTCTAACTACCACTATAATGGAAGGGTAGCCCTTAAACGAAGTCGATATGTAAGATTTTATTTTATTTAGCATTGTAAAACGCAATTTTTCTAAATCGCAAATTCGGGTAAACTATTTAGTACAAATTATTTATTCATGTTTATAATGAACTGGAAAAATAATTAAAAAATTCTAACTACCCCTATAATGGAAGGGTAGGCCTTAAACGAAGTCGATATGTAAGATTTTTATTTTATTTAGCATTGTAAAACACAATTTTTCTAAATCGCAAATTCGGGTAAACTATTTCGTGCAAATTATTTATTCATGTTTATAATGAACTGGAAAAATAATTAAAAAATTCTAACTACCCCTATAATGGAAGGGTAGGCCTTAAACGAAGTCGATATGTAAGATTTTTATTTTATTTAGCATTGTAAAACACAATTTTTCTAAATCGCAAATTCGGGTAAACTATTTCGTACAAATTATTTATTCATGTTTATAATGAACTGGAAAAATAATTAAAAAATTCTAACTGCCCCTATAATGGAAGGGTAGGCCTTAAACGAAGTCGATATGTAAGATTTTTATTTTATTTAGCATTGTAAAACACAATTTTTCTAAATCGCAAATTCGGGTAAACTATTTCGTACAAATTATTTATTCATGTTTATAATGAACTGGAAAAATAATTAAAAAATTCTAACTGCCCCTATAATGGAAGGGTAGGCCTTAAACGAAGTCGATATGTAAGATTTTTATTTTATTTAGCATTGTAAAACACAATTTTTCTAAATCGCAAATTCGGGTAAACTATTTCGTGCAAATTATTTATTCATGTTTATAATGAACTGGAAAAATAATTAAAAAATTCTAACTACCCCTATAATGGAAGGGTAGGCCTTAAACGAAGTCGATATGTAAGATTTTTATTTTATTTAGCATTGTAAAACACAATTTTTCTAAATCGCAAATTCGGGTAAACTATTTCGTGCAAATTATTTATTCATGTTTATAATGAACTGGAAAAATAATTAAAAAATTCTAACTACCCTATAATGGAAGGGTAGGCCTTAAACGAAGTCGATATGTAAGATTTTATTTTATTTAGCATTGTAAAACACAATTTTTCTAAATCGCAAATTCGGGTAAACTATTTCGTGCAAATTATTTATTCATGTTTATAATGAACTGGAAAAATAATTAAAAATTCTAACTACCCTATAATGGAAGGGTAGGCCTTAAACGAAGTCGATATGTAAGATTTTATTTTATTTAGCATTGTAAAACACAATTTTTCTAAATCGCAAATTCGGGTAAACTATTTCGTGCAAATTATTTATTCATGTTTATAATGAACTGGAAAAATAATTAAAAAATTCTAACTACCCTATAATGGAAGGGTAGGCCTTAAACGAAGTCGATATGTAAGACTTTTATTTTATTTAGCATTGTAAAACACAATTTTTCTAAATCGCAAATTCGGGTAAACTATTTCGTGCAAATTATTTATTCATGTTTATAATGAACTGGAAAAATAATTAAAAAATTCTAACTACCCCTATAATGGAAGGGTAGGCCTTAAACGAAGTCGATATGTAAGACTTTTATTTTATTTAGCATTGTAAAACACAATTTTTCTAAATCGCAAATTCGGGTAAACTATTTCGTGCAAATTATTTATTCATGTTTATAATGAACTGGAAAAATAATTAAAAAATTCTAACTACCCTAAAATGGAAGGGTAGGCCTTGAACGAAGTCAATATGTAAGAATTTTATTTCAATTTATATTGAAAAACACAATTTTTGTAAATCGCAAATTCGGTAAACTATTACGTGCAAATTATTTATTCATGTTTATAATGAACCGGAAAAATAATTAAAAAATTCTAACTACCCTTATGATAGAATCTATTTCGTGCATGACAAAATAGCAAATGGGGCATCTGGTCTCTTACCTTACCACTTTGTTTATTAACGTTTTCCGATCGAATCTCGTGCATTACATAAAAAAACGATCCAATTTTCCGATAAAGTTGTACCAAAGTTAGTTTTGACACTTTGTTTCCACTTTGCGCGAAGCCCCCACGTTGGTATGCGTTATTTAATGGTGTGTTCCTTTTATGCTGGTGCTCTCGGATTTGTATTGCCCATAAGTAGAAATTGTAAGAGACCTTTGAGGTCACGAGGGAGAAACTTCATGATTTATGATCCCAGTACGCTACCAAGCCATGATTTCAGTGTGTATAACTATAAACGGTTTACGCTGAATTTTTTTTTTTGGTTCCCTACGCCTATGTGTATGTGTTAACCTTCTCCTTTCGGCCGTTCAAAGTTAATTAAAATAATCGATTTGTATTTTAAATAAGGGTTACTTTTTAATTATCAAAAATTACTCAACTCATTAATATGCTTGACATACATTTTTTTTAAATATTTTGTAGTAACAAAATAGTTCTTTGGAAAAATTCAAAACTTGAAAGCAGATTTCAAAATATCGACTTTCGTTCAATTAGAAATGCCATGATATCATTTTTATTTTTATTAAAATTCTTGAAGGCTGCAAAGGAATTTTTCTGTTGCATTCAAAAATAAAAAAGAACAAGCAACAATAAAAATTCCGAGTTTTTGTTCGAAAAAAAAACAAACGTACAAGTCACACTTTCTATAAAAGATCAAATTTCTGATGAAAGACATCGAATTTACGATTATGCATTTTAATTTCGAGTTTTTTTTTTAAAAAAAGTCAAATATAATTGTTTATGCTTATTGTTTTATTTTTGAAACTCAAGAACTCGCAGTGGTTTTTTTTTAAATTTGGAGTCATAGGTTTGGGGAGCTTTATTGAAGTCGTTTCTTTTTGAATCGAACAAAATTTTGGACGAAAATCGAATAAAAAAAAGTTTGGGCAATAAAATGGCCGCGCACCATTAAATCGCTTGTCCTTATAATTTATTGTTAGAGGGGGATATTGTACTTTTATTGCATAATATCGTAGAATAAAGATAAAGATCTGGGTAAATACTGTTAATTTGAAGCCTTGACATTACAGACACAAAGATATTTGACTTTTATTATTTATTTAAATGCCGAAGTGGTTTCATAAAGTATTTTGTGCAATAAACGTTGATTAGTCTTTCGGGCCGAAACCGAATATAATAAATTTGTACTTTGAAAATCATTATAGTACACTTTTATAGTGAATCCGGCCAGATATGGGATGAAAGTCAGCCGTAATCTTGTTTATGTACTTTGAACTTTGAATAATGAAAGAATTTCTTAATAAACTGCTCGACGAGAACTAAACACATTCTGCTACAACCGCACGCATTGTAAAATTTTTATTAAACGCAAATATTGCTGCTTTTTGCATTGTGATAATTTTATGGGAGAAAAATTTTTCCTAACGGCCCATTTATAGCAGACAAGCTTGCATCAATTGTCGGACCCAACGCTATAATGACTTTATTGTAAGTTAACGAGGAAATTGTTAGAAAAGCACTAACGTGCGCCTTAATTTAAAAGTGTTCATTAATGGAAACACACGACCATCGAAGTTATACTTCTTTTGGACGACACGGAAATTGCGCGCCTCTATAATTTTTGAATCGGGGTACGAAATAAAACAAATTTTCTTGGGATTTAACAGAGATATTTGAATTGACTTTTCGTCATATGAAAAGCAAGTAAAATCTACTCATCCTGTATAATTTGGAACGATTTTGCATAAGGGCATAATAAATTTTTGCAGGATTTCTGATTAAGTTTTACGTTTGACCTTTGAACGCTGTCTTTAATAATTTTAAAATGGTTTTTGAAAAAATCGCCGGGACCCGTATCTACTCCAATTTAATGCCGTTTCGATTGCCGAAACCCCCGTTTTAATCGGAGCCCCCGTTTTCGAGATATTAATAATTTTTGAATACAGGGTGTACTTTTTAGTTGAAATAATTGGGGTGTACTATTCAAGTGCCAAAGGAAACGTAATTTCTTAGGATCCAATAGAGATATTTGAATTGGGTTTTCGACATATGAAAAGAAATTAAAATCTACTCATCCTGTATTACTTAGAACGATTTTTCATAAGGGCATAATAAAACGATATACCATTTATGCTTAAGCTAACTTTAATCTCTTTGAGCGCGCGCCAAAAATTTTGATATAGATTTAAAAAAAATCGCACGTACTCCTTTATGGTTAAATTTGGTCTTTTTTCCATTGCTGAACACCCCATTTAAATTGGCGCCCCCTGTTTTCGAAAAATAAATAAATTCGGCCTTGTATATGCAATTTTGTATTGGTCACGTACGCATTTGTAATTCGGCAATGTATTACCACCTGCTTATGCGAAGTTTTGATAAACTTATCGAAATGTTAAACGACCCGATAACATTTTTATTTTGTAAATTGTTTACCTCTAAAATTGTTGTGATTCATTGAATTAGGTAAGGTCTACGTGCAGTGCGAAAAAAGGCAAATTGCAAATGGGTAAATAAGCAGAAGTGAGTTCGCAATACCTTTTTGCTTTCGACAAGTCCAAAACCTCGCAGTTTTGCATCGACTTTTGTATAACGCGTTTCGAGTTCTATAAACCAATAAAAATTAAATAAACAATAATAATCGCGGCTTAATTAATTAAAAATTTAGTGAGTGTTTTTCGGACCACCCTGTTGAAACATATTCCACGGTAAGAAATTCAATTTTAATTCACAAACGACTCAAAAACCCATTCCCAAAACACATCAAAGGCGTTACTCGTCAATTTTTTTTAAGGCACGAATAAACAAATTCAAATTTCCAAATTCAATCGGAAAACCTAACGCGGCCACGATTTTCATTAAAAAAAAATTTAAAAAAAAATCAATCCAAGAACAAACAAACCCATACAAAAAAAAATTAATCAGCTCCCGTACGATTTCGCTTGCGAAAACCACTCAAGCAAAAATTAAAGTTTGCTGCAACTTTAAAAAAAATATATTTTTGCACAATGATGAATCTCGAACAGTGGTCCGAAGCAACGGTTATAACTAATTGAAATCTAAATTAAAGCACACGGCGAAAAAAAAATTAATTAGTAACGCCGAAGCAACAGAAGTGCGCAGAAGGGTTCGAACATTTTGCAAATTCTATTTGAATATTTTTAATTAAACTATTTTTAATATTATCCTTACGGTATAATTTTGAGATATTGCGGATGTGGAAGAACTGTCCGAATCGGCGATATGGCTATATTTTATTCAGGCAAAACTGTTAGAGTAATAAAAGATAAATTATTCACCGTTACTTAACTGGGAAAGCAAAAAATTTTCTTTCGCTTGGCGATTTTTCCGAAAGAAAATCGCCGTGGTGCGCACTCTTAGCTGCAAACGTGGTGTGCACCTCGTTTATTATTAAACTTATTAAATTTATGACGTACGACTCTACTGTTTACCGAGAGCGTAATTTACATTCAATTCTCATAACTCATTTTTTTTAAAAGCCGTACACCTATAAATGTTATTGGAAAATTAATGCCTTTATTATTAACAAGCTTGTCGGACATTTAACTAGCCTATACGTGGATGACCTTTCTAGTTAATAATTTATTCCAATTTCTTTTCGTTGGGGCACCTCGGCTCAACGTTGGCATACCATCGGATCAGGGGCGTCCGTCCGTACGAAGATCGCGGAGAAAGTTCCTTTTTAAAGGACTCGTCGTGACCTTTTATTATAAATCCTAACGTTGAGCCTTCACTCGGCTCAGAATTGTGTTAATTGCAGGGAACGAGGGGTGCGGTTACGTGACTTCGTCGTGATCGATTTATCCCAGGTGAAAATCTAAAGTTTGAAGTCGTGACACATTAAAATTTTTCATTTTCACTTTGGGAAAAAATTAATTTGGCATTTATGAAATTTTGACTTCGTTTCGAGTTGAAAAATGTACGAACAAATTATTTTGCGCTCTCCCTCTAAAAAAAATTGATGGTAAAAGTTGTTGAGGCAGCCCCCGCCCCTCTAATTTTCAAAAAATTTAATTGTTTTTCGTTTGGTGAAAGCTTTATTTAAATTTGAGCCGAAATAAATATTTTGTGCTCTGCTTATGTAATTTTTTAGTGGGGGAACTACGGTATTTTTTGTGATTTTGATTAAAAAGAATTTTTTTGGGAGTAATTAATTGTGGTTTTAGTAAAATGTAGTTGTGTGCGATTTTGGGGTGTTTTGTGTAAGCACCACGCGTTTGAAGATGGTCATTTGGTTCTAACCTTAGCGCGCTCGCAAAAAATTCAAAAATCGCTTTAAAAAAAATCGCCGGGACCCTATTCGCTTAAATTTAATGCTTTTTCGATTGGCGAAAACCCCGTCCCAATCGGTCTTTTGGTTTTCGAAAAATTAATTAATTCTCAGTCGTAACTGTAATTTTTATTATAGGCACTTTTAATTTTTTCCAAAAAATTAATTTTTTGAAAAGTAATAAACATAATTAAATGCGGTGTTAACCAAATAAAAATACATTATATTAATTACTTTTTATGTGATTTTTTGGAACGCATTTCATAAGCGGTAATTAAGAACCATAAGTTTTATGGTTTGTGATACAACGACGAAGTTAGCGCGCTCGGCAAAAAATTCAAACATGGTTTAAAAAAAAATCGCCGAGACCCGTGTCCGCTCAAATTTAAAGGCTTTTCGATTGGCGAAGGCCCCGTCTCGATCGGACTTTTATTTTTCGAGAAATAAACCAATCGTGAGTCGCATCTGCGATTTTTATTCGTATTTCGTTTCAGTTTTTTTTTTAAACTATAATTTTTTGAAAACTAATAAAGATAATTAAATGCGGTCTTAACCCAATAAAAATCCATTATATTAACTGCTCTTCGTGCGATTTTAGAGCTAATTTTATAAGCGGTAATTAAGCACCATAAGTTTTATGATTGTGATTCGATTCTAATCTTCAAAAATCGTTTCCACTAAAATTTAAATTTAATAATAGCTTTTCTTCGGGCACAATATTGATTTTAAAACAAATTTGGTATAGTTTTAGTAAATTCAATGAAAACTTAGAATTTGTGTCAATTAAAGTGGATTAAAATGATCTAAAAATATTTAAATAAATAAAATGAGTTTTTGTGCTTAATAAGATACTGTTAATAAAAATATATTGTACATATCCGGCTCGAAGGACCACAGTAATTTTTTAGTTCTAATTGATTAATTTTTTACAAAATTTTATAAGAAGAATTAAGTTTTAACTCGATTAAATTGCATCAAAAGGATGTACATCATTTAAAAGAAATATAATAAGCTTGTGTATTTAATAAAGTTGTGTTTTGAACATGGGCGTAGGTAAAGGGGAAAAGGGTAGGCTCTGTTAACCCTAGAAAACTCATTACCCATCTTAGAAAAATCAACAGTATTTGGATTCAAAATTGCAATGTAAAAACTAATGCGGCTGTCATTTGTTTATAATGGTAATTGGTTTTTGATGCAATAATCATTAAAAAAAATTGTTAACGAAAAATATCTCATTGCTCATTGAAAGATTAATGAGTATTGAGGAATAAGGCGTTACTCATTAGAATTAAAAAAATGAGTACTGTCAAATAGTAATTTGTTTAAATAATCAACTTTTATTTTAAATTAAAAATAATATAATACGATGTATTTTGTATGCTGATTGGCTTTATTTATTAACCATTTTTATTGATAAAAATTAAAACATTTAATTTTTGAAAATTAAATCCATAAAAGAGATAAAGATGATTGTTTTTAATCAAAAGATTTAATTTAAGTTTCAAAGCTTTACGATTTTTCAATTTTAAAATAAAAAAAAAACGATATGTGTACTTTTGTAGCGAGTTAGAAGTTATACTTCTTTGGCGTAACTAAATTAAATATTACCACGTGTAAAAATTAATATAAATAAAATCAATAAATACGAGGATGTGCGCATTCGAGCGAAAAGTGGCACATTTCCGAGCGAGGGAGGCAAATGAAGCGCGACGCGGAGCGGCGCGCTTCATTTTCCCGAGATCGGAATGTGCCACTTTGAGCTCGAATGTGCACACTCGGTTTTAAGCACCATTACAAAGCGTCCCGTTTTAACAGGTTAAAACGTGGTCAAATTGTTAGGTATATGTTTACAAAAAACGCAACAAATATTAATCACTAAATAACACATCCAGATAATCGCGAATCCGGATAAGTGAGGCTTTACTGTAAGTAGCGCTTAAAATAATTCGTTTCGAAACTCACAAAAGCTAACAGTAAAAGTTCTACAATAAAAATCCACCCACAAAATCTGCGTATTCATCGAGAAAAATTTAATAAGTTCGTCCTAAATGAATGGACGTGGTTTTTTTTTCGAAAAAAAAGCACAAGAATTCCTCGTCGGAAAAATAAGGAGAAACGGTACTCCCATACAACGGCCAAATAAAAGATTAAATCAAACTTAGCGGGCCCATCTGAAGTGTTGATAAAAGTGTCAATGAAAAGAATTAACTCACAGTGGGGCACAATTTTTGTGTGGCCCACCTTTTTTTTTTAAATACAATACGAAAAAAAAAGAAGGCAGCCGACGTTTTCCATTAACAAAAAATTAATTAATATTAAATAATCGTCTCGCGCGAAACTGGACTTTGTGTTCCATTTTTTCCTTCTCTTCGCTTTTGAAATTGTTTAAAAAATTATTTATCGGGGGGGGGGGGTGGCTTTTAGAAAACTGCGAGCTTCCAGCATGCGAAACGGTGGCAAAGCGACTAATTTAAAGCGAAATCAAATGGCGTATCGAAGAAAGGAATGAAAAATAAATAAATAAATAAATGTTACAGTAAGTCGTGCGTATAATCAGTGCTCCGATTCAGCATTCAAAAGGATAGTTTTTGATTGTAATATGATACATTTTAATGCAACTTAAACAATATATGTAATAAAACAAATTCTCTTGTCTCCGCGAGCTACACAACTAATTTGCATGTGAATTTTTCGAGAGAAACACAAAAGAATTGCAGATTGAAGATGTGGCGTAGTAGGCTATGGTAAATCTATGTGCGATTATAATATTCATATATATTTAACAGTTTGCTAACTGATGCATGACGAAGACGCTAAAATATATATATGTGTCTCTCGCTTTGTTAAAGGGTTGTCCGTGTGGCAGCCTTGAGGATTATTAAAATCATTTTCCCGTGAACTTTTTTGGGCCATTTAAAACGACCCACAATTAATTAATTTTTCGAAACCCAAAAGTCCGATTGGGACGCGGTTTTCGCCAATCGAAAAAGCATTAAATTTAAGCGGATACGGGTCCCGGCGATTTTTTTTAAAGCGATTTTTGAATTTTTTTGACCGCGTTCAATAATTGGAGTTGAATCATAATCGTCAAACTTATGGTTCTTATGAAATAAGGGCCAAAATTACAAAAAACGTAGTTAATACGATGTCTTTTTATTTGGCGAAGACTGCATTTAATTATTATGAGTGGTTTTCAAAAAAAAAATTGAAGTAGAGTAGCCAAGTTTTTATAAGTAAAATTACAGGTGCGATTCACAATTAATTTATTTCTCGAAAACTAAAAGTCCGATTGAGACGGGGTTTTCGGCAATCGAAAAGGCATTAAATTTAAGCAGATACGGGTCCCGGCGATTTTTTTTAAATCGATTTTTGAATTTTTTTGCGACCGGGTTTATATTGGAGTTGAATCATATTCGAAAAACTTATGGTACTCCACCATCGCTTATGAAATAGGTTCCAAAATCACAAAAAACGTAGTTAATATGATATATTTTTATTTGGTGAAGACTGCATTTAATTATTTTGAGTGGTTTTCAAAAAAATATTTTTTAAAATAAAAATTGAAGTGGAGTACCCAAGTTTTTATAAGTAAAATTACAGGTGCGATTCACAATTAATTTATTTCTCGAAAACTAAAAGTCCGATTGAGACGGGGTTTTCGGCAATCGAAAAGGCATTAAATTTAAGCGGATACGGGTCTCGGCGATTTTTTTTTAAAACGTTTTTTGAATTTTTCGCGACCGTGTTTATATTGGAGTTGAATCATATTCGTAAAACTTATGGTTCTCGACCATAGCTTTCGAAATAAGCGCCAAAATCACATAAAACGTAGTTAATATGATGTATTTTTATTTGGTGAAGAGTGCATTTAATTATTTTTAGTAGTTTTCCAAAAATAGTTGTTTTCAAAAAAACCGAACTACAATACCGAAGATTTTATAATCAAAAATACAGGTATTCCTCGAAAACTAAAAGTCCGATTGAGACGGGGTTTTCGGCAATCGAAAAGGCATTAAATTTAAGCGGATACGGGTCCCGGCGATTTTTTAAAACGTTTTTGAATTTTTCGCGACCGCGTTTATATTGAGTTAAATCATATTCGTAAAACTTATGGTTCTCGACCATCGCTTTCGAAATAAGCGCCAAAATCACATAAAACGTAGTTAATATGATGTATTTTTATTTGGTGAAGAGTGCATTTAATTATTTTTAGTAGTTTTCCAAAAATAGTTGTTTTCAAAAAAACCGAACTACAATACCGAAGATTCTATAATCAAAAGTACAGGTATTCCTCGAAAACTAAAAGTCCGATTGAGACGGGGTTTTCGGCAATCGAAAAGGCATTAAATTTAAGCGGATACGGGTCCCGGCGATTTTTTTTAAAACGTTTTTTGAATTTTTCGCGACCGCGTTTATATTGGAGTTAAATCATATTCGCAAAACTTATGGTTCTCGACCATCGCTTTGAAATAAGCGCCAAAATCACATAAAACGTAGTTAATATGATGTATTTTATTTGGTGAAGAGTGCATTTAATTATTTTAGTAGTTTTCCAAAAATAGTTGTTTTCAAAAAAACCGAACTACAATACCGAAGATTTTATAATCAAAAGTACAGGTATTCCTCGAAAACTAAAAGTCCGATTGAGACGGGGTTTTCGGCAATCGAAAAGGCATTAAATTTAAGCGGATACGGGTCCCGGCGATTTTTTTTAAAACGTTTTTTGAATTTTTCGCGACCGCGTTTATATTGGAGTTAAATCATATTCGTAAAACTTATGGTTCTCGACCATCGCTTTCGAAATAAGCGCCAAAATCACATAAAACGTAGTTAATATGATGTATTTTTATTTGGTGAAGAGTGCATTTAATTATTTTTAGTAGTTTTCCAAAAATAGTTGTTTTCAAAAAAACCGAACTACAATACCGAAGATTTATAATCAAAAGTACAGGTATTCCTCGAAAACTAAAAGTCCGATTGAGACGGGGTTTTCGGCAATCGAAAAGGCATTAAATTTAAGCGGATACGGGTCCCGGCGATTTTTTTTAAAACGTTTTTTGAATTTTTCGCGACCGCGTTTATATTGGAGTTAAATCATATTCGTAAAACTTATGGTTCTCGACCATCGCTTTCGAAATAAGCGCCAAAATCACATAAAACGTAGTTAATATGATGTATTTTTATTTGGTGAAGAGTGCATTTAATTATTTTTAGTAGTTTTCCAAAAATAGTTGTTTTCAAAAAAACCGAACTACAATACCGAAGATTCTATAATCAAAAGTACAGGTATTCCTCGAAAACTAAAAGTCCGATTGAGACGGGGTTTTCGGCAATCGAAAAGGCATTAAATTTAAGCATATACGGGTCCCGGCGATTTTTTTTAAAACGATTTTTGAATTTTTCGCGACCGCCTTTATATTGGAGTTAAATCATATTTGCAAAACTTATGGTTCTCGGCCATCGCTTATGAAATAAGCACCAAAATGACACAAAACGTAGTTAATATGATGTATTTTTATTTGGTGAAGAGTCCATTTAATTATTTTCAGTAGTTTTCCAAAAATATTTTTTTTCAAAAAAACAGAACTAGAATACCGAAGATTCTGTAATCAAAAGTACAGGTATTCCTCGAAAACTAAAAGTCCGATTGAGACGGGTTTTCGGCAATCGAAAAGGTATCAAATTTAAGCAGATACGGGTCCCGGCGATTTTTTTTCAAACGATTTTTGAATTTTTCGCGACCGCGTTTATTTTGGAGTTAAATCATATTTGCAAAACTTATGGTTCTCGACCATCGCTTATGAAATAAGCACCAAAATGACACAAAACGTAGTTAATATGATGTATTTTTATTTGGTGAAGAGTGCATTTAATTATTTTCAGTAGTTTTCCAAAAATATTTTTTTTCAAAAAAACAGAACTAGAATACCGAAGATTCTGTAATCAAAAGTACAGGTATTCCTCGAAAACTAAAAGTCCGATTGAGACGGGGTTTTCGGCAATCGAAAAGGCATTAAATTTAAGCAGACACGGGTCCCGGCGATTTTTTTTAAAACGATTTTTGAATTTTTTTGTTTCCATCTTAAGATTGGAGCCGAATAACAAGGGAAAAACTTCTCATGTTTCTTTCACCGGGCCTGGTATCGGCTTCGTTTGCTTTGCCCGCTCGGAAATGTGTCGCTTTTTGTTCGCACGTGCACGGTTCACAACAATTTAAGTATTTTCTAAAAATTTTCAAAAATTAATAGAGACAAATCCAAAAAATGAGAGGTATGTGCGCATTCGAGCGAAAAGTGGCACATTGCCGAGCGAGGGATGCAAATGAAGCGCGACGCGGAGCGGCGCGCTTCATTTTCCCGAGATCGGAAATGTGCCACTTTGAGCTCGAATGTGCGCACTCGGTTTAAAGCACCATTCACACCAATTAACTAAATGTTCGTTAGGTGTGCGCGCGCTTCTTCCCTTGCAAACTTAAATTTTACTCCTAATGCCGAAAGAAGTACAACTTCACCATGGCACCGATCGAGGGGCACGTTCTTCCCATTCCTTTGTTAGATACGTCCAATATTGCGGCCGTTCAGTTAGTTAAGGCAGGGTTTATGAGTGCAAAATCCGAAGTTGCATGACGGTTTGTAATTAGGCGAGGAGTCCTCTAGTTAGCGTAAGACCGTAACATCCGTACATCAGCAATTATCAGCACTCGGATGCCAAATTCCCTCAGCGGGCAGAATGCATCGTCTCTCCTCTCTTTTCCTTTTTTTTTTGCACCATTAGACTGTAACGAGAGAACGCTTACCACCGGCATTGACCAGTATATCTACTGCAGCACGATCCGCGTGCACATTGTGCCGGGCAGGTTCTCACACAGAGCTACATCCAGTCCTCCAGCTTCTCTTTCGGCCTCTTTCTACCTCTTCTTGCCGCTTACGTACTTGTTTGACCGCAACTGGAGGCAAGAATGCCATCAAACCATTATATTCCGCGTTTTTCCATTGCAACTGATGTTTTTATGGTGGAACCGTCGTCAATAGCCGGAGATGTGTCTATTCCATATGCCATGACATGGTAAATAAGACACGACCTACATAATATCAGTCATGACATTCAAATTCGCTTCCCCCCTTTTTTTTTTCGTAACCATTTGGGATGCAATTACTAATTGTCAGTTGCACATTGCAAATAATTTTTCCATCGAAGAGTTGTTGGGGAGGGGGTGTCCATCTTGCACAAATTTGCGGTGGTTGTTTTATTTATGGTGTGCGAGAAGTGCAAGGCAGTTAAGAGCAAATGCGTTAAATTATGATTTTGCTCGGGATGTATCATTAAAACGCTGAGAATTATTTATTACTTAATTAGAACTTATAAAATGAGTAGCGAAAAAGTACCAAGCTAGAGCAATTAAGAATTAAAAACAAGGAGTAGCTTAATTTTTTCGAAAAATTAATTTTAGGGTGGTTTGTTTGGGGAGCGATTGGGCACCGTGCGTTTGAAGATTTTGATGGAAGCGCCCATAGCAAAAAAAAATCAAAATTGGTTTTACGAAAAATCGCAGGTACTCTTTTCCGCCTAAATTTAATACTTTTTTGATTGCCGAAAACCCCGTTTTAATCGGAGGCCCCGTTTTCAAAAAATTATAATTTTTGAATTGGGGTGTTTTATTTAGGTACGAAATAAAACAAACTTTCTTAGGATTTAACAGAGATATTTAAATTGGTTTTCACCAGATGAAAAGAAATTAAAATCTACTCATCCTGTATCATTTGGACCGATTTTCCATAAGGGCATAATAAAATATTGTACGATTTTGATTAAGTTTACGTTTGACCTTTGAACGCTGTCCAATAATTTTAAAATGGATTTTTGAAAAATCGCCGGGACCCCTATCTACTCAAATTTAATGCCTTTTTGAATGCCGAAACCCCCACTTTAATCGGACGCCCCGTTTTCGAGATATTAATAATTTTTGAATGGAGGGTGTACGTATCAATTGAAAGAATTGGGGTGTACTATTAAATTGCCAAAGGAAACGTAATTTCTTAGGATCCAATAGAGATATTTGAATTGGGTTTTCGCCATAGGAAAGCAATTAAAATCTACGCATCCTGTATAATTTGGAACGATTTTCCATAAGGGCATAATAAAATATTGTACGATTTTTGATTAAGTTTTATGTTTGACCTTTGAACGCTGTCCAATAATTTTAAAATGGATTTTTTAAAAATCGCCGGGACCCCTATCTACTTAAATTTAATGCCTTTTCGATTGCCGAAACCCCCGTTTTAATCGGAGCCCCCATTTTCGCAATATTAATAATTTTTGAATAGAGGGTGTACTTTTCGATTGAAAGAATTTGGGGTGTACTATTCAAGTGCCAAATGAAACGTAATTTTTTAGGATCCAATAGAGATATTTGAATTGGGTTTTCGCTATATGAAAAACAATTAAAATCTACTCATCCTGTATAACTTAGAACGATTTTGCATAAGGGCATAATAAAACGCTATACCATTTATGCTTAAGCTAACTTTAATCTCTTTGAGCGCGCGCCAAAAATTTTGATATAGATTTAAAAAAAATCGCAGGTACCCCTTTTCGCTTAAATTTGGTCCTTTTCCATTGCCGAACACCCCATTTTAATCGGCGCCCCCCGTTTTCGAAAAATAAATAAATTCGGCCCTGTATATGCAATTTTGTATTGGTCACGTACGCATTTATAATTCGGCAATGCATTACCACCGGCTTATGCGAAGTTTTGCGAAGCTTATCGAAGTGTTAAACGACCCGATAACATGTTTATTTTGTAAATTGTTTACCTCTAAAATTGTTGTGATTCATCGAATTTGGTAGGTTTACGTGCAGTGCGAAAAAAGGAAAGTTGCCAATGGGTAAATAAGCAGAAGTGAGTTCGCAATACCTTTTTGCTTTCGACAAGTCCAAAACCTCGCACTTTTGCGTAAACTTTTGTAAAACGCGTTTCGAGTTCTATAGACCATTAAATATTAAATAAACAATAACAATCGCAGCTTAATTAATTTAAAACTTAGTGAGTGTTCTTCGGACCACCCTGTTGAAACATATTCGACGGTAAGAAATTCAATTTTAATTCGCAAACGACCCAAAACCCAATCAGAGCTAAACATTCGATAGTTTTTGGGACAATATAGGGGTAGCTTTCTAAGTTCTCGTTTTGGGGACGAATTTGCTCTTGCAGCTTTGTGGGTATTAATTTTAATCAAAACTCTCTACTTAGAGGAAGGCACATAAGTCATGTAATTATTCTCGTTGGGTTATTTATCGTAATTATTTATGTAGTGATTATCGGAATGGCCGTAAACGAACATAAAATTACCATCTTTTTATTGATCCATTTCGAGAAGTCCTAATTACATAACCAATATTTTTAAATGTTCATCCCGTCGCACTATAATTTATGATACAAGTTCTGAATATGTAAGTAAGTACCTGTAACATAACCACGTTTGCTTCTTAGACAAGAAGAATGCTGTATAAATTTACTTCCATTTAAAACTATTCCCATATTTTCTTATTATTGCTAGGAAAAAGTAATTAAACGAAAATAAACACAAAATAAATTGCCTTTTAAATGCGAGAGGATACAAGAATTTTCCCAAATACTAGCTGTCACATTAAAATATCAATTTTTTAATTTATACGGACGCATAATTGTTTAACCATGTTTTCACGTTATATAAAAATTGTTTATAAATACCTTTGGCTCGGACCTCAAAGTCTATAAATTTTACCTTTAATCATAAACATTACAAATTGTTTGAAATTTTAAACGATTTGCTTTCTTTATTAAATTTTCTTGTGTGGGAGGCTCGTTTTTCGAAATATTTATTAAGCTCCGAATTATCAATCAGCAGTTCTTAAACATTTTCAGCAAAATCTTAAGAATACAGTTATTTTTAGTTTTCCAGAAAAAGTCGAAGTTTTTTTTTAAATGTAACACAAGGGCTGTTTAATAAGGACCTTTAGGACAACTTTATTTATATAACGTTTTCTTGTAGCACCCCTTATAAGGGCGTAAAAAATTAATTACCGTTCCTATCTGTTTTTGATATTACACAAAAAGCCGAAAATGTTTTTTCAAAATCATTTAAATCTAACACAAGGGCTGTTTAGAGGGGACTTTCGGACACATTTTATATACAGTACATTTTTTTTGTAGCGCGTCTTATAAGCCCGGAAAAAATTAATTACCGTTCCTATGTGTTTTTGAAATAATACAAAAAGCCGAAAATTATTTTTCGAAATTATTTAAATCTAATACAAGGGCCGTTTAGAGGGACCTCTGGACCATTTTATATTGATTATGTTTTTTTTGTAGCACGGCTTATAAGCCCGGAAAAAATTAATTACCGGTCCTATCTGTTTTTGAAATTACACAAAAAGCCGAATTTTTTTTTTCAAAATTATTAAATCTAACACAAGGGCTGTTTAGAAGGGACTTTCTGACACATTTTATATACAGTACATTTTTTTTGTAGCGCGCCTTATAAGCCCGGAAAAAATTAATTACCGTTCCTAACTGTTTTTGAAATAATACAAAAAGCCGAAAATTATTTTTCGAAATTATTTAAATCTAACACAAGGGCCGTTTAGAGGGGACTCTTTGGACCATTTTATTGAGAGTAAATTTTTTTTATAGCTGGCCTTATAAGCCCGGAAAAAATTAATTATTGTTCCTATGTGTTTTTGAAATTACACAAAAAGCCAAAAATTGTTTTTCAAAATTATTTAAATCCAACACAAGGGCTGTTTAGAAGGGACTTTAGGACACATTTTATTTAGAGTACATTTTTTTTGTAGCGCGCCTTATAAGCCCGGAAAAAATTAATTACCGTTCCTATGTGTTTTTGAAATTACACAAAAAGCCGAAATTTTTTCAATTTACAGAAAAAGTCAAAATTTTTTTTTCAAAATTCTTTAAATCTAACACAAGCGCTGTTTACTAGCTACTTTTTTTAAATGAATGTGTCAATCTGTTTTTACATTTAAAAAACTTTGTTTTTCGCTTATGAGAATCGTTTAAGGCTTAACCTTTCGGGCGCAATTTATCGGAGATAAGTTTTTTGGGTTCCATTGACGAACGAAGAGCAATTAAAAGGCATTACGTGTATAAATAGGCGACTTGCCTAAAAAACGGTCGAAAAATAAAAGCGGAGTTAATCGATTACCCGTCGATTTGTTCGTTTTTCAATATTCAGGCATATATCGATTAACCGGTAAGGTGTTGTTGTTTTTTTTTGCCCGCATCGTACCCGGTCGGTTTTGAAGAACGTGTCCAGTTATTTAAATTCGAAGTTGTGCCTTGAGCCCCGAGTACAAGGCACTTAACATACGGATGTGTTGAATGCGCTGGGCGGGCTTGCTCGTGATCGCTCACATATAATTATCGAAGAAACCTAAAACAAACAAGTACTGGTTGACTCGTTGACCCTCCGCGAAGCATCCCAAATTGACCCCTAAGAGAAAGGCGGTTCGGCCGAAGAACCGCGTCCGCCGCGGTGCCCCCTCATCTCCGAAGCGATAATTTTCGTCCAATTTCAGATTCCACACAATATGGCCCGTCGAAATATATCATAAGCTTAAATCGGCTCTTATAATGCACCTCTATGCCCGAAAAAATTCCTCCTCGAAACTTAATTATTTATTACTGCCCATGCTGATTGCTTTTTAAGCAGAGGGCCCCTCTCCGTTCTTTTCTCCGACTAATCGAGAAGGCAATTATATTTCCGACCCAACAAATTGCAGGAAACACTAGCGAATCGCTAAAATGCACTTAATTGGGTTCTGTTTTCTCGCACAAAAATGCACACTCATTTTACATGCTTCAGAAAGCATGTTTTTATTAAAAACAATAACGTTTGAGGAGATTTTTTTTGTGCATCGCAATTTTCCAATTTAAAGCTTCGGTGGTTATTATTGTTGTAAAAAGCGCTTCGACGAAATATTAAAATTGTTTGGGTGTTTGGGAGGAGCACGTCGTCAGAGGCGAAATAACGCTATAGCATTTTAGGTAACGTCATATCGCCCGGTCAAGTTTCGGTACCTATTCGTCTGACGCACTGTGCAACTTAGTTAACAAGTTAATCACGCTATTATCGGTTTTGGCACCACCGTGCGCTATTACGTCATTATTCGTCAATGAAGCTTAGTAAATAAATAAATAAGTAGGGGAGACCGGGTATGGTTGTCTCACGGGTAGATTGTCACAACAACAATAACAGAAAATCTAATGAATTAATAAATTTGTTTACTCGTGTCAAAGAAGCTCGAGGTAAAATTTGTTACGTAAGGTACAGGATCCAAATAAGGCCCACCTTAAGTTTATAAAGGCATAATTAATAGGTTTTTGAAAAAAAATGCATCAATACTTCGTAATCAAAATGTTTATTTTATATTAAACTTCAAAATAAAAGTAACAATTTTTCTTTTGTAACCAAAGAAGGAACCTTGAGTAAATATAAAAAATATGTCGGTTGTACTTTATTGGGGCACCTATGTCCCAATAAGGCCCAAGGATTTCTTTATATATAAATCGACTTAATATCAATTTTAATAATCATTATTATATTTATATTAAATTATTATTAGTGTTATTAAACTTAAAATAATAAAATATTTGGTTATATTTTTATATTTTTAATAAAAATTGGCTTGTAAATTTTTAACAACGTTTAGTTAGGTTTTTTTTATCTTTATCTTTAAACAGTTTCTGAACAATAAAATTCTTTGTCTGCGTCTGTAAGAACATTATTATTTTCAAATAAACTTAAAACTGAATATGTTACAAATAAGGCCCACAAGGTTTTTTAGTGGGCCTTATTAGGACATATCGTACATGTACAATTCAAAATATTCACTCTTTTTGCAGCAAAAATTTTCGTTTTGTATTTTATCTTTTATTTAGCGTTTGACTACCTACCCCAGGCACTGCGACAACCATCCCCGATACGGGGTTAAAAGTCACACTTCTCTTTTTTTCGGAAAAATTATAATATGTTCTCTTTAGACAATGGTAGAGAAAAAGTTTTTATTTCTTTTTAAACTAGACTAAATACACTATCTATTGATATATAAATGTCATTGATAAATTAAGACTATGGGCTCTATAAATACAAAAACAAAAAAAAGTGACTTTTAACCCCGGTCTCCCTAACTAAATAAATAAATGAAAAAATCGATAAAATCTAGAACGAACCAACTTTCACAAAAACAATATTTTAAAAAAATCATTAAAAGGCCTCTAATCGACGAATTAACAATTAAACTTTAGAATCAATTAGCCTCCAAATTAATAAAAAAAAAAGCAATTTTTCTGTGTCCGACAAGAGATCAAAAATAAATCGCCTTCTTATCGAAAGA
Source organism: Sinopyrophorus schimmeli (assembly GCA_036325965.1). Lineage (NCBI taxonomy): Eukaryota > Metazoa > Arthropoda > Insecta > Coleoptera > Elateridae > Sinopyrophorus > Sinopyrophorus schimmeli. Next base: position 512,981 of record JARFIZ010000407.1, read on the forward strand.
CATTACTAATCCTTCGAGGAAGTGTTTTAATTAACAATTATATCCAAAAGAGGGGTTATCTCGAAACATTTTCGATAAACCCCGAGAAAAACAATCTTTATACGACTTGCACACCGGTCTGAACTTCGAGCGTTTCGATTTTTCCGCGCTCTCCGAATTAAATTCTATTTACTACTTTATTTTATTTATAAATTCGATGCGAGTACTTGTTGCAAGTACGTGTATTGTTTCAATTCGTATAAAATATTAACTGAGGAATGCTTGCAGAACGCCGAAACGTTTCGAGAATAATTATTATTGCTCCCCGGTGAAATATTGCTCTGTCTCTTAATATATAATAATTCGTGCTTCGAATGTCAAATAATTGGGCAGCGTAATTACGGGAATTTTGTAAAATTAATCAAGATCACGTCTTCTTCGCATGTAATGTCAATTTTAATTTCTGGGCTTTGTTTTTTTTTTTTTTTATTGTTTAATTATAGACGAAAGCGAAGGATTGGGTACGGTTTTTTTTTTGTGTCCTGTCGCTTACGAAATCGGGCTCTTGCGCGCGTTAAGGTAGCAGAACAATAATTGTTATTATCTACATAGGAAACTCGCGGAGAAGAAGTAAAACGAAGCAGCGTGATGCTATCTCGGAATATAAAACTTAACAATCGAAAGCATCGATGGTAAAATCGCTTGCTGGGTTTTCTATTCCCAGTAGAGAGAAGTTGGCTTATCATCGTCTCGCGTGTAGAAATATGCCGGGATATGAATTTTCTGTTTGTTCCCAACTCGTCACGACATACCAGCCTTTTTCTGTAATCTACCTTATTACTATCATTGCGTTTCGTATGAGATTTAAGCTCGTTTCCGAGATTATAATACCTGTTAGTGAGCTCATGAATAACTTATGAATATATGCATTCTACGAGCCGGCCGTGCAATACTTTATATGTTAAAGGATCTGATTAAAAATTTTGTATTGGAATTCCTTCAAAAATTTCATATCATTACGATTTTTTTTCGCTTCGACGCGCGCTTCGGGCTTTCAACATTCATTTCGGGCGAAATAAGCGAGCTATTAAGGAAAAAACTACGAATTTTGATGGAAGTTATACTTCTTTGGCGGGAAACTGAAGTTGCGCGCGCGCGCGCACAGCTAATTCGACAAGTTAGTCGTCTAAAATGCACACGTACCGACAACAGAACAGTATGAAGTTAGCCGCCTATGAAAGTTCATTAATTGTTGTGAATCGTGCTTAAAACCGAGTGCGCACGTTCGAGCTCAAAGTGGCACATTTCCGATCTCGGGAAAATGAAGCGCGCCGCTTCGCGTCGCGCTTCATTTGCCTCCCTCGCTCGGAAATGTGCCACTTTTCGCTCGAACGCGCACATCCTCGTATTTATTGAATATGTTTACATTCATTTTTGGATTTGAAAAGGAAAGACTAATGCACGCAAGAAGAAGACGACTTCGTACTAATAGGGTACAATAGTAACGAGGTTTGACTGTATTGTTTTTTTAATTTTAAAAATCAAAATTTTCCAATTGCATTTATTCCAAAATTATTATGGGCGTTGTGTAAGAATCTTAAGATCGCATCTAATATTAAAAAAATTTAAGGATACCAAACCAAATATCAAAAGTTGTTCAAAATATTTAAGGCCATATTGTTTTAAAAAATGTATCTTTTTTTAATTACGATTCTTTTTTGACAACTTAATGTTTTTAAATTTTTATTTGATGCCAAAAAGCTGAGAATTCTAACACCAAAAGTTTTTTAACATGTAATAAGCAATAGATTTATAAATTTTTAATACAGTCACATCTCGATATTATGAACATATTTGTTCGGAAGGTTTTGTTCTTACTAACGAGGACTTTATACTAATAGGGTTTCGCTGTATTTTGATATAACTTTCATTCGCTCTCCCTCTCTCTCCCTCTTATTAAACTTTGACGGCAAGACATGCAAATATTTTTGTACTCTTTTAAATAAAGCCAAACGATGTCTTAAATTCTATTCAGGATATCGTTTTTTAATCGGAACTTTGTTATTTGGAGAAAGTTTATTGAAAACTTTAGAAATTTCGAAAATTCACACTTTTTACTTTAAATTGGAATGAAAAAAAAAACCGCAACCGTGCCTCTGTTATTATTTTGAAAAAAACCAATTATATTGTTTTAGACAGGCTTATTTTAATTAACAGAATTTTATTAAAAATTATAAATTCGGAAAATTCACACTTTTTATTTTAAGTGTCTGGTAATTTGTGTCTGTGTAATTTTTTTTACAACAATTAATTAAAAAAGAATGTAGCTTTTTGTCCGAATTTTTTAAAAACCCGAAATGTATTGGCTTAAATTATTGTGAATCGTGCTTAAAACCGAGCGTGCGCGTTCGAGCTCAAAGTGGCACATTTCCGATCTCGGGAAAATGAAGCGCGCCGCTCCGCGTCGCGCTTCATTTGCCTCCCTCGCTCGCAAATGTGCCACTTTTCGCTCGAACGCGCACATCCTCGTTTTATTTTCTTCAAATTACATATTTACCATAGCAATAATATTTAAAATATATTGGACGTTTAACGTTATGGTTAATTTTAGATTTAGTTTAGTAAATATCGATTTTATGTTAGAAAAAGTTTTTACCATAGCAAATGAGTGGAAGTGAGCGAAAAGATACAACAACTTGGTCGATGCGAGCGAGAGGGAACGATTGAAATTGTTCAATTGATTTTTCGTCTAATTTTTTGGCTTTAAACCGAGTGTGCGCATTCGAGCTCAAAGTGGCACATTCCGATCTCGGGAAAATGAAGCGCGCCGCTCCGCGTCGCGCTTCATTTGCCTCCCTCGCTCGGAAATGTGCCACTTTTCGCTCGAACGCGCACATCCTCGTATTTATTGAATATGTTTACATTAATTTTTGTATTTGAAAAGCAAAGACTAATGCACGCAAGAAGAAGACGACTTCGTACTAATAGGGTACAATAGTAACGAGGTTTGACTGTATTGTTTTTTTAATTTTAAAAATCAAAATTCTCCAATTGCATTTATTCCAAAATTATTATGGGCGTTGTGTAAGAATCTTAAGATCGCATCTAATATTAAAAAAATTTAAGGATACCAAACCAAATATCAAAAGTTGTTCAAAATATTTAAGTCCATATTGTTTTAAAAAATGTATCTTTTTTTAATTACGATTCTTTTTTGACAACTTAATGTTTTTAAATTTTTATTTGATGCCAAAAAGCTGAGAATTCTAACACCAAAAGTTTTTTAACATGTAATAAGCAATAGATTTATAAATTTTTAATACAGTCACATCTCGATATTATGAACATATTTGTTCGGAAGGTTTTGTTCTTACTAACGAGGACTTTATACTAATAGGGTTTCGCTGTATTTTGATATAACTTTCATTCGCTCTCCCTCTCTCTCCCTCTTATTAAACTTTGACGGCAAGACATGCAAATATTTTTGTACTCTTTTAAATAAAGCCAAACGATGTCTTAAATTCTATTCAGGATATCGTTTTTTAATCGGAACTTTGTTATTTGGAGAAAGTTTATTGAAAACTTTAGAAATTTCGAAAATTCACACTTTTTACTTTAAATTGGAATGAAAAAAAACCGCAACCGTGCCTCTGTTATTATTTTGAAAAAAACCAATTATATTGTTTTAGACAGGCTTATTTTAATTACCAGAATTTTATTAAAAACTATAAATTCGGAAAATTCACACTTTTTATTTTAAGTGTCTGGTAATTTGTGTCTGTGTAATTTTTTTTACAACAATTAATTAAAAAAGAATGTAGCTTTTTGTCCGAATTTTTTAAAAACCCGAAATGTATTGGCTTAAATTATTGTGAATCGTGCTTAAAACCGAGCGTGCGCGTTCGAGCTCAAAGTGGCACATTTCCGATCTCGGGAAAATGAAGCGCGCCGCTCCGCGTCGCGCTTCATTTGCCTCCCTCGCTCGAAATGTGCCACTTTTCGCTCGAACGCGCACGTACAGTCAAACTATGAAGTAATCAACACCCTAGAAACGGACCTACTGTAAACGTACTATTCCAAGAGACAAAATCTGGCGCTGCATGGTTAAAAAACAATTAAGATCGATCTTTGTAATTTTAGTACCTTTAGTACCTGTAGGTTTGTTTCTGGGGTGTCGATTACTTCTTAGTTTGACTGTACGTCCGTAATAATCAGCTCTCCCTCTAATCATCAACTCAAAATCGGATTTGAAAAAAAGTTGCGGCGTTTATATTCGGCGGCCGAAAACCCCAAAATGCAATAATCACGTGTCAAAGAAGAGATCGGCGAACGAAAGCCGAATATTCCGATCTCGTTCGGCACTTCTGTAAATCAAGTCCGAGTGTACAGGCTACGGGGACTTATTTTATTAAACAACCGAACCTGACAAACTAAGCCGAGACAAGCAACATGGAACACCCATCACGATCGAAATCCCATTACGGGCTGAGCGTTAAAAATGAGAAGAATTTAAATCGTGGTAACATTGTAGCTGCGACGTGACCGCTCATGAATTAGCACAATTTCCATGTCGAACTAATCACAAGCGACTTGCCGGACGAAGCCCTTGCATTATTTATGTATCGTTAATCTTATCGGGCGGATCGCCGTGACACCTGGCTACGGCCCTGCGCGTCCGCTCCGGAGGCGAAGCGCCCCAAAATTTACGCCGGACGGGCGGGCCCCCAAAAAAAGAAAAATACACTTGTAAAATCGTCTAACGTAAATTGTTAGCGATATCTCGGGCTTCTTCAAAGCCTTCGGGGCTCCCGAGAAAGCTCGCGTGTTTACAAACCGTAGAAATTAAAAGTTGATCGTTAAACTCTAATTTCTGTTCGAGCTTATTAGATTTTTACTTTTACAGATTTATATCGACGGAATAAAATTTTTAAAAATATATTTTTCAAAATTTTAAATAACTACGTTCCAAAAAGAAAAATCGGCGCATCTGAATTTTTTTTTAAAAGATTGATATTTAATTTTGGGTCGGATGATTTAATTTAAAGGTCCCAAGGGCCGTACCCAAAATTCAAAAACTAAAACCGATTAAGAAACGTTTTCGAGTTCGTTCTGAAACTTCTCGTTAAAATTTCGACACGATTATGTGCCACAATTAATTCCTAGAGCTGTAAAAATTTAATTTTGAATCGAGGACACGGCATAACAATAATTTTTCTTTCCATTTTAATTAAATTAAAAATTTTAATTTTTCGAGACAAATAAACGGGCACACACACACACACACCTGAGAGCTCGTAGGAATTTAATTAAAAAATGTTTTTTTGACAAGATTGATCGACGCGTCCCACCGCTGATGGCGATTTCCGCTTACTTTTGTGCATTTTAAGGGAGAAAGAAAGAGAAAAATGCACATGCAAATGCGAAATTAGTTTCGTACGATTTATTTTCGAGGTAATTCGAGCGACGCAACATGCATTTTTTATCGTCGCCAATTTACATAATTCTTAGAAAAAGTTACAAGGGACTTGTGCATGTAAGTGCATTGTTTTTATTGTTATTAAGGCGATATAAAAATGTACGAAAGTAAATTATTAACGTATCCTTTCGACGACACGAATTCACATATAAAAGTATTTGCTTTAAAAATAAATAACGACTTGGTTCTTTTCAAAATTGTTAAATTAGCAGGCTGCCCCTCCAATTCTTTAAAAAAGAGATACATTGTTTAAATTCGCCACTAAAGTTTTTTTTCGGAATTAAATTATATTAAAAAAAAAACGAAGTTAAAACAACTGGTACGTACGAAGTTATACTTCTTTAGCGCAACTAAATTAAATAGAACCACGTGTAAAGATTGATTTAAATAAATTCAATAAATACGAGGATGTGCGCGTTCGAGGGAAAAGTGGCACATTTCCGAGCGAGGGAGGCAAATGAAACGCGACGCGGAGCGGCGCGCTTCATTTTCCCGAGATCGGAATGTGCCACTTTGAGCTCGAACGCGCACACTCCGTTTTAAGAACGGTTTACAATAATTTAAGCCAATAAATTTCGGGTTTTTAAATAATTCGGTCAAAAAGCACCATTCTTTTTTAATTAATTGTTGTAAAAAAAATTACACAGACACCATTGCATTTTTTTTTTGTTCTAACTTAAAATAAAAAGAGTGAATTTTCCAAATTTATAGTTTTTAATAAAATTCTGTTAATTTAAATAAGCCTGTCTAAAGCAACACCGTTCTTTTATAATTAGTTTTTTCAAAATAATAACAGAGGCACGGTTGTGTTTTTTTTCCATTCCAATTTAAAATAAAAAGTGTGAATTTTCGAAATTTCTAAAGTTTTCAATAAACTTTCTCCAAATAACAAAGTTCCGATTAAAAAACGATATCCTGAATAGAATTTAAGACATCGTTTGGCTTTATTTAAAAGAGTACAAAAATATTTGCATGTCTTGCCGTCAAAGTTTAATAAGAGGGAGAGAGAGGGAGAGCGAAAGAAAGTTATATCAAAATACAGCGAAACCCTATTATTATAAAGTCCTCGTTAGTAAGAACAAAACCTTCCGAACAAATATGTTCATAATATCGAGATGTGACTGTATTAAAAATTTCTAAATCTATTGCTTATTACATGTTAAAAAACTTTTGGTGTTAGAATTCTCAGCTTTTTGGCATCAAATAAAAATTTAAAAACATTAAGTTGTCAAAAAGGAATCGTAATTAAAAAAAGACACATTTTTTAAAACAATATGGACTTAAATATTTTGAACAACTTTTGATATTTGGTTTGGTATCCTTAAATTTTTTTAATATTAGATGCGATCTTAAGATTCTTACACAACGCCCATAATAATTTTGGAATAAATGCAATTAGAGAATTTTGATTTTTAAAATTAAAAAAACAATACAGTCAAACCTCGTTACTATTGTACCCTATTAGTACGAAGTCGTCTTTTTCTTGCGTACATTAGTCTTTCCTTTTCAAATACAAAAATGAATGTAAACATATTCAATAAATGAGGATGTGCGCGTTCGAGCGAAAAGTGGCACATTTCCGAGCGAGGACGCAAATGAAGCGCGACGCGGAGCGGCGCGCTTCATTTTCCGAGATCGGAATGTGCCACTTTGAGCTCGAATGCGCACACTCGGTTTAAAGCCAAAAATTAGACAAAAATCAATTGAACAATTTCAATCGTTCCCTCTCGCTCGCATCGACCAAGTTGTTGTATCTTTTCGCTCACTTTCACTCATTTGCTATGGTAAAAATTTTTTCTAGAATAAAATCGATATTTACTAAACTAAATCTAAAATTATTCATAATGTTAACACGTCCAATATCTTTTAAATATTATTGCTATAGCAAATATGTAATTTGAAGCCAATAAAACGGGGATGTGCGCGTTCGAGCGAAAAGTGGCACATAGCCGAGCGAGGGAGGCAAATGAAGCGCGACGCGGAGCGGCGCGCTTCATTTTCCCGAGATCGGAATGTGCCACTTTGAGCTCGAATGCGCACACTCGGTTTTAAGCCAAAAAAATTAGACGAAAAATCTGTTGAATAATTTCAATCGTTCCTTCTCGCTCGCATCCACCAAGTTGTCGTATCTTTTCGCTCACTTCCACTCATTTGCTATGGTAAAAACTTTTTGTAACATAAAATCGATATTTACTAAGCTAAATCTAAAATTAATCAGAATATTAACGTCCAATATCTTTTAAATATTATTGCTATAGCAAATATGTAATTTGAAGCCAATAAAACGGGGATGTGCGCGTTCGAGCGAAAAGTGGCACATTTCCGAGCGAGGGAGGCAAATGAAGCGCGACGCGGAGCGGCGCGCTTCATTTTCCCGAGATCGGAATGTGCCACTTTGAGCTCGAACGCGCACACTCGGTTTTAAGCACGATTCACAACAATTAATTAACTTTCATAGGCGGCAAACTTCATACTGTTCTGTTGTCGGTACGTGTGCGCGCGCAGCTTCCGTCGCCTACTAAAATTCTACTCGCTGAGCGCGCCAAAAGAAGTATAAGTTCAAAGCCATTTTCGGATTAAGCCACCTATTCAAAAATCTTCGACCAAAAACGAAACCGTAAAAGTCGCATTAAGTTTACAGCACGAAATTCGGGTACCCCTCGACATGCATATTGCATGAACAGCCGGCAAACTGTCGTGTACATCGATATAGCTGAATAGATCCTTCTTTCCGAGCCTGCTTTAATTGTTACCTGTCCAGATTGACGGGCTTATTGTTAAGCCATCACTTGCCTCGGCCCGACACACAGGAAGTCGAAGAATGCGAACCCGATAGAAACTTACTAACAAGCGCCCCCCTTCCTCCCCTCCCCCTCCTACCTCTAATAAAATCGCACCGACAACCTTTTGCGCGTTTTCGCCGCTCGCTCCTGCGAATTTCCCGAAAAAGGGGGACGGCTTCGACGACGGCCGCCGAGAGAAAAAAGGCCCCTAGCGAAATCGAAAATTTAAGCACGCGAGCGTCGAGAAAAGGCACGATTCGGTAACTTGGCGGATTAGGCGAACAGGTGCTTTGTGCGCGGAGGTGATTTATGGCCCCGGATTTAAGATATTAGACTTAAATTAAGATACATATTGTTGGCCGTTGTACCAAAAATCCATTGTAATTTATTTTCCTTTACTTCGTTTCCGATATAAAAGGATCGAAGTTCGTATCGGGGGTCCGTTGGCGCGTTCTAATAACGCGAAGGATCGCCCTTTCGGGCGAAATGAATGCGCTCCTCTTCGTTGTTATTAATCTTCGCGATCAACGCGAGACGTCTTGCCCGCGAAACGACTACCGTCACATCTAAAATAAATAATAAAGACCATTACTTCGTATTAACACATAATTGTGTTTAAGTTGTTTACACGTGGGTTGATGGTATTAGATTTATGCGTTCCATTAAAACAGAACTTCTAAAGTGCCGGGTACTTAATCCTAACGTACTTTTTCTCTTTTGCGGACTTTGTATGCGCTTGCCAAACTGAAAGCCATTACGGCTCTTCGTTAAATCGCCTCGTGCATTTTAGCAGGTCCGACAAAAAATTTCGGCTCCTCAAATTTGCACTGAAATAAACCGAAATTGATTTGTTTTGGTTCGTGTTCGAACGGCACTCGAATATATTTGGTACTTTTGGCTAAAATTAATTTTCTTAACTTGCGAGCAAATTAAAAAAAAAAAACAGATCGTGCCGAGAAATTGTTTATAACAGCAAAACTAAAAGTCCGATGGACTTGAACTTTTTACCAATCGAAAGGGGGGAAAATTTGAGTAAATAGGTGTCTCGGCGATTTTTAAAAATTTTATTAGGTTTTATTTTGGGTTTGTTTTACGAGGGAAACGCAGCCGGTTGAATGTGGAAGTACGTTCAAAGCGTTGTATCTCAAAAAGTGGTCCGACGTCGGTGGGATTGCTTTACATTTTTGAAAAGATCCACATTTCGGCTACGAAACCACGTGCAACAATGTGGGCGACGCCCTATTAATTTTTGAAAAAATTAGGGATGAAATACGAAGGGGCGCGAGCTTTTTGGGTTTCCAAGTTAATTTTTTCGAGGACACGGCTTAATCGACAAATTGTTAAGGGCACAAAAGGTTTTGCTTCATCCATATTTCCATACCATCTATTTCAAAATTTTTGATTGTTATTTTGAAAAAAAAATTTTTTTGGTTTTGTAAAAAGCTCGATTTAATTGAAAACTTACATATCTTGATCAGAAATTATTTGTCGTGGGCAAACGAAAAGTGCGATCGATTTGCGGTTTTCGCCATGCGAAAGAGGACTAAATTTGAGCAAATAGGTGTGTCGGGGATTTTTGAAAAAAACATTTTTAGTACTTCTGAAAATGCACGAATTTTAAATTTCTGGATCAACACTTTAAAAAATAGTCATTTCGTTGTGCGTTGAGAAAAATTCTCCAAATTTTGATATAGTGTGTAGAATTATTATATTTTTATGTGGGCCAAAGGGCACTTCTATATTTTTGTTCATTTGCGAGAAATAATTTTTTAACGATTTACTAAGAAAAACGTAACAAGTTTATGGGAGAAATTATACTACGTGGGGAGAAATTATTTATAATTAGAGAACTAAGAGTCCGATAGAAATGCGGTTTTCGCCAGTCGAAAAAGGACTAAATTTGAGCAAATAGGTGTGTCGGGGATTTTTGAAAAAAACATTTTTAGTACTTCTGAAAGTGCACGAATTTTAAATTTCTGAATCAACACTTTAAAAAATCGTCAATTCGTTGTGCGTTGAGGAAAGTTCCCAAATTTTGATATAGTGTGTAGAATTAATATATTTGTATGTGGGCCAAAGGGCACTCGAATATTTTTGTTCGTTTGCGAGAAATATTTTTTTTACGATTTACTGAGAAAAACTTAACAAGTTTACAGGTGAAAATATACTACGTGGGGAGAAATTATTTATAACTAGAGAACTAAGAGTCCAATCGAACTGCGGTTTTCGCCAATCGAAAAAGGACTAAATTTTAGCAAACAGGTGTTTCGGCGATTTTTTGAAAAAAATTTTTAGTACTTCTGACAGCGCATGATGTTAAAATTTATAGTTCAGAACTTGAAATACGTAGTTCCGTTGTGCGTTGAGGAAAATTCTCCAAATTTTGATATAGTGTGTACAATAAATGTATTTTTAGCTAGTCTAAAGGGCATTTAAATATCACTATTCGTTTCCAAGAAATTATTTTTTTTTTAGACTCAACAAAAAATAATCACTCTTAAGGTACAAAACACACTTCGTGACAAGAAATTATTTATTATGGGAAAACTAAGAGTACTATCGAATTGCGGTTTTCGCCAAACGAAAGAGAACTAAATTTAAGCAAACACGTGTCTCCACGATTTTTTTTTTTAAATTAGCGCAATTCCGCGCGCGCGCGAACTTTAAACTGGCCTCCGAACCTACCGCATGACATTTTCCTCATTTTTAAATAATGTAATTGTAAGATTTAAAAATAAGACTTAAAACTAATTCTTTTTTTTTATTTTCAGGTGTGTGTCTTTGTGCCATTTCGTATTATCCTAGAGCCTAGAGTAAGCCGCTGGACTTCTTTAAAAACGGTGAGTCGATTAAATTGTTTTTTTTTGTGTTCGTTCTCGTCTTTGCGTTATTTTCTTAACAAACTTGTTACTGTTATCTGAGACAATTCGAAGCTATTAATTTTTTGTAAAGGCACAAATCTCGTATAAGGAGCGCGTACATTACAATAAAAGCGTTTTGTCTACGGAAAAAGATGACTGTTATTTATTGGCGCGAAAAAAAAACACTGACGGAATTATTTATATCTAACTGCGAATTTACATATGCAAATTCACTGCTCGTTGGGCGATCTTAAAATTACCCGAAAAAAAAGAGGCACTTTAACGATCGATTAATTTTCCGCCCTTATTTAATTCTAAAATTTTCCCGAGATCGGAATGTGCTACTTTGAGCTCAAATGTGCACACTCGGTTTTAAGCATGATTCACAATAATTAATTTACTTTCTTAGACGGCTAATTTCATACTGTAAAATTTAAATTTAATAATAGCTTTTCTTCGGGCACAATATTGATTTTATAACGAATGTGGTATAGTTTTAGCAAATTCAATGAAAACTTGGAATTTGTGTCAATTAAAGTGGATTAAAATGATCTAAAAATATTTAAATAAATAAAATGAGTTTTTGTGCTTAATAAGATACTGTTAATAAAAATATATTGTACATATCCGGCTCGAAGGACCACAGTAATTTTTTAGTTCTAATTGATTAATTTTGTACCAAATTTTATAAGAAGAATTACGTTTTAACTCGATTAAATTGCATCAAAAGGATGTACATCATTTAAAAGAAATATAATAAGCTTGTGTATTTAATAAAGTTGTGTTTTGAACATGGGCGTAGGTAAAGGGGAAAAGGGTAGGCTCTGCTACCCCTAGAAAACTCATTACCCATCTTAGAAAAATCAACAGTATTTGGATTCAAAATGGCAATGTAAAAACTAATGCGGCTGTCATTTGTTTATAATTGTAATTGGTTTTTGATGCAATAATCATTAAACAAAAATTTTTAACGAAAAATATCTCATTGCTCATTGAAAGATTAATGAGTATTGAGGAATAAGGCATTACTCATTAGAATTAAAAAAAATGAGTACCGTCAAATAGTAATTTGTTTAAATAATCAACTTTTATTTTAAATTAAAAATAATATAATACGATGTATTTTGTATGCTGATTGGCTTTATTTATTAACCATTTTTATTGATAAAAATTAAAACATTTAATTTTTGAAAATTAAATCCATAAAAGAGATAAAGATGATTGTTTTTAATCAAAAGATTTAATTTAAGTTTCAAAGCTTTACGATTTTTCAATTCTAAAATAAAAAAACGATATGTGTACTTTTGTAGCGGGTTAGAAGTTATACTTCTTTGGCGTAACTAAATTAAATATTACCACGTGTAAAAATTAATATAAATAAAATCAATAAATACGAGGATGTGCGCGTTCGAGCGAAAAGTGGCACATTTCCGAGCGAGGGAGGCAAATGAAGCGCGACGCGGAGCGGCGCGCTTCATTTTCCCGAGATCGGAATGTGCCACTTTGAGCTCGAATGCGCACACTCGGTTTTAAGCACGATTACGAAGCGTCCCGTTTTAACGGAAAAAAATACGAACGCGGTTCACAATCCGGATAATCGCGAATCCGTATAATCGAGGTTTTACTGTAGTTAAACTTTTGGAGCGCAATTAAAATTTTCGGACGCGTCGCTTTTTGGGCGAAAAAATATTTTCCAATAAATGCCTATCGGGGATTCGAAATTAAAAGCTGTCAAAATAACGGATTAAAACGGATTCGCTTGGCGTTATCGTAATTTGTTTAATTTCGACATGATTTATATTTATGTATTTGGTCGGCGGTTTTTGCGAGCGCCTTTGGGGCGCAGCCGATTTAGCACACTTCTTCTTCCTAATAAAACTAATGGTCCCATTTCAAAACATCCAAAGTGGACGAGCACCTTCGAAAAGCAGAGATAATCTTAATGCACATTAGAAAGTGTTCTAATTAAATTTCATAAATTTGCATACGCTTAATTAGTATTCATAAACGAAACACCATTAAGACTGATTCCTCTTCTTTTTTTTTTCTTCTTTTTTTCGAAACACAAAATGGCATAATATTACGTTGGACCTTTTAAGTTAAGTTTTATCTTTGACACGCAACAATTTTCTGTAATCAACTGATAAGTTAAATAAATTAGTTGTTCTCTGTCTCATACCTGTCATTTATATAAATCTCTTGTGTCATACTAAAGGACATATTGGTGAACAGAGATAAAACCAATGGATTTGAGTTAACAAATTGATTAAAGACGATCATCCGCTTTATATTACACTTAATTTCTTAATGGCGACTTACAACCTGAGATCGCTTTAAATTTCATTCGATTTAGATATCTCTAAATTGCTTGATTGTGTTTGGGAGACCTCTAAATTGACTAACACTTAATTTTATTTATCGAAACTAGTTTTGATTAGACTTTAGGAGAAAATAAATCCTACGCGGGACGTTCTTTTTCGAACAAAAAAACGCTTGTAAGTTTTTTTTTAAACGTAATTCGCTAAGGACGTGGTTGTTTGTCGTCCCTTATTGGAAACCCTTGAAAAACTTTTAAAACACACGGGGGAATGTATTTTTCTAGGGTAAAAACCGCATTTAAGTGTTGGTAACGGTTTATTTAAATGTAAAGTGTTTTGCAAATGCGAAGTTGCGAATTTTTTCAAACTAATAAGGTTTTTTTCAACGGCGATTTTATCGAAAAATTTACTTTAATAACTTAGGGTTTGAAATTCAAAATTTGTCGGGCATTAAAATTAATTAAATAATAAAAAATTAATTTTTAATTAATTTGTCACAAGAGTACTTTTAGAAATATTAGAAAATACAGGTGGCGTCGACAAATTATATATTTCTCGAGAACGAATAAAGATTTTTAATTGCGGTCTTCGCCAGTCGAAAGGGCACTAAATTTTAGTAAATAGGTGTCTGAGGAATTTTTTTTAAAATAATTATTTATATTTTTTATAAGCGCTCAAACGTTTCAAGCCTTCCATGACCTGTCATTTTATTATTTCTTAATGACAACTCTTCAAAATTGGTTCAAATATAGTGGAAACACTCTATTTTAATTTAATTAATATTTTATTTAATGATATTTATTTATTTATTCTTTGATAATTAATTTTTTTTATTAATTCATCAGAAGAGTACTTTCAGAAGTATTAAAAAATACAGGTGGTGACGATAAATTATATATTTCTCGTAAACGAATAGAGATTTTTAATTGCGGTCTTCTCCAGTCGAAAGGGCACTATATTTTAGTAAATAGGTGTCTGAGGAATTTTTTCAAAAATAATTATTTATATTTTTTATAAGCGCTCAAACGTTTCAAGCCTTCCATCACCTGTCATTTTATTATTTCTTAGTGACCGCTCTTCAAAATTGGTTCAAATATAGTGGAAACACTCTTTTTTAATTTAATTAATATTTAATTTAATTATATTTATTTATTCTTTGAAAATTAATTTTTTTTTATTAATTTATCACCAGAGTACTTTCAGAAGTTTTAAAAAATACAGGTGGTGACGAGAAATTATATATTTCTTGAAAACGAATAAAGATTTTTAATGGCGGTCTTCGCCAGTCGAAAGGGCACTAAATTTTAGTAAATAGGTGTCCGAGGAATTTTTTTTAAAATAATTATTTATATTTTTTATAAGCGCTCTAACATTTCAAGCCTTCCATCGCCTGTCATTTTATTATTTCTTAATGACAGCTCTTCAATATTGGTTCAAATATAAAAAAAAAACAATCTTTTTTAATTTAATTAACATTTCATTGAAGTATTTTAGTTTATTTTTTGAAAATTAATTTTTTTTAAATTAATTCATCTCAAGAAGTATTTAAAAATACAGGTGGTGTCGACAATTTATATATATCTTGAAATCGAATAAAGATTTTTAATTGCGGTTTTCACCAGTCGAAAGGGCACTAAATTTTAGTAAATAGGTGTCCGAGGAATTTTTTTAAAAATAATTATTTCTATTTTTTATAAGCGCTCTAACATTTCAAGCCTTCCATCGCCTGTCATTTTATTATTTCTTAATGACAGCTCTTCAATATTGGTTCAAATATAAAAAAAAACAATCTTTTTTAATTTAATTAACATTTCATTGAAGTATTTTAGTTTATTTTTTGAAAATTAATTTTTTTTAAATTAATTCATCTCAAGAAGTATTTAAAAATACAGGTGGTGTCGACAATTTATATATATCTTGAAATCGAATAAAGATTTTTAATTGCGGTTTTCACCAGTCGAAAGGGCACTAAATTTTAGTAAATAGGTGTCCGAGGAATTTTTTTAAAAATAATTATTTCTATTTTTTATAAGCGCTCTAACATTTCAAGCTTTCCATCGCCTGACATTTTATTATTTTTTAATGACAGCTCTTCAAAATTGATTCAAATATAAAAGAAACAAACCTTTTTAATTTAATTAACATTTCATTCGAGTATTTTTGTTTATTTTTTGAAAATTAATTTTTTAAATTAATTCATTGCAAGAAGTTTTTAAAAATACAGGTGGTGTCAACAATTTATATATCTTTTGAAAACGAATAAAGATTTTTAATTGCGGTCTTCGCCAGTCGAAAGGGCACTAAATTTAAGCAAATAGGTGTCCGAGGAATTTTTTAAACAATTATTTATACATTTTGCAACATCCGAAAAAAAAAACAGCTTAGAAAAGTAGAGGACCCGAAATTTGATATATTTTCTTAAATCCAATTCGAATTTTGCATTAACAAATTAGAATAGAATTACAAACCTCGCATAGCACGGACTTTTGCAGGTTTAAAAGGAATTTTCTAGCGGAAAAAAAACAGGCTTTTCGTGATTGCAAAACTCCGTTAGGCTTTTATGTGAATTGCTATGATTTTCTTAGCTTAACAACAAACAACATCGGTTCGGAATAATATTAAACTAGAATTGTTAACCTGCACTCCGGATTATTGACCGTGAAAGGATTGGATTGCATTAATGGAAGAATATTTCCAGTTTCCTGTTGCTCTTTCCTTTCTTTTTTTTTCTTCGCAATTTTCTCTCGGATCATTTTTGCCGAAAACGTCGAAGCGATCGAAACGCGTTCCTCTTCGCCAAATACTTTTGCAAGTAATTAGAATGGAATTAAAATAACTAAATGGCAGGTCGCGTTTTGCTTGAGCGGCTTCTTGTGCCTTTTTTCAGGTCGGCGAACATTCGGGTATTTTATTGTGCTCGGCGAGAAGCACCATGAAATTTAGCTTGTCTTCGTAGTCCTCTTCCATACACACCTAGTTAACAAATTTAACGTGACATTTACAACGAACGAGGAATTAGAACGGCTTACTTAAGTGCCAACTGCTATACGAAAGTAATTCACATAAAGCCTAACAAGGCGCACTTTACCATTATATATCAAATTTAATTTTATGGGAATCTTTCTTCCTATTAGTTTTATTATTCGTTACTGCGACCGGGTACCACGTCTAATTTTGTCGTTCGGCTTAATTTAGTTTCGTCTCACTTCCGACAAATTCGCGATTTATTATTTTTTTGAAAAATATGGCCATTTCCAGATTTAACACTTGTTTATTACCTAAAGCGTGCAATTCTATTAATTGTTATGCTTTTTAATAAGTAATTTTAACAATTAAATAAGGTACATATTATTTTTATTGTTATTAATGCTGTATGAAACTGTGATCTAGTACTGGTTCCATTTTTTTGTGCGGAATTAGTACCCGATCAATTACGTCACAAATAAAAGGTCAAAGCGTCAAACGATCGATGTACTACTTGAAATTTTATTAATTTTATAACGAAAAACCTTTTGATTAATCAATAAAAAAAAGAAAAAAGGAATTTTAATAGAAATTCGACCTTTACCGTAAACATTGCCCGAAGAAACGCTTTCGGCGCGCGCGCGGCTCGAATTTCGTCGTTGCAGCGAAGGCGCTCGTAAATTTTTGTCAAATTTTGAAAGTGCGTAATTTATGTGCGAGCGCGCACGAAAGAAAACCAAACGAAACCCATAAAAATCTCGGCGTGAGGAATGAAAAATGCAAAGTGCCTGTTTAAAAAAATTTTATGGTCGCCTTAAAGCGAGCTTTTCCGTTTCAAAGCTCACTGAAACCGAAATTTAATGCTAATAGAACAAGTAGAAATCAATAAAAAAAATTGTAAAACACCACTTGGGATTTGTTCGACTACTTTTGTCGTTTCTGTTTTGTTTTTTTTTGGGTTTATTAGAAAATCGAAAATTGTTACATTTTGTCCGATTGTTATTATTGTTATTAACTAACCGTAATTGCGTTGTTCTATAAGAAAGGCATAAAAAGCGTGTAAATATAATTAGAGGTAAATTACTTTGTTCCGTTACAAGTACAGATTTACTTTAATTAACTAATAATAACAACGGGGAGGCAGACCGTGCTGAAGAAGTATATTGCAAGTTTAAATGAAATATTAGTTTCGCTTTTTTGCGAATTCTTAGCGGCCGCAATAAATTCCGAAGTCGCGAGAAAAAATCGGCCGATCGAACATACCGAACAATAAAAGAAAATTAAACAATTTTTTCTAGATATAAATAATTATTATGTCCACTCCAATAAATAAATTAGCAATTTTAATCGAAAAAGGCACAGACACTTAAAAAAAAATAATTTCGCACTTTTATTTGTTTTTAAAAAGCCGAACTTCTTTCTGGGTTCTTTGTCATAGAAAAAAAATGTCGAATTTCGCTAGCCGTGCGCGCGCAACGCGCCAGAAGTACAACTTCAAAAAAATAATTGCGTGCCGAAGAACTAGAATTTCAATTTTTGCGCAATCGACCCGAATTATTTCGTTTGCAATTTCGAACGGGTTTCCATTAAATTTTACGAACAATTTTTGGGGGCGCTCCGAAACGGGGACCGGCTTTTAAATTGGACGAACGAACGGGGGGGTTTTCGGGCGCGTTTTTATTCGCCGAAATGCGCGAGCGTTTAGCCGAATTTTTATTACAAGACTTTTGCTAATTTAAAATTAGCTTTATAACCAGTTTCGTAATTTATAAATTCTGCATAAATTAAAGTTTTAACGGCAGATAGTTATCGTTCATTTGTATGATGATGTCTGGTTTACGATCTTGCGTTTTGCCATCAGGAAGCGAGCTACCCGAATGCACGCCTTAAATTATTTACGTGCGCTTTTTTTTATCGATTGTTCTTATTTTGGAAGAAGCAGAAAAAAAAATTAACACGAAAAGCGAATCGAAGAGCAAGACATAATATTAAAAAATTAATAAATCGTAAACGAAAAATTACGTAAACGCTTAATTTTTTTTCTAAGAGTACTCATGTGTTTTTGTTTTAAATTAAACTTGGGGAAAAAAGTGCAACGGTTTCAAATTTTTGGTGTTTTCAAAGATGTCTCAATAAATAATGCTTTTTATAGATTAATAAGGGTTTGGAGATATAAAATCAATAAAATATCAAATAATAAATAAACGGCGATTAGTAAAAATTAATATTTCAAGATAAACTCGGTTACACCAGTACCCGCTCAAAAGAATTAGTAGTCGATCGGTATACAGGGTGTCCCGAATTGAGTAGGCTCATAAGTCTCTCTCTTGCGCACTCGTGACCAATTAAAACACTAATTAAACACTGTTAAAACACTAATTTGTGCCGGTTTACGTGGCAGCGCGCGACGAATGCAGGTTCGTTTACGAACTAACGCACAGGTCGGTGACCTTAAACATAACGTAAACACTGGAAATTTTTGGCGATGTCACTACCTGTTTAGCATATCTAAAAATCAATACTTTGTAGGCTTTGTGAAAAATCAACACATAAACTCCGCCCCTTTACTGCGCAAATGTGCCTTAACTTATACGAAGCTTCAATACGAAGTGCTTCGTGAACGGCTTCGTGAAAAATCAATATATAAACTCTGCTTCTTTACTTAACCCCAAATTTTCTATAACTTATATGTAGGCAGCTTGAATACAACGTGCTTTGAATGTAACATATGTGCTTCGAAGAATAATTAGGAAATTTAAATTATATCGGTCGTTAAAAATTTTTTTTTTAAACGAATTTAATACATTACTTAAAAATTGAAAATGCAAATATTTGTTTAATTGTATTATTTATTTGAACTCTTATAAATCAATTTAAACTTGTGCGTGTACCGTAGATGACTCGCACGAGTTGATTTAAATTAGTTACATTATTTGTTTTTGGTGTGTACAAACTTATAAATAATTATAAAACATCGGTACGGCCGTTTTTAGAAAGTTTGTTAATCGTATTTAACATATACCAACATTGAAATAAACGCATAACGTTGCAAACTGCATACATCGTTCCCCCCCGCACACCAGTTGTGAATCGTGCGTTGAAGTGTTAAGAACGTTCTAGAAAAATTTGATTTTGACTAATTAGTGTTTGTGTGGAACAGAATAGTGTTTACAAAAGGGTTTTGGAACTCTCCGAAGTACACCCTGTATATAAATCTGAATTGTAAGCTTATTTTTAAATATTCTATGTTTTGTCGTTTTTGTAAAGTCACAAATAACACTTTAAAAATCTTTACGCCGCCTTTCTCAAAAATCTTGGCTTTTTTGGTCGTAATGGATTTCCAAAATATTGGTTGCTAAGCCCAAAATTTATTTTCCTTTGTTCGGCGTAGCGCTTTCGGCTATTCGCAAGTTAACGTTATCGCGCTTTCCGGAATCGTGTATTTGGGTTTTTAAATAGGCACACGTGTTTATCGGTTCGTAATAATAATCTCTTATAAATAATTACGAAGCCTCGTAACGATCGTTTTTGGCAATTTTTGAAAATCTTAATATTTTCTGCTTTATTTCGGAACACCCTTTATAATGGTATTTGCGTTTGCACGTAATTAATTTGGAATTGACGCTTACTTTGTAAACTTAAAACTAATTATTGGGGTTTCGTTTAGAAATCGTAAAAAAATTTATATACAAGGTGTTTCACATTTTGGTGCACCACTGTGAAATTTATTGCGGTCGTTGTTCAAACGTTTTTTTCGCGATTTTAAAAGTTAAATTTACTTGACGATATACAGGGTGTCCCGAATTGAGTAGGCTAACATGGGTATCTTTTTTATTAGTGGAGATAGAAGTTTGGTTAAATGGGCAATGTCTTGCAGTTTTAGGTGCCGGTTCAGATTCCGTTAAGAAAATTGCCTATTTAACCCAACTTCTATCTCCACTAATAAGAAAGATACCCATGTTAGCCTACTCAATTTGGCGCACACTGTATATAGTCCAGTACCCGATCACTACAAAGTATTTTTATTTACCAACAATGAATATTAGTTTAATTTCATTATCTATTTAAAATAGTTTTAATGTAATTAATTTAGAAAAAATAATGAGTTTAACCATTTGACATACGATGACGTCATCCATTTTATGTGCTATTGCATAGTACCATGTCAGTAGATTACATTTTCAACAAGTTCTATCCGAAATTTTCAAAAGTGATTGTCTTAGAAGGTTTTTAGCCAAAAGTTATTGATTTTTTCGCAAATGCATGGGGGCACCGCGTCGATACCACGGCGTGCCATAGCTCGATGGTCCTCAGTTGTGGGGCGTTCGGAATTGGTGTTGTGGGCAAAGATAGAATTTTATCGATTCCGATCGGTTTCTCGTTCGCGGTGATTAATGGCGTTTTAATGGTCAGTTGTTTTTGAATCGAAGAAAGCCATAAAATGGAGTAGGTCGTCGAACTGTATCGCGCGGGGGGCGAAGCGAAAAAAGAAGAGGTGCGATGTTGTGTCGGCGGCGGCGGACCATGTTGTTGGTGTGGTGTGCTTTGCAAGGAAGAGGAAAAATGCAAAGTGGCGCGAAGGGACCATAAGACGCACTCTTTACGACGACGTGCCCATAGCTTGTCGCTTTACAGCCCGCCTGTCATTTACTGCTATCGGCCGTTATTTACAGCGGCCCATGCAATAATAACGCTTATAAGATGGGAACTCGCTTCTCACCTATGCCTCGTAAATTTCTTCTGACGGGAATACTTCGAATTTTTCATTGTATTTTGATTGGACGATAGCGGCGCACTCCGTTCCTCCATTACTAACCATACCCATAAAATAAACCATAAAATATATTGGGATGCGTGAAGAGCATCCGTATATAACAAAATCATAATTCCGAAGAACGAGAACATTGCAAGTAAACCTACCTACCTCTATAAAGCTGCGACAGCTCTGCAGGTGACCTCGATGATGCACACCCGAGAGCAATGCACTTCTTCTTCTTCTTCTTGTTACGTAACCGCCGAAGACTTTCTTCCGCCGCAAACGGCGGATCCCCTTCGAAACAATTACGTTCTTCCAGCGTCGCAATAGACGAAACGCGTCGAAAAGAAAAAAACGCCATCATTCATGGATCTTTCGCGTTAAATACGATTGTTTAGAAGAAGAAGAAGAAGAAGCAGCTCTTGCAGTTCAGTAGCTTTGCGGTTTTGCTAAACGTAGGGATCACGTGTACGAAAGCCTTAACGCTAATCATCTATTGCGGTTTTGGGAGAAAATAGGAGGGTAATAAATTTAGATGGGGGGTACGCGAGGTCAGGCGAGATCTTTAAACTTCGACGAGGCACTCGGCAACCGATGTCCCTTTACCTAACCCTCGACGAAGGTCGACAATTTATTATCCAGTTTTGGGGGTGTTCTTTTAAAAAGATTTTTTTATTTAGAGAAATGCGCGTTTGTTGAAGTTATACTTCTTTTGGAAGGTGCTAACGAGAATTTAAGTTAGTCTTCTAAGAATGTCATATAATTTTTGTGCATCTGGCTTAATCCGAAAATGGCTTTGAACTTTTTGAAGTTATACTTCTTTTAGCGCGCTTAGCGAGTAGAATTTTAGTAGGCGACGGAAGCTGCGCGCGCACACGTACCGACAACAGAACAGTACGAAGTTAGCCGCCTATGAAAGTTAATTAATTGTTGTGAATCGTGCTTAAAACCGAGTGCGCGCGTTCGAGCTCAAAGTGGCACATTCCGATCTCGGGAAAATGAAGCGCGCCGCTCCGCGTCGCGCTTCATTTGCTTCCCTCGCTCGGAAATGTGCCACTTTTCGCTCGAACGCGCACATCCTCGTTTTATTGTCTTCAAATTACATATTTACCACAGCAATAATATTTAAAAGATATTGGACGTGTTAACATTATGAATAATTTTAGATTTAGTTTAGTAAATATCGATTTTATTCTAGAAAAAATTTTACCATAGCAAATGAGTGAAAGTGAGCGAAAAGATACAACAACTTGGTCGATGCGAGCGAGAGGGAACGATTGAAATTGTTCAATTGATTTTTTGTCTAATTTTTTGGCTTTAAACCGAGTGTGCGCATTCGAGCTCAAAGTGGCACATTCCGATCTCGGGAAAATGAAGCGCGCCGCTCCGCGTCGCGCTTCATTTGCGTCCCTCGCTCGGAAATGTGCCACTTTTCGCTCGAACGCGCACATCCTCGTATTTATTGAATATGTTTACATTCATTTTTGGATTTGAAAAGGAAAGACTAATGTACGCAAGAAAAAGACGACTTCGTACTAATAGGGTACAATAGTAACGAGGTTTGACTGTATTGTTTTTTTAATTTTAAAAATCAAAATTCTCTAATTGCATTTATTCCAAAATTATTATGGGCGTTGTGTAAGAATCTTAAGATTGCATCTAATATTAAAAAAATTTAAGGATACCAAACCAAATATCAAAAGTTGTTCAAAATATTTAAGTCCATATTGTTTTAAAAAATGTGTCTTTTTTTAATTACGATTCCTTTTTGACAACTTAATGTTTTTAAATTTTTATTTGATGCCAAAAAGCTGAGAATTCTAACACCAAAAGTTTTTTAACATGTAATAAGCAATAGATTTAGAAATTTTTAATACAGTCACATCTCGATATTATGAACATATTTGTTCGGAAGGTTTTGTTCTTACTAACGAGGACTTTATACTAATAGGGTTTGACTGTATTTTGATATAACTTTCTTTCGCTCTCCCTCTCTCTCCCTCTTATTAAACTTTGACGGCAAGACATGCAAATATTTTTGTACTCTTTTAAATAAAGCCAAACGATGTCTTAAATTCTATTCAGGATATCGTTTTTTAATCGAAACTTAGTTATTTGGAGAAAGTTTATTGAAAACTTTAGAAATTTCGAAAATTCATACTTTTTACTTTAAATTGGAATGAAAAAAAAACACAACCGTGCCTCTGTTATTATTTTGAAAAAAACTAAGTATAAAAGAACGGTGTTGCTTTAGACAGACTTATTTTAATTATCAGAATTTTATTAAAAACTATAAATTTGGAAAATTCACACTTTTTATTTTAAGTTAGAATGAAAAAAAAATGCAATGGTGTCTGTGCAATTTTTTTTACAACCATTAATTAAAAAAGAATGATGATTTTTGACCGATTTTTTTAAAAACTCGAAAATTTGATCTTTTTTCCTAAAAAAAACCTCAAATTTTTATTTAAAAAATTAATAAAAACTTTTTTTAAAAGTAATTTATTATGAATCCTCCGTCAGATCGACACAAACCACGGAGCTTCCGTTTTTTTTCAATTTACAGATAATTAGTGAAAAATTTGATACTAAAAGCAATAAAAATAGTAACAGTATATTTTCACAGCTTCGTAACTCATTTATAAAATCCGAAATTATTTGCATAAAATCGAAATTTAGCCAGTTTTTATTAATTATTTATGTATCGCTTTTTTTCACATTTCGAGAAATAATTAATTAAGTTTCTTTACGATTTTTTTAATTCGAAATCAAACTTTTCGCTTAGGAACTACGAAATTAAACACGAAAGCTGACTAATTAAAGCATGTGGCATTTTTGCGAAAATGTCTCTTTGCCCGGCGTTCTTGCAAAAACATCATCCCGACACTTCTTATTGGAATTTCAAATTCGAGCTCTCGGACTTCCTGGCCGTTGTTCGAAATTGACGCCCGTCCGAGCGTCTTCCAGTAATAATATCGTAGCGTTTGCCGGCATTTGCGATTTTCTATTAAAAAAATGAAATAAGCAACTTTGTATCAAAGCACATAACACATTCCAGTAGTTTCTATGAAACAAAAAGCACTGAACTGGTTTGCCTTCTCTGTAATATACAATTCTTTGAAAGGCAGCTCCGGCTCAGCTCAGCTGTGTCTGTCTAAAGTTACAATTAAAATGAAATCAGATGACGCAGAGATTCCTTCTTTCTTTTTCTTTTTCTCCAAAAGTGAAATTGCAAATATTTCAAATGATAAACGCACACAGTCGCGTCTTCTCACAAACGACACCTTTAAATGGCCACACGTCTCTTTATTATTATTTCCAAATAATAACAATTAGATAAGGCACAATTGCTAATAAATTCAATATTCTATTACAACTGCCAACGCGTTTCCAGATTAATTAATATTCAAAAATTGTGTATCGAAAAAAATTTAATCATCCTCGAAGAAGAGGATATCAAGTTTCATTTCAGCCAAATTTTATTAAAATACTTTACTGTCACTTTAAATATTTTAAATTTAAACAAATTAGCTTCTTAAAAATAATAATACTTAGTAAATTTTCGAAGAATCTTATAAAACGCCCAAAATCGAATTTGCGCAGTTTGACTTTACGACCAACAAATTTTTATTAATTGTTTATTATCGTTTGGCACCTTGGAACTATTGAAAAAAATTTATCGCTTTTGATTTGTTTTAATTTTGTCCAACCTGCATTTAAATCCAACTTTTTGAATGTGCAACAATTAAAGAACGGATCGTGCCGAGAAATTATTTATAACGAGAAAGTTAGACGTCCGATAAACTTAAACTTTTTACGAATCGAAAGAGGGGAACATTTTAGCAAATAGGTGTCTCGGCGATTTTTTTAAAAACATTTTTAGTACTTCTGAAAGTACATGAAATTTAAATTTTTAAATTACCATTTAAAAAAATCGCCATTTTGTTGTGCGTCGAGGGAAGTGCTTCAAATTTAGATATAGTGTGAATAATTATTATTTTTTTATGTGGGCTAAAGGGCGTTTCCATATCTTGCTTCGTTTTCGAAAAATATTTTTTTTACGATTGACAAAGAAAAACAACACTCGTTTATGGCACAAAATACACTCTACGATGAGAAATTATTTATAACAAGAAAACTCGGAGTCCGATCGAATCACGGTTTTTACCAGTAGAAAAAGGACAAAATTTTAGCACATAGGTGTATAGGCGATTTTTTTTTAAAACATCTTTAGTACTTCTGAAAGCTCACGAAACTTTCATTTCTAAATTAACACTTAAAAATCGTCATTTCGTGGTGCGTCGAGGAAAACTCCCCAAACTTTGATATAGCGTGTATAATTAATATATTTTTATGTAGTCAAAAGGGCATTTAAATATCTTTGTTCGTTTTCGAGAAATTAAATAGTTTTCGAATCGCAAATAATAAACACCCAATTTCGAGGACGAAAACGCGCTTCGCAACGAGAAATTATTTATAACGCGAAAACTAAAAGTCCGATCGTTTTGCGGTTTTCGCCATTCGAAAGAGGACTAAATTTAAGCAAATAGGTGTCTCGGCGATTTTTCAAAAAAAAATCTTCAACAATTCCGCGAGCGCGCGAACTTCAAACTTACAGCTCGACCGTTTTATCGCGCCACTTCGAAAAAAAATCCATTTAAAAACTGTATTCGAATATCCACCGCTCGGTCCGTAAAAATTAATTTTGTTTTCAAAATTCGGGCCATTGTCTAAAATTTGAATGGCCTTAGAATCCGACTGGGCGTGTGACAAATTTATGTCTACGAGAACAAAATAATTTGTTAAAGCTCTTTTGTGTCGATTTCGCTGTTTGAAAAAGTTCCAAACAAAATGCGAGAGTGTTATAAATAATATATAAACTAGCCGTGAAAGAGGAATGGCTAATGTTATCCTAAACCGTTTAATAATATTCATGCCTTTTGTGATTTAAAATGCCGTAAAACAAGTAGCATTGTGATATTTATTAATTTCGAACTTGTGTAGGTGAATGCAATAAAAGAATTTTTGACGTTTTCCTCGACGATTTACAGCTTTCGAAAAGCAAAAATATGGGAAGACGCGATATTTTGATAAAAGAACCTTTTTTTTTCTTCAAAATTGTTAGGCTCTTTTGCGTCGTTTGCGGGAGGGGAGCGGTGGCGGTCATAAATTTTGTAATACACCCATACCTCGCTTTACGGCCCAGATACGTTCCACGAAACTTGGCCGCAAAGCGAAAAGCCGTATAAGGAATCAATTGTTGCGCTTGCGCAAGATTGGCAACATGTTGATATATAGCGACATCGAAAAAAAGTTTTTTTTGCCGCTATGGCGAAGCATTTTAGGCCGTAAATCGAAAACGTGCCTTAATTGAAGAGGGCCGTTATAGCGAAACGCCGTATAAAGAGCGGCCGTATAGCGAGGTATGGGTGTAGTTTTTTTTTTCTTATGGGAATCGCTCGATGAAATTTTAATGAGTAATTCGAAGCTAAATTGGCGCGTTAAGGAAAAGTTACAATCTGTCGAAAATCAATCGATTTTAATAAGGCCTTTTTTAATCGCAGCTTTTAACAGCCGCCGCCGAAGGAACAATGACTAAGGCACACAATGTGGGCCGATTGTGCCTACGAGTAATTTCTTAGCTACACATTTAGTAATAGAGTTGTGACGTTCTAAAGATTTATGATTGCATTACAAAGCAACTTTAACATGTCTACTTCATAACTATAAAACCGATTTTTACAAAAGCCGGCCGGCAATCGGAATGAAAATTGTATTAGTCCTCCATTTTTTTCTTAAAGTTGCGAAACGTCTTCTTAAAGCACCCATTCTTCCCTCTCGAATTGGTCCGAAGCAAAGCTCGCCGTTCCCAGGACCTTACTTCCATTTTTTTTTTGAGGTTATACTTCTTTTGGTTCTTTAATTAAGTAAAAATTGATTTTGTGTTCGAAAAACATTTTTACCATAGCAAATGAGTGGAAGGGAGCGAAAAGATACGACAAACTCGTAAGTGCGAGTGAGAGGGAACGAACCGAATTATTTAACTCATTTTTTACGCGTAATTTATTGGCTTAAATTATTGTGAATCGCGCTTAAAACCGAGCGTGCGCGTTCGAGCTCAAAGTGGCACATTTCCGATCTCGGGAAAATGCACATTTTAAGATTTGTTTTGTTTAAATGGCAAATTAATACCGAATTAATTTTTTTTTTGATGTTATACTTCTTTGAGAGTGGAATTTTAGTGGGCAACGGAAGCTGCGCGCGCACACGTACCGACAACAGAACAGTACGAAGTTAGCCGCCTATGAAAGTTAATTAATTGTTGTGAATCGTGCTTAAAACCGAGTGTGCGCGTTCGAGCTCAAAGTGGCACATTCCGATCTCGGGAAAATGAAGCGCGCCGCTCCGCGTCGCGCTTCATTTGCCTCCCTCGCTCGGAAATGTGCCACTTTTCGCTCGAACGCGCACATCCTCGTATTTATCAAATTTGATCTTCTTTATCTTTCGTTCTTTCAATTCATGACATCTATCTCTCGATTTACTTGTTTCAATTTTTAATTTAGTAACTACAAAGAAGTATTACTTCTAACGCGTTGGGCTGTTTTGTTCAAATTGCACACTCAAATTTTCAAATTTCGCCCGCTTTGACGACGCAAAATGGAAAGACGTTAAAAAACAAATAATAAAAACGAACCGTGCTTCTTTAAAAAATTGTTCTTTTTCCTTCTTCGAAATAAATAATAATAGGCTTCGCCCGGTGACATGAATGTTCATTTACAAGAATGCCAGAATTTTATCATAAAGTCGTCCTCTTCATAAAATGTGAACAATAAAAAATTTTTATTACTCTTCCGTAGTGTAGACAATAAACGTGGAATAAAAACGCATTCTCTGCTAGAAATTCCTAAAGATACATGTAATATGTTGTTTAAGAAGATCTATTGTGCTTTTTTCCTCTCTTTTATTAAACTCCCTTCAGACTCTTGACATGCATTAAGGGCACAAACGGACGTCGACTCGATTCCTGTTCATTTTTAGCGAACGCTCATTTTCTGCTGCAGAAATTATCTGTTTTTTTGTGCTTTACAATTTTATTTGTTTATTAGTAATAATTGTTTAATTTTGTTTTTATTTAATTATTATTCAATTTTAATTTTAGTTTGCAATATATTTTTGTATCTATAAAAATTGATTGAGATTTTTAAACTTTTTAAGATTTGTTTTTTTAAATGGCAAATTAAAACCGAATTATTTTTTATTTGAAGTTATACTTCTTTGAGAGCAAACTTTTAGTGGTCAACGGACAGTATGAAGTTAGCCGGCTAAGAAAATTAATTTATTGTTGTGAAACATGCTTAAAATCGAGTGTGCACATTCGAGCTCAAAGTGGCACATTCCGATCTCGGGAAAATGAAGCGCGCCGCTCCGCGTCGCGCTTCATTTGCCTCCCTCGCTCGGAAATGTGCCACTTTTCGCTCGAATGCGCACATCATTGTATTTATCACATTTCTCTTCTTTATCTTTCGTTCTTTCAATTCACTACATCTTTTTTTAAATTTTTTTAGCTTTTTAATAAGGTCTGTTCTAATTGGGATCTAATTAGGTCGAGCATCTATCATCTCAAATTCATTTTTATTTTTTTTTTTCGAAAAAGTAGCCGATTATCTAACAGCTCTTCGCAATCAAAAAGGTGTAGGTTTTAATTCGCTTTTTTCTCTCTTTGAAAGGGAGACCTAAACAACTATAGATTTCTCTTCTAAGCACAACAATAAGAAACAAATTTAATTGCATATTGTTGGCGATTTGTTATTTGGGAGTGCCAAAATTCGGTTAATCGGTGCAAATTTATTTAAAACTTGGTATATTCTGAAAAATTAGACTGTTTTACTTAAGTTAGGACGAAAAAAAGCAGTGGTACCAATTACAATCACCTTTTAAAAAAAGAAAAGACATTGTTTTTTTGATTTCACTATATAAAATTAATTTTTTTATTGTCCACTATTGAAACTTTAAGCGATTTCTATAAAACAAAGCGCCTCGTAATTTAAAAAAAATGTTGCTAAAGACCATCCATTTACTCTTTGTTTGGAGGTGATACTAAAGCGATAATAATTGGAAAAAAATCTAAGTGGTTCATCAAAAACGCATTAGAACTAAATATTTTCTCGAACCCCAAGGTCCTTTAATCGCACCCGCGATATATAATTCAGCTGCGACAAACACTTTAGATAAAAATAAATAAAAATAGACAAAACCCCCTCCCGCCAAAGAAATTATACAATAATTAAATTTAATGCCATTCGAAGCTGGATTTTCGCTCTAAAAAAAAAAAAAGAAAAAGGAAGAAAATAATTGGCTTTTAATAAGTTTTTTAAATGCCATTGTATAAGCGAAGTCTATTGCATAAAACCGGCTCTAAGACTAAATTATGTCCACTTTTTTAATTATGCTGTTTACACCCATATCGAATAAGGTTTTATAATAAAAGTCCGCTTGATATATTTATTGTTAATAAGAAAATCCACTTTTTTTTCGAATAAGGTTCTTTGGACTTTGCCTTATTTATTTGTTTACTCCATTTTTCTAAACTGATTTAAAAAAATCGACTCGAAAGAGAAAAAAAGCATTGGGAAGTCGATTGTTGTAAATTAAAGCAAAAAAAAAATCTGTTTTCCCAAAAGAGAAAAGAGATAAGCGGATTTATGAGCGTTATTAGGTGTTACTTATTTATTCAATAATTAACAGGAGTTTAATTTCATTTCCAAATCGAAAAAGCTTGTTTTCGTAGAAATTTATTTCATTACCGGCCATACACCGACAGATCGAATTTTGTCCGTTTTTTTTTTCCAGACCAGATTATGCTTGTTATACGAGAACACAACATCTTATCTAACGAAGGTCGGATTAAATGTTGGCATTCCAATCTTATCCCCGCTTGCATATACAGTAAAACCTCGATTATCCGGACCTCAGTTATACGGATTGTCCACCGCGTTCGTTTTTCTGTTAAAACGGGACACCTCGTAATCGCGCTTAAAAACGAGTGCGCGCATTCGAGCTCAAAGTGGCACATTTCGCTCGAACGCGCACATCTTCGTATTTATTATATTAATATAATTTATCTTTCGATTTTACGTTCGAAAAATATATTTACCATAGCAATGAGTGGAAGGGAGAGAAAAGATACGAAAATCATATCAATGCAAGTGAGAGGGAACGATTAAAATAATTCAATTAATTTATTGGCATGAAATTGTTGTGAATCGTGCTTAAAATCGAGTGTGCGCATTCGAGCTCAAAGTGGCACATTCCCGATCTCGGGAAAATGAAGCGCGCCGCTCCGCGTCGCGCTTCATTTGCCTCCCTCGCTCGGAAATGTGCCACTTTTCGCTCGAACGCGCACATCCTCGTATTTATTGATTTTATTTATATTAATTTTTACACGTGGTAATATTTAATTTAGTTACGCCAAGGAAGTATAACTTCTAACCCGCTACAAAAGTACACATATCGTTTTTTTTAAATTTTAGAATTGAAAAATCGTAAAGCTTTGAAACTTAAATTAAATCTTTTGATTAAAAACAATCATCTTTATCTTTTTTTATGGATTTAATTTTCAAAAATTAAATGTTTTAATTTTTATCAATAATAATGGTTAATAAATAAGGCCGATCAGCATTCAAAATACATCGTATTATATTAATATTAATATTTTATATTAGGGCCAAAATGATAATTTTGACCCCAAAAAAATTAGTAAATAATTTTTATCGTTCCCTCTCGCTCGTACTTATGAGTTTGTCCTATCTTTTCGCTCGCTCCCACTCCATGCTATGGTAAAATACTTTTTTCGAACATATAATCGATATTTACTAAGCAAAATTAAAATTTTTGATTTCAAAAAGAGATGGGAAATGTAAAAAAATGCAATGAATACAAAGATGTGCGCATTCGAGCGAAAAGTGGCACATTTCCGAGCGAGGGAGGCAAATGAAGCGCGACGCGGAGCGGCGCGCTTCATTTTCCCGAGATCGGAATGTGCCACTTTGAGCTCGAATGTGCACACTCGATTTTAAGCATGATTCACAACAATTTCATGCCAATAAATTAATTGAATTATTTTAATCGTTCCATCTCACTTGCATTGATATGATTTTCGTATCTTTTCGCTCCCTTCCACTCATTGCTATGGTAAATACATTTTCGAACGTAAAATCCATATTTACTACACCCAAAATTTAAAAAATTTTGATTTGAAAAGCGAAAGATAAATTACATTAATGTAATAAATACGAGAATGTGCGCATTCGAGCGAAAAGTGGCACAATTCCGAGTCAGGGAGGCAAATGAAGCGCGACGCGGAGCGGCGCGCTTCATTTGCCTCCCTCGCTCGGAAATGTGCCACTTTTCGCTCGAATGTGCACACCCCGCTTTTCGCCACGATTAACAATGATCATTTTACTTTTAATTTTACCTAAACATTTTATGATTCTATTTGGTATTTTTTTATTGTTGATTTTATAATTAATAATTATTTGTTTCGTTTTTTTTTTTGTAAATAAATACCTAACAAGGTAAAATTGTTTTTTTTTCAATTATCCGGATGAGCTGCAACATTAATTGGTCCGAATAACAGGGGTTCCACTGTATATATTATCCTGAAAATTTTTATCTATACGCCGGTCGTCGTATTTCCTAGAATCGATGTTTTATATTATCATTAACGATGACCGATGTGGAGACAGAAGACTTGTATGTATTAAGGAAACGTTATGTATTCTTTAAATTATTATTCAATCAGACCAGAAACATAACAACGCAACTACATAAATTGCATTAGCGATTGTGCTTTTCGTTTGGGAAAGAGAGAAAAATGGCAACAAGTTAATGAATAAAGCAGTTATTAGATATATCTTGTAAAAGGTCTTGTACGAGATGTACTGTTAAATCAATTTATTTTAATTAGAGACGAACTCTTGCATGATTTACTCCTTAATGAGCTCTCCGACAACATTCTAAGCTCTCTTCTTTATTCCACTTTCGTAAGAAAAAAAGGCAAGACGAATCGTCAGCTTTCTTACACATTTTTTTTGGGCAAACGAAAGCCCGCGGCGTCGAAGCCCATCGCCTCGAAAATTTCACGTGCCCCCCTCGCCATACGAAATTGTAACGAGAGAAACGTAATGCCTGCCCGACACCCAAAACCTGTGCCCAAAAATGTTGATCCTTCAAATTTGCATTAATTATCCTTATTAATTCTGATGTTATGCGAAAGGTTTTTATTTTTAAGTCGTTATGCGCTTTTATTTATAGAGCGAGCCCCAAAAATGCGAAGTTCGCCGTTTCGGACAAAGAAATTTTAATTGGGAAAAAATTGAGGTTGTTGGGTTAAAGGTGTTGGGTGTTTCGAAAAGGCACTTACTTTAATTATTATTTAAAAGATTTAAGTGTTAAGGTCGTTCCTTTTTTTTTTGGTTACTTTTACAATCACAAATAGCGTGACACTGTGATATTTTAAAGGTTCAGCTTGAGACAGACGTTCCCAAAGTGTGGGTCGGTTTTGGTATTAAAAATCGGCCTCTCCCAAATGCCGATTTATTAAATTGCTTGTGAATTAATTGAGCGAAAATAATTCTGTGCCGTTCGGTGAGATTTTTTTGAGAAAAATTACCTATAGGTGCAAAATTTACATTTTAAGTTTTTCAATTGCGATTTTTTCGAAAAATCTGCGAGTTTTACGGTGTTTTTACCGTAAGCTGTGTAAAATAGTCCGAGGAATTCGAATCTGTACCGTTTGGGGCGATTTTTTGAAAAATAACGGACTTACGAATTTTTTAAGACAGGTTTGCATTAAAGTTTTTTTTGATTTTTTTGAAATGCAATTTAATTTAAAGTTTTTTACAGAATCTTATGGGTTTTTCGGCCTAACTTATGTAAAAAAGTCCGCCGAATCGAAATCTGTGTTGTTTGAGACGATATTTTGAAAATTAACGGAGTTACGATTTTTTAAAGATAATTGAATTAAAAACGCAAGTCGATTTTTTTGATTAAACATTGATTTTCGAAGTTTATGACTTTTTTTGCCCTAACATATGTAAAAATGTCTGAAGAATTCAAATATGCATCGTTGAGGACACTTTTTTGAAAAATAAGGGAGTTACGAATTTTTTAAACAATGTTGCTTTACAATTTATTTCGATTTTTTAAATGCAATTTATTTAAAAGTTTTTTTACATAATCTTATGTGTTTTTTTGACTTAATTTATGTAAAAAAGTCTGCTGAATCACAATTTGTGTTGTTTGAGACAATATTTTGAAAATTAACGGAGTTACGAATTTTTTTAAATGTTAGTTTAAAGTTTCTTTGGATTTTTTTAAATGCAATTTAATTAAATGTTTTTTACAGAATCTTATAGGTTTCTTCGGCCTAACTTATGTAAAAAAGTCCGCCGAATCGAAATCTGTGTTGTTTGAGGCGATATTTTGAAAATTAACGGAGTTATGAATTTTTAAAGAAAATTGAATTAAAAACACAAGTCGATTTTTTTGATTAAACATTTATTTACGAAGTTTATGACTTTTCCTCCTAACATATGTAAAAAAGTCTGAAGAATTAAAATCTGCATTGTTGAGGACCCTTTTTTGAAAAATAAGGGGGGTTACGAATTTTTTAAACAATGTTGCTTCACAATTTATTTTGATTTTTTGAAATGCAATTTATTTAAAAGTTTTTTTACATAATGTTATGGGTGTTTTTGACTTAACTTATGTAAAAAAGTCCGCCGAATCAAATTTTGTGTTGTTTGAGACAATATTTTGAAAATTAACGGAGTTACGAATTTTTTTAAAAATGTTGAATTACAGTTTCTTTGGATTTTTTTAAATGCAATTTAATTAAAAGTTTTTTACAGAATCTTATGGGTTTCTTGGGCGTAACTTATGTAAAAAAGTCTGCTGAATCAAAATCTGTGTTGTTTGAGACGATATTTTGAAAATTAACGGAGTTACGAATTTTTTAAAAAATGTTAGTTTACAGTTTCTTTGGATTTTTTTAAATGCAATTTATTTAAAAGTTTTTTTACATAATCTTATGTGTTTTTTTGACTTAACTTATGTAAAAAAGTCTGCTGAATCACAATTTGTGTTGTTTGAGACAATATTTTGAAAATTAACGGAGTTACGAATTTTTTTTAAACTGTTGATTTACAGTTTCTTTGGATTTTTTTCAATGCAATTTAATTAAAAGTTTTATACAGAATCTCATGGGTTTTTTCACCCTAACTTATGTAAAAAACTCTGAAAATTTAAATCTGCGTCGTTTAGAATAATTTTTTGAAAATTAAAGAAGTTACAAATTTTTTTTAATTGAAAAACTTTGCCCATATAATATACCATGATTTCTTCAAGCATTTATTTTTTAAACAGTTTTTCTCAAAAATCCATTGTATTTTGCATCCTAGCTTACAAAAAAAATGCCGAGCAATCCAAATTTGAATTTGCTATATTGATATTTCCAAAACGCACCGAGATACGAATTTTTCAATGGACAAAACAAAGTTTGAGAAACTCTGGCCCCGCGGAGCTTGCCTTTTTGGTCCTTTCAAAATTAGTCGTCGTCGTCGTCGTCGATTCAAATAATAAATTGCACAATCGCCGACCACGCAGAATAGTTTCGCAATCCAAATGTACCGAGAACTTTCCCCTTTGTCATTGTGTTTTAGATTAAAAAATTTTTCTGACTCACATCTGTCCCGTGGCCCGGGCTCTCGCAACAATCTTTAACCTGTCAGTAAATGTCGCACCATAGAAATAATTAATCATAACCGTGACTTGCGTTTTCTTCTAAATCCTACCCTAATTAATTTTTTTTTGTTCCTGTCAGAACCTAAATGGCAACTATCAAGCGCTTAATAATGTTATCAGATTTTTCGACGACTACTAAGGTCTCAATGAACTTGACCAATTTTTTCCAAAAGCCACAATTTACTTACCACTGGTTTTTTTTAAATGGCAAATTAAAACCGAATTAATTTTTTTTTCTGAAGTTATACTTCTTTGGGAGTAAAAGCTGACAGGATGAAGTTAGCCGTCTAAGAAAATAAATTAATTGTTGTGAATCGTGCTTAAAGCCGAGTGTGCGCGTTCGAGCTCAAAGTGGCACATTTCGATCTCGGGAAAATGAAGCGCGCCGCTCCGCGTCGCGCTTCATTTGCCTCCCTCGCTCGGAAATGTGCCACTTTTCGCTCGAATGCGCACATCATCGTGTTTATTACATTGGTATAATTTACCTAGCGCTCCTTCAAATCAAAAATTTTAATTTAATTTGGTAAATATCGATTTTATATTGGAAAAAGGTATTTACCGTAGCAATGAGTGGAAGGAAGCGAGAAGATACGATAATCTTGTCAATGCAAGTGAGAGGGAACGATTAAAATTATTCAATTAATTTTTCGTCTAATTTTTTGGCCTAAAATATTGTGAATCGTGCTTAATACCGAGTGTGCACGTTCGAGCTCAAAGTGGCACATTTCCGATCTCGGGAAAATGAAGCGCGCCGCTCCGCGTCGCGCTTCATTTGCCTCCCTCGCTCGGAAATGTGCCACTTTTCGCTCGAACGCGCACATCTTGTATTTATCAAATTTCTCTTCTTTATCTTTCGTTCTTTCAATTCACTACATCTTTTTTTAAATTTTTTTAGCTTTTTAATAAGGTCTGTTCTAATTGGGACCTAATTAGGTCGAGCATCTATCATCTCAAATTTATTTTTATTTTTTTTTCTCGGAAAAGTAACCGATTATCCAACAACTCTTCGCAATCAAAAAGGTGTAGGTTTTAATTCGCTTTTTTTCTCTCTTCGAAAGGGAGACCTAAACAACTATAGATTTCTCTTCTAAGCACAACAATAAGATTAAAATTTAATTGCATATTGTTGGCGATTTTAATTTTGAGCAATTTGCATTTTCAATTATTTTTACAGGCAAAACAGAAAGCCATAAACGCGGAAGAGTGGGCGCTCTTATAATAATTCTCCATTAAATTAAATTTAACCATTCTTCTGAGGTAATAAGATATTTCTGTGGCCTTATTTCGGCCGCCTTTTATCAGATCCCTTGCAAAGCAACAATTGTGAGCTTTATTATAACAATTCGGGGTGTCTACTTCCGTGTATTATTATTACAAAGGTGACCTATACTTTACTGATAGTGCAAAACTAATAATTGCATTTTCAGGCTTTAATAAAGTTGACAACAATAACAAAGGCTTTAATGCCCATTTTATTACAACAACGTAAAGCGTTTTAATAACGCAAATATTTATTATTTAACTCTTCGATTTTTAATTAAGTTTTTTCTTTTTTTGAATTCTAACTAATTTTAATTGGTTTTTCTTTTGTTACAGGTGAGTGATTTTTTCTTAGTACCATTTTGGTGAGTTTTCCATTTTTTTATGTTTTACGTTGCTGTTTTATTTATTTATCCCCAACTGAGCATTTGCACCCTTTAAAATCGTCAGATTTTTAAATTAATATTTTTTTTTTTTATTTCGAGGCGAATTGTTAAACTTAGGGACTTTAGATGCGGTTTAATTCACTTGGGTCCGAACCTTAAAAGAAAAGATTATCAAAAACTGGTCCAAAAAATTAATTCGTTTCAAATTATTTTTTTTAATAGTGTGACTTTGTTTACTTATCTTTCAAACACCCCATCGGGCAGTTTCAACCCTTAAAAATGTACAAATTTATATTTACTGTTGGTCTTACGAATTTGGGAGATTAAATTAACCTTTTCAAAGGACTTTAGGTGTGTTTGAATATATTTCCACTCGATTATCGACGATTTCAAATTTTTTTCGAGAAAAATAATAATTAAATAACGCTTCCACTCAGCACTGCAAAGCCTTTCTCATTTGCGAAGGTGTTCCACGAGGTTTCAATGCCAAACAAACATTACAAAGTCTTTTTTTTTGGAGCGCAAGCCTTTTTTTAAGCACAAAGCCATTTTTCTTAAAGTACAAAGTCATTTTGTGTAGCACAAGCCTTTTAATTTGCAAGTCAGTTTTCTTTCTTCGATTTTACCTCTTAAAAAGGGCCCAAACTTCTCACATTTCGCCTCGACAAAAAAAAGGTCAAACAACAACAAAATAAAATAAAACGCACCTTAACATTGTCGATCGAATTTATTGTCTTAAAAAAAATAATTAAATAGCAGCGACGAGCGTCTTTCAAAAGAGGCAAAAAAAAACAACCAAAAGTGACAACAATAAATAATCGTAGAAATTTAAAAAAATTAATATACACAAATCATAATTTTTTTCTCTATGTAAAAAAGTATATACAGGCGTTTTACATACAAAAATCAAAATAATAATACTTAGCTATACAAGTCCTTATGTACAAACGTTAGACTCCTGCCACTCCTGGAGAGGCCTGAGTTTTCCGGGGGTTTCGACACACCCATTCGCTTTTCTCTGGACACACACAATTTTTTCGGAAAACCCCGGGTTTATCACATACTCTTTTTTTTTTCTTCGAAGCACACGCATCGCACTCGCACACACCTCACATTCTACGTTATCACAATCTTCTGGAAAATAGGAAAAGTCTCTAAATGTGGATGGCCACGGTCCTCGGTGCGTTTCCGGGAGGATTCGGTGCCTGTCCTCTTGCGTTATGTCGATGGACGTGGTGGTGCACGTGCGGCCCCCTCGTCGACCCCCTGCGCCTCTGATTGTTCGGGACGTCGGGCAAAGCGAACTTGAGCTTCTCCCAAAACAGCTTGTCGCCCCATTGCAGATAAACGTTGGTCTTTAAGTAGAGCCGGATGTCGGGATCGAGGTCCTTTTGCGGGACCTCGCCCAAGAGGATGACGATCAGCCTCCTTCTGCGATCCCTGAGGACCTGGTGGTGCGCCGACTTGAACTCGAACCTGCACCACTCGCTCTTGATGAAGTTCTCTGACAGAATCATGATGGTCCTTCGGGAGGACTCGACCGCCTGGACGATGGTGTCGGCCAAATAGGCCCCCACGGGAAAATCGCGATAGTGGAGGCACAATTTATAATTGGGTTCCAAATTGGGCGCGAGGACCTCGGCGACCCACGCCTCGTCCTTCGAGCTGTAACTCACGAAGGCGTCGAACAACTTCTCGCGATCTTCGACGTCCAAATCGGAGGGCCTGTGGAAGAGTCTGATCCCGAACTTGGAATGGATCCACACGCGGAGCTCTTGCCGGAAGATGAAGAGCAAAAGGGTTAGCACCACGATAACGGCGAAGACCACTAAAGTTATCACCAAAAAGGGCAGATAGTCCTGAATGGCTTGTTGGGTGATGATGGTCTTGGTCGCGGTTAAGTTCCCATTGATGCTGTTATCGATGTTGGCAGCTCCCGTGCAGGCCGCGCTCCCATTTTCGGTGTTGACGTAAAACCCAACTTCCGGATTGTCGGCGTAAATGTCTTCCGTGTAAAAATCGAGCTCGGTCACATTATAAACGCACCTCACATTATTTAAGTCGGGGACCGCGTCCCCTCGGACCATCCACTCGCGAAGCTGTTCCGAATACTCACAGTCACAGGACCACGGATTGTAGGCCAAAGTCACTTCGTTCAAAGTATTGGGAAGGAACCAGACACTATAAAAATTTAATCGGTTGTGATCCAGCCGAAGGACCTTCAGATGGGTGAGCCCCACGAACGTGGCGTTGTGGATGCTGGTGATCCTGTTGTATTGCATGAAGACTTCGCGGAGTCCGTTCAACCCGTCGAATTCGTAGCCCTTCAGCTCCCTGATGCGGTTCTCGTCGAGATGAAGAACCTCCAGCTCCTTCAGCCCGTTGAAGGTCCTGTTTTGAATCACCTCAATATTGGAATTGTTCAGGAATAGCACTTTGAGCCTTTTGCGACCAATGAAAGCGTGACTGATCAAGGATCTTAAGTCGTTTCCGTCGAGATACAATTGGGTGGCGTCCATGGGGATCCTCTCGGGAAGATTCTCCACGTAGCCGCTGGAAGAGCAGTCGACGACGTTGGCCGACCAGGATTGGTCGTGATAACAGGTGCAATTCTCGGGACAGGTCATCTCGCAGTCGCAGGCGTCGAAATCGCAGCAGTGGCAGAGGGCGAAGCAGTGGGTCCTGTAGGTGCAGAGGAACTGATAAGGGGCGGCCTCGACCAAGGGCACGTACGTGCGCCCCCTGTTGTACAGAAGTTGGCAGTAGATGCTCTCCAAATCGACCAGTTTGGGCTGGGTGCGGGCCCGATTGCCCGCGTTGACCTTTTGCAACCAGTCCATGGTGCAGTCGCAGTGATAGGGGTTGCCGCCGATGTAGAACTCGGGGAGCGGCTTGTCCGGCGGCACCGCCGAAATTCTCAACGAGTTGGGGTCCAAGTGGGTGATCTTATTGCCGAACAGATCGACCCTCGTTAGGTTGGGTTTTTTAAAAAACGTGTACGATTGCACTTTGGTGATCAAATTGTCGTTCAGGAAGAGCACCTCAACACTATTCGGAATCGCACTCCCGGTGATCTCGGTCAATTTATTCGCGCTCGCGTCGAAAGTGCTCAAAGCCAAAGTCGATTCGATCTCGAAATAATTTCCTAATTCGCTGATCTGATTGGAATGGATGTCCAACCATTGCAATCCCGTCGGGATCAGGGCGTAATCGAACCATTTCAATTGATTATCGGAGATGTTCAGCCACACCAAGCTGGGCAACTTCGCGAAGAGCTCTTCGATGTCGGACAAAAAATTTCCATCCAATCTGATCGCTTGCAGGTTGACGTTGGCGTCGAACGCGCCCCCGGAGACCTTCTGGATTTTATTCCGCGAAAGATTTAGGATTTTGAGCGCCACCATTTTGTCGAAGACGCCCTTCGAAATGTTGCCGATGTTGTTTTCGGTGAGCCGCAGCCCGTAGATGTGTTTCATCTCCCCGAAGGTGTCGTTGGTGAGGGTGTCGATGTGGTTCTCGCCCAGGTCCAAGGTCTTGAGCAGAGGAACGTTGGTTATCACCTCGGGCACTTGCAGCAATTTGTTTCCGTTCAAATGGAGGTCCTGGAGGCTGGAGCAATTTCGTAGGGCTTCGGGATGGACCTTGGTGATCTTGTTGTTGTCGAGGGACAGCAAGGAGAGGACGTAGAGGCCGTTGAAGGTGTCGCTTTCTACGCCGGTCAGTCGGTTGTTCGAGACGATCAGGGTGTGCAGGTTGTAAAGGGCCGAGAAGGTGTTCTCGGGGATGATCTCGATGAAGTTGTCGTTCAGTCTTAAGATTTGCAGGCTGTAGAGGTCGCGGAAGACCGAAGGTTCTAATTTCGTCAACCGATTGTGGGAAATGTCTAAGACCACAAGGCGAATGAGGCCGGCGAAGGTGGCCCCGTTGATCCAGTCGGCCGTTAATTCGTTGTGCGATAAATCGAGCACCAAGAGCTGCGTCAGCTCGCCGAACAAACCGGGGGCTAGCACATTGATCGAGTTGTTCTGAAGGTACATCTCTTTTATTTCGCGCGTGTCGGAGAAGAGCTCCGGCGGCAAGCTCACCAGGCGGTTGTCGGAGATTTTCAGGATGTGGAGGGCGGAGAGGCCCTCGAGAGCGCGATCGGCGAGCTGCGAGAGCCCGTTGCCCTGCAGGTAGAGCTTCTGGAGGCGGCTCAAGCCCGACAGTTGCCCGAAGGCAGATGATCGAAGTTGTTGCGCGACAAATCCAAGAGCCGCAGGTTGGCACCGCACCGTTCCGAAGGATTGTGGGCGAAACGAAAAAGAGCGATCTCGCGAAACTTATTGCGCGTCAAATTGAGCACTTCCAAGGAGTACAGGGGGCAGAAGAGGCCCTCGGGGAGGCTCCACATGTTGTTCTCGCCGAGATCGAGACGCTCGAGGAGGCGCAGCTCGTCGGTGAAGACGCCCGCCGAAATTTCCAAAGACATCGCCGACCAGTCGGTGTTGTGCGTACGGACGGTGAGATTTCGAAGTTCTTTGAGGCCCTTGAAGGCGCCGTCGGAGAGGTTGCCGATCTTGCAGTACTCGATGGAGAGCTCGCGCAGCTCGACGAGGGGTCGAAAGCTGCCCGCGTTGAGCGAGCTCTGGAAGAAGAGGGCGTCGCTGCACTCCAACCGCAGCCGCACCGTGTGCTGGGGCTGGATCACGCTGAAATTGGTGTTCTCGAGCTCGCTGTTGATGGTGCGCAATCTGCAGACGAGCGCCACGTCCTCGTCGGTGCCGGCTGCGGCGGCGGCGTCGACGACGACCCACTTGCACTCGTCGGGCGCCTGGTAGCGCAGCGCCTTGCTGAGCGAGGCGGAAAGCACGCCGAAGACGACGCCGAATAAGACCGCACACACCACCGTGGTGCCCATTTCGTCGTAGTGCACGCGAGCCCACTACACCATTGCACATGCGAAAGTTTAGCTTCTTGCATGCCGTGTCCGACTCTCTTGCGGTTCGCCGCTTGACTGCTGCTGCGGCGGCCGCTTCCACAAGGCCACGAACTCTTCACCTGCCCCGTCCTCCTCGCCGCCGTTCGACACGAGGCGACTCAAGAACGTACCGAGTCGGCGGCCGCGCTCACAAAAAACTGTTAGCTCGGACCGTGTTTTTACTCGAAATGCCGGGTTTTCTGTCTCGGCGCTCGTCGAAGTCGCCGGGGCGAACAAAGGGAGAGTCGGCCCCCGCGAAGATTCTCACCCGTTTTTTGCGCCGCCGTCCCGGCGTCGAATCTTAATCGGGGGGGTGTAATACGCGGATTCACACGGGCACTCCTGAAAAAGAAGGATTTACTAACAATAAACTACAGTAAAACCTCGATTATCCGGACCTCAGTTATACGGACTCGTTGCGAAAATTAAACCTCGGTATTTCTTACTAAATATTTTATTTTGTATTTCGAATTAAACAGTGTTTTTTTGCTTTGTTGATTTTAAGATAATGTGCCACTGTTTTATTTAGTGATTAATATTTGTTGGGTTTTTTCTAAACACTTTGAGCTCGAATGCGCATACTTGATTTTAAGCATGATTCACAACAATTTCATGCCAATAAATTAATTGAATTATTTTAATCGTTCCCTCTCACTTGCATTGATACGATTTTCGTATCTTTTCGCTCTTTTCCACTCATTGCTATGGTAAATATATTTTTCGAACGTAAAATCGATATTTACTACGCCAAATTAAAAATTTCGATTTCAAAAAGCGAAAGATAAATTATATTAATGTAATAAATACGAGGATGTGCGCGTTCGAGCGAAAAGTGGCACATTTCCGAGCGAGGGAGGCAAATGAAGCGCGACGCGGAGCGGCGCGCTTCATTTTCCCGAGATCGGAATGTGCCACTTTGAGCTCGAATGTGCACACTCGATTTTAAGCACGATTCACAACAATTTCATGCCAATAAATTAATTGAATTTTTTTAATCGTTTCCTCTCACTTGCATTGATATGATTTTCGTATCTTTTCGCTCCCTTCCACTGATTGCTATGGTAAATATATTTTTCGAACGTAAAATCGATATTAACTACGCCAAATTAAAAATTTCGATTTGAAAAAGCGAAAGATAAATTATATTGATGTAATAAATACGAGGATGTGCGCGTTCGAGCGAAAAGTGGCACATTTTCGAGCGAGGGAGGCAAATGAAGCGCGACGCGGAGCGGCGCGCTTCATTTTCCCGAGATCGGAATGTGCCACTTTGAGCTCGAATGCGCACACTCGATTTTAACCACGATTCACAACAATTTCATGCCAATAAATTAATTGAATTATTTTAATCGTTCCCTCTCACTTGC
The DNA here is from genome assembly GCA_036325965.1 of Sinopyrophorus schimmeli. Classification (NCBI taxonomy): domain Eukaryota; kingdom Metazoa; phylum Arthropoda; class Insecta; order Coleoptera; family Elateridae; genus Sinopyrophorus; species Sinopyrophorus schimmeli. The sequence goes on from JARFIZ010000407.1 coordinate 555,894, forward strand.
ATTGATACGATTTTCGTATCTTTTCGCTCCCTTCCACTCATTGCTATGGTAAATATATTTTTCGAACGTAAAATCGATATTTACTACACCAAATTAAAAATTTCGATTTGAAAAAGCGAAAGATAAATTATATTAATGTAATAAATACGAAGATGTGCGCGTTCGAGCGAAAGTGGCACATTTCCGAGCGAGGAGGCAAATGAAGCGCGACGCGGGCGCGCGCTTCATTCCCGAGATCGGAAATGTGCCACTTTGAGCTCGAATGCGCACACCCTGTTTACACATCATGCACAATAATGACCAAATTTGAGTTACAGTAAGACCTCGTTTAACGATATAACTCGGATCTGCTCGAAGTTTCAAAATAGTTCGACATTTTTATTTCTACAAATTCAATTAACCGAATTTTCGATTATCCGAACGAGCTGTAACAATAATTGGTCCGGATAACCGAGTTTCCACTGTAATTAAAATCTTTTATTAATCCGGCTCGTAAAAACAACAAAGCGTAATTACAATGGCGCGCGTATTCGTTCTTGGGGCTCGTTACTGCCAAGGTAATTGGTTTGGACCACTGTCTCGCCGGCTCGCTCGTCGAGAACACCTTCTACCACCAGAACTAAATTATTTATTGATCCAACGCAAACTGTTATTGTTGATTACACGGCCAGTCACCAGCTGAATCCGTAATGGTAGGAATTAAATTTCATGTCCCATTAGAGGTTTCTCCCCCTTTTTTTTTTTTCGTTCTTTACCCACGCTTTGTGTCTCTTCTCGCTTCCAATTAATAATGTCGTTAGTTTCTTAGCGAAAGGGGTTGGTTTCGGGCTCGTAAAATGCCATCCAAGTGAATGTCGATTTATTTTTTTAATTCGACAGCTGCCTTTTTGTTGTGCCCATTTTTTTTACGATTTTCGTTGTTTTGTGGTTGGATTCGATTAATTTTGAAAAAAATAGGGGTGACTTTTTTATTGGTTGAAGTGCTGCCAAAAGAAATCTTTTTAAAATTGGGGAGAAGGCTCAGATTTGTTGGAATTGGATTTAATTATTTTAAATAAATTTTTTTTTGACGTGCGTTGATCAAAAATTATTAATTTTTCGAAAACGGGTAGTCCGATTGACACGGGGTTTTCAGTAATCGAAAAAGGATTAAATTTAAGCAAATACGTGTTTCGGGAATTTCTTTAAAAAAAAATTGTTTATTGTTTGCGAGCGCGTTTAAATTACAATTTAAACAAACTCTTTGTATGGGTGCCATTTTAAGAATTTGTGTGGGACCTTTTTGAACTTTGATTATAAAACAGGGGATATGTTTTATTTTGGTTTGTCGAAAACCGCATTTAATTATTTCTTTTAGTTTTTTAATAATTAAATGTTTTTTGAAATTGGCTTATAAGATAAAAGAGGGTATTATGCAAATTACATGCGTTGATCAAAAATTATTAATATTTCGAAAACGGATGGTCCGATTTATACGGGGTTTTCAGTAATCGAAAAAGGATTAAATTTAAGCAAATAAGTGTTTCGGGAATTTCTTAAAAAATTTTTTTTTAATTTTTTACAAGCGCGTTAAATTACAATTGAAACAAACTCTTTATATGGGTGCCCTTTTATGAATTTGTGTGGGATCTTTTTGAAATTCGATTATAGAACACTTGGTTTGATTTATTTTCGTTTGTCGAAAACCGCATTTAATTATCTTTTTTAGTTTTTTATTAATTAATTGTTTTTCGAAATTCGTTTATAAAATAAAAGAGGGTATTATGAAAATTACATGCGTTGATCACAATTTATTAATTTTTCGAAAACGGGTAGCCCGATTGATACGGGGTTTTCAGTAATGGAAAAAGGATTAAATTTAAGCAAATACGGGTCTCGGGAATTTTTTTAAAAAAATTTTATTAATTTTTTACAAGCGCGCTAAGATTACAATTAAAAGAAACCCTTTGTATGGGTGCCATTTTAAGAATTCTTCTCGGATCTTTTTGAAATTTGATTATAAAACACGGGATTTATTTTATTTTAGTTTGTCGAAAACCGCTTTTAATTATCTTCGTTAGTTTTCTCGTAATTAATTGTTTTTCGAAATTCGTTTATAAAATAAAAGAGGGTATTATGAAAATTACATGCGTTGATCAAAAATTATTAATTTTTCGAAAACGGGTAGACCGATTGATACGGGGTTTTCAGTAATCGAAAAAGGATAAATTTAAGTAAATACGGGTCTCGGGAATTTAAAAAAAAAATTTTTTTTAATTTTTTAAAAGCGCGCTAAAGTTACAATTAAGAGAAACTCTTTGTATGGGTGCCATTTAACGAATTCTTGTGGGATCTTTTTGAAATTCCATTATAAAACACTAGGTTAGATATATTTTAGTTTGGAGAAAACCTCTTTTAATTATCTCTCCTAATTTTTAATTATTTAATTTTTTTCGAAATTAATTGACAAGATAAAAGTAAGCATACATGCGTTGATCAAAAATCATCAATTTTTCGAAAACGAGTAGTCTGATTGATACGGGGTTTTCAGTAATCGAAAAAGGACTAAATTTAAGCAAATACGGGTCTCGAATTTAAAAAAACTTTTTTTCATTTTTTACGTGCGCGCTAAGGTTACAATTAAGTGAAACTCTTTGTATGGGTGCCATTTTAACAATTCTTGTGGGATCTTTTTGAAATTCCATTATAAAACACTAGAATAGATATATTTTAGTTTGGAGAAAACCTCTTTTAATTATCACCCCTAATTTTTGAGTTATTGAATTTTTTTCGAAATCAATTGACAAGATAAAAGTAAGCATACACGCGTTGATCAAAAATCATCAATTTTTCGAAAACCAATACTCCGATCGAAATGCGGTTTCCGGCAATCGAAAAAACATCGAATTTCGTCAAACAGGTGTGCGAGGGATTTTTTAAACCAAATCCCGAATTTTTTTCGAAGCTCCACAAAACGTAGGTCTTATAATAAGCGATCTAATTTCACTCGTATTAAAGAAACGAACGTTTGCAAACAAAACAAATTAAAACACCTTTCAATCAGAGAAAATTAATTCCATTAAAGGTCTTTAGAATGCAATTGCAAATATGACCGTATGCATTTCAGAATAATAACTTTGAAAAGTGACAAGCAAAACCTTATATCGATGTTAATGTCGTCGTTAGTTCCAATAACATTTCTAATCAATATCGAAGAACGTTGGCGCAATAAAACGCGAAGAATAATATTAATAGAAATTGGAAACGTAATCGGGGGGACGTTCTACTTAAGGAAGACATATTAAATTTCTTAGCATAATTGCGTCCGAGGAGCGCGTCGGGCCCCCCTTTTTCGTTCGCGATACAACGTTAGATGGCGAGGAGCCCCCGGACCCTCGTCTCCGACTTATTCCATTCGCTTCGGGGTGTTTTTTAATATCCTTTCGAAGATGGTCTTTTCGTGTAGCCGGATTCTTCGAGATCGTTATTAATTGGGCAATAACGCGCCTCGTCGCCGGCTCGCCATATCTTATTGCAAAAGCTGCATTCGCGGCTGTCTTCGTGCCTTTCAGTTTGTCTAAGCAGGGTACGAAGTGAATTTATCAAGTCCCTGCTGGCGAATTAAATGGCATTATTTGCATTCCTGCTACGCACACACACTCGCCAGCGAAATCTTCTTCTGCCCGGTGCGGAGGTCCTTCGAGGAGCCCCATTCGTTTCGTCTTTAATTGATTTTCGGGGGACCTTTGCGCGAGCGATGGGGCACAGACTACGACGTGCTTAAGTCGGTCTGACCATTGGGCTTCTTCGCCAAGTTTTTTCTAATTAAAACGGAACTTAATAAGGCGCTAATTAAATCAAACGTCTTTCGCTTCTCACATTATTAATCTTTCGTTCCAATTAAAGTGAGTTCGCTTATAGTTCTTGCGGATGTACTACAGTAAAACCTCGATTATCCGGACCTCAGTTATACGGATTTGCGATTGTCCGGATTGTCAACCGCGTTCGGACGTTTTTTGTAAACATAATGTAAAGGGCCCAGTTTCTGACACTTTAAGAGAGACAGCTGAGGTTATAACAGGATAATTTATAGAAAATTTAATTTAAATAATTAATTTTTTTTTCTAAATCGCAAATTCGGGTAAACTATTTTGTGCAAATTATTTATTTATGTTTATAATGAACTGGAAAAATAAACAAAAAATTCTAACTACCCCTATAATGGAAGGGTAGGCCTTAAACGATGTCGATATGTAAGACTTTTATTTTATTTAATATTAAAAAACACAATTTTTCTAAATCGCAAATTCGGGTAAACTATTTCGTTCAAATTATTTATTCATCTTTATAATGAACTGGAAAAATAATTAAAAAAATCTAACTACCCTTATAATAGCAGGACAGGCCTTAAACCAAGTCGATATGTAAAACTTTTATTTTATTTAATATTAAAAAACACAATTTTTCTAAAACACAAAGTCGGGTAAACTATTTCGTGCAAATTATTTATTCATGTTTATAATGAACTGAAAAAATAATTAAAAAATTCTAACTACCCCTATAATGGAAGGGTAGGCTTTAAACGAAGTCGATATGTAAAATTTTTATTTTATTTAGCATTGTAAAACACAATTTTTCTAAATCGCAAATTCGGGTAAACTATTATAGGCAAATTATTTATTCATGTTTATCACGAACTGGAAAAATAATTAAAAAATTCTAACTACCCCTATAATGAAAGGGTAGCCCTTAAACGAAGTCGATATGTAAGATTTTTATTTTATTTAGCATTGTGAAACGCAATTTTTCTAAATCGCAAATTCGGGTAAACTATTTCGTGCAAATTATTTATTCATGTTTATTCAGCTCAAAAATTTTCTAGAAATTTTTCCCGTCGAGTAAATTTGCTTAGTTTTGGTCTGCACAAAAATAGAATACAAGTTACTCGAACTAATAACTACCATAAGAGGAATACGTAAAACAAAGAATGGGATACTGCGACTCCTCATTATGCACAAATACATTGATGGGAATTTTAAGAACTTAATTTATTTGCTTTTTACACGTCGTGTCGGAATTGTTTGTTCCTTTTTTTTCGCTTTTTGTCGAATGGAACTTGCCTCCTCTCTCATATGGACAGTGCTCGTCAAAAGCGAATGGACATGCGGTCGTCAGAAATTAATGATTTTTCGAAAACGGGTGCTCCGATTGAAATGGACTATTCAGAAATCGAAAGAGGATTAAATTTGACTAAATACGTGTCTCGGGATTTTAAAAAAAAATTAATTAATTTTTTTTTTACGAGCTCCCAAAGATTGAGTGTGATCAGATTGTTTTATGTTCTGGTTTTTCAATATTCGTCGGAATAACTTGTTCTAGATGAGTAATAAGATACAGTATTTAATCTTTCTTAATGCCTTTAAAACCCTTTTTAAATATCTCTATTAGTTTTACAAAAATTAATTATTTTTCGAAATCGTCCCAGGGGTTGGGAGCGAATGCTTTAAAAATTACAGGCGCTCATCACAAATTATTTATTTTTCGGAAACGGGTGCTCTTATTGAAATGCGGTTTTAGAAATCGAAAAAGAAATAAATTTGAGTAAATACGTGTGTCGGGATTTTTTTTTAAATTAGTTAAATATATTTTTTACGAGCTCCCAAAGATTAACTTTGCTCTGATCGTTTTAGGTGCTTGTTTTTTATTAATTATGGGGAAAACTCGATCTAAATCAGTAATAGGGTACAGAATTTAATCTTTTTTTGCGCCCCTAAAACCCTATTTCAATATCTTTATTAGTTTTTGAAAAATTAATTTTTTTTCGAAATTTTTAACAGGAGATGGGAGCGAGTGTTATAAAATTTACACGCGCTCATCACAAATTATTTATTTTTTGAAAACGGGTGCCTTTATTGAAATGCGGTTTTCAGAAATCGAAAAAGGATTAAATTTGAGTAAATACGTGTGTCGGGATTTTTTTTTAAATTAGTTAAATATATTTTTTACGAGCTCCCAAAGATTAACTTTGCCCTGATCGTTTTAGGTGCTTGTTTTTTATTAATTATGGGGAAAGCTCGATCTAAATCAGTAATAGGGTACAGAATTTAATCTTTTTTTGCGCCCCTAAAACCCTATTTCAATATCTTTATTAGTTTTTGAAAAATTAATTTTTTTTCGAAATTTTTAACATGAGATGGGAGCGAGTGTTATAAAATTTACACGCGCTCATCACAAATTATTTATTTTTTGAAAACCGGTGCCCTTATTGAAATGCGGTTTTCAGAAATCGAAAAAGGATTAAATTTGAGTAAATACGTGTGTCGGGATTTTTTTTTTTAAATTAATTAAATATATTTTTTACGAGCTCCCAAAGATTAAGTTTGATCTGATCGTTTTAGGTGCTGGTTTTTTATTAATTATCGGGAAAACTCGATCTAAATCAGTAATAGGGTACAGAATTTAATCTTTTTGCGCCCTAAAACCCTATTTCAATATCTTTATTAGTTTTTGAAAAATTAATTTTTTTTCGAAATTTTTAACATGAGATGGGAGCGAGTGTTATAAAATTTACACGCGCTCATCACAAATTATTTATTTTTGAAAACGGGTGCCCTTATTGAAATTTGGTTTTCAGAAATCGAAAAAGGATTAAATTTGAGTAAATACGTGTATCGGGATTTTTTTTTAAATTAATTAATTATTTTTTTTACGACCTCCCAAAAATTAAGTTTGATCTGATTGTTTTAGGTGCTGGTTTTTTATTAACTTTTGGGAAAACTTGATTCAATTCAGTAATAGGGTACAGAATTTAATCTTTCTTCGTGCCCTTAAAACCCTATTTCAATATCTTTATTATTTTTCGAGAAATTAATTTTTTTCGAAATTTTTAACAGGAGATGGGAGCGAGTGTTATAAAATTCACACGCACTTATCACAAATTATTTATTTTTTGAAAACGGGTGCTTCGATTGAAACGGGCTTTTTGGCAATCGAAAACGGACCAAATTTGAGCAAACACGTGTCTTTGCGATTTTGCATAAAACCTTCCTCGAATTTTCTACGCGCGCTCAAAGATTACAGTTACAATCTCCCCACAAAAAAAAGTTAATATCTAAATAATCCATTGTTAGGACAAATCGAATAATAATAAATTGATCGATTTCGTGTACGTGACGTATTATGTGATCGGTTTATTAATATTTGCAATCAATTTACTTGCGATTCGAAAAAACTCGGTAGAAGTCACGATGCAATTACATACTTTAACGTCGAAGGACTAGCATTAGCATGATTGAGCAAAGACTTGATTAACTGCCGTAAATGCACGGTTTCTGTCTTTGAAGTGTCTCGAAGAAATAAAAATTTTTAATTTCCATAATCACTTTTGGATTTCGCTCTTTTTACGACGTTCGAAAACGGCTTTCGCTCGCACAAAAATCGCGCTCATTATCCGACGCATTTAGATTAATTATTTTTTTTTATGCGCAAGGCCAAGCAAATTTCTTTTTGCAAAATGTTCACAGAGACTTCAACGAGATAATTATTTTGTTTATCGGAGTCGCGTGGGAAAATTTCGATTTTGGTCGATTCGAAAAAGGGAAAACGTCGCCCGGCCCGGAAGACAAAGGGGGCCTCCCTTTCACTTTTTTACGTGACAACTTTTGACAATGGTCCGATCTAAAATTTTATGCACATAATTTATCAGTTGCATTTACATGCATTTCTACCGTATTATAATTGATTCATTTATTTTAACTCAACGTGAACTTTTACTACCGGTTTGTTGATAAAAGTATCGCCCACCGTTTCAGATGTCTTAAGTTGACGGTTTCTTTGCATAAGGAGGTTTTAAAACTGGTTGTAGATATCAACTTAATGTTATCGTAATAGGCACTTAATTTGGTCGCATTTTTTAGGCGCCCGATCATTTTCTTCAATATGGTATTTTTCTATCCGATAAACACCTTTAACATCTGTGCTCATCTCGTCGTTTTGTACTCGAATTAATTTTTTAATCCTTTCGCGCTTATCTTTCGCCTCAAAAACGGACGTTTAGAAAAGCGAGAAGGCGATTAATTAAAAGAAATGCGGCTAATAAATTTTAATGTGAATTACCGTGGGCAATAGACAACCGCACGAATTGTTTTTATCACTCATGCACTGATAATAATAATTTTATTATTCAAATTGTAAGAAATATTTATGATTTGTCACGCCAAATTAAAATTTGAATTTGTCTAGTAAGATCAAATAAAGTTTTCATTATGAAAATTATTAATTAAGGTCAAATTTCAAAAGAGAGCACTTTAATAAGAGTCATTGTGGTAATTTACATTTTGGGGTCTTTTAAATCACTTTATAAAAAATCGCCGAGACACCTATTTGGTCAAATTTAGTCCTTTTTCGACTGCCGAAAACCGCATTTGAATTGGACTTTTGGTTTTCTTGTTATAAACAATTTGTCGAAATGATATGTATTTTGTTACCGAAAAATTGGTTTTTATGGCAATTCAAGAAAATAATTAATTTTTCAAAAACCTGTTGAGATATTTAGATGTCCTTTGGAACACGGTAAAATATAATAATTTCACACGTTTTTCCAAAATTTGGTTAATTTTTCTCAACGCAAAACAAAATGACGTTTTTTAATGTTTAATCTAGAGATTTAAATTTGGCGCTCGGCCAAAAACAATTAAAAATCGTTTAAAAAAAAATCCCCGAGACACCTGTTTGCTCAAATTTAGTCCTTTTCCGATTGGCGAAAACCGCATTTGAATTGGACTTTTGGTTTTCTCGTTATAAACAATTTGTCGAAGTGCTATATATTTTTGATTACCGAAAAATCGTTTTTTGTTGCAATTTAAGAAAAAAATTATTTTTCAAAAACCAGTTGAGATATTTAAATGCCCTTTGGAACACAGTAAAATATAATAATTTCACACGTTCTCCCAAAATTTGGTTAATTTTTCTCAAGGCAAAACAAAATGGCGATTTTTTTGGTTAATCTAAAAATTTAAATTTGGCGCCCGTGCAGAACAATTAAAAATCATTTTAAAAAAATCGCCGAGACACCTATTTGCTCAAATTTACTCCTTTTTCGATTGGTGAAAACCGCATTTAATTTGATCCTTCGGCTTTTCTTATTATAAACAATTTATGGGTAGTACTTGCGTGTGTCCCAAAAAGGCACTTTGGGGTTAAGCCGAGGTGAAAAACATTTTGGTTTGAGGAATTCGTGAAAAACGACGTCGATGCAGAAGGCTCTTTTTCGCAGTGACTAACACTTGCAAACAACTAACAACATACGCACGTATAAATGTCTTTAAAGATTGATTTTTAATTTATTTCCTTTGTTAACTGCGCTTTTGCGACAATGCCTCGTGAAAAGTCTTCTGTGTACTGCGGATGTGTTGTCAACAAATTTGTGATTTGTCGATGGCTGAGACGGCTGGCACAGCCTGTAAACATAAATTTCACACAATGTGTATTATGGTTCGTTGTTGTTTACAAGCGAAATCAGATGTCAAAGGCTTCATTACCGATAAATGTCCGGTATGTCCGGTACCTCTGGATTCTTATGCGGTGTTAGTACAAATAAATAAGAAGTTAGATTTGTTGACAGTTTTAGACTCTAAGCTCACTGCTTTGACAGAGCGTGTAGATAAAATTCAGGATAGTTACATTTCGCTAGAGAATCGTGTTTCGAAACTGGAGTCAAGGCGTTTGCCAAATATCGAGTCATCAACTGGCGCTGCGTTTGTTAAGCAAGTTGCAAATTGTATAAAAGCAACTACTGACATAAATATAGAAAAACGTCAGCTAGAATTGGAGACAAGGATGCTCAGTGATCAATTTGTTATTTCAGGAGTCTCTGAGACGATTTCTGAGACGACTTCTAGTAATTTGGTGCATACTGTGGTCAGGTTAGGTTCGCTATTGGGTGTTCCGGATCTAGCAGTGGATTGTTTTCATTATGTAGACAGGATTGGAAAGAAAGGTGGTCCTGGTGGAAGCCGAGACATTATAGTTAAGTGTAAGTCGCCGCAGCTTGTTGGCGCCTTTGTCTCAGCTAAGAAGAAACATCGGGACTTTACAGCAAATATTTTGTACCCGCAGCTAGATAAGATACCAATTTATGTCAGCAAGAGATACCCTTCAACGTTATATAAGCTAAGACAATCTGTAATAAAGAAGTATCCGGCGATTAATAGAAGAAATGTCTGGATTGCTGGTTCCAGTGTTTGTATAAAATTGAAAGAGGGATCTGAACCAATTAAGGTTTATCCGTCTACAGATCTGGGCAATGTCCCGGGTCTATCAGCATAATATTTGAATATTGACTCTGTACAACTCCCTTCGGCTGCTGTTCTTGTGCATATTAATCAACTAAAAATTTGTCACCTTAATGCTCAGTCTCTTGTGCCCCATATTGACGAATTTCGAGAATATTTCAGATCTAACTATTACGACGTTATTGCGGTGTCGGAGACTTGGCTCAATTCAAACGTTGTTGATGCTCAAATCAGTTTGCCCATGTTCCATCTACATAGAAACGATCGGAAACGTCGGCATGGCGGTGGGGTTGCTATATTTGTGCGAAATATATTCTCGTCGCGGATTGTTGCGTGGTCACACAATAACTGGGATGGTCGTCCTGAATATTTATTAATTGAACTGTGGTCTGTTGACAAGAAAAAATTTTAATTAGTGTTATTTATAGACCACCACATACTGCTCTGCTGAAAGACTTTGAAGAAGACTTTGACGTACTTCTGCCGGTATATAATAACATTGTAATTATTGGAGACTTGAATATTAATATGCTACATGATACCTATGAAACCAAATGCCTTAAAGACTTTTGCAATGTTCACAGCTTGTATTTAGTTCCGTTCAGTAGTACTCATCATACTTCTACGTCTGATACGTGGATTGATCATTGTATGGTAAATGATCAGTCAACTGTGATTTCTTCTGCTCAGACATTAGAGCCTTTTCTATCGGGACATGATGCTATATCTGTCTGTGTGGATTTTACAGTACCCAGACAGCAGTTTAAGCAATTAAGATGTCGCAATTGGAAACTGGTAAATCGGGAGTCTATAGAGAGGCAACTGTTGAGCTGTAGTTTGCCTGTTGTGGATTACAGTATCTCCATAAATGATTTAATCTCTGATTTAAATCAAGGTATCCTTCGAATTCTAGATGGAATTGCCCTGAACACGTGATTAAAACTTCTCGTCCGCCTGCTCCATGGTTCACTAATGATATTCGTGGGCTTCAGCGTAGAAGAAATAAGTTATATAGGATTTTTAGAAGAACTGGGTATGCCTATGCTGAGTACTGCAATATTCGTCGTTTAGTTAAACAAAGGATTACCAAAGCTAAAAAGGAGTTTTTGCAAACAAGGATTGGAATTACTCGAGCCCCAAAAGTCATCTGGGATGATTTCCGAAGGCTTGGGCTTCTTAAAACTAAGTCTTCAATATGTCCGCCAGATCTAGATGGTGACAAGTTAAATGACTACTTCGTGTTAGCAGGTGGTGGTAGTAGTGTTAGTCAGCAGTTTCAGACTGTTTGTTCGTGTGTTGAGAATGAGAAACAGTTTAAATTTGTGGCAATTACGCCAGAAGATGTTCAACGAAATTTGAGTCGTGTAACAACTAATGCTGTAGGCCCGGATGGCTTCTCGATAAGATATTATAAGCAGTTACTGCCTTACTGCTTGCAGTCAATTGTTGACTTCTTCAATGTGTCGTTATCTACTTCAGTGTTTCCTCAGCAGTGGAAAGATTCATTTGTGCTACCGATTCCAAAGGTTAGGTCTCCTCTGCAGTACAGTGATTACAGGCCCATTTCTATTCTATGCCCGCTGTCCAAAGTGCTTGAGCGCTGTGTTTATGATCAGATAATTAGCTACATTACAGTGAATAACTTATTGGATCCGTTTCAGACTGGTTTTCGAAAGGAGCAAATACTCAGACTGCCGTAATTCGGTTTTGTGATGATATACGTGTAGGGATTGATAAACACTTGGTTACCATTGCTTTGTTTTTGACTTTTCCAAAGCATTCGACAGTGTCGATCATCTACTGGTTTTGTTAAAGCTTAAGGATCTAAATTTATCGGAGAATGTCCTGAAGTGGTTTAGCTCGTACTTGAGTGATAGGCGACAAGCAGTGAAGATTGAAGAGGTGCTATCTTCGTGGAAATCGGTGCGTAGTGGTGTTCCGCAGGGTAGCGTCCTTGGCCCGCTGTTATATACCTTGTTTGTGACTGACCTTGGTAAACTTATTGACTGCAATCATATTTTTATGCTGATGATTTAGTGATTTATAATACCTGTAAAATATCTGAAATTAGGCAGTCTGTTGAGTGCATTAACGATACTATTTTGAAGATAGAGGCTTGGTGTTGTAACAACTTACTTAGGCTTAATGCAAGTAAAACAAAGGCTTGCATTTTGGAAGTCCGCAACATGTGAAAGATTCAGCGTGTTTAAATGCACTAAAAGTTGTAGTAAATGGGGTACCAATTGATTATGTTACTTCTATAAAGTACCTTGGTATTATAATAAACAGTACTCTGTCATGGCATGAGCAGATAGTGTCAGTCAGTAACCAGGCTATGGGATGCTTAGCGCGTCTAAAGATGAATAGTGGTGTATTAAATACTGAGATGCGAAGAAGACTGGTTACTGCGCTGATACTGCCAATATTTGACTACTGTAGTGCTGTTTATACTAACATCTCTGGTAGACTTCAACAAAGATTGCAACGCAAGTTTAATTCGTGCATTAGATTCATTTACGGTGTGCCGAGGTCGAATCATATCACTCCCTACAGGCGTAGGCTTGGCTGGTTGACTTTGCAGAGCAGGCGAGAATTCTTGATTATGTGCCAGGTGTATAAGATGTTGCATTTACATCATGATAAGCTGCTCCATGATAACTTTCAAATTATGTTATCCATTAGAGATCGCGCTGAGCGTAAGAATGATGTGTTTTACCAACCAAGATTCAGAACAGTTAGTTATGAACGTTCGTTTTTTTTAACAGCTATAAAGACATGGAATAAGCTACCATCAGAACTTGTTGCCTTAGTTATTTTAACAGAATTTAAATCTGCATGTTACCGTTGGTTTTTTGATAGAGACGTTTAAGTTGTTCAGATTCAATATTAATAGTATAGTCAAAATTAACATTTTATTTTCCTTATTGTCTTATTGTGTTTAATGTTATTCTGATTTTGTTATTATTATATTAATTTTAATACTCGCTATGTATATATTGATATTTTACGGCCCTTAAGGAACACTTGTTCTAGGGTCGCTTTCCTTTTAAATAAATAAATAAATAAATAAAAAATACAGGGTATTAATTTCGTTAAACGAAACGATTTACAACATTTTGAGTCGGGATGGAAGACCGTTCCAAGAAGAATTTTATTCTTCCATAAAAGATTTATTAGGTCCCGTTTTCCTTCCTCCCAGGCCATCTACAAAAGTCCAAAATTATCGAATATCGAACCATCAACCCTCGAAAAAAATCTATAAAATTTAATTTAAAAGTTTTTGCTTGGTTTTGAAACGGATTTCTCGTTGGACGACGGTTCTCATTTTTTAATAACTCAAACTGTGGCTATTAAAAACGTCAAAAAAACTTTTAAAATAAATAAAAGGACAAAGCGAAAGAAATAAGTAATAAAAAAAATCCTCGCACCGCAGCGATCGCAAAAGGAGCAGAAAATTTTCAAAATCCATTCAGGCGACTTCATTAAAAATGAAAAATACACTCTGATTATTAACAATAACGGCGAGCAACCCGAACTATTATCATAATTCATCGTACTCAAAAAAATAATTGCACGGTAGACAAATTTACAGTTCCAGAATTTATGGGGGGACCTTTCGCAAAAAAGAAACCCACCTAAAAACCAAAAGGAACGACTCGAATTTGTCCATCAATGCTACTCGACTATTTCTTTTTTAAAAATTTATTTATTTAGCAAAAATGACAAAATAAACAATTTATTTTGTATACAAGACGCTTTGCATACACATCGCATAAAGAATTTCTCTGACTCGACAAAAGAAAAATGAAAATTCCTGTAGGTAAATAAAAAGTATGCAAATTTTGTTGACGCTCAAAGGACCTCGCGTTTTTTCGCTTCGTAAAAAGTGGATGTGAGGGGGGCGAGAAAGGATCTTAATTAAAATTAGGGTTTGTCGGTCCTTAGGAATTTTTTCGGTGTGCGGGGGCGGAGCGGATTGGATTTTTAAATAAATTTTTATATGGAAAAATCGTAGGTCTTCAGGTGTTGATTTTTGTGGCTTAGAGCTAATAAAGTACGCTTATAGTTACAGTGGAAACTCGATTATCCGGACTAATTAATGTTGCAGCTCATCCGGATAATTGAAAAAAAAACAACAATTTTACCTTGTTAGGTATTTATTTACAAAAAAAACGAAATAAATAATAATTATAAAATCAACAGTAAAAAATACCAAATAGAATCTTAAAATGTTTAGATAAAATTATTAGACGGCTAATTTCATACTGTAAAATTTAAATTTAATAATAGCTTTTCTTCGGGCACAATATTGATTTTAAAACAAATTTGGTATAGTTTTAGTAAATTCAATGAAAACTTAGAATTTGTGTCAATTAAATTTGATTAAAATGATCTAAAAATATTTAAACAAATAAAATGAGTTTTTTTGCTTAATAAGATACTGTTAATAAAAATATATTGTACATATCCGGCTCGAAGGACCACAGTAATTTTTTAGTTCTAATTGATTAATTTTGCACCAAATTTTATAAGAAGAATTAAGTTTTAACTCGATTAAATTGCATCAAAAGGATGGACATCATTTAAAAGAAATATAATAAGCTTGTGTATTTAATAAAGTTGTGTTTTGAACATGGGCGTAGGTAAAGGGGGAAAGGGTAGGCTCTGCTAACCCTAGAAAACTCATTACCCATCTTAGAAAAATCAACAGTATTTGGATTCAAAATTGCAATGTAAAAACTAATGCGGCTGTCATTTGTTTATAATGGTAATTGGTTTTTGATGCAATAATCATTAAAAAAAATTGTTAACGAAAAATATCTCATTGCTCATTGAAAGATTAATGAGTATTGAGGAATAAGGCATTACTCATTAGAATTAAAAAAATGAGTACTGTCAAATAGTAATTTGTTTAAATAATCAACTTTTATTTTAAATTAAAAATAATATAATACGATGTATTTTGTATGCCGATTGGCTTTATTTATTAACCATTTTTATTGATAAAAATTAAAACATTTAATTTTTGAAAATTAAATCCATAAAAGAGATAAAGATGAATGTTTTTAATCAAAAGATTTAATTTAAGTTTCAAAGCTTTACGATTTTTCAATTCTAAAATTAAAAAAAAACGATTTGTGTACTTTTTTAGCGGGTTAGAAGTTATACTTCTTTGGCGTAACTAAATTAAATATTACCACGTGTAAAAATGAATATAAATAACATCAATAAATACGAGGATGTGCGCGTTCGAGCGAAAAGTGGCACATTTCCGAGCGAGGGAAGCAAATGAAGCGCGACGCGGAGCGGCGCGCTTCATTTTCCCGAGATCGGAATGTGCCACTTTGAGCTCGAATGTGCACACTCGGTTTTAAGCATGATTCACAATATTTTAAGCGAATAAATTAGACGAAATATTAATTGAATAATTTTAATCGTTCCCTCTCACTTGCACTGACAAGATTATCGTATCTTCTCTCTCCCTTCCACTCATTGCTATGGTAAATACATTTTTTGAATATAAAATCGATATTTATTAAATTAAATTAAAATTTTTGATTTGAAGGAGCGCACGGTAAATGATACTGATATAATAAACACGAGGATGTGCGCATTCGAGCGAAAAGTGGCACATTTCCGAGCGAGGGAGGCAAATGAAGCGCGACGCGGAGCGGCGCGCTTCATTTTCCCGAGATCGGAATGTGCCACTTTGAGCTCGAATGCGCGCACTCGGTTTTAAGCACGATTACGAGGCGTCCCGTTTTAACGGGAAAAAACGAACGCGCGGTTGACAATCCGGATAATCGCGAATCCGTATAACTGAGGTTTTACTGTATCTCAAAAAATAACGAGATAAGATCTTGTAAGAAATGTGGAAGGATTGGTGTGTTTTGAAAAAACACAATAATGGTTTATTTATTCATCGTGCCTTTCCTAATTGTTGTAGTTTGGCGTAAACGATTTTTTCTATTATTTTTTGAGGGGGGCGGGGCGATCCGAAAGGCGGCCATCCGCGAGCGAAGCCATTAAACCATCAAATAAACTTAGCATGTTACATGGAATACTTAGCGAAGGAGATACATGAAATATTTTTGCAGGTCTTTTCTGTTTAACATTCCAAATATAGCCTTACCGCAGAAGATCACAAATTCTGATACTGAATCACGACACAAATCGTACAAGTTTTAAAATTTATACCTGTGTTTAAGTTAAGTAAACAAAGCACGTATTGATAAATCTAACATTTCTCAGAATATTAATCTGTAAATTAGGGAAAGGACTTTAAAGCTTTTGACGTTCGCGTGTCGTGGGTTGTAAATCCGATCGTTTCGCTGAAATGTACGAAAACGCACACACACACACACCTGCTCACAATAAACTAATTAAAAAGGTAACTGTTTATTAAATTTGGTCTTTGAGTGTTTCGGATTTGTACTATTTTTAATCTGAATTAGGGTAAGAGAACCATTACCCGATCAGATGTGGTGATCTAGTACTGGAACCGTTTTTTTTTTTTAAATAGATAGAAATATTTTTGCGGCTTTACTTCGTTCAACACGACAAATACTAATCGGGCAGTGCGTCCCTTTCTTTAATCGGGATAAAACCGTGGCGATTCCTTTCAACAGAACACCGTCCACTCCATAATTAAAGTTGTGGATTTCAAAATGCATTCAAATTACAACCGAATGGGCCCAATTACTTTTTTTTCGATTTAAATAAATTGGCCTTAAGAGTACAGTCGAACCTCGCTAAGCCGAATTTTTGATAACCGGAATTATTTCGAGTTTCCCTTCGACTTCGACCTATCGAGGTTCGACTGTACTCACAAAATGCAACGCATTTTCGAAGCGACTCGAATTAATTTTTTGGTCGCCAGCCGGCCTTAAAATTATCGAATCGCCGCAAACGAAGATATGGTAGAAACGTTTGCAGGTGCAGATAAAAGTTTCAACGACCTCTCCGATAAAGATAACGCTCGGCCTTCCAGAATTTTCGAATTGTTTATGCGGAAAGCATTTAACCGAACTCGATTTGCTTCGAAACGTGCCAGTTTTAAGTGTGTTTTTGAGCTGTGAACGTGCGCGCCCTTTCTTGCCAACATTATTTTTAAGCGAAAAACAATTAAAATTGGCGTCGAATTAATTGTGCGTCGTGCGATCGGTGTCGAACTTTTGGCGTTTCTGCTTCTTCGCCTTGGAAATTGAATAATTCATTGTGTAAGTACAGTGGAAGCTCGGTTATCCGAATTAATTGTTGTTCCAGCTCATTCGGATAATTGAATAATTCGGTTAATTGAATGTATAGAAAAAAACGAATTTTGGCTATATATAATGTAATGTGTTAATCGTAGCGAAAAGCGGAGTGTGCGCGTTCGAGCTCAAAGTGGCACATTCCGATCTCGGGAAAAT
This sequence comes from Sinopyrophorus schimmeli, assembly GCA_036325965.1. NCBI lineage: Eukaryota > Metazoa > Arthropoda > Insecta > Coleoptera > Elateridae > Sinopyrophorus > Sinopyrophorus schimmeli. Next base: position 573,577 of record JARFIZ010000407.1, read on the forward strand.
GAAGCGCGCCGCTCCGCGTCGCGCTTCATTTGCCTCCCTCGCTCGGAAATGTGCCACTTTTCGCTCGAACGCGCACATCCTCGTGTTTATTATGTGGCACGAAATAGTTTACCCGAACGTGCGATTTAAAAAAATTCAGTTTTTCAATGCTAAATGAAATAAAAATCTTACATTTCGACTTCGTTGAAGGCCTACCCTTCCATTATAGGGGTAGTTAGAATTTTTTAATTATTTTTCCAGTTTATTATAAACATGAATAAATAATTTGTACTAAATAGTTTACCCGAATTTGCGATTTAGAAAAATTGTGTTTTACAATGCTAAATAAAATAAAAATTTTACATATCGATTTCGTTTAAGGGCTACCCTTCCATTATAGGGGTAGTTAGAATTTTTTAATTATTTTTCCAGTTTATTATAAACATGAATAAATAATTTGTACTAAATAGTTTACCCGAATTTGCGATTTAGAAAAATTGTGTTTTACAATGCTAAATAAAATAAAAATTTTACATATCGACTTCGTTTAAGGCTACCCTTCCATTATAGGGTAGTTAGAATTTTTTAATTATTTTTTCAGTTCATTATAAACATGAATAAATAATTTGTACGAAATAGTTTACCGAATTTGCGATTTAGAAAAAATTGTGTTTTACAATGCTAAATAAAATAAAAATCTTACATATCGACTTCGTTTAAGGGCTACCCTTTAATTATAGGGTAGTTAGAATTTTTTAATTATTTTTCCAGTTCATTATAAACATGAATAAATAATTTGACGAAATAGTTTACCCGAATTTGCGATTTAGAAAAATTGTGTTTTACAATGCTAAATAAAATAAAAATCTTACATATCGACTTCGTTTAAGGGCTACCCTTCCATTATAGGGGTAGTTAGAATTTTTTAATTATTTTTCCAGTTTATTATAAACATGAATAAATAATTTGTACTAAATAGTTTACCCGAATTTGCGATTTAGAAAAAATTGTGTTTTACAATGCTAAATAAAATAAAAATCTTACATATCGACTTCGTTTAAGGGCTACCCTTTAATTATAGGGTAGTTAAAATTTTTTAATTATTTTTCCAGTTCATTATAAACATAAATAAATAATTTTCACGAAATAGTTTACCCGAATTTGCGATTTAGAAAAATTGTGTTTTACAATGCTAAATAAAATAAAAATTTTACATATCGACTTCGTTTAAGGCCTACCCTTCAATTATAGGGTAGTTAGAATTTTTAATTATTTTTCAGTTCATTATAAACATGAATAAATAATTTGTACTAAATAGTTTACCGAATTTGCGATTTAGAAAAATTGTGTTTTACAATGCTAAATAAAATAAAAATTTTACATATCGACTTCGTTTAAGGCTACCCTTCATTATAGGGTAGTTAGAATTTTTAATTATTTTTCCAGTTCATTATAAACATGAATAAATAATTTGTACTAAATAGTTTACCTGAATTTGCGATTTAGAAAAATTGTGTTTTACAATGCTAAATAAAATAAAAATCTTACATATCGACTTCGTTTAAGGCTACCCTTCTATTATAGGGTAGTTAGAATTTTTAATTATTTTTCCAGTTCATTATAAACATGAATAAATAATTTGTACGAAATAGTTTACCCGAATTTGCGATTTAGAAAAATTGTGTTTTACAATGCTAAATAAAATAAAAATTTACATATCGACTTCGTTTAAGGCTACCCTTCTATTATAGGGTAGTTAGAATTTTTAATTATTTTTCCAGTTCATTATAAACATGAATAAATAATTTGTACTAAATAGTTTACCCGAATTTGCGATTTAGAAAAATTGTGTTTTACAATGCTAAATAAAATAAAATCTTACATATCGACTTCGTTTAAGGCCTACCCTTCTATTATAGGGTAGTTAGAATTTTTAATTATTTTTCCAGTTCATTATAAACATGAATAAATAATTTGTACTAAATAGTTTACCCGAATTTGCGATTTAGAAAAATTGTGTTTTACAATGCTAAATAAAATAAAAATTTTACATATCGACTTCGTTTAAGGCCTACCCTTCAATTATAAGGGTAGTTAGAATTTTTTAATTATTTTTCAAGTTCATTATAAACATGAATAAATAATTTGTACTAAATAGTTTACCCGAATTTGCGATTTAGAAAAATTGTGTTTTACAATGCTAAATAAAATAAAAATCTTACATATCGACTTCGTTTAAGGCTACCCTTTAATTATAGGGTAGTTAGAATTTTTTAATTATTTTTCAAGTTTGTTATAAACATGAATAAATAATTTGTACTAAATAGTTTACGCGAATTCGCGATTTAGAAAAATTGTGTTTTACAATGCTAAATAAAATAAAAATCTTACATATCGACTTCGTTTAAGGACTACCCTTTAATTATAGGGGTAGTTAGAATTTTTTAATTATTTTTCAAGTTTGTTATAAACATGAATAAATAATTTGTACTAAATAGTTTACGCGAATTCGCGATTTAGAAAAATTGTGTTTTACAATGCTAAATAAAATAAAAATTTTACATATCGACTTCGTTTAAGGACTACCCTTTAATTATAGGGGTAGTTAGAATTTTTTAATTATTTTTCAAGTTTGTTATAAACATGAATAAATAATTTGTACTAAATAGTTTACGCGAATTCGCGATTTAGAAAAATTGTGTTTTACAATGCTAAATAAAATAAAATTTTACATATCGACTTCGTTTAAGGACTACCCTTTAATTATAGGGGTAGTTAGAATTTTTTAATTATTTTTCAAGTTTGTTATAAACATGAATAAATAATTTGTACTAAATAGTTTACGCGAATTCGCGATTTAGAAAAATTGTGTTTTACAATGCTAAATAAAATAAAAATCTTACATATCGACTTCGTTTAAGGACTACCCTTTAATTATAGGGGTAGTTAGAATTTTTTAATTATTTTTCAAGTTTGTTATAAACATGAATAAATAATTTGTACTAAATAGTTTACCGAATTTGCGATTTAGAAAAATTGTGTTTTACAATGCTAAATAAAATAAAATCTTACATATCGACTTCGTTTAAGGACTACCCTTTAATTATAGGGTAGTTAGAATTTTTAATTATTTTTCAGTTTTTATAAACATGAATAAATAATTTGTACTAAATAGTTTACGCGAATTCGCGATTTAGAAAAATTGTGTTTTACAATGCTAAATAAAATAAAAATCTTACATATCGACGTCGTTTAAGGACTACCCTTCCATTATAAGGGTAGTTAGAATTTTTTAATTATTTTTCAAGTTCATTATAAACATGAATAAATAATTTGTACTAAATAGTTTACGCGAATTCGCGATTTAGAAAAATTGTGTTTTACAATGCTAAATAAAATAAAAATCTTACATATCGACTTCGTTTAAGGACTACCCTTCTATTATAGGGGTAGTTAGAATTTTTTAATTATTTTTCTAGTTTATTATAAACATGAATAAATAATGTGCACGAAATAGTTGACTCAAATTTGCGATTTATGTTTACAAAAAACGTCCGAACGCGGTTGACAATCCGGATAATCGCGAATCCGTATAACCGACTTCCGCATAATTGAGGTTTTACTGTACTTTCAATTTGTCTCTTTCGATATAAAATTGTGCCAAACGGCACCGGCAACGTCTTGGACCACCAAAAGTCGAAGAGTACCAAATTACCATAAGCAAAAGATCCAGCGTGCGACTTCAGGTTTCTCGAGAACCGATGTAAATTTCCTAATTACATTTGCATCGAATTAATCACTAGAATATTATTTATATTCATAATCCTAAGCGTTCCCGTACGGGATCTACGGAAAGCGTCAGTAAATGGCGTGTTATCCCCCTACGCAGAAACATGTTAGCCCGCACCCAAGACTCATCAGCATTCCTCCTCTCCATTTTTGATTATTTACGACTAGATTCCCATTGCGCTACCCTTTTTCTCTACGTCTCCAAAAAGCTAGGTGTGTTTCGAAAGGCCACTCGAAAGCCACCACACACACACAAAAAAAACGAAACCTGGAAGCCTCCTCATGGGACTCGGCGCGCACCCATTGCACCCATATTGATGTATAACTTCGTCATTTGTAACAACCATGTTGAATCACAACATTTGCATTATTTACATTGCCACCTGCTAAGTTTATATATTCAGCTACCGCTTTTTGATCCAATGGGCGCGCGCGCACACACACCTTCGTGCCCACAATTCGTTTTCGTTAATTCAATTGCGGATGGGTGGCGAAATGTCCCCCACGGGAACTCGGGCAGTTCGGCTCGTCCCGAAAAAATCGAAAAACGGCTAATTGATTCCGAAAAGTGTGTACTTAGCGGTTCGACACTTGTTGGCGCGATAATAGAAGTATAATTGGTGGTAGATGGTGGTGAGTTATTGACAACCGCAGGGTTCCAAAACTGTTCGCCCCCCGCTGTTTTCCACTTAGCGCACACCGTCACGAAAGATTACGATTATACTCGCTCTGTTGAACCATCGCACTGTATTTAACTAATAAGATTCAGTAATCTGTGGTGATTTTTCTTTTGTTGAATCTTATTCGATACGGTTAATAACGACTCGAACGTATTTTACATATTTAAAATTGCATACAACATCTATTTATCATATTCCTTTATTAGCGTTTCTGTTATTTGGAGCGCGAACGTGACGATGTATCTTTTTCTCGTCTCCGTTTTTTTTTCTTCTTTTAAATTCTTATTTGTATGCTAATCAGTTGGACTTTTCGAAAATGAAGAATTGAATGGTCGCTTTGCGTTCCGTTTTTGTTTTTGTTTTTTTCGCTGCTGCCGGCTTTGCGTTTGCTGGCGAGACGCTCTTTTGGAATTGTCGGGGTGGATGGTGGTGGGGTCGTTATGTAAAATTAAAATTAAAAACCAAGTGGGAAAATTAACAAAAAAAAACTAATTTGCTCACGAATAGATTTTAATTATTTTTCTTTTTGTTTTAGGTGAGTGTTTTTGGATTGTCTCTGTTCTTGCCATTTATTTGGGGGTGAGTTTTACATTATATTATGCGTCTTATTTATTATTATTGTGTACTGTAAGGGGTGAGCGGAAAAGGACTTAGCGAGAAGAAAAGTTAAATGTACTTTTAAAATAACTTTTCTATTTGTTTTTCAATTTACAGAAAAATTCGAAAATATATTTTCAAAATTATTGAAATCTAATACAAGGGCTGTTTAGAAGGGACCTCGGACACATTTTATTGAGAGTACATTTTTTTTGTATCTCGCCTTATAAGCCCGGAAAAAATTAATTACTGTGCCTATGTGTTTTTGCAAATACACAAAAAGCCAAAATTTTTTTTTCAAAATTATTTAAATCTAACACAAGGGCTGTTTAGAAGGGACTCTGAGACACATTTTGTGTAGAGTACATTTTTTTTGTAGTTCGCCTTATAAGCTCGGAAAAAATTAATTACCGTTCCTATGTGTTTTTGAAATTATACAAAAAGACAAAATTTTTTTTCAAAATTATTTAAATCTAACACAAGGGCTGTTTAGAAGGGACCTTCGGACACATTTTATTGAGAGTACATTTTTTTTGTATTTCGCCTTATAAGCTCGGAAAAAATTAATTACCGTTCCTATGTGTTTTTGAAATTATACAAAAAGACAAAATTTTTTTTCAAAATTATATAAATCTAACACAAGGGCTGTTTAGAAGGGACTCTGAGACACATTTTGTGTAGAGTACATTTTTTTTGTAGTTCGCCTTATAAGCTCGGAAAAAATTAATTACCGTTCCTATGTGTTTTTGAAATTATACAAAAAGACAAAATTTTTTTTCAAAATTATTTAAATCTAACACAAGGGCTGTTTAGAAGGGACCCTCAGACACATTTTATTTAAAGTACATTTTTTGTAGCTTCGCTTTATAAGCCGGAAAAATTAATTACTGTTCCTATGTGTTTTTGCAAATTACACAAAAGCCAAAATTTTTTTCAAAATTATTGAAATCTAATACAAGGGCTGTTTAGAAGGGACTTTCGTACACATTTTATTTAGAGTACATTTTTTTGGTAATTCGCTTTATAACCCCGGAAAAAATTAATTACCGTTCCTATGTGTTTTTGAAATTATACAAAAAGACAAAATTTTTTTTCAAAATTATATAAATCTAACACAAGGGCTGTTTAGAAGGGACTCTGAGACACATTTTGTGTAGAGTACATTTTTTTTGTAGTTCGCCTTATAAGCTCGGAAAAAATTAATTACCGTTCCTATGTGTTTTTGAAATTATACAAAAAGACAAAATTTTTTTTCAAAATTATTTAAATCTAACACAAGGGCTGTTTAGAAGGGACCTTCGGACACATTTTATTTAGAGTACATTTTTTTTATAGCTTGCTTTATAAGCGCGGAAAAAATTAATTATTGTTCCTATGTGTTTTTGCAATTACACAAAAAGCCGAAATTTTTTTTCAAAATTATTTAAATCTAACACAAGGGCTGTTTAGAAGGGACCTTCGGACACATTTTATTTAGAGTACATTTTTTTGGTAATTTGCTTTATAAGCCCGGAAAAAATTAATTACCGTTCCTATGTGTTTTTGAAATTACACAAAAAGCTGAAAATATTTTTTTTAAATTATTTAAATCTAACACAAGGGCTGTTTAGAAGGGACCCAGACACATTTTATTGAGAGTACATTTTTTCTGTAGCTGGCCTTATAAGCCCAGAAAAAATTAATTACCGTTCCTATGTGTTATTGCAATTATACAAAAAGCCAAAATTTTTTTTTTAAATTATTTAAATCTAACACAAGGGCTGTTTAGAAGGGACCTTGGACACATTTTACTAAGAGTACATTTTTTCTGTATCTCGCCTTATAAGCCGGGAAAAAATTAATTACCGTTCCTATATGTTTTTGGAATTAAACAAAAAGCCGAAAACTTTTTTAAATCCAATAAAGGGCTGTTTAATAGGGACCTTTGGGACTATTATTTTAAAAATAATTTATTTCGTCAAATTGATTTTATTTAAATACGCTCCGAGCAAATTGAGTCTAAAAACAAGCCGCATTTAATACAATAATTAAAACCATATAGCACAAAAGGCGTCGTCCGTTAATTGCTAATTAAACTTCAAAGCGAACTTAATTACGTTGGAAAAACATTTCTAGGGGAATTAAATAAATAATCGCCGGCAAACACAAATAAAATGTTAACTTTTTATTATGACCGAAAGGCAAATAATTCGAGAGATCGAAAATACATAAAATCGTTTCGTCGTTAACGCTTTGTCAACAGTAATCTGCGAGCTTCTGACGACATTAAAAATTATAATTACTTCGGAAAAATATGTAATTTAATAACGAATCGTCGGCCTCGTCATATTAAACATAATAGAATGCGAATTAAACTTTTGCTTATGTTCTAATTACAAATTAGTCTTACTTTTATATTGAACTGATCGAAAAGCTCGCTGCTGGGAACGACTTCATTTAATAAACTTGTTAATTTTCTTTTATTAAAAAATAAACTTATAATAGCTTTCGTTCCCCGCAAGTAGGCTTATAGAATCGTGATTGATATTGCATTTTACTAACTATTCGTATCAGTTATATAATTTCTAAGCTCGGAGAGGTGTGCCTCGTAATTACAAAACGGTAGAACAATGGGCAGGAGCCACCTTTCAAACGAGCTGCCAACTTATTAATATTCAACGTATAATTCAATAAGATGTTGGTTATCTTTATTTGTTATAATAACACGTTTATTGTGCCTCGCAATTATATGGAAATTGCTCTCGTACTAATTAATATTAAAATTATCCCTCTTTATGAGGTGAACGGCCCCTCGGGCCACATCGAAGCCTTGGGGGTTGTTTACTCTTCGCCGAACGGCACTTTGGGGAGCGCTCACGATTTTTTTTTCTTTGATCAGAGATTTTTTTCTATAGCTTTGTTATTTCGAAAATTTTGGTCGTTGGAATCGGAAAAAATCAGCTATCGAACCGCGAAAGAATCAAAGTCGAAGTTAGTTTGGCCAAAAAGACAATTGAACGCCAAAAAAATGTATTGATTTCGCCAGTACGCGCAAAAGTGCTTTAAGAAAGTGTTTTTGAATTTTTTTTATCTCGATTACAATTAAGAAAGTAAATTAATTATTGTGAATCGCGCTTAAAATGGAGTGTGCGCGTTCGAGCTCAAAGTGGCACATTTCCGATCTCGGGAAAATGAAGCGCGCCGCTCCGCGTCGCGCTTCATTTGCCTCCCTCGCTCGGAAATGTGCCACTTTTCGCTCGAACGCGCACATCTTCGCATTTATTAAGTTTGTCTACTTTATTCTACGCGCTTTTAAATGTAAAAAATTAATTTGGTTTAGTAGATATAGATTTTCTGTCCGAGAAACGTATTTACCATAGCAATGAGTGGAAGGGAGCGAAAAGATACGAAAATCTTCTCAGTGAAAGTGAGATGGAACGACCAATATTATTTAACTGCTTTTTTGTCTCATTTATTGCTCGAAATTGTTGTGAATCGTGCTTAAAACCGAGTGTGCACATTCGAGCTCAAAGTGGCACATTCCGATCTCGGGAAAATGAAGCGCGCCGCTCCGCGTCGCGCTTCATTTGCCTCCCTCGCTCGGAAATGTGCCACTTTTCGCTCGAATGCGCACATCCTCGCATTTATTGGATTTTCCTATATTATTATTTTATTCTTCAATTCAAAAATTTAAAAGTCGAATAAATTAGATCTACAGTCGAACCTCGATAAGTCGAAGTCGAAGGGACAGCAAAAATAATTCGTCAAATCAAAAACTCGAGTTACCAAAAGAAGTTCAGTTAAATACTTCCGTATATATATATCATTCATTTTTTATAGAAAATAACCAAAATTGATCTACAATCATTAACATTATTTATTTTTATTAAGACCCTAAAAAATATAGTTATTTACATATTATTTACTGTTAAATTGAAAGTAATCTAAAATTGTCTTTTGCTTCATTGCTCCAAAATGTTACGTTTCTACAAATTTTTCCAATGATCTTACCGATAATAATATATCTGTAGGAACATCTTCTTGAGCACATAGGAATAGAGAAATAGTATCTATTGCATTGTAAACTTGAGTTGTTGAAGGGATGTTTACTGTAACATCTGTATCACTTTCATATTCACTTTCACTTTCACAGTTTTTCTTATTTTCTTCTAGCACTTTACTTATAATGCTTTCATCGCTAGGAATTTCAGCAACTTCCAAATCTTTATCAACGTTGACATTTGTCATTTGTATCTTCAGCAGCTACAATTAGGTCTCTGTTTTTTAAAATGGTTGATAAAGTGTTTGCGGAATACCAAAATCTTTAGCTATATCCTTTTTTCTTTTGAGCCCACGTTCCACTTCTTTTATAAGATTAATTTTCTCCCTTATGGTTAAACTTTTTAATTTTCGTTTACACTCCATGTTAATACGTAAATAATTTTAGAAAAAGTATTAAACTTTTTTAGATTTTCTGTTGTACTCTGTTACAAACTATAAAGAACGTAAAACACATTTGTTAGTCTTCGTAGTCAACGAATAACTAGCAAATTGAAAACTAAAATGCAAAAATAGTTTCTTTTTGTAAAATAAACGGTAAAACCATCTCAAAATTTATAACTGTTCATAAGGCATTTAAACATAAATTAGTTTTAAATCCAATTGAAGTGCCGCCGTCAAAACATTCTTGTAGTATAAACCTTTTATTCGTAGTTAACAATAGAGCTTTTAAGGCATCAATAACACCAAACCGAGCCGTCGTTAATCCTCTCTCAGGTAGAGAAATTTTTAGAAAAGTTGTAAAATTTAACTTCGAGTCATCGACCTATTTACTATTGGAAACTTGAATTTAATGAATTGTCAAACGTTTCGACTAATTAAATAATTCGATTTATTAAATTTCGAGTTATTGACATAAAAATATTAATGTTGGGATAGGCAAGTCCTAGGGAAACTGGTTCGAGTTCGAACTATCAAAAATTCGACTTATCGGCGTTCGACTTATAGAAGTTCGACTGTAATTACAAAGTTATAGCTTTTTTTAAAGTCAAAAACTGTATTTTGTTTATTTAATACATTTTATAACTATATCTACGTTATTTTTTGCAATTTTCTTAAGCCGTTGTTTATCATTGATTTCGAATGGAGAAAAATCCAAAATAGGTGCTCGCCTGATTTAACGATGCCCACGACTTAAACGAACGAAGAATGCCTTTCTCAAATTGACTTTTGATTTTTTTCACGGCGAGCTTTTAAAATGCAATACGAAAGAAGCTTTGGGAATGTCGCTTTTTTTTTCCTCCTCCTGCAAGACTGGAAGTTTTCTCGGATTGTTGCAAGAACCTTGAAGCGTCCAAGTAAAGCGAACTCTAAAAATAGTAATGAACACTTGCAATTCTGCAATTTTATGTCTACAATGTCGCATGTAAATGGGAATGGGGCATTAAGAATAAAACTATAGATTGAAAATATCCCGAAAACCTGTTGCGCATTAAATTACTAAAGTTGGAAAACATGTCTCTTGCAGAAATAATAAAAAGGCGAGAGGCGCTTCTCTTTTTGCTCCGCGGCCGCGAAAAATGTCCTCTCGAAGGAAAGATTAAAATTAGTTTTAAAAGTACGGGACCGATAAATGTCCCTCTTTCGCGTCGAAATTAAATAGTTTACGTTTGGCTCGGACGATTTTCTGTCCCATTCCGTATCAATAACGTTTAAAGTTTACAAGGAAAGCGGACGCGAAGGCGAGCGCGTTTTATTTCGAAAAAGAAAAGGAGAAGAAGTCGACGGAATCGCTTAATTTTAATAACGGCCGGTTTTTGGGGGGAAAATAATTTGGGAGTTTAGTCGAAAATCGCAAATAACCCTTGCCCTTTTATTGAATAATTTAAGGAAACGAATGGGTGCGGTTGCAATCACCGCGGCCTTTTTTAGTTGGCAGAATATTACGGGTAGCACTTTACATACATTAGACGCCATAAATAAGTTGAATTGCATTCCCGACTCGAATAAAAACCAATTTTAACTTTTCAAGTTACATTTTATTCATTCAATTATCATAAATATGTCTTTTTTCGTATTCGCGCGCATAAAGGAGTCTATTTGCTTAAATAAATGTTAATTTGTATTATTTCGGGGTATACAATGTAAGCGAAATTGCATTTCTCAAATTCTGGAATGCGCTTTGGGCACTTTTTTTTATTTTTTAACATCACACTTTGTATGATGGCCTTTTTGCGTACGATCAAAAGAATGCACCAATGAGAGTGCGTCAATTATCCAAAGAAAACGATTCTTATTCTACTTGCGATTAGAAAATTTAGAAAAGGATCTTTGCTTTTATAGATTGCGAAGAAACTTTTATATGTTATTTTTGTATCGTTAAACTTATGGGAAAAAAATCGGCGGGCGTAAATTTTGACCGGAAATGGTTTAAAAAAAATTAAAGAACTTAAGCGAATAAGGTTTCGTGGGAAAATTCGGAAAAGTACTTTAGCCTTTGCGTACGCCACTGAAATTTTTTTGAGACTTTTAAATATGTCTAAAATGGTAGCAAAAAAATTAGCGTGTACCAATTTTGACCAGAACGTCTTTTAAGAATTTATTTAATGTTATTAGAAATTGTAAGCGAATAAGGTTTCGTGGGAAAATTTGGAAAAGTACTTTAGCTTTTGCGTACGCCACTGAAACTTTTTTGAGGTCTTTGTATATGTTTAAAATCGTATCAAAAAAATTAACAAGTACCAATTTTGATCAGAACGTCTTTAAAGAATTTATTTAATGTTATTAGAAATCGCACGCGAATAAGGTTTCGTTGGAAAATTCGGAAAAGTACTTTAGCTTTCCCGTACGCGACTGAATCTTTTTTGAGCCCTTTGTATATGTTTAAAATCGTAGCAAAAAAATTGGCAAGTACCAATTTTGATCAGAACGGCCTTGAAGAATTTATTTAATGTTATTAAAAATCGTAAGCGAATAAGGTTTCGTTGGAAAATTCGGAAACGCACTTTAGTCTTTGCGTACACCACTGAAACTTTTTGAGGCTTTTGTATATGTTTAAAATCGTAGAAAAAATTAAAAGTACCAATTTTGATCAGAACGTTTTTAAGGAATTTATTTAATGTTATTAAACATCTTGAGCGAATAAGGTATCGTGGGAAAATTCGGAAAAGTACTTTAGCCTTTGCGTACTCTAATGAAACTTTTTTGAGGCCCTTGTATTAGTTTAAAATTGTAGCAAAAAAATTAGCGATTACCAATTTTGACCACAACGTCTTTAAAGAATTTATTTAATGTTATTAAAAATTGTAAGCGAATAAGGTTTCGTGGGAACATTCGGAAAAGTACTTTAGCTTTTGCGTACGCCACTGAAACTTTTTTGAGGTCTTTGTATATGTTTAAAATCGTAGCAAAAAAATTAGCGAGTACCAATTTTGACCAGAACGTCTTTAAAGAATTTATTTAATGTTATTAAAAATCGTAAGCTAATAAGGTTTCGTGGGAAAATTCGGAAAAGTACTTTAGTCTTTGCGTAATCCACTGAAACTTTTTTGAGGCCTTTGTATATGTCTAAAATGGTAGCCAAAAAATTAGCGAGTACCAATTTTGACCAGAACGTCTTCAAATAATTTATTTAATGTTATTAAAAATCGTAAGCGAATAAGGTTTCGTGAGAAAATTCAGAAAAGTACTTTAGCTATTGCGTACGCTAGTGAAACTTTTTAAAGGCCTTTATATGTATCTAAAATCGTTGCAAAAAAATTTGCAAGTACTAATTTTGACTAGAACATTTTTAAGGAATTTATTTAATGTTATTAAAAATCTTAAGGGAATAAGGTTTCTTGGAAAAATTCGGAAAAGCACTTTAGCTTTTGCGGACGCCACTGAAACTTTTTTGAGGTTTTTTACCATCTTTAAACTTATATCAAAAAAATCTACGGTCATATATTTTGCCTAGAACTGCTTAATATAACTTAACGAAATTAATTACAAAACATTTTCAAACGATCTATTTTTTAAAAACTCAAAAATATTAGTCGTCCTTTAAGCACGCCAATGAAACTGTTTAGATATATTCCGGCATCTATAAATTCGTATTAAAAAAATCAGCAAGCACCTATTTCGTCGGGAAGCTTTCAAAAAAAAATTATTTAAAATTGTATTAAGAATCTTAAATACTTCTTCGTTTGTTGCGTTCCTTAATGAAGCTCTTCGGCCTGTTTTTGCGCAATTTTCATTAAGTAAAAAATTATTTAAACTAGTAATAGCCCCAATCAATTAGCCTCGATAATATACAACACAATTAGGGGTAAGAAAACGAGTTTTTAAAACTCATTTAATATCCTTCGCCAAAGGTGTAAAAATACTAATTACAAGTCGAGCGTTTTTAAGTGGCTTTTTTAAAAGACAAATAAGCGGCAATTTGTTGTAATTGAACGTGAGAATAAAATAAGAGAACCTCGACTAATTCACCCCGAAGAGATGGGAATATTGGCCTTTTAAAAAAAAACATAAACGCGACAAAGTAGGGCTTAGTTAATAAAGCTAATGCTTACGGTATTAGCATTGTAAAACGAGTACAATTGTCTTGTATACGTCCGTTGGTTACATTGAGTGCGTTCGAATTTATTGTGAAAGTTTCCGAATTTATTCCGACAATGTAATTTTATTGAACAAATAAGATATTTGCCCGTTCTACCAGTTTCGAGCGCCCACGAGCATTTCCAACTTCAACAAGCACACACACACAATCTTACTTTATTATTCTTCTTATGCATTAAAAAACAAAACTATTAAGTAAGCTGTAGATACAATAATGGAAAGAGATAACGCGCCACTCGTCCTCTCCATATATCGAATTTAAATTGATGGCTTTATGGGGTTCGAAACGCGCACGATTTTTGGACCCAATAAATCCCTCCGCCTTTCTCGAAATTGATAAATTCAAATATCAACGACAGTAAAACCTCGATCATACGGATTCGCGATTATCCGGATTGTCAACCGCGCGTTCGTTTTTTCCCGTTAAAACGGGACACTTTGCAATTGTGCTTAAAACCGAGTGTGCGCATTTGAGCTCAAAGTGGCACATTCCGATCTCGGGAAAATGAAGCGCGCCGCTCCGCGTCGCGCTTCATTTGCTTCCCTCGCTCGGAAATGTGCCACTTTTCGCTCGAACGCGCACATCCTCGTATTTATTGATTTTATTTATATTAATTTTTACACGTGGTAATATTTAATTTAGTTGCGCCAAAGAAGTATGACTTCTAACCCGCTACAAAAGTGCACTTATGGTTTTTTTTTATTTTAGAATTGAAAAATCGTAAAGCTTTGAAACTTAAATTAAATCTTTTGATTAAAAACAATCATCTTTGTCTCTTTTATGCATTTAATTTTCAAAAATTAAATGTTTTAATTTTTATCAATAAAAATGGTTAATAAATAAAGCCAATCGGCATACAAAATACATCGTATTATATTATTTTTAATTTAAAATAAAAGTTTATTATTTAAACAAATTACTTTTTGACGGTACTCATTTTTTTAATTCTGATGAGTAATGCCTTATTCCTCAATACTCATTAATCTTTCAATGAGCAATGAGATATTTTTCGTTAACAATTTTTTTTAATGATTATTGCATCAAAAACCAATTACCATTATAAACAAATGACAGCCGCATTAGTTTTTACATTGCAATTTTGATTCCAAATACTGTTGATTTTTCTAAGATGGGTAATGAGTTTTCTAGGGTTAGCAGAGCCTACCCTTTTCCCCCTTTACCTACGCCCATGTTCAAAACACAACTTTATTACATACAAAAGCTTATTATATTTCTTTTAAATGATGTCCATCCGTTTGGTGAAATTTAATCGAGTTAAAACTTAATTCTTCTTATAAAATTTGGTAAAAAATTAATCAATTAGAACTAAAAAATTACTGTGGTCCTTCGAGCCGGATATGTACAATATATTTTTATTAACAGTATCTTATTAAGCACACAAACTCATTTTATTTATTTAAATAGTTTTAGATCATTTTAATCCACTTTAATTGACACAAATTCTAAGTTTTCATCGAATTTACTAAAACTATACCAAATTTGTTTTAAAATCAAAATTGTCCCCGAAGAAAAGCTATTATTAAATTTAAATTTTACAGTATGAAATTAGCCGTCTAAGAAACTAAATTATTTATTGTGAATTATGCTTAAAACCGAGTATGCGCATTCGAGCTCAAAGTGGCACATTTCGATCTCGGGAAAATGAAGCGCGCCGTTCCGCGTCGCGCTTCATTTGCCTCCCTCGCTCGGAAATGTGCCACTTTTCGCTCGAACGTGCGCATCCTCGTATTTATCGGATTTGCCTATCTTATTATTTTATTCTTCAATTCAAAAATTCAACTATTTGATTTTTATATCATCTTTTGTATATTGTTGAAAGTTTATATGTCAAAATTAATGTGTCCAAATATTTTTGGGTAATTTTCATTTTTCTGAAAATTATAAACAAATTACTTTTAAGGCGCATTTTATATACATTGTTGTAATTAGACTTCATTTATGGATTAAATCAATTTTTAAATGTAAAAAAATATTTACATGTTACATAGGTGGTGCATCACAATTTTAGAATGACTTGGGTGGGGTATGTTAAAAAAAAGGTGAAGAATAAAATAATAATATAGGCAAATCCGATAAATACGAGGATGTGCGCATTCGAGCGAAAAGTGGCACATTTCCGAGCGAGGGAGGCAAATGAAGCGCGACGCGGAGCGGCGCGCTTCATTTTCCCGAGATCGAAATGTGCCACTTTGAGCTCGAATGTGCACACTCCGCTTTTCGCCACGATTAACAATGATCAATTTACTTTTAATTTTATCTAAACATTCTATTTGGTATTTTTTACTGTTGATTTTACAATTAATACTTATTTGTTTCGTTTTTTTTTTGTAAATAAATACCTAACAAGGTAAAATTGTTTTTTTTTTTCAATTATCCGGATGAGCTGCAACAATAATTAGTCCGGATAACCGAGTTTCCACTGTAATTTATTATTTATAAATAAACAATTCCTTACCAACATCTGGAATTATTCCCCCAGCCATCTTCACGTGTGCAGCTCCGGCCTCCGGGGCCCCCCATAAATTAGCCACATACAAGATACACAGTTGGTGACAATGTAAATAAATATGTATAAATAATTGAGGGGCCTCCGGCCGCCTTAATACAATGGCCCGAGAATTAGTATTTGCCTACCTGCCCATTATCGCGTTATTTATTACGTCGCAACCCGCCCCCCCTCTTAAATGGGGGCCTCGTACGACTATTAGAAAAATTCAGGGTCGTATCTCGAAAGAATCGACAGCTCCATAAATTATCCCATTTTTTTTTCTTTCTCTCAAATAATTTTCTCTTTTAAAATGGGAGACCCCCGTTTTTTTTTTCGCAGCGGCGGCGGCGGCGGCGGGAAAAACGGGGAAAAAAATTAATTGAGAATTCCGAATAAATGTCCGAATGCACTCGTGGGTTTACTTACATATACCGTTCTCGAGGTGGTCTTGCCAGAGATGGAAGGAGGCGGTGCCCCCAGCTTGGCTAAGGTGTAATCGATCGATTCGGCGAATATTCAATTTAACATCTCACCAACGTCATCTTTCTTCGTTGCACGCGTATAAATTGTCTTTCGCGGCACAAAGGGCACCGTGACTACCAAAAAATTAAATTATAAGCTTAAGTTATGGCCCCGGCGCGCCGAGCGACAAGAGTCCGAGATATTTCGCTTCGCGCACGAGTTACGACGTTCGATCCAAAAAGGTCCGCTTATATTTCGATCTTAAGCGACCCCCCTTAAAAATCGTTCGAATTCGTCGGGCAGTTTTCGAGATAATTTTGCGCGCCCCCCTTCGATTTTTCGTTTTCGCTCATTAATTATTTTTTAATTAATTTTTAGAATAAAATAACTTTAATAATGGGGGGTGATGGGGGCTCGTTCTTAAAAAACTTTTCAGAAAATCGCGTTTTTTTTAAAGGTAAGGTGAGGAACCCAATGCCCGATCAGGAGGACCCAATACCCGATCAGGACCCAATACAGGATCAGAACTCAATATCCGATCATTTGCGGTATTTTTCAGATATCTAAAGTACTTATGTAAAGCCTGTTACATAAAAAAAAAATTCGGTAAATAGAAATTTTTTTACAGATTTATTTCGTGCAAGACGACAACATAGCGATCGGGCATTCGGTCCCTTGCCTTACTCTTTGTCGGTTTTCGCTTTCGATTAAAGCGCTTAAAAAGAATTAATTATTTAAGTTGTCGTGCCTTTGTATTTACTAATACCATATTAAAAAAAATTAATATGGACATAACTCAGCGCTTGTTTTTGGAGAAAAATCAAATAATTCAGCTTAAGTGTTTATTAACTCGCGTTTAAAGCTCGTAAAAGGCATAAAAATTTTGCATAAATCCACATTATGTAATCAACAATCTTTTTTTTTTTTCAATTTCGAACAATAAAAACAAATGTAAATTTGACTGACTTATTGATGATGCAACTCTCATCCAAACAAGTCTAACAAGATGTCTAATAAATTGCGCTCGAATCGAGCCTCTAAATATTTATACGTTAGTTTTGAGTCATCTAAACAAAACAATTTATTCGATTCTAAGTAAATTAGTTTTTTTCTTTTTTTGGACGTGGCAATCATTACAAGCGAGACGGATTCGTAATTCTGGGACTTTTTTACATGAGATACATGTAAAATAAGTATAGGGCGCAATGTTAATTTTTCGACTAATTAAAAATTGCAATTTTTGACTTTAAAAAAATTGTAGCGCCGTTATTTACGGACCAATATTTAAAACTTATACAGATTCGGATTTGGTAGCTTTTTTGGCTTTAAATAGGCCTAAGAAACCATAGGCGTGCTATTCCAAAGCTTTGGGAAAACGTTTTGAAAAATCAAAATCGATGGGTTTTAACCCATGTATTTTGGCTAGAAAATGAAAAAAATAGAATTGCTTTATATTGTCAGGGGATGTTCCTACGAACCCCTGGTAACTATAACCGGTGTCATTTCTCTGCGCTTCCCCTCTAAAATAAAAATTTGCGATAGAACTAAATAAATAAACAAACGGACCCCTTGATTCACAAAAAAAATTGTAGCGCCCTTATTTTTGATCCAATCCTTAAAAACGACACGGATTTGGAATCCTGAGGCATTTTTACATAAGATTCATGTAACATATGTATAGGGTGCGACGTTAATTTTTCGATTATTAAAAATTGCCATTTTTAGCGCTCATTTTCGGCCGATTTTGAACTTTAAAAAAATTCTAGCGCCGTTATTTGTGGACGGATCTTTAAAAACTATTCAGATTCGGATTTGGCAGCCTTTTTGGCTTCGGATAGGTCTAAGAAAACATAGGCGTGCTATTCCAGAGCTTTGGGAAAACGTTTTGAAAATTCAAAATCGATGGGTTTTAACCCATGTTATTTTGACAAAAAATGAAAAAAATAGAATTGCTTTATTTTGTCAGGGGATGTTCCTACGTACCCCTACTAACTATAACCGGTGTCATTTCTCTGCGCTTCCCCTCTAAAATAAAAATTTGCGATAGAACTAAATAAATAAACAAACGGACCCCTTGATTCACAAAAAAAATTGTAGCGCCCTTATTTTTGATCCAATCCTTAAAAACGACACGGATTTGGAATCCTGAGGCATTTTTACATAAGATACATGTAAAATATGTATAGGGTGCGACGTTAATTTTTCGATTATTAAAAATTGCCATTTTTAGCGCTCATTTTGGGCCGATTTTGAACTTTAAAAAAATTCTAGCGCCGTTATTTGTGGACGGATCTTTAAAAACTATTCAGATTCGGATTTGGCAGCCTTTTTGGCTTCGGATAGGTCTAAGAAAACATAGGCGTGCTATTCCAGAGCTTTGGGAAAACGTTTTGAAAATTCAAAATCGATGGGTTTTAACCCATGTTATTTTGACAAAAAATGAAAAAAATAGAATTGCTTTATTTTGTCAGGGGATGTTCCTACGTACCCCTACTAACTATAACCGGTGTCATTTCTCTGCGCTTCCCCTCTAAAATAAAAATTTTCGAGAAAACTAAATAAATCGAAAAAAATACAATTCGACCGACATAAACAATCGTAGCGCCTTCATTTTTTATTCAATCATTAAAAACGAACTGGCTTCCGAATTTTGAGACTCTTTTCCATAAGATAAGTCCAAAATCAGCATAGGGCGCAATGTTAATTTTTCGAGTAATTTAGGTTTGAAGATTTAAGTTCATTTTGGTAGCAAAAATATTACGTTAAAAAAATTGTAGCGCTGTTATTTGTGGACGCATCTTTAAATACAATACAGATTTGGATTCCTCAGACTGTTTGGCTTCGGATAGGCTCAAAAAACCATAACCGTGCTATTTGGAATTTTCGAGAAAAACGGGTTCGAAGTGTCCGACCTGTAATTAATTTTTTCTAAATTTCCATTTTGAAAAATCGTAGCTCGGTTATTTGTGAACGGATCGTTAAAAGTTTTTCAGGTTCTAAAAGCCCGTTTATCTGAACGTATAATCAACCAAAAAAATCAACAGTGCCCAATGTTAAGTATAAGAGAAAAACGCGTTCGAAGTTTTCATAATGTAAATTTTAATTGTTTTTTAAGTCAAAAAGTCCCAAAACATTAGATATTTAGTTTTCTTCATAGGTAATTGACTTATACTTATTATTATTGTTTCTTATGCATTCGCTTAAACAAGATAACTTTTAAAATAACCTTTAGGCGCGATTTTTGAAAAGAAGATCTTTAATTGAGCTTTAATCGCGCTCTTCGCAATAATTAAAAAATAAAATCGTACCTCTTTTTTCTTTTGAGTTACCATTAAACCTGCCCCAAAATCGTAAAGTTCGACGTTTCGGGCCGAAAACAGAATCGAAAAAGCGAGAGCACTTTAAAAAAATTTCGGGTTGACGGCGGCGCGCAGAAGATCAAAAGCGTTCCTTTTAGTCGTATGGTAGCAATGACCCCGTTTTTGGGGATACTTCAAGCTGGTGTTTGGCCAAATATGTCAAAAGGAAAAAAAGGCCGCCGTCAATCGAAAATCGGTAATTTAATTGTGCCAGCTTGCGATTTGAAGAAAAAATAATAACGCCAATTCAGCCATCAATCGTGCCCAAACAAAAACAGATTCTATCTCGGGTTTCTCTATTTGACTTCAATCAAAACTTAAACGCAAGAAGTGCCGGTCATGAGTGGCAGAAAATTTCGGGTCAACTGTACGGCGATGGTCAGCGGGAAAAGAGCGCGCGCGGCAGGGACGGACGATGGCAGTGGCCTAACCGGTCTCTGGGATGCCGATCGTCGATATCGAAAGACCGCAGTTGGGATATATCATCGATTCATTGATTAGATATGTAGATATTTTCGTATATAAGCTTTAGACCAGTGTTTCCCAACCTTTTTTTAACATGCCCCCGCCTAAGTAATTGTAAAATTTAGATGCCCCCCTATGTAACATAAATATTTTGGAAGTTATACTTCTTTTGGCGCTTTGAGAGTGAAATATTAGCACTGCTAACGAAAATTCGACAGTTGAAGTAAAAAGTAAATTAGTACTTGTGAATGAGGCTTAAAACCGAGTGTGCGCGTTCGAGCTCAAAGTGGCACATTTCCGAGCGAGGGAAAATAAATAAATAAACCAAGTTTTAAATTATTAAATCGGTTAATAATAAAGAGGGTGCCCAAAATGCTCAAAAACAGCCCCAAAAGTTTAAACCCCAAAACTAGCAATTTTTTTGTCCAAATCGCACACTAAAATTTCAATGTTTAAAGAAGTCCCACAGACTTTTATTATTTTTAATCCAAAACCCACGCTGGTCGTGCTAGCGAGGTTTTACTGTATTTAGAAATTATTTTTCCATGATTCGGAGCCATAGTAGTATTCGTCAAAAAATTTTGTGTGACTTTTTTATAAGGCATTTAGCTTTTCTATAAATTTTGAATCTTTTATGGATAATTCGAATTATTTTTAGTTTCCCTTCAATTTAGATTTATCGAGGTTTTACTGTACTTATATGTATACATATATGTAAGAGACCAAAAATTTTGAATTTGATATTGACATTTACTAAATCTTGTAATAAGAAAAATAATAATGTCCGATCTTTAAAAAATTCGTATACAGTCAAACCTCGATAAGTCGACATATTTAGAAAGTAAAATAATTATTGTGAATCGTGCTTAAAACAGAGTGTGCGCGTTCGAGCTCAAAGTGGCACATTCCGATCTCGGGAAAATGAAGCGCGCCGCTCCGCGTCGCGCTTCATTTGCCTCCCTCGCTCGGAAATGTGCCACTTTTCGCTCGAACGCCCACATCTTCGTTTTATTTGATTTGTCTACTTTATCTTTCGTCTTTTCAAATCATAAATCTATAGTTAGGTTAGTAAATATCGATTTTATGTTCGAAAAACGTATTTGCCATAGCAATGAGTGGAAGAAAGCGAAAAGATACCAGAATTTCGTCGGTGCGTGTGAAAAGGAAAGATAAAAATGATTTACTAATGCTTTGCCACTAAAACGATTGTGAATGAGGCTTAAAACCGAGTGTGCGCGTTCGAGCTCAAAGTGGCACATTCCGATCTCGGGAAAATGAAGCGCGCCGCTCCGCGTCGCGCTTCATTTGCATCCCTCGCTCGGAAATGTGCCACTTTTCGCTCGAACGCGCCCATCCTCGTATTTATTGAACTTATCTTTGCACGTGGTTATATTTAATTTAGTTACACCAAAGAAGTATAACTTTTAATGCGCGCACATAAGTACACGCACCGAATTTTTTAATTTTGTATTTAAAAATTGAATTATTCTATATATGAACTTGTTTAAGACACAAGATTTCGGTTTTAGCAAGAAATCACTATGAAATTATCGAGAAAAAAACAATAAATAAATTTTCAACGCATATAATAGGTAGATAACTAAAAATCAAGTACGTTTTCAAATTGAATATTGCCCCCATGTGGGGCGTGGGACCGGCGTTGGGAAACACTGCTTTAGACTCTTTCAAATCTCAGAATGTTAAAGCGAACCTAAATTCCGATTATAAAATATTACCACCGACACATCACGCCCTCGCTTACTGATTTTTTCGTTTTCTAATTCGGCAGTGGTCCCCCTCGAAAAAAATTAAAAAAAAAACAATCCCAGTAATTATAAACTGGAGCGGATCCACTTTTATGTACTTTAAAGCCAATATATAAAACTATTTAGATAGGCCATAATGATAAACCATGCAACATAACTTTACTAATAAAATAACACCTGAAACTTTTTATGACCACGTCAGATCAAATCGTATATAAGTTGTCGTATTATTGCCAGTTTTTAGTCGAAATGATGTAATAAGGTAGCACATTTTATAACCATTTTATTACAATATGTAAATATTATTACCTTCTACCAATTTTTATTAATCCGATGTACTACACGGGAGAAAAAAATTTTCTAAGTTAAATGCCACAGGAAACAGATTCGATCCTTAATTAGTTCAAAATATTTTAATTATAAGCGCCACTTTGTACGTTAGTTTATTCAACTCTTTTTTGTTTAAAAAAAAATCGTTCTTCCCACAACTTTGTAATAAAATGTTTATCAAGTTTAACCCCAATTTCTAAAAAAATGTTCAAAGAGCCCTCTACTGTTTTTGGTCCTAACTGATGTAAAAAAGTCCCAGGAATCCAAATTTGAATAGTTTTAAAAGATATTTAAAAAAGCCGGAGTATAAATTTTTAAAAATTAAATTTTGTTAAAAAAGACAACTACCGCTTCAAGCTTAATTTTTTGTAATTTTCCTTAAAGCCCTTTAGTATTTTTTAACCTAATTTATGTAAAAAGAGATGAAAACCGTAATTTAAATAGTTATACAGTATATTTCAAAAAATAACCGAGTAGGAATTTTTTCAAAAATTAGATTTCGTAAATTAGTACAAGTCATTTTTAATTTTCGACTTTGTCAAAATTTTCTTAAAAGTGCTTTGGTAATTTTCAATTATAACTTATAGAAAAGAGTCGTATAAAATTAAATTTTAATGGTTTTAAAAGCTATTTGAACAACCAATAGATTTCCGATTTTTGTAAAATACACATATTAATCTTTTCGTAAGAAAATTAATTATTTTAATTCCTAAAACCTATTTGAATTAATAAAATTTTTAATAGAAACGCGGAGGAGCCCCCCCACACGCCAATAAAAAAAAACCAAATTAAATGTTGATGCACTTGATGAACGATTAGAAAACATTTGTAACAAACGAGGGCCCCTTAACTCCTTCCCTGTTATCAATCCAAAAACGCAATTAACATATATATTAAATATGTAAATGTTCGTTAATTCATTAATTCTCGTTTTTATCCCAACGTACATCGAGACAAGCAACAATAAATTAATAATAACTCATAGTTATTTGTTGTACAGTAAACTCCCACTTTTTACCGATATAATTAATTAGAATGCCCTCCGATAAATCCCCAATCTTAGTCGGCCGAGTCGCCCAAATCCGAAATTCGAAAAAAATCCCCTTCCGACGCTTCGAAGGACGACTTTAAAAAGGGGAGGGGGGTGGGGGTTGTGCGAGCCGAAAAACGAACAGAAAAATCTAAGTTTTTTTGGAAGTTATACTTCTTTTGGCGCTTTGAGAGTGAAATACTAGCACTGCTAACGAAAATTCGACAGTCGAAGTAAGAAAGTAAATTAGTACTTGTGAATGAGGCTTAAAACCGAGTGTGCGTTCGAGCTCAAAGTGGCACATTCCGATC
Source organism: Sinopyrophorus schimmeli (assembly GCA_036325965.1). NCBI lineage: Eukaryota > Metazoa > Arthropoda > Insecta > Coleoptera > Elateridae > Sinopyrophorus > Sinopyrophorus schimmeli. The sequence continues at coordinate 597,432 of JARFIZ010000407.1, forward strand.
TGGAAAATGAAGCGCGCGCCCGCGTCGCGCTTCATTTGTCCTCGCTCGGAAATGTGCCACTTTTCGCTCGAACGCGCCCATCCTCGTATTTATTGAACTTATCTTTGCACGTGGTTATATTTAATTTAGTTACACCTAAGAAGTATAACTTCTAATGCGTGCACTTAAGTACACGCACCGAATTTTTTAATTTTCTATTTAAAAATTGAATTATTTTATGTTTGAAGCCTAATTATAACTTGTTTAAGACACAAGATTTCGGTTTTAGAAAGAAATCACTATGAAATTATTGAGAAAAAAACAATAAATAAATTTTCAACGCATATAATAGGTAGATAACTAAAAATCAAGTACGTTTTCAAATTGAATAATGATACTTATGTACTTATATGTATACATATATGTAAGAGACCAAAAATTTTGAATTTGATATTGACATTTACTAAATCTTGTAATAAGAAAAATAATAATGTCCGATTTAAAAAATTCGTATACAGTCAAACCTCGATAAGTCGACATATTTAGAAAGTAAAATAATTATTGTGAATCGTGCTTAAAACAGAGTGTGCGCGTTCGAGCTCAAAGTGGCACATTCCGATCTCGGGAAAATGAAGCGCGCCGCTCCGCGTCGCGCTTCATTTGCCTCCCTCGCTCGGAAATGTGCCACTTTTCGCTCGAACGCCCACATCTTCGTTTTATTCGATTTGTCCACTTTATCTTTCGTCTTTTTAAATCGTAAATTTAAAGTTAGGTTAGTAAATGTTGATTTTATGTTCGAAAAACGTATTTGCCATAGCAACGAGTGGAAGAGAGCGAAAAGATACGAGAATTTCGTCGGTGCGAGTGAAAAGGAAAGATAAAAATGATTTACTAATGTTTTGCCACTAAAATGATTGTGAATGAGGCTTAAAACCGAGTGTGCGCGTTCGAGCTCAAAGTGGCACATTCCGATCTCGGGAAAATGAAGCGCGCCGCTCCGCGTCGCGCTTCATTTGCCTCCCTCGCTCGGAAATGTGCCACTTTTCGCTCGAACGCCCACATCTTCGTTTTATTCGATTTGTCCACTTTATCTTTCGTCTTTTCAAATCGTAAATTTAAAGTTAGGTTAGTAAATGTCGATTTTATGTTCGAAAAACGTGTTTGCCATAGCAACGAGTGGAAGAGAGCGAAAAGATACGAGAATTTCGTCGGGGCGAGCGAAAAACGAACGAAAAAAATCTAAGTCGTTTCTAAGAAGAAAGTAAATATGAAGCGTCGAATTCCGCCCAAAATAACATGCATCAAGGGGGATAGTCGAAAATGATTATGGTACCCGACATAAAAATCCGTCCGAAAAACCTATAATTATGGGTATCGGATCTGTATATTGAATAAAGAGCCCCCTTCGGCTGCGGAGGTAAAACCTAAGAGGGGGTTAATTCTAGTCCTCGAAGGAGCTCGTAAATCAACTCTTATGCAGGAATTTCACAGAGGTGCTTCCTGGCTGCCAAGTAAACTTTGAATTATGAACAATAATAATGTTGCACATCGGCCTGTTATACATACATATTATTATCCGTAAGGATTAGCCGTCCTGGAAAAATTTCAAAAAAAAAAAACAAGCAAATACATTTGCTCGACCCGATGGGAATTCTGGGGTGCATGTGTGTGCGTCTGTTTGTGTGCGCCGTCTCGTCGCAATAAATTATTATATAAAATTGATTGTGTGGTAAAAGGAAATTTATATGGGGACTCGTGGACATAATCTTCAACCGGATATGTTTGACAGCCTATAATTTGGAACGAACGGCCAGTTTTTTCCTCCATCGCAGGTCACCTGCGGTTTCTCTACAACGTATTTATAGAAAAAAGATGTGACGAAATTCTATTAAAATTAGGTGTATAATCCCATCGCTCCTAGTTGTTTGTTATTTTTGCCATTAAAGTCAATTTTGGATGTGAATTTTTATTTATTGCTCGTCTCGCCTACGAAGCACCGTGGCCGCCTCTTCCCCCACGATTTTCGGAAAATTTCTAAGTTTTTTGGCACGAAAATATGAAGAACGAAAGGTTTTCAGCAATCTGTTCGCAAATAACCGAGCTACGATTTTTTTAAATCCAATTTATATTAGAAATGTGTAACGAAATCTTCAACCCTTGATAACTCGAAAAATTAACGTTGCGCCCCATGCCGATTTTGGACGGACCTTATGCGAAAAAGTCTCCGCATTCTGAATCTGGGTCGTTTTTAACCATACGCACAAAAATAAGGGCGCTACGAATTTATTTCCGAGTCAAAGTGCGAATTTCAATAATCCAAAAAATTTCGAAAATTTTGGCCGTTAAATAGTTGGGAAAGAATAATTACTTCCGATACGAGCTTTGGTGTTTCATATAAACGTCCCATTAAAATTAAAAAAAAAACGCTTAATCGTCGCAATTTTTTTTCTCGAAAAATTTTCTTGAATTTTGGCCAATTTTGCGCCGATTTCTTATGTATCAAGGTCCGATACGTTCAGAAATGAAAGATTTTAGCAATATTTTCGAAAAATTAAAAACTTACAACGTTTTTCGGTGAACTTCGAGACAAGTCTTCGAGTCCCACTTTACTCGATTTTTTTAAATGGCGCCCCTATGATTCTTCGGTTCTATCCGAAGCCCAAAACGCCGAGAATTTTTAATCTTTAAAGCTCTTAAAAATATCGCAATGAATAAGCGAGAAATAAAATTTTAAAATCGAAACTAAAACTCGAATTGTTTACCCTTCGATTTTCTCAATAATTTAAAATAGCGCCGTAACAGTTTTTTCGAGCCAAAAAGTCGAAAGGGTGCAATTTCTGGAATTCTTAACGATACTCCCAAAATTATGATTTTTTTACGCACCATCTCTTATGGTTAAAAAAAAATTAGTTGATTTTTAACCTTACGTATACTAGGTGGGGTATAACTAACGTGAACAATTTTTTTTTGTTAAAACGGGACGTTTGGTAATCGAGCTTAAAACCGAGTGTGCGCATTCGAGCTCAAAGTGGCACATTCCGATCTCGGGAAAATGAAGCGCGCCGCTCCGCGTCGCGCTTCATTTGCTTCCCTCGCTCGGAAATGTGCCACTTTTCGCTCGAATGCGCACATCTTCGTATTTATTACATTAGTATAATTTACCGTGCGCTCCTTCAAAACAAAAATTTTAATTTAATTTAGTAAATATCGATTTTATATACAAAAAATTTATTTACCATAGCAATGAGTGGAAGGGAGCGAAAAGATACGACAATTTGGTCAGTGCGAGTGATAGAAAACGATTAAAATTATTGAACTGCTTTTTCGTCTAATTTATTGGCCTAAATTATTGTGAATCGTGCTTAAAACCGAGTGTGCACATTCGAGCTCAAAGTGGCACATTCCGATCTCGGGAAAATGAAGCGCGCCGCTCCGCGTCGCGCTTCATTTGCCTCCCTCGCTCGGAAATGTGCCACTTTTCGCTCGAATGCGCACATCTTCGTATTTATTACATTAGTATAATTTACCGTGCGCTCCTTCAAAACAAAAATTTTAATTTAATTTAGTAAATATCGATTTTATATACAAAAAATTTATTTACCATAGCAATGAGTGGAAGGGAGCGAAAAGATACGACAATTTGGTCAGTGCGAGTGATAGAAAACGATTAAAATTATTGAACTGCTTTTTCGTCTAATTTATTGGCCTAAATTATTGTGAATCGTGCTTAAAACCGAGTGTGCACATTCGAGCTCAAAGTGGCACATTCCGATCTCGGGAAAATGAAGCGCGCCGCTCCGCGTCGCGCTTCATTTGCCTCCCTCGCTCGGAAATGTGCCACTTTTCGCTCGAATGCGCACATCTTCATATTTATTACATTAGTATAATTTACCGTGCACTCCTTCAAATCAAAAATTTTAATTTAATTTAGTAAATATCGATTTTATATACAAAAAATTTATTTACCATAGCAAAGAGGAGAAGAGAGAGAGAACATATAATGTATTTTACTTAAATCTATTCATTATTAATTATTAAAATATATTTCATATTAATGAACTGTCATAAAGTACAATTTTGTGGATTTTATTTCATTTTATTTTCGGGGTATGGCAAACCCCACCTAGTATGGCATGTGACATTTAGTCACCTAGCATGCGCAAGGTTAAAAGCAAGATGGATTCGGAATCCTGAGACTTTTCCACATAAGATACATATAAAATAAGTATACGGCGCAATGTTAATTTTTCGTGTAATTAAAAATTGCAATTTTATTGTTAGATGTGTGTGCGTGCGTGCGTGCGCGTTTGCGTGTGTTTGCGCCTTTATCTTTCGAGATTAAGAGTCGAGGCGAGCGCGCGCCCGCTCCGTCCCATAAAATTCAAATTAAAACTAATATTTAATAAATTTTATCCAATTATTAATAACGTAGCGAAATATTCGGTGTGGACCACACACTCGCCGACCAATATTCATGGGGAAAGGAATAAAGAAATAACTTTTTATCTCTTAAGCTCCACATCCAAAAGCGATTCATGCGCTTTTAAGCCGATTAAGTAATTATGCCTTCTCCGACGTTTGTATGGCCTGTGTGTGTTAGCTTACTTTAAGATAATAATTTATGCTTTTTACGAAAACGAGGAATTAAGAAATTGAAAATTTCAATTTGCTCGGCAAAAGAAAAGAATCGATTATGGTCTGGTCGGCTCTCGAAAAAAAACAGGTGTTCGCCGTGCGAAAAAGGTTCGCAAATCTGACGAAGAGGCAGGCAAAAAGGAAAACGCCTTCCATAAAGTTAAGTACGTGTTAATTAAACATATTTAATATCGCCTTTAAACAGCACGACAAAAATTTGATGCGCAGCAGGAATTTCACCTCAGACACTCGAAATAAATGCAAATGAAATCATTACGGGTTTACGATTACATTTTACTCGCTACTAATTTTTTTCAAAATCGCATGAATATTCATGTGCCAGTTAGAGGCTTAAATTTGTTTAATTTTCTCGTGCTTTCCAACGATTATAATGAAACACACACACGCGCGCTCATAGACACACACAGAACGAAATTATCGCTCGTACATATTTCTTAAGTAATTAGGAATTTATTAGGCCCATTATGTTTTGAACTTAATTGTTGAGCTGTTTAATGCTTAAGTTTTAGTTCTTACTAATTATCATTTGGAAACGGTGCCTCTAAAAATGTGGTCGTTTTACTTTGTACTTTTTAACCCTTCGTATTTATTCATTTCTGTCTGCGTCTGTTTCCTGCCGTAATAACACTTTTATTATTTATAATAATCTTTATTTGTTTGTTTGTTTTGCATTTAAATTTAACAGCGCGCCTAGCAAAAACGATGCGTTCTGTTGACATAGGAGAATTTGATGATTTTGCGGGGAAGACGTTTTTAAAAATACAGCCTGTCGGGCGAATAAGTACTGGAACTTGACTCGTTTAGTATATCGACCTTTATTGTGCGGATTGGTGCCAGGTATCGCACGGTTAAGTTTCAGTACCTATTCGTCTGACGCCCTGCACAATAAATTATTTTATTAACCCTCCGCATACTAGGTGGGGTTGTTTACCTCTCCCCGAAAATAAAATGAAATAAAATGCCCAAAATTGTACTTTATGACAGTTAAATGATAAGAAATATATTTTAATAATCAATAATTAATAGGTTTCAGTAGAACACATATTTATTTATGCATTAGAATAGACTTTTATTAATAAAAATAAGAAAACTAAACTTTTTCTTCAACTTCTAAACTATTGAGACATTTCTCGAGTACCAAATTCCAATGACACGTGTCAATTACGATACCCAATATTAAATAAGCCTAACAAGAATTTTATTCTTGCCTCCTTATTGCAATACAAATTAATTTCACGGCAATTTCTTAACGATTCCCAATAATTTACACCCATAAATTAGACGAAAAATTAATTTAATAATTTTAATCGTTCCCTCTCCCTTGCACTGACAAGATTATCGTATCTTCTCGCTCCCTTCCACTCGTTGCTATGGTAAATACATTTTTTGTATATAAAATCGATATTTACTAAATTAAATTAAAATTTTTGATTTGAAGGAGTGCAGGGCGAATTATACTAATGTAATAAATACGAAGATGTGCGCATTCGAGCGAAAAGTGGCACATTTCCGAGCGAGGAGGCAAATGAAGCGCGACGCGGGCGCGCGCTTCATTCGAGATCGGAATGTGCCACTTTGAGCTCGAATGTGCACTCTTAAGCACGATTCACAATATTTTAGGCCAATAAATTAGACGAAAAATTTTTTGAATAATTTTAATCGTTCCTTCTCACTTGCACTGACTATATTATCGTATCTTTTCGCTCCCTTCCACTCATTGCTATGGTAAATAATTTTTTGTATATAAAATCGATATTTACTAAATTAAATTAAAATTTTTGATTTGAAGGAGTGCAGGGCGAATTATACTAATGTAATAAATACGAAGATGTGCGCATTCGAGCGAAAAGTGGCACATTTCCGAGCGAGGGAGGCAAATGAAGCGCGACGCGGAGCGGCGCGCTTCATTTTCCCGAGATCGGAATGTGCCACTTTGAGCTCGAATGCGCACACTCCGTTTTAAGCAGGATTACCAAGCGTCCCGTTTTAACAAGAAAAAAATTGATTACGTTAGTTATACCCCCACCTCGTACACGGAAGGTGAATCAAGGGGGTATATTTTTTGATTTATTTAGTTTTATCGAAAATTTTTATTTTAGAGCGAGAGCGCCGGGAAATGACACCGGCTATAGTTAGTAGGGGTACGTAGGAACATTCCCTTGCAATATAAAGCAATTCTATTTTTTTCATTTTTTGCCAAAATAACATGGGTTAAAACCCATCGATTTTGGTTTTTCAAAACGTTTTCCCAAAGCTTTAGAACATCACGCTTATGGTTTCTTAGGCCTATCCGAAGCCAAAAAGGCTGCCAAATCCGAATCCGAATAGTTTTTAAAGATCTGTCCACGAATAACGGCGCTACAATTTTCTCAAAGTTCAAAATTGCCCAAAAATGAGCGCCAATAACCGCAATTTTTAATTTTCGAAAAATTAACGTCGCACCCTATACATATTTTACATGTATCTTATGTAAAAAAGTCTCAGGATTCCGAATCCGTGTCGTCTGTAACGATTGCATCGAAAATGAGAGCGCTACTATTGTTTTTTCGAATCAAAGTGTATTTTTTTCGATTTATTTGGGTTTCTTGAAAATTTGGGGGTTGAAGGGGGAGCAGGGAAGAACGGCTCCGGCTATGTGGGTTTGGGGTCCATAAAAACATCCCCCAAAAATTTTAAAAGCAAATCCAAAACCAAAACATTTATTTTGTCCCCAAGCAAAGGGACGACATTACATGCAGTTTCGATCCCGCCGCGCCAATTTACTTCTAAATCGTTAACCTTGCTCTAAAGTTATTCAGTTATAAATTTCCCAGCAGAAATACCCCATTCGTAAGGTCCTTGACAAACGGTCCGGCATCGATATTTAATGAGAAGCAAATAAAACGCGAAATATACGAGCCAAGTGTTCCGGCGAAGTAGTTTTTTTCCCTCCGAGACCAGAAACGTTAGCAAATTACCAATCTCATATTGCTTATCGCGAAAAGAGGGGCCTCTCTCTTTTTATTTAGCTCGCAAATTTACCACGTGACAGTCCAGTTTAATAAAATATTTTAGCCGTATATTACAACAATAAAACGGACCCACGCACGTCCCGCAATGCATAATGCAATGTAATTTGTGGTACGAGCATTGTATATGTTTATGCCCATTTTTTTTCCTCCTCGCAATTTAATTTACGCTAATTTTATGCCAGCTTTACACTAATTTTTAAGCGAATAAAGCGTCGAATTCGTTCGCTCATTTTTTCTTCTTCTTCTTCTTCTTCTTCTTAAACGTTTTGGCGAAGTCGAAAGAAAAAGGGGTTTACCGTTAAATTGATGGATGCCAAATTTTAATTCGGTTCACTTATGAATTAGTCAGATTTATTCAAAAGATAGCGCTTGTAATTCCGTATGATATTAGTAATGCTATCCGTTTACAAATCCAAGTAATCCAGTCGTCAAAAGGCATCCGATAGGCCATTTAAAGGCATCGGTCTCGAAGACACGAGACTCTTAGCGGGATCATCTCCTTCGGACGCGATGCCATCTACGAATACCATTGCGTTTCTTCTTCGTCGCTCTTTCGACGACACCCGGACGCACACCTTTTCGAAAAGTGGGTTGCTCGCGAGCGAGAAAAGGACGCAAACTCGTCTGCGAAAGTCGCTCTTATTACGGGCAGTTTTGTAATTGAATGTCTTTTGCTTTTGAAGCTTCTGACTTGTCACTCCTCTTGTCTTTGCCTGCTTGTTTACTGTCTTTCGCCGTGATTTTAATAACTTGTACGTTCGGCGAGCTCATATTTATAATTTTCGACATAAACGTAGCTCGTTTCGTGGCTCGACAAATTTCGAAAATTAATTTTTGGTGCGAAGCGGGCGAGAGAATCGTTTTTTACTTTTTGGGGGTTTCGTAATTTTTTTTTTGACGGATTTTTATCTATTTGGACACCCCTGTTCTAATTTATTATGGTAAAACCAATTAAACTAATGCAATAGGTACGAAGATGTGCGCGTTCGAGCGAAAAGTGGCACATTTCCGAGCGAGGGAGGCAAATGAAGCGCGACGCGGAGCGGCGCGCTTCATTTTCCCGAGATCGGAATGTGCCACTTTGAGCTCGAACGCGCGCACTCGGTTTTAAGCACGATTCGCAATAATTATTTTACTTTCTAAATGTGTCGACTTATCGAGGTTCGACTGTATATGAATGATTTGTTGTTTTTTCAAAATTTTTAAATCGGACTTCATTATTTTTTTATTACAAGATTTAGTAAATGTCAATATCAAATTCATAATTTTTGGTCTCTTACATACAGGGTGTTTCCGTAGATCTATCAGAGCCGAAAAGGGGTGGCTGGGGACAATTAATAGAAGGCGTTTTCGAAAAAAAAAGACATCAAAATGATCTAGTATGGAGAAATTGAAACAATTCAATTTTTTCCCAAAAACTGTTTGAGAACCGCTAGCTTTTTTCAATTTATAATACAACAGTAATTGAAACTTATAGGTCAAAAAACCTGCGGTTCTCAAAATATGATTTCAATTATGATTTTGCTATAACTTTGTCAAATTAATGAATTCAGAAATATTACCAAAGAGAAAGTCTTCTAAAAAATCTCCTCCGCCACCCATTTCCGGCTCGGACAACTATTCGTAAACACCCTATATATTTAGATAAGTACAGTCAAATCTCGATAAGTCTAAATCGAAGGGAAACTAAAAATAATTCAAATTATCCATAAAGGGTTCAAAATTTATAGAAAATCCTTGTAAGAAAGTCACACAAAATTTTTTGACGAATACTGCTATGGCTCCGAATCATAAAGAAATAATTTCTAAATACAGTAAAACCTCGCTAGCACGACCAGCGTGGGTTTCGGATTAAAAATAATAAAAGTCTGTGGGACTTCTTTAAAAATTGAAATTTTAGTGTGCGATTTACAAAAAAAATTGGTTTTCCACTTTTGGGGCTGTTTTGGAGTGTTTTGGGCACCCTCTTTATTATTAACTGATTTAATAATTTAACACTTGGTTTATTTATTTAAGTTTTGGTTATTTTAAGAACGATATAATGTGATGAAATGTATTCAAAATTTGGGCATTTAGAAAATTATGTAAGAAGGGCGTGTTTCCTGGGGCTCACCAATTTTTATGTGTTTTTTGGGTCCTTCGGTCGCCCCACTACGAGTTTATTTTGTTAATTAAACCCCTTATTATAAAAATAATTTCGTGTAAGTTGAAATGCATGTTCAATTAATTTAAAAAAATGTTATTTTAGAAATTATTTAAAAAAAAGTTCATATTTCTAGGGGGCTCAATTTTATTTTTATTTATTTTAGAATTTTTTGCACTATTTATTGATTTATTTTAATCATGTAGGCATTAATTAAATAATAATTGTTTGTGCTTCTTTTAAATTTTAACTATTACAAAAACTTTTCGAAATTCTTCAACGTCCGGGGGCTCAATTTTTATTAAATTAATTTTGAGTTATTTAGCTACGCTTGAATTAATTAATATTGCTTATCTTGCCAAAATTTGTGAGAAAACTTTGATAATGTTTATATGGAAGAAAAAAATTGTGCTCCACAGGGCCAAAATTTTATTATTAATAATTTTCGAACTTTTAGATACACTGTAACCATTAATTAATATTAGTAACTTTTCTTTTAATTTAAACTTGAACGATTCGTTTCATTCTTCGAAAAATTCTTGTAGCCAAAAAATCCAAAAAGTAATTAAAGACTCTTTATTTAGAATATCTCCATAATTACTACAGCCTCTCAAATATAAAATACTGTTACTTAATATCTTTCGTGCTAAGCCAAATCTTCTCATATCAGTTAAAGCAAAGTGACAGCTGTCATTTAAATGAATACTTTACGACCAGTTTTAGAGGATTAATTTTCGAAATTATCTAATGGAGATTACCGAAAGGAAGAATTTCAAATTTAGGACCTCAAAAGGGGTGGATATCTTCGGGGAAGACCCCAAAGAGGCACAAAAAAATTCGTCAACCTAAAGAACTACTTATTTCGACTAACCTAATTAAACTTTCCTTGTGCCCTTCTTTAAATTCGGTTAACACTAGAAGCGCGGCAATTTTGAATTTACTAAAATCAAAATTAATTGAAATTTTAATTGTTTTATTTGAAAAAAAAAAAGATTTATGTAAAAATGTAATAAAAACGAAGATGTGCGCATTCGAGCGAAAAGTGGCACATTTCCGAGCGAGGGAGGCAAATGAAGCGCGACGCGGAGCGGCGCGCTTCATTTTCCCGAGATCGGAATGTGCCACTTTGAGCTCGAATGCGCACACTCGGTTTAAAGCACGATTCACAATACTTAATTTATTTTCTAAAAAAAATTAATTATCTTAACTAATGTTATAAAAACGAAAGAAACTCTGTCTGTCTGTCCGTCTGTCTGTCTGCCTGTTACCTTTTTACGCCTAAGCCACTGAACCAATTTTGATAAATTTTGATATAGGGATAGCTTGGACCTTGAACAAGGACACGGGCTACTGGTTTCGACCAAATATAGTGAACGATTCCTGTTATATTCAAAATCTTAAAAACAACCATCTTCAAGAAGGCCATTTGATCAAAAAGGTCTACTTTTACATCCATGGGCGTAGTCGGGGTGCGGCCGGAGGCTAGGGGAGCACCGACCACCCCACAAAACCGCCCATCTTATAAGGAACGAAAAGTCGTCGGACTTTGCTCGAGCAAAATATGAAAAATCGAAAGAACCACACATTTTTAGCGCTGTATTTGGCTCGGAAGCGAAACGACTTCGATAAAATAACGAAGCATTGTTGTTCGGGACACGGCCGCGAACTATTTTAATTGCTGCTGCTGTGTGTGTGTGTGTATACAATTAAAGGTTTATTAATTACAAAAAAAAAAAGGTTCTAACGCATTTAGAATTCGCGACGCGGTGCTTCGCCTTATAAACTTAACGCAAAGAAGCGCATTCCTCGCCGGGGCGACATTTTCTGCAATTTATATAAAACAGTTCTGCAAATCTGAAGCGTGGATTGTGTGCAAATGAGTTTCGCTCGTCTCGGAGGATGCGGTGTCGGACTCGATCATCTTCCCATTAAAATCCGAATTTTTTTTTGGTTTTCTAATTTCTGGGACGAAGAAGCGATGCGTGTGCGCGCCGTCGCGGCCCTTTCGCATTTCTATTTCTCCTTCGAGCCTAATTTTATAAATTAAAAAAAAAAAAGAAAAAAGCGGTTTTTAATGTATCGCGTTCGACGTTCGAAAAAGGAGCAAAAAGAGCGAGCTGAGCCGAGCGAAAGATGATCCTAAAATTCCTGGTACAGTGAGAATTCGCCAACAAGCTCGTAATTCGAAAGGAGGCAGTTTTTGCTTTGGCCCCCCGACCATAATAAGGAACGTACGTGTTCGCGAAGAACACGAGATACCACTTATCTCGGCTACCGGCTACAGCACAGTTATTACGCTAAAAATACAACAAGAATATCGCCCAAATTCGCTCCGAATATTACTCTTGCTTTCCGCGTGTAATACCGGCTTCGAAATTTATCTGTTCGCTAAATGAGCGCGACTCGCGCCCGAAAGTTTTAAGATAAGAGACGTGTTTTCTTTTGGGCCGGCCGATAGGAGGGACCACTCGCCGAGTGTCGTTTTTCAGCGAACACTTATCGGCGATGCACCTTGCCGACAGGCTTTATTATACCATTAATGTTAGTTATGAGATTTGCGAAACTATCGCGATTTAAACGACCTCTTACTTATGTCCTTTGTCTCGATCCGGAGGAGACCTCTGCGTGTGCAACATCGCCCGAAAATCACGCGTCCCGATCGCGATCGCTTCGTGACGAAAGAACTATGGGTCCTATGGACTTGCGGTTTTTGCCGTTCGAAAGAGGGGCAAATTTGAGCGAACAGGTGTCTCGGCGATTTTTTTTGAAAAAATTTCGCGAGGTTTTACGAGAGCGCCAGTTTTAGGTGGGTTTTTGTGGGGTAAAACGAGCGCGCTTGTATATAGCGCGTTGTATCTCGAAAAGTAGGCCGACGTCGGTACGATTGCTTTACATTTTCGAAAAGATCAAGCTTTCAGCTGAAAAATGGTGTGTAACAACATGGGCGACGCCCTATTAGTTTTTGAAAAAAATTGGGTCGAAGAAAATGGAGGAGCGCGTGCTTTCGGGGTGGTTCGCTTCTAATGCAATTATCTCGAGACCAGCGTCGAAACAAAAAATTGTAAAGGGCACAAATGGTTTATTTTGACCTATATTTTTATATAATCTAGCCAAAAAAATATTTATAACCATTTTGAAAAAAAAAATAATTCCATTAAGAAAAACGAAAATAAATCTTGATCATTAATTATTTGTAACGGGAAAACTAACAATCTGATTGAAATGCGGTTTTGACCAATCGAAAAAGGACCAAATTTGAGCAAATAGGTGTCGCAGCGATTTTTTTAAAAATAATTTTTAGTAACTCTGAAAGCGCGCGAAATTTAAACTTTCAGATCAACATTTAAAAATTCGCCATTACGTTGCGCGTTGAGAAAAGTGCATCAAATTTTGATATGATGTGTATAAATATTCTGGTTTGATATGTGCCAAAGGGTATTTAAATATCTGTGCCCCTTTTTGAGAATTTAATTATTTTTTCAATTTGGGGGAAAAAAAACTTAATTTTGTCGTAGACAATACACTTTGCGGCCAGAAATTGTTTGTAACGGGAAAACTAACAGTCTGATTGTAATGCCGTTTTGACTAATCGAAAAAGGGCCAAATTTGAGCAAATAGGTGTCGCGGCGATTTTTTTTAAAATAATTTTTAGTAATTGTGAAAGCGCGCCAAATTAAAACTTCCAGATCGACATTTAAAAATTCGCCATTACGTTGCGCGTTGAGAAAAGTGCATCAAATTTTGATATGATGTGTATAAATATTTTGGTTTTATATGTGCCAAAGGGTATTTAAATATCTGTGCCCGTTTTGAGAAATTAATTATTGTTTCAAATTGGTCGAAAAAAAACTTAATTTTGTCGTGGACAAAACACTTCGCGATGAGAAATTATTTGTAACGGGAAAACTAAAAGTCCGATTGAGTTGCGGTTTTCGCCTATCGAAAAAGGACTAAATTTTAGCAATTAGGTGTTCCGGCGATTTTTGAAAAAAAATTCTTAGCGGTCTTGCAAGCGCGCGAACTTTAAACTGTTCGATTGAGCTGCTCAAGGATTTTTTTTTTTAAAATAATTTAAGATTTAAAAATAAATTAATAGGATCTTAAACTAATTTCTTTTTTCTTTTCAGGTGAGCCTTTTTAAGCCAATTCATTTTATCGTGGTGGAATGAGAGTAAACTGTGGGACTTCTTTAATAATGGTGAGTCCTCTTTAATTTTTATTGCGTTCTCGCTTTTGCGAAGTTCATCGTTTTATTATGTGCCAAAAAATATATACAAATACGTTAAATCAATGTGACTAAAACGGCGTTTTAAAACCTACGTTCGTTTTCGAGAAATAAATTGTTTTTCGAAACAAAAACAAAAACAAAATTAAACAGGTCAAAAAATCATAAGTTTAATTTAAATACAATTTTGATCAATGGAAAAAGGACTAAATGTAATTAAATATGTGTCTCGGGGATTTTTTAAATAGATTTTAAAAATAATTTTATTGGATCTCAAAATTTTCAATCTGGCAAAGCCTGTTGTTTTAGAATCTTTACGAATTAAATATAAATTAATTTATTCGAAAAGGCCTTTAATTATCTCTTTTCGTTTTTACGGATTGAATTTTTTTTCATCAAAAAATCTTCAAGTTTCTGCAGCTTCTCAGTTTTCAAAGCACAAACGCTCAGTTTGGGGACACAAAATAATAAAATTTTATTTTATTTTTATTAAATCAAACGCATTAATGTAATAATAAAATTTCAAAAAGACAAAATTAATAGAAATCTTAAAAACAGGCTTTTGGATGGGGACACTATTAAAAGCATAAGAATCACATACTTTCCAGTAGTTCTGTCTATATCACAGCAACTTTTTTTTTTTAAATTATAGCAATATTTAAACAAATAGCACTATTTGTATTTAAATTAAAATATTTCTCGAAAAGAAACCAGCTTAAAATAAACGTTTTAAATACACACGAAAAGGACGCTTTTAAGTTACGGACATTTTGTAATTTTAATTATTTCTCGCAGTCTTAGAAAAATTGAAAATAATAGATTTGCTTTATTTTTTAGGGGGCATCTATGGGCGCGCAGTGTCCATAGCCGGAGCCATTTTGCCCCGCTACCCCATTAACGTTAAAAATTTCGAACATCAATTAATTTTCAAAATCAAAAATTTAAACGACGCCAACTTTTTTATTTTTATTTATAGCTCATAGAAAAATTCTGATGACGAATTTCAAAAATCCTTTTAAACGCGCGAAGCGTTATAAATATTAACACTTTTTTCAGTAGGACGTCAACTCGTTTTAAGTTGTTGTTTAAATATGTTCTTGCCTTGTTTTATTTCATATGAAGACTAATAAATGTTGAACGTCCAACTCGTCCTTCTTTGATGTAAATGAAATTGGTCTGTGTTTGTGTTAGGTGTTTCTTTTGGGTCGGAGGTCGCAACACACGAGTCAGCGGTTCTCAAACAACGCGCCTTTTTCTGCGATTTAAAAAAAAGGAACGAATCGCAGGTCCTTGGGAGTCATCTTTTTCGGGTTTAGTTTTTTCCATTTAATTTTTAAAAAAATTTAATCGGCTGACCGGGGATCGTCAGATGCGGCTTTGCATCTGTCGATTTGGGACTACTGGAGATGTATCAACGAAGAATGTTAGACTCCCACACACAAAGTAAACAACTGGTTCGAAACGAGTACAGTAAACTAGCGTTGCTTGATCGCCATTACCTGTTTATCCCGATCTATTGTTAACACGTAAACGTTTTCTTTGTCTCTCGCATTTCGCGAGGGGACGCCAGTATTTTACAAATACGTAAACGGCAGAATCTTTTGCGGTCGGGAGGCGAGAGTCGGCGGCCGAAGAAAAAAGCATAAATCGAGTCGTTTGTATGCCAAGTGTCGATTATCAAGGTCTCATAATGTAACACGTATTTCACGTACTCTCTCATTTTTACCTTTTCTAGACATCACTTACCTGCTTCTTTTTTTTCTCTTTTACCCGTTCCCCGCATTTTTGCTTTTCTAAGAATTTTAATTAAATTTAGGACTGTCTTCGTTTCGTACCTGCACTTTATCTTGCATTCGAAATCGTCTTTTTTAAATTGAATTTATAATTAGGTTGGCCGCGTCGATTTATGGCGACGGGACGTTGTTTTTTCCAAATTTTTGGGAAAAGAATGGGTTTCGATCGATTAAAAACTTTTGGTTTTAATGGAAAAATTATTAGGGTTTGTTTTTTCGATATAATTTTAGCTTGAAATGTTTGAGGTTAGGAGACCCAATACGCGATCGGGACCCAATACCCGATCACTTGCGCTATTTATAAAATAATTGTTTGAAGACTGCTAGATAGTGTCAATAAACTATATCTACAGTTAAATTTATTATATAGGGGAGACCGGGGTTGGAAGTCACAATTTTTGCTCTTTTGCATTTACACAGCCCATGGTATTAATTTGTCTGTTTTTTCTTTTTATTAAATTTAGTTCAATAAATTGAAATTAAATCGTCAATTGTAATTTTTACTTAAAATTACTAAGAAAGCAATTTAATTATTGTGAATCGTGCTTTAAAGCGAGCGCGCACGTTCGAGCTCAAAGTGGCACATTTCCGATCTCGGGAAAATGAAGCGCGCCGCTCCGCGTCGCGCTTCATTTGCCTCCCTCGCTCGCAAATGTGCCACTTTTCGCTCGAACGCGCACATTTCGCGCTTTCGTTGTATTTGTTTATATTAATCGTCTTTCATTTAACTTAAAAATTTAACCTTTTTCTATTTAAGCATTATGTCCAATGTAAAAGTGGACGATGTACCGTTTTTTTAACCTCTAAATTCCTTCTTTCCACGAACACAAATGCCATAGGAGGATAAGCTTGGTAAAAATGTTTTTTGTAAATTTCTTAATGATATTATATGGATATATATTACGTAGAGGAGACCGGGGTTAGAAGTCACGATTTTTGTTTTTTTACATTTATAGAGCCTATGGTCTTCATTTATCAATAACATATATAGATCAATTGATAGCTTATTTATTCTAGTTTAAAAAAAAATAAAGACTTTTTCTCCACCATTATCTAACGAGAACGTATTCTAATTTTTATGAAAAAAGAGAAGTGTGACTTTTAACCCCGTGTCTGGGGTAAGTAGTCGCATACTAAATAAAAGGTAAAATACAAAACGACAAAACAAATGCCTATTTTTATTAAAGGTAAAATGTTGTTTGTAAGCGATTTTACCCAAGAAAGGAACGAAAAATATCTTATTCATAATTAAAAAAAATTAAAAATATTTGTTGTGAGCGAATAGTAACTTCTATCTAACGAACTTAGGTTATGTTAACAAAAATGACACAAATATAATTGCAGCCAATCGTTTATGTAGTAAAACTCCTAGAAACCAGTTAAAAAGGCCGCACATATTTATGTTGCTTTGCACATGTGACAACTATGGCTTTTGTGACAACTTACCCTGAGACAACTATACCCGGTCTCCCTAATTAAATATTATTTTTGAATTAAATAGATCAGTGTTTTCCAAAGTGGGTTAACTTCCTAATTTTTTCTTTTGCAACTTTTAAATAACTAACATTTTTATTTTGAACTGTCGAAGATTGTTTTAGGCGTTTAAATGCAATAGCATCAGAAATTTTTTACTAAGGGGTGCGAAGCGTTAAAAAAAGTACGCGAAAGTGGCGTACGTATGGGTCGAAAGTTTGGGAATCCCCGAAAGAAATTTAATAGTCTTTGTCGGTTTATAAAAATACTTTGTAGTGATCGGGTACTGGGGGCATATACTGATCGACTACTAATTCTTTCGATTGTAGTGTGATCGCATGTTTTGGGGGGGGGGGGCAATTATTTTCGAAATGTTAATTTCACTATTTTCTGTTGATTTATTACTTGAAATTTTTTATCTGGAAATTCGCCCCCTCCTCCCCAAAGCGAATTTAAACAGATAGAAAATGTTTTACGACAAAATAGTGATCGGCTATCGGTTCCCCCTACCTCTTGGGGCATTCGCGACCCGAAATTAATTCGAAACGACCGCGTTACGAAAGATTAAAAAGCGATTTAATTTTTTTCACGAAAATTACATGTCTGCCAACTCAGAAGCCCTTAAACTAATGACGACGACTTTGCAATAACTTATATTGTCATCGTCGCATCCTTAAAAACCAGTTTTACGTTAAAACCGACATTAATCGAATTTCGCCACCAAAAAATCAAATTACACGGCACAAATTTGAGTGCTGACGTTTTCGGAAAAAAAAGAAGGGGGGACCGGTCCTCCAAATTACGCAAAATTAAAATTCTCCGATCTTAATGGGCCTTAATTTCGAGCTGGAAGTGCGCAAAATAATTCGGGTCGCGATTTTCTCCGAAATTGGCGGTTGGGGGCGACAATACCATAAATCGAAGGGGGCTCGGCGATATCTCGCTTTAGCAACGAAAATCAGATAAGTACAAGACTATTTAATTGGCTCGCGATGTCTTTCTAAATAATCTGGCCGGATAACAGGGTACACAATATTTAATGAATTCGATGATTGTGTTTTTCGGCGAGAGGACTATCTCATATCGCCAACACTTACATAAATCCCCGAGCGGCCATTGCGCACCGAAAAACAAGTGCGAAGGCCAGTTTTTTCGCGTTCGAAAATGAACGGGCTTCCAGACGAGGTTTGTGTCGAAAAATAATTGGACTCGAAAAAATGTCGAACCACTAAAAACCCGCTCTCTATGTGAGTTAGCGCTCTGGAATTCCGAATTGACGCGCCGACTTATATATGGGTGCCCCTCGGGAATTGCTCTTTCCGCTTTGTTTTCGCCTGCCGAAGGTCTCTCTTTCGCCTCACATGTTAAAAATGCTAGTTTTCGGCATTCGCGTCGAAAATGCGCAGGCATTTTTCGTTTTTAAGACGCTTTCTCGCCGCCGCCGAATACGGTCCTGGAATTTTTGATTAGCGTTTTTGGAAAGTAAATTAATTAGTGTGAATCGTGTTGAAAAAAGATTATATGTTTTTAATTAAAAATTTAGTTTAAAAGCACAAAATCAGTTATAAATACGGTCCTGTACTTTTTAATTGAGAATTCTTAGAAAGTCAATTAAATGTTGTGAATGGTGCTTAAAGCCGAGTGTGCGCGTTCGAGCTCAAAGTGGCACATTTCCGATCTCGGGAAAATGAAGCGCGCCGCTCCGCGTCGCGCTTCATTTGCCTCCCTCGCTCGGAAATGTGCCACTTTTCGCTCGAACGCGCACATCCCCGTTTTATTGGCTTCGAATTACATATTTACCATAGCAATAATATTTAAAAGATTTTGGACGTTAACATTATGATTAATTTTACATTTAGCGTAGTAAATATCGATTTTATGTTAGAAAAAGTTTTTACCATAGCAAATGAGTGGAAGTGAGCGAAAAGATACGACAACTTGGTGGATGCGAGCGAGAGGGAACGATTGAAATTATTCAACTGATTTTTCGTCTAATTTTTTGGCTTTAAACCGAGTGTGCGCGTTCGAGCTCAAAGTGGCACATTCCGATCTCGGGAAAATGAAGCGCGCCGCTCCGCGTCGCGCTTCATTTGCCTCCCTCGCTCGGAAATGTGCCACTTTTCGCTCGAACGCGCACATCCTGGTATTTATCGAATATGTTTACATTCATTTTTGAATTTGAAAAGGAAAGACTAATGCACGCAAGAAGAAGACGACTTCGTACTAATAGGGTAGAATAGTAACGAGGTTTGACTGTATTGTTTTTTTAATTTTAAAAATCAAAATTCTCCAATTGCATTTATTCCAAAATTATTATGGGCGTTGTGTAAGAATCTTAAGATCGCATCTATATTAAAAAAATTTATGGATACCAAACCAAATATCAAAAGTTGTTCAAAATATTTAAGTCCATATTGTTTTAAAAAATGTATCTTTTTTTAATTCGATTCCTTTTTGACAACTTAATGTTTTTAAATTTTTATTTGATGCCAAAAAGCTGAGAATTCTAACACCAAAAGTTTTTTAACATGTAATAAGCAATAGATTTATAAATTTTTAATACAGTCACATCTCGATACCATGAACATATTTGTTCGTAAGGTTTTGTTCTTACTAACGAGGACTTTATACTAATAGGGTTTGACTGTATTTTGATATAACTTTCTTTCTCTCTCTCTCTCTCTCCTTTTTATTAAACTTTGACGGCAAGACATGTAAATATTTTTGTACTCTTTTAAATAAAGCCAAACGATGTCTTAAATTATATTCAGGATATCGTTTTTAAAAAAAATAATAATAAAATGTTCTAATAAAAATTCCAGATAGCCGAAAACCCATTTAAATCGAACTATTAATTATTTAGCAACAATTAATTTCCGAGGTACAGTCCTACTTTAATCTTTTTACCATTAACATCTCAAAAATCAATAAATTTTTGTAAATGGCGTTTTCCCCGGTTCAAAAGGCATTTGATATCTAGTTTAAGTCTCAAAGTGAATTCCAAAAAGGCAAACGGCGTGCGACTTATTAAAACGCGTCGCCCGTAATTTTTTCAAATCGGAAAATGCGCGTCCACTTAGTAAAATCCGATTTACAAGCGCCGAAAATCATTAGTCACGAAGTTACTCAAAATTATAAAGTAATACAAAGAGCACGAACATCTTTAATCATTATTGTTGTCAGGATGAATGGTTAAGCTACGGCATCTTCCGCCCATACATTGGGTCCTTGTTACAAAGCAGCAACCAGTTACCGAGGGGCGAAGGGGGGGGTGTGGTGAAACGGTACGGTGTTGAGTCGCCGCACGCCCTCGCGCCAAGGCAATCACTTGAAAATAACTTGAAGAGAACTAACCGGATCGTGCGCCTCCGATCCTCAGGAATCCTCGAACAATTAACATTCTATAGCAAGTGGTCCTTCGGGCCGGATCGAAATTTCATTACCACCCCCTTCCCACGGCTTTTTTTCCTTCGAATTTTGTTAGAAATTTTGCATCTAGCTATAAGTTATTACATTTTGATGTGTTGTAATTTAACTTTTACGTTTTCGTTCAAAAAAATTAGGCCTTTTATTAAATCCATGGTAGAAATTCAAAAAAATACAGATTTGTGCGACAAATTATTTATGTCTCGAAAACGAATAGTCCGATTGAATTGCGGTTTCGGCAGTTGAAAGAGGGACAAATTTAAGCAAACAGGTGTCTGGGCGATTTGTTTAAAAAAAATTGTTTATATTTTTTTTAAGCGCCCATAGATTTAAAACGACATTTAATGTTTGATAGTTTGTCATCGTAGAATTACTTAATGAAATTATTTTAAATTTAGAGATTTTATATTGCACTTACTTGAATTTAAGATATTTAAAATTATTTTGAATTATTTTTGTTTCGTTTCGCCAAAATAATTTTTAAATTAATTTTGAAAGAAATTCTATTGGAAGAATACAGGTTGGCGCGACAAATAATTTATATCTTGAAAACGAATGGTCCAATTGATTTGCGGTTTGCGGCAATCGAAAGAGAACTACATTTGAGCAAATAGGTGTCTCGGCCATTTGTTTAAAAAAAATTGTTTATATTTTTTTTGAGCGCTCATATATTTAAATCGAAATTTAATGTTTGATAGTTTGCCATCATAGAATTGCTTAATGAAAGCATTTCAAATTTAGAGATTTTATATTGCACTTAATTTGCTTTAAGATAATTAAAATAGTTTTTAATTATTTTTGTTTGTTTTGCCAAAATAATTTTTTAAATTAATTTTGAAAGTAATGTTATTGGTAATTTATTGGAAAAATACAGGTTGGCGCGACAAATAATTTATATCTCGAAAACGAATTGTCCGATTGATTTGCGGTTTGCGGCAATCGAAAGAGAACTAAATTTGAGCAAATAGGTGTCTTGGCGATTTGTTTAAAAAAAATTGTTTATATTTTTTTTAAGCGCCGATAGATTTAAGTCGAAGCATAATGGTTTGATAGCACGCCATCTTGGTATTAATTAATGAAATCATTTCAAATTTAGAAATTTTATATTGCACTTAATTTGCTCTAAGATAATTAAAATAGTTTTTAATTATTTTTGTTCGTTTTGCCAAAATAATTTTTTTAATGAATTTTGAGTGAAATGTTATTGGTAATCTATTGGAAAAATACAGGGTGGCGCGACAAATAATTTATATCTGGAAAACGAATGGTCCGATTGAATTGCGGTTTGCGGCAATCGAAAGAGGACTAAATTTGAGCAAATAGGTGTCTCGGAGATTTGTTTAAAAAAAATTGTTTATATTTTTTTTAAGCGCCCAAACATTATAGTTACAGTTCTAGCTTTCTCTGACTATTTCTTTTAGCATATCTTTCAGATTTAAATATTCTCTTTTAACGCACTTTAAATGTCCTTTGATTACCTTTACACGTTTAGCAAAAAATATTTATTTACCAAACTTTCAAAACAGAAAAAAAACCGCTTCAAGGGACAAACAATTTTATTTCTCAATAACTAATAATCCAACCGAGTTGCGGTTTGCGGCGATCCCAAAAGGACCAAATTTAAGGCGAACAGGTGTCCGAGCGATTTTTTTCAAAACGATCAATAACCTTTTTTTTTTCGAGCGCCCAAAACATCGAATCCAAGCCCATTTCAGAACTCTCGATTAAATCAATCTCTCAGTGCAAATCACCAAGTTTTTCTTTTAAATTTGAGCTTAAGGATTATAAAAAAAATGAGTGCCATCGGAAACGTCCAAAAGACTAATGGGATTAGTTTCGAACAATTCCAATTAACGCATTTCTAAACGACTGTTAAACATGGTCGAAGCTTAAGAAACCTTAAAAGAGCGATTGATTATCTAATAAAAATCATCAGCCAGGCATGCGGCCTCGCTCCTTAATCTAAGCCTCGGATCGATCGGTATTGGGGAAAAATCGGCTTTTCGAAAAATCTCCATTCGAACACGTTCACCGTAATCCTTAACGGAAAACGCCACCAAACTTGACGTCTATGAGCCAAACGAACTGGATAATTTGATTTTGTAATTTATAAATTTAAATGTCAGTCAGCAGTGAAGGATGCTTTCAAGTCTGGAGATTTACATAAATTTATGTCAAGTCTCGTGGAATTTCAATGCACGCTGAATATTCCACGCGGCTCGGCCGTCACACAATTTTACACTCCATAACGGAACTTACGCGCCGAAAATTTCTAAACGACGCCTCGCCCCCCTCGCCCGAATCCTTCCCCAAAAAAAAACAGTCAACATTAACCCCATGACATACAAAAAAAACCGAATTTGATGAGTCCGAAAAAACTATTAATTTGGCTCGACTTAACTGTTATGAGCACACACAAATAACATAAAATAAATAATTAATAGATTTAAAATATTTTGAAATATGTAGAGCAGTGTTTCTCAATCTTTTTTTAACGTTGCCCACCTAAGTCATTCTAAAATTTTGATGCATATAATATATAACATATAAATATTTTTTTATATTTAAAAATTGAATTATTTTATAAATGAAGCCTAATTACAACTTGTTCAAGACACAAGATTTAGGTTTTAGCAAGAAATCACTAGGAAATTATTAAGAAAAAAAAAAATAAGTAAATTTTAAAAACATAAACTAAAAAATATTTTTATATCGATAGCTCGAATTTTTGATAACGCGAATTATTTTTAGTTTCTCTTCAACTTCGACTTATCGAGGTTTGACTGTATTTAATTTTATAAATTTAATATTTCTGAACAATTAAGATAATTTATTTATTGAGTTTTCTCCAATATTAATTTTATTTGCGTAAATTAATGATCTTCAAAGTTTTTTGAAAAACCACAAATTCTGTATTTACTCTATTCGAGTTTTCTGAAAATACATAATAATTTTTTCATCAAAATTTCCTTTTAAATTTACCGAATAAAGTTTTGTTTTATTCAATTTGTGTTATACAAAAAAAATTGATAATTAAAAATTTCTAAAGTTCTTAAATATATTTTAAAAATTTTCCAAGTTATTAATTTATTTAATTTGAGTTGTCTAAAAACTTAAAATAATTTATTCTTCGAGTTTACTTTAATAATTTTGCTAAATGTTTAAAACTGAATTTCATTCTATGTAAAAAAACCGGTGCATGTACTTATGTACGCACGTTAGAAGTAATACTTCTTTGGCGCGACTAAATTAAATATAACAACGCGCTATGTTGCGCTTGTGTATAGCTAGACCAGTGGTTATCAAACTATATGTTACTGCGCATATGTCGTTTTATTTGAATACATTACTATTTCCTTTTTAAATCCAAAAAGTAATTTAAACAAATTGAATAAATACGAAGATGTGCGCGTTCGAGCGAAAAGTGGCACATTTTCGAGCGAGGGAAGCAAATGAAGCGCGACGCGGAGCGGCGCGCTTCATTTTCCCGAGATCGGAAATGTGCCACTTTGAGCTCGAATGCGCACACTCGGCTTTAAGCACACTTTACAAGAATTAATTTGCTCTCTGACAATTCGCAATTAAACATTACAGAATTATATTAATAACAAAATTCCCAAATCGCCAATTTTGTGTCATTTAACAAAATTCTTGTTGAAAACAAACCTTTTTCGGAACATAAAATTGAATACAGTTCTTGACGTCTTAAAAATGAGCGCGAACGTCCCATTTTTCAATGTTGTTTGCCTTTTTTTTCCTCATGTGTCTTACGAACCGCGCGTTTAATTAGTTGTTTCTGTTTATTTCGCTTGTAACGTTTAAAAATTACTAATTCGAGAGAGGAACAAGCTTGTTCGTTGTCGCCGCGGACGTTGATGAATTTTTTTCGCCGTCGGGACTTTTTTTCGACGACCGAGTCCGGAGGTGTCAGGAGGCTATGAGATGCGAGCAGGTCGAGCGACGATCGGGGCGCAATGAGGCGAAGGAGCTTCGCGCGCTCTTAGTACGTTTATATTGGTCGTCGAAGTGGACTACCTGATCCATAAAGGATCGTATCGGATGAGTCCGTAGGCAGAAAGTGACACGTCTCGAAAAAGTGCGAGTACGTTTTAAATCTGGCAACCTCCGTTTCGCATTTGGGGGAAACGAAGAGGAGGTATACGCGATTAAATTGAACCGTAAGACGATTTATATTCGTGTTTGTCGCAAACATGACGTGTAGACGAGGTGACGCGACAACGGATAGTGAACGATAGCATCGCTCGTCATTACAATAACAAATAAGAACAGAGAACGTTGTGTTCGGACCGACAGCAAGAGCATAAATAGCGCGCTGTGTTGGCGAGATCACTTCTTGTTTCCGAATGGGTTATTTTCTGTCTACTTCTTCTTTCAAGTTCGCGCTCGGCACATATAATTTAGCGAGAAGCCATTCCGCCGGACAAATGAATGCGATGATTTTTCTTCTGCCGCCGCGAGCAGAATATCGTACCGAAAAAACAATTATTTTTAATTGCAAGTACAGTGGAAACTCGGTTATCCGGATTAATTATTGTGGTAGCTCATTCGGATAATCGAAAATTCGGTTAATTGAATGTATAGAAAAAAACGAATTTTAGCTACATATAATGTGACCATACTTCTTGTTTTGAATGGGATTGTTCCGTTTTCGGATCGTTTGTCCCCGTTAGCCCCAAGCATGAATAAATACGAGGATGGGCGCGTTCGAGCGAAAAGTGGCACATTTCCGAGCGAGGGAGGCAAATGAAGCGCGACGCGGAGCGGCGCGCTTCATTTTCCCGAGATCGGAATGTGCCACTTTGAGCTCGAATGCGCACACTCGGTTTTAAGCACGATTCACAATAATTAATTTACTTTCTTAGACGGCTAATTTCGTACTGTAAAATTTAAATTTAATAATAGCTTTTCTTCGGGCACCATATTGATTTTAAAACAAATTTGGTATAGTTTTACTAAATTCAATGAAGACTTAGAATTTGTGTCAATTAAAGTGGATTAAAATGATCTAAAAATATTTAAATAAATAAAATGAGTTTTTTGCCTAATAAGATACTGTTAATAAAAATATATAGTACATATCCGGCTCGAAGGACCACAGTAATTTTTTAGTTCTAATTGATTAATTTTGTACCAAATTTTATAAGAAGAATTAAGTTTTAACTCGATTAAATTGCATCAAAAGGATGTACATCATTTAAAAGAAATATAATAAGCTTGTGTATTTAATAAAGTTGTGTTTTGAACATGGGCGTAGGTAAAGGGGGAAAAGGGTAGGCTCTGCTAACCCTAGAAAACTCATTACCCATCTTAGAAAAATCAACAGTATTTGGATTCAAAATTGCAATGTAAAAACTAATGCAGCTGTCATTTGTTTATAATGGTAATTGGTTTTTGATGCAATAATCATTAAAAAAAATTGTTAACGAAAAATATCTCATTGCTCATTGAAAGATTAATGAGTATTGAGGAATAAGGCATTACTCATTAGAATTAAAAAATGAGTACTGTCAAATAGTAATTTGTTTAAATAATTAACTTTTATTTTAAATTAAAAATAATATAATACGATGTATTTTGTATGCTGATTGGCTTTATTTATTAACCATTTTTATTGATAAAAATTAAAACATTTAATTTTTGAAAATTAAATCCATAAAAGAGATAAAGATGATTGTTTTTAATCAAAAGATTTAATTTAAGTTTCAGAGCTTTACGATTTTTCAATTCTAAAATTAAATAAAACGATATGTGTACTTTTGTAGCGGGTTAGAAGTCATACTTCTTTGGCGTAACTAAATTAAATATTACCACGTGTAAAAATTAATATAAATAAAACCAATAAATACGAGGATGTGCGCGTTCGAGCGAAAAGTGGCACATTTCCGAGCGAGGGAGGCAAATGAAGCGCGACGCGGAGCGGCGCGCTTCATTTTCCCGAGATCGGAATGTGCCACTTTGAGCTCGAATGCGCACACCCGGCTTTAAGCACAATTACAAAGTGTCTCGTTTTAACAGGAAAAAACTTGGTCAAATTGTTTACAAAAAACGTCCGAACGCGGTCGACAATCCGGATAATCGCGAATCCGTATAACTGAGGTTTTACTGTAATGCACAAAATTGGGAGATCATAATTCAATAATTTAAAATTTTATTAAATTGTTAAAAATCGTAATTTGCCACGAGAAGTAATAAAAATGTGGATGCGCGTTTGAAAATTATAAAAATGGGTACTTTGGGGCCGAACCACTCATTCCCGGGACAAACTCCGGAAATTTATTTAAATTATTGTATTTAGGCTCGATACCCGCGATTTATCGTTCGAGTCCCGAGAAATTTCTAAATTGTGAATGGAAATAAAAAATATTCAATCTTATACACAACGAGATCAATATAAATTACTAAAAAAAAATTTAATATTTTTGAACGGACCGAATACAGAACCAATAATATAGATCACGTATATAATTCGTTCCTTTCCATAAAAGCGAGAAGTACTGAATGCGAGACGACATTTTTCTTAATAAAGTTTTATTCATTTTTAAATTAAAAACTTTTCGAAAATAAGAATAATCATTTGTTTAATTTTGAGTTGTTTTTAGAATTTTGAAGAGCCGCAGTTGGGTGGTTTTTAATAATTAGTTTTTTTTTAGGGCGCGGTCAACAAAAAATTTGTTTTGTCATAAGAATTTTTGAAAAAGAATTAAATCTAAACATCCATATTTTTATTTGCTATTTTGGGGTAACGTCGAAGGATTTTAACTTATTGTTAGTTTATTTCGAATTTATTTTAAAAATTAAATTAATCATTTTTGTTTAAAATTTGTGGGGGTACTTTCGCACCGATCACAACCCGAATTGTTTGAGAAAAAATTTAACCATTTCAAAAGGATTGATTCGTTATACGTTTCGATTTAAAAAAGCGGCACTATTTATATTGAGCCGTACAAAGGATTATTAGGAAGGCGCGAAGGATAATGAATGGCGTGCGAGTTGTTAATTTCGAAACGCCAAAAACCTCTTTAAAAGTTGACGTGTAAGGTAAATCTTTTGTTGGATAATGCTGCGGTATCCGACAATATAGAGAATAATAAATTGTATCCTCCTTTCCTTGTTGTGATCTCGTTAAAAGCAAATAGCCTATGGCTTTTCGTATATTCACTGCGGTCCGTGGGCACTTAATAAGACGATTGTGTATACTGTCACTTGTTGGTAGAAATAATTGCTGAAATTACCATAATGCCGCGTCGTAACCCATCTTCGACAGGTGCATTAGAAGAGGTGTTCATAATAACGATTGGCTTGTTAGAAATTTTACCATTTTTACAACAATTTAACGTTTTTGCTATTAAATCTAACAAATACGATTTGAAGCGCGGAAAAGATACGAAGATGTGCACGTTCGAGCGAAAAGCGGCACATTTCCGAGCGAGGGAGGCAAATGAAGCGCGACGCGGAGCGGCGCGCTTCATTTTCCCGAGATCGGAAATGTGCCGCTTTGAGCTCGAACGTGCGCACTCGGTTTTTTGGGCACGACTTACAATAATTAATTTAACTGTTCATATAAAAATTACAGGGCCGTATTTTTACTTAGAACTAAATTTTTGAAATAAAATTTTAAAAAATTGCTATAACAATTTCAATATATTGGTCTAAAAAATATTTTTTTTTAAATTAAAAGTGAGGTTAACGTAGCTAAATTTAATTAAACGAGTAATTAAAAATTAAGGCTCGTATACGCCTACCAAATCTTTTTTTTTTCTTTGCCTTTACGTCCGAATGGATTTTTTGCAAAAATCACTTGCAAATTCAAATCGCGTTACATTTAACCCAAAAATCCAGAGCCGGACTCGATTAGAATTGAACCGACGACCTCGTGCGCTAAAACCGTGGCGAACGATCCGCCGAAATCCAAAATAATTAGGTTAATGGGCGATTCGGGCCTCGGCCAAATTAATTTCGAAGGCGATCAAAGGTCCGATTAGAATCTTTCCGTCTTTTTCCCATAAAATTAACATCGTCTGTTTGTGTGGTCTCGGACGTAACGTCGAGCTATGTAAATTATCCCGAAGCAGCTGATGGGCCGCATTCATCAAAATTAAAGGCACGATCTTGTTTATTTATCTATTTCACCGAATCACCCCCCGTACAATTCGTTTTCCGTTCCCCGAAAAAGGATAGCGATCGGAGATGCCGTAGATCCTCGGGCAGATATTTTCGGTATTCGGTCTTTCTTCTTATGTGAGAAGCCGACTTTTTTTTTTAAATCCAATATCGATAAATTATCGATTAATTTTTTGGCAAAGAATGAAAAAAATAGAATTACTTTATATTGCAAGGGGACGTTCCTACGTACCCCTAGTAACTATAACCGGTGTCATTTCCCCGCGCTTCCCCTCTAAAATAATTTTTTTTCGATAAAAGTAAATAAATAAACAAACGGGCCCCTTGATTCACAAAAAAAATCGTAGCGCCCTTATTTTCGATCCAATCATTATAAACGACACGGATTCGGAATCGTGAGGCTTTTTTACATAAGATACATGTATAATATGTATAGGGTGCGACGTTAATTTTTCGATTATTAAAAATTGCTATTTTTAGCGCTGATTTTGGGCCGATTTTGAACTTTAAAAAAATTCTAGCGCCGTTATTTGTGGACGGATCTTTAAAAACTATTCAGATTCGGATTTGGCAGCCTTTTTGGCTTCGGATAGGTCTAAGAAAACATAGGCGTGCTATTCCAGAGCTTTGGGAAAACGTTTTGAAAATTCAAAATCGATGGGTTTTAACCCATGTTATTTTGACAAAAATGAAAAAATAGAATTGCTTTATTTTGTCAGGGATGTTCCTACGTACCCCTACTAACTATAACCGGTGTCATTTCTCGGCGCTCTCGCTTTAAAATAAAAATTTGCGATAGAACTAATTAAATAAACAAACGGACCCCTTGATTCACAAAAAATCGTAGCGCCCTTATTTTCGATCCAATCATTATAAACGACACGGATTCGGAATCGTGAGGCTTTTTACATAAGATACATGTATAATATGTATAGGGTGCGACGTTAATTTTTCGATTATTAAAATTGCCATTTTAGCGCTGATTTTGGGCCGATTTTGAACTTTAAAAAATTCTAGCGCCGTTATTTGTGGACGGATCTTTAAAACTATTCAGATTCGGATTTGGCAGCCTTTTGGCTTCGGATAGGTCTAAGAAAACATAGGCGTGCTATTCCAGAGCTTTGGGAAAACGTTTTGAAAATTCAAAATCGATGGGTTTTAACCCATGTTATTTTGACAAAAATGAAAAAATAGAATTGCTTTATTTTGTCAGGGATGTTCCTACGTACCCCTACTAACTATAACCGGTGTCATTTCTCGGCGCTCTCGCTTTAAAATAAAAATTTGCGATAGAACTAATTAAATAAACAAACGGACCCCTTGATTCACAAAAAATCGTAGCGCCCTTATTTTCGATCCAATCATTATAAACGACACGGATTCGGAATCGTGAGGCTTTTTACATAAGATACATGTATAATATGTATAGGGTGCGACGTTAATTTTTTGATTATTAAAATTGCTATTTTAGCGCTGATTTTGGGCCGATTTTGAACTTTAAAAAATTCTAGCGCCGTTATTTGTGGACGGATCTTTAAAACTATTCAGATTCGGATTTGGCAGCCTTTTGGCTTCGGATAGGTCTAAGAAAACATAGGCGTGCTATTCCAGAGCTTTGGGAAAACGTTTTGAAAATTCAAAATCGATGGGTTTTAACCCATGTTATTTTGACAAAAATGAAAAAATAGAATTGCTTTATTTTGTCAGGGATGTTCCTACGTACCCCTACTAACTATAACCGGTGTCATTTCTCGGCGCTCTCGCTTTAAAATAAAAATTTGCGATAGAACTAATTAAATAAACAAACGGACCCCTTGATTCACAAAAAATCGTAGCGCCCTTATTTTCGATCCAATCATTATAAACGACACGGATTCGGAATCGTGAGGCTTTTTTACATAAGATACATGTATAATATGTATAGGGTGCGACGTTAATTTTTCGATTATTAAAAATTGCTATTTTTAGCGCTGATTTTGGGCCGATTTTGAACTTTAAAAAAATTCTAGCGCCGTTATTTGTGGACGGATCTTTAAAAACTATTCAGATTCGGATTTGGCAGCCTTTTTGGCTTCGGATAGGTCTAAGAAAACATAGGCGTGCTATTCCAGAGCTTTGGGAAAACGTTTTGAAAATTCAAAATCGATGGGTTTTAACCCATGTTATTTTGACAAAAATGAAAAAATAGAATTGCTTTATTTTGTCAGGGATGTTCCTACGTACCCCTACTAACTATAACCGGTGTCATTTCTCGGCGCTCTCGCTTTAAAATAAAAATTTGCGATAGAACTAATTAAATAAACAAACGGACCCCTTGATTCACAAAAAATCGTAGCGCCCTTATTTTCGATCCAATCATTATAAACGACACGGATTCGGAATCGTGAGGCTTTTTTACATAAGATACATGTATAATATGTATAGGGTGCGACGTTAATTTTTCGATTATTAAAAATTGCTATTTTTAGCGCTGATTTTGGGCCGATTTTGAACTTTAAAAAAATTCTAGCGCCGTTATTTGTGGACGGATCTTTAAAAACTATTCAGATTCGGATTTGGCAGCCTTTTTGGCTTCGGATAGGTCTAAGAAAACATAGGCGTGCTATTCCAAAGCTTTGGGAAAACGTTTTGAAAATTCAAAATCGATGGGTTTTAACCCATGTTATTTTGACAAAAATGAAAAAATAGAATTGCTTTATTTTGTCAGGGATGTTCCTACGTACCCCTACTAACTATAACCGGTGTCATTTCTCGGCGCTCTCGCTTTAAAATAAAAATTTGCGATAGAACTAATTAAATAAACAAACAGACACTTGATTCACAAAAAAAATTGTAGCGCCCTTATTTTCGACCCAATCATTATAAACGACACGGATTCGGAATTGTGAGGCTTTTTTACATAAGATACATGTATAATATGTATAGGGTGCGACGTTAATTTTTCGATTATTAAAAATTGCTATTTTTAGCGCTGATTTTGGGCCGATTTTGAACTTTAAAAAAATTCTAGCGCCGTTATTTGTGGACGGATCTTTAAAAACTATTCAGATTCGGATTTGGCAGCCTTTTTGGCTTCGGATAGGTCTAAGAAAACATAGGCGTGCTATTCCAGAGCTTTGGGAAAACGTTTTGAAAATTCAAAATCGATGGGTTTTAACCCATGTTATTTTGACAAAAAATGAAAAAAATAGAATTGCTTTATTTTGTCAGGGGATGTTCCTACGTACCCCTACTAACTATAACCGGTGTCATTTCTCGGCGCTCTCGCTTTAAAATAAAAATTTGCGATAGAACTAATTAAATAAACAAACGGACCCCTTGATTCACAAAAAAAATCGTAGCGCCCTTATTTTCGATCCAATCATTATAAACGACACGGATTCGGAATCGTGAGGCTTTTTTACATAAGATACATGTATAATATGTATAGGGTGCGACGTTAATTTTTCGATTATTAAAAATTGCTATTTTTAGCGCTGATTTTGGGCCGATTTTGAACTTTAAAAAAATTCTAGCGCCGTTATTTGTGGACGGATCTTTAAAAACTATTCAGATTCGGATTTGGCAGCCTTTTTGGCTTCGGATAGGTCTAAGAAAACATAGGCGTGCTATTCCAGAGCTTTGGGAAAACGTTTTGAAAATTCAAAATCGATGGGTTTTAACCCATGTTATTTTGACAAAAAATGAAAAAAATAGAATTGCTTTATTTTGTCAGGGGATGTTCCTACGTACCCCTACTAACTATAACCGGTGTCATTTCTCGGCGCTCTCGCTTTAAAATAAAAATTTGCGATAGAACTAATTAAATAAACAAACGGACCCCTTGATTCACAAAAAAAATCGTAGCGCCCTTATTTTCGATCCAATCATTATAAACGACACGGATTCGGAATCGTGAGGCTTTTTTACATAAGATACATGTATAATATGTATAGGGTGCGACGTTAATTTTTCGATTATTAAAAATTGCTATTTTTAGCGCTGATTTTGGGCCGATTTTGAACTTTAAAAAAATTCTAGCGCCGTTATTTGTGGACGGATCTTTAAAAACTATTCAGATTCGGATTTGGCAGCCTTTTTGGCTTCGGATAGGTCTAAGAAAACATAGGCGTGCTATTCCAGAGCTTTGGGAAAACGTTTTGAAAATTCAAAATCGATGGGTTTTAACCCATGTTATTTTGACAAAAATGAAAAAATAGAATTGCTTTATTTTGTCAGGGATGTTCCTACGTACCCCTACTAACTATAACCGGTGTCATTTCTCGGCGCTCTCGCTTTAAAATAAAAATTTGCGATAGAACTAATTAAATAAACAAACGGACCCCCTTTATTCACAAAAAATCGTAGCGCCCTTATTTTCGATCCAATCATTATAAACGACACGGATTCGGAATCGTGAGGCTTTTTTACATAAGATACATGTATAATATGTATAGGGTGCGACGTTAATTTTTCGATTATTAAAAATTGCTATTTTTAGCGCTGATTTTGGGCCGATTTTGAACTTTAAAAATTCTAGCGCCGTTATTTGTGGACGGATCTTTAAAAACTATTCAGATTCGGATTTGGCAGCCTTTTTGGCTTCGGATAGGTCTAAGAAAACATAGGCGTGCTATTCCAGAGCTTTGGGAAAACGTTTTGAAAATTCAAAATCGATGGGTTTTAACCCATGTTATTTTGACAAAAATGAAAAAATAGAATTGCTTTATTTTGTCAGGGATGTTCCTACGTACCCCTACTAACTATAACCGGTGTCATTTCTCGGCGCTCTCGCTTTAAAATAAAAATTTGCGATAGAACTAATTAAATAAACAAACGGACCCCTTGATTCACAAAAAATCGTAGCGCCCTTATTTTCGATCCAATCATTATAAACGACACGGATTCGGAATCGTGAGGCTTTTTACATAAGATACATGTATAATATGTATAGGGTGCGACGTTAATTTTTCGATTATTAAAATTGCTATTTTTTGCGCTGATTTTGGGCCGATTTTGAACTTTAAAAAAATTCTAGCGCCGTTATTTGTGGACGGATCTTTAAAAACTATTCAGATTCGGATTTGGCAGCCTTTTTGGCTTCGGATAGGTCTAAGAAAACATAGGCGTGCTATTCCAGAGCTTTGGGAAAACGTTTTGAAAATTCAAAATCGATGGGTTTTAACCCATGTTATTTTGACAAAAAATGAAAAAAATAGAATTGCTTTATTTTGTCAGGGATGTTCCTACGTACCCCTACTAACTATAACCGGTGTCATTTCTCGGCGCTCTCGCTTTAAAATAAAAATTTGCGATAGAACTAATTAAATAAACAAACGGACCCCTTGATTCACAAAAAAAATCGTAGCGCCCTTATTTTCGATCCAATCATTATAAACGACACGGATTCGGAATCGTGAGGCTTTTTTACATAAGATACATGTATAATATGTATAGGGTGCGACGTTAATTTTTCGATTATTAAAATTGCTATTTTAGCGCTGATTTTGGGCCGATTTTGAACTTTAAAAAATTCTAGCGCCGTTATTTGTGGACGGATCTTTAAAACTATTCAGATTCGGATTTGGCAGCCTTTTTGGCTTCGGATAGGTCTAAGAAAACATAGGCGTGCTATTCCAGAGCTTTGGGAAAACGTTTTGAAAATTCAAAATCGATGGGTTTTAACCCATGTTATTTTGACAAAAAATGAAAAAAATAGAATTGCTTTATTTTGTCAGGGATGTTCCTACGTACCCCTACTAACTATAACCGGTGTCATTTCTCGGCGCTCTCGCTTTAAAATAAAAATTTGCGATAGAACTAATTAAATAAACAAACGGACCCCTTGATTCACAAAAAATCGTAGCGCCCTTATTTTCGATCCAATCATTATAAACGACACGGATTCGGAATCGTGAGGCTTTTTACATAAGATACATGTATAATATGTATAGGGTGCGACGTTAATTTTCGATTATTAAAATTGCTATTTTAGCGCTGATTTTGGGCCGATTTTGAACTTTAAAAAATTCTAGCGCCGTTATTTGTGGACGGATCTTTAAAAACTATTCAGATTCGGATTTGGCAGCCTTTTGGCTTCGGATAGGTCTAAGAAAACATAGGCGTGCTATTCCAGAGCTTTGGGAAAACGTTTTGAAAATTCAAAATCGATGGGTTTTAACCCATGTTATTTTGACAAAAATGAAAAAATAGAATTGCTTTATTTTGTCAGGGATGTTCCTACGTACCCTACTAACTATAACCGGTGTCATTTCTCGGCGCTCTCGCTTTAAAATAAAAATTTGCGATAGAACTAATTAAATAAACAAACGGACCCCTTGATTCACAAAAAATCGTAGCGCCCTTATTTTCGATCCAATCATTATAAACGACACGGATTCGGAATCGTGAGGCTTTTTACATAAGATACATGTATAATATGTATAGGGTGCGACGTTAATTTTCGATTATTAAAATTGCTATTTTAGCGCTGATTTTGGGCCGATTTTGAACTTTAAAAAATTCTAGCGCCGTTATTTGTGGACGGATCTTTAAAACTATTCAGATTCGGATTTGGCAGCCTTTTTGGCTTCGGATAGGTCTAAGAAAACATAGGCGTGCTATTCCAGAGCTTTGGGAAAACGTTTTGAAAATTCAAAATCGATGGGTTTTAACCCATGTTATTTTGACAAAAAATGAAAAAAATAGAATTGCTTTATTTTGTCAGGGGATGTTCCTACGTACCCCTACTAACTATAACCGGTGTCATTTCTCGGCGCTCTCGCTTTAAAATAAAAATTTGCGATAGAACTAATTAAATAAACAAACGGACCCCTTGATTCACAAAAAATCGTAGCGCCCTTATTTTCGATCCAATCATTATAAACGACACGGATTCGGAATCGTGAGGCTTTTTACATAAGATACATGTATAATATGTATAGGGTGCGACGTTAATTTTTCGATTATTAAAATTGCATTTTAGCGCTGATTTTGGGCCGATTTTGAACTTTAAAAATTCTAGCGCCGTTATTTGTGGACGGATCTTTAAAACTATTCAGATTCGGATTTGGCAGCCTTTTTGGCTTCGGATAGGTCTAAGAAAACATAGGCGTGCTATTCCAGAGCTTTGGGAAAACGTTTTGAAAATTCAAAATCGATGGGTTTTAACCCATGTTATTTTGACAAAAAATGAAAAAAATAGAATTGCTTTATTTTGTCAGGGGATGTTCCTACGTACCCCTACTAACTATAACCGGTGTCATTTCTCGGCGCTCTCGCTTTAAAATAAAAATTTGCGATAGAACTAATTAAATAAACAAACGGACCCCTTGATTCACAAAAAATCGTAGCGCCCTTATTTTCGATCCAATCATTATAAACGACACGGATTCGGAATCGTGAGGCTTTTTACATAAGATACATGTATAATATGTATAGGGTGCGACGTTAATTTTTCGATTATTAAAATTGCATTTTTAGCGCTGATTTTGGGCCGATTTTGAACTTTAAAAAATTCTAGCGCCGTTATTTGTGGACGGATCTTTAAAACTATTCAGATTCGGATTTGGCAGCCTTTTTGGCTTCGGATAGGTCTAAGAAAACATAGGCGTGCTATTCCAGAGCTTTGGGAAAACGTTTTGAAAATTCAAAATCGATGGGTTTTAACCCATGTTATTTTGACAAAAAATGAAAAAAATAGAATTGCTTTATTTTGTCAGGGGATGTTCCTACGTACCCCTACTAACTATAACCGGTGTCATTTCTCGGCGCTCTCGCTTTAAAATAAAAATTTGCGATAGAACTAATTAAATAAACAAACGGACCCCTTGATTCACAAAAAATCGTAGCGCCCTTATTTTCGATCCAATCATTATAAACGACACGGATTCGGAATCGTGAGGCTTTTTACATAAGATACATGTATAATATGTATAGGGTGCGACGTTAATTTTTCGATTATTAAAATTGCATTTTTAGCGCTGATTTTGGGCCGATTTTGAACTTTAAAAAATTCTAGCGCCGTTATTTGTGGACGGATCTTTAAAACTATTCAGATTCGGATTTGGCAGCCTTTTTGGCTTCGGATAGGTCTAAGAAAACATAGGCGTGCTATTCCAGAGCTTTGGGAAAACGTTTTGAAAATTCAAAATCGATGGGTTTTAACCCATGTTATTTTGACAAAAAATGAAAAAAATAGAATTGCTTTATTTTGTCAGGGGATGTTCCTACGTACCCCTACTAACTATAACCGGTGTCATTTCTCGGCGCTCTCGCTTTAAAATAAAAATTTGCGATAGAACTAATTAAATAAACAAACGGACCCCTTGATTCACAAAAAATCGTAGCGCCCTTATTTTCGATCCAATCATTATAAACGACACGGATTCGGAATCGTGAGGCTTTTTACATAAGATACATGTATAATATGTATAGGGTGCGACGTTAATTTTTCGATTATTAAAATTGCTATTTTTTGCGCTGATTTTGGGCCGATTTTGAACTTTAAAAAAATTCTAGCGCCGTTATTTGTGGACGGATCTTTAAAAACTATTCAGATTCGGATTTGGCAGCCTTTTTGGCTTCGGATAGGTCTAAGAAAACATAGGCGTGCTATTCCAGAGCTTTGGGAAAACGTTTTGAAAATTCAAAATCGATGGGTTTTAACCCATGTTATTTTGACAAAAATGAAAAAATAGAATTGCTTTATTTTGTCAGGGGATGTTCCTACGTACCCTACTAACTATAACCGGTGTCATTTCTCGGCGCTCTCGCTTTAAAATAAAAATTTGCGATAGAACTAATTAAATAAACAAACGGACCCCTTGATTCACAAAAAATCGTAGCGCCCTTATTTTCGATCCAATCATTATAAACGACACGGATTCGGAATCGTGAGGCTTTTTACATAAGATACATGTATAATATGTATAGGGTGCGACGTTAATTTTTCGATTATTAAAAATTGCCATTTTTAGCGCTGATTTTGGGCCGATTTTGAACTTTAAAAAAATTCTAGCGCCGTTATTTGTGGACGGATCTTTAAAAACTATTCAGATTCGGATTTGGCAGCCTTTTTGGCTTCGGATAGGTCTAAGAAAACATAGGCGTGCTATTCCAGAGCTTTGGGAAAACGTTTTGAAAATTCAAAATCGATGGGTTTTAACCCATGTTATTTTGACAAAAAATGAAAAAAAATAGAATTGCTTTATTTTGTCAGGGGATGTTCCTACGTACCCCTACTAACTATAACCGGTGTCATTTCTCGGCGCTCTCGCTTTAAAATAAAAATTTGCGATAGAACTAATTAAATAAACAAACGGACCCCTTGATTCACAAAAAATCGTAGCGCCCTTATTTTCGATCCAATCATTATAAACGACACGGATTCGGAATCGTGAGGCTTTTTACATAAGATACATGTATAATATGTATAGGGTGCGACGTTAATTTTTCGATTATTAAAATTGCATTTTTAGCGCTGATTTTGGGCCGATTTTGAACTTTAAAAAAATTCTAGCGCCGTTATTTGTGGACGGATCTTTAAAAACTATTCAGATTCGGATTTGGCAGCCTTTTTGGCTTCGGATAGGTCTAAGAAAACATAGGCGTGCTATTCCAGAGCTTTGGGAAAACGTTTTGAAAATTCAAAATCGATGGGTTTTAACCCATGTTATTTTGACAAAAAATGAAAAAAATAGAATTGCTTTATTTTGTCAGGGGATGTTCCTACGTACCCCTACTAACTATAACCGGTGTCATTTCTCGGCGCTCTCGCTTTAAAATAAAAATTTGCGATAGAACTAATTAAATAAACAAACGGACCCCTTGATTCACAAAAAATCGTAGCGCCCTTATTTTCGATCCAATCATTATAAACGACACGGATTCGGAATCGTGAGGCTTTTTTACATAAGATACATGTATAATATGTATAGGGTGCGACGTTAATTTTTCGATTATTAAAAATTGCCATTTTTAGCGCTGATTTTGGGCCGATTTTGAACTTTAAAAAAATTCTAGCGCCGTTATTTGTGGACGGATCTTTAAAACTATTCAGATTCGGATTTGGCAGCCTTTTTGGCTTCGGATAGGTCTAAGAAAACATAGGCGTGCTATTCCAGAGCTTTGGGAAAACGTTTTGAAAATTCAAAATCGATGGGTTTTAACCCATGTTATTTTGACAAAAAATGAAAAAAATAGAATTGCTTTATTTTGTCAGGGGATGTTCCTACGTACCCCTACTAACTATAACCGGTGTCATTTCTCGGCGCTCTCGCTTTAAAATAAAAATTTGCGATAGAACTAATTAAATAAACAAACGGACCCCTTGATTCACAAAAAATCGTAGCGCCCTTATTTTCGATCCAATCATTATAAACGACACGGATTCGGAATCGTGAGGCTTTTTACATAAGATACATGTATAATATGTATAGGGTGCGACGTTAATTTTTCGATTATTAAAATTGCTATTTTAGCGCTGATTTTGGGCCGATTTTGAACTTTAAAAAATTCTAGCGCCGTTATTTGTGGACGGATCTTTAAAACTATTCAGATTCGGATTTGGCAGCCTTTTGGCTTCGGATAGGTCTAAGAAAACATAGGCGTGCTATTCCAGAGCTTTGGGAAAACGTTTTGAAAATTCAAAATCGATGGGTTTTAACCCATGTTATTTTGACAAAAATGAAAAAATAGAATTGCTTTATTTTGTCAGGGATGTTCCTACGTACCCCTACTAACTATAACCGGTGTCATTTCTCGGCGCTCTCGCTTTAAAATAAAAATTTGCGATAGAACTAATTAAATAAACAAACGGACCCCTTGATTCACAAAAAATCGTAGCGCCCTTATTTTCGATCCAATCATTATAAACGACACGGATTCGGAATCGTGAGGCTTTTTACATAAGATACATGTATAATATGTATAGGGTGCGACGTTAATTTTTTGATTATTAAAATTGCCATTTTAGCGCTGATTTTGGGCCGATTTTGAACTTTAAAAAATTCTAGCGCCGTTATTTGTGGACGGATCTTTAAAACTATTCAGATTCGGATTTGGCAGCCTTTTTGGCTTCGGATAGGTCTAAGAAAACATAGGCGTGCTATTCCAGAGCTTTGGGAAAACGTTTTGAAAATTC
This sequence comes from Sinopyrophorus schimmeli, assembly GCA_036325965.1. Lineage (NCBI taxonomy): Eukaryota > Metazoa > Arthropoda > Insecta > Coleoptera > Elateridae > Sinopyrophorus > Sinopyrophorus schimmeli. The sequence goes on from JARFIZ010000407.1 coordinate 637,402, forward strand.
AAAATCGATGGGTTTTAACCCATGTTATTTTGACAAAAAATGAAAAAAATAGAATTGCTTTATTTTGTCAGGGGATGTTCCTACGTACCCCTACTAACTATAACCGGTGTCATTTCTCGGCGCTCTCGCTTTAAAATAAAAATTTGCGATAGAACTAATTAAATAAACAAACGGACCCCTTGATTCACAAAAAATCGTAGCGCCCTTATTTTCGATCCAATCATTATAAACGACACGGATTCGGAATCGTGAGGCTTTTTACATAAGATACATGTATAATATGTATAGGGTGCGACGTTAATTTTCGATTATTAAAATTGCCATTTTAGCGCTGATTTTGGGCCGATTTTGAACTTTAAAAAATTCTAGCGCCGTTATTTGTGGACGGATCTTTAAAACTATTCAGATTCGGATTTGGCAGCCTTTTGGCTTCGGATAGGTCTAAGAAAACATAGGCGTGCTATTCCAGAGCTTTGGGAAAACGTTTTGAAAATTCAAAATCGATGGGTTTTAACCCATGTTATTTTGACAAAAATGAAAAAATAGAATTGCTTTATTTTGTCAGGGATGTTCCTACGTACCCCTACTAACTATAACCGGTGTCATTTCTCGGCGCTCTCGCTTTAAAATAAAAATTTGCGATAGAACTAATTAAATAAACAAACGGACCCCTTGATTCACAAAAAATCGTAGCGCCCTTATTTTCGATCCAATCATTATAAACGACACGGATTCGGAATCGTGAGGCTTTTTACATAAGATACATGTATAATATGTATAGGGTGCGACGTTAATTTTTCGATTATTAAAATTGCCATTTTAGCGCTGATTTTGGGCCGATTTTGAACTTTAAAAATTCTAGCGCCGTTATTTGTGGACGGATCTTTAAAACTATTCAGATTCGGATTTGGCAGCCTTTTGGCTTCGGATAGGTCTAAGAAAACATAGGCGTGCTATTCCAGAGCTTTGGGAAAACGTTTTGAAAATTCAAAATCGATGGGTTTTAACCCATGTTATTTTGACAAAAATGAAAATAGAATTGCTTTATTTTGTCAGGGATGTTCCTACGTACCTACTAACTATAACCGGTGTCATTTCTGCGCTCTGCTTTAAAATAAAATTTGCGATAGAACTAATTAAATAAACAAACGGACCCTTGATTCACAAAAAATCGTAGCGCCCTTATTTTCGATCCAATCATTATAAACGACACGGATTCGGAATCGTGAGGCTTTTACATAAGATACATGTATAATATGTATAGGGTGCGACGTTAATTTCGATTATTAAATTGCATTTTAGCGCTGATTTTGGGCCGATTTTGAACTTTAAAAAATTCTAGCGCCGTTATTTGTGGACGGATCTTTAAAACTATTCAGATTCGGATTTGGCAGCCTTTTGGCTTCGGATAGGTCTAAGAAAACATAGGCGTGCTATTCCAGAGCTTTGGGAAAACGTTTTGAAAATTCAAAATCGATGGGTTTTAACCCATGTTATTTTGACAAAAATGAAAATATAGAATTGCTTTATTTTGTCAGGGATGTTCCTACGTACCTACTAACTATAACCGGTGTCATTTCTCGGCGTCTCGCTTTAAAATAAAAATTTGCGATAGAACTAATTAAATAAACAAACGGACCCCTTGATTCACAAAAAATCGTAGCGCCCTTATTTTCGATCCAATCATTATAAACGACACGGATTCGGAATCGTGAGGCTTTTTACATAAGATACATGTATAATATGTATAGGGTGCGACGTTAATTTTCGATTATTAAAATTGCATTTTAGCGCTGATTTTGGGCCGATTTTGAACTTTAAAAAGTTCTAGCGCCGTTATTTGTGGACGGATCTTTAAAAACTATTCAGATTCGGATTTGGCAGCCTTTTGGCTTCGGATAGGTCTAAGAAAACATAGGCGTGCTATTCCAGAGCTTTGGGAAAACGTTTTGAAAATTCAAAATCGATGGGTTTTAACCCATGTTATTTTGACAAAAATGAAAAAATAGAATTGCTTTATTTTGTCAGGGATGTTCCTACGTACCCCTACTAACTATAACCGTGTCATTTCTCGGCGCTCTCGCTTAAAATAAATTTGCGATAGAACTAATTAAATAAACAAACGGACCCTTGATTCACAAAAAATCGTAGCGCCTTTATTTTCGATTCAATCATTACAAACGACACGGATTCGAATCGTGAGGCTTTTTACATAAGATACATGTAAAATAAGTACAGGGCGCGACGTCAATTTTTCGAAAATTAAAAAATGCAATTTTTCAGCTCTTTCGCACTTTTTGACTTTAAAAATTGTAGCGCCGTTATTTACGGATCAATATTTAAAAAATATTCATATTCGGATTTGGCAGCCTTTTGCTTCGGATAGGTCTAAGAAAACATAGGCGTGCTATTCCAGAGCTTTGGGAAAACGTTTTGAAAATTCAAAATCGATGGGTTTTAACCCATGTTATTTTGACAAAAAATGAAAAAAATAGAATTGCTTTATTTTGTCAGGGGATGTTCCTACGTACCCCTACTAACTATAACCGGTGTCATTTCTCGGCGCTCTCGCTTTAAAATAAAAATTTGCGATAGAACTAATTAAATAAACAAACGGACCCCTTGATTCACAAAAAAAATCGTAGCGCCTTTATTTTCGATTCAATCATTACAAACGACACGGATTCGGAATCGTGAGGCTTTTTTACATAAGATACATGTAAAATAAGTACAGGGCGCGACGTCAATTTTTCGAAAATTAAAAATCGCAATTTTTTCAGCTCTTTCGCACTTTTTTTGACTTTAAAAAAATTGTAGCGCCGTTATTTACGGATCAATATTTAAAAACTATACATATTCGGATTTGGCAGCCTTTTTGGCTTCGGATAGGCCTAAGAAACCATAGGCGTGCTATTTCAAATCTTTGAGAAAAACGTCGGATTCGCGTGGGTGGGAAGGATTTTCGCCACACATCGAGATTTAATATAGTGAGCCGTTTGATAATATCTGATGTCCGGTAGTGGCCGTATGTCACGTGATATCTTTGGCTTAGAACTTTCTAAAGAAATAATGAATGATCCTGCCATTGTTGCGCACAAGGGCTTGATTTAGAGCCTGCCGCACGAGATGTTTATATTTGCATTGTTGAATATTGTGACGTGGCGTTATGCAAGCCTTTTGATATATCTCCTTTCGTGCGTCCGTTTTTTTATTGGCATATGACCCCTCTCCAAATCTCATAAATCAAATACCTAAATTGAGTTTATTCAAAAAAAAAAAACAATTTGGAAATTTTGAATAGCACAAAATGTGACGTTAAAAAAATTGTGGCGCCGTTATTTGTAGACGGATCTTTAAAAACTATACAGATTCGGATTCGCCAGACTTTTTGGCTTCGGATAGGCACAAAAACCATAGGCGTGCTGTTTGAAATTTTCGAGAAAAACGGCTTCGAAGACTCCGACTTGTAATTAATTTTTTCAAAATTTCCACTTTGAAGGAATCAAATAAATAAACAGAGCTATACAATTTATTTCTGAAGAGTTCTGTAGGACATTTTAACTCATACGAAATTTAAAGTTTTTTTCAACATTTGAATTAATGACAAATGGTACTCCTTTAATTTGATCATTTTAATTAATCGGCGGCGGAGGAGCAAATGGGGACTTAAAGTACAAATAGTTACCATTTTTAAATTGGACGTTTCGTGTGCCCCTTTTCTTGTTAGGAAAATTTCGAGCTTCAGAAGTGAGCGCTTTTACCAATCTCATTTGGCGCAGTCGAATGATTTTCCTAATTAGTCGGGAGGACGTTAGAGGATTCGTGTCTCAGTCGATTCTCCTTTTATTAATGGCAAGAGTTGTCTATTTAATCGGACGGGGATTTTAATTAGTTGCATTAGTTCCGAGACATAAACGTCTGCGTTAAGAACCCACAATTTTTTTCTCTCCTTCGTCCTCCTCGAAAGGTTCGAACCCATCTCGACGTATATGGGTGAGGTCGTAATCGGCACTCGAAGCATGAAACACCTCGTAATTAATTCTAATTCTATTATTGGACTCGTGGCGCGAAAACAGCGGTGTCATTTCATTTGTATCTCTGCGGGGAGATGTTAATTAGAGCGCCTTTTATAAGAAGTCTTCGGGCATTGCATAACGTCGGACTCGGGCCCCCGCACAACAAAGGTCGCCTCTTTTTTTTTTTCGTTCGTTTTCGGTCGAGGAGCACAATGGAGCAAATTAAATCCATAAAATTTCTACGGAGATAAAACTTTTGTACTTTACGGTTAGATATCTACGGATTACCGTTAAATCCAGTTTGATCCGAGACAACCGAATTTGAATAACGGATTTAATTTTCTATAGAAAAATCCATGGATAAACGCGCCCGCCCCCCGTCTCGTCGAAATTGTACGTGGATTTTTTTTCTCGCGTTATCTGGACACAATTAAAGACGCTTCCCGATTCGGGCTTGGGCTTCGTACGTTCGCAAATTACGCACCGCAATTTGAAGTTATACTTCTTTTGGGTTTTTGTGTAAATTGAAAAACATATAGGGACGGTAATTATTTTTTTCTGGGCTTATAAGGCGAGCTAAAAAAAAATGTACTCTTAATAAAATGCGTCCGAAGGTCTTTTCTAAACAGCCCTTATCGAAAATTTTTAGCGATGTCACTACTTGTTTGGCATATCTAAAAATCAATACTTTGTAGGCTTTGTGAAAAATCAATATGTAAACTCCGCGTCTTTACTGCGCAAACGTGCCTTAACTTATACGAAGTGCTTCGTGAACGGTTTCGTGAAAAATCAATACATGAACGCTGCCCCCTTTACTTAACCCAAATTTTCCATGACTTATACATAGGCAGCTTGAATACAACGCGCTTTGAGTGTAACATATGCGCTTCAAAGAATAATTAGGAAATTTAAATTATATCGGTCGTTAAAACATTTTTTTTAAACGGCTTTAATTCATTACTAAAAAATTGAAAATGCAAATATTTGTTTAATTGTATTATTTATTTGAACTCATAAATCAATTTAAACTAGTGCGTGTACCGTAGATGGCTCGCACGACTTGATTTAAATTAGTTACATTATTTGTTTTTGATGTGTACAAACTTATAAATAATTATAAAACATCGGTACGGCCGTTTTTAGAAAGTTTCTTAATCGTATTTAACGTATACCAAAATGGAAATAAACGGATAACGTTGCAAACTGCACGCATCGTTCCCCCTCTCGCCCCAGTTGTGAATCGCGCGTTGAAGTGTTAAGAACGTTCTAGAAAATTTTGATTTTGACCAATTAGTGTTTGTGTGGAACAGAATAGTTTTTACCAAAGGATTTTGGAACTCTCCGAAGTACACCCTGTATATAAATCTGAATTGTAAGCTTATTTTTAAATATTCTATGTTTTGTCGTTTTTGTTAAGTCACAAATAATACTTTAAAAATCTTTACGCCACCTTTCTCAAAAATCTCGGTTTTTTTGGTCGTAATGGCTTTCCAAAATGTTAGTTGCGAGACCCAAAATTAATTTTCCTTTGTTCAACGTAGCGCTTTCGGCCATTCGCAAGGTAACGTTATCGCGCCTTCCAGAATCGTGCATTTGAGTTTTTAAATAGGCACACGTGTTTATCGGTTTGTAATAATAATCTCTTATAAATAATTACAAAGCCTCGTAACGATCGTTTTTGGCAATTTTTGAAAATCTTACTATTTTCTGCTTTAATTCGAAACACCCTTTATAATGGAATTTGCGTTTGCACGTAATTAATTTGGAATTGACGCTTATTTTGTAAAATTAAAGCAAATTATAGGGGTTTTGTTTAGAGATCGTAAAAAAATTTATATACAAGGTGTTTCGCATTTTGGTGCACCACTGTGAAATTTATTGCAGTCGTTGTTCAAACGTTTTTTTCGTGATTTTAAAAGTTAAATTTACTTGACGATATACTGTACACAGAAAAGTATTAAACTCGACTTTTTTTGATAACTCGAATTATTTTTATTTTCTCTTCGATTTCGACTTATCGAGGTTCGACTGTAATTATAAATTAACATTAAAGTTACTATACAAATAGCATTTATTGTGTATAAAATTGAGATTTTTACTGCAAACAATTTTTTTTTCATATCCCTGTCATTTTTCATTAAATTGTTGTTATAAATTGTTGTAATCGAGATCGCCGAATTTTTATTCTTTAACTTTTTTATTTCACCATTTAGCAATGCAATCAAAAAGGTTTTACTAAAATTCATTCAAAGGTCCTGGATTCCGAGCTTTTGCCATTTTTACGTCTTACGGCACTTCACTAATAGGAACGATAATAATTTTTTTCCGGGCTTATAAGGCGGGCTACAAAAAAAACGTAATCGATATAAAATGGTCCCGAAGGTCCCCTCTAAACAGCCCTTGTGTTAGATTTAAATAATTTTGAAAAATAATTTTCGGCTTTTTGTTCAATTTCAAAAACATATAGGAACGGTCATTAATTTTTTCCGGGCTTATAAGGCGATCTAAAAAAAAATGTACTCTGAATAAAACGTGTCCGAAGGTCCCTCTAAACAGCCCTTGTGTTAGATTTAAATGATTTCGAAAAATAATTTTAATATAAATATTCACTTAAATTACTAAAGGGAATAAATTCTACGGACGCAAAAACGGCTTAGAATGCCTCCTCATTGCCTACGCTACCGTGATAAAGAGAAGTTAATTTATTTGTACAAAAGTGCCGGTCGTAATTGAAGCGGCGGCGGCGCGTTCGCATATCGCGATATGCAAATGACCGGCCGCCCGGTACGACACGCGTTCCGCTCATTTGCAAATAGGCGCCGAGCGACTAATTGCCCACCGATAATTATTTCGACCACTCTTCTAATTGCTCCCGTTTACGTTCATTTCGCGCGCGCAAAAAAAAACAACGCGGAACCCGCTCCAAAAAAAGCAAACGTCCCTAGTCGGCGGAGGAAAGCGGCGCGCCGAGAGGCACCTGCGCCCGGGCTCGAACCCATCGTGCGATGGCCCGCTGAGCCAGACACATCCATTGCGCTTCGTCCCATACGCGAAATTCTTTTTGCCAAACCGAAAAAGTCTTCGTCGTCCGATTTCGCCGGCTCTTGTTCGGAATTAATCAAAACGGCGTTGTTTTACCTGCGGCCGTCAGCGAGGGCGACGCGGAACATCGCTAACGGAGGGCCTGTCGCAACAGTCCCGGCTAACAGAATAAATCATGTTCGTGCTGGGGCCCCGGCGACACGGACCACGGCGCGGACCATCAATAAACGTGCGAAACGAACGCTTGTAAAGCAGATGTACTTTCCGTGTTCTCTTCGTTGTCCGTCGAGGCTCTCGATTTCGACTACATTATTCAAATGCGCTCTCTTTCGCAAATTAAAATAAAATCTAAAAAGGAGAAGAGCGGACACTGCGATGCGGTTCGAGCCTCGTTTCTGGACGAGCCTTAACGGCAGTTACTAATCAATCTGTCAAGAAATGTGCCGTGCGGTACTTGCAGTGGGCGTTGCGGCCTTTCGCGAAATAAAGACATCAACATATTAAATTTAACGCCATTTATAAAAATACAACCCCCCATCTCCTCGCGCTCGAGCCGATCGTCCCATTTCGCCGCGTCGCTTTCGAAAAATCGGCGTCGAAAAAAATTCAAAATTTACGAGCGCGCACAAAAGGCCAACGCGCATCGTTTTTGTCTTTTGCCGATTTTCGATAGCGGGTTTCGTTTACGAGATATTTGGGCTCGAAGCCGACCGCCCTCGAGCGCCGCGCTCCGAGCGCTTCGGCCCCGATTTTTTCGAAAACTAATAGGGCGTCGCCCACGTTGTTATACGGAATTTTGTAGGCGAAAGGTGGGCCTTTTCGAAAATGCCGAGCGTCCGTACCGACGTCGGCTTAGTTTTTGCGTCGTAGGGCCCTAAATGGGGCTATAGGTTCGAAAGGTGGCTCTCGTTTTGCGAAAAGGGGTCGTTTGCGTGCGGCTTCGTAAAAAAATCGTCGTAAAACGTTTCTTTTTGAAATTTTTTTTTCTATCGAATGGTCAAAGCGGCACTTTAATCAGTTTTTTGGTTTTATTGTTATAAACAATTTCTTGTCGAAAATTGATTCTTTTAATAGTCGGCTGCGGATTTTTTAGTGCAAGAAAATTTATTTACTTAGAAATTTAAATTAGGCGTTGCCACAAAATGTTCAAAATTATTTAGCAACAAATTGCGAGGACACGTACTTGCTAAAATTTGAAAAAAAAATGTTTTAATTAGATTTTGAATTTTTATTTTATAAACAATTTCTCGGTGCCTTTTTTTTTTACTCGACCACAAAAAAAATTATTCCCGCAAACAAATGGTTATTTTTGATTGCGTTTGCCCCCAAATTAAAATACAGTAAAACCTCGATTATCCGGGCCTCAGTTATACGGATTGTCATTGCGAAAATTAAACCTCGATATTTCTTACTAAATATTTTAGTATTTTATTTTGTATTTCGCGCTAAACAGTGTTTTTTGCTTTGTTGATTTTAAGATAATGTGCGACTGTTTTATTTAGTGATTAATATTTGTTGCGTTTTTTGTAAACATATACCTAAACAATTTGACTAAGTTTTTTCCTGTTAAAACGGAACGCTTTGTAATCGTGCTTAAAGTGGAGTGTGCACATTCGAGCTCAAAGTGGCACATTCCGATCTCGGAAAATGAAGCGCGCCGCTCCGCGTCGCGCTTCATTTGCCTCCCTCGCTCGGAAATGTGCCACTTTTCGCTCGAATGCACACATCTTCGTATTTATTGGATTTGCCTAGTTTATTATTTCGTGCCAATTATTTATTCATGTTTATATTGAACTGGAATAATAATCAAAAAATTGTAACTACCCTTATAATAGAAGGGTAGACTTTAAACGAAGTCGATTTGTAAGATTTTTATTTAATTTAACATTAAAGAACACAATTGTTCTAAATCGCAAATTCGGGTAAACTAATTCGTGCAAATTATTTATTCATGTTTATAATGAACTGGAAAAATAATTAAAAAATTCTAACTACCCCTATAATAGAAGGGTAGCCTTTAAACCAAGTCTATATGTAAGATTTATATTTCATTTAGCATTGAAAAATTGAATTTTTTTAAATCGCAAATTCGGATAAACTATTTCGTGCAAATTATTTATTCATGCTTATAATGAACTGGAAAAATAATAAAAAAATCCTAACTACCCCTATAATGGAAGGGTAGGCCTTAAACGAAATCGATATGTAAGATTTTTATTTTATTTAGCATTGTAAAACACAATTTTTTTAAATCGCAAATTCGGGTAATCTATTTCGTGCAAATTATTTATTCATGTTTATAATGAACTGGAAAAATAATTAAAAAATTCTAACTACCCCTATAATGGAAGGGTAGGCCTTAAACGAAATCGATATGTTAGATTTTTATTTTATTTAGCATTGTAAAACAGAATTTTCCTAAATCGCAAATTCGGGTAAACTATTTCGTGCAAATTAGTTATTCATGTTTATAATGAACTGGAAAAATAGTTAAAAAATTCTAACTACCCTTATAATAGAAGGGTAGGCTTTAAACGAAGTCGATCTGTAAGACTTTTATTTAATTTAGTATTAAAAAAACACAATTTTTCTAATTCGCAAATTCGGGTAAACTATTTCGTGCAAATTATTTATTCATGTATGAGTTGAAACAATAATTAGTCCGGATAACCGAGTTTCTACTGTAAATTACTTTCGGCTAACTGGCCTCAAAATTTCGAGAAAAAATATAACGTTTTACGGGTTAATTGCGCGAGTTTCGTCGATTCGAGAAAATTATTAATTCTTACGGTCGCCATAAGACGTTAAAGTAATGAACGGCAATAAAGTTTGAGTACTCCTTTTATAAACAATTACGATAATTATAAGTACGAACATTAATCGTGCGGAAACCAGTTTAAGTTGCACAAAACTTCGGTTAAGGAAGGAACGAATGCGGCGCGCGGTTATCAATAAATATAATTGAGCCTTATAAAATTTTTAGATAAGAAAAGAGAGAGGAATAATTACGGCCGTCATAAAGTGGACGTTAATTCCACATCTCTATACATGTGTACGCGTACAGAAGTTGTAGGTATTAAAAGTACAAATTATACGTATTTATACCTTCGAGGTAAAACATAATAACCCTGCATTTTCAATCGGTTCGGCTACAAGCCATGTAGAACAAAACGTTTTCCTTCTGTAAATAACGCATATAATAAATTGCAAATGCATAATTTTAGTTGTCAATGATATCCCATAGCGCATTAATTAAATTTCCTCGTTAGCCATCTTTTATTTTCTTCTGCGAGTTGGCAATTTCGTTGGCTCTCGTGTAATTATTGTGTTTCTGCTAAATTTATTACGATATCGTAGACACCTGTTTATTACAACGGATCGCAATTAATATTTGAATTAAGCACCGACGTCAACTGCTCGTTTCGTTTTGAAGAGCTTAAATTAATTTAATCGCTGAAAGCTCGCAGTCGAAGAATGGACGAAAAAAAATTCTCTAGTGTTTTGGCGAGGACCTGAAACGTGTGATTTTTATTTTTGGAATTTGGGATTGTGGTTTTTAAAGGGTCCCCAATGGACCTGGGGACTTTATTTTGATTGTTAAAGACTTACTTGCTGGGGTGAAAATTGATAAATAGATGGGAACGGTAATAATTTTTTTATGGGCTTATAAGGCGAGCTACAGAAAAAACGTAAGCGATATAAAATGGTTCAGAAGGTTCCTCTAACCAGCCCTTGTGTTAGATTTAAATAATTTTGAAAAACATTTTTTGGCTTTTTTGTTAATTGAAAAACAGATAGGAACGGTAATTAATTTTTTCCGGGCTTATGAGGCGAGCTACAGAAAAAACGTAATCAATATAAAATGGTCCTGAAGGTCCCCTTTAAACAGTCCTTGTGTTAGATTTAAATAATTTCGAAAAATAATTTTTGGCTTTTTTGTTAATTGAAAAACAGATAGGAACGGTAATTAATTTTTTCCGGGCTTATGAGGCGAGCTACAGAAAAAACGTAATCAATATAAAATGGTCCTGAAGGTCCCCTTTAAACAGTCCTTGTGTTAGATTTAAATAATTTTGAAAAATAATTTTTTGGGTTTTTTTGTAATTTCAAAAACGGATAGGAACGGCAATTAATTTTTTACGGGCTTATAAGGCGAGCTACAAAAAAAAACATAATCGATATAAAATGGTCCTGAAAGTCCCCTCTAAACAGCCCTTGTGCTAGATTTAAATAATTTTGAAAAACATTTTTTGGCTTTTTTGTTAATTGAAAAACAGATAGGAACGGTAATTAATTTTTTCCGGGCTTATGAGGCGAGCTACAGAAAAAACGTAATCGGTATAAAATGGTCCTGAAGGTCCCCTTTAAACAGTCCTTGTGTTAGATTTAAATAATTTCGAAAAATAATTTTTGGCTTTTTGTGTAATTTCAAAAACGGATAGGAACGGCAATTAATTTTTTACGGGCTTATAAGGCGAGCTACAAAAAAAACATAATCGATATAAAATGGTCCTGAAAGTCCCCTCTAAACAGCCCTTGTGTTAGATTTAAATAATTTTGAAAAACATTTTTTGGCTTTTTTGTTAATTGAAAAACAGATAGGAACGGTAATTAATTTTTTCCGGCCTTATGAGGCGAGCTACAGAAAAAACGTAATCAATATAAAATGGTCCTGAAGGTCCCCCTTTTAAAAAGTCCTTGTGTTAGATTTAAATAATTTCGAAAAATAATTTTTGGCTTTTGTGTAATTTCAAAAACGGATAGGAACGGCAATTAATTTTTTACGGGCTTATAAGGCGAGCTACAAAAAAAACATAATCGATATAAAATGGTCCTGAAAGTCCCCTCTAAACAGCCCTTGTGTTAGATTTAAATAATTTTGAAAAACATTTTTTGGCTTTTTTGTTAATTGAAAAACAGATAGGAACGGCAATTAATTTTTTCCGGGCTTATGAGGCGAGCTACAGAAAAAACGTAATCAATATAAAATGGTCCTGAAGGTCCCCTTTAAACAGTCCTTGTGTTAGATTTAAATAATTTCGAAAAATAATTTTTGGCTTTTTGTGTAATTTCAAAAACGGATAGGAACGGCAATTAATTTTTTACGGGCTTATAAGGCGAGCTACAAAAAAAACATAATCGATATAAAATGGTCCTGAAAGTCCCCTCTAAACAGCCCTTGTGTTAGATTTAAATAATTTTGAAAAACATTTTTTGGCTTTTTTGTTAATTGAAAAACAGATAGGAACGGTAATTAATTTTTTCCGGGCTTATGAGGCGAGCTACAGAAAAAACGTAATCAATATAAAATGGTCCTGAAGGTCCCCTTTAAACAGTCCTTGTGTTAGATTTAAATAATTTCGAAAAATAATTTTTGGCTTTTTGTGTAATTTCAAAAACGGATAGGAACGGCAATTAATTTTTTACGGGCTTATAAGGCGAGCTACAAAAAAAACATAATCGATATAAAATGGTCCTGAAAGTCCCCTCTAAACAGCCCTTGTGTTAGATTTAAATAATTTTGAAAAACATTTTTTGGCTTTTTTGTTAATTGAAAAACAGATAGGAACGGTAATTAATTTTTTCCGGGCTTATGAGGCGAGCTACAGAAAAAACGTAATCAATATAAAATGGTCCTGAAGGTCCCCTTTAAACAGTCCTTGTGTTAGATTTAAATAATTTCGAAAAATAATTTTTGGCTTTTTGTGTAATTTCAAAAACGGATAGGAACGGCAATTAATTTTTTACGGGCTTATAAGGCGAGCTACAAAAAAAACATAATCGATATAAAATGGTCCTGAAAGTCCCCTCTAAACAGCCCTTGTGTTAGATTTAAATAATTTTGAAAACATTTTTTGGCTTTTTTGTTAATTGAAAAACAGATAGGAACGGTAATTAATTTTTTCCGGGCTTATGAGGCGAGCTACAGAAAAAACGTAATCAATATAAAATGGTCCTGAAGGTCCCCTTTAAACAGTCCTTGTGTTAGATTTAAATAATTTCGAAAAATAATTTTTGGCTTTTTGTGTAATTTCAAAAACGGATAGGAACGGCAATTAATTTTTTACGGGCTTATAAGGCGAGCTACAAAAAAAACATAATTGATATAAAATGGTCCTGAAAGTCCCCTCTAAACAGCCCTTGTGTTAGATTTAAATAATTTTGAAAAATAGTTTTTGTTTTTTGTAAATTGAATATCATATATGAACGGTAATTAATTTTTTACGGGCTTATAAGGCGAGCTACAAAAAAAACGTAATATATATAAAATGGTCCTGAAAGTCCCCTCTAAACAGCCCTTGTGTTAGATTAAAGAATTTTTGAAAAAAATTTTGGCCTTTTCTGTTAAGTCGAAACAGATGGAAAGATACAATTTTGTCGTAAAAATGACTTAAATTAAGTTCAAACGGAACTAAAATTACTTGTGAGGAGCCCATAAAGGCACAACGATCTGACGTCAATTTAAAAAATCATCCAGCAAAGCCGAGCGTTCGTTTGCCATTCGCAGGACGCTAATCGCATATTATCTAAGAATGCGCGATGCAAAGCGATTTTTAGTGCATGACAAAACGGCATTCTATGCAATTCGTACGGTATTAGTTTTACCGGTAGCACTCGGTCGTCGTTCCATTTCTGCGGGGGGAGGTTCGCGTTCGCAATTACACAAAACCGAGCAGCATCCCATTCGTGGGTCAGATGTCTTCCGATAGATAGATTTATTCCTGAGCATTTCAGCACTTCCATTGTTTGCAAATCGGTCCCGCTTGTTACTCGCCCATTGTTTAGCCGATTTTCTCTTCCTCCTCTCTCCACGACGTCACTCGTTAAAAATTATCAACATTAACGGTTTTTGCTATTATCTATCGCCGGCCCCCTTTGTTCCGGCGAAAAGAGCGAGCTTTTCGAATTCGCTTCTTCGGGCTTTGACGGTGTCGGATTTTTTTTCGCGGGACGACGACGCGGAATGCGATGCCCTTTGTGATAGGGACGGTGCATGTGCAGGAGTAAATCACATTCGACTTCCTTTCCGAACATTCCTGTAATTATAAGCAGCTGAGCTTAGCCGTAAATCACTTCTTCTACAGGGTTGATTGTATCACCTCTCGCTTTTACGCGCAATATAGGGTGATTTTTATGTCGTGTAACGCCGCGGAAAGCGCATAATTTATATTTGTAATTACACCGGTCGACGTACGGTCCTCTACTCGGACACGACCACTTCTCTTCGCCGCTTTGCATACGCGCGCAGAGATCCTCAAAATTTTCTAGGAAAAAAAACTACGGTAAAATTGCTCGTGGGGACCGTCTCCATAAGGAGACCACCTCTAAAAGCGGGCATTATGCTTCGGAACAGATATACAGTAAAACCTCAATTTGTATTAAACAACACAATTTTTCTAAATCGCAAATTCGGGTAAACTATTTAGTACAAATTATTTATTCATGTTTATAATGAACTGGAAAAATAATTAAAAAATTTTAACTCCCCCTATAATAGAAGGGTAGGCCTTAAACGAAGTCGATATGTAAGATTTTTATTTTATTTAGCATTGTAAACACAATTTTTCTAAATCGCGAATTCGGGTAAACTATTTGGTAAATTATTTATTCATGTTTATAATGAACGGAAAAATAATTAAAAATTCTAACTACCCTATAATAGAAGGGTAGGCCTTAAAGAATCGATATGTAAGATTTTTATTTTATTTAGCATTTAAAAAAAATTTTTTAAATGCGAATTCGGGGAAACTATTTGTAAATTATTTATTCATGTTTATAATGAACTGGGAAAAAAAATTAAAAATTTAACTACCCTATAATAGAAGGGTAGGCCCTTTAAAAAATCGAATGAAATTTTTTTTTTATTTAGCATTGTAAAACACAATTTTTTTAAATCCAATTCGGGAAACTATTTGTAAATTATTTATTCATGTTTATAATGAACTGGAAAAATAATTAAAAATTCTAACTACCCTATAATAGAAGGGTAGGCCTTAAACGAAGTCGATATGTAAGATTTTTATTTTATTTAGCATTGTAAAACACAATTTTTCTAAATCGCAAATTCGGTAAACTATTTGTGCAAATTATTTATTCATGTTTATAATGAACTGGAAAAATAATTAAAAATTCTAACTACCCTATAATAGAAGGGTAGGCCTTAAACGAAGTCGATATGTAAGATTTTTATTTTATTTAGCATTGTAAAACACAATTTTTCTAAATCGCAAATTCGGGTAAACTATTTGTACAAATTATTTATTCATGTTTATAATGAACTGGAAAAATAATTAAAAATTCTAACTACCCTATAATAGAAGGGTAGGCCTTAAACGAAGTCGATATGTAAGATTTTTATTTTATTTAGCATTGTAAAACACAATTTTTCTAAATCGCAAATTCGGTAAACTATTTGTACAAATTATTTATTCATGTTTATAATGAACTGGAAAAATAATTAAAAATTCTAACTACCCTATAATAGAAGGGTAGGCCTTAAACGAAGTCGATATGTAAGATTTTTATTTTATTTAGCATTGTAAAACACAATTTTTCTAAATCGCAAATTCGGTAAACTATTTAGTACAAATTATTTATTCATGTTTATAATGAACTGGAAAAATAATTAAAAATTCTAACTACCCTATAATAGAAGGGTAGGCCTTAAACGAAGTCGATATGTAAGATTTTTATTTTATTTAGCATTGTAAAACACAATTTTTCTAAATCGCAAATTCGGGTAAACTATTTCGTGCAAATTATTTATTCATGTTTATAATGAACTGGAAAAATAATTAAAAAATTCTAACTACCCCTATAATAGAAGGGTAGGCCTTAAACGAAGTCGATATGTAAGATTTTTATTTTATTTAGCATTGTACAACACAATTTTTCTAAATCGCGAATTCGGGTAAACTATTTCGTGTAAATTATTTATTCATGTTTATAATGAACTGGAAAAATAATTAAAAAATTCTAACTACCCCTATAATAGAAGGGTAGACCTTAAACGAAGTCGATATGCAAGATTTTTATTTTATTTAGCATTGTAAAACACAATTTTTCTAAATCGCGAATTCTGGTAAACTATTTTGTGCAAATTATTTATTCATGTTTATAATGAACTGGAAAAATAATTAAAAAATTTTAACTACCCCTATAATAGAAGGGTAGGCCTTAAACGAAGTCGATATGTAAGATTTTTATTTTATTTAGCATTGTAAAACACAGTTTT
This sequence comes from Sinopyrophorus schimmeli, assembly GCA_036325965.1. NCBI lineage: Eukaryota > Metazoa > Arthropoda > Insecta > Coleoptera > Elateridae > Sinopyrophorus > Sinopyrophorus schimmeli. The sequence goes on from JARFIZ010000407.1 coordinate 653,695, forward strand.
TCTAATTTGCAAATTCGGGTAAACTATTTAGTACAAATTATTTATTCATGTTTATAATGAACTGGAAAAATAATTAAAAAATTCTAACTACCCCTATAATAGAAGGGTAGGCCTTAAACGAAGTCGATATGTAAGATTTTTATTTTATTTAGCATTGTAAAACACAATTTTTCTAAATCGCAAATTCGGGTAAACTATTTCGTGAAATTATTTATTCATGTTTATAATGAACTGGAAAAATAATTAAAAAATTCTAACTACCCCTATAATAGAAGGGTAGGCCTTAAACGAAGTCGATATGTAAGATTTTTATTTTATTTAGCATTGTACAACACAATTTTTCTAAATCGCAAATTCGGGTAAACTATTTCGTGCAAATTATTTATTCATGTTTATAATGAACTGGAAAAATAATTAAAAAATTCTAACTACCCCTATAATAGAAGGGTAGGCCTTAAACGAAGTCGATATGTAAGATTTTTATTTTATTTAGCATTGTACAACACAATTTTTCTAAATCGCAAATTCGGTAAACTATTTCGTGCAAATTATTTATTCATGTTTATAATGAACTGGAAAAATAATTAAAAAATTCTAACTACCCCTATAATAGAAGGGTAGGCCTTAAACGAAGTCGATATGTAAGATTTTTATTTTATTTAGCATTGTAAAACACAATTTTTCTAATTCGCAAATTCGGGTAAACTATTTCGTGCAAATTATTTATTCATGTTTATAATGAACTGGAAAAATAATTAAAATATTCTAACTACCCTTATAATAGAAGGGTAGGTTTTAAACGAAGTCGATTTGTAAGACTTTTATTTAATTTAGTATTAAAAAAACACAATTTTTCTAAAACGCAAATTCGGGTAAACTATTTCGTGCAAATTATTTATTCATGTTTATAATGAACTGGAAAAACAATTAAAAAATTTTAACTACCCCTATAATAGAAGGGTAGGCCTTAAACGAAGTCGATATTTTAGATTTTTATTTTATTTAGCATTGTAAAACACAATTTTTCTAATTCGCAAATTCGGGTAAACTATTTCGTGCAAATTATTTATTTATGTTTATAATGAACTGGAAAAATAATTAAAAATTCTAACTACCCTATAATAGAAGGGTAGGCCTTAAACGAAGTCGATATGTAAGATTTTATTTTATTTAGCATTGTAAAACACAATTTTTCTAATTCGCAAATTCGGGTAAACTATTTCGTGCAAATTATTTATTTATGTTTATAATGAACTGGAAAAATAATTAAAAAATTCTAACTACCCTTATAATAGAAGGGTAGGTTTTAAACGAAGTCGATTTGTAAGACTTTTATTTAATTTAGTATTAAAAAAACACAATTTTTCTAAAACGCAAATTCGGGTAAAGTATTTTGGGCAAATTATTTATTCATGTTTATAATGAGCTCCAAAAATTATTAAAAAATTCTAACTACCTTTATAATAGCAGGGCAGGCTTTAAGAAAAAGGTTAGTAAATAAGAGTCAAAATTTGGAAAAAGTTAAAGTATTTTTTTTTTATGTACGATGAAGTCTCTCATCTAGTCTAGTTTAAAAGTACTAAGTTAGAAATGTGGTTTTTGGTAAAAATACCCTACTGTAATTTTTAATTAAAAGAAAAGCGAGAAGTGGTACATTTCGTTAAGTTTGATTTTATTATTATTATTTGTAAAAGAGAAGAATAAGATATGGAAATTCAATTATTAAAGAGCATGTGCACTTTTCAAGCGAAAACTTTTTTCGAATAGGAAATCTGGATTTGAAGGATTTGTTATTAATATAGTCGAATCGAATTAACACGAAGATGTGCGCATTCGAGCGAAAAGTGGCACATTTCCGAGCGAGGGAGGCAAATGAAGCGCGACGCGGAGCGGCGCGCTTCATTCCGAGATCGGAATGTGCCACTGAGCTCGAATGCACACTCGGTTTTACGCCACGACTAACAAATTAATTTACTTTTAAAAATTCAAGTAATTTATAACCGTAGTCGCTCTCAAAATTTCCCTTGGGCTGCTTATTTCATTATTTTTATTTCATTGCAAAATTGCCGTGAAATTAATTTGTATTTAAATAAGGAGACAAGAATGCAATTCTCCTTAGGATTTCTTAATATTCCGTATCGTAATTGACAATTTTTGGTAACGGGACCTTTAATAAATTAATTAAATTATATCTCTTCTGAAGTGGACCCCCTAATTTTAAAGGTGGTCTTCTATACGATTCCGATAAATAATAACTGCATTTAATCGCGCCGGTCGCGTTAGAGCGGTTTTACTGTATCCGAACGGGAAATCGAGGTTCGTTCGTCTCCCACGAAAAATCGAAAATTGTTTCGCAATTTACATAGGCAAGTTTTTCGTTGTGTAACTCCCCAACAAATTCGCATAAATAGAAAATAGATAATGCCACTATTTGCTACAATTTTGCATACAATACTCGGCTCCTTTTATTTATTCATAAATTCAACATAAATACCGGCGAGATTCACGCGATCCTCGAAGAACGAAAAAAAAAGGCGCTCGCTCGCATTTTTCGCAATTATAATTCCGAATAGGGTTTCGTTACGGTTCGATTTATTTTTTTTTATGTTTCTTTATACGGCATTTCGCCAGTTCAACTTAAAGCCGGCAATGTTTCGCTATACGGCCCGAAAAAAAAATTTGGCACTATTGGCCACGTTCGACTTTAAATAATTTGATTCGTTGTACGGCTTTTCGCTTTACGGTCAAATTTTCTGGGCCGTAAAGGACAGTAGGGGTGCACTACTTTTACGTAAGAATAATTTTCAAAATACAGTCGAATTTTTGATTACTCGAATTATTTTTAGCCTCCCTTCAACTTCTACTTATCGAAGTTCGACTGTACCTATTGGTCCTTATTTAAAAATCATTAGTTTTTTACTTTAAAAATTCATAGCTCTGTTGTTTGAAAAATACCATAGAAAAATCGAAATCTCGAGACCTTTTTACTTGAGAGGGTGAATGGGGTCCTTTTTAAATTTTTTGGGACAATTGTCTTTAAAGAAACTCCAAATGTTAACGTTTTAATTAAAATACATTAATTTTCTACTAAATTTTTTAATTTAAAATCGTAAGCACTGTTGCTTGCTAATTCGTTTTTTTTAAATGCGTTACAATAGTTAGGGGTGGTTTTGGGTGGTGGTCTATTACATTTTGTGCCTTTGATTTTTAAAAATCGCATAAGGTTAAACGTTTCACGTTTACTCATATGCTTATATAAAACTTAGTCACAAAGGTAGATAGCAAACACCCGGTATTCCTTATCGCAGAATGTTCTAGAACGATAATCGGGCACCTCAGTATGTGCGAGGCGGCACACTATAACGTAACGTTAATTCGACGAATACTATCACCAAATAACGTGCCGCTCGCATTTATTGTTGTTAGGATTATATTTCGGGCGTTTTACGTTAGTGTTTATCGTGCCATTATACAGTGAACACATATTGTTTTCGTTAAACGGTTTTAATATAAAAACGGGGTGTAAATTAATTAATAAAAGACAATTAAAGTGTGTGAAAAAGTGCCGCAGCGGTGAGTCCGTTTTTTGATTGATTTTACCCTTCGCAACTCGTGCAGCAAACGAGCCCAAAGTACCCCGATCGATCCATTCGTTTTTTCAAAAATTAAAAGGTACAGGTGGTGCGATTGCTGGACGAGGGATGTGCAAGGGTACCGAAGGGGTCGAAGGGTCTTTTTTTTAATAATCTTGTTAAAGATCTTAAAATTCACAATCAAAAAAATTATTTTTTATTTTCTTACAATGTTTTCTAAATTTTTTGGTTCTTTTGTGCTCGTCCTATGATCATAGGAAAAATAAATGGAATTACAGATATTTTTTTTAATTCAAATCAAAACATAGTTGAAATGTGACTTGGGCCCCTTCGACCTTTATTTTTCAAAAATTGCCGATGTACTTTCTGTGTTTATTTTATCATTATGTCAAAATGTGCGAGGAATATGAATTTGATCTTTTGCGAAGGCGCTCCAAAAATAAATCAGGTGCGGCGACAAGGGAGGGGCGGACTACTACGGCTACAGCTGCGCCGGGTCCCGGACGATGAGGGGCCCCCCACATAATACCAAACTAGGACCCACATGCGAATTAAAAACGTTTCTGTCGCCGGGCCCGTCTTCGATCCCGACTTTCGCGTCAGCAATTATCGCTTTTTCGTTTTTCGCGCAGTTAACGGGCCGAATGGCAACGATGATAGCTTAATGTCCCCCGGGTGCATAAAGCTGACCGATTAGACGGCCCCCCTCGTCGTGGGCGATTGTAATCCGTACACTATGCGCCTCATAATTTCATTACTCGCTCATTCTTCCTCGGTAAAGATGTTATTAACCCGAAGCTTACTGTCCGTACACAATACATAACGACCGATTCTTCTTCGGCCATTAATAACTGCGAGTTTTTGTCCCCGGTGCGGACGCGGAAAAAAAATTCAAAAAGCCAAAGACACAGCGGAATTAATTTGATCGCAAAGGAAGTGCGCGTCTTTAAGAATTTGCTTCGATTTGTTCATTTTTCTTTTTTTTATGGTTTTAAGTTCAATGTATGAATTGTATTATAGAAAAGTCTGAGGATTTTGGTTTTTAACGATTTTTGAGTTGTCTTTTACAAATAATCGAATTTTTTAAATTAAACGGTAAGATTTTTTTTAGAAAACTTTTAGGGGGGGGGGTGCGCTTTTGCTTTTTTAAATGTCTTATGTAGAAAAGTCCGAGGATGACAAATCTTTTACGGAAAGGAATGGATTATATATTAAGATCCAAACGTGAATTAATTTATTGGCCTAAATTATTGTGAATCGTGCTTAAAACGGAGTGTGCACATTCGAGCTCAAAGTGGCACATTCCGATCTCGGGAAAATGAAGCGCGCCGCTCCGCGTCGCGCTTCATTTGCCTCCCTCGCTCGGAAATGTGCCACTTTTCGCTCGAATGCGCACATCCTCGTATTTATTGAACGTATTTAAATTAATTTTAGCACGTGGTTATATTTAATTTAGTCGCGCCAAAGAAGTATAACTTCTAACGCGTCGGTTTTTATTTCAAATTGGAACTTTCTATCGTTTAAGGAACTTTGATTTTTTTTTGGGGTTTTCCAATCAAGATATGTCTTTCCTGATTTTTTTCCTAAGAGATTTAAGATCAAAAAAGGACCATAAAATAGTTTAATCAAATTGTATAAAGGCTCAGCTATAATTTTGATTTTGTAAAATTTGAACGTCCTGTTTCATAAGAAAATCATTCTAAATAATTATATCCAATTAGTTTTAAAGGGTTTCCAATTAAAATAAGGACTACCTGATTTTTTTCTTAAGAGATTAAAGACCCAAATACACATTTTAAAAGTTTAATTAAAATCCACAAAGACTCAGATGCAATTTTGATTTTTTAAATTTAGAATTTTGTGTTCTATGGAAGATATTTTTTAAATAATTTTGTCGATTTTTTTTAAAAGCTTTACAATCAAAATAAAGACCCCCTGATTTTTTTCTTACGAAATTAAAGACCCAAAAACACAAGTTAAATGTTTAATTGAAATTCGCAAAAGTTTAAATACAATTTTGATTTTTTGAATTTAGAATTTTGTGTTCTATGGAAGATATTTTTTAAATAATTATGTCGATTTTTTTTGAAAGCTTTACAATCAAAATAAGGAACCCCTGATTTTTTCTTATGAAATTAAAGACCCAAAAACACATTTAACACATTTAATTGAAATTCGCAAAAGTTTAGATACAATTTTGATTTTTTGAATTTAGAATTTTGTGTTCTATGGAAGATATTTTTTAAAATAATTTTGTCGATTTTATTTAAAAGCTTTACAATCAAAATAAGGACTCCCCGATTTTTTTTCTATGAGATTAAGGATCCAAAGATACACAGTAAAAGTTTAATTAAAATTCGCAAAGGTTCAGCTACAATTTTTATTTTTTAAAGTTTGAATTTTGTGCTTTATGGAAGATTTTATAACTTAAAGAAAAAGCTAAGTGTTTGTATTTTTATTAATTATTGGTTCTGTTTCCGGTCCGTTTAAAAAATTTTTTTTTTTAGTAATGCATATTGGTCACGTTTTGTAGGAGGACGAATATTTTACATTTCCATTTACAATTTAGAAATTTTTCGTGTCTGGAACGGCAATTCCCGATTCAACAATCCTAGTTATAAATTAATCAATTCTTTTCACTTGTAATTATGCCAAGGACTTTAAACTATCGGAGGTACTTGAGACATCTTTAGAAATAACAGAGATTAGAATTTCTATAAATTCGAAGATACAAAACCATAGGCGTACCCAGTCGAAAGCCGAATTGCGATTTTGCCCCCGTTTCGATTTTAAAACGAAAGAACTCGAACCCGAGGGACTTCGTTCCCTTTTAAAAGCGTTTAGGCCACGGTAAAAAAAAATTTAAAAATGCCTCTTCGGCATAAATTTAAAGGCAAAAGGCGCTGTCGACGTAACGGAATGTAGTTACGAAATGCAGATGTGTGCAATGATATCGTTCGAAAGGAATATGAAATATGAAGTGCAGTAAATTGTAGAGCTGTACCGGGCCCATAAATAAATATATTTATATAGCCATGTATTTGCGGTTGACGTGCCCTGCCTTTGCCCTTAGAGCCTGAAAAGTGTTGTGTGCACATAAAAATGCGGCTTCTTAAATTTTTCTCGTGGCGACCGTTTTTTTCGCCTTTTTTTGTTGTCGAAGAGTAGTTTTGCGCGCGCGGCCTTTTTTTCCCCACGTTTTTTAAAATTTTTTTTTTTAAATAAATACAGTTAAGAGTGTATCTCAACATTAGTTGCTTTTGTATTTATGGCGTCGTGGTAACGATGTCGCAGGGTTTTACACCATGCTCTCGCGTGACTACTTAAAGTCCAGCCTAGAGATATTTTACACTCCCCTATGGTCGCAGACCATTTTAATTAACTGCTGGGTGTAAATTTACTGCGAGACTCTTTCCTCTTTCATAGAACTACACGTCGATTGTATGATAAATATAATGCATTTTTGTGGGCAATTTAAATGATTGCGTGCGATTCGAAAATACTTGACTTTTCTTAATTAAATTGCCCTCGCAATTATGGCATGCGCATCTTTATCGTGCGAGAAGGCCCCCCCGGCTTTGGGCCGCGAGGAAAAAAATCGGAAAGCACCCACGAGTTCGCCGGGAATAAAACAACCGAATAATTTTTGGTAATTAATTTTTTCGTGGGTGCGCCTATAACAATTTTTTTTAAATCGCCGTTACGTCTGCCGACTAAAATTTATTTTTTTTACGATCAGTGAAAGTCTTGTTTTGATTGGACTAACCGTTTTCCGGCAATTAACAATTTGCGACTTTGATCTGTCTTTATCCCAAGGCGTTTGAGTGTATTTTAAAAAAAAGATGAATTTTTTGAAAACGGATAAAGATAATTAAATGCGGTTTTGACCCTTGTTGAAAGAGAATAGATTTTTTAAATAATTCTCAAATTTGATATTGGTTTTTGGGAAAACACGAAGACGGTCGGTTTTTGGTTTCCGATCATCAACTCTTACCTTGGCGCGCTTATATCAAGGATCAAAATAATTAAAAAAAAAAATTGCCGAGACACCTATTAGCTTAAATTTAGTCCTCTTTCGATTAGTGAAAGTCTCGTTTTAATTGGATTAACCGTTTTCCGGCAATTAATAGTTTGTGACTTTGACCTGTATTATATATCGGGTTTCGACCCAACGCATTGAATTGTATTTTAGAAAAAAATTAATTTTTTGAAAACTGCTAAAAATAATTAAATGCGATTTTGATTGGGTCGAAAGGGCATCGATTCTTTATCGAATCCCCAAATTTTGAATTGGTTTTTAGCGAAAGACCAACATGGCGAATATTTTGACTTCTCGCCATCGATCTTTCGCTTGAAGCGCTCACAAAAAATTTAAAAAATTATTCAAAAAAAATATGCCGAGACACCTATCTGCTTAAATTTAGTCTTCTTTCGATTAGTGAACGTTTCGTTTTAATTGGCCCAGCCGTTTTCTTGCAAATAACAATTTGTGACCCCGATCTGTATTTTATCAGTTTTTATTCCCACTCATTTTTTTAAAATTTTAAAAAAATTAATTTTTTGAAAACGGCTCAAGATAATTAAATACGGCATTCATTGAGTCGAAAGGGCTTAGATTCTTTATGGAATCCCAAAATTTGAAATTGATTTTTTGGGAAAGACCAACACGGCAGATGTTTGATTTGTCACCGTCGATCTTTAAGTTGAGGCGCTTACAGAAAATTAAAAAATATTTAAAAAAAATTGCCGATACACCTATTCGCTTAAATTTAATCGTTTTTCGACCGGTCCAAACGGCACTTCAATCGGACCAACCGTTTTCGAACAATCGCCGATTCGTGACATGGACCTGCATTTTTTCAATTTTACAATAACACATTTTATTTCGTTTTCGAAAAAACTTAATTTTTCAAAAACAATTAAAGGTAATTGAACGCGGTTTTCACTAAACCAAAAGAGATTAAATCTTTTATAATATCTCTAAATTTGAAATTTTGAACAAAAGTTACTATGGCACGATCGCTGATTGCAATTAAAAAAAAAAATTAATGCACTTCGCCAAGGTTGAAACGCGACTAAAAACAAGGAGTCCGGATAAAATCAGTGTAGTACGTCTGTAAAAAACACGAAGGAATCAATATTTTTCCGATTCATATCTCGGAATGATTGGCGTCAAGTAAAAATAAATCTGTACGTTGTACGTGTGTGAGCGTTTCAAGTTTTACTCCTAAAGATTGACATATAACTTCGAACCGCTTCTTTTCTTTTTTTCTTCGCCTTTGAAAAGAGCCTTGTGTTCCACTTGTCGTTCGTAACTCGGTATGTGGTAAAAGATAAAGAGATAAACGGTTGGAAAACGGCCGGGGCAAATGAATAAGTAAGAAAACGGCGCGACAGAAAGGGAAGCCCCAAGTTATAAATAACGAGGGCCCTCTTCCTCCGTGACACATAAACACACTTCTTCTGCCATTTTTAATTTGGTCGATTTAATTGTTCCGAAAAGCTATTGTCCGATGCTTCGCGAAAGGGGGGAAAAAGGCTCGTCCACAAATTGCAATAATAATCGCAAGCAGAACGCCCAACAGAAGCCAATTGCATCAATCGCGTTAGAATGACGACAATAATTGCGGGTAAGGTGTCTGCGGCATTAATCAGTGCTACTAAGCGTTTCGTTATTAATTTATAGTGCCGAGCGACCGATTCGTTTCAATTAATCTTCGTTAAATTTAAATTGTCAGACATTTTTTTTAAATCCAATCGTAGATGCCATCTTAACAACACATTGTTGAGTTTATGTGTGACGCTTTAGCTTTCGATCCGGCTTCGATTAAAAATGAATAACGATATCAAATCTATTTAAAAAATTAGCGATTGTCACTTGGTTAAATTTCAATACTATTTTATTTAATGCGATACTTAACGCCTTACGTTCGTAAGGTATCGAGCTCTATGGTAACCTCACGGAGTTTTCTAAGCACGGCGAGTTATTAGGTACATTTTTTCTAACGCGCTAGGGACGCGGTGACGCACGCAAGCACACTCGTTTTGCCCGTATCGAGCTCTATGGGAACCCCACGGAGTTTTCTAAGCTCGGCGCGTACTTAAATTTTTTCTAACGCGCTAGGGACGCGGTCACGCACGCAAGCGCACCCGTTTAGCCCGTATCGAGCTCTACGGGAACCGCGCGATGCTTTTTAAGCACGGCGCGCTTCTAGAATTTTTCTAATGCCGCGGTAGCCGTCTCACGTGCAGTCGTGAATCTCCTAAAGCGACGTGGAGCGTTCGCAAAGGACAATAGTGCACACCACGCACGCTTCCGTGGCCCTCCTAGGACGCTGGCGATGTCGCTACGTCTCGAAACAACACCAGAATGTTGTTCTCTTGTATCTTTCGTATCTGTATCACAAGTGACCTCTAACCGCTCCGGTGTGCGCCGTTTCTCGGGCTAGTGCATAGAGGAGGGAAGGCCCTAGACGACTTTTTATTTATGTTTATCTCGCGAGATTGGTCAACGACCGACTTTTTGTAAAAATCCTATAAAACGGTTGTCCGTTCGCCTTGTCCCTCGGCCCGTTTATGGCTAAGTTGTGGTCGTTTTAAAATTTGTAAACAATCGGAATTCGTTTTGCTATTTCTACGATTGTGGAAATGGACGAGAACAATGAAGGAGTTATTTCGCTGCGAAACGAAATAAAGAAAAGCGCCCTTGCGCCTTGCGTTTTTATCGAAAACGGATATGTAGGTGTTTTGCATGTTACAGCTGCCACACCTGGTTATTTACCTTTTTTTAGAGATCCTTACAGAGTTACATTTAGTTGAGGAACTGCTTTACGATACGATCTTTCGTTTCCTGTTGATTTTGATCGCGGGGTCGATTTTTTCCTTTACGAATATTGAAAATTTTGTATCTCTGCTGTTTCTAGAGGTGTCCCTAAAAATTGGGATTTAGCATAAAATGGGATTAAAACCCTGTGAAAAGGTCTTATTTGAAAATTTGGGAAAATTTGAGGAAAAGATGGGGAGATGTTCGCACATGCGGATTTTCGTGTGGTTTTGGGTATTTCGGGGTCGCTTTAATCGGGGTTGAATTCTTTATTGACAATATTGTTATCTAAAGGCAAAGAGGCCTGTGGTTTTTAAAATAATTTTCAAATTGTATGGCTATGATTTTTTAACAAATATTATTTGCTGTGTTTTTATGTTGCGTTGGGGTGACTATAATTTATATTAATTGGGGATGTTTTAATTTTGTAAATTCCTATGTAAGATGGTCCGTAGATTGTCATTTTGAAAGAATTACATACTTATTTTGACTCATTTTAAAGAAATGTTTTTTTTAGTATTTTTATTTGCCAATTTTTTCTATAGTTTTGGGGCGCCTTTGTTTTATATTAATTGGGGGTGTTTTAATTCTATAAAAATTCGTATCCATATGTAAAAGGGTTCGTAGATTGTCATTTTGACAGAATAATAGTATTATTTTGACTTGTTTTAAAGATATGTTTTTTTTAATATTTTTATTTGCCAATTTTTCTATAGTTTTGGGGTGCCTTTGTTTTATATTAATTGGGGGTGTTTTAATTCTATAAAAATTCGTATCCATATATAAAAAGGTCCATAGATTGTCATTTTGACAGAATAATAGAATTATTTTGACTTGTTTTAAAGATATGTTTTTTTTAATATTTTATTTGCTAATTTTTTCTCTAGTTTTGGGGTGCCTCTATTTTATATTAATTAGGGGTGTTTTGATTTTATTAAAATTTGTATCCATATGTAAAAAGGTCCGTAGATTGTTATTTGGACAGAATAATAGAATTATTTGGGCCTGTTTTAGAGATGTGATTTTTTTTACTGGTTTAATTTACAGAGTCTTGTATATTTTGGGGTGACTTGGTTTCAATTTAATTTGGGGGTTTAATTTAAAAAAAATCGTTTAACCTGAAGTAAAAAGGTCCGTAGATTTTGATTCTTTAAGAATTTTAAAAATATCTCAACTCGTTTTTGAGATACAGGATAAAAAAATATTCAACGATTTATTTTGGGATAAACCGTAGAATAAAACATATCATTTTAATTTGGGGGGGCCTAGACCTTAAAAAAATCTATCCTTAAACAAAAATGTATGCAAATTATGGTTTTAAAATAACTTTCGAATTATCTTAACGCATTTCTACCATACAATTTTATTTTAACTCATAAAAAATAAAATAGGTACAGATTTTTATATGATTTTGTTCAGACTCGAATTAATCAAAACTTTTCGAGAAAATTAACGGTTTTCTAAGGAAAAACTTCCGCTAGAATGCATCTTCAACTATTTTAACGCGAACCCGGAATTTTCCATAAATAACGAATAAGCATGTGTGCTTAGAACAACATAACATACAGAACGTTATCACTTAAAATAACAACCCATGCAAACGCCCAACGAGTTTACAAATCAATCATTGGCGTACCGTTAGTGTTAATTAGAAAACTTGACCTCAACGCTGTCGAACAATAAACTTCTCGGCCCGATCCCGTATCGAAACTCGACAGTCTTCTTTTGGTCGCCTTTCGAGGAAACATTACGAGCCCTTAATTTTTTTTTCGAAGCCTCAACGCATGTAAATTCCCAATTATTTTTCTTCGACACTCGGACATTTTTTTTTTTTGATAAAAAAAAAGAAGAAGCAAATCGCAATCGAAACCCGATTATTTCTGCCGAGGATCGTAAAATCTTAAAACTAAAACCGTGTCACTTCTCATTTTTCACCCATAACTCAGCGTACATGCTGGGGCCCATTAAATCCCGAGCACTTAAAAAAAATTAATTTTATCCGCAATAAAATAGAAAACGATACAAATCGGCGTGTGTGGGTGCGTACGTTGCCCCCCGCCCCCCGCGCATTAAATCGACATTGCGAAATGCAAATTGCGAGAGGCTCTCCCCGTTAAAATGCTAAGAAAATTCCGAAGCGGGATATTATTTGAAATATTCTCGTTTAATGTAATGAATAACTAATAGGATCATGCCGAAGAAATTCCTCCCGAGAAAAATATATTTAAAAACGCTATTCGCCGGATATTTTAAAGGCTTTCCTTTCGCTCGAACGGAAATATGCAGAAAAGCAAAGCTGTGTTTTAAAATTCTAATTGCCGTAATTAAACTCGGAAATATGTGAATTTGTAAGTTAACTAACGTATTTCGTATATAAATTGTATTTAATTAACTTCAAGGTTTGCTTTTTTGTGGCTGAAAAAAAAACATGGCCGCTCGGTCTTAGGTCTAAAAACTCATCTTGCGATGCGCCTCGTTTTGAACCGAACAAACGTCGTAATAACTAAAAATCTGTGAAGTACAGCGAGCCCTCGTTTACTGCTTACGCTGCGTTCCCGGCCGACGGAGCGCCGTACCCAAACGGCGGCCATTTTGAAACGACGCATTAACACTAGAACCGCGGCAATTTTGAACTTAAGAGAGGTATTGCTAAATATGTAATTTCATAAGAAAAAAAAATCGTAAGGGCGTTAAAAAGTTTAATAAAATTATATAAAGAATTTCTTTCGTGGAATAAAAACCCAAAAAAAATTTGAAAAATTGTAATTGTATGTAAGCCTTAATTAATTTTAATTAAACTTCTAAAATATATTTTTGGCTTTGTTATCTTGTAGGAAAAAAATCGGAGAGTCCTATTTTGATCGTAAAATTGGACAAGGTTTAAAAAATGTCTTTCATAAATAATAAAATTCAAAATTAAAAAAATTCAAATTGTATCTAAACTTTTACGAATTTCAATTAAACTTTTACAATGTGTTTTTGGGTCTTTAATTTCATAACAAAAAAATCAGGGGGTCCTTATTTTGATTGTAAAGCTTTTAAAAAGAAATCGACAAATTTATTTAAAAAAACTTTCGTAGAACTCAAAATTTTAAATTTAAAAAATCAAAATTTCATCCCGAGTCTTTGTGGATTTTAATTAAACTTTTAAAATGTGTATTTGGGTCCTTAATCACTTAAGAAAAAAATCAGGTAGTGCTTATTTTAATTGGAAACACTTTAAAACTAATTGGATATAATTATTTAGAATAATTTTCTTATGAAACAGGACATTCAAATTTTAAAAAATCAAAATTATATCTGAGCCTTTATACAATTTCATTAAACTTTTTTATGGTTCTTTTGGATCTTAAATCTCTTAGGAAAAAAATCAGGAAAGACATATCTTGATTGTAAAACCCCAAAAAAAATCAAAGTTTCTTAAACGATAGAAAGTTCCAATTTAAAATAAAACCGGTGCGTTAGAAGTTATACTTCTTTGGCGCGACTAAATTAAATATAACCACGTGCAAAAAATAATATAAATACGTTCAATAAATACGAGGATGTGCGCATTCGAGCGAAAAGTGGCACATTTCCGAGCGAGGGAGGCAAATGAAGCGCGACGCGGAGCGGCGCGCTTCATTTTCCCGAGATCGGAATGTGCCACTTTGAGCTCGAATGTGCACACTCGGCTTTAAGCACGATTCACAATAATTTAGGCCAATAAATTAGACGAAAAATTAGTAGAATAATTTTAATCGTTTCCTCTCACTCGTACTTATGAGATTGTTGTATCTTTTCGCTCGCTCGCACTCATTGCTATGGCAAAAATACATTTTTTGGAACAAAATCGATATTTACCAAACTAAATTTAATTTTTTGATTTTGCCAGAGCGATGAACAATGTAGATAAATCTTGTAAATACGAGGATGTGCGCGTTCGAGCGAAAAGTGGCACATTTCCGAGCGAGGGAGGCAAATGAAGCGCGACGCGGAGCGGCGCGCTTCATTTTCCCGAGATCGGAATGTGCCACTTTGAGCTCGAATGCGCGCACTCCACTTTAAGCACGATTCACAATACTTAATTTATTTTCTAAAAAAATTTATTTATCCAAACTAATATTATAAAAGCGAAAGTAACTCTGTCTGTCTGCCCGTCTGTCTGTTACCTTGTCACGCTTAAACCACTGAACCAATTTTGACAAATATGTTCTACTAATAATAAGTAATCAAGACGATAAAATTGCGAAACGCTCAAAACGACCGATTTCGCGGTTCCAGTGCTAAGTGGAAGCGAGGGAAGCGTTAAACGAGGCGCTACTGTACACGAAAACCGCGAGCCCGCGTGAAACAATTTTTTTTTGCAAAACTTCTAATTAGGCGACAACCACCTCAAAGTGTCCTGCTTATATAATTTAATTAAGCATCGGAATTGTAAAAAATAACGACGCAGCACACTAATTTCGCAAACGGGCGAAACTTTTGAAGTGCCGCGGCGCAATGCAAAGAATGCCGAAATTGCCAGTAAATAACTTGGGGGCCGTTTTAATGAACGTTAAAAATATTGTGGACCGTCGAATTTAATAAGCTTTAAGGAAGAGGAGGTGGGAGCGCGATTATTCGCGGGATAAATGCGATTCTCGTTTTTCTTTCTTGGGGCCCGTGTGTGCGTTTCGTGAAAGGAAAGCCGCGGAGCTTTTAAAAAGCTCCAATAACCTATACACGTTGTAAATAAAGATTAAATACCTGGATTACGTTCTGCATAACAAATATAACTAACCATAACCGTATTTCTTTATGTAAAACGATATTTCAGTGCCGTTTTACGGTAGTAAAACGAGAACGGCTCGTATTTGTATTTATTCGCCTTATTTCGCGCTGGGAAAAACAATTATCCCGACGGCGTTCGCTGCGGCCATAAAATCGCGTATCGTGCGCTTTTGATTAGTGCTAAAATATTTTTTTATTGTGTTAAATAAGGTTTTTCTATGCGTCGAATCCGATTGGATTCGGCGAATCTTAAAAATAATTTGTTTCAATCAATACTCAAAAAAATTCTTAATTTTTTTTTAATTTAAGGGTTGAAATCGGGATTTACGTTTTGTAGTGAGGGTGCCCAGAGATTGTGTCCTTTATTAAATAATTTTTTAAATCTAAAAATCTTTGGAAACCTATCTTTTAAAATAACCCAAAAACAGGAGTATTAAAAAAAAATATTAAAGCGTGGTTTTTTGTGGGGCGTATTAGATTTTTTAAAATATTTTTTTTATTTATTGGGGGCTCTAATAAATGATTCCCGTAACTCAAATTAGCCGAAGTGTAGAATTAAAAAAAAAATGTTTTGATTGTAAACTTTTTACATCATTTTATTAATGTAGTTGTTTTTTTTTTGGAAATTTAGGGGTTGATTTTTGGTTTTGTGTTAATGGAGGGACGTATAAAGGTTGATGGGATTAGGAAATTATTTTTATATTCTTCGCCAACTTCGAAATTTTGATAAACCATTTTTTGTATTTAATTGCACACCGATTTTGCATTTTATTGTATTTTGCGGTATCCTTGTAAGGGTAGTTGGAATTTTTAAATTATTTTTTACGTGCATTAGGGACTCTAATAGATAATTCTTATGCTTCAAATTATCTGGATTAAAACATTTAAAAAATATATTTTTACTTCAGAATTTTTACATCTTTTTATAAACGTGTAATTTTTTTTTAATTTAGTTGTTCAATTTGAATTAATTTTTTTATGGGGGTAAATCAATATCTTAGGCACCCAAAAAATTTTTTTAGTCCTCTCCAGTAGCGCAACATTAAGAAAATGCCTTTGTTCTAAAATTACACATAAAGAAGTACATTTTTACAATTTTTCAATATGTGGTACCCTTGTAGGGGTAGTTAGGATTTTTTCATTATTTTTTACGTGCATTGGGGATTCTAGTTAATAGTTCCTATGCCTCAAATTGTCCGGATTAAAACATTTAAAAAAAATATTTTTTTTACTTCAGAACTTTTACATCTTTTTATAAAAGTGTATTTTTTTTAATTTAGTCGTTCAATTTGAATTAATTTTTTTATGGAGATAAATCAAAATGTAGGGCACCCGAAAAAAAATTTTTTAGTCCTCTCCAGTAGCGCAACATTAAGAAAATGAATTTGTTCTAAAATTACACACAAAGAAGTACATTTTTACAATTTTTCAATCGGTGGTACCCTTGTAGGGGTAGTTAGGGTTTCTTTATTATTTTTTACGTGCATTGGGGATGCTAATAAATAGTTTTTATTCCTCAAATTCCACGGATTAAAACATTTTAAAAAAAGTAATTTTTTTAATTCACAATTTCTATATGTTTTTATAAAGGCGTCTTTTTTTTAATTTAGGGGTGACATTTGGAGTTCTATTTTTAAGGGGGGATAAACCAAGATCTTACACACCAAAAAAAATTGTTTTAGCACCTTTCAATTTTTTATTTATAATTAAAAAAAAATATTTTTTACATGAGAAACTAATTGTTTTTTTCTTTTTGTTACAGGTGAGCGTTTTTACATTGTTTCTTCTGTCCCCATTCTTCGTCCAAGGGGTGAGTTTTTATTATTTTTATTATACATTGGAACCGTTTTATGTATATTTGTGTACGTCGGCCGAAAATGGTGTAGAGCCACAATAACAATAAAATATAAAACCGGACTTTTTAATTACGTATACGACAAACAATTAGTAATAAAACATGCTTCAAAAATAAATTTTGGGGCATTATAAAACCGGACAGGATCTTTCAACAAATAAAGCGGTTACTTTATTAGTTTACCAACGCCTCGGCCATGAATCAATATTTTTAAATTAACTAATTTATTGATACCGATCTTCGGAGCGAAGATGCTGCGGCGTAACCTCGTCTTTGTAATACGCGCATTATCGATGCATCTAGAGAAAAATTCTTTTAATTACTTCTAACCAAATCAAAAAAAAAAATTAAACACACATCTATTACAAATTAATTTTTTTCTCGTTCGAAATTTTAAATTAAAATTCGAACTCTCTATCGTTTGAGGAACTTTGATTTTGTAGTCCCCTAATAAAACGATCCGAATCTTTTCTGAAGTTATACTTCTTTTGGCGCCTTGGGAGTAAAGTTTTAGCGGGCAAGGGAAATTGCGCGCGCTCGGCTGACAAAAATTAAACAGTAAAGCCGCCCATTTCGGGCATCGGAAGTTGGTCGTCTAAGAAAATATATTAGCTATTGTGAATCACGCTTAAAACCGCGTGTGCACATTCGAGCTCAAAGTGGCACATTCCGATCTCGGGAAAATGAAGCGCGCCGCTCCGCGTCGCGCTTCATTTGCCTCCCTCGCTCGGAAATGTGCCACTTTTCGCTCGAATGCGCACATCCTTGTATTTACTGAATGTATTTATATTAATTTTTGCACGTGGTTATATTTAATTTAGTCGCGCCAAAGAAGTATAACTTCTAACGCACTTGTTTTTATTTTAAATTGGAACTTTCTATCGTTTAAGAAACTTTGATTTATTTTGGGGTTTTACAATCGATTTATGTCTTTCCTGATTTTTTTTCTAAGAGATTTAAGATCCAAAAGGACCATAAAAAAGTTTAATCAAATTGTATAAAGGCCCAGATATAATTTTGATTTTGTAAATTTTGAACGTCCTGTTTCATAAGAAAATTATTCTAAACAATTATATCCAATTTGTTTTAAAGGGTTTCCAATTAAAATGAGGACTACCTGATTTTTTTCTTAAGAGATTAAGGTCCCAAATACACATTTTAAAAGTTTAATTAAAATCCACAAAGACTCAGATGCAATTTTGGTTTTTTAAATTTAAAATTTTGTATTCTAAGGAAGATATTTTTTAAATAATTTTGTCTAATTTTTTTAAAAGCTTTACAATAAAATAAGGACCTCCTGATTTTTTTCTTATGAAATTAAAGACCCAAAAATACATGGTAAGAGTTTAATTGAAATTCGCAAAAGTTTAGATACAATTTTGATTTTTGGAATTTAGAATTTTGTGTTCCATGGAAGATATTTTTTAAATAATTTTGTAGATTTTTTTTAAAAGCTTTACAATCAAAATAAGGACCCCCTGATTTTTTTCGTATGAAATTAAAGACTTAAAAACACATGGTAAGAGTCCAATTACAGAAAACTCATTTGAAAAAGAAATAAAAAATTATTTGTGTTTTTACACATCCCCAACGTGTATTATTTTATTTCTACCTCTTCATTAAATATTGTTAACTGTACGAAGCACGAACTAAAATTTTTGCAACACTCTGTATAGGTGTTTTCGTTAAATAAAATAAACTGATAATTTTATTTCGAATTATCAAGGCGTTTTAAACGCACAGCTGCAATAACTGATATGACTTGTTTATTAGTTTTATGTAACGCTAAAATTCCTGTCTTTCGACTTTGAGTCATTTTCGAATGTAAAGCGAAACCAAACAGTGCCTTTTAAATACGAGCTTAATTGAAATTCGCAAAAGTTTAGATACAATTTTGATTTTTTGAATTTAGAATTTTGTGTTTAATGGAAGATATTTTTTAAACAATCTTGTTCAATTTTTTTAAAAGCTTTACAATCGAAATAGGGCTTTTTGGATTTTTTTCTTATGAGATTATAAAATCAAAAATGTATTCTAGAAGTTTAATTAAAATTAAGTAAGGCTTAGATACAATTATAATTTTTCAAATTTTTTTTCTTATTTCGCTGGAACGCGAATAGCTACACGCACCGGGTTTTTTTAAATAACCCCATATTTTTATTTTGAAAAAACTTTAATTTTATGGGCAGGGGAAATACAAAAGCGCACTTTTTCCTATCTAATTAAATTATTGCGCCAATTAACGTCGCGAATTTTAACTTTTTCCCCCCCACAATTAATTTTAATCATATCTTCGGACCATTGTCCTTGCGAAACAACTAATTACAAAAAAGCGTAATAAAAACGCTTTAATTCCTACACGGCGCACATTTTAATGCCTATAAAATTGCTTTCAGTAATTAGCATCGCTCCCCGGTACTTATTATTCAATTTAGTCGTACGCCATAATTGAGTGCAAATTACCGCTTTTCCGTTTTAGCCTTAAGATACGTTTCTGCGAGCCCGACATTTTTAATCCTTTCGACCGGCGCTTCCCAAACCGGGACGGTCGCCGTGCTCGTCCCCAAACGTCTCGCTCTTTCGACTCGAAAGGACGAAATCCTAACACTAGAACCGCGGTTACCGGTCAATTAGACCTTCAAGAAAAATTGGTCTTTTAACAATTAAATATTTATTGCAACACATTTAATGCTTGTTAAAAACAATAAATGCCACAACTTTCACGGAATATAAAATCAAAATTGATAGAAATTTTAATTGTTTGATTTGAAAAAAAAAAAGATTTATGTAAAAATCTAATAAAAACGAAGATGTGCGCGTTCGAGCGAAAAGTGGCACATTTCCGAGCGAGGGAGGCAAATGAATTTATAACTAGGATTGTTGAATCGGGAATTGCCGTTCGAGACACGAAAAATTTCTAAATTGTAAATGAGAATGTAAAATATTCGTCCTCCTACAAAACGAGACCAATATGCATTACTAAAAAAAAATATATATTTAAACGGACCGGAAACAGAACCAATAATTAATAAAAATACAAAAACTTAGCTTTTTCTTTAAGTTATAAAATCTTCCATAAAGCACAAAATTCAAACTTTAAAAAATAAAAATTGTAGCTGAACCTTTGCGAATTTTAATTAAACTTTTACTGTGTATCTTTGGATCCTTAATCTCATAGGAAAAAAATCGGGGAGTCCTTATTTTGATTGTAAAGCTTTTAAATAAAATCGACAAAATTATTTTAAAAAATATCTTCCATAGAACACAAAATTCTAAATTCGAAAAATCAAAATTGTATCTAAACTTTTGCGAATTTCAATTAAACTCTTACCATGTGTTTTTGGGTCTTTAATTTCATAAGAAAAAAATCAGGGGTTCCTTATTTTGATTGTAAAGCTTTAAAAAAAAATCGACAAAATTATTTAAAAAATATCTTCCATAGAACACAAAATTCCAAATTCAAAAAATCAAAATTGTATCTAAACTTTTGCGAATTTCAATTAAACTCTTACTATGTGTTTTTGGGTCTTTAATTTCTTAAGAAAAAAATTAGAGGGTCTTTATTTTGATTGTAAAGCTTTTAAAAAAAATCGACAAAATTATTTAAAAAATATCTTCCATAGAACACAAAATTCTAAATTTAAAAAATCAAAATTGCATCTGAGTCTTTGTGGATTTTAATTAAACTTTTAAAATGTGTATTTGGGTCTTTAATCTCTTAAGAAAAAAATCAGGTAGTCTTTATTTTAATGGGAAACCCTTTAAAAAAAATTGGATATAATTAATTAGAATAATTTTCTTATGAAACAGGACGTTCAAATTTTACAAAATCAAAATTATAGCTGAGCCTTTATACAATTTGATTAAACTTTTTTATGGTCATTTTGGATCTTAAATCTCTTAGGAAAAAAATCAGGAAAGACATATGTTGATTGGAAAACCCCAAAAAAAATCAAAGTTCCTTAAACGATAGAAAGTTCCAATTTGAAATAAAAACCGGCGCGTCAGAAGTTATACTTCTTTGGCGCGACTAAATTAAATATAACCACGTGCTAAAATTAATTTAAATACGTTCAATAAATACGAGGATGTGCGCATTCGAGCGAAAAGTGGCACATTTCCGAGCGAGGGAGGCAAATGAAGCGCGACGCGGAGCGGCGCGCTTCATTTTCCCGAGATCGGAATGTGCCACTTTGAGCTCGAATGTGCACACTCCACTTTAAGCACGAATACTTAATTTATTTTCTAAAAAAATTTAATTATCCAAACTAATATTATAAAAGCGAAACTAAGTCTGTCTGTCTGTCCGTCTGTCTGTTACCTTTTCACGCCTAAACCACTGAACCAATTTTGATAAATTTTTTATATAGAGATAGCTTGGACCTTGAACAAGGACAAGGACATGGTTTCGAGCAAATATAGTAAGCGATTCTTGTTATATTAAAAATGTTAAAAACACAAATACAATTTAAAAAGAAAAACAATTATAAGACAGTAATTATAAACTATAATAAGGAAAAGTCAGGTAATATGGCAGAAAGATGTTCAACTAACAAGACGATAAAATTGCGAAACGGTCAAAACGCCCGATTCCGCGGTTCTAGTGTTAAGCTCTTCGACATTGATTGCTGAAGGCAATTCCTCCCTGACCCGATGAGTTACCGAAATGATTTAGTCCGTTTTGGTCGTCGAGCGGGATCTAAATGGCCGCTGTCCGGACGAACATTAGAGGTTCTTTATAAGGCACGGGACTTGAGCGATTCCCGGGAAAGAGTAACGCCGCGGCCGGCGAGCGTTCGCCTTAATGACGCGCGTGTGGAATCAACGCGCGATGATATATTTCCATAAGGAACCCCCCCATAAGAGCTGCGTGTTTATAATTTATATCGGCCGTTTTAGAAAAATGCGTTGCGTTCCGTCGGCCGGGGACCACCGCTGGGTCCCCCTTGTATCGACATTTTATGATGCTAACGACTTAATTCGCCGCAATTTTACATGTCCGCGCCGCACCGAATCGACCATACATAATCGGGCGAAAAATGATCTCCATTTCGTTTTGGTTTTTTCCCGAGGACCATTTATTATTTTTTATTTTTCAATATTTCATTTGCGTTCGCTTAAAAATTAAATTATTTTCGAAGTTATACTTCTTGTGGCGCACGGATTCGGAATTCTGCGACTTTTCTACATAAGATACATGTACAGTAAATATAGGGCGCAACGTAAATTTTTCGAAAATTAAAAATTGCAATTTTTGGGTCGTATTTTTGAACAATTTTGAACTTTACAAAAAATTGTAGCGCCGTTATTTGTGGACGGATCTTTAAAAACTGTACAGATTCGGATTTGCCGGTTTTTTTGGCTTCCGATAGGCCTAAAAAACCATAGGCGTGCTATTTGAAATTTTCGAGAAAAACGAGTTCGAAGAGTCCGACTTGTAATTAATTTTTTCTAAATTTCCACTTTGAAAAATCGTAGATCGGTTATTTGTGAACGGATCTTTAAAAAATTTTTAGATTCTGAAAGCTCGTTTATCTGAGCGTGAGACCAGCCAAAAAAATCGGCCGGGCCCAATGTTAAGTGTGGGAGAAAAACGCGTTCGAAGCTTTCAACATGTAAATTTCATTCGAAAACTATTCCACTTTCTACGGCATTTTTCCAAAATACACGTACTTTAATTGTTTATAGCTTTATCAATAAAAACAATTATCAAAAATTGAAATTCGTGGCGCACATTGCACAATCGTTGTCCTTCATTTGGTAAAATAATGTGTTTTTTTTTGGGGCGTAGGAAGTAAATCAAATTAAGCGTCTTTTTCTCTTTATTAATTTTTATTTTGGGAAATTAACAAATTAAAATAGAACTTCAAAGACATATTCGGACTAAGTCGGGTGGTCTCTACCTACGCAAAAAAATTTCAACCCTCCATCGTTAAAAATACGACCCTGGGAGTCACTTAAAGCATACAATACAAAATTTGGTGCCCAGGACCCTTAAATCGCATCGAAATCCCAAACGTTCCATTTTTTTCTAATTTCCCACGAAATTATGGCACACCATAAATCGCATCCGAAATCGATTTACTCGCCTTCGAACGAATTCCGTTTGTTAGTAATTGTTTCATTCGTGTGCCCGTGTATTTTCTATTTTATTTGTCGTTAGAGACATAAAATAACCCACTCTATTTCCATTTAGTAGCGTGCAACTATACACGTGATACAATTGTCTCCATCTCGACAGATCATCTATTCAGATAGCGAACCAAGAATTATTCAAGATGGCGTTAAGATATTGCTGTTACACGTATGCTAATCCGCGATACCATCGCTTTTCGAATTTTCAAAACATCGCTTCCCATTGTGTCTTTCGCCTCCTCCGGCCAATTCCCATACGCGACGCATTTGCGGAGGTCCCTTGCGGCGCGTCGACGCCGACCATAGGCAACGCGATTTTCGGGCTCGAAAACGGGCGCGTCCGTCGTCCCGTCTCGAAGCATCATCGAAGTCTTCATTTTAAGGATAACAAGGCAACCCGAAGCCTAATAAACGACGGCATGCAACCGCCATAAAATCGGCACCTTTCGAGGTCGATTGGTGCGTGCCGCATAAATCATTCTCGGCGCGATCCGAAATCGGAAAGATCGTTCATTGACATCATAAATTAAATTACTCTTCTATTCCATAAATTATTTAACAAAAATGTGTTAGATGCAGATTAGACGCGAATAAATTAGTCGACGCTTCTTCTTCTTCTTTTTTTTTTTATTAAATTTAATATAATGACTTGTCCATTTTCACCGTTACCGACACGAAAATTCTTCGAATATTTGAATCCGATCGATGTGCTGTTATAATCGACGCATCTTAATTTTTTTCTTCGTTGTTATTAATTTTTTTCGAAACAAAAAAATCCGCGGCGTCGACTTGCGGCCAAAAAACGGACGACGTTTCGATTTAGATCGGTTTCGCGATTTGCCACCCAAAAAAAAAAATTAATTAGCATCGACCTGGCTTTGACTGTAAATTTTTTCGAGCCAAAAGCAAATTTTCGGAGCACGCGTCGAAGGCGTTAATTAAACGGCGATCAGAAGCCCGAAGATCAATCAACGTCGCGCCGAAGCCGTGTACTTTATCAATTTTTTTAATCGTCCGACCGGGCATTATTTATTTGTTCGAGGTGTTAATCATTTTTCTTTTTGTTGGGAGAGAAAAAGCACGGGAAAAAAATCGAAGCCGTGTTCGGCTGTGACAGCTTCGCGTTGTAAGGTTTTCGTTTTATCAATAACCCCGAATGTTGAACATTTGTTTTTGAAAATAAAACTCGGAGTTAATTTATTCCGTTGACAAAAGGCGTATATAAATAAATTAGAATTTCGAAAGATCATTTGTTAAAAACTATGAGAACGGATTTGTTGTCGTGTTCGTTCGGGCTTTTTTTTAGGGTCTTCCGGTCGGCTTATGCGTTCGTGGATTTTTTTTTAAATAAGTTTGAAGATTCAGAAGGATCTCTTAAAAGTTTGATTGAAATGCGAAAACGCACCGGTGTTTAGTTTAAATTTGAACTTTGTATCGTTTAAGGAGCTTTGATTTTTTTTTTGGGGTTTTACACTCAAGATATGTCTTACCTGATTTTTTTTCCTAAGAGATTTAAGATCCAAAAGGATCATAAAAAAGTTTAATCAAATTTTATAAAGGCTCAGATATAATTTTGATTTTGGCTAATTTGAACGTTCTGTTTCATAAGAAAATTATTCTAAATAATTATATCCAATTGGTTATAGACGGTTTCCAATTAAAATAAGGACTACCTGTTTTTTTCTTAAGAGATTAAGGACCCAAATACACATTTTAAAAGTTTAATTGAAATCCACAAAGACTCGGATGCAATTTTGATTTTTTTAATTTAGAATTTTGTGTTCTATGGAAGAAATTTTTTAAATAATTTTGTAGAATTTTTTTAAAAGCTTTACAATCAAAAGAAGGACCCCCTGATTTTTTTCTTATTAAATTAAAGACCCAAAAACACATGGTAAAAGTTTAATTGAAATTTGCAAAAGTTTAGATACCATTTTAATTTTTTAAAGTTTGAATTTTGTGTTTTAAATAAATTTGTTTCTCTTTATATACAGATCTGGCAATTATTTATTTATTTTTCTCATATAAAATAGATTGTTATAAACAATTATAAGCAGTTAGAACGGCCGTTTTGGTATATTTCGAAAATGACATACTTTAGTCTTACTTTCAAGGCAAAATCATATTGAAAAAAAATTGTTTCTCCGTTAATAGTCACCCGGGAATTTTTCATTATTTTTCTGTTGTATAATAGTTTATTATAAACAATTATTAACCATCACACAGGCCTTTTTAGCATTTTTCAAAATCTCATATCTAACTGCATTGTTCATAGCAATTTCAGTATTAAATAAATTTGTTTCTCCTTATATACAGATCTGGCAATTATTTAATTATTTTTCTCATGTACAATAGATTGTTATAAACAATTGTAAGCAGTTAGAACGGCCGTTTTGGTATATTTCGAAAATTACATACTTTAGTCTGACTTTCAAGGCAAAATCATATTGAAAAAAAAATTGTTTCTCCGTTAATAGTCACCCGGGAATTTTTTCATTATTTTTTTGTTGTATAATAGTTTATTATAAACAATTATTAACCATCACACAGGCCTTTTTAGCATTTTTCAAAAATCTCATATCTAACTGCATTGTTCATAGCAATTTCAGTATTAAATAAATTTGTTTCTCCTTATATACAGATCTGGCAATTATTTAATTATTTTTCTCATGTACAATAGATTGTTATAAACAATTATAAGCAGTTAGAACGGCCGTTTTGGTATATTTCGAAAATTACATACTTTAGTCTTACTTTCAAGCAAAATCATATTGAAAAAAATTGTTTCTCCGTTAATAGTCATCCGGGAATATTTTCATTATTTTTCTGTTGTATAATAGTTTATTATAAACAATTATTAATCATCACACAGGCCTTTTTAGCATTTTTCAAGAATCTCATATCTAACTGCATTGTTCATAGCAGTTTCAGTATTAAATAAATTTGTTTCTCCTTATATACAGATCTGGCAATTATTTAATTATTTTTTTCATGTACAATAGATTGTTATAAACAATTGTAAGCAGTTAGAACGGCCGTTTTGGTATATTTCGAAAATTACATACTTTAGTCTTACTTTCAAAGCAAAATCATATTGAAAAAAAATTGTTTCTCCGTTAATAGTCACCCGGGAATTTTTTCATTATTTTTCTGTTGTATAATAGTTTATTATAAACAATTATTAACCATCACACAGGCCTTTTTAGCATTTTTCAAAAATCTCATATCTAACTGCATTGTTCATAGCAATTTCAGTATTAAGCAAGTTATTTTTTAAACAATCTTGTCCAATTTTTTTAAAATCTTTACAATCCAAATAGGGACTCTACGATTTTTTTCCTATGAGATAACAAAGCCAAAAATATATTTTAGAAGTATAATTAAAATTGATTAAGGCTTACATACAATTCCAATTTTTTAAAATTTTTTTGGGTTTTATTCCACGAAAGAAATTTTTTATATAATTTTATTAAACTTTTTAACACCCTTACGATTAAAATTTTTTTCTTATGAGATTACATATTTAGCAATACCTCAAAAGGGCACAAAGAGAAATTTAATTTTTGTAAATTTTGATTTAGCGTTTTTAAAACAATCTTAGCAAATTTTTTTGGTATGGTTCCAATCAAAATACGCACTCCCCAATTTTTTTCTTTCGTCTACAGCCCTTCTGAAATAAACCCCAAAAGTTTGATTGAGTTTCTTCAAACGCAAATACGGGTTTTTGGAATTTATAAACTTATTTTTACGTCGACCGTAATTTCCTAATTAAATCTTTTAAGGTCGAAAAAAAGGCAAAAACCGTTGTAAATAATTCTCGCCTCAGCTCTCGAACATTTTTTAATTAATCACAAAAATATTACGTCGAAACTAAATTATTGTTTAACATAAAATGAACAGTTACGAAGCAAACTATTCCGAAAAAGGAATTCGCTAACTGGAACCTTAAAAAATACGGAAATATATCAAAAGCGCCTAATTAGCCGCAGACGAAGGAAGCGGTTCGAAATATTTCCAAATCGATCGGGAATTTGTGGGATTTTCGCTCGATAAATTAGGAAATTTCCAAATCCGAGGTGTATATAAACACGTTGGGACTAATTTATATAACGCCGATGATCGATAAATCTCGGGGAACAAAATAAGTACAAGCCGAAGTGATGGCGATACAACAGCGCAAACGAACTAACAACAAACGCTGAAATCTGATAAGCCACCAATAAAACCAATAACTAAAGTTTAGCCCACACAGGTCACCCACGCTTCGAGAAAACCTTTTCGCCTATTCCACGCGCGTCCGCCATTACTAACATCTTATCTAAATCTGATGTGCCTACTCAAAAATACATCCGAACGACACCTTTTTGTCTTTCGGACGCGATAATTTGCAGTCCGAGACGATCCTCCGAAGAGAACACCAGGTGTACGGGGCCGGACAAGGCGAAAGAGAAAAATGCGGACACCTCGCCGATAAGGCACCCCTCTAATTAACCCGCTGACACAATCACAGACAAATGCGACACAGTAACGTGTCGTGTACATAAATCCAACTGATCCTATCAAATACCAATTGAGCGTCTCCTAAGCGTACATTCTTCTGCTATTTCAGCTCCAAAGACGACTTACCTTAAGACCGTCCGGCTGGGTGGGTATTGCAAAGAGCTCGGCCACGAACACCTTTTATCTACCGTCTTCGGGTGCTACTAATTAAATCCTAGAAAGGACAAGAATTGTTTTCTTTGAGGGCTCGAAGAGAAATTTGTTTTTTTTAAATTTTGATTTTGCTTTAGTTTATTATGTTAAGATGTTTATTTCTATTAAAAACTCGGTTTAAAAGCACAAAATCGGCGATTTGGGGTGTCCTGTAACTTTTAATTGAGAATTCTTAGAAAGTAAATTAAATATTGAGAATGGTACTTAACGGCGAGTGTGCGCATTCGAGCTCAAAGTGGCACATTTCCGATCGAGGAAAATGAATCGCGCCGCATCGCGTTAATTCGTATTCGCGAACATATTCGCGAACACATTCGCGAACATATTCGTGAACATATTGCGACATTTCGCGAACAATTGCGACACTTATATTCGTGCAACGATGGCTACACATTTTTTAACACGAAGTTATAAAACTTCTAAATCACAATTATAATTGAGCATTACTTTAACAACTGCGTCTTTTCACACTTATGATTTTAATTATAAACTTTAGGGGGGAAAATTAATTTACTGGGAAATTATATTAAATTTAGTTTTGCCAACAAAAGATGAGTGTTCGAGCAATAAAGCACTCAAATGTAGGGTAGAAAATTCACAATGTACGTAATTTCGTGTTATTGCGTCGCCTCCGACTTTAGCAATTACGTCTACGCTAAAAGGGCCCATTTAGGGCACCCAAACGATTCAAAACGACCGGCCGTTTCTCTTCGTTAGTTAAATTTCTCAATTCGGGCGGGGGACGAGGGACGTACGGCTCGTAAGAACAATAATTTTATGCAAAGCGGCGGGCGCGATGCGTGCCTCGGAGCGCGAACCCAGAAAAATTAATTATGGCATCCTTGTTACGGGCGTTCAAATGGTAAGCCGGCCGTTGACAGAGCCCCCATACGCTATCAGTAGCTTTTTATGATCCTATCGGCTACCGAGACACAGATCGGGATGCTGTATCTGTCCGACCATCGACTGCATTCCGTTTTGCCTTTTGGCGAGCTCAAATTCGCCGGTCATTTATTAACGTCTCGTTCCATTCTAATTATTTTTACGTCCACAATTTTTTAGGGGATAACGATTCTGTTTGTCGCATCTAAACGCGATTTAATTTAATCCGAGCGACTTCGGTATTATGAACGCGGGGCCATAAAACGGCCATATACAAAAAGGCGAAGGCAATTTAGGGGCTCGATACAAATTTATACGACTCATTTTATTTCCCTGCAGCCCATGAAATAAGTTTAAAGCTCCACAAATCTTATTTACAACCCGATGCACTCGAGAAGCATACCGTAGTTTTATTTTTATATTAGACATTGTTATATGTTAATGTGCCTTTTGCTTGGACTGCGTGGAGACTTGGAAATTTGTATTCCGTTGTAAATTAGATTGATAAAGAGATACGCGTTGAGTTTAATAGATTATAAGTTTGATTGCCTTTGACGTTTTAACGATGATTTCCGTTTATGTGCCTGAAATTAATATATTAGTCGTCGGCCAGAGAGAACGAAAAAAAAAGCCGAAGATTTTCGATTGGGTTGTTCTAAAAATTCAATATTTGGACATCCGTTATTTTGTCATTTCTTTGAGAAACATCTTTAAAATTGGGGACGACGTACTCTGCATTTGATCCGATTTAATTTAATTGAATTTGCATTTGATTATTTTGGTTTTTTTCGAAGGAACTCATTTTTTACCAAATTAAGATGCGACGGGATGGAAAAATACAAATCCGTGCGACGAATGCTCGTTTGTGAGAAAACGGTGGGTCCGATTGAAGTGGGGTTTTCGGCAATCGAAAAAGGATTAAATTTGGGTAAATACGTGTCCGGGGGATTTTTTTTAAATTGATTTATATTTTTTTTCGAGTAGAATCAAAATTGAGGGTGGTAGTAATCGTTTAATGATTTGCCACTAGGGCATATCGTGGGGCGACGTTTTCAGATTGAGAGGGTTTATAAATTTATTAGTGCCTTTTAACGTAGTTCAAACTGCGTTTGAATATCTTTGTTCGTTTTTGAGAAATTAATTTTTTTCTTAAACGAGAAAATCTTAGAAATCAAAAATCGCATAAAACGCAGATCGACGCGACGAATCGTTGATTGTTTGAAAACTATACGTCTTATCGAAACACGGTTTTCGCCAGTCGAAAGAGGACTAAATTTAAGCAAATAGGTGTCTCGGCAAATTAAAAAAAATTAATTATATTTTTTATAAGCATTTAAACATAGGGGTTGATTTTTCGTGGTCAATAATTCGTCAGCTTGCTACTTTAAGGTTAAATCACTTCAGAGTGGGCGATGTTATAAATAATTTAATCCTTTTTCATTCAATCAAAACCGCATTTAAATATCTTTGCCCGTTTTTGAGAAATTAATTTATTTTTAAAACAACAAAATCTTAGAAATCAAAAATCGCATAAAACACAGATCGACGCGACGAATCGTTGATTGTTTGAAAACTATACGTCTTATCGAAACGGGGTTTTCGCCAGTCGAAAGAGGACTAAATTTAAGCAAATAGGTGTTTCAGCAATTTTTTAAAAAAAATTATTATATTTTTTTCCGAGCCCTTAAAAATGGTGAACATTTTGTATACGTTTGGATCGGGCTTGATCTACTCACGTCGCGTTAATTTATTAAAGATTAACAACACTTTGATTAAATTATTAATTGTTTTGTTTACATTGCGTTTATAAAGGGGCGGAGGGTGGGGGCGAAGAGTTGTCGACCGTCGTCGATCCCCGATAATTCGTGTGATTGATCGAGCTGATGATCCAAAAGTTCTAATGACACAAAAACGGAGCATCATTAGTAAATAAATGAGCCGTGCGCCTTGAAAAGCTAAATAATTAATTAATGACGGAATAAGTGCAACTAATAGTGGTCGCACTGTTGGTGCTGGAGGGGCCCCGTAAGAGGGAACCCACGATTGACGGGTATCTATCTATTAATTGGGATTGTCTGTCCGGTTCAATTTAGATTAATTGCCGATAGGTTGGCCCGGATGCTGCGTTACGAACATCAATGCCGTTATTGGGAGAGCCGAAGTACCATACCTAATAATCTGATAAAGAAGTCGTGTTTATAATGGCTTTCGATTAAAATTTCGCCTTTACGGCCGACCATGTTCTCTTATGCGAATCTTCGTAATTGTTTATGATAACTTGTCACGTTTTCTTTAGAAAATAATTGGTTAAAACGCACTCGTGGAAATTTCCCTAAATTGCTCGCAACAACGTGGTTCGTGTAGGCGCTTAAATTATCGACAATTTTCAATCGCAACTTGTAAGGCCTGGCAAATATAAAATGATCGGCCTTTTTCCATAAGATAGGTGCAAAATTGGCATAGGTCGCAATGTTAAATTTTCGAGTAATTAAAAGTTGGAGTTTTAGGTTAATTGTTTATTAATTGTTCATGTGTAATTTCAAAAACCGATAGGCACGGCAATTAGTTTTTTCTGGGCTTATAAGGCGAACTACAAAAAAAATGTACTGTGTATAAAATGTGTCCGAAGGTCCCTTCTAAAGAGCCCTTGTGTTAGATTTAAATTTTAGTCCATGTTATTTTGGCAAAATATGAAAAAAATAGAATTGCTTTATATTGCAGGGGACGTTCCTACGTACCCCTAGTAACTATAACAGGTGTCATTTCCTCGCGCTTCCCCTCTAAAATAAAAATTTTCGATACAAACTAAATGAATACAAAAACGGACCCTTTGATTTACAAAAAAAATCGTAGCGCCCTCATTTTCGATCCAATCATTACAAACGACACGGATTTGGAATCCTGAGGCATTTTTACATAAGATACATGTAAAATATGTATAGGGTGCGACGTTAATTTTTCGATTATTAAAAATTGCCTTTTTTAGCGCTCATTTTGGGCCAATTTTGAATTTTAAAACAATTGTAGCGCCGTTATTTGTGGACGGATCTTTAAAAACTATTCAGATTCGGATTTGGCAGCCTTTTTGGCTTCGGATAGGTCTAAGAAAACATAGGCGTGCTATTCCAGAGCTTTGGGAAAACGTTTTGAAAATTCAAAATCGATGGGTTTTAACCCATGTTATTTGGTCAAAATATGAAAAAAATAGAATTGCTTTATTTTCTCAGGGATGTTCCTACGTACCCCTACTAACTATAACCGGTGTCATTTCTCGCGCTTCCTCTAAAATAAAAATTTGCGATAGAACTAAATAAATAAACAAACGGACCCTTGATTCACAAAAAATCGTAGCGCCTTTATTTTCGATCCAATCATTATAAACGACACGGATTCGGAATCGTGAGGCTTTTTACATAAGATACATGTAAAATATGTATAGGGTGCGACGTTAATTTTCGATTATTAAAAATTGCCATTTTAGCGCTGATTTTGGGCCGAAATTTTTAACTTTAAAAAATTGTAGCGCCGTTATTTGTGGACGGATCTTTAAAACTATTCAGATTCGGATTTGGCAGCCTTTTGGCTTCGGATAGGTCTAAGAAACATAGGCGTGCTATTCCAGAGCTTTGGGAAAACGTTTTGAAAATTCAAAATCGATGGGTTTTACCCATGTTATTTTGACAAAAAATGAAAAAAATAGAATTGCTTTATTTTCTCAGGGGATGTTCCTACGTACCCCTACTAACTATAACCGGTGTCATTTCCTCGCGCTTCCCCTCTAAAATAAAAATTTTCGATACAAACTAAATGAATACAAAAACGGACCCCTTGATTCACAAAATAAATCGTAGCGCCCTTATTTTTGATCCAATCATTACAAACGACACGGATTCGGAATCCTGAGGCATTTTTACATAAGATACGTGCAAAATATGTATAGGGTGCGACGTTAATTTTTCGATTATTAAAAATTGCGATTTTTTGCGCTCATTTTGGGTGAATTTTGAACTTTAAAAAAATTGTAGCGCCGTTATTTGTGGACGGATCTTTAGAAACTATTCATATTCGGATTTGGCAGCCTTTTGGCTTGGGATAGGCTTAAGAAACCATAGGCGTGCTATTCCAGAGCTTTGGGAAAACGTTTTGAAAATTCAAAATCGATGGGTTTTAACCCATGTATTTTGGCTAAAAATGAAAAAATAGAATTGCTTTATTTGTCAGGGATGTTCCTACGTACCCCTAGTAACTATAACCGGTGTCATTTCTCGCGCTTCCTCTAAAATAAAAATTTTCGATACAAACTAAATGATTAAAAAACGGACCCTTGATTCACAAAAAATCGTAGCGCCCTTTATTTTCGATCCAATCATTACAAACGACACGGATTCGGAATCCTGAGGCTTTTTACATAAGATACATGTATAATATGTATAGGGTGCGACGTTAATTTTTCGATTATTAAAATTGCGATTTTTAGCGCTGATTTTGGGCCAATTTTGAACTTTAAAAAATTGTAGCGCCGTTATTTGTGGACGGATCTTTAAAAAATATTCAGATTCGGATTTGGCAGCCTTTTGGCTTCGGATAGGCCTAAGAAACCATAGGCGTGCTATTCCAGAGCTTTGGGAAAACGTTTTGAAAATTCAAAATCGATGGGTTTTAACCCATGTTATTTGTAAAAATGAAAAAATAGAATTGCTTTATTTTCTCAGGGATGTTCCTACGTACCCCTACTAACTATAACCGGTGTCATTTCCTCGCGCTTCCTCTAAAATAAAAATTTTCGTATACAAACTAAATGATTAAAAAACGGACCCCTTGATTCACAAAAAAATCGTAGCGCCCTTATTATCGATCCAATCATTACAAACGACACGGATTCGGAATCCTGAGGCTTTTTACATAAGATACATGTAAATATGTATAGGGTTCGACGTTAATTTTTCGATTATTAAAATTGCGATTTTCGCGCTCATTTTGGGTGAATTTTGAACTTTAAAAAATTGTGGCGCGTTAATTTGTGGACGGATCTTTAAAAACTATTCAGATTCGGATTTGGCAGCCTTTTTGGCTTGGGATAGGCTTAAGAAACCATAGGCGTGTTATTCCAAAGCTTTGGGAAAACGTTTTGAAAAATCAAAATTGATGGGTTTTAACTCATGTTATTTAGGTAAAATATGAAAAAAATAGAATTGCTTTATTTTCTCAGGGGATGTTCCTACGTACTCCTACTAACTATAACCGGTGTCCTTTCTCGGCGCTTCCCCTCTAAAATAAAAATTTTCGCCTATTTCAATAATTCAATTTGGCTTTAAAATGAAACTTTTAATTTTTGATTTTTTACGGGCTTATAAGGCAAGCTACAGCAAAACGTACTTGAAGTAAAATGCGTCCGAAAGTCTTTTCTAAACAGCCCATCCATTAGATTTAAATAATTTTGAAAACAAATTTTGACTTTGTAAATCTAATTAAGTAGCACTTGCGTTATATATATTTTCTATAAACAAAACTAATATGTAAATACTTGAGCTAAAATCTTGCGAAAAAAAATTCGATTGATATATCTCGGGAGCACACAAAGCCAAATCATTCGGTGGGACTTTTAAAAGACTTAAATCTTCGGCAAACACATAATAATATTAAAAATGATAATTAATCGTCGAAATCTGTTGATGGTTAAAATCCATATAACGGACGCAAAGATCATTAAATTTAATAAGGTGTGTACCGAGCGCAATAAAAGAACATACTAATTATCCGTTATAGCTTGACAGCATTGAAAATTTTATGAATATCAAAGTATGTTAAGCAGGTAGTTAGCTACCTGCTTACACACTTCCACTGGTACTGTTCGACAGAAATGCCCTTTTCCCCCCCGTCGTTAATTCCCTACGCAGTTTCACCAAAGGTAGTCGTTAGAGCCGCTTTTATACAGCGGGTCGTTAAAAATGCAGACGTACCATTTGACGAACGATTTAATTGCGCCTCATGGACGAAGAGGTTCGCCTCTATTACTCAACATACAACGTTCAACTAACAGTTTACCAAAGTAGCAATTTCGGCGTACATGCATGTTTGCCATACCTTGTCCCATGATGCGTAAAGGTGAACCGCTCCGCCCAAGTCCCCGTAAAAAGTCCCTGCTTGGGTGTTCTTGATTGGCCCACAACAATTTACGTCACGACATGTGTATTTAAAATTGTTGATATACTGGTTTAATAAACAGCTCGAAATGGCTGGTCCCCCAATTTCCCGTGCCGAAATCCGGCAGCCGCCGACCGAATCTCGGAAGGAAAAACCTCCGCGCACCGTCGACACCCAAAAATCGGCATCGGTGGTGCCCGTTTGAGGCGCACACGAAATTTTTGGGACACCCATTAAATGTTTATTGTTTTTCTAGTTTAGAAATACATTTACAAATTTGACAAACGAAAAAAATGGCGATGAAGTAGATATTGTTAAACAGAAATCTATTGTACTAAGAAATAATAACGTGGGATCATTGTTAGTGCTCTTTACGCGAATTATTCTTCAGCGTATTTTAAAAAAATTGTTAAGTTATTGTTTTAGAAGTTTTATTTTATGCTGAGAATTTTTTTGAAAATTTTTTCGTTATGTTTAGGTTGTGTATGTTAAAGTTACATTAAAAGTTACAAGTGTCCCAAAATTTTTGACGTGTTAGTGTATAGCAACAGAAAAACTTTTGCTTTGCGAAATAGATTTTCGGCAGATAATTAGAAAAAAAAAATTGCACAAGATTGTTTAAAAAATAGGGGTAAATAGTACAGTTGTTGGCCAGTCGACAATGATTGGCGATATTTAGAAAATTATATAATAATAAATCTATATATTCTAATAAATGGTTCGTTTTTTTTTGGTAATTTACTATATCTTATTTTAATTAGAAAATATTGGCCAATCACTGTAAATTCACTGGTCAATTACTATATTTATATGGCCAATAACTATGTTTTTTAATAAAAGGGCCAATCACTGTACTGTTTACCCCTATCTTCCATAAAGCACAAAATTCAAACTTTAAAAAATAAAAATTGTAGCTGAAACTTTGCGAATTTTAATTAAACTTTTACTGTGTATCTTTGGATCCTTAATCTCATAGAAAAAAAAAATCGGGGAGTCCTTATTTTGATTGTAAGCTTTTAAAAAAATTGGACAAAAATTATTTAAAAATATCTGCCATAGAACACAAAATTCTAAATTCCAAAAATCAAAATTGTATCTAAACTTTTGCGAATTTCAATTAAACTCTTACCACGTGTTTTTGGGTTTTTAATTTCATAAGAAAAAAATCGGGGGGTCCTTATTTTGATTGTAAAGCTTTTAAAAAAAGTCGACAAGATTATTTAAAAAATATCTTCCATAGAACACAAAATTCTAAATTCCAAAAATCAAAATTGTATCTAAAATTTTGCGAATTTCAATTAAACTCTTATCATGTGTTTATGGGTCTTTAATTTCATAAGAAAAAAATTAGGGGGTCCTTATTTTGATTGTAAAGCGTTTAAAAAAAATCGACAAAATTATTTAAAACATATCTTCCATAGAACACAAAATTCTAAATTTAAAAAATCAAAATTGCATCCGAGTCTCTGTGCATTTTAATTAAACTTTTAAAATGTGTATTTGGGTCTTTAATCTCTTCAGAAAAAAATCAGGTAGTCCTTATTTTAATTGGAAACCCTTTAAAACTAATTGTTAAAACTAATTGGATATAATTATTTAGAATGCTTTTCTTATGAAACAGGACGTTAAAATTTTACAAAATCAAAATTATAGCTGAGGCTTTATACAATTTGATTAAACTTTTTTATGGTCTTTTTGGATCTTAAATCTCTTAGGAAAAAAATCAGGAAAGACATATCTTGATTGTAAAACCCCAAAAAAAAATCAAAGTTTCTTAAACGATATAAAGTTCGAATTTAAAATAAAAACCGGTGCGTTAGAAGTTATACTTCTTTGGCGTGACTAAATTAAATATAACCACGTGAAAAAATTAATATAAATACGTTTAATATATACGAGGATGTGCGCATTCGAGCGAAAAGTGGCACATTTCCGAGCGAGGGAGGCAAATGAAGCGCGACGCGGAGCGGCGCGCTTCATTTTCCCGAGATCGGAATGTGCCACTTTGAGCTCGAATGTGCACGCTCGGTTTTAAGCGCGATCCACAATAATAAATTTAATTTCTACAAGTGTTTTTAATTAAAAACTGGGACGCCTAAATCAAAATGTCTAGACACTTAAAAAATCACCCTGTATATTATTTTTCAAATCAAAAATTTTACAAAACTAAATTAAAATTATTTATTTTGTTTGAAAAAGAGAAAATTAATGTAGGAAATATAATTAATACGAGCATGTGCGCATTTTCCCGAGGTCGGAATGTGCCACTTTGAGCTCGAATGCGCACACTCGGTTTTAAGCCTGATTCACAAAAATTAATTCACTTTCATAGACGGCCAATTTCTGTTGCCTGAAATAGACGCCTTTACTGTTTATTTTCTTTCCTTGCCCGCCAAAAACTTGACTCCCGACGCGCCAAAAGAAGTACAACTTCAGAAAAGATTCGGATCGTTTTATTAGGGGGACCGCAACAAACAAAACGAAAAGTTCGACGAAAGAGGTCCCCCTCGTTATGGCTCGAAATGAGCCGAAAAAGTGCTCTGTAATTTAGCATCTGAGAGGCTTATAGAATAATATTGGATGAAATGTTAATAGTTCGTGGCATCGGATCCATTATTTTAATTGGAGCTAAGATAATTGCTATGTCTGGTCGGTAATTGTAGCTTAAACAAATACACGAATCTCGAATCATGAGAAACGGACTTCGAGGGCACTCTCTCCCTAAGCCGAAGAAGTCCGTTCGGCTAATGACGCACTTATTTATAGGTTTCTAATTATTATATACATCTGCTTAAATTTATTTCGATCCGTCGCGTGACTCGATATTATTTTTAATATTTTTTAATATTCAATCTTCGGCATTTTAAATTCTTCGTTGCCGGAAACGAAGGGGAGCTTAACGGTCGGGCCCGTTTTTCTTTTGGAAACTGTGCCGCGGATCGTTTCGAAAAGGAAACTCGCAAAAAAAGCCGTTCCCTGTTACCGACGCCCACTTAATCCCAGTTATTAGCGTTCCTTACTTTGAAAAATATACAAATAAATAACGTACGACCATCGGGGAATTTAGAACACGGAATGAAACGGTTAGCTTTATCAGATTATGAGTTATTAAAAAATATGACTGGAAAGCTTTGCTTCTAATTGATATTCATGGATTATTATCGGTTCAACACGTTCAAAAATTAGAGTATTAATTTATGTTTAAGGATTTGTTATCGCGCGATCCAGAATCTTAAGTATTTAGAAAAAAATCGTTTTAATTAAAGCTCAGTTGTGAGTAAATATAAGATGTGGGGCATGATTTTAGTGCTTCGATAGCCATCCTAGATTTTTTAAATTATTTTTTTGGTTTATAGTGTTTTGTTCTAAGCCATTGTAAAACATTAGGTCGGCCGTATTGGCAAATTTTGAAAATCCATTATTTGCCTGTTTAAAATTTAGCAAGTGTAATAGGAAAAAAATTATTTCTTTCTTTCATAGGTATCCCGGAATATTTTAATTATTTTTATGGTGTTATGTAAAGAATAATGAATTATTATTTGCTATTAGAACGGCCGTATTGGCAAATTTTGAAAATGGCTTATTTGCCTGTTTAAAATTTAGCAAATGCGATAGGAAAAAAATGATTTCCTTCTTTGATAGCTATCCCGGAATTTTTTCATTATTTTTACTGTGTTATGTAAAGAATAATGAATTATTATACGCTATTAGAACAGCCATATTGGCAAATTTTGAAAATTGTTTATTTGCCTGTTTAAAATTTAGCAAGTGTAATACGAATAAAATTAATTCCTTCTTTGATAGCTATCCTGGAATTTTGAAATTATTTTTCCGGTGTTTGGTAAAGAATAATGAATTATTATTCGCTATTAGAACGGCCGTTTTGGCAAATTTTGAAAATGGCTTATTTCCTGTTTCAAATTTAGCAAGTGCAATAGGAAACAAATTATTTCCTTCTTTGATAGCTATCCCGAAATTTTTTAATTATTTTTCCGGTGTTTGGTAAAGAATAATGAATTATTATTCGCTATTAGAACGGCCGTTTTGGTAAATTTCGAAAATGGCTTATTTGCTTGTTTAAAATTTAGCAAGTGCAATACTAAAAAAATTAAATCCTTCTTTGATAGCTATCCCGGAATTTTTAAATTATTTTTCCGGTGTTTGGTAAAGAATAATGAATTATTATTCGCTATTAGAACGGCCGTTTTGGCAAATTTTGAAAATGGTTTATTTCCTGTTTAAAATTTAGCAAGTGCAATAGGAAACAAATTATTTCCTTCGTTGATAGCTATCTCGGAATTTTTTAATTATTTTTTCGGTGTTTAGTAAAGGATAATGAATTATTATTTGCGATTAGAACGGCCGTTTTGGCAAATTTCGAAAATGGCTTATTTGCCTGTTTAAAATTTAGCAACTGCAATAGGAAAAAAATTATTTCCTTCCTTGATAGCTATCCCGGAATTTTTTAATTATTTTTACGGTGTTTGGTAAAGAATAATGAATTATTATTTGCTATTAGAACGGCTGTTTTGGCAAATTTTGAAAATGACTTATTTGTCTGTTTAAAATTTAGCAAGTGCAATAGGAAACAAATTATTTCCTTCCTTGATAGCTATCTCGGAATTTTTTAATTATTTTTTCGGTGTTTAGTAAAGAATAATGAATTATTATTTGCCATTAGAACGGCCGTATTGGCAAATTTTGAAAATGGCTTATTTGCCTGTTCAAAATTAGCAAGTGTAATATGAAAAAAAAAATTTTCTTCTTTGATAGTTATTCCTGAATTTTTTAATTATTTTTCCGGTGTTATGCAAAGAATAATAAATCATTATATGTAATAGGAACGGCCGTTTTGCCAAATTTTGAAAATCGTTTTTGTTGCTATTTAAAAAAAAATTGTTTCTTTCTTTATTAGCCTTCCAGGAATTTTATTGAATGAATATTGTTTTTCAGTGAGAAACGGATATTCCTGTGTCCCAGTGGCTTTGGCCGAAGGACTCGACATAAAGCTGAACGCCTCCGTAAGGAAAGTTGAATATAATCAAAAAGGAGTGGAAGTAACAGTTTATAATACTCGGGTTCCTTCATCAACCAACACCTACCACGGTAGGTACCATTTCTACTCTATAATAGTTTTAATCTGGCTTTTGAAAGAAAAAACGAAACCTTCTTTCTTACAAAAATAAAAAAAAAAAATCCCAAACACAAGGAACAATTACGCGGCGCATAAAAAATCAAAAGAGCGTCTTGGGGGCCCACTTTTTAGCGGTACTGGATTTGATCTCGGCTAATGGCCGTTCCTTTAATGACTGGAATTGTAATCCTTGGTGTTTAGCGACTTTAATTGGTCGCGTCAGATGCAGAACAGTATGTTTGAATGTTCGTGTACAAGGATTTATGGGCCTTGTGCGACTACTAATGGCTCTTATAGAAAGGCATTGTTTTGGCTTACTCGTTGAACCGTCCACATTTTTCCGGAATCCTCGGAATTTGCTTAATCATT
This sequence comes from Sinopyrophorus schimmeli, assembly GCA_036325965.1. Classification (NCBI taxonomy): domain Eukaryota; kingdom Metazoa; phylum Arthropoda; class Insecta; order Coleoptera; family Elateridae; genus Sinopyrophorus; species Sinopyrophorus schimmeli. Next base: position 694,095 of record JARFIZ010000407.1, read on the forward strand.
CGTTTCCTCTCCTTTTTCGGCTAAACTTACAACAAACATTTCGAGCTCGCGTCTCCTTCGACCGACACGCAAACATCCAACTCAAAAATTTCCATCAAAACCAAAAAATTAGAAAGAGAAACAGAAGGCAAAACGCAAAAAACGCAGAAACAAAAACGATCTATTTTGGCAACAGATTGATTCAAAAAAGAAAATCCGTCGAGTCGAGAAAAATTGAAAATTAAAGATGTCCAAAGTGTTTTAGAAAGAAGATGTCTTATTGTGTTCATTTTTAGCCGATGTAGTTTTGTGCACTCTTCCATTGGGGGTGTTGAAGGTGGCGGTGGCACCTTCGAGCGGCCAACTGAACACCATCCAATTTTCTCCCCCTCTGCCCGACTGGAAGACGTCGGCCATCCAAAGATTGGGCTTCGGAAACCTGAACAAAGTCGTCTTGTGCTTTGAACGGATCTTCTGGAACCCCCAAGCGAATCTTTTTGGGCACGTGGGCAGCACGACGGCCAGTCGAGGAGAACTCTTCCTCTTCTGGAACTTGTACAAAGCTCCAGTTTTATTGGCTTTGGTCGCCGGCGAGGCAGCCGCCATCATGGAGAACGTCACCGACGACGTGATCGTTGGAAGGTAGATCGTAGCTTGCTTTTTTGGCTTGGTCTTGGCGTAGATTTGCTTTTTGGCTTGGTCTTGGCTTAGATTTGCTTTTTTGGCTTGGTCTTGGCGTAGATTTGCTTTTTGGCTTGGTCTTGGCTTAGATTTGCTTTTTTGACTTGGTCTTGGCGTAGATTTGCTTTTTGGCTTAGCACTTTCTAGTAGTTGGTAATAATCTCAGGGCACTTCCAGATGCATAGCCGTGCTGAGAGGAATCTTCGGGCAAACGGGAGTGCCCCAGCCCAAAGAAACCGTCGTCACCAGATGGCGCGCCGATCCATGGTCGCGAGGTTCCTACAGCTTCGTCGCAGTGGGCAGCTCGGGAAGCGACTACGACCTTTTGGCCTCCCCCGTGATCCCCCCGAGCTCCCAAGGGGTCTCGGGCACTTCGGGACCCGCCAAATTATTTTTCGCCGGCGAGCACACGATCAGGAACTATCCCGCCACCGTCCATGGCGCCTTCCTGAGCGGCCTAAGGGAGGCCAGCCGAATTGCCGATCAAATCATCGGGCCCATATCGACTTCTTAATTTAACTTAATTTATTTATTCGCAATTATGTGCAAGTTTAGTTAATAAATTGACCGTTCGAGCGAAATCGAGTTTTGTACGAACTCGTGACGAAGGTCTCTCGATTAAAATATGAAAGGGCAGGACGGAGGAAGGACCATTTCTCAAGTGCGAGCGGTTGTTATTTTAAAACAACGGGCATTCTCGGACATGAATCAAACCTTTCAATATGCTAATGTGCGTTGGCCCGGCACATCCATCACCGCGACACTGACATGACAAATCGCCCGCCAGAGCCGCCAGCCGGGCCGGGGCCCCCATCAGAATTCGAATTTCTCGTCGCGGTCGTCGTGGTCGTCCTCTTCGTCGCCCGATCCTAAAAAATCAGAAGCGAACAACTTAAGCTAGTGTGTAATTAATGTAACCGCCAAAAAGGACATAAACTTTGGGAGATTTCGTAATCGCATACATCATATGAGTTTTGCTTCTTGTTATCCAGGCTGCATCGAAATTCTGTTCGTACTCGAAGCATTAAATCATTATTTAAAGGCGAATTCGATTTACATAACTAATGAACCTACCTGTCCAGTCGCCCAAACTCTTTTCGAACGGATAAAGGTCTAAAACAATGTCCTCGTCGCAAGAAAGCATCTGCACGTTTGCTTCTCGACGAGAGGTCGTTGATATCCGACACCTGCTATTGGTAACACGATGGTAAACAACGATTACATTTAATAAATGTTTTGTTCCTCAAAACGTGAAAGTAATTGCGTTTTGCCTAAAAAATTCGCGCCGGGACTTGGAGCGAAGGAAATCCCTCGACTATGGGAGTTCTTCGGGGCCCGAAGACGCCTTGGAACACTTTTCGAACCATCGCTCGAGAAGAATTTAAATTATCGTAGTTGGCTTGTTGAGATCTTTACTTGGGGTTTGAATAATTTAAATTTTAGTTTAGATTTATAATAATTTTTGCACGTGGTTATATTTAATTTAGTCACGCCAAAGAAGTATAACTTCTAACGCACAGGTTTTTATTTTAAATTGGAACTTTCTATCGTTTAAGAAACTTTACCTACCTAACTATTCGACTAAGTTTTTTCTTGTTAAAACGGGACGCTTCGTGATCGTGCTAAAAATCGAGTGTGCACATTCGAGCTCAAAGTGGCACATTCCGATCTCGGGAAAATGAAGCGCGCCGCTCCGCGTCGCGCTTCATTTGCTTCCCTCGCTCGGAAATGTGCCACTTTTCGCTCGAATGCGCACATCCTCGTATATATTGAACGTATTTATATTAATTTTTGCACGTGATTAAATTTAAAACAGTCCCGCCAAAGAAGTATAACTTCTAACGCACCGGTTTTTATTTCAAATTGGAACTTTCTATCGTTTAAGGAACTTTGATTTTTTTTGGGGTTTTACAATCAAGATAGGTCTTTCCTGATTTTTTTCTTAAGAGTTTTAAGATCCAAAAGGACCATAAAAAAGTTTAATCAAATTGTATAAAAGCTCAGCTATAATTTTGATTTTGTAAAATTTGAACGTCCTGTTTCATAAGAAAATTATTCTAAATAATTATATCCAATTTGTTTTAAATGGTTTCCAATTAAAATAAGGACTAACTGATTTTTTTCTTAAGAGATTAAAGACCCAAATACACATTTTAAAAGTTTAATTAAATGCCACAGAGACTCGGATGCAATTTTGATTTTTTAAATTTAGAATTTTGTGTTCTATAGAAGATATTTTTTAAATAATTTTGTCTAATTTTTTTAAAAGCTTTACAATCAAAATAAGGACCTCCTGATTTTTTTCTTATTAAATTAAAGACCCAATAACACATGGTAAGAGTTTAATTGAAATTTGCAAAAGTTTAGATACAATTTTCATTTTTCGAATTTAGAATTTTGTGTTCTATGGAAGATATTTTTTAAATAATTTTGTCTAATTTTTTTAAAAGCTTTACAATCAAAATAAGGACCTCCTGATTTTTTTCTTATTAAATTAAAGACCCAATAACACATGGTAAGAGTTTAATTGAAATTTGCAAAAGTTTAGATACAATTTTCATTTTTCGAATTTAGAATTTTGTGTTCTATGGAAGATATTTTTTAAATAATTTTGTGGATTTTTTTTAAACGCTATACAATCAAAATAAGCACCCCTTGATTTTTTTCTTATGAAATTAAAGACCCAAAAACACATGGTAAGAGTTTAATTGCAATTCCCAAAAGTTTAGATACAATTTTTGATTTTTTGAATTTAGAACTTCGAGGTTTTATATGACGTTTTTATAACTGGACCAAAGGACGTTTCCAAAAACCTAGTTTTCTTACCAAAAATGAACTTTTTTCGTATCGACACAATGCAATTAAATCTCATTGAGAAAGTGCTCAGATCATGACGAAGTCTAAGAGATGGGCGTTTAAAGTTAAAACTATTTCTTCTTCGTCCGATGGCGAAAAACTAAGGGGCCCACTACTTCGGGATTTTGTAGAAAAATGGGATACGGATGTAATTACACTTTTCGACAGTCTCGGACGGGATGTAATTGAGGTCTATTAAGACGTCATACGGCGCATTAATAATGGTACACATTATACAAAATCAACGATGCTACCGATCTCTCAACATACTCGAGGGAAAAAAAAACGTTGATTAAAATTTTAATCGGATCATTAATCTTTGGTGTGTGTTACGCCCCGATTAGAGGAACATACTCTAGGTTGATTAACTTTTAAATATTTTAATTAATTATTATTATTATTAGACTTTTGAAATATGACGTTGGCAACGTCGACGTTTGTTCAAATAAGCGCGCAATATCCTTTTTCCGACGAGCTTATCCCATTATAAATTGTTTTCCTATGGCCCCGCTGCGGGTCGAACGGCTAATTTGAAGGAAACAATTTTTTTTCTTCGATCGAACCTTTCGGGAAAGGCTCCACAAGACATTTAGATATTTATCTAGGAATATTATGGGCATGAACTCGTTATCGTTGTGTCAGGTCAAACTTGAAATTCTTATGGCACTTCCAAGGCCGTATGGAGATCTCACGGACTTCAAAAGAAAACCCACGAAGAATCAACAATATCTCCACATAATAACAAAGCCGCAGATCACGCCCAGGCGTACCTACCTTGTGTTATTTCATATTTCAACAAACGATCCAGCACTCCATCATATATAATTAGCCCACAGCCATAACATAAATTATGATGTTAACTTTTTATAGGAAACGCACGCTTGTGATTTACTTTTTTTCTTCTTCTTCTTCGTCTTATTAAAATTGCGTTTGGAATTTTGCCCTTTTGATGGTTAAATGATTGATCAAACGCCACACCGCAAAAAAATCGGTTTCACATCCAGAAAAAAACGCGCTCTCTTAATAAAATTGAGATATTAGAAAAAAATCTAATCACGGCAAGAAGCCTGACGACCCATGCTAATTTTTTATTCCCATTTAAACCGACTTTTTCTTTGCGATTACAAAATTGGTTAATTCCACATATTTTTCGAATTGAAATAATTATAAGGCCGCAACGTTATGCTGATGATGTTATTATAATGTAATCTGTTTGCGCTTTTTTTGAAAAAGCAAATTAGTTTTATTTGTGGGATATCGTTACAAATTATGCTTAATTAAATTCGTTGGTACAGTAAAACCTCAGTTATACGGATTTGCGATTATCCGAATTGTCAACCGCGTTCGGACTCGTTGCGGTCCCCTAATAAAACGATCCGAATTTTTTCTGAAGTTATACTTCTTTTGGCGCCTACGGAGTAAAGTTTTAACGGGCAAAGGAAGAAAATAAACTGTAAAGCCGCCTGTTTCAGGCAACAGAAGTTGACCGTCTAAGAATTATTTTATTTAGCATTGTAAAACGCAATTTTTCTAAATCGCAAATTCGGGTAAACTATTTAGTACAAATTATTTATTCATGTTTATAATGAACTGGAAAATAATTAAAAATTCTAACTACCCCTATAATGGAAGGGTAGGCCTTAAACAAAGTCGATATGTAACATTTTTATTTTATTTAGCATTGTAAAACACAATTTTTCTAAATCGCAAATTCGGGTAAACTATTTCGTGCAAATTATTTATTCATGTTTATAATGAACTGGAAAAATAATTAAAAAATTCTAACTACCCCTATAATGGAAGGGTAGGCCTTAAACAAAGTCGATATGTAACATTTTTATTTTATTTAGCATTGTAAAACACAATTTTTCTAAATCGCAAATTCGCGTAAACTATTTAGTGCAAATTATTTATTCATGTTTATAATGAACTGGAAAATAATTAAAAAATTCTAACTACCCCTATAATGGAAGGGTAGGCCTTAAACGAAGTCGATATGTAAAATTTTTATTTTATTTAGCATTGTAAAACACAATTTTTCTAAATCGCAAATTCGGGTAAACTATTTCGTACAAATTATTTATTCATGTTTCTAATGAACTGGAAAAATAATTAAAAAATACTAACTACCTTATAATGGAAGGGTAGGTCTTAAACGAAGTCGATATGTAAGATTTTTATTTTATTTAGCATTGTAAAACACAATTTTTCTAAATCGCAAATTCGGGTAAACTATTTAGTACAAATTATTTATTCATGTTTATAATGAACTGGAAAAATAATTAAAAATTTCTAACTACCCTTATAATAGAAGGGTAGTCTAGTTTAAAAGTACTAAATTAGAAATGTGGTTTTTGGTAAAAATTCCTACCGAAATTTTTAATTAAAAGAAAAGTGAGAAGTGGTACATTTAGTCCATTTTGATTTAATTAATATTATTTGTAAGAGAGAAGAATAAGATAGGCAAATTCAATTACTAAGAAGTATGTGCACTTTCAAGGGAAAATCTTTTTCGAATAGAAAATCTGAATTTGAAGGATTTGTTATTAATATAGTAGAATCCAATTAACACGAAGATGTGCGCGTTCGAGCGAAAAGTGGCACATTTCCGAGCGAGGGAGGCAAATGAAGCGCGACGCGGAGCGGCGCGCTTCATTTTCCCGAGATCGGAAATGTGCCACTTTGAGCTCGAATGCGCACACTCGGCTTTAAGCACCATTCACAATATTTAATTTACTTTCTAAGAATTCTCAATTAAACGATCTGCTCTTTTTTAACAAATCAATTAGGAAATTAGCGAGACCCGTAGAAAAAAAATCGAAAAATAATGGCTCGTCGTGGCGACGATTAAATTTAAAATCGATTTCCCAGTCTTTTGAAATTCTAAGCTCGGGCGACACTCGAAACCTACTCAAAAAAACCAACACACTTTTATTGCTGTAATCGCATCAATAAATAACGCGCTGCAACAAACGATCTTTGTGCCTTTTTTTTTCCTCGTAGGAAAAAATCACGATGTATTTTCTGTGGTTAATAGTAATTATCTACATTGATATATCGTTCTGTAGCCGTTGCCTTGGCATGACAAATAGGAATAGGTTTGCTTTACAAAAGGATGCATATGTAACACCATGTTCGTATTCTCTTTGTTTCGGAAAGCGTTCTCGTCCGTACAAAACATGTTAAAAATACAAAGTGCCAGCTGTCCCAAAAGTGACGTGGAACTTTTCCGGAACGGCGCTCATTTCCGTTGCTTTCATTACACTCTTCCTTAGTTTAGTGTCCATTAAACTCTTGCTCCGACCCTCCTTCTTTACATATCTTCCCTTAGCAGGCCAGACGGAGAAGGAGCGAGAGGAAAAACGTAAACAACGCCGGCTGGAAGTTGTTTTCCTGATTGTTCAGACTTTCTAAGCCATTTCCCTGTCTCTTTGCGAAGTTCGACGGCTAATTTTCTCAGACACCGAATTAACTTTTAGATAGCATTGTTGGGTTTCTGTTTCCGTCAACAAATTAAGTTCTCCTCTCTTTCGGAATTGCTTTACTTTTTTAAAAAACGTTCGGCCCCATCTAATTCCGCGCTCGAAGTGCTCATCTCCCATTATCCGACGTTAAATTTGAATTTAAAGATTGTCGAGACATCTCATTGTTGGAATTTCATTCCGAAGGACTTCCATTTCAGATAACTTTAACGGATATTGCTCCATCTAGCGGTCGAAACGGTGGCCGGGTCTTCAGTTCGACGTGCGCGCTGTTGGATGGCGAACCCTTCACGTTTTACGATTTTATTTTTTGGGAAGAATTGCTTTTTGATAATTGCAGATGGGAGCTTTCAAAATCTTAATCTTAATATTGCAGATTTCGTTTTACTTGTCGATTAGTTTTGCCACTTTTGCGGTCGATGTTTCAAAAGCAACAAATCGATTGTGTGCGCTTAGGGGTAGATAATTAGTTTTCGGTTAAATTTAGGAAGTAATCGTATTTAGCTTAATATCGGGAACAATAAACAAATTTAATGCCTGAATCTGCTTTAAAACGTGCAAATACGACCTCAAATCGGTAATGCGTATTCGCGCGCCAATAAAAGCGGCTTTAATTGCAAATCACAATACAAAGCGAATGTAATTTTATCAGAATTTCGAAAATTAGTTTCGTATTTGTGTGCGCTAATTTAATTTATATTAAAGTGACGATGAGAGCAAGCGTATGTGTGGGCTCGTCGGAACTAAATTTGCTGTTTTTGTTTTTTGTAGGAATTTATGTGCCGAAACGAAGCGATTTTATTAATAATTAAAAGCGTACAATTCGTTAATATCGCGATTTTATCTAATTCGAATCAATTTCGAAATATGATTACGTTTTATTTACAATTATAAGTGCCAGTTCGCCAATTTTAATGGGCGTCGAGGAACAGACTTTTAAATTAAAGGACAATGTGTAGGGAACAAATATTTTTATTCGGTCAAAAAGACAATTTATTATCTTTGCTAGTTTTTGACAAAAAAAGCACAAATCGTGAAACTTTGTGAAAATACACAGATCGTTGCGAGAAATTGTTTATAATAAGAAAACTAAGTCTCCGATTGAAACACGGTTTTGAACAATCGAAATTGCATTAAATTTGAGCAAATAGGTGTCTCGGCGATTTTTTCGAAAATTGTTTTTGTCGATTTTGCAAGCGCGCGAAGTGTCAGATATCAATTCGTTCTTTCAATGTCCGCCATTTTGTTGTCAGCGGGGAAAGGGTGCATCAAAATTTGGGAGATTATACCGGAACACTATGGTTTAATGTGCGTAAAAGGGCGTTTAAAAATCTTTGCTCGTTTTCGAGAAATAAATTTTTTTGTAACTCTATTGGGTCGATTTACAAAAGAAGCAGTTTTGCGCGAATTGCGGGCCCATTTGAAGCCTTGTAACGCAAAAACTAATCCGACGTCGGTAGGGATGCTTTTCATTTTCAAAGAGGCCTACCTTTTGGCTACAAAATCGTGTATAATAACATAGGCGACGCCCTATTAATTTTCGAAAAAATTAGGGTTGAATAGACGGGGGCGCGAGCCCGCGGCGTAGTTCGCTTCGTACGCCGATATCTCGGAAACGAAGCCCGCAATCAAAAAATGTTAAGAGACAAAACTTAATTGTTTTTACCTATTTTATGAGGAAAATGTATAAGTTTATTTAATTTTGCGGGGGTGGGGCTAATAATGAATAATTTGTCGCCTCCACTTGTCTTACTTTTCGAAAACAAATAATTATTCTCAAACGGATAAAGAATTTTAAATGCCTCCCTTGTCTAAATAAGAGGTATTAATCCCTTTATTATCCATTGAGATTTGGGGGATGAAATAATGAATTGGCGAACTTCCCAAGATTGTATTTTTAATTACGATTTTCCTTTCTTCGAAAATATGAAAATCGCGTTGGAAAAATTGCGCGGGGCTGTTTCAATTAGTTTGTGGCTTTGTTTTAATAATGCTAATTGGTAATATTTATAAATGAATTTTAATTCGAAGCGTATTATGGGCTTCTGATGACCAAGTGCGTTACGAAACTTCTAGAAATGAGTGGGCCCGATAAAATAATTTGTAAAAATTATTTACCTCTAATATTATTGTGACTAAGCGGATGTGAAAGTCGTTGTGCAACGAGGAACGTACAAATAAGTCGATGCGATAAATGTTTTTGGGCATTATCGGTTTAGTTTCGAGGACGGCAAAGCATTTTGACTTTGGCTCTTTGCCTTCGTTCACCTCGTTTGCGATTTTTGTAATCGTTTAATTGTACAATTAAAAATCACAGCGGTGTTTCTAAATATTTGTAGTGAATTTCTGAAAATCGCCTCGAAACATAGTCGAAGGTAAGATAATTGTGAACTTCGTTTGCAGCGAGTTCAAAGTGCCATTCAATTAAATATTTTAATTAAAAATTGTTCGTAAAACAGTAAATGGGGTGTACCGTTCATTTTTCTAAACGGCAACCCCTTTTTTCAATTTTAAAAAGCCATCGAGTAATTATAATTTTTGTTGTTCGTCGCAGACTTTTACTAATGACTAAATTTGTTTCCAGAATTCGGGAGGACAATGGAAATTCAGGCGAAATCCTGCAAGGACCACGAACGAGGGGACTCGAAAATTATATCGGGGGTGAGATTGCACTTTGTGTAGTTTTTCTTGTTTTTTGATTTCGAGAGTTACTTTTATTAAATTGAAATTGATTTATTGTTTTATTTTTTCTTGCATTGTAAAGAGTTTTGCTCATGAATTAATCAAGTACAGTAAAACCTCAATTATCCGGACCTCAGTTATACGGATTCGCGACAATCCGGATTGTCCACCGCGTTTGAAAATTAAACGTTGGTATTTTTTACTAAATATTTTATTATTTTATTTTGTATTTTGCACTAAACAGTATTTTTTGCTTTGTTCATTTTTATTTAGTGATTAATATTTGTTGCGTTTCTTGTAAACATATACCTACCTAACAATTTGACCGAGTTTTTCCCTGTTAAAACGGGACGCTTGGTAATTGTGCTTAAAACCGAGTGTGCACATTCGAGCTCAAAGTGGCACATTCCGATCTCGGGAAAATGAAGCGCGCCGCTCCGCGTCGCGCTTCATTTGCCTCCCTCGCTCGGAAATGTGCCACTTTTCGCTCGAATGCGCACATCCTTGTATATATTGAACGTATTTATAATAATTTTTGCACGTGGTTATATTTAATTTAGTCACGCCAAAGAAGTATAACTTCTAACGCACCGGTTTTTATTTCAAATTGGAACTTTCTATCGTTTAAGGAACTTTGATTTTTTTTTGGGGTTTTACAATCAAGATATGTCTTTCCTGATTTTTTTCCTAAGAGATTTAAGATCCAAAAGGACCATAAAAAAGTTTAATCAAATTGTATAAAGGCTCAGCTATAATTTTGATTTTGTAAAATTTGAACGTCCTGTTTCATAAGAAAATTATTCTAAATAATTATATCCAATCTGTTTTAAAGGGTTTCCAATTAAAATAAGGACTACCTGATTTTTTTCTGAAGAGATTAAAGACCCAAATACACATTTTAAAAGTTTAATTAAAATGCACAGAGACTCGGATGCAATTTTGATTTTTTAAAATTAAAATTTTTTGTTCTATGAAAGATATTTTTTAAATAATTTTGTCGATTTTTTTTAAAAGCTTTACAATCAAAATAGGAACTCCCTGATTTTTTCTTATGAATTTAAAGACCCAAAACACATGGTAAGAGTTTAATTGAAATTCGCAAAAGTTTAGATACAATTTAGATTTTTTGAATTTAGAATTTTGTGTTCTATGGAAGATATTTTTTAAATAATTTTGTCGATTTTTTTTAAAAGCTTTACAATCAAAATAAGGACTTCCTGATTTTTTTCTTATGAAATTAAAGACCCAAAAATACATGGTACGAGTCCAATTACAGAAAACTCATTTGAAAAAGAAATAAAAAATTATTTGTGTTCTTACACATCCCCAACGTGTATTATTTTATTTCTACCCCTTCATTAAATATTGTTAACTGTTCGAAGCACGAACTAAAATTTTTGCAACACTCTGTATATGTGTTTTCGTTAAATAAAATAAACTGATAATTTTATTTCGAATTATCGAGGCGTTTTTAACGCACAGCTGCATCAACTGATATGACTTGTTTATTCGTTTTATGTAACGCCAAAATTCCTGTCTGTCGACTTTGAGTCATTTTCGAATGTAAAGCGAAACCGAACAGTGCCTTTTAAATACGAGCTCCGCAAAATTAAGAGTTTCAACCCTTAAACTAAGGTAAATTGCAATGTGATGCATTTCCATCGAAATCCACATACTTTGTAAGGGTTTCAAGCTAACTATTTTTTTTCTTTATGTTACAGATGCCAATCTACAAGAAAGGGTGTCCCTGCATTGGATCCTCACCACCTTCCACCCTCTGCAGAAGAGCAACTGTTCGAAAGCCCTTTTGAAATGATGTAAGTATAAAAAATCTTATTGTTAGTTTTAATATTTTTTTAAATCATTATTTTTTCTGTTGTGCTTAAAATATTTTTTTTCTCTTACAGATAACATTTCATCTTCCAACAGTGTTCGTTTTTAATCGTTTTTTCGGGTCAAACGCGTCTTGAAACCGCAGTTCTAAAACCGCAAAAATCCTCCCAGTACACGAAGAACACCCCCTTAAAAAAATTAATCAATCGTTCGTTATAAAAAGTGGTGATTTTTACTTTGTTCCAAGGACGTCATAATTTAAAAAAAAATCGGGAGTGTTAAAGCCGGTGGTGCATCGGAGGACCTTCGGGAGCAGTCCGCAGAAGACTTCGACGAAAGGTAGGCCCCCCAGTTTTGGGATTTTTTCTATCTCCTTCTTCCGTGATCGTCTTCAATGTTCTTTTTTTAATTGTTTATTTGTTGCGCCACCTCTAACATTAATCAAAAATCGAATCGTGCGCCTCCCAAAAATTAAAAGCAATCCATCGGGAAAAAATCACAATCGGAAACGACCCTCTTCGAAGTGCACTTTAAAAATAAATTATTCGGCTCTCAATCGTACACAGCCCGCGCAAATTTTTTAATCGCGAAAAAATTCGATCCAGCTCGGATCATTTCGCGCATCAACCCCTAAATTTTTATCGAAGAGCAACGCCGCCGCCGAAAACTCGCGGATACGTCCCGCTAATGTCGAAAATTAATTAAATTAGCGTTATCGGGATGAAATTTTCATATTCTTTCAATTAGGTAATGGGGGCGAAATTTATTTGCGCGAGTTAAGGAAGAGCCCGAAAGATTAAAAAGTTGGCGGAACTAATTACAAGTAAAAGGGGGTGGATGATGGAAGAGAAATGGGTGGCCGTAGACGAGGCCGCCAGAGATACGGGCTTCCGCAGTACGGGGGTGGCGTACCGTGACCACTCTTCGAACGCAGAAGTTAGTTCCCTGTCTGTTCGGGTTAGTGCCGCTTCCCTTATTACATCGACCATGGTCTCCGAAGATCAAGTCAAGGTTTACCTTCCAACTATGAGCAGATTTATGTCGATCACACTTCGCGAATATAACTTTCGGGATGGGAATTCGCCAGATATAACTTTTGGCCCGATTAAACGGGGACCCCGAACCACGCTCATTTTATTTATTTAAACTTTTAGGGGGTGTAGAACGAAGTTCTTAAAAGCTTTCTCTGTTTTACCCCGGTCTTGGAAATTAATACTGAATTGTTTTTTTTTAATAATTTAATTTTTTTTTGTTAGAAATCGAAGCCTTCAGTTTTGTTTTTTTTTTAAATAACTGTAAATGCCAATCTTTATTTTTGTTTTTGGGCCGATGGATTTTGTGTTAGGGGTAGTTTTTTCACTTGCAACAAAATCGATAAAACTTAAGACAAATTCGATTCGGTTTTATGACAGAAAGTTAACACTAGAACCGCGGCAATTTTGAACTTACTACAACCGCGGTTACCGGTCAATTAGACGTTTTTGGGTCTTTAATTTCATAAGAAAAAATCAGGGAGTCCTTATTTTGATTGTAAAGCTTTTAAAAAAAATCGACAAAATTATTTATAAAATATCTTCCATAGAACACAAAATTCTAAATTCCAAAAATCAAAATTGTATCTAAAATTTTGCGAATTTCAATTAAACTCTTATCATGTGTTTATGGGTCTTTAATTTATAAGAAAAAAATCAGGGGGTCCTTATTTTGATTGTAAAGCTTTTAAAAAAAATCGACAAAATTATTTAAAACATATCTTCCATAGAACAAAAAATTCTAAATTTAAAAAATCAAAATTGCATCCGAGTCTCTGTGGATTTTAATTAAACTTTTAAAATGTGTATTTGGGTCTTTAATCTCTTAAGAAAAAAATCAGGTAGTCTTTATTTTAATTGGAAACCCTTTAAAAAAAATTGGATATAATTATTTAGAATAATTTTCTTATGAAACAGGACGTTCAAATTTTACAAAATCAAAATTATAGCTGAGCCTTTATACAATTTGGTTAAACTTTTTATGGTCTTTTGGATCTTAAATTTAGAAAAATCAGGAAAGACATATCTGATTGTAAAACCCCAAAAAATCAAAGATTCCATTAAACGATAGAAAGTTCCAATTTGAAATAAAAACCGGTGCGTTAGAAGTTATACTTTGGCGTGACTAAATTAAATATAACCACGTGCAAAAATTATTATAAATACGTTCAATATATACAAGATGTGCGCATTCGAGCGAAAAGTGGCACATTTCCGAGCGAGGAGGCAAATGAAGCGCGACGCGGAGCGGCGCGCTTCATTTTCCGAGATCGGAATGTGCCACTTTGAGCCTCGAATGTGCACACTCGGTTTTAAGCACGATCCACAATAATAAATTTAATTTCTACAAGTGTTTTTAATTAAAAACTGGGACGCCTAAATCAAAATGTCTAGACACTTAAAAAATCACCCTGTATATTATTTTTCAAATCAAAAATTTTACAAAACTAAATTAAATTTATTTATTTTGTTTGAATAAGAGAAAATTAATGTTGGAAATATAATTAATACGAGGATGTGCGCATTCGAGCGAAAAGTGGCACATTTCCGAGCGAGGGAGGCAAATGAAGCGCGACGCGGAGCGGCGCGCTTCATTTTCCCGAGATCGGAATGTGCCACTTTGAGCTCGAATGTGCACACTCGGTTTTAAGCTCGACTACCAAAGGTCCCGTTTTAAAAAAAAAATAGTTTACGTTAGTTATACCCCACCTAGTAAACGGAAGGTTAAATAAATCGTAGCTCGGTTATTAGTCAATCAATTTTTGAAAACTTTACAGATTTGTAATCGTCGAACATTTTGGCGTCGGATAGGTGTACGGAATCGTGGGGGTCCTATTTGAAATTTTTGAAAACATCGGGGCTGAAGACTCGGACTTGTATTTTATTTTTTGGAAATTTTTAGATTGAAAATACTGATCGCCATTATTTCTGGAGATATCTCTAAAAACTTTTTAGATTATGAATTGTGGGTTATCGAAGCATAAGAATAGTTAAAAAACTAAATAGGGCCCAATGTTAAATTATTGAGAAAAACGCACGTTAAGAGTTCAAAGTGTAAATTCATAGAAAAGTTCTTCTTTTCGAAATTGATGTTTTTTTGAATTTTAATGGGATATTCCTATGAGCCCTTAATGTCTATGGCTGGATTTATTTTTTTTTTGAATTCCTTTAACACTAAAATTTTTTTGGTAAAATTTCAAATTGAACAAAATTTACACTTTGACTTCGAAATAGTGTAGTAGCGCCTTTATTCTTTGGCGTATCATTAAAAACGACCCAGATTCAGAATTTTGAAAGTTTTTTACATAAGATCAGTGCACAATCAGCATAGGGCCCAATGTTAAATTATTGAGAAAAACGCACTTGAAGAAATCAAAGTGTAAATTCATAGAAAAGTGCTTCTTTTGGGAAATAAAATTTTCGAAATTGAATTTTTTTTTTAATTTAATGGAATATTCTTATGAGCCCTTAATGTCTATAGCTGGATTTTTTTTCGAATCCTTTTAACACTAAAACTTTTTTGATAAAATTCCAAATTGAACAAAATTTACACTTTGACTTCGAAATAGTGTAGTAGCGCCTTTATTCTTTGGCGTATCATTAAAAACGACCCAGATTCAGAATTTTGAAAGTTTTTTACATAAGATCGGTTTACAATCGGCATAGGGCGCAATGCAAATTTTTTGAGTAATTAAGAGTTGAAAATTTTATAACACATTTTGAACAAACTTGATTTAAAAAATTCATATCTTCGTTATTTGTAAAGCAATCGTTAAAAGTATTGCATATTTAAAATAGTGGGACTTTTTGGCTTCATATAGGTTTAAAAAATTATGAGGGTGCTATTTGAAATGTTTGAGAAAATTGGGGGGGTAAACACTTCGAGTTGTATATGTTTTTCTTTGAGTTCAATTTTCAAAATTTATTGCTCGGCTATTGAAGGAGATACTGCAATGGGTTTTCGTGATTCTGAATTTTCGGTCTTTTGGTCATAAGACTTTATAAAAATTTCAATAAGGCCAAACATTAATTAAGCAAAAAAATTGGACTTGAATATCTTAAAATTTATATTTTTCTAGGCGTCTATATTTTTCTTTGTTAGAGCGTGTGAAAACTTAATAGTTTCTAAACGTTTCAACCCTTAAATTATTTTTCAAAAAAAATCCGCGATAGTAGTTCTTCATAAAATAATTTACTTCGCCAAAAAAGAAATACAGATTTAATCAGCGTTAAGCTCAATTCAGAAAATTAATAGAAAAACATTATTCTGCACATTTCCAACAAAAAAGTGGAAAATTTTAATGCCCCCGGCAGCGTGTAGTAGCACTTCTGCCCGTATGATATGTGCGTCCCATTTGTCTGTACTTCGGGCGAACGAGATACATATGGAAAAATTGTCATTAATTTAAATGAAAACGCAATTTGGACGAATGCAAGTATAATGAAGCGAGACCGAAAAATTAGAGAACATTTCTCGTATGCATCATATTTGGCTGGGAGTTGCTCAACATTTTAAAGTTAATAGAAATACAAATGACCGTACTCGGGGCGAATTTTAGCGACGACCCTTTTCCTGTCGCGAACGTTCGCGCGTGCAAGGGAATTACTTTTATATGCACTTCGGACGGGGTCGGGACACTAAACGAATGCTAATTAAAATTTTATTTTATCTCTCTTTTGTTTGCTTTATTTGGGACAGCGGTTGCCAAACTTTATGTTACTGCGCTCTCACGTGCATTTTTTGCGGATTTTTCCCTGCTCTGCTTTCAACCCCCAAAATGTTGTAAATGGTGACAACTATTGAAAACAATAATTGATTTATTTGCGGGCTTATAAGGCAAGCTACAACAAAACGTATTTGAAGTAAAATGCGCCCTAAGGCTCCTTCTAAACAGCCCTTGCGTTAGATTTAAATAATTTTGAAAAAAAATTTTGATTGCAGTTTTTGGGCTTCATTTTTGCACAATTTTGAACTTTAAAAAAATTGTAGCGCCGTTATTTGTGGACGGATCTTTAAAAACTATTCAGATTCGGATTTGGCAGCCTTTTTGGCTTCGGATAGGTCTAAGAAAACATAGGCGTGCTATTCCAGAGCTTTGGGAAAACGTTTTGAAAATTCAAAATCGATGGGTTTTAACCCATGTTATTTTGACAAAAAATGAAAAAAATAGAATTGCTTTATTTTGTCAGGGGATGTTCCTACGTACCCCTACTAACTATAACCGGTGTCATTTCTCGGCGCTCTCGCTTTAAAATAAAAATTTGCGATAGAACTAATTAAATAAACAAACGGACCCCTTGATTCACAAAAAAAATCGTAGCGCCCTTATTTTCGATCCAATCATTATAAACGACACGGATTCGGAATCGTGAGGCTTTTTTACATAAGATACATGTATAATATGTATAGGGTGCGACGTTAATTTTTCGATTATTAAAAATTGCCATTTTTAGCGCTGATTTTGGGCCGATTTTGAACTTTAAAAAATTCTAGCGCCGTTATTTGTGGACGGATCTTTAAAACTATTCAGATTCGGATTTGGCAGCCTTTTTGGCTTCGGATAGGTCTAAGAAAACATAGGCGTGCTATTCCAGAGCTTTGGGAAAACGTTTTGAAAATTCAAAATCGATGGGTTTTAACCCATGTTATTTTGACAAAAAATGAAAAAAATAGAATTGCTTTATTTTGTCAGGGATGTTCCTACGTACCCCTACTAACTATAACCGGTGTCATTTCTCGGCGCTCTCGCTTTAAAATAAAAATTTGCGATAGAACTAATTAAATAAACAAACGGACCCCTTGATTCACAAAAAATCGTAGCGCCCTTATTTTCGATCCAATCATTATAAACGACACGGATTCGGAATCGTGAGGCTTTTTACATAAGATACATGTATAATATGTATAGGGTGCGACGTTAATTTTTCGATTATTAAAATTGCCATTTTTTGCGCTGATTTTGGGCCGATTTTGAACTTTAAAAAATTCTAGCGCCGTTATTTGTGGACGGATCTTTAAAACTATTCAGATTCGGATTTGGCAGCCTTTTGGCTTCGGATAGGTCTAAGAAAACATAGGCGTGCTATTCCAGAGCTTTGGGAAAACGTTTTGAAAATTCAAAATCGATGGGTTTTAACCCATGTTATTTTGACAAAAATGAAAAAATAGAATTGCTTTATTTTGTCAGGGATGTTCCTACGTACCCCTACTAACTATAACCGGTGTCATTTCTCGGCGCTCTCGCTTTAAAATAAAAATTTGCGATAGAACTAATTAAATAAACAAACGGACCCCTTGATTCACAAAAAATCGTAGCGCCCTTATTTTCGATCCAATCATTATAAACGACACGGATTCGGAATCGTGAGGCTTTTTTACATAAGATACATGTATAATATGTATAGGGTGCGACGTTAATTTTTCGATTATTAAAAATTGCCATTTTTAGCGCTGATTTTGGGCCGATTTTGAACTTTAAAAAATTCTAGCGCCGTTATTTGTGGACGGATCTTTAAAACTATTCAGATTCGGATTTGGCAGCCTTTTGGCTTCGGATAGGTCTAAGAAAACATAGGCGTGCTATTCCAGAGCTTTGGGAAAACGTTTTGAAAATTCAAAATCGATGGGTTTTAACCCATGTTATTTTGACAAAAAATGAAAAAATAGAATTGCTTTATTTTGTCAGGGATGTTCCTACGTACCCCCACTAACTATAACCGGTGTCATTTCTCGGCGCTCTCGCTTTAAAATAAAAATTTGCGATAGAACTAATTAAATAAACAAACGGACCCCTTGATTCACAAAAAATCGTAGCGCCCTTATTTTCGATCCAATCATTATAAACGACACGGATTCGGAATCGTGAGGCTTTTTTACATAAGATACATGTATAATATGTATAGGGTGCGACGTTAATTTTTCGATTATTAAAAATTGCGATTTTAGCGCTGATTTTGGGCCGATTTTGAACTTTAAAAAATTGTAGCGCCGTTATTTGTGGACGGATCTTTAAAACTATTCAGATTCGGATTTGGCAGCCTTTTGGCTTCGGATAGGTCTAAGAAAACATAGGCGTGCTATTCCAGAGCTTTGGGAAAACGTTTTGAAAATTCAAAATCGATGGGTTTTAACCCATGTTATTTTGACAAAAAATGAAAAAAATAGAATTGCTTTATTTTGTCAGGGGATGTTCCTACGTACCCTACTAACTATAACCGGTGTCATTTCTCGCGCTCTCGCTTTAAAATAAAAATTTGCGATAGAACTAATTAAATAAACAAACGGACCCCTTGATTCACAAAAAATCGTAGCGCCCTTATTTTCGATCCAATCATTACAAACGACACGGATTCGGAATCGTGAGGCTTTTTACATAAGATACATGTATAATATGTATAGGGTGCGACGTTAATTTTTTGATTATTAAAAATTGCGATTTTAGCGCTGATTTTGGGCCGATTTTGAACTTTAAAAAATTGTAGCGCCGTTATTTGTGGACGGATCTTTAAAACTATTCAGATTCGGATTTGGCAGCCTTTTGGCTTCGGATAGGTCTAAGAAAACATAGGCGTGCTATTCCAGAGCTTTGGGAAAACGTTTTGAAAATTCAAAATCGATGGGTTTTAACCCATGTTATTTTGACAAAAATGAAAAAATAGAATTGCTTTATTTTGTCAGGGGATGTTCCTACGTACCCCTACTAACTATAACCGGTGTCATTTCTCGCGCTCTCGCTTTAAAATAAAAATTTGCGATAGAACTAATTAAATAAACAAACGGACCCCTTGATTCACAAAAAATCGTAGCGCCCTTATTTTCGATCCAATCATTACAAACGACACGGATTCGGAATCGTGAGGCTTTTTACATAAGATACATGTATAATATGTATAGGGTGCGACGTTAATTTTCGATTATTAAAATTGCGATTTTAGCGCTGATTTTGGGCCGATTTTGAACTTTAAAAATTCTAGCGCCGTTATTTGTGGACGGATCTTTAAAAACTATTCAGATTCGGATTTGGCAGCCTTTTGGCTTCGGATAGGTCTAAGAAAACATAGGCGTGCTATTCCAGAGCTTTGGGAAAACGTTTTGAAAATTCAAAATCGATGGGTTTTAACCCATGTTATTTTGACAAAAATGAAAAAATAGAATTGCTTTATTTTGTCAGGGATGTTCCTACGTACCCCTACTAACTATAACCGGTGTCATTTCTCGGCGCTCTCGCTTTAAAATAAAAATTTGCGATAGAACTAATTAAATAAACAAACGGACCCCCTTTATTCACAAAAAATCGTAGCGCCCTTATTTTCGATCCAATCATTACAAACGACACGGATTCGGAATCGTGAGGCTTTTTACATAAGATACATGTATAATATGTATAGGGTGCGACGTTAATTTTTCGATTATTAAAATTGCCATTTTTAGCGCTGATTTTGGGCCGATTTTGAACTTTAAAAAATTCTAGCGCCGTTATTTGTGGACGGATCTTTAAAACTATTCAGATTCGGATTTGGCAGCCTTTTGGCTTCGGATAGGTCTAAGAAAACATAGGCGTGCTATTCCAGAGCTTTGGGAAAACGTTTTGAAAATTCAAAATCGATGGGTTTTAACCCATGTTATTTTGACAAAAATGAAAAAATAGAATTGCTTTATTTTGTCAGGGATGTTCCTACGTACCCTACTAACTATAACCGGTGTCATTTCTCGGCGCTCTCGCTTTAAAATAAAAATTTGCGATAGAACTAATTAAATAAACAAACGGACCCCTTGATTCACAAAAAATCGTAGCGCCCTTATTTTCGATCCAATCATTATAAACGACACGGATTCGGAATCGTGAGGCTTTTTACATAAGATACATGTATAATATGTATAGGGTGCGACGTTAATTTTTCGATTATTAAAAATTGCCATTTTTAGCGCTGATTTTGGGCCGATTTTGAACTTTAAAAAAATTCTAGCGCCGTTATTTGTGGACGGATCTTTAAAAACTATTCAGATTCGGATTTGGCAGCCTTTTTGGCTTCGGATAGGTCTAAGAAAACATAGGCGTGCTATTCCAGAGCTTTGGGAAAACGTTTTGAAAATTCAAAATCGATGGGTTTTAACCCATGTTATTTTGACAAAAAATGAAAAAAAATAGAATTGCTTTATTTTGTCAGGGGATGTTCCTACGTACCCCTACTAACTATAACCGGTGTCATTTCTCGCGCTCTCGCTTTAAAATAAAAATTTGCGATAGAACTAATTAAATAAACAAACGGACCCCTTGATTCACAAAAAATCGTAGCGCCCTTATTTTCGATCCAATCATTACAAACGACACGGATTCGGAATCTGAGGCTTTTTACATAAGATACATGTATAATATGTATAGGGTGCGACGTTAATTTTCGATTATTAAAAATTGCGATTTTAGCGCTGATTTTGGGCCGATTTTGAACTTTAAAAATTGTAGCGCCGTTATTTGTGGACGGATCTTTAAAACTATTCAGATTCGGATTTGGCAGCCTTTTGGCTTCGGATAGGTCTAAGAAAACATAGGCGTGCTATTCCAGAGCTTTGGGAAAACGTTTTGAAAATTCAAAATCGATGGGTTTTAACCCATGTTATTTTGACAAAAATGAAAAAATAGAATTGCTTTATTTTGTCAGGGATGTTCCTACGTACCCCTACTAACTATAACCGGTGTCATTTCTCGCGCTCTCGCTTTAAAATAAAAATTTGCGATAGAACTAATTAAATAAACAAACGGACCCCTTGATTCACAAAAAAATCGTAGCGCCCTTATTTTCGATCCAATCATTACAAACGACACGGATTCGGAATCCTGAGGCTTTTTACATAAGATACATGTATAATATGTATAGGGTGCGACGTTAATTTTCGATTATTAAAAATTGCGATTTTAGCGCTGATTTTGGGCCGATTTTGAACTTTAAAAATTGTAGCGCCGTTATTTGTGGACGGATCTTTAAAACTATTCAGATTCGGATTTGGCAGCCTTTTGGCTTCGGATAGGTCTAAGAAAACATAGGCGTGCTATTCCAGAGCTTTGGGAAAACGTTTTGAAAATTCAAAATCGATGGGTTTTAACCCATGTTATTTTGACAAAAATGAAAAAATAGAATTGCTTTATTTTGTCAGGGATGTTCCTACGTACCCCTACTAACTATAACCGGTGTCATTTCTCGGCGCTCTCGCTTTAAAATAAAAATTTGCGATAGAACTAATTAAATAAACAAACGGACCCCTTGATTCACAAAAAATCGTAGCGCCCTTATTTTCGATCCAATCATTACAAACGACACGGATTCGGAATCGTGAGGCTTTTTACATAAGATACATGTATAATATGTATAGGGTGCGACGTTAATTTTTCGATTATTAAAATTGCCATTTTAGCGCTGATTTTGGGCCGATTTTGAACTTTAAAAAATTGTAGCGCCGTTATTTGTGGACGGATCTTTAAAAACTATTCAGATTCGGATTTGGCAGCCTTTTTGGCTTCGGATAGGTCTAAGAAAACATAGGCGTGCTATTCCAGAGCTTTGGGAAAACGTTTTGAAAATTCAAAATCGATGGGTTTTAACCCATGTTATTTTGACAAAAATGAAAAAATAGAATTGCTTTATTTTGTCAGGGGATGTTCCTACGTACCCTACTAACTATAACCGGTGTCATTTCTCGGCGCTCTCGCTTTAAAATAAAAATTTGCGATAGAACTAATTAAATAAACAAACGGACCCCTTGATTCACAAAAAATCGTAGCGCCCTTATTTTCGATCCAATCATTATAAACGACACGGATTCGGAATCGTGAGGCTTTTTTACATAAGATACATGTATAATATGTATAGGGTGCGACGTTAATTTTTCGATTATTAAAAATTGCCATTTTTAGCGCTGATTTTGGGCCGATTTTGAACTTTAAAAAAATTCTAGCGCCGTTATTTGTGGACGGATCTTTAAAACTATTCAGATTCGGATTTGGCAGCCTTTTGGCTTCGGATAGGTCTAAGAAAACATAGGCGTGCTATTCCAGAGCTTTGGGAAAACGTTTTGAAAATTCAAAATCGATGGGTTTTAACCCATGTTATTTTGACAAAAAATGAAAAAAATAGAATTGCTTTATTTTGTCAGGGGATGTTCCTACGTACCCTACTAACTATAACCGGTGTCATTTCTCGGCGCTCTCGCTTTAAAATAAAAATTTGCGATAGAACTAATTAAATAAACAAACGGACCCCTTGATTCACAAAAAATCGTAGCGCCCTTATTTTCGATCCAATCATTATAAACGACACGGATTCGGAATCGTGAGGCTTTTTACATAAGATACATGTATAATATGTATAGGGTGCGACGTTAATTTTTCGATTATTAAAATTGCCATTTTTTGCGCTGATTTTGGGCCGATTTTGAACTTTAAAAAATTGTAGCGCCGTTATTTGTGGACGGATCTTTAAAACTATTCAGATTCGGATTTGGCAGCCTTTTTGGCTTCGGATAGGTCTAAGAAAACATAGGCGTGCTATTCCAGAGCTTTGGGAAAACGTTTTGAAAATTCAAAATCGATGGGTTTTAACCCATGTTATTTTGACAAAAAATGAAAAAAATAGAATTGCTTTATTTTGTCAGGGGATGTTCCTACGTACCCCTACTAACTATAACCGGTGTCATTTCTCGGCGCTCTCGCTTTAAAATAAAAATTTGCGATAGAACTAATTAAATAAACAAACGGACCCCTTGATTCACAAAAAATCGTAGCGCCCTTATTTTCGATCCAATCATTATAAACGACACGGATTCGGAATCGTGAGGCTTTTTTACATAAGATACATGTATAATATGTATAGGGTGCGACGTTAATTTTTCGATTATTAAAAATTGCATTTTTAGCGCTGATTTTGGGCCGATTTTGAACTTTAAAAAAATTGTAGCGCCGTTATTTGTGGACGGATCTTTAAAAAATATTCAGATTCGGATTTGGCAGCCTTTTTGGCTTCGGATAGGTCTAAGAAAACATAGGCGTGCTATTCCAGAGCTTTGGGAAAACGTTTTGAAAATTCAAAATCGATGGGTTTTAACCCATGTTATTTTGACAAAAAATGAAAAAAATAGAATTGCTTTATTTTGTCAGGGGATGTTCCTACGTACCCCTACTAACTATAACCGGTGTCATTTCTCGGCGCTCTCGCTTTAAAATAAAAATTTGCGATAGAACTAATTAAATAAACAAACGGACCCCTTGATTCACAAAAAATCGTAGCGCCCTTATTTTCGATCCAATCATTATAAACGACACGGATTCGGAATCGTGAGGCTTTTTTACATAAGATACATGTATAATATGTATAGGGTGCGACGTTAATTTTTCGATTATTAAAAATTGCCATTTTTAGCGCTGATTTTGGGCCGATTTTGAACTTTAAAAAAATTGTAGCGCCGTTATTTGTGGACGGATCTTTAAAAACTATTCAGATTCGGATTTGGCAGCCTTTTTGGCTTCGGATAGGTCTAAGAAAACATAGGCGTGCTATTCCAGAGCTTTGGGAAAACGTTTTGAAAATTCAAAATCGATGGGTTTTAACCCATGTTATTTTGACAAAAAATGAAAAAAATAGAATTGCTTTATTTTGTCAGGGGATGTTCCTACGTACCCCTACTAACTATAACCGGTGTCATTTCTCGGCGCTCTCGCTTTAAAATAAAAATTTGCGATAGAACTAATTAAATAAACAAACGGACCCCTTGATTCACAAAAAAAATCGTAGCGCCCTTATTTTCGATCCAATCATTATAAACGACACGGATTCGGAATCGTGAGGCTTTTTTACATAAGATACATGTATAATATGTATAGGGTGCGACGTTAATTTTTCGATTATTAAAAATTGCCATTTTTAGCGCTGATTTTGGGCCGATTTTGAACTTTAAAAAAATTGTAGCGCCGTTATTTGTGGACGGATCTTTAAAAACTATTCAGATTCGGATTTGGCAGCCTTTTTGGCTTCGGATAGGTCTAAGAAAACATAGGCGTGCTATTCCAGAGCTTTGGGAAAACGTTTTGAAAATTCAAAATCGATGGGTTTTAACCCATGTTATTTTGACAAAAAATGAAAAAAATAGAATTGCTTTATTTTGTCAGGGGATGTTCCTACGTACCCTACTAACTATAACCGGTGTCATTTCTCGGCGCTCTCGCTTTAAAATAAAAATTTGCGATAGAACTAATTAAATAAACAAACGGACCCCTTGATTCACAAAAAATCGTAGCGCCCTTATTTTCGATCCAATCATTATAAACGACACGGATTCGGAATCGTGAGGCTTTTTACATAAGATACATGTATAATATGTATAGGGTGCGACGTTAATTTTTCGATTATTAAAATTGCCATTTTAGCGCTGATTTTGGGCCGATTTTGAACTTTAAAAATTCTAGCGCCGTTATTTGTGGACGGATCTTTAAAACTATTCAGATTCGGATTTGGCAGCCTTTTGGCTTCGGATAGGTCTAAGAAAACATAGGCGTGCTATTCCAGAGCTTTGGGAAAACGTTTTGAAAATTCAAAATCGATGGGTTTTAACCCATGTTATTTTGACAAAAAATGAAAAAAATAGAATTGCTTTATTTTGTCAGGGGATGTTCCTACGTACCCTACTAACTATAACCGGTGTCATTTCTCGCGCTCTCGCTTTAAAATAAAAATTTGCGATAGAACTAATTAAATAAACAAACGGACCCCTTGATTCACAAAAAATCGTAGCGCCCTTATTTTCGATCCAATCATTATAAACGACACGGATTCGGAATCGTGAGGCTTTTTTACATAAGATACATGTATAATATGTATAGGGTGCGACGTTAATTTTTCGATTATTAAAAATTGCCATTTTTAGCGCTGATTTTGGGCCGATTTTGAACTTTAAAAAAATTCTAGCGCCGTTATTTGTGGACGGATCTTTAAAAACTATTCAGATTCGGATTTGGCAGCCTTTTTGGCTTCGGATAGGTCTAAGAAAACATAGGCGTGCTATTCCAGAGCTTTGGGAAAACGTTTTGAAAATTCAAAATCGATGGGTTTTAACCCATGTTATTTTGACAAAAAATGAAAAAAATAGAATTGCTTTATTTTGTCAGGGGGTGTTCCTACGTACCCTACTAACTATAACCGGTGTCATTTCTCGGCGCTCTCGCTTTAAAATAAAAATTTGCGATAGAACTAATTAAATAAACAAACGGACCCCTTGATTCACAAAAAATCGTAGCGCCCTTATTTTCGATCCAATCATTATAAACGACACGGATTCGGAATCGTGAGGCTTTTTACATAAGATACATGTATAATATGTATAGGGTGCGACGTTAATTTTTCGATTATTAAAATTGCCATTTTAGCGCTGATTTTGGGCCGATTTTGAACTTTAAAAAATTCTAGCGCCGTTATTTGTGGACGGATCTTTAAAACTATTCAGATTCGGATTTGGCAGCCTTTTGGCTTCGGATAGGTCTAAGAAAACATAGGCGTGCTATTCCAGAGCTTTGGGAAAACGTTTTGAAAATTCAAAATCGATGGGTTTTAACCCATGTTATTTTGACAAAAATGAAAAAATAGAATTGCTTTATTTTGTCAGGGATGTTCCTACGTACCCTACTAACTATAACCGGTGTCATTTCTCGGCGCTCTCGCTTTAAAATAAAAATTTGCGATAGAACTAATTAAATAAACAAACGGACCCCTTGATTCACAAAAAATCGTAGCGCCCTTATTTTCGATCCAATCATTATAAACGACACGGATTCGGAATCGTGAGGCTTTTTACATAAGATACATGTATAATATGTATAGGGTGCGACGTTAATTTTTCGATTATTAAAATTGCCATTTTAGCGCTGATTTTGGGCCGATTTTGAACTTTAAAAATTCTAGCGCCGTTATTTGTGGACGGATCTTTAAAAAATATTCAGATTCGGATTTGGCAGCCTTTTGGCTTCGGATAGGTCTAAGAAAACATAGGCGTGCTATTCCAGAGCTTTGGGAAAACGTTTTGAAAATTCAAAATCGATGGGTTTTAACCCATGTTATTTTGACAAAAATGAAAAAATAGAATTGCTTTATTTTGTCAGGGGATGTTCCTACGTACCCCCACTAACTATAACCGGTGTCATTTCTCGGCGCTCTCGCTTTAAAATAAAAATTTGCGATAGAACTAATTAAATAAACAAACGGACCCCTTGATTCACAAAAAATCGTAGCGCCCTTATTTTCGATCCAATCATTATAAACGACACGGATTCGGAATCGTGAGGCTTTTTTACATAAGATACATGTATAATATGTATAGGGTGCGACGTTAATTTTTCGATTATTAAAAATTGCCATTTTTAGCGCTGATTTTGGGCCGATTTTGAACTTTAAAAAATTCTAGCGCCGTTATTTGTGGACGGATCTTTAAAACTATTCAGATTCGGATTTGGCAGCCTTTTGGCTTCGGATAGGTCTAAGAAAACATAGGCGTGCTATTCCAGAGCTTTGGGAAAACGTTTTGAAAATTCAAAATCGATGGGTTTTAACCCATGTTATTTTGACAAAAAATGAAAAAATAGAATTGCTTTATTTTGTCAGGGGGTGTTCCTACGTACCCCTACTAACTATAACCGGTGTCATTTCTCGGCGCTCTCGCTTTAAAATAAAAATTTGCGATAGAACTAATTAAATAAACAAACGGACCCCTTGATTCACAAAAAATCGTAGCGCCCTTATTTTCGATCCAATCATTATAAACGACACGGATTCGGAATCGTGAGGCTTTTTACATAAGATACATGTATAATATGTATAGGGTGCGACGTTAATTTTTCGATTATTAAAATTGCCATTTTTAGCGCTGATTTTGGGCCGATTTTGAACTTTAAAAAATTCTAGCGCCGTTATTTGTGGACGGATCTTTAAAACTATTCAGATTCGGATTTGGCAGCCTTTTGGCTTCGGATAGGTCTAAGAAAACATAGGCGTGCTATTCCAGAGCTTTGGGAAAACGTTTTGAAAATTCAAAATCGATGGGTTTTAACCCATGTTATTTTGACAAAAATGAAAAAATAGAATTGCTTTATTTTGTCAGGGGGTGTTCCTACGTACCCCTACTAACTATAACCGGTGTCATTTCTCGCGCTCTCGCTTTAAAATAAAAATTTGCGATAGAACTAATTAAATAAACAAACGGACCCTTGATTCACAAAAAATCGTAGCGCCCTTATTTTCGATCCAATCATTATAAACGACACGGATTCGGAATCGTGAGGCTTTTTACATAAGATACATGTATAATATGTATAGGGTGCGACGTTAATTTTTCGATTATTAAAATTGCCATTTTTTGCGCTGATTTTGGGCCGATTTTGAACTTTAAAAAATTCTAGCGCCGTTATTTTGGACGGATTTTTAAAAAATTAGATTATTTGGCAGCCTTTTGGCTTCGGGTAGGTTAAGAAAACATAGGGGTGCTATTCCCGACTTTGGGAAAACGTTTTAAAATTAAAATCGATGGGGTTTTTAAACCCTGTTATTTTGAAAAAAAGAAAAAATGAATTGCTTTATATTTCAGGTGTTCCCACTACCCTACTAACTATAACCGGGGTCATTTCTCGCGCTCTCGCTTTAAAATAAAAATTTGCGATAGAAATAATTAAATAAAAAACGGCCCCCTTATTACAAAAAATCTAGCGCCCCTTTTTTTATAATCATTACAAAGACACGGATTCGGAATTGAGGCTTTTTACAAAGATAAGATAAATGATATGGACGTTAATTTTTATATTAAAATTGCATTTTTAGCGTATTTTGGGCCGATTTTGAACTTTAAAAATTGTAGCAATTAATTTTTAATTTTTAAAAATTTTTAAATTCGAATTTCAACCTTTTTTTGGTAGATTAAAAAATTTAAATTTATTTTAAAACATTTGGGGAAAATTTTTGAAAATTTTAAAAATTTGGGGGTTTTTAAAATAGGCAATTTTCAAAATTTGAAAAAATAAATTTTTTAATTTTTTAATTTCCCCTTTAAATTTAAATGTATTTTTTTAAGAATTTTAAAATTTTAAAATTTTCATAAAACTAAGTTAAATAAACAAAATTAAAATTAATTTACTAAAAAAAGGACCCCTTTTTTCAATTTATTTAAAACAAAAGAAAGTTTTCATAATCATGAGGCTTTTTATATAAAAAATTTTATAATATGTTTAAATCAATTTTAATTTTTGATTAAAAATTATTTTTGGTTAATTTTAAAATTTAACTTTAAAAATTGAATTATTTGTTGGGGGAAACTTTAAAATTATTTAGATTAGGGTTTGGGAGTTTTTCTTTAATATTTTTAATAAAAATTCTCTATTCCAATTTAAAATTTTTGAAAAATTTAAAAGATTTTTAATTGTTAATTTTAAAAAAAATGAAAATTTAAAATTCTTTTAATTTTTAATTTCCCCTTTAATTAACATTCAGGCGTCATTTTTACTTTTAAAAAAAAATTTACATTTAACATTTAAAAAAACAAAAATCCCTTATTCATAAAAAATTGTAAAGTATTATTTTAAAAATTTTTTTAAAAAAAGGGGGAAAAAAAATTTTAAAAATTTTAAAATTTTAAAAATTTTTTTTTATTTAAAAAAAAAAAAAATTTTTTTTTTTAAAAAATTTCCCCTTTTTTACCTTTTTAAAAATTTTTTGGGGGGGGGGTTTTTAAAAAAAAAATTTTTTTTTAAAAATTTTTTTTTTAAAAAAAAATTTTAAAAAAACGGGGCCCCCTTTTTTTAAATTTTTTTCCAAAAAATTTTTTTTTTGAAAATTTAAATTTTTTTTAAAAATTTTTAAAAAATAAAACCTTTTTTTTTAAAAAATTTTAAAAAAAGGGGGGGTTTTTTTTTTTTTTTTAAAAAAAAAAAAAAAGTTTTGGGTTTTAAAAACCTTTTAAAAATTTTTTTTTTTAAAAAAAATTTTAAAAAAAAGGCCTTTTTTAAAAAATTTTTTTTTTTTTTTTTTTTAAAAAGGGGTTTTTTTTTTTTTAAAAAAAAAAAAAAATTGGTTTTTTTAAAAAATTTTCCTTTAAAAATTTTAAATTTTTTTTTTTTGGTTTTAAAAAAAAATTTTTTTTTTTAAAAAAAAACCCTTTTTTAAAAAAAATTTCCCCTTTTTTAAAATTTTTTTAAAAAAATTTTTTTAATTTAAGGTTTTTTTTAAAAAAAAAATTTTTTAAAAAATTTTTTTTTTAAAATTTTTTTTGGGTTTTTTTAAAAAAAATTTTCCTTTTTTTAAAAAAAAAATTTTTTTTTTAAAAAAAAAAATTTTTTTTTTTTGGGGGTTTTTTAAAAAAAAACCTTTTTTTAATTTTTTAAAAGGTTAAGAAAAAAGGGGGTTTTTTTTTTTTTTAAAAAAAAAAAAATTTTTAAAAAAATTTTAACCCTTTTTTTTTTTAAAAAAAAATTTTTTTAAAAGGTTTTTTAAAATAATTAAAAGGGTTTTTTTTTTTAAAAAAAAAAAATTTTTTTAAAAAAGGAAATTTTTTTAAAAAAAAAAATTTTCGCCCTTTTTTTAAAATTTTAAAAATTAAAAAAAAATTTTTTTTTTAAAAATTTTTAAAAAATTTTTTTGGCCTTAAATTTTTTTTAAAAAAAAATTTTTTTTTTTTGGGAAAAAAATTTTTTTTTTTTTCCCTTTTTTAAAAAAAATTTTTTTCTTTAAATTTTTAAAAAAAAAATTTTTTTGGGGGGTTTTTTTTAAAAAATTTGGGGTTTTTTGGGGTTTTAAAAAAATTTTTAAATTTTTTAAAAAAGGGTTTTTTTCCCTTTTTTTAAAAATTAAAAAAAGGTTTTTTTAAAATGTTTTTTTTTAAAAAAAAAAAAATTTTAAATTTTTAGGGTTTCCCCCAAAAAAAAGGGGGTTTTTTTTTAAAAAAAATTTTTTTTCCCAAAAAAAAAACCCCCCTTTTTTTTAAAAAATTTAAAAAAAATTTTTTTCCAAAATTTTAAAAAAAATTTAAAAAAAGGGGCCCAAAAAGGTTTTTTTTAAAAATTTGGTTAAAAAATTTTTTTTTTTAAAAAAAAAATTTTTTGGGGGAAATTTTTTTTTAATTTAAAAGGGTTTAAATTTTTTTTTTGGTTTTAAAAAAGGGGGGCCCTTTAAAATTTTTTTTAAATTTTTTTTTTTAAAAAAAAAATTTTTTTTTTTAAAAAAAAAAAAAATTTTTTTTTTAAAAAAAAAAATAAAATTTTTTTGGGGCTTTTGGGCCCTTTTTTAAAAAAAATTTTTAAAAAAAATTAAAAAAAAGGCCCTTTTTTTAAAAAAAAAGGGGGTTTTTTTTTTCCTTTTTTTTTTAAAAAAAAAAAATTTTTTTTTGGGAAATTTAAATTTTTTGGGGGCCTTTTTTTAAAAAAAAAAATTTTTTTTTTTTTGGTTTTGGGGGTTTTTAATTTAAAAAAATTTTTTTTTAAAAATTTTTTTTTTTAAAAAAAAAAATTTTTTTTTTTTTTAATTTTTAAAAAAATTTAAAATATTGAAATGCTTTATCCAATGTAGCGTCTTTACGATCTTTCATTTATAAAACTCCGTTAATTGATTTAAAAATCATTAATATGCAGCGCCTTGTTTTATCTAAAAATTAGCGTATTTGGGCCATCGAAAACTTTTAATTACTTTTTTAACTGTATTTTAATATAGATGATTGCCTTTTGGGAAGTTTGAAATTACTCTAGGTTGCCTTTTGATTTGAAAAAAAAAGGTTTGAATTTTAATTTGCAATGGCTGATTGCTTCAATTCAAGTAGCTTATCCATCTTTAAAACTTATAAAATATTCGATGGTTACCTTTATAAAAAAATAAAAAAAATTTATTTAGGTGTTTCGTATCCATATATAAACGGCCATTTTGGCCTGGCTTTATAAATAAATTAAGCTTAGTTAATAAATTAACTATTAGATTCAATTTCAGCTTTTGTTCGATTATTAAAAACTACGGTTTTGTTAGAGCTTTAAAAGTTAATTATGGGGTTCGTATTTCGATATTAAGAAAATTGATTTTAGCCTTTTTGGGGATTTTGAAAAATACGTATTCCTTTGGGTTTTGAAAATAAATCGATGGTTTAATGGTTGCATAGCAAGAACTTATTGGTCAAGTTTGTAAAATTTTGAAAATATAAACGAATTCCGTTTTTGAAAATCATAGCTTTAATATTACGGGGTTCTTATCCAAATTAATTATTTCGATGCATTTAAATAAAATTGGATAGCTTAATTAAATAAATTTATTTGTCGAAATTGCCGATTTAATAAGAATTACGTATTTGAGTTTGGATTTAAAATTTCAATTATTTTGTCGTTTTTTAAAATAAAATTGCTTTAATTTTGGCCGATTTTGAACTTAAATATCCGTTATTTGGGCCCTTTTCAAAATTAAAAATGGTTGCTTTAGGTTAAGAAAAATGAACTTATTCCAAGGTTTACCGTATTTGCTAAAATAAAACGTTTGTAGGATTTTTAAAATAAAAAATAGAATTATCGACGTTATTTCGAACTAAATTAAAAACGGTTTGGCCTGATTTAAAATTAAAAATTTCGATGGGCATTATTGAACGATTAATTGCATACTAGATCTTGAATTTTTCGATATAATTTTAAACGTATTGGATTTAGCTTTTAAGAAATTTAATTATTGGGCCGTTTTTTGAATTAAAAATTTATTTCGGTTTGGGATTTTGAAATACAATACGGTTAACTTTGTGATTAGCTTAAAATTAATAAATTGTGTTTTACGTATCAAAAAAAAAGGCTTATTCCGGGTTTGACTTTATAATCATAACTTCATTTCGAACGTTCTTTAAAATTATCGATAAATAATTAATAAAACGCCTTGTTCAAAATTGTACCCATTAATTTATCCATTTTACATACGATTGAATCTAAGGTTTTACTAATCTGTATAAATTTAATGACTAATTTGATTTTATTGATTTAGCTCTAAGAATTTGGGCCATTGACTTTAAAATTTAAGTTATTTGAGGATCTTTAAAATTTAGTTAATTTGCACTTTTAGGCTTGATGTTTCAGATTGGCTAACCAATTAAACGGTTTTGAAATTTTCAAAATAATTTGCATGTTTTTGAAAATGAAAACATAGACTTATTTCAGGATGTCCTTCCCCCTTAAAAGCATTCCGCTGTTTAAAACTAAAATTGATAAATAATAATAAAAGGCCCTTTTAATCACTTAAAACTCAATTTACATAAGATACATGTATAATATGTATAGGGTGCGACGTTAATTTTTCGATTATTAAAATTGCCATTTTAGCGCTGATTTTGGGCCGATTTTGAACTTTAAAAATTGTAGCGCCGTTATTTGTGGACGGATCTTTAAAAACTATTCAGATTCGGATTTGGCAGCCTTTTTGGCTTCGGATAGGTCTAAGAAAACATAGGCGTGCTATTCCAGAGCTTTGGGAAAACGTTTTGAAAATTCAAAATCGATGGGTTTTAACCCATGTTATTTTGACAAAAATGAAAAAATAGAATTGCTTTATTTTGTCAGGGGGTGTTCCTACGTACCCCTACTAACTATAACCGGTGTCATTTCTCGCGCTTCCTTTAAAATAAAAATTTGCGATAGAACTAATTAAATAAACAAACGGACCCCTTGATTCACAAAAAATCGTAGCGCCCTTATTTTCAATCCAATCATTACAAACGACACGGATTCGGAATCGTGAGGCTTTTTTACATAAGATACATGTAAAATATGTATAGGGTGCGACGTTAATTTTTCGATTATTAAAAATTGCCATTTTTAGCGCTGATTTTGGGCCGATTTTGAACTTTAAAAAAATTCTAGCGCCGTTATTTGTGGACGGATCTTTAAAACTATTCAGATTCGGATTTGGCAGCCTTTTTGGCTTCGGATAGGTCTAAGAAAACATAGGCGTGCTATTCCAGAGCTTTGGGAAAACGTTTTGAAAATTCAAAATCGATGGGTTTTAACCCATGTTATTTTGACAAAAAATGAAAAAAATAGAATTGCTTTATTTTGTCAGGGGATGTTCCTACGTACCCCTACTAACTATAACCGGTGTCATTTCTCGGCGCTCTCGCTCTAAAATAAAAATTTGCGATAGAACTAAATAAATAAACAAACGGACCCCTTGATTCACAAAAAAAATCGTAGCGCCCTTATTTTCGATCCAATCATTACAAACGACACGGATTCGGAATCGTGAGGCTTTTTTACATAAGATACATGTATAATATGTATAGGGTGCGACGTTAATTTTTCGATTATTAAAAATTGCCATTTTTAGCGCTGATTTTGGGCCGATTTTGAACTTTAAAAAAATTCTAGCGCCGTTATTTGTGGACGGATCTTTAAAAACTATTCAGATTCGGATTTGGCAGCCTTTTTGGCTTCGGATAGGTCTAAGAAAACATAGGCGTGCTATTCCAGAGCTTTGGGAAAACGTTTTGAAAATTCAAAATCGATGGGTTTTAACCCATGTTATTTTGACAAAAAATGAAAAAAATAGAATTGCTTTATTTTGTCAGGGGATGTTCCTACGTACCCCTACTAACTATAACCGGTGTCATTTCTCGGCGCTCTCGCTTTAAAATAAAAATTTGCGATAGAACTAATTAAATAAACAAACGGACCCCTTGATTCACAAAAAAAATCGTAGCGCCCTTATTTTCGATCCAATCATTATAAACGACACGGATTCGGAATCGTGAGGCTTTTTTACATAAGATACATGTATAATATGTATAGGGTGCGACGTTAATTTTTCGATTATTAAAATTGCCATTTTAGCGCTGATTTTGGGCCGATTTTGAACTTTAAAAAATTCTAGCGCCGTTATTTGTGGACGGATCTTTAAAAAATATTCAGATTCGGATTTGGCAGCCTTTTGGCTTCGGATAGGTCTAAGAAAACATAGGCGTGCTATTCCAGAGCTTTGGGAAAACGTTTTGAAAATTCAAAATCGATGGGTTTTAACCCATGTTATTTTGACAAAAATGAAAAAATAGAATTGCTTTATTTTGTCAGGGATGTTCCTACGTACCCCTACTAACTATAACCGGTGTCATTTCTCGCGCTCTCGCTTTAAAATAAAAATTTGCGATAGAACTAATTAAATAAACAAACGGACCCCTTGATTCACAAAAAATCGTAGCGCCCTTATTTTCGATCCAATCATTATAAACGACACGGATTCGGAATCGTGAGGCTTTTTTACATAAGATACATGTATAATATGTATAGGGTGCGACGTTAATTTTTCGATTATTAAAAATTGCCATTTTTAGCGCTGATTTTGGGCCGATTTTGAACTTTAAAAAATTCTAGCGCCGTTATTTGTGGACGGATCTTTAAAACTATTCAGATTCGGATTTGGCAGCCTTTTGGCTTCGGATAGGTCTAAGAAAACATAGGCGTGCTATTCCAGAGCTTTGGGAAAACGTTTTGAAAATTCAAAATCGATGGGTTTTAACCCATGTTATTTTGACAAAAATGAAAAAATAGAATTGCTTTATTTTGTCAGGGATGTTCCTACGTACCCCTACTAACTATAACCGGTGTCATTTCTCGCGCTCTCGCTTTAAAATAAAAATTTGCGATAGAACTAATTAAATAAACAAACGGACCCCTTGATTCACAAAAAATCGTAGCGCCCTTATTTTCGATCCAATCATTATAAACGACACGGATTCGGAATCGTGAGGCTTTTTACATAAGATACATGTATAATATGTATAGGGTGCGACGTTAATTTTTCGATTATTAAAATTGCCATTTTAGCGCTGATTTTGGGCCGATTTTGAACTTTAAAAAATTCTAGCGCCGTTATTTGTGGACGGATCTTTAAAACTATTCAGATTCGGATTTGGCAGCCTTTTGGCTTCGGATAGGTCTAAGAAAACATAGGCGTGCTATTCCAGAGCTTTGGGAAAACGTTTTGAAAATTCAAAATCGATGGGTTTTAACCCATGTTATTTTGACAAAAATGAAAAAATAGAATTGCTTTATTTTGTCAGGGATGTTCCTACGTACCCCTACTAACTATAACCGGTGTCATTTCTCGGCGCTCTCGCTTTAAAATAAAAATTTGCGATAGAACTAATTAAATAAACAAACGGACCCCTTGATTCACAAAAAATCGTAGCGCCCTTATTTTCGATCCAATCATTATAAACGACACGGATTCGGAATCGTGAGGCTTTTTACATAAGATACATGTATAATATGTATAGGGTGCGACGTTAATTTTTCGATTATTAAAATTGCCATTTTAGCGCTGATTTTGGGCCGATTTTGAACTTTAAAAAATTCTAGCGCCGTTATTTGTGGACGGATCTTTAAAAACTATTCAGATTCGGATTTGGCAGCCTTTTTGGCTTCGGATAGGTCTAAGAAAACATAGGCGTGCTATTCCAGAGCTTTGGGAAAACGTTTTGAAAATTCAAAATCGATGGGTTTTAACCCATGTTATTTTGACAAAAAATGAAAAAAATAGAATTGCTTTATTTTGTCAGGGATGTTCCTACGTACCCCTACTAACTATAACCGGTGTCATTTCTCGGCGCTCTCGCTTTAAAATAAAAATTTGCGATAGAACTAATTAAATAAACAAACGGACCCCTTGATTCACAAAAAAAATCGTAGCGCCCTTATTTTCGATCCAATCATTATAAACGACACGGATTCGGAATCGTGAGGCTTTTTTACATAAGATACATGTATAATATGTATAGGGTGCGACGTTAATTTTTTGATTATTAAAATTGCCATTTTAGCGCTCATTTTGGGCCGATTTTGAACTTTAAAAAAATTGTAGCGCCGTTATTTGTGGACGGATCTTTAAAAACTATTCAGATTCGGATTTGGCAGCCTTTTTGGCTTCGGATAGGTCTAAGAAAACATAGGCGTGCTATTCCAGAGCTTTGGGAAAACGTTTTGAAAATTCAAAATCGATGGGTTTTAACCCATGTTATTTGGTCAAAATATGAAAAAAATAGAATTGCTTTATTTTGTCAGGGGATGTTTCTACGTACCCCTACCAACTATATCCGGTGTCATTTCCTGGCGCTCTCGCTCTAAAATAAAAATTTTCGAAAAAACTAAATAAATCGAAAAAAATACAATTCGACTCACAAAAATAATCGTAGCGCCCTCATTTTTTATCGAATCATTAAAAACGACCCGTATTCTGAATTCTGAGACTTTTTTACATATTATAAGTGCAAAATTGCCATAGGGCGCAATGTTAATTTTTCGAGCAATTGAGGTTTGAACTTTTAGGTTCTTTTTGGTAGCAAACATGTTATGTTAGAAAAATTGTAGCGCTGTTATTTGTGGACCTATCTTTTAAAACTATACAGATTTGGATTCCTTAGACTTTTTGGCTTCCGATAGGCTTAAAAAAGCATAGGCGTGCTATTTGAAATTTTCGAGAAAAACGGGTTCGAAGAGTTCGACTTATACTTAATTTTTTCTAAATTTTCAATTTGAAAAATCGTAGCTCTGTTATTTGCGAACGGATTTTCAATAACTTTTCCGATTCTGAAAGCTCGTTTATCGGAGCGCAAAAGCAGTTTGAGAACCACTGATTTAGGGTATCGAATTAATTGTGCCAAAATTAATATTTGGCTTGAAACGATTAAATGGGAAATATATCATAGAAACATATGTTTTCGCACACAGTCGTTTCATTATTATAATTACTTAACGATTTTAATTAGTCGTTTGATCAAATTTTGCTTTCGCGAAATATCAATAAATTAGTTAATTTATAGGCGGGAGCACTACTATCAATCGCCGAAACGGCCGAAGGCCGATATCGAAATCAATTTACTTCGCACACATTCGACATTAATTTATCCGATTTTCGGGGGGTGAGTCGGCGTCGTCGGGCGCCGCGTGCATCTTTCAATCGAAAAGACAATACGGCCACAAAGGGTTGCGAATGCAAGAGGAACAGTTAACGGGGGCGCATTACGGCGAACGCGTACACATAAATTGAAAAGCACAGAACGTTGCGGTAATTAACAGCATTTGCAAAAACGGCATCGACGTTCATTTTGCAGCTTTTTAATCGGTCTTTCGTCACGCACTCATTGTTCTCCGTTTTTTTTTTCTCTTCTTTTTGTTTCAATTCCTTTCGCCCTCGGGCAAGTTTCGTCCTCCTCCTTTCCCTTTTTAATTAAAAGTTTTCCTAAATGATTTTTCGCTCGTTTTAATTTTTTTCGCCCGCTTGTTATTTTTTTTTAATGCGCTTTAAAAACTTGGAGCCCCGCTACTCTTCGTAATGCGCTACTTATTGTGAGACATTTCTACATAAGATACATGTAAAATAAGTGTATTGTATTTTTGTTTTCGAAATTTTTAGTTTGAAAATTCGTATCTCGCTTATTTGGAGCGATATCGTCAATTGCTTTTCAAATTTTAAATCCTCGTTAATCGGTGCGTGGAACGATTAAAAAAATTAATAGGGCCCAATGTTAATTCGTCGAGCAAGACGCACCCGAAAAGTTCGAAATGTAAATTTTCAATAACAAAATTTACACTTTGACTCGGCAATAATGGCGTAGCGCCCTTATTTTCTGGCGTATCGTCGAAAACGATCCAGATTCTGAATCCTGAGACTTTTCTACGTGCGATCCGCGTAAAATCGGCATAGGGCGCAATGCTAATTTTTCGAGTAATTAAGGGTCGAAGTTTTCGGTTCATTTTCGCGACTTAACCCAACATTTGTGAACGGATCTTCAACAACTTTATAAATACAAAATCTTTGCGCTTTTGTTCGTTACACAATTTCACAAAAACCATTAGCGTCGTATTCGAAAATTTTGAGATAAACGAAAACGAAAACTTCGACTCATTTATGTTTCGTTTTGCAAATTTTCGGTTTTAAATTCTCTCGAATTTGAAGCGGCTCACATGAGCTAATCCGCCTAATTTTAACGTAAGGAATGACCGCGAACACGATAGGGCGCCTCTTAGGAATTTCGATAAAATCCACCCCCCAAAGTTGATCAAAAGCGTACGCCGAAGTGCCGCTTTCGAACGCAAGCTCTAAGCACGTCGGGCTCTAAGTAAAGACGCGCTAATTAAATTTTATTTCAAATTAAAGTTAGGGACTGCGTTGCGAGTTAATAACAATAAAGAGGAGTTAGTTTTACTGGTTTTGATCAAAATTAATACCGCCTGTTGCGAAGATGTAACACCATTTCGCATAATAAGATGTATGGAGTAGGGCGCCCCGAGCTACACATCCCATAGTTAAATTTTTAGGTCCCGGAATAATTAGGCTGTCAACATGCCGGCGAGCACAAAGGCGTCTTCGGGGATAACTCATCCCTCTAGCCCTTTGAGAGAGCTTTTATTTTAAATCATCCGACTTTGATATTCTGCGAAACATGTGAAGCTAATTAATTGGGAGCTACGCAATAGGAGGGATAATTATGGCAGGCAATCGTTGCCCCCCCCCTCTCCAAATGTCTTTTATAAACGTAATAGCGGCAACGCCGCCGCTCCTGCCGAAACTATTCGCGCGCGTAACGGGCACACGAAAAAAATACCGTTCCCGAGCGGTGGCCGGCCCCCGACTCCCGACCCCCCGAAATCCTCGAAAAACGAACGGGAAGAAAACGATAACGAGATATGATTATTTTTTCTTTTTCTTTCCATAAATATCGATGCATTTGTTTATTTTTTTTATTTCCCGTCGCCCCTTTCGGACGGGGGACCGGTCCTTTCGAAGTCGAGCTTAAAAATGGCAGCAATCAGTCAGGGGCGCTTTTTTAATTAACAGCTTCCGCTTTTTAATTTTGTCCCATCATTACTTTTTCTGACTTTAATTTAATTAAAGTGACGAAAACGATGTCCTTTATTTATCAAAGTCCTTAAAATATCCAACCTCGGATGAGATTACCGATTTTTCATTTGCGCGCTAATAATGGGGTTTAGAGATTGCGTCTTTGTTGTTTTTGGGGGTGGTACGTTGTGATCGGAAAACCGATTGGAAATTTTATTAATAATTAGAAACGTCTGCGTTCGTAGCAAAAAAAAAACGGTACTTATGGGTCCTTTGTAACTACGATTTATCTCTGGAATGCGTTCTCGAAGAGCAAAAAATTTTGCGACATTTCAAAGCGTAAATTATTTTTCAAAATCAAAGCTTTAAATAGCGCTAACTTTTTTATTTTTGGAAATAATCAAATGTACAACACGGGAACACATTCTAGAAATAATTTTGCGTTGGGAAACGTTTATTTTTGATAGGATTGTTTAGAACAAATTAGATTACACCCCCATCTCTAATTTACATATTGTGCTGGTGGTGGCAACTTGTGAATAGGGCCATAACTCTTTTATTTTTATGTAGGGGCTATTAAATTGGGACCTTCGTGAGCATTTTATATATACGGCAATTTGTTGTAACTCCACTAATAAGCCCAGAAAAAATTAATAACTTTTCTACCTGTTCTAAATTATTGTTAAAAAAGCAAACAATTATTTTTTGGAATTTAATAAAACTAATGTTAGGGCTGTTTAATTGGGACTTTCGGGAGCATTTTATATATACAGCAATTTGTTGTAACTCCACTAATAAGCCCAGAAAAAATTAATAACTTTTCTACCTGTTCTAAATTATTGTTAAAAAAGCAAACAATTATTTTTGGAATTTAATAAAACTAATGTTAGGGCTGTTTAATTGGGACTTTCAGGAGCATTTTATATATACAGCAATTTGTTGTAACTCCACTAATAAGCCCAGAAAAATTAATAACTTTTCTACCTGTTCTAAATTATTGTTAAAAAGCAAACAATTATTTTTGGAATTTAATAAAACTAATGTTAGGGCTGTTTAATTGGGACTTTCAGGAGCATTTTATATATACAGCAATTTGTTGTAACTCCACTAATAAGCCCAGAAAAATTAATAACTTTTCTACCTGTTCTAAATTATTGTTAAAAAGCAAACAATTATTTTTGGAATTTAATAAAACTAATGTTAGGGCTGTTTAATTGGGACTTTCGGAGCATTTTATATATACAGCAATTTGTTGTAACTCCACTAATAAGCCCAGAAAAAATTAATAACTTTTCTACCTGTTCTAAATTATTGTTAAAAAAGCAAACAATTATTTTTTGGAATTTAATAAAACTAATGTTAGGGCTGTTTAATTGGGACTTTCGGGAGCATTTTATATATACAGCAATTTGTTGTAACTCCACTAATAAGCCCAGAAAAAATTAATAACTTTTCTACCTGTTCTAAATTATTGTTAAAAAAGCAAACAATTATTTTTTGGAATTTAATAAAACTAATGTTAGGGCTGTTTAATTGGGACTTTCGGGAGCATTTTATATATACAGCAATTTGTTGTAACTCCACTAATAAGCCCAGAAAAAATTAATAACTTTTCTACCTGTTCTAAATTATTGTTAAAAAAGCAAACAATTATTTTTTGGAATTTAATAAAACTAATGTTAGGGCTGTTTAATTGGGACTTTCGGGAGCATTTTATATATACAGCAATTTGTTGTAACTCCACTAATAAGCCCAGAAAAAATTAATAACTTTTCTACCTGTTCTAAATTATTGTTAAAAAAGCAAACAATTATTTTTTGGAATTTAATAAAACTAATGTTAGGGCTGTTTAATTGGGACTTTCGGGAGCATTTTATATATACAGCAATTTGTTGTAACTCCACTAATAAGCCCAGAAAAAATTAATAACTTTTCTACCTGTTCTAAATTATTGTTAAAAAAGCAAACAATTATTTTTTGGAATTTAATAAAACTAATGTTAGGGCTGTTTAATTGGGACTTTCAGGAGCATTTTATATATACAGCAATTTGTTGTAACTCCACTAATAAGCCCAGAAAAATTAATAACTTTTCTACCTGTTCTAAATTATTGTTAAAAAGCAAACAATTATTTTTGGAATTTAATAAAACTAATGTTAGGGCTGTTTAATTGGGACTTTCGGAGCATTTTATATATACAGCAATTTGTTGTAACTCCACTAATAAGCCCAGAAAAATTAATAACTTTTCTACCTGTTCTAAATTATTGTTAAAAAAGCAAACAATTATTTTTTGGAATTTAATAAAACTAATGTTAGGGCTGTTTAATTGGGACTTTCGGGAGCATTTTATATATACAGCAATTTGTTGTAACTCCACTAATAAGCCCAGAAAAAATTAATAACTTTTCTACCTGTTCTAAATTATTGTTAAAAAGCAAACAATTATTTTTGGAATTTAATAAAACTAATGTTAGGGCTGTTTAATTGGGACTTTCAGGAGCATTTTATATATACAGCAATTTGTTGTAACTCCACTAATAAGCCCAGAAAAATTAATAAC
This sequence comes from Sinopyrophorus schimmeli, assembly GCA_036325965.1. Taxonomy (NCBI): domain Eukaryota; kingdom Metazoa; phylum Arthropoda; class Insecta; order Coleoptera; family Elateridae; genus Sinopyrophorus; species Sinopyrophorus schimmeli. The sequence goes on from JARFIZ010000407.1 coordinate 736,063, forward strand.
TTTTCTACCTGTTCTAAATTATTGTTAAAAAGCAAACAATTATTTTTTGGAATTTAATAAAACTAATGTTAGGGCTGTTTAATTGGGACTTTCGGGAGCATTTTATATATACAGCAATTTGTTGTAACTCCACTAATAAGCCCAGAAAAAATTAATAACTTTTCTACCTGTTCTAAATTATTGTTAAAAAAGCAAACAATTATTTTTTGGAATTTAATAAAACTAATGTTAGGGCTGTTTAATTGGGACTTTCGGGAGCATTTTATATATACAGCAATTTGTTGTAACTCCACTAATAAGCCCAGAAAAATTAATAACTTTTCTACCTGTTCTAAATTATTGTTAAAAAGCAAACAATTATTTTTGGAATTTAATAAAACTAATGTTAGGGCTGTTTAATTGGGACTTTCAGGAGCATTTTATATATACAGCAATTTGTTGTAACTCCACTAATAAGCCCAGAAAAATTAATAACTTTTCTACCTGTTCTAAATTATTGTTAAAAAGCAAACAATTATTTTTGGAATTTAATAAAACTAATGTTAGGGCTGTTTAATTGGGACTTTCAGGAGCATTTTATATATACAGCAATTTGTTGTAACTCCACTAATAAGCCCAGAAAAATTAATAACTTTTCTACCTGTTCTAAATTATTGTTAAAAAGCAAACAATTATTTTTGGAATTTAATAAAACTAATGTTAGGGCTGTTTAATTGGGACTTTCAGGAGCATTTTATATATACAGCAATTTGTTGTAACTCCACTAATAAGCCCAGAAAAATTAATAACTTTTCTACCTGTTCTAAATTATTGTTAAAAAGCAAACAATTATTTTTGGAATTTAATAAAACTAATGTTAGGGCTGTTTAATTGGGACTTTCAGGAGCATTTTATATATACAGCAATTTGTTGTAACTCCACTAATAAGCCCAGAAAAATTAATAACTTTTCTACCTGTTCTAAATTATTGTTAAAAAGCAAACAATTATTTTTGGAATTTAATAAAACTAATGTTAGGGCTGTTTAATTGGGACTTTCAGGAGCATTTTATATATACAGCAATTTGTTGTAACTCCACTAATAAGCCCAGAAAAATTAATAACTTTTCTACCTGTTCTAAATTATTGTTAAAAAGCAAACAATTATTTTTGGAATTTAATAAAACTAATGTTAGGGCTGTTTAATTGGGACTTTCAGGAGCATTTTATATATACAGCAATTTGTTGTAACTCCACTAATAAGCCCAGAAAAATTAATAACTTTTCTACCTGTTCTAAATTATTGTTAAAAAGCAAACAATTATTTTTGGAATTTAATAAAACTAATGTTAGGGCTGTTTAATTGGGACTTTCAGGAGCATTTTATATATACAGCAATTTGTTGTAACTCCACTAATAAGCCCAGAAAAATTAATAACTTTTCTACCTGTTCTAAATTATTGTTAAAAAGCAAACAATTATTTTTGGAATTTAATAAAACTAATGTTAGGGCTGTTTAATTGGGACTTTCAGGAGCATTTTATATATACAGCAATTTGTTGTAACTCCACTAATAAGCCCAGAAAAATTAATAACTTTTCTACCTGTTCTAAATTATTGTTAAAAAAGCAAACAATTATTTTTTGGAATTTAATAAAACTAATGTTAGGGCTGTTTAATTGGGACTTTCGGGAGCATTTTATATATACAGCAATTTGTTGTAACTCCACTAATAAGCCCAGAAAAAATTAATAACTTTTCTACCTGTTCTAAATTATTGTTAAAAAAGCAAACAATTATTTTTTGGAATTTAATAAAACTAATGTTAGGGCTGTTTAATTGGGACTTTCGGGAGCATTTTATATATACAGCAATTTGTTGTAACTCCACTAATAAGCCCAGAAAAAATTAATAACTTTTCTACCTGTTCTAAATTATTGTTAAAAAGCAAAAATTATTTTTGGAATTTAATAAAACTAATGTTAGGGCTGTTTAATTGGGACTTTCGGGAGCATTTTATATATACAGCAATTTGTTGTAACTCCACTAATAAGCCCAGAAAAAATTAATAACTTTTCTACCTGTTCTAAATTATTGTTAAAAAAGCAAACAATTATTTTTTGGAATTTAATAAAACTAATGTTAGGGCTGTTTAATTGGGACTTTCGGGAGCATTTTATATATACAGCAATTTGTTGTAACTCCACTAATAAGCCCAGAAAAAATTAATAACTTTTCTACCTGTTCTAAATTATTGTTAAAAAAGCAAACAATTATTTTTTGGAATTTAATAAAACTAATGTTAGGGCTGTTTAATTGGGACTTTCGGGAGCATTTTATATATACAGCAATTTGTTGTAACTCCACTAATAAGCCCAGAAAAATTAATAACTTTTCTACCTGTTCTAAATTATTGTTAAAAAGCAAACAATTATTTTTGGAATTTAATAAAACTAATGTTAGGGCTGTTTAATTGGGACTTTCAGGAGCATTTTATATATACAGCAATTTGTTGTAACTCCACTAATAAGCCCAGAAAAATTAATAACTTTTCTACCTGTTCTAAATTATTGTTAAAAAGCAAACAATTATTTTTGGAATTTAATAAAACTAATGTTAGGGCTGTTTAATTGGGACTTTCAGGAGCATTTTATATATACAGCAATTTGTTGTAACTCCACTAATAAGCCCAGAAAAATTAATAACTTTTCTACCTGTTCTAAATTATTGTTAAAAAGCAAACAATTATTTTTGGAATTTAATAAAACTAATGTTAGGGCTGTTTAATTGGGACTTTCAGGAGCATTTTATATATACAGCAATTTGTTGTAACTCCACTAATAAGCCCAGAAAAATTAATAACTTTTCTACCTGTTCTAAATTATTGTTAAAAAGCAAACAATTATTTTTGGAATTTAATAAAACTAATGTTAGGGCTGTTTAATTGGGACTTTCAGGAGCATTTTATATATACAGCAATTTGTTGTAACTCCACTAATAAGCCCAGAAAAATTAATAACTTTTCTACCTGTTCTAAATTATTGTTAAAAAGCAAACAATTATTTTTGGAATTTAATAAAACTAATGTTAGGGCTGTTTAATTGGGACTTTCAGGAGCATTTTATATATACAGCAATTTGTTGTAACTCCACTAATAAGCCCAGAAAAATTAATAACTTTTCTACCTGTTCTAAATTATTGTTAAAAAGCAAACAATTATTTTTGGAATTTAATAAAACTAATGTTAGGGCTGTTTAATTGGGACTTTCAGGAGCATTTTATATATACAGCAATTTGTTGTAACTCCACTAATAAGCCCAGAAAAATTAATAACTTTTCTACCTGTTCTAAATTATTGTTAAAAAGCAAACAATTATTTTTGGAATTTAATAAAACTAATGTTAGGGCTGTTTAATTGGGACTTTCAGGAGCATTTTATATATACAGCAATTTGTTGTAACTCCACTAATAAGCCCAGAAAAATTAATAACTTTTCTACCTGTTCTAAATTATTGTTAAAAAGCAAACAATTATTTTTGGAATTTAATAAAACTAATGTTAGGGCTGTTTAATTGGGACTTTCAGGAGCATTTTATATATACAGCAATTTGTTGTAACTCCACTAATAAGCCCAGAAAAATTAATAACTTTTCTACCTGTTCTAAATTATTGTTAAAAAGCAAACAATTATTTTTGGAATTTAATAAAACTAATGTTAGGGCTGTTTAATTGGGACTTTCAGGAGCATTTTATATATACAGCAATTTGTTGTAACTCCACTAATAAGCCCAGAAAAATTAATAACTTTTCTACCTGTTCTAAATTATTGTTAAAAAGCAAACAATTATTTTTGGAATTTAAAAAAACTAATGTTAGGGCTGTTTAATTGGGACTTTCAGGAGCATTTTATATATACAGCAATTTGTTGTAACTCCACTAATAAGCCCAGAAAAATTAATAACTTTTCTACCTGTTCTAAATTATTGTTAAAAAGCAAACAATTATTTTTGGAATTTAATAAAACTAATGTTAGGGCTGTTTAATTGGGACTTTCAGGAGCATTTTATATATACAGCAATTTGTTGTAACTCCACTAATAAGCCCAGAAAAATTAATAACTTTTCTACCTGTTCTAAATTATTGTTAAAAAGCAAACAATTATTTTTTGGAATTTAATAAAACTAATGTTAGGGCTGTTTAATTGGGACTTTCGGGAGCATTTTATATATACAGCAATTTGTTGTAACTCCACTAATAAGCCCAGAAAAAATTAATAACTTTTCTACCTGTTCTAAATTATTGTTAAAAAAGCAAACAATTATTTTTTGGAATTTAATAAAACTAATGTTAGGGCTGTTTAATTGGGACTTTCGGGAGCATTTTATATATACAGCAATTTGTTGTAACTCCACTAATAAGCCCAGAAAAATTAATAACTTTTCTACCTGTTCTAAATTATTGTTAAAAAGCAAACAATTATTTTTGGAATTTAATAAAACTAATGTTAGGGCTGTTTAATTGGGACTTTCAGGAGCATTTTATATATACAGCAATTTGTTGTAACTCCACTAATAAGCCCAGAAAAATTAATAACTTTTCTACCTGTTCTAAATTATTGTTAAAAAGCAAACAATTATTTTTGGAATTTAATAAAACTAATGTTAGGGCTGTTTAATTGGGACTTTCAGGAGCATTTTATATATACAGCAATTTGTTGTAACTCCACTAATAAGCCCAGAAAAATTAATAACTTTTCTACCTGTTCTAAATTATTGTTAAAAAGCAAACAATTATTTTTGGAATTTAATAAAACTAATGTTAGGGCTGTTTAATTGGGACTTTCAGGAGCATTTTATATATACAGCAATTTGTTGTAACTCCACTAATAAGCCCAGAAAAATTAATAACTTTTCTACCTGTTCTAAATTATTGTTAAAAAGCAAACAATTATTTTTGGAATTTAATAAAACTAATGTTAGGGCTGTTTAATTGGGACTTTCAGGAGCATTTTATATATACAGCAATTTGTTGTAACTCCACTAATAAGCCCAGAAAAATTAATAACTTTTCTACCTGTTCTAAATTATTGTTAAAAAGCAAACAATTATTTTTGGAATTTAATAAAACTAATGTTAGGGCTGTTTAATTGGGACTTTCAGGAGCATTTTATATATACAGCAATTTGTTGTAACTCCACTAATAAGCCCAGAAAAATTAATAACTTTTCTACCTGTTCTAAATTATTGTTAAAAAGCAAACAATTATTTTTGGAATTTAATAAAACTAATGTTAGGGCTGTTTAATTGGGACTTTCAGGAGCATTTTATATATACAGCAATTTGTTGTAACTCCACTAATAAGCCCAGAAAAATTAATAACTTTTCTACCTGTTCTAAATTATTGTTAAAAAGCAAAAATTATTTTTAAAATAAAAAATGTTGGGGTTTTAAATTTGGGGCTTTTAACATTTTTTATATAAACAAATTTTTTGGGTTCCCTTAAAAAAAAATTTAAAATTTTCTACCTGTTTAAATTATTGTTAAAAAAAAATTATTTTTGGGAAATTTAAAAAAACAAGTTCGAATTGGGCTTTACATTTTTTAAATACAGAATTTTTTTAAACCCCCTAATCCCAAAAAAAAATAATTTTTACCTGTTCAAAATTTTTTTAAAAAGAACTTATTTTTGGGAAATTTAAAAAACAATGTTGGGGGTTTTTGGGCTTTTGGGATTTTTTAAAACAGCGTTTTAATCCCTTAAAGGAAAAAATTTAAAACTTTTTACCTGTTTAAATTTTGTTTAAAAAAAAAAATTTTTTGGAATTTATAAACTATGTTAGGTGTTTTTGGCTTTAAATTTTTATACACAATTGTTAACTCCCTATACCAAAAAATTTTTTACGTTTAATATTTAAAAGCAAAATTATTTTTAATTAATAAAATATGTTAGGGCGTTAATTTTTCCATTATAAAACTTTGTATCCATTAACCAAAAATTTACTTTTTACGTTTAAATATTTAAACCAAATTATTTTGGTTTATAAAAAGTAGGGTGTTATTGGACTTGGACTTTTAAATAAATTGTTTCCCCTAAAAGAAAAAATTTAATAACTTTCTACCTGTCTAAATTATTGTTAAAAAGCAAACAATTATTTTTGGAATTTAATAAAACTAATGTTAGGGCTGTTTAATTGGGACTTTCAGGAGCATTTTATATATACAGCAATTTGTTGTAACTCCACTAATAAGCCCAGAAAAATTAATAACTTTTCTACCTGTTCTAAATTATTGTTAAAAAGCAAACAATTATTTTTGGAATTTAATAAAACTAATGTTAGGGCTGTTTAATTGGGACTTTCAGGAGCATTTTATATATACAGCAATTTGTTGTAACTCCACTAATAAGCCCAGAAAAAAATTTAAAAACTTTTCTACCTGTTCTAAATTATTGTTAAAAAGCAAACAATTATTTTTTGGAATTTAATAAAACTAATGTTAGGGCTGTTTAATTGGGACTTTCGGGAGCATTTTATATATACAGCAATTTGTTGTAACTCCACTAATAAGCCCAGAAAAAATTAATAACTTTTCTACCTGTTCTAAATTATTGTTAAAAAAGCAAACAATTATTTTTTGGAATTTAATAAAACTAATGTTAGGGCTGTTTAATTGGGACTTTCGGGAGCATTTTATATATACAGCAATTTGTTGTAACTCCACTAATAAGCCCAGAAAAAATTAAAAACTTTTCACCTTTTTTTTTTAAAAAAAAATTAGGTTTTAAAAAACTTTTATTTTTTGGGAAAATTTTTTAAAACAAATTTTTTGGGTTTTTTTTTTTTTTTTTTTTTTTTTTTTTTAATGTTAGGGCTGTTTAATTGGGACTTTCGGGAGCATTTTATATATACAGCAATTTGTTGTAACTCCACTAATAAGCCCAGAAAAAATTAATAACTTTTCTACCTGTTCTAAATTATTGTTAAAAGCAAAAATTATTTTTGGAATTTAATAAAACTAATGCTAGGGCTGTTTAATGGGGACTTTCAGGAGCATTTTATATATACAACAATTTGTTGTAACTCCACTAATAAGCCCAGAAAAAAATTTAAAAACTTTTCTACCTGTTCTAAATTATTGTTAAAAAAGCAAACAATTATTTTTGGAATTTAATAAAACTAATGTTAGGGCTGTTTAATTGGGGGCTTTCAGGGAGCATTTTATATATACAGCAATTTGTTGTAACTCCACTAATAAGCCCAGAAAAATTAATAACTTTTCTACCTGTTCTAAATTATTGTTAAAAAGCAAACAATTATTTTTGGAATTTAATAAAACTAATGTTAGGGCTGTTTAATTGGGACTTTCGGAGCATTTTATATATACAGCAATTTGTTGTAACTCCACTAATAAGCCCAGAAAAAATTAATAACTTTTCTACCTGTTCTAAATTATTGTTAAAAAAGCAAACAATTATTTTTTGGAATTTAATAAAACTAATGTTAGGGCTGTTTAATTGGGACTTTCGGGAGCATTTTATATATACAGCAATTTGTTGTAACTCCACTAATAAGCCCAGAAAAATTAATAACTTTTCTACCTGTTCTAAATTATTGTTAAAAAAGCAAACAATTATTTTTTGGAATTTAATAAAACTAATGTTAGGGCTGTTTAATTGGGACTTTCGGGAGCATTTTATATATACAGCAATTTGTTGTAACTCCACTAATAAGCCCAGAAAAAATTAATAACTTTTCTACCTGTTCTAAATTATTGTTAAAAAAGCAAACAATTATTTTTGGAATTTAATAAAACTAATGTTAGGGCTGTTTAATTGGGACTTTCAGGAGCATTTTATATATACACAATTTGTTGTAACTCCACTAATAAGCCCAGAAAAATTAATAACTTTTCTACCTGTTCTAAATTATTGTTAAAAAGCAAACAATTATTTTTGGAATTTAATAAAACTAATGTTAGGGCTGTTTAATTGGGAAACTTTTCCATAAGCGAAATTTCATTTTAAATTTTTAAGCACAATATTTTTGAATTTAATAAAACTAATTTAGGGCTGTAATGGGACAAATTTTATATAACGTTTTCATACCCAACTTTTCTAGAATTATTGTTAAAAAGCAAATTATTTTTGGAATTTAATAAAACTAATGTTAGGGCTGTTTAATTGGGACTTTAGCATTTTATATATACAGCAATTTGTTGTAACTCCATAATAAGAGAAAAATTAAAACTTTCTACCTGTTCTAAATTATTGTTAAAAAGCAAACAATTATTTTGAATTTAATAAAACTAATGTTAGGCTGTTTAATTGGGACTTTCACATTTTATATTACAGCAATTTTTGTACTCCCTAATAACCCAAAAAATTAAAACTTTTACTGTTTAAATTATTAATAAAATATTGAATTTAATAAAATATTGCTTAATTATTTGATTAAAACGATTTTTAACTTAAAGCAGAAAATTAAAAGTAGTATTTTGAAAAATATTAAATTAAATTTTTAATAATAACTAATTTAGTAAATAAAAAAATTTTTAAACATTTGACTATAAAAAAAAAGCTCTCCGCTTTTTAAAAAAAATTTTGACAATTTAAAATAAACAATTATTTTAGGCTATTATACAATTTTAATAAAAATTAATTAGCTTTTTAATAAAACATAAATTTTAGGCGCGCTTATTTTCATATAAAAATTGCTTTTAGGCTAAAACGTTTTGAAAAAAAACGATTTACGTATTTTAAAATAAAATTGAAGCTTTTTTCGGATTCCTAGAACCCGTGCTATAAGGCTTTTAACGTTTTAAAATAAAATTTTTAACCATTATTAAAAAGAAAAAAAAATTGCTTATTATGCCAATCTACAAACCAGGATTAACCGGTTTTTCTAGCTTTAAATAAAAATTTTCTTAAAAAAATATTAAAAAAGACCCTTGATTCACAAAAATCTAGCGCCCTTATTATCGATCCAATCATTACAAACGACACGGATTCGGAATCCTGAGGCTTTTTACATAAGATACATGTATAATATGTATTTGGGGAAAATAAAACTATGTTCGTTTAAAAATGGGCTTTTGGGAGGATTTAACTTTGTTGACCCACTAAATAGGGCCCGGGAAAATTAAAATTTCACAAATAATGTTTTAAAATTTAGAATGAAAAAATAAAATTGCTTTATATTGCAGGGACGTTCCTACGTACCTAGTGACTATAACCGGTGTCATTTCTCCGCGCTTTTAAAATAAAAATTTTCAACAAACCAAATGATTAAAAAACGTACCCCTTGATTCACAAAAAAAATCGTAGCGCCCTTATTATCGATCCAATCATTACAAACGACACGGATTCGGAATCCTGAGGCTTTTTTACATAAGATACATGTATAATATGTATAGGGCGCGACGTTAATTTTTCCATTATAAAAATTGCGATTTTAGCGCTGATTTTGAGCCAATTTTGAACTTTCAAAAAATTGTAGCGCCGTTATTTGTGGACGGATCTTTAAAACTATTCAGAATCGGATTTGGCAGCCTTTTTGGCTTCGGATAGGCCTAAGAAACCGTAGGCGTGCTATTCCAGAGCTTTGGGAAAACGTTTTGAAAATTCAAAATCGATGGGTTTTAACCCATGTATTTTGGCTAGAAAATGAAAAAAATAGAATTGCTTTATATTGCGAGGGACGTTCCTACGTACCCTAGTGACTATAACCGGTGTCATTTCTCCGCGCTTCCCTCTAAAATAAAAATTTTCGATACAAACCAAATGATTAAAAATACGTACCCCTTGATTCACAAAAAATCGTAGCGCCCTTATTTTCGATCCAATCATTACAAACGACACGGATTCGGAATCCTGAGGCTTTTTTACATAAGATACATGTATAATATGTATAGGGCGCGACGTTAATTTTTCCATTATAAAAATTGCGATTTTAGCGCTGATTTTGAGCCAATTTTGAACTTTCAAAAATTGTAGCGCCGTTATTTGTGGACGGATCTTTAAAACTATTCAGAATCGGATTTGGCAGCCTTTTGGCTTCGGATAGGCCTAAGAAACCGTAGGCGTGCTATTCCAGAGCTTTGGGAAAACGTTTTGAAAATTCAAAATCGATGGGTTTTAACCCATGTATTTTGGCTAGAAAATGAAAAAAATAGAATTGCTTTATATTGCGAGGGGACGTTCCTACGTACCCCTAGTGACTATAACCGGTGTCATTTCCCCGCGCTTCCCCTCTAAAATAAAAATTTTCGATACAAACTAAATGATTAAAAATACGTACCCCTTGATTCACAAAAAAAATCGTAGCGCCCTTATTTTCGATCCAATCATTACAAACGACACGGATTCGGAATCCTGAGGCTTTTTTACATAAGATACATGTATAATATGTATAGGGCGCGCCGTTAATTTTTTCCCTTATAAAAATTGCGATTTTAGCGCTGATTTTGGGCCAATTTTGAACTTTCAAAAATTGTAGCGCCGTTATTTGTGGACGGATCTTTAAAACTATTCAGAATCGGATTTGGCAGCCTTTTGGCTTCGGATAGGCCTAAGAAACCGTAGGCGTGCTATTCCAGAGCTTTGGGAAAACGTTTTGAAAATTCAAAATCGATGGGTTTTAACCCATGTATTTTGGCTAGAAAATGAAAAAATAGAATTGCTTTATATTGCGAGGGGGCGTTCCTACGTACCCTAGTGACTATAACCGGTGTCATTTCTCCGCGCTTCCCTCTAAAATAAAAATTTTCTATACAAACCAAATGATTAAAAATACGTACCCCTTGATTCACAAAAAATCGTAGCGCCCTTATTTTCGATCCAATCATTACAAACGACACGGATTCGGAATCCTGAGGCTTTTTACATAAGATACATGTATAATATGTATAGGGCGCGACGTTAATTTTTCCATTATAAAAATTGCGATTTTAGCGCTGATTTTGAGCCAATTTTGAACTTTCAAAAATTGTAGCGCCGTTATTTGTGGACGGATCTTTAAAACTATTCAGAATCGGATTTGGCAGCCTTTTGGCTTCGGATAGGCCTAAGAAACCGTAGGCGTGCTATTCCAGAGCTTTGGGAAAACGTTTTGAAAATTCAAAATCGATGGGTTTTAACCCATGTATTTTGGCTAGAAAATGAAAAAATAGAATTGCTTTATATTGCGAGGGACGTTCCTACGTACCCTAGTGACTATAACCGGTGTCATTTCTCCGCGCTTCCTCTAAAATAAAAATTTTCGATACAAACCAAATGATTAAAAATACGTACCCCTTGATTCACAAAAAATCGTAGCGCCCTTATTTTCGATCCAATCATTACAAACGACACGGATTCGGAATCCTGAGGCTTTTTACATAAGATACATGTATAATATGTATAGGGCGCGACGTTAATTTTTCCATTATAAAAATTGCGATTTTAGCGCTGATTTTGAGCCAATTTTGAACTTTCAAAAATTGTAGCGCCGTTATTTGTGGACGGATCTTTAAAACTATTCAGAATCGGATTTGGCAGCCTTTTGGCTTCGGATAGGCCTAAGAAACCGTAGGCGTGCTATTCCAGAGCTTTGGGAAAACGTTTTGAAAATTCAAAATCGATGGGTTTTAACCCATGTATTTTGGCTAGAAAATGAAAAAATAGAATTGCTTTATATTGCGAGGGACGTTCCTACGTACCCTAGTGACTATAACCGGTGTCATTTCTCCGCGCTTCCTCTAAAATAAAAATTTTCGATACAAACCAAATGATTAAAAATACGTACCCCTTGATTCACAAAAAAATCGTAGCGCCCTTATTTTCGATCCAATCATTACAAACGACACGGATTCGGAATCCTGAGGCTTTTTACATAAGATACATGTATAATATGTATAGGGCGCGACGTTAATTTTTCCATTATAAAAATTGCGATTTTAGCGCTGATTTTGAGCCAATTTTGAACTTTCAAAAATTGTAGCGCCGTTATTTGTGGACGGATCTTTAAAACTATTCAGAATCGGATTTGGCAGCCTTTTGGCTTCGGATAGGCCTAAGAAACCGTAGGCGTGCTATTCCAGAGCTTTGGGAAAACGTTTTGAAAATTCAAAATCGATGGGTTTTAACCCATGTATTTTGGCTAGAAAATGAAAAAATAGAATTGCTTTATATTGCGAGGGGGCGTTCCTACGTACCCCCAGTGACTATAACCGGTGTCATTTCTCCGCGCTTCCTCTAAAATAAAAATTTTCGATACAAACCAAATGATTAAAAATACGTACCCCTTGATTCACAAAAAATCGTAGCGCCCTTATTTTCGATCCAATCATTACAAACGACACGGATTCGGAATCCTGAGGCTTTTTTACATAAGATACATGTATAATATGTATAGGGTGCGACGTTAATTTTTCCATTATAAAAAATTGCGATTTTTAGCGCTGATTTTGGGCCAATTTTGAACTTTCAAAAAATTGTAGCGCCGTTATTTGTGGACGGATCTTTAAAACTATTCAGAATCGGATTTGGCAGCCTTTTTGGCTTCGGATAGGCCTAAGAAACCGTAGGCGTGCTATTCCAGAGCTTTGGGAAAACGTTTTGAAAATTCAAAATCGATGGGTTTTAACCCATGTATTTTGGCTAGAAAATGAAAAAAATAGAATTGCTTTATATTGCGAGGGGACGTTCCTACGTACCCCTAGTGACTATAACCGGTGTCATTTCTCCGCGCTTCCCCTCTAAAATAAAAATTTTCTATACAAACCAAATGATTAAAAATACGTACCCCTTGATTCACAAAAAAAATCGTAGCGCCCTTATTATCGATCCAATCATTACAAACGACACGGATTCGGAATCCTGAGGCTTTTTTACATAAGATACATGTATAATATGTATAGGGTGCGACGTTAATTTTTCCATTATAAAAAATTGCGATTTTTAGCGCTGATTTTGGGCCAATTTTGAACTTTCAAAAAATTGTAGCGCCGTTATTTGTGGACGGATCTTTAAAAACTATTCAGAATCGGATTTGGCAGCCTTTTTGGCTTCGGATAGGCCTAAGAAACCGTAGGCGTGCTATTCCAGAGCTTTGGGAAAACGTTTTGAAAATTCAAAATCGATGGGTTTTAACCCATGTATTTTGGCTAGAAAATGAAAAAATAGAATTGCTTTATATTGCGAGGGACGTTCCTACGTACCCTAGTGACTATAACCGGTGTCATTTCCCGCGCTTCCCTCTAAAATAAAAATTTTCGATACAAACCAAATGATTAAAAATACGTACCCCTTGATTCACAAAAAATCGTAGCGCCCTTATTTTCGATCCAATCATTACAAACGACACGGATTCGGAATCCTGAGGCTTTTTACATAAGATACATGTATAATATGTATAGGGCGCGACGTTAATTTTTCCATTATAAAAAATTGCGATTTTTAGCGCTGATTTTGGGCCAATTTTGAACTTTCAAAAAATTGTAGCGCCGTTATTTGTGGACGGATCTTTAAAAACTATTCAGAATCGGATTTGGCAGCCTTTTTGGCTTCGGATAGGCCTAAGAAACCGTAGGCGTGCTATTCCAGAGCTTTGGGAAAACGTTTTGAAAATTCAAAATCGATGGGTTTTAACCCATGTATTTTGGCTAGAAAATGAAAAAAATAGAATTGCTTTATATTGCGAGGGGACGTTCCTACGTACCCCTAGTGACTATAACCGGTGTCATTTCTCCGCGCTTCCCCTCTAAAATAAAAATTTTCGATACAAACTAAATGATTAATAATACGTACCCCTTGATTCACAAGAAAAATCGTAGCGCCCTTATTTTCGATCCAATCATTACAAACGACACGGATTCGGAATCCTGAGGCTTTTTTACATAAGATACATGTATAATATGTATAGGGTGCGACGTTAATTTTTTGATTATAAAAATTGCGATTTTAGCGCTGATTTTGAGCCAATTTTGAACTTTCAAAAATTGTAGCGCCGTTATTTGTGGACGGATCTTTAAAAACTATTCAGAATCGGATTTGGCAGCCTTTTGGCTTCGGATAGGCCTAAGAAACCGTAGGCGTGCTATTCCAGAGCTTTGGGAAAACGTTTTGAAAATTCAAAATCGATGGGTTTTAACCCATGTATTTTGCTAAAAATGAAAAAATAGAATTGCTTTATATTGCGAGGGACGTTCCTACGTACCCTAGTGACTATAACCGGTGTCATTTCTCCGCGCTTCCCTCTAAAATAAAAATTTTCGATACAAACTAAATGATTAAAATACGTACCCCTTGATTCACAAAAAAATCGTAGCGCCCTTATTTTCGATCCAATCATTACAAACGACACGGATTCGGAATCCTGAGGCTTTTTACATAAGATACATGTATAATATGTATAGGGTGCGACGTTAATTTTCCAAATATAAAAATTGCGATTTTAGCGCTCATTTTGAGCCAATTTTGAACTTTCAAAAATTGTAGCGGCGTTATTTGTGGACGGATTTTTAAAAACTATTCAGAATCGGATTTGGCAGCCTTTTTGGCTTCGGATAGGCCTAAGAAACCGTAGGCGTGCTATTCCAGAGCTTTGGGAAAACGTTTCGAAAATTCAAAATCGATGGGTTTTAACCCATGTATTTTGCTAGAAAATGAAAAAATAGAATTGCTTTATATTGCGAGGGGACGTTCCTACGTAGCCCTAGTGACTATAACCGGTGTCATTTCTCCGCGCTTCCCCTCTAAAATAAAAATTTTCTTTACAAACCAAATGATTAAAAATACGTACCCCTTGATTCACAAAAAAAATCGTAGCGCCCTTATTTTCGATCCAATCATTACAAACGACACGGATTCGGAATCCTGAGGCTTTTTTACATAAGATACATGTATAATATGTATAGGGTGCAACGTTAATTTTTCGAAAATAAAATATTGCGATTTTTAGCGCTGATTTTGGGCCAATTTTGAACTTTCAAAAAATTGTAGCGCCGTTATTTGTGGACGGATCTTTAAAAACTATTCAGAATCGGATTTGGCAGCCTTTTTGGCTTCGGATAGGCCTAAGAAACCGTAGGCGTGCTATTCCAGAGCTTTGGGAAAACGTTTTGAAAATTCAAAATCGATGGGTTTTAACCCATGTATTTTGGCTAGAAAATGAAAAAAATAGAATTGCTTTATATTGCGAGGGGACGTTCCTACGTACCCCTAGTGACTATAACCGGTGTCATTTCTCCGCGCTTCCCCTCTAAAATAAAAATTTTCTATACAAACCAAATGATTAAAAATACGTACCCCTTGATTCACAAAAAAAATCGTAGCGCCCTTATTATCGATCCAATCATTACAAACGACACGGATTCGGAATCCTGAGGCTTTTTTACATAAGATACATGTATAATATGTATAGGGCGCGACGTTAATTTTTCCATTATAAAAAATTGCGATTTTTAGCGCTGATTTTGGGCCAATTTTGAACTTTCAAAAAATTGTAGCGCCGTTATTTGTGGACGGATCCGTAAAAACTATTCAGAATCGGATTTGGCAGCCTTTTTGGCTTCGGATAGGCCTAAGAAACCGTAGGCGTGCTATTCCAGAGCTTTGGGAAAACGTTTTGAAAATTCAAAATCGATGGGTTTTAACCCATGTATTTTGGCTAGAAAATGAAAAAAATAGAATTGCTTTATATTGCGAGGGGACGTTCCTACGTACCCCTAGTGACTATAACCGGTGTCATTTCTCCGCGCTTCCCCTCTAAAATAAAAATTTTCTATACAAACCAAATGATTAAAAATACGTACCCCTTGATTCACAAAAAAAATCGTAGCGCCCTTATTATCGATCCAATCATTACAAACGACACGGATTCGGAATCCTGAGGCTTTTTTACATAAGATACATGTATAATATGTATAGGGCGCGACGTTAATTTTTCCATTATAAAAAATTGCGATTTTTAGCGCTGATTTTGGGCCAATTTTGAACTTTCAAAAAATTGTAGCGCCGTTAATTGTGGACGGATTTTTAAAAACTATTCAGATTCGGATTTGGCAGCCTTTTGGCTTCGGATAGGCCTAAGAAACCGTAGGCGTGCTATTCCAGAGCTTTGGGAAAACGTTTTGAAAATTCAAAATCGATGGGTTTTAACCCATGTATTTTGGCTAGAAAATGAAAAAATAGAATTGCTTTATATTGCGAGGGACGTTCCTACGTACCCTAGTGACTATAACCGGTGTCATTTCTCCGCGCTTCCCTCTAAAATAAAAATTTTCTATACAAACCAAATGATTAAAAATACGTACCCCTTGATTCACAAAAAAAATCGTAGCGCCCTTATTATCGATCCAATCATTACAAACGACACGGATTCGGAATCCTGAGGCTTTTTTACATAAGATACATGTATAATATGTATAGGGCGCGACGTTAATTTTTCCATTATAAAAAATTGCGATTTTTAGCGCTGATTTTGGGCCAATTTTGAACTTTCAAAAAATTGTAGCGCCGTTATTTGTGGACGGATCTTTAAAACTATTCAGAATCGGATTTGGCAGCCTTTTGGCTTCGGATAGGCCTAAGAAACCGTAGGCGTGCTATTCCAGAGCTTTGGGAAAACGTTTTGAAAATTCAAAATCGATGGGTTTTAACCCATGTATTTTGGCTAGAAAATGAAAAAAATAGAATTGCTTTATATTGCGAGGGGACGTTCCTACGTACCCCTAGTGACTATAACCGGTGTCATTTCTCCGCGCTTCCCCTCTAAAATAAAAATTTTCTATACAAACCAAATGATTAAAAATACGTACCCCTTGATTCACAAAAAAAATCGTAGCGCCCTTATTATCGATCCAATCATTACAAACGACACGGATTCGGAATCCTGAGGCTTTTTTACATAAGATACATGTATAATATGTATAGGGCGCGACGTTAATTTTCCATTATAAAAATTGCGATTTTAGCGCTGATTTTGGGCCAATTTTGAACTTTCAAAAATTGTAGCGCCGTTAATTGTGGACGGATTTTTAAAAACTATTCAGATTCGGATTTGGCAGCCTTTTTGGCTTCGGATAGGCCTAAGAAACCGTAGGCGTGCTATTCCAGAGCTTTGGGAAAACGTTTCGAAAATTCAAAATCGATGGGTTTTAACCCATGTATTTTGGCTAGAAAATGAAAAAAATAGAATTGCTTTATATTGCGAGGGGACGTTCCTACGTACCCCTAGTGACTATAACCGGTGTCATTTCTCCGCGCTTCCCCTCTAAAATAAAAATTTTCTTTACAAACCAAATGATTAAAAATACGTACCCCTTGATTCACAAAAAAAATCGTAGCGCCCTTATTATCGATCCAATCATTACAAACGACACGGATTCGGAATCCTGAGGCTTTTTTACATAAGATACATGTATAATATGTATAGGGCGCGACGTTAATTTTTCCATTATAAAAAATTGCGATTTTTAGCGCTGATTTTGGGCCAATTTTGAACTTTCAAAAAATTGTAGCGCCGTTATTTGTGGACGGATCTTTAAAACTATTCAGAATCGGATTTGGCAGCCTTTTTGGCTTCGGATAGGCCTAAGAAACCGTAGGCGTGCTATTCCAGAGCTTTGGGAAAACGTTTTGAAAATTCAAAATCGATGGGTTTTAACCCATGTATTTTGGCTAGAAAATGAAAAAAATAGAATTGCTTTATATTGCGAGGGACGTTCCTACGTACCCTAGTGACTATAACCGGTGTCATTTCTCCGCGCTTCCTCTAAAATAAAAATTTTCTTTACAAACCAAATGATTAAAAATACGTACCCCTTGATTCACAAAAAAAATCGTAGCGCCCTTATTATCGATCCAATCATTACAAACGACACGGATTCGGAATCCTGAGGCTTTTTACATAAGATACATGTATAATATGTATAGGGCGCGACGTTAATTTTTCCATTATAAAAATTGCGATTTTTTGCGCTGATTTTGGGCCAATTTTGAACTTTCAAAAATTGTAGCGCCGTTATTTGTGGACGGATCTTTAAAACTATTCAGAATCGGATTTGGCAGCCTTTTGGCTTCGGATAGGCCTAAGAAACCGTAGGCGTGCTATTCCAGAGCTTTGGGAAAACGTTTTGAAAATTCAAAATCGATGGGTTTTAACCCATGTATTTTGGCTAGAAAATGAAAAAATAGAATTGCTTTATATTGCGAGGGACGTTCCTACGTACCCTAGTGACTATAACCGGTGTCATTTCTCCGCGCTTCCCTCTAAAATAAAAATTTTCTATACAAACCAAATGATTAAAAATACGTACCCCCTTTATTCACAAAAAATCGTAGCGCCCTTATTATCGATCCAATCATTACAAACGACACGGATTCGGAATCCTGAGGCTTTTTACATAAGATACATGTATAATATGTATAGGGCGCGACGTTAATTTTTCCATTATAAAAAATTGCGATTTTTAGCGCTGATTTTGGGCCAATTTTGAACTTTCAAAAATTGTAGCGCCGTTATTTGTGGACGGATCTTTAAAACTATTCAGAATCGGATTTGGCAGCCTTTTTGGCTTCGGATAGGCCTAAGAAACCGTAGGCGTGCTATTCCAGAGCTTTGGGAAAACGTTTTGAAAATTCAAAATCGATGGGTTTTAACCCATGTATTTTGGCTAGAAAATGAAAAAAATAGAATTGCTTTATATTGCGAGGGGACGTTCCTACGTACCCCTAGTGACTATAACCGGTGTCATTTCTCCGCGCTTCCCCTCTAAAATAAAAATTTTCTTTACAAACCAAATGATTAAAATACGTACCCCCTTTATTCACAAAAAATCGTAGCGCCCTTATTATCGATCCAATCATTACAAACGACACGGATTCGGAATCCTGAGGCTTTTTTACATAAGATACATGTATAATATGTATAGGGCGCGACGTTAATTTTTCCATTATAAAAAATTGCGATTTTTAGCGCTGATTTTGGGCCAATTTTGAACTTTCAAAAAATTGTAGCGCCGTTATTTGTGGACGGATCGTAAAAACTATTCAGAATCGGATTTGGCAGCCTTTTTGGCTTCGGATAGGCCTAAGAAACCGTAGGCGTGCTATTCCAGAGCTTTGGGAAAACGTTTTGAAAATTCAAAATCGATGGGTTTTAACCCATGTATTTTGGCTAGAAAATGAAAAAAATAGAATTGCTTTATATTGCGAGGGGACGTTCCTACGTACCCCTAGTGACTATAACCGGTGTCATTTCCCCGCGCTTCCCCTCTAAAATAAAAATTTTCTATACAAACCAAATGATTAAAAATACGTACCCCTTGATTCACAAAAAAAATCGTAGCGCCATTATTTTCGATCCAATCATTACAAACGACACGGATTCGGAATCGTGAGGCTTTTTTACATAAGATACATGTAAAATGTGTATAGGGTGCGACGTTAATTTTTTTACCGTCAAATTTTTGCTACTAAAATGAACCTTAAACTTCAAACCTCAATTACTCGAACAATTAACATTGGGCCTTATGCCGATTTTGTACCTATGTTTTAGAAAAAAGATTCTGAATTCAGAATACGCGTCGTTTTTAATGATTGAATAAAAAATGAGGGCGCTACGATTATTTTTGTGAGTCGAAGTGTATTTTTTCGATTTATTTAGTTTTTTTCGAAAATTCTTTGGGTTAAAGGGGGAGCAGGGAAGATTGGCTCTGGCTATGCCCTTTAAACATTGCACGTTTCTATAAGTGACGGATTGTATTTTCATTTTAATTTTGATTAAAAAGCAAGGATTTAATTTCGTACTTTTTTGTAGGAACTAATGTTCAATTTGGGCTTCAACCAAAAACTGAAATGATATTAATTGGATGTCGTCGACGTGTTCAAAGATGAGCAACCAAAAATTTAGAGCTTTGAGAATCGACGAGGAGCCAAAAAGGACTAAATCCAGAGGTCGATTTTCCTTAGGGTGAGTTTTCTTTTATTGTCAATTTTTTTAATAAAATTTCATCAAAATTACTTATCGAATATTTTTTTGTATATTTTATAAGCGCCCTTTAAATTTATTTAAAACTGAACCACGGTGGGCTTTCAAAATTAAATAGTAATTAACGTTTTTATTTTTACCGGAGGACTCTCCTTTTGACAAATCTAATAGTTTTCTAAATTTATCGAAATTAAATATTAAAACGTCGTGTAATGTGTTAGAATAGATTAATCATTTTTATTAAGGGTAGGAACACTGTATTTTGGGACGGAGTTTTTCTTCAACGGCCACCATTGTCTTTGCTGTCGTTTCGTACCCTATTTTGGATGACTCGAAGGACTCCAGATCTTGCAGATAACTTCTTGAAGAAGACCGATTTTTGTATTTGTGTTTTTCAAAATCGGAAAAGCTCGAATTTTAAACAGTAAAAACACTATTAAGTTAGTCATTAAAAAATTATATTATTTTATTCAGTTTTTGTATTTTATTTTTTTACATGCGAAAAACAAGTCCTGCGGGATGTTGTTTAACTACTGTACGAAATTTATTTTTTAACAATTAATTAGTTACTATTCAAAATTATTTTAATGAACAATTAATCTCGATGCAATATTAAATAGTAAAACACTTTGAGTTAATTACCATTGCCTTCAAAAATACGATTTGGGCTTTTCTGATTTTAAATTATTTATAGTTTTAAGAAAATGTTGTATTGTAAATTGTTTATATTTGTGTTTGCGTTCCTTTATATGTTCACACACGATTCCTTTTTTTCAAAAATATTTTTAAACAACATTTGCTTTGTAAAAAGACATCGAAAGAAAGACATTTTTAACTTAGCTTAAAGAAAATAAGTATCGGGAAAATCGGTTTATGAAAAAGGACCGTTTTATTTGTTTCGACATTGTTTCTTCGTTAGCGAGGGGGGCGATGGTAACTAATGCTGTGCCATGGGTCCTCGCCCTCTGACCCATTATATTAGGGTAGTTTGTAAGGACACACACAACCTTTTGGAATAATTTTTGTTTTTTTATTACTTTAAATTGTTTTTTTTTTGCAACAAATTAAAATCTGAGTAGTAACAATTCACTGAATTATTGTTTCAATTTTAATTTTTGAAATGAGACTATTTAAAATGCATTTTTTTAAAAAAACATTTTCACGTGTTAATAATACATTTTGGTTTTTCAAATTGATTTTTCAATACTTTCGTTAATTATTAAATTTGCTCAAAGCCTAAATTGAAATTATTAATGAACCCACCACCATTTACACCTGAGGGATGGGAAAAAGATTTTAGTTTTATATAATGTTAGGCAGAAATAAATAAAAATAAAACGAAGGGGTTGCTTTTACTATAGTTTAAGTTAAAAGAAACAATGTCTAAGAAATATCAGTGTACTCTTGGTCACATATAAAGGAACGTTGCCCCGACTCGTGGAGCGACGAAACGAAGAAAGGTTTGCAAAATGTAATGTAAGATGTCCATACACTTCTTCCCTTAAATTTTTGCTTACACACAAACACACATATAGAAGACTGTTGATCTCGTCAGTAAAATTATTTAATTTAACTTCGGGTTTATTTTAAGTTCTAAAATGTTAATCTTTTTAAGTATTCAGCTTAGTTTATTCTTTAATTATTAATTTTATATTATTACTCTTCTTCTCTTATTATTTATTATTTTGCATCTTCTCTTTATATTTAATTTAGTTTCAATTTGTTTAAATTATTTTTATAATATTTTATTTTAAATTTATTTTAATTATTATTATCTGATTGATTTATAGTAACAATTTTAGACTTCCCTTTATTTACTTCACTCCTTTTTTATTTTATTTTATTATTATTTTACTTTTGTTCTGCCCTTAACTTTACTTTTTATTTGTTTATATGTTGATATAATGTTTTATTTTAAATTAATAAGTGTTTACCCATTTGTTCATCTTAATTATTGTTTTCTGATTCATTTATAGTAACAATTTTAGTTCATATAATGTTTTATTTTAAATTTATAATTGATTAGATTTTTTCTCATTTTAATTATTGTTTTCTGATTGATTTATGGTAACAATTCTTTTATCCTTGTTTTACATTAAACTTTGCCATTAATTAATTTTAAATAATTCTTTTATATTTTCTTTCACAATTTAGCATTGTTTAGTCTTTGTTTATTGTATTTATCATTTGTAAATTAATTTGTATTATAATTCTACCCTTCCCTTTATTTATTTCATCCGTTTACTTTTCTATTATTCTTTTATCCTTGTTTTACATTAAACTTTGCCATTAATTAGTTTTAAATAATTATTTTAATTTTTCTTTCAAAATTTAGCAGTGTTTAGTCTTTGTTTATTGTATTTATTATTTGTATTATTATTATTTCCTTCCCTTTATTTATTTCACCCTTTTACTTTTCTATTATTCTTTTATCCTTGGTTTACATTAAACTTTGCCATTAATTAGTTTTAAACAATTCTTTTAATTTGTCTTTCAAAATTAAGCAGTGTTTAGTCTTTGTTTATTGTATTTATCATTTGTAAATTAATTTGTATTATAATTCTACCCTCCGCTTTATTTCTTTCATCCGTTTACTTTTCTATTATTCTTTTATCGTAGACATAGTTAATAAGTAAGGGGATGTATAGGGGGAAAATTGAGAAAATAAATGTAATTTATGTATACGTATTCTTTTTTTTTTTATTTAAAATTTACCTAATTAACAAAATATAAAAATTAGAGGAAACTTTGTCAAAACGATATAAAAAATTTTTGATTTCGAATACCTCCTTATATATCATGTGATCCTGATATAAATTGATAAAATTTCGTTCGGTTTGCAAAATTAAGAAATATATAGCCGCAGGTTACAAAAAATTTTAAAGAAAACTTGGGCAAAATGCACTAAATTTTGTCGATTTGTAACAGGAGTACAGAAGTGAGAAAAGGTAAGTCGAAACTTTTGGCAGGAATAAAAGAAAAGTTTTGCACGTTAATACGGTTAGGCAAAATAAATTTTTGATTTCGAATACCTCCTCATATATCATGTGATCCTGATACAAATTGACAAAATTTCGTTCGGTTTGCAAAATTAAGAAATATATAGCCGCAGGCTACAAAAAATTTTAAAGAAAACTTGGGCAAAATGCACTAAATTTTGTCGATTTGTAACAGGAGTACAGAAGTGAGAAAAGGTAAGTCGAAACTTTTGGCGGGAATAAAAGAAAAGTTTTGCACGTTAATACGGTTAGGCAAAATAAATTTTTGATTTCAAATACCTCCTCATATATCATGTGATCCTGATACAAATTGACAAAATTTCGTTCGGTTTGCAAAATTAAGAAAAATATAGCCGCAGGCTACAAAAAATTTTGAAGAAAACTTGGGCAAAATGCACTAAATATTGTCGATTTGTAACAGGAGTACAGAAGTGGGAAAAGGTAAGTCGAAACTTTGGCGGGAATAAAAGAAAAGGTTTGCACTTTAATACATTTTGGCAAAAATGTAATTTTAAATCGCGAGTAACAGTCGGCCGAGTCGGCCGAGTCGGCCGAGGGTTTATCTTAGAGATTTTTAAAAATATTTTTCAAATCACGAGTATCCTACGGTCATTCGTCATTCGTCATTCGTCTCGTTCGGCTCGTTGCTCGTTGGAATTTTCTTAGAGATTTTTAAAAATTTTATTTTTCGACCGGTATGGGAATCGAACACGAGACCATTTGAACAAACAACCGAACGCTAACCATCTGAGCTATGGCGTTGTTATACAAAGTAAGTGTTTTAAACCTTATAAAGTACACGTTCTATAATATTAATTTAAAATTTATTTCTTACTTCTCACTTCTTTCTCACTTTCTCACTTCTGTGCTGCTATTACGAATTGAGTTAATTACAAAACAAAAGTGTACATAAATTTCATTTATTTTCCCAATTGTTCCATTACAACCCCTTGTGATTTTTAACTACTTTTATGTCTACAACAATATTTAACTAAATTATACATTATTATAATTAATATAATTCATTAATTAATATTCAAAAATTAATTATAATAAAACAAGTTTTAATATAATAAAAAGTTGCAACTCTTAGATTGTTTTTATTGTTATGAATTATAACAGTATTTGTTGTAAATTTAGAGGCAATATTATAAATAAATAAGATGCTAAATTTGCAGATTAAGAGAGGCTTAATCTCCACAGAAATCAACGAAGCTATCAATGTTAGGGTTGCAACCTCTTTCACAATTTATAAATTAACAGGGATTTTAAGGGCGATCGAAAAGCTATGATATTAAAATGGGGGTGGAGTGGCTTTGATATTATGTTTAATAACCAATAAAAGTGGGTGTCCGAATGTAAACTTTTACAAGTAAAGAATCTCTTTTCAGGAGCAAGAAGAAAAAAGATTAATATTTTAAAAGTAAATAAACTAAACGGTAATTAAATTAATACTAAAATGTATAAAGAAGTAATGCGAAGGAAAAGATTGAATTTATCTTAAAACAAGGCTTAATAAAAAAAGGTAGCGAGAGTAAAGTTAATAATGAAAAACTTAGAATTTTAGAGCTAACTAAAACAATTAATAAAATATTTTCTAAAAAGAAATTTAGCAATAATTAATTTCGTCATTGCAAACTACATATAAGCTAACTAAAAAAAAATTAAAACAAGTTATTTAAAATAGGAATCTAAAAGGTAAGTAAATAACGAACGAGATCCAAAGGAAAATAAAGAAATTAAACAAATAACAATATCAATGTCAATGTCAAACATATAAATAAAGAACCCAAAGAACTAAGAGAAGAGTTTCCGAATAAAAGGAAGAGCGGTCGAAATTTAATTAAGGGAAAGTAATAAAAAAAGAGATGCACATTTAAGAAATTTTAAAAAATAAGTAATAAGGCCTGGGTACTCATTTCAAACTTTTACGTTTATACTTAAAAATACTTTTAAAGATATTTCTAAAATCCTGAGTATAAGTACAAACACAAAAGTAAAGATGAAAACTAACTGATTAAAATAAAATTAGCATAAATAATAAATAAATAAATGGAAATAATTAAAAGTAATAAAAGAGTGTACATCTCAGAAGGAGACACAACTAAAAAGTTACTTTAGACTTGTTCAAAAATTATATTCTTAAATCAAAGTTCAAAAGAAAAATAGAAATAAATAAAAAGCTAAAGGTACGTTAAACAAATCTAAATACAAATTAATTCGAAAATAATTTTTGAACAAAGTCCAAAATCTTCAAAATGAAAAGTTAAAAAACAATATTTCAGAATTTTATCTAATAAAAGTGGTTGAAGCCGCATCAAACATAAAATTTTAAAAAGATCTAATTTTGAAATGTTTAAGGGGTGCGTTTCTAAAACCGAATTTAAAATCACAAGTAAATATTAAAGTAAATGATAAATGAAGTGAAACGTGAGTTAATAAATAATAAATAAAAATATATACAAGTTAAAAAGACATAAATAATAAGTAATTTTAAACAGTAGAAAGATCCAAAAATTAATTTGTATGAAGTGTTAAGAGTAATTACATTCATGAAAAGGGAAGAAAGAGTACTTAAAAAGGAAACTAATAAGTATTTGTTGTTCAACACTTTCCCCATTGAAACAGTCTTTACAAAATTTCGAATCAACCTTAAAGACCATAGAAGTCAAACGAAAAATTTAAAAGAACAATTAATTTGGAAATATTAAAAAAATAATTGAACAAAAGGTATACATATCTAAACGACTATTAATTAAATAAAACAATTCAAAAATTAATATTTAAAATCACAAATGGAACAGACTTAATTTTAACAACCATTAAAATTCTGTGACAAACTATTTCAAAGAGCAAAGTGTTTAGTTTTCGAGATGACAAAGGGCGTACAATCGTCGACACAAAAATTAATTCGATATGTTTAAAAGTATTTTTAAGTGAAGTCCTAAATTATTATAACTTTTCAAAGCCACTCGTCCTCATTTTTTGATCACCCCCAAATTTACCAAATTTAGGATACCTGCTCCGTTTTACGGTACCCTTCGTAGAACCTTCTTCGTCCAGTATGTGGGACCAGAACGTTCTCTTATGCGTACCAAAGAGGACCGTAATATTTGTTAGACATTGTTTCATTTAACTTAAACTAAAGTAAAAGCAACCCCTTCGTTTTATTTTTATTTATTTCTGCCTAACTTTATATAAAATAAAAATCTCTTTCCCATCCTTCGAGTGTAAATGGTTGTGTGTTTGTTTAATTTCAGTTTGTACTTCGTACAATTTTAATAATCATTAAAAATTTTGAAAAATTAATATGCAAAACTAAAGTGTGCTATTAATATGTAAAATTGTATTTGAAAAACAGTTATTTCAGAAAAAAAAAAAAAAATTAATGTTATTTATATTAAAAAGTGGATTTGTTCCAAAAATTAATGTAAAGCTAATAATGAACAAATAACGTGCCAAAAAGAGTGTGTGTATGTGTGTGGTAGTGTGCCCTTAAAAACTACCCTAATATAATAGGTCAGAGGGCGAGGACCCATGGACAGCATGAGTTACCATCGCCCCCCTCGCTAACGAAGAAACAATGTCTAAACCATTAAAACGGTCCTTTTTCACAAACCGATTTTCCCGTTATTTATTTCCATTTAGTTAAATTAATAACACCATTCTTTCGATGTATTTTTTTAAAGACAAATATTATTTAAAACAAATAAGACTATGTTTACTTTAATTTACTGCCAAAAATATATGTGTAATTAAAAAAAAGTTTCGAAAATAATTGATATACCTTAAGGGTTACTTTTAATTTTGCTTTCAAGCATTTTTAATCAAATTTCAATTTTAATATTTAAACTACGAGACGAAAAGATTCAACTAACAAATAATAG
Source organism: Sinopyrophorus schimmeli (assembly GCA_036325965.1). Lineage (NCBI taxonomy): Eukaryota > Metazoa > Arthropoda > Insecta > Coleoptera > Elateridae > Sinopyrophorus > Sinopyrophorus schimmeli. Next base: position 762,893 of record JARFIZ010000407.1, read on the forward strand.
TTACAATTTAACTCGAAAAAGGCAGATATGAATTAAAGGTAAACAAAGTGGGTCGTCATTCGGAGCAAACGCACAAAGAATGTTGTATGTACGCATAAAAGAACGCAAACACAGATATGAAAAATATACAAAACAATAAATTCTTAAAACTACGAAATGTAAACAATCAGAAAAGCTCGAGTCCCCATCTTTAAAAACAATTACAGGCAACCCAAACTACTTTACCATTTTTATTAAAAGAATTTCAATAACAAATTAATTTTTAACTAATAAATTTTAAAAGGAGCTAAGCATCCCTTCGAATTTGTTCAACACAAGTAAAAGTAAATTAAAGTAATGAAACAAAATAAAATAACACAATTTTTCAACCATTAATACTTAAGTTTTCTTAGTGAGCACAACTCGAGCTTTTCCGATTTTCTTCAGAACAATTAAAAACATAATTAATATTAAGGCGCTTTGATTGTCCTTTCTTCTTGACATGATGCGGAAAATCCGAAGTCCTTTGAATCGGGAAGAAGATGGAAGTTGGCAGGTACAAAATCCATGGTCACACGTCCAAAGAAGACTCCCTCCAATAAAGCCGGTGTTTCCTACCCTCAATAAAAATTGTTAATTTTTTTGTACACCTTAAATTAAAATTTAAAAGTTAAATTATGCCAATTTTAGTAAATTTTGAAAAAGAAAGGTCCTTCAAGAATAAACTAACGTAAAAAAGAGATGTTTAACAAAATACCAAGACTTACTCCACCTAAAACAAGTCGTCCTCTCGATCCTTTCCTCGACTGGCTTTCTTTGGCTGCTCGTCGTTGGTTCCCAAATTCCAAAATTCCTGGAGGATCGTCTACGAAGAGGCCGAAGGAATCCCACGAATCTCCTCTGGGTGGTATGGTCGAAGCTGCAGTTGAAGATGGATACCTGCATACAAACAATAATTGTACAATTGCTCTTTTAACACAATTAAAAAAAAAACAGAAACAGTTAGTTTTATTTTAGGAAAACTTAGGGGATCGATTTCGCAACATTAATTTAAAATGGGGGCGAATAAAAACCACCAACGGCCTGAAAGCGTTGACGGAATGCTGTCCTTCGTTCTTTGTTCCAATTGTTATTTATTAAATTCAAAACCGAAAGCTTTAACTTAATTGTATATTTAAATGTTAATAATAAAGCTATAACAAGGCGGTTTAAAATTCCAAAAAATATGGACTTTTAGCTATAATGGAGATATATAGCTTTATTAAATTTACAACAATTAAGCCTTTAAAACAATCAACGAAACATGGTCTATTTTAGGTCAAATGCAAAAATTTAATTTTTACTGCATATTAAAATGCCAATAACTTTGTTAATAACAAAGCTATAATAACGGGGTTTAAAATTCCAAAAAATATAGACTTTTAGCTATAATGTACATATATAGTTTTATTAAATTTACAACAATTAAGCCTTTAAAACAATCAACGAAACATGGTCTATTTTTAGATCAAATGAGAAAAACTTAATTTTTATTGCATATTAAAATGCTAATAACTTTGTTATTAACAAAGCTATAAGAACGCGGTTTAAAAATCTAAAAAATATGGACTTTTATCTATAATGTACATGTATAGCTTTATTAAATTTACAACAATTAAGCCTTTAAAACAATCAACGAAACATGGTCTATTTTTAGATCAAATGAGAAAACTTAATTTTTATTGCATATTAAAAGGCTAATAACTTTGTTATTAACAAAGCTATAAGAACGCGGTTTAAAAATCCAAAAAATATGGACTTTTAGCTATAATGTACATGTATAGCTTTATTAAATTTACAACAATTAAGCCTTTAAAACAATCAACGAAACATGGTCTATTTTAGGTCAAATGCTAAAATTTAATTTTTACTGCATATTAAAATGCCAATAACTTTGTTAATAACAAAGCTATAATAACGGGGTTTAAAATGCCAAAAATATAGACTTTTAGCTATAATGTACATATATAGTTGTATTAAATTTACAACAATTAAGCCTTTAAAACAATCAACAAAACATGGTCTATTTTTAGATCAAATGAGAAAAACATAATTTTTATTGCATATTAAAATGCTAATAACTTTGTTATTAACAAAGCTATAAGAACGCGGTTTAAAAATCCAAAAAATATGGACTTTTATCTATAATGTTCATGTATAGCTTTATTAAATTTACAACAATTAAGCCTTTTAAACAATCAACGAAACATGGTCTATTTTAGGTCAAATGCAAAAATTTAATTTTTACTGCATATTAAAATGCCAATAACTTTGTTAATAACAAAGCTATAATAACGGGGTTTAAAATGCCAAAAAATATAGACTTTTAGCTATATTGTACATATATAGCTTTATTAAATTTACAACAATTAAGCCTTTAAAACAATCAACAAAACATGGTCTATTTTTAGATCAAATGAGAAAACTTAATTTTTATTGAATATTAAAAAGCTAATAACTTTGTTAATAATAAAGACATAATAACGCGGTTTAAAAATCTAAAAAATTTGGACTTTTAGCTATAATGCACATATATAGCTTTATTAAATTTACAACAATTAAGCCTTTAAAACAATAAACGAAACATGGTCTATTTTTAAATCAAATGAGAAAACTTAATTTTTATTGCATATTAAAAGGCTAATAACTTTGTTATTAACAAAGCTATAAGAACGCGGTTTAAAAATTCAAAAAATATGGACTTTTATCTATAATGTACATGTATAGCTTTATTAAATTTACAACAATTAAGCCTTTAAAACAATCAACGAAACATGGTCTATTTTAGGTCAAATGCAAAAATTTAATTTTTACTGCATATTAAAATGCCAATAACTTTGTTAATAACAAAGCTATAATAACGGGGTTTAAAATGCCAAAAAATATAGACTTTTAGCTATAATTTACATATATAGTTTTATTAAATTTACAACAATTAAGCCTTTAAAACAATCAACAAAACATGGTCTATTTTTAGATCAAATAAGAAAACTTAATTTTTATTGCATATTAAAAGGCTAATAACTTTGTTATTAACAAAGCTAGAATAACGCGGTTTAAAAATCCAAAAAATATGGACTTTTAGCTATAATGTACATATATAGCTTTATTAAATTTACAACAATTAAGTCTTTAAAACAATCAACAAAACATGGTCTATTTTAGGTCAAATGCAAAAATTTAATTTTTACTGCATATTAAAATGCCAATAACTTTGTTAATAACAAAGCTATTATAACGCGGTTTAAAATGCCAAAAAATATAGACTTTTAGCTATAATGTACATATACAGCTTTATTAAATTTGCAACAATTAAACCATTAAAACAATTAAAGAAACATGGTTTATTTTAGGTCAAATGCAAATGTTTTATTTTGAGTGCATTTTTGAATGTTAATAACATTTTTAATAACAAAAGTATAGTAACGGAGTTTAAAAGCCATCTCCCGTTGCCCGCCAAAATTCGACTCATAACGCGCCAAAAAAGTACAACTTCAAAAACAATACCAACACCCCCAACGTTACGGCTCGTTCCTTTTAATTAAAAATTTTTTAAAATTCCTCAAGGGATGTAATTATCGTAACCGTTACCCCGGACAACGGCCAAAACCTTGTCACGCTCCACGTAAAATTCGACCAGCTGACATCGAAACCGCAAACGTTATTTCTGCAGATGGCGCACAAGTGCAAACCGTTTCCTATTTATGGACGCACCGAGCTTTCATTAAATTTTCGAAAAGAAGCGATTTTCCCGCCTCGGAAACTCGCGCAAGTTTTAATTGGGAGGCGGACGGGGGATGCGGTCTATCGATAGGGCACACGCTTTATATTTAAATTTACATAATTACCTATTAAATGAGTTCCAGTTGGAAATGATGAACTCGTGCCGTATCTGGCGACGAGGACGACCCAAAGCTCGCTTCTTGAGTTTTCGTATTAAGCGGCAGGCAGCAGCAAGTTAACTCCAATTAATCTAAATGGCAGAATTCGCATCTCTGCAAACTGCCGCTAACATATTCTGTGTGATGATTTCGAGTTAAGTAGGCACTTACTTTAAAATTATTACCGGTTAATTTTCATAATGCGTTTTCCTGCGTACGGTTTTGCTAATTTAATTGCCGATATTCGAAGTGGCTCGAAACGTTTTAGAAGCAATCTAACAGGGAGCCTAATGGCTGCCGAAATTATTTGGTCGAATTACCCCGTTGTTGGGGGAAAGTTGCCTTAATCGCACTTTTACCTCAATTTTTATTAGCCAGTTAACAGAACTCATATTTAGATGTTATTATTTGAAATTTGGAACCGAAGTTAAACGAAATTGTCAGTTAACTAATAAAAAAGTACTCCGAGAAAGTGTTTTCAAGCTCAATTAACAATAAAGTCACCGAGCAAAAAAATAGAGGGCGTCGCATCAAAATATTTATTTTTTGAATATCTCCGTCGTTTTTCAAAATTTTCCTAGACTATCACCTATCGTTGAAATCGTAAAAAAATAACCTATCCAACGGTGAAAAAATCAAAGTGGGCGCCTACTTGATTTAACGAAGTTCGCCTTGCCAAAAAGACAACTGACGATCAAAAAAATTTTTCGATCTCGCCATCGTAAAGCCTGCAAAAAAGTGCTTTAAGAACGTGTTTTTAAATTTTCTGTATCTCTATTAATTACAAAGTTACAGCCCTTTTTCTCAAATCGAGCAACTTTCTCCCGCTTGGGTAGAAATTCGATTTTCGGGGGGCGCGAGCAAGTTGGCGGTTTTTTTCCGACGAAGTCTTGGAAGACGAGAATTGCGTAAGGGATATTGTTAGCTGGGGTTTGTTTGAAGGAGGCCTTCGAAGGGAATATTTCGAGTGCGTTACGCGACCGCATAGCCCGCAGCCATTTGCCGCGGTACGATGTCAAACCGCAGAGCGTACGTCCTACGAACCATATTGCAACCCTTTATAATGTCTTCCTTTGTGTCCACTTTGTCTCGGATTCCATTAACCTCTATGTACTCGCGTCGGGATAAAACGCGCCAGTTAAGAGCCATTGTCATAGGAAATAGGATAGTTTTATTCAAAGGAGCCCTCGTCGCAAAAGCGCAGCCCAAAACACGTTATTTTCGGCCGATTTCTATTAAATTTCTTTGCTTGCCGAAGATGAATTTGTGGAGACCAACAGAAATATTTCGTTTCATTAAATAAGGGTGTTTTAGATGTTGTAAAGTCCTTTTTTTAAAGCTAGACGAATTTTATTCTGTGAAAATGCATCGAAAATATCAACCGTTAATTACTCAAAAAATTAACATTGCGCCCTACGCCGATTTTGGATGGATCTCATGTAAAAACGTCTCAAGATTCTGAATCTGGGTCGTTTTTAACGATACGTCAAAAAATAAAGGCGCTACGACGTTATATTGAGATCAAAGTGTAAATTTTGTAAAATTATAAATTTTATCAAAAATTTTTAATGTTGAACGGGTAGCAGGGTGAAATACCTTTGCTGAAAGACATTAGGGGCTCATAGAAACGCCCCACTATAATTTAAAAAAAAATTCAATTAAGAAAAAAAAATTAAAGTGTGAAAATTATTTTTTTTTCTACAAATTTACACTTTGACCTCTTCGAGCACATTTTACCCAATGAGGTTACATTGGGCCCTATTGATTCGTTTAAATATTCTTTTGGTCCGAAGACCGAGGATTCAGAATCAGAAAAGTTTTCGAAGATACCTCCACAAATAACCAAAATAGAAATTTTTTAATTCAAAATACAAGTTCAAATCTTCAACGCTAATTATCTCAAAAATTTCAAAGAGCGCGCTTATGGTTTTTGAAAACAATCCGAAGCCAAAATATCCGTAGATTTCAAATCTTTAAAGCTTTTAAATGTTCGTCGAGTAATAACTGAGCTACGGTATTTTTAAGCGAACTCAATGCCACAAAAACAGTTCCTTAAGGAAATTAATTTCAAACTCAAAAAATTAACCCTTTTTTCACTTAAATCTCACGTAAAAAGGCCCTACATTTCTAAATTCGTATCAAACCGTCCTAAAACTACGAAATCAATTTCACAACCCATCCAAAAATCTAAGCCAAACGCGCCCCCCCGCCCTCGACCAAATCTGACGCGAACGACATTAAAAAACGCGTTACAACAGTGAAATATCGTCGGCATTAATTCCCAATTAAAGGAACAAAATGACCAAAACAAGTGGGAAAAAAGAATTTCCGATATTTTAAAGCGAGAGCGAGCGAGAACGGCCATAAACTTCGTCTTTAGCGGCTCCCAACTTCGGAGACCCACTCAAAGAATAAGTGCCATAAAAAGTCCTCGACTTTAAAAGTGCTTTTCAATAAATTATTTAAACATGAAAATGTTATAAATGGGGCGGAAGCGATCGCGGCGGAGGGCGCTTCTCGCCCTTTAACGCTAGAACGGCGGCAATTTTGAACTTACTACAACCGCGCGGTTACCGGTCAATTAGACCTTCAAGAAAAATTGGTCTTTTAACAATTAAATATTTTGAACAGTTTTTAAAAATAATAAATGCCATAACTTTCACCGAATATAAAATCAAAATTGATTGAAATTTTAATTGTTTGATTTGAAAAAACAAATTCATGTAAAAATCTAATAAAAACGAAGATGTGCGCATTCGAGCGAAAAGTGGCACATTTCCGAGCGAGGGAGGCAAATAAAGCGCGACGCGGAGCGGCGCGCTTTATTTTCCCGAGATCGGAATGTGCCACTTTGAGCTCGAATGCGCGCACTCGGTTTTAAGCACGATTCACAATAATTTAGGCCAATAAATTAAACGAAATTCTAAATTCCAAAAATCAAAATTGTATCTAAACTTTTGCGAATTTCAATTAAACTCTTACCTTAATTTACCTTAGTTTAAGGGTTGAAACTCGAGTTTTGCGGAGCTCGTATTTAAAAGGCACTGTTCGATTTCGCTTTACATTCGAAAATGACTCAAAGTCGACAGCCAGGAATTTAAGCGTTACATAAAACTAATAAACAAGTCATATCAGTTGTTGCAGCTGTGCGTTAAAAACGCCTCGATAATTCGAAATAAAATTAACAGTTTATTTTATTTAACGAAAACACCTATACAGAGTGTTGCAAAAATTTTAGTTCGGGCTTCGAACAGTTAACAATATTTAATGAAGGGATAAAAATATAAAAATACACGTTGAGGATGTGTAAAAACACAAATAATTTTTTCTAACTTTTTCAAATGAGTTTTCTGTAATTGCACCTTCCTCTTTTTTTAAAAAAATTATAATCAAAATAAAAAGGTTTTAATTTTGTGGGTTATACAGCTAAGGAATAGTCAAATTGATTACCCAAAAACCCATATTAAAAAAAAACAAAGTGTTCCGGTGATTTTAGATTTTTTTTAAAGCCTTTGTGCTTTTTTATTATTTTAATAAATAAATTAGACGAAATTCTAAATTCCAAAAATCAAAATTGTATTAAAACTTTTGTGAATTTCAATTAAACTCTTACCATGTGTTTTTGGGTCTTTAATTTCATAAGAAAAAAATCAGGGAGTCCCTATTTTGATTGTAAAGCTTTTAAATAAAATCGACAGTATTATTGAAAAAATATCTTCCATAGAACACAGAATTCTAAATTCCAAAAATCAAAATTGTATCTAAACTTTTGCGAATTTCAATTAAACTCTTACCATGTGTTTTTATGTCTTTAATTTCATAAGAAAAAAATCAGGGGGTCCCTATTTTGATTGTAAAGTTTTTAAAAAAAATCGACAAAATTATTTAAAAAATATCTTCCATAAAACACAAAATTCTAAATTGCAAAAATCAAAATTGTATCTAAACTTTCGCGAATTTCAATTAAACTCTTACCATGTGTTTTTGGGTCTTTAATCTCTTAAGAAAAAAATCAGGTAGTCCTTATTTTAATTGGAAACCCTTTAAAACAAATTGGATATAATTTATAATTATATAATCCGCAAAGATTATTATTGCAATATTTCGTCGAAGAAAAACCGTTTAAGATCGAACAAGAGGCACGACGGAATAAAACGGGGGCGCAAAACGTACGCCGCGTGTATATAAAACGTACAAAGCAAAAGTTTCGCGAAAAATCCATTACAAGATCTTCCCGTGGGAAATTTGAATATTCTTCTATGGCGCACACGTGAAGGTTACCTGATGCACACAGAACTCCCGGAACTCGAGCGAAAATGATGGAAATACTGTATACAAGGGGATGAAATTGTCACTATATTTTACACATTAGAATGGCAATATCAAAACTGTCTACTTCGTATTTTTCCTCGCGCCGACTCGAATAATCGACTGGGTTCTCCCAAGTGGGACGTGTATCGGAAAGCCATTTTTCACCTTAAGTGAAAGACACAATTTTTACTATTATTTTTTAACCCTTAACGCGACGTCTCTTTGACCGTTCCAACCCCCCGAAGTCGCTCCATAACTGTCCGCCTTTTTAAACTGAAGACGTTTTCGGTTCATTCTTTGCCGAAAGAGAAGGGAAAAGGAACGTTATTAATTTTTAATACAGTCTACCTACGTTTTTCTCGATTTTATTTATTGCTCTCCCCGCGGAGCTTTCGAGCCGAATCGTTTTTTTTTGGCGGAAAAATTCTTTTAGTTTATTCGCGCAATGTCTTCGTAAAATTAATTATGCTTTTTCGAGCTTTTAAAAAATTAATGATATAAAAAAACCATTTTCTTTTGAGGGTATGTTAAAGTTGCGAATCGATGGCTTCAACTTTGATTTTCTCCAAATTTTTAAATAGGGCGTAATTAGTTCTTAATATGCATTATGCACTATGCACTATGCATAATTAATTTTTTATAAAAATTCGTATCTTTGTTAATTGTTGCGTTAGCACTAAAACCGTTAAAAACCGAAATTGGGCGCCGAATATTGAGCGACTCTAATTAGAATTAATGAACTTAGTTTTTTTCCAAGTTTTCAAAGATTAAGCGAAAAAGAAAAGCGTTTAAAAAACTCACAACGAAGGCGCTTACGGAGTTGCTCGTCGCCGACGTCGGAGGACCTTCTTTCCATTCACAACACAATTAGTTTTAATTCAAAACCGACTTAATTATTTTTAAAAACGTTAACGACCTTAAATAGGACCGCTTTCAACGAAAGTCGAACAGTAAATGAAGTGTGTTATTCAACTAATCTTCGGTGAAAACAACACACGCTTATCATATCTACAAACGATAAAGGTTTTATGTATGCAGCTGGATAAAAATAAAAATCAATACTTTTACAGGGACGTAGTATTCAAGACAAAGCCTCATTAATTGAAAATTATTAAAAGAGCCACCCAGAAATTAATTCACCCTATTTAATTATTTCCGCAATAAAAATAGCAACACAAGTGCACATCGTATTTAATTTTTTCCGGGCTTATTAGTAAAAATAGAGCAAGCATGTCTTAATAAAAAATACTCCGGAAAGTCCCCGCTAAATAGTCCTTAAGTTAGATTTAAATAAATTCGCAAAAATAATTTTGACTATTTCCGAAAATGGAAATACAAGTGCACATCGTATTTAATTTTTCCGGGCTTATTAGTAAAAATAGAGCAAGCATGTCTTAATAAAAAATACTCCGGAAAGTCCCCGCTAAATAGTCCTTAAGTTAGATTTAAATAAATTCGCAAAAATAATTTTGACTATTTCCGAAAATGGAAATACAAGTGCACATCGTATTTAATTTTTTCCGGGCTTATTAGTAAAAATAGAGCAAGCATGTCTTAATAAAAAATACTCCGGAAAGTCCCCGCTAAATAGTCCTTAAGTTAGATTTAAATAAATTCGCAAAAATAATTTTGACTATTTCCGAAAATGGAAATACAAGTGCACATCGTATTTAATTTTTCCGGGCTTATTAGTAAAAATAGAGCAAGCATGTCTTAATAAAAAATACTCCGGAAAGTCCCGCTAAATAGTCCTTAAGTTAGATTTAAATAAATTCGCAAAAATAATTTTGACTATTTCCGAAAATGGAAATACAAGTGCACATCGTATTTAATTTTTTCCGGGCTTATTAGTAAAAATAGAGCAAGCATGTCTTAATAAAAAATACTCCGGAAAGTCCCCACTAAATAGTCCTTAAGTTAGATTTAAATAAATTCGCAAAAATAATTTTGACTATTTCCGAAAATGGAAATACAAGTGCACATCGTATTTAATTTTTTCCGGGCTTATTAGTAAAAATAGAGCAAGCATGTCTTAATAAAAAATACTCCGGAAAGTCCCGCTAAATAGTCCTTAAGTTAGATTTAAATAAATTGCAAAATAATTTTGACTATTTCCGAAAATGGAAATACAAGTGCACATCGTATTTAATTTTTTCCGGGCTTATTAGTAAAAATAGAGCAAGCATGTCTTAATAAAAAATACTCCGGAAAGTCCCCGCTAAATAGTCCTTAAGTTAGATTTAAATAAATTCGCAAAAATAATTTTGACTATTTCCGAAAATGGAAATACAAGTGCACATCGTATTTAATTTTTTCCGGGCTTATTAGTAAAAATAGAGCAAGCATGTCTTAATAAAAAATACTCCGGAAAGTCCCCGCTAAATAGTCCTTAAGTTAGATTTAAATAAATTGCAAAAATAATTTTGACTATTTCCGAAAATGGAAATACAAGTGCACATCGTATTTAATTTTTCCGGGCTTATTAGTAAAAATAGAGCAAGCATGTCTTAATAAAAATACTCCGGAAAGTCCCGCTAAATAGTCCTTAAGTTAGATTTAAATAAATTCGCAAAATAATTTTGACTATTTCCGAAAATGGAAATACAAGTGCACATCGTATTTAATTTTTCCGGGCTTATTAGTAAAAATAGAGCAAGCATGTCTTAATAAAAATACTCCGGAAAGTCCCGCTAAATAGTCCTTAAGTTAGATTTAAATAAATTCGCAAAAATAATTTTGACTATTTCCGAAAATGGAAATACAAGTGCACATCGTATTTAATTTTTTCCGGGCTTATTAGTAAAAATAGAGCAAGCATGTCTTAATAAAAAATACTCCGGAAAGTCCCCGCTAAATAGTCCTTAAGTTAGATTTAAATAAATTCGCAAAAATAATTTTGACTATTTCCGAAAATGGAAATACAAGTGCACATCGTATTTAATTTTTTCCGGGCTTATTAGTAAAAATAGAGCAAGCATGTCTTAATAAAAAATACTCCGGAAAGTCCCGCTAAATAGTCCTTAAGTTAGATTTAAATAAATTCGCAAAAATAATTTTGACTATTTCCGAAAATGGAAATACAAGTGCACATCGTATTTAATTTTTTCCGGGCTTATTAGTAAAAATAGAGCAAGCATGTCTTAATAAAAAATACTCCGGAAAGTCCCCGCTAAATAGTCCTTAAGTTAGATTTAAATAAATTCGCAAAAATAATTTTGACTATTTCCGAAAATGGAAATACAAGTGCACATCGTATTTAATTTTTTCCGGGCTTATTAGTAAAAATAGAGCAAGCATGTCTTAATAAAAAATACTCCGGAAAGTCCCCGCTAAATAGTCCTTAAGTTAGATTTAAATAAATTCGCAAAAATAATTTTGACTATTTCCGAAAATGGAAATACAAGTGCACATCGTATTTAATTTTTTCCGGGCTTATTAGTAAAAATAGAGCAAGCATGTCTTAATAAAAAATACTCCGGAAAGTCCCCGCTAAATAGTCCTTAAGTTAGATTTAAATAAATTCGCAAAAATAATTTTGACTATTTCCGAAAATGGAAATACAAGTGCACATCGTATTTAATTTTTTCCGGGCTTATTAGTAAAAATAGAGCAAGCATGTCTTAATAAAAAATACTCCGGAAAGTCCCCGCTAAATAGTCCTTAAGTTAGATTTAAATAAATTCGAAAAATAATTTTGACTATTTCCGAAAATGGAAATACAAGTGCACATCGTATTTAATTTTTTCCGGGCTTATTAGTAAAAATAGAGCAAGCATGTCTTAATAAAAAATACTCCGGAAAGTCCCCGCTAAATAGTCCTTAAGTTAGATTTAAATAAATTCGCAAAAATAATTTTGACTATTTCCGAAAATGGAAATACAAGTGCACATCGTATTGAATTTTTTCCGGGCTTATTAGTAAAAATAGAGCAAGCATGTCTTAATAAAAAATACTCCGGAAAGTCCCGCTAAATAGTCCTTAAGTTAGATTTAAATAAATTCGCAAAAATAATTTTGACTATTTCCGAAAATGGAAATACAAGTGCACATCGTATTTAATTTTTTCCGGGCTTATTAGTAAAAATAGAGCAAGCATGTCTTAATAAAAAATACTCCGGAAAGTCCCCGCTAAATAGTCCTTAAGTTAGATTTAAATAAATTCCCAAAATAATTTTGACTATTTCCGAAAATGGGAATACAAGTGCACATCGTATTTAATTTTTTCCGGGCTTATTAGTAAAAATAGAGCAAGCATGTCTTAATAAAAAATACTCCGGAAAGTCCCCGCTAAATAGTCCTTAAGTTAGATTTAAATAAATTCGCAAAAATAATTTTGACTATTTCCGAAAATGGAAATACAAGTGCACATCGTATTTAATTTTTCCGGGCTTATTAGTAAAAATAGAGCAAGCATGTCTTAATAAAAATACTCCGGAAAGTCCCCCCTAAATAGTCCTTAAGTTAGATTTAAATAAATTCGCAAAATAATTTTGACTATTTCCGAAAATGGAAATACAAGTGCACATCGTATTTAATTTTTCCGGGCTTATTAGTAAAAATAGAGCAAGCATGTCTTAATAAAAATACTCCGGAAAGTCCCGCTAAATAGTCCTTAAGTTAGATTTAAATAAATTCGCAAAATAATTTTGACTATTTCCGAAAATGGAAATACAAGTGCACATCGTATTTAATTTTTCCGGGCTTATTAGTAAAAATAGAGCAAGCATGTCTTAATAAAAATACTCCGGAAAGTCCCGCTAAATAGTCCTTAAGTTAGATTTAAATAAATTCGCAAAATAATTTTGACTATTTCCGAAAATGGAAATACAAGTGCACATCGTATTTAATTTTTCCGGGCTTATTAGTAAAAATAGAGCAAGCATGTCTTAATAAAAATACTCCGGAAAGTCCCCGCTAAATAGTCCTTAAGTTAGATTTAAATAAATTCGCAAAATAATTTTGACTATTTCCGAAAATGGAAATACAAGTGCACATCGTATTTAATTTTTCCGGGCTTATTAGTAAAAATAGAGCAAGCATGTCTTAATAAAAATACTCCGGAAAGTCCCCGCTAAATAGTCCTTAAGTTAGATTTAAATAAATTCAAAAAAAATTTTGACTATTTCCGAAAATGGAAATACAAGTGCACATCGTATTTAATTTTTCCGGGCTTATTAGTAAAAATAGAGCAAGCATGTCTTAATAAAAATACTCCGGAAAGTCCCGCTAAATAGTCCTTAAGTTAGATTTAAATAAATTCGCAAAAATAATTTTGACTATTTCCGAAAATGGAAATACAAGTGCACATCGTATTTAATTTTTTCCGGGCTTATTAGTAAAAATAGAGCAAGCATGTCTTAATAAAAAATACTCCGGAAAGTCCCGCTAAATAGTCCTTAAGTTAGATTTAAATAAATTCGCAAAAATAATTTTGACTATTTCCGAAAATGGAAATACAAGTGCACATCGTATTTAATTTTTTCCGGGCTTATTAGTAAAAATAGAGCAAGCATGTCTTAATAAAAAATACTCCGGAAAGTCCCCGCTAAATAGTCCTTAAGTTAGATTTAAATAAATTCGCAAAAATAATTTTGACTATTTCCGAAAATGGAAATACAAGTGCACATCGTATTTAATTTTTTCCGGGCTTATTAGTAAAAATAGAGCAAGCATGTCTTAATAAAAAATACTCCGGAAAGTCCCGCTAAATAGTCCTTAAGTTAGATTTAAATAAATTCGCAAAAATAATTTTGACTATTTCCGAAAATGGAAATACAAGTGCACATCGTATTTAATTTTTTCCGGGCTTATTAGTAAAAATAGAGCAAGCATGTCTTAATAAAAAATACTCCGGAAAGTCCCCGCTAAATAGTCCTTAAGTTAGATTTAAATAAATTGCAAAAATAATTTTGACTATTTCCGAAAATGGAAATACAAGTGCACATCGTATTTAATTTTTCCGGGCTTATTAGTAAAAATAGAGCAAGCATGTCTTAATAAAAATACTCCGGAAAGTCCCGCTAAATAGTCCTTAAGTTAGATTTAAATAAATTCGCAAAAATAATTTTGACTATTTCCGAAAATGGAAATACAAGTGCACATCGTATTTAATTTTTTCCGGGCTTATTAGTAAAAATAGAGCAAGCATGTCTTAATAAAAAATACTCCGGAAAGTCCCCGCTAAATAGTCCTTAAGTTAGATTTAAATAAATTCGCAAAAATAATTTTGACTATTTCCGAAAATGGAAATACAAGTGCACATCGTATTTAATTTTTTCCGGGCTTATTAGTAAAAATAGAGCAAGCATGTCTTAATAAAAAATACTCCGGAAAGTCCCCGCTAAATAGTCCTTAAGTTAGATTTAAATAAATTCGCAAAAATAATTTTGACTATTTCCGAAAATGGAAATACAAGTGCACATCGTATTTAATTTTTTCCGGGCTTATTAGTAAAAATAGAGCAAGCATGTCTTAATAAAAAATACTCCGGAAAGTCCCCGCTAAATAGTCCTTAAGTTAGATTTAAATAAATTCGCAAAAATAATTTTGACTATTTCCGAAAATGGAAATACAAGTGCACATCGTATTTAATTTTTTCCGGGCTTATTAGTAAAAATAGAGCAAGCATGTCTTAATAAAAAATACTCCGGAAAGTCCCCGCTAAATAGTCCTTAAGTTAGATTTAAATAAATTCGCAAAAATAATTTTGACTATTTCCGAAAATGGAAATACAAGTGCACATCGTATTTAATTTTTTCCGGGCTTATTAGTAAAAATAGAGCAAGCATGTCTTAATAAAAAATACTCCGGAAAGTCCCCGCTAAATAGTCCTTAAGTTAGATTTAAATAAATTGCAAAAATAATTTTGACTATTTCCGAAAATGGAAATACAAGTGCACATCGTATTTAATTTTTTCCGGGCTTATTAGTAAAAATAGAGCAAGCATGTCTTAATAAAAAATACTCCGGAAAGTCCCCGCTAAATAGTCCTTAAGTTAGATTTAAATAAATTCGCAAAAATAATTTTGACTATTTCCGAAAATGGAAATACAAGTGCACATCGTATTTAATTTTTTCCGGGCTTATTAGTAAAAATAGAGCAAGCATGTCTTAATAAAAAATACTCCGGAAAGTCCCCGCTAAATAGTCCTTAAGTTAGATTTAAATAAATTCGCAAAAATAATTTTGACTATTTCCGAAAATGGAAATACAAGTGCACATCGTATTTAATTTTTTCCGGGCTTATTAGTAAAAATAGAGCAAGCATGTCTTAATAAAAAATACTCCGGAAAGTCCCCGCTAAATAGTCCTTAAGTTAGATTTAAATAAATTGCAAAAATAATTTTGACTATTTCCGAAAATGGAAATACAAGTGCACATCGTATTTAATTTTTTCCGGGCTTATTAGTAAAAATAGAGCAAGCATGTCTTAATAAAAAATACTCCGGAAAGTCCCCGCTAAATAGTCCTTAAGTTAGATTTAAATAAATTGCAAAAATAATTTTGACTATTTCCGAAAATGGAAATACAAGTGCACATCGTATTTAATTTTTTCCGGGCTTATTAGTAAAAATAGAGCAAGCATGTCTTAATAAAAAATACTCCGGAAAGTCCCCGCTAAATAGTCCTTAAGTTAGATTTAAATAAATTCGCAAAAATAATTTTGACTATTTCCGAAAATGGAAATACAAGTGCACATCGTATTTAATTTTTTCCGGGCTTATTAGTAAAAATAGAGCAAGCATGTCTTAATAAAAAATACTCCGGAAAGTCCCCACTAAATAGTCCTTAAGTTAGATTTAAATAAATTCGCAAAAATAATTTTGACTATTTCCGAAAATGGAAATACAAGTGCACATCGTATTTAATTTTTTCCGGGCTTATTAGTAAAAATAGAGCAAGCATGTCTTAATAAAAAATACTCCGGAAAGTCCCCGCTAAATAGTCCTTAAGTTAGATTTAAATAAATTCGCAAAAATAATTTTGACTATTTCCGAAAATGGAAATACAAGTGCACATCGTATTTAATTTTTTCCGGGCTTATTAGTAAAAATAGAGCAAGCATGTCTTAATAAAAAATACTCCGGAAAGTCCCCACTAAATAGTCCTTAAGTTAGATTTAAATAAATTCGCAAAAATAATTTTGACTATTTCCGAAAATGGAAATACAAGTGCACATCGTATTTAATTTTTTCCGGGCTTATTAGTAAAAATAGAGCAAGCATGTCTTAATAAAAAATACTCCGGAAAGTCCCCGCTAAATAGTCCTTAAGTTAGATTTAAATAAATTCGCAAAAATAATTTTGACTATTTCCGAAAATGGAAATACAAGTGCACATCGTATTTAATTTTTTCCGGGCTTATTAGTAAAAATAGAGCAAGCATGTCTTAATAAAAAATACTCCGGAAAGTCCCCGCTAAATAGTCCTTAAGTTAGATTTAAATAAATTCGCAAAAATAATTTTGACTATTTCCGAAAATGGAAATACAAGTGCACATCGTATTTAATTTTTTCCGGGCTTATTAGTAAAAATAGAGCAAGCATGTCTTAATAAAAAATACTCCGGAAAGTCCCGCTAAATAGTCCTTAAGTTAGATTTAAATAAATTCGCAAAAATAATTTTGACTATTTCCGAAAATGGAAATACAAGTGCACATCGTATTTAATTTTTTCCGGGCTTATTAGTAAAAATAGAGCAAGCATGTCTTAATAAAAAATACTCCGGAAAGTCCCGCTAAATAGTCCTTAAGTTAGATTTAAATAAATTCGCAAAAATAATTTTGACTATTTCCGAAAATGGAAATACAAGTGCACATCGTATTTAATTTTTTCCGGGCTTATTAGTAAAAATAGAGCAAGCATGTCTTAATAAAAAATACTCCGGAAAGTCCCCGCTAAATAGTCCTTAAGTTAGATTTAAATAAATTCGCAAAAATAATTTTGACTATTTCCGAAAATGGAAATACAAGTGCACATCGTATTTAATTTTTTCCGGGCTTATTAGTAAAAATAGAGCAAGCATGTCTTAATAAAAAATACTCCGGAAAGTCCCGCTAAATAGTCCTTAAGTTAGATTTAAATAAATTCGCAAAAATAATTTTGACTATTTCCGAAAATGGAAATACAAGTGCACATCGTATTTAATTTTTTCCGGGCTTATTAGTAAAAATAGAGCAAGCATGTCTTAATAAAAAATACTCCGGAAAGTCCCCGCTAAATAGTCCTTAAGTTAGATTTAAATAAATTCGCAAAAATAATTTTGACTATTTCCGAAAATGGAAATACAAGTGCACATCGTATTTAATTTTTTCCGGGCTTATTAGTAAAAATAGAGCAAGCATGTCTTAATAAAAAATACTCCGGAAAGTCCCCGCTAAATAGTCCTTAAGTTAGATTTAAATAAATTGCAAAAATAATTTTGACTATTTCCGAAAATGGAAATACAAGTGCACATCGTATTTAATTTTTCCGGGCTTATTAGTAAAAATAGAGCAAGCATGTCTTAATAAAAATACTCCGGAAAGTCCCGCTAAATAGTCCTTAAGTTAGATTTAAATAAATTCGAAAAATAATTTTGACTATTTCCGAAAATGGAAATACAAGTGCACATCGTATTTAATTTTTCCGGGCTTATTAGTAAAAATAGAGCAAGCATGTCTTAATAAAAATACTCCGGAAAGTCCCGCTAAATAGTCCTTAAGTTAGATTTAAATAAATTGAAAAATAATTTTGACTATTTCCGAAAATGGAAATACAAGTGCACATCGTATTTAATTTTTCCGGGCTTATTAGTAAAATAGAGCAAGCATGTCTTAATAAAAATACTCCGGAAAGTCCCGCTAAATAGTCCTTAAGTTAGATTTAAATAAATTCGAAAAATAATTTTGACTATTTCCGAAAATGGAAATACAAGTGCACATCGTATTTAATTTTTCCGGGCTTATTAGTAAAATAGAGCAAGCATGTCTTAATAAAAATACTCCGGAAAGTCCCGCTAAATAGTCCTTAAGTTAGATTTAAATAAATTCGAAAAAATAATTTTGACTATTTCCGAAAATGGAAATACAAGTGCACATCGTATTTAATTTTTCCGGGCTTATTAGTAAAATAGAGCAAGCATGTCTTAATAAAAATACTCCGGAAAGTCCCGCTAAATAGTCCTTAAGTTAGATTTAAATAAATTCGAAAAATAATTTTGACTATTTCCGAAAATGGAAATACAAGTGCACATCGTATTTAATTTTTCCGGGCTTATTAGTAAAAATAGAGCAAGCATGTCTTAATAAAAATACTCCGGAAAGTCCCGCTAAATAGTCCTTAAGTTAGATTTAAATAAATTTGCAAAAATAATTTTGACTATTTCCGAAAATGGAAATACAAGTGCACATCGTATTTAATTTTTTTCCCGGGGTTATTAGTAAAAATAGAGCAAGCATGTCTTAATAAAAATACTCCGGAAAGTCCCGCTAAATAGTCCTTAAGTTAGATTTAAATAAATTGCAAAAATAATTTTGACTATTTCCGAAAATGGAAATACAAGTGCACATCGTATTTAATTTTTCCGGGCTTATTAGTAAAAATAGAGCAAGCATGTCTTAATAAAAATACTCCGGAAAGTCCCGCTAAATAGTCCTTAAGTTAGATTTAAATAAATTCGAAAAATAATTTTGACTATTTCCGAAAATGGAAATACAAGTGCACATCGTATTTAATTTTTCCGGGCTTATTAGTAAAAATAGAGCAAGCATGTCTTAATAAAAATACTCCGGAAAGTCCCGCTAAATAGTCCTTAAGTTAGATTTAAATAAATTTTGAAAAATAATTTTGACTATTTCCGAAAATGGAAATACAAGTGCACATCGTATTTAATTTTTCCGGGCTTATTAGTAAAAATAGAGCAAGCATGTCTTAATAAAAATACTCCGGAAAGTCCCGCTAAATAGTCCTTAAGTTAGATTTAAATAAATTCAAAATAATTTTGACTATTTCCGAAAATGGAAATACAAGTGCACATCGTATTTAATTTTTCCGGGCTTATTAGTAAAAATAGAGCAAGCATGTCTTAATAAAAATACTCCGGAAAGTCCCGCTAAATAGTCCTTAAGTTAGATTTAAATAAATTCAAAATAATTTTGACTATTTCCGAAAATGGAAATACAAGTGCACATCGTATTTAATTTTTTTCCCGGGGTTATTAGTAAAAATAGAGCAAGCATGTCTTAATAAAAATACTCCGGAAAGTCCCCGCTAAATAGTCCTTAAGTTAGATTTAAATAAATTGCAAAAATAATTTTGACTATTTCCGAAAATGGAAATACAAGTGCACATCGTATTTAATTTTTCCGGGCTTATTAGTAAAAATAGAGCAAGCATGTCTTAATAAAAAATACTCCGGAAAGTCCCCGCTAAATAGTCCTTAAGTTAGATTTAAATAAATTCGCAAAATAATTTTGACTATTTCCGAAAATGGAAATACAAGTGCACATCGTATTTAATTTTTCCGGGCTTATTAGTAAAAATAGAGCAAGCATGTCTTAATAAAAATACTCCGGAAAGTCCCCGCTAAATAGTCCTTAAGTTAGATTTAAATAAATTCAAAATAATTTTGACTATTTCCGAAAATGGAAATACAAGTGCACATCGTATTTAATTTTTCCGGGCTTATTAGTAAAAATAGAGCAAGCATGTCTTAATAAAAAATACTCCGGAAAGTCCCCGCTAAATAGTCCTTAAGTTAGATTTAAATAAATTGCAAAATAATTTTGACTATTTCCGAAAATGGAAATACAAGTGCACATCGTATTTAATTTTTCCGGGCTTATTAGTAAAAATAGAGCAAGCATGTCTTAATAAAAATACTCCGGAAAGTCCCGCTAAATAGTCCTTAAGTTAGATTTAAATAAATTGCAAAATAATTTTGACTATTTCCGAAAATGGAAATACAAGTGCACATCGTATTTAATTTTTCCGGGCTTATTAGTAAAAATAGAGCAAGCATGTCTTAATAAAAATACTCCGGAAAGTCCCGCTAAATAGTCCTTAAGTTAGATTTAAATAAATTGCAAAATAATTTTGACTATTTCCGAAAATGGAAATACAAGTGCACATCGTATTTAATTTTTCCGGGCTTATTAGTAAAAATAGAGCAAGCATGTCTTAATAAAAATACTCCGGAAAGTCCCCGCTAAATAGTCCTTAAGTTAGATTTAAATAAATTCGCAAAATAATTTTGACTATTTCCGAAAATGGAAATACAAGTGCACATCGTATTTAATTTTTCCGGGCTTATTAGTAAAAATAGAGCAAGCATGTCTTAATAAAAATACTCCGGAAAGTCCCGCTAAATAGTCCTTAAGTTAGATTTAAATAAATTCGCAAAAATAATTTTGACTATTTCCGAAAATGGAAATACAAGTGCACATCGTATTTAATTTTTTCCGGGCTTATTAGTAAAAATAGAGCAAGCATGTCTTAATAAAAAATACTCCGGAAAGTCCCCACTAAATAGTCCTTAAGTTAGATTTAAATAAATTCGCAAAAATAATTTTGACTATTTCCGAAAATGGAAATACAAGTGCACATCGTATTTAATTTTTTCCGGGCTTATTAGTAAAAATAGAGCAAGCATGTCTTAATAAAAAATACTCCGGAAAGTCCCCGCTAAATAGTCCTTAAGTTAGATTTAAATAAATTCGCAAAAATAATTTTGACTATTTCCGAAAATGGAAATACAAGTGCACATCGTATTTAATTTTTTCCGGGCTTATTAGTAAAAATAGAGCAAGCATGTCTTAATAAAAAATACTCCGGAAAGTCCCGCTAAATAGTCCTTAAGTTAGATTTAAATAAATTCGCAAAAATAATTTTGACTATTTCCGAAAATGGAAATACAAGTGCACATCGTATTTAATTTTTTCCGGGCTTATTAGTAAAAATAGAGCAAGCATGTCTTAATAAAAAATACTCCGGAAAGTCCCCGCTAAATAGTCCTTAAGTTAGATTTAAATAAATTCGCAAAAATAATTTTGACTATTTCCGAAAATGGAAATACAAGTGCACATCGTATTTAATTTTTTCCGGGCTTATTAGTAAAAATAGAGCAAGCATGTCTTAATAAAAAATACTCCGGAAAGTCCCCGCTAAATAGTCCTTAAGTTAGATTTAAATAAATTCGCAAAAATAATTTTGACTATTTCCGAAAATGGAAATACAAGTGCACATCGTATTTAATTTTTTCCGGGCTTATTAGTAAAAATAGAGCAAGCATGTCTTAATAAAAAATACTCCGGAAAGTCCCCGCTAAATAGTCCTTAAGTTAGATTTAAATAAATTCGCAAAAATAATTTTGACTATTTCCGAAAATGGAAATACAAGTGCACATCGTATTTAATTTTTTCCGGGCTTATTAGTAAAAATAGAGCAAGCATGTCTTAATAAAAAATACTCCGGAAAGTCCCGCTAAATAGTCCTTAAGTTAGATTTAAATAAATTCGCAAAAATAATTTTGACTATTTCCGAAAATGGAAATACAAGTGCACATCGTATTTAATTTTTTCCGGGCTTATTAGTAAAAATAGAGCAAGCATGTCTTAATAAAAAATACTCCGGAAAGTCCCCGCTAAATAGTCCTTAAGTTAGATTTAAATAAATTCGCAAAAATAATTTTGACTATTTCCGAAAATGGAAATACAAGTGCACATCGTATTTAATTTTTTCCGGGCTTATTAGTAAAAATAGAGCAAGCATGTCTTAATAAAAAATACTCCGGAAAGTCCCGCTAAATAGTCCTTAAGTTAGATTTAAATAAATTCGCAAAAATAATTTTGACTATTTCCGAAAATGGAAATACAAGTGCACATCGTATTTAATTTTTTCCGGGCTTATTAGTAAAAATAGAGCAAGCATGTCTTAATAAAAAATACTCCGGAAAGTCCCCGCTAAATAGTCCTTAAGTTAGATTTAAATAAATTCGCAAAAATAATTTTGACTATTTCCGAAAATGGAAATACAAGTGCACATCGTATTTAATTTTTTCCGGGCTTATTAGTAAAAATAGAGCAAGCATGTCTTAATAAAAAATACTCCGGAAAGTCCCCGCTAAATAGTCCTTAAGTTAGATTTAAATAAATTCGCAAAAATAATTTTGACTATTTCCGAAAATGGAAATACAAGTGCACATCGTATTTAATTTTTTCCGGGCTTATTAGTAAAAATAGAGCAAGCATGTCTTAATAAAAAATACTCCGGAAAGTCCCCGCTAAATAGTCCTTAAGTTAGATTTAAATAAATTCGCAAAAATAATTTTGACTATTTCCGAAAATGGAAATACAAGTGCACATCGTATTTAATTTTTTCCGGGCTTATTAGTAAAAATAGAGCAAGCATGTCTTAATAAAAAATACTCCGGAAAGTCCCCGCTAAATAGTCCTTAAGTTAGATTTAAATAAATTCGCAAAAATAATTTTGACTATTTCCGAAAATGGAAATACAAGTGCACATCGTATTTAATTTTTTCCGGGCTTATTAGTAAAAATAGAGCAAGCATGTCTTAATAAAAAATACTCCGGAAAGTCCCCGCTAAATAGTCCTTAAGTTAGATTTAAATAAATTCGCAAAAATAATTTTGACTATTTCCGAAAATGGAAATACAAGTGCACATCGTATTTAATTTTTTCCGGGCTTATTAGTAAAAATAGAGCAAGCATGTCTTAATAAAAAATACTCCGGAAAGTCCCCGCTAAATAGTCCTTAAGTTAGATTTAAATAAATTCGCAAAAATAATTTTGACTATTTCCGAAAATGGAAATACAAGTGCACATCGTATTTAATTTTTTCCGGGCTTATTAGTAAAAATAGAGCAAGCATGTCTTAATAAAAAATACTCCGGAAAGTCCCGCTAAATAGTCCTTAAGTTAGATTTAAATAAATTGCAAAATAATTTTGACTATTTCCGAAAATGGAAATACAAGTGCACATCGTATTTAATTTTTCCGGGCTTATTAGTAAAAATAGAGCAAGCATGTCTTAATAAAAATACTCCGGAAAGTCCCGCTAAATAGTCCTTAAGTTAGATTTAAATAAATTCGCAAAATAATTTTGACTATTTCCGAAAATGGAAATACAAGTGCACATCGTATTTAATTTTTCCGGGCTTATTAGTAAAAATAGAGCAAGCATGTCTTAATAAAAATACTCCGGAAAGTCCCGCTAAATAGTCCTTAAGTTAGATTTAAATAAATTGCAAAATAATTTTGACTATTTCCGAAAATGGAAATACAAGTGCACATCGTATTTAATTTTTCCGGGCTTATTAGTAAAAATAGAGCAAGCATGTCTTAATAAAAATACTCCGGAAAGTCCCGCTAAATAGTCCTTAAGTTAGATTTAAATAAATTGCAAAATAATTTTGACTATTTCCGAAAATGGAAATACAAGTGCACATCGTATTTAATTTTTCCGGGCTTATTAGTAAAAATAGAGCAAGCATGTCTTAATAAAAATACTCCGGAAAGTCCCGCTAAATAGTCCTTAAGTTAGATTTAAATAAATTCGCAAAATAATTTTGACTATTTCCGAAAATGGAAATACAAGTGCACATCGTATTTAATTTTTCCGGGCTTATTAGTAAAAATAGAGCAAGCATGTCTTAATAAAAATACTCCGGAAAGTCCCGCTAAATAGTCCTTAAGTTAGATTTAAATAAATTGCAAAATAATTTTGACTATTTCCGAAAATGGAAATACAAGTGCACATCGTATTTAATTTTTCCGGGCTTATTAGTAAAAATAGAGCAAGCATGTCTTAATAAAAATACTCCGGAAAGTCCCGCTAAATAGTCCTTAAGTTAGATTTAAATAAATTCGCAAAAATAATTTTGACTATTTCCGAAAATGGAAATACAAGTGCACATCGTATTTAATTTTTCCGGGCTTATTAGTAAAAATAGAGCAAGCATGTCTTAATAAAAATACTCCGGAAAGTCCCGCTAAATAGTCCTTAAGTTAGATTTAAATAAATTGCAAAATAATTTTGACTATTTCCGAAAATGGAAATACAAGTGCACATCGTATTTAATTTTTCCGGGCTTATTAGTAAAAATAGAGCAAGCATGTCTTAATAAAAATACTCCGGAAAGTCCCGCTAAATAGTCCTTAAGTTAGATTTAAATAAATTCAAAAATAATTTTGACTATTTCCGAAAATGGAACCCCACGTTTTAATTTTTCAACGAAGGTTTTAGTAAAAAAAAGGGAAACTGTCTTAATAAAAAATACTTTCCGGAAAGTCCCCTAAATAGCTCCTTAATTAGATTTAAAAACACGCAAAATAATACATTTTGACTATTTCCGAAAAATGGAATACAAGTGCACATCGTATTTAATTTTTCCGGGCTTATTAGTAAAAAAAGAGCAAGCATGTCTTAATAAAAATACTCCGGAAAGTCCCCGCTAAATAGTCCTTAAGTTAGATTTAAATAAATTCAAAAAAAATTTTGACTATTTCCGAAAATGGAAATACAAGTGCACATCGTATTTAATTTTTCCGGGCTTATTAGTAAAAATAGAGCAAGCATGTCTTAATAAAAATACTCCGGAAAGTCCCGCTAAATAGTCCTTAAGTTAGATTTAAATAAATTCAAAAATAATTTTGACTATTTCCGAAAATGGAAATACAAGTGCACATCGTATTTAATTTTTCCGGGCTTATTAGTAAAAATAGAGCAAGCATGTCTTAATAAAAATACTCCGGAAAGTCCCCGCTAAATAGTCCTTAAGTTAGATTTAAATAAATTGCAAAAATAATTTTGACTATTTCCGAAAATGGAAATACAAGTGCACATCGTATTTAATTTTTCCGGGCTTATTAGTAAAAATAGAGCAAGCATGTCTTAATAAAAATACTCCGGAAAGTCCCCGCTAAATAGTCCTTAAGTTAGATTTAAATAAATTGCAAAAATAATTTTGACTATTTCCGAAAATGGAAATACAAGTGCACATCGTATTTAATTTTTCCGGGCTTATTAGTAAAAATAGAGCAAGCATGTCTTAATAAAAATACTCCGGAAAGTCCCGCTAAATAGTCCTTAAGTTAGATTTAAATAAATTGCAAAAATAATTTTGACTATTTCCGAAAATGGAAATACAAGTGCACATCGTATTTAATTTTTCCGGGCTTATTAGTAAAAATAGAGCAAGCATGTCTTAATAAAAATACTCCGGAAAGTCCCCCCTAAATAGTCCTTAAGTTAGATTTAAATAAATTGAAAAATAATTTTGACTATTTCCGAAAATGGAATACAAGTGCACATCGTATTTAATTTTTCCGGGCTTATTAGTAAAAATAGAGCAAGCATGTCTTAATAAAAATACTCCGGAAAGTCCCGCTAAATAGTCCTTAAGTTAGATTTAAATAAATTTGCAAAAATAATTTTGACTATTTCCGAAAATGGGAATACAAGTGCACATCGTATTTAATTTTTCCGGGCTTATTAGTAAAAATAGAGCAAGCATGTCTTAATAAAAAATACTCCGGAAAGTCCCCGCTAAATAGTCCTTAAGTTAGATTTAAATAAATTTGCAAAAATAATTTTGAATAATTCCGAAAATGGGAATACAAGTGCACATTGTATTTCATTTTTTCCGGTCTTATTACTAAGAATAGAGCAAGCATGTCTTAATAAAAAATACTCCAGAAAGTTCCCGCTAAATAGTCCTTAAGTTAGATTTAAATAAATTTGCAAAAATAATTTTGAATAATTCCGAAAATGGGAATACAAGTGCACATTGTATTTCATTTTTTCCGGGCTTATTAGTAAAAATAGAGCAAGCATGTCTTAATAAAAATACTCCGGAAAGTCCCCGCTAAATAGTCCTTAAGTTAGATTTAAATAAATTTTGAAAAATAATTTTGACTATTTCCGAAAATGGAAATACAAGTGCACATCGTATTTAATTTTTCCGGGCTTATTAGTAAAAATAGAGCAAGCATGTCTTAATAAAAATACTCCGGAAAGTCCCGCTAAATAGTCCTTAAGTTAGATTTAAATAAATTCGAAAAATAATTTTGACTATTTCCGAAAATGGAAATACAAGTGCACATCGTATTTAATTTTTCCGGGCTTATTAGTAAAAATAGAGCAAGCATGTCTTAATAAAAATACTCCGGAAAGTCCCGCTAAATAGTCCTTAAGTTAGATTTAAATAAATTCGCAAAAATAATTTTGACTATTTCCGAAAATGGAAATACAAGTGCACATCGTATTTAATTTTTCCGGGCTTATTAGTAAAAATAGAGCAAGCATGTCTTAATAAAAATACTCCGGAAAGTCCCGCTAAATAGTCCTTAAGTTAGATTTAAATAAATTCGAAAAATAATTTTGACTATTTCCGAAAATGGAAATACAAGTGCACATCGTATTTAATTTTTCCGGGCTTATTAGTAAAAATAGAGCAAGCATGTCTTAATAAAAATACTCGGAAAGTCCCGCTAAATAGTCCTTAAGTTAGATTTAAATAAATTCAAAAATAATTTTGACTATTTCCGAAAATGGAAATACAAGTGCACATCGTATTTAATTTTTCCGGGCTTATTAGTAAAAATAGAGCAAGCATGTCTTAATAAAAATACTCCGGAAAGTCCCGCTAAATAGTCCTTAAGTTAGATTTAAATAAATTCGAAAAATAATTTTGACTATTTCCGAAAATGGAAATACAAGTGCACATCGTATTTAATTTTTCCGGGCTTATTAGTAAAAATAGAGCAAGCATGTCTTAATAAAAATACTCCGGAAAGTCCCGCTAAATAGTCCTTAAGTTAGATTTAAATAAATTCGAAAAATAATTTTGACTATTTCCGAAAATGGAAATACAAGTGCACATCGTATTTAATTTTTCCGGGCTTATTAGTAAAAATAGAGCAAGCATGTCTTAATAAAAATACTCCGGAAAGTCCCGCTAAATAGTCCTTAAGTTAGATTTAAATAAATTCGAAAAATAATTTTGACTATTTCCGAAAATGGAAATACAAGTGCACATCGTATTTAATTTTTCCGGGCTTATTAGTAAAAATAGAGCAAGCATGTCTTAATAAAAATACTCCGGAAAGTCCCGCTAAATAGTCCTTAAGTTAGATTTAAATAAATTCGCAAAAATAATTTTGACTATTTCCGAAAATGGAAATACAAGTGCACATCGTATTTAATTTTTCCGGGCTTATTAGTAAAAATAGAGCAAGCATGTCTTAATAAAAATACTCCGGAAAGTCCCGCTAAATAGTCCTTAAGTTAGATTTAAATAAATTGCAAAAATAATTTTGACTATTTCCGAAAATGGAAATACAAGTGCACATCGTATTTAATTTTTCCGGGCTTATTAGTAAAAATAGAGCAAGCATGTCTTAATAAAAATACTCCGGAAAGTCCCCGCTAAATAGTCCTTAAGTTAGATTTAAATAAATTCAAAAATAATTTTGACTATTTCCGAAAATGGAAATACAAGTGCACATCGTATTTAATTTTTCCGGGCTTATTAGTAAAAATAGAGCAAGCATGTCTTAATAAAAATACTCCGGAAAGTCCCGCTAAATAGTCCTTAAGTTAGATTTAAATAAATTCGCAAAATAATTTTGACTATTTCCGAAAATGGAAATACAAGTGCACATCGTATTTAATTTTTCCGGGCTTATTAGTAAAAATAGAGCAAGCATGTCTTAATAAAAATACTCCGGAAAGTCCCGCTAAATAGTCCTTAAGTTAGATTTAAATAAATTCGCAAAATAATTTTGACTATTTCCGAAAATGGAAATACAAGTGCACATCGTATTTAATTTTTCCGGGCTTATTAGTAAAAATAGAGCAAGCATGTCTTAATAAAAATACTCCGGAAAGTCCCGCTAAATAGTCCTTAAGTTAGATTTAAATAAATTCGCAAAATAATTTTGACTATTTCCGAAAATGGAAATACAAGTGCACATCGTATTTAATTTTTCCGGGCTTATTAGTAAAAATAGAGCAAGCATGTCTTAATAAAAATACTCCGGAAAGTCCCCGCTAAATAGTCCTTAAGTTAGATTTAAATAAATTCGCAAAATAATTTTGACTATTTCCGAAAATGGAAATACAAGTGCACATCGTATTTAATTTTTCCGGGCTTATTAGTAAAAATAGAGCAAGCATGTCTTAATAAAAATACTCCGGAAAGTCCCGCTAAATAGTCCTTAAGTTAGATTTAAATAAATTCGCAAAATAATTTTGACTATTTCCGAAAATGGAAATACAAGTGCACATCGTATTTAATTTTTCCGGGCTTATTAGTAAAAATAGAGCAAGCATGTCTTAATAAAAATACTCCGGAAAGTCCCGCTAAATAGTCCTTAAGTTAGATTTAAATAAATTCGCAAAATAATTTTGACTATTTCCGAAAATGGAAATACAAGTGCACATCGTATTTAATTTTTCCGGGCTTATTAGTAAAAATAGAGCAAGCATGTCTTAATAAAAATACTCCGGAAAGTCCCGCTAAATAGTCCTTAAGTTAGATTTAAATAAATTCGCAAAATAATTTTGACTATTTCCGAAAATGGAAATACAAGTGCACATCGTATTTAATTTTTCCGGGCTTATTAGTAAAAATAGAGCAAGCATGTCTTAATAAAAATACTCCGGAAAGTCCCGCTAAATAGTCCTTAAGTTAGATTTAAATAAATTCGCAAAAATAATTTTGACTATTTCCGAAAATGGAAATACAAGTGCACATCGTATTTAATTTTTTCCGGGCTTATTAGTAAAAATAGAGCAAGCATGTCTTAATAAAAATACTCCGGAAAGTCCCGCTAAATAGTCCTTAAGTTAGATTTAAATAAATTCGCAAAAATAATTTTGACTATTTCCGAAAATGGAAATACAAGTGCACATCGTATTTAATTTTTTCCGGGCTTATTAGTAAAAATAGAGCAAGCATGTCTTAATAAAAAATACTCCGGAAAGTCCCGCTAAATAGTCCTTAAGTTAGATTTAAATAAATTCGCAAAAATAATTTTGACTATTTCCGAAAATGGAAATACAAGTGCACATCGTATTTAATTTTTTCCGGGCTTATTAGTAAAAATAGAGCAAGCATGTCTTAATAAAAAATACTCCGGAAAGTCCCCGCTAAATAGTCCTTAAGTTAGATTTAAATAAATTCGCAAAAATAATTTTGACTATTTCCGAAAATGGAAATACAAGTGCACATCGTATTTAATTTTTTCCGGGCTTATTAGTAAAAATAGAGCAAGCATGTCTTAATAAAAAATACTCCGGAAAGTCCCCACTAAATAGTCCTTAAGTTAGATTTAAATAAATTCGCAAAAATAATTTTGACTATTTCCGAAAATGGAAATACAAGTGCACATCGTATTTAATTTTTTCCGGGCTTATTAGTAAAAATAGAGCAAGCATGTCTTAATAAAAAATACTCCGGAAAGTCCCGCTAAATAGTCCTTAAGTTAGATTTAAATAAATTCGCAAAAATAATTTTGACTATTTCCGAAAATGGAAATACAAGTGCACATCGTATTTAATTTTTTCCGGGCTTATTAGTAAAAATAGAGCAAGCATGTCTTAATAAAAAATACTCCGGAAAGTCCCCGCTAAATAGTCCTTAAGTTAGATTTAAATAAATTCGCAAAAATAATTTTGACTATTTCCGAAAATGGAAATACAAGTGCACATCGTATTTAATTTTTTCCGGGCTTATTAGTAAAAATAGAGCAAGCATGTCTTAATAAAAAATACTCCGGAAAGTCCCCGCTAAATAGTCCTTAAGTTAGATTTAAATAAATTCGCAAAAATAATTTTGACTATTTCCGAAAATGGAAATACAAGTGCACATCGTATTTAATTTTTTCCGGGCTTATTAGTAAAAATAGAGCAAGCATGTCTTAATAAAAAATACTCCGGAAAGTCCCCGCTAAATAGTCCTTAAGTTAGATTTAAATAAATTGCAAAAATAATTTTGACTATTTCCGAAAATGGAAATACAAGTGCACATCGTATTTAATTTTTCCGGGCTTATTAGTAAAAATAGAGCAAGCATGTCTTAATAAAAATACTCCGGAAAGTCCCCCCTAAATAGTCCTTAAGTTAGATTTAAATAAATTGCAAAAATAATTTTGACTATTTCCGAAAATGGAAATACAAGTGCACATCGTATTTAATTTTTCCGGGCTTATTAGTAAAAATAGAGCAAGCATGTCTTAATAAAAATACTCCGGAAAGTCCCGCTAAATAGTCCTTAAGTTAGATTTAAATAAATTCGCAAAAATAATTTTGACTATTTCCGAAAATGGAAATACAAGTGCACATCGTATTTAATTTTTCCGGGCTTATTAGTAAAAATAGAGCAAGCATGTCTTAATAAAAATACTCCGGAAAGTCCCCGCTAAATAGTCCTTAAGTTAGATTTAAATAAATTGCAAAAATAATTTTGACTATTTCCGAAAATGGAAATACAAGTGCACATCGTATTTAATTTTTCCGGGCTTATTAGTAAAAATAGAGCAAGCATGTCTTAATAAAAATACTCCGGAAAGTCCCCGCTAAATAGTCCTTAAGTTAGATTTAAATAAATTGCAAAAATAATTTTGACTATTTCCGAAAATGGAAATACAAGTGCACATCGTATTTAATTTTTCCGGGCTTATTAGTAAAAATAGAGCAAGCATGTCTTAATAAAAATACTCCGGAAAGTCCCGCTAAATAGTCCTTAAGTTAGATTTAAATAAATTCGCAAAAATAATTTTGACTATTTCCGAAAATGGAAATACAAGTGCACATCGTATTTAATTTTTCCGGGCTTATTAGTAAAAATAGAGCAAGCATGTCTTAATAAAAATACTCCGGAAAGTCCCCGCTAAATAGTCCTTAAGTTAGATTTAAATAAATTGCAAAAATAATTTTGACTATTTCCGAAAATGGAAATACAAGTGCACATCGTATTTAATTTTTCCGGGCTTATTAGTAAAAATAGAGCAAGCATGTCTTAATAAAAATACTCCGGAAAGTCCCGCTAAATAGTCCTTAAGTTAGATTTAAATAAATTGCAAAAATAATTTTGACTATTTCCGAAAATGGAAATACAAGTGCACATCGTATTTAATTTTTCCGGGCTTATTAGTAAAAATAGAGCAAGCATGTCTTAATAAAAATACTCCGGAAAGTCCCGCTAAATAGTCCTTAAGTTAGATTTAAATAAATTCGCAAAAATAATTTTGACTATTTCCGAAAATGGAAATACAAGTGCACATCGTATTTAATTTTTTCCGGGCTTATTAGTAAAAATAGAGCAAGCATGTCTTAATAAAAAATACTCCGGAAAGTCCCGCTAAATAGTCCTTAAGTTAGATTTAAATAAATTCGCAAAAATAATTTTGACTATTTCCGAAAATGGAAATACAAGTGCACATCGTATTTAATTTTTTCCGGGCTTATTAGTAAAAATAGAGCAAGCATGTCTTAATAAAAAATACTCCGGAAAGTCCCCGCTAAATAGTCCTTAAGTTAGATTTAAATAAATTCGCAAAAATAATTTTGACTATTTCCGAAAATGGAAATACAAGTGCACATCGTATTTAATTTTTTCCGGGCTTATTAGTAAAAATAGAGCAAGCATGTCTTAATAAAAAATACTCCGGAAAGTCCCGCTAAATAGTCCTTAAGTTAGATTTAAATAAATTCGCAAAAATAATTTTGACTATTTCCGAAAATGGAAATACAAGTGCACATCGTATTTAATTTTTTCCGGGCTTATTAGTAAAAATAGAGCAAGCATGTCTTAATAAAAAATACTCCGGAAAGTCCCCGCTAAATAGTCCTTAAGTTAGATTTAAATAAATTCGCAAAAATAATTTTGACTATTTCCGAAAATGGAAATACAAGTGCACATCGTATTTAATTTTTTCCGGGCTTATTAGTAAAAATAGAGCAAGCATGTCTTAATAAAAAATACTCCGGAAAGTCCCCGCTAAATAGTCCTTAAGTTAGATTTAAATAAATTCGCAAAAATAATTTTGACTATTTCCGAAAATGGAAATACAAGTGCACATCGTATTTAATTTTTTCCGGGCTTATTAGTAAAAATAGAGCAAGCATGTCTTAATAAAAAATACTCCGGAAAGTCCCGCTAAATAGTCCTTAAGTTAGATTTAAATAAATTCGCAAAAATAATTTTGACTATTTCCGAAAATGGAAATACAAGTGCACATCGTATTTAATTTTTTCCGGGCTTATTAGTAAAAATAGAGCAAGCATGTCTTAATAAAAAATACTCCGGAAAGTCCCCGCTAAATAGTCCTTAAGTTAGATTTAAATAAATTCGCAAAAATAATTTTGACTATTTCCGAAAATGGAAATACAAGTGCACATCGTATTTAATTTTTTCCGGGCTTATTAGTAAAAATAGAGCAAGCATGTCTTAATAAAAAATACTCCGGAAAGTCCCGCTAAATAGTCCTTAAGTTAGATTTAAATAAATTCGCAAAAATAATTTTGACTATTTCCGAAAATGGAAATACAAGTGCACATCGTATTTAATTTTTTCCGGGCTTATTAGTAAAAATAGAGCAAGCATGTCTTAATAAAAAATACTCCGGAAAGTCCCCACTAAATAGTCCTTAAGTTAGATTTAAATAAATTCGCAAAAATAATTTTGACTATTTCCGAAAATGGAAATACAAGTGCACATCGTATTTAATTTTTTCCGGGCTTATTAGTAAAAATAGAGCAAGCATGTCTTAATAAAAAATACTCCGGAAAGTCCCCGCTAAATAGTCCTTAAGTTAGATTTAAATAAATTCGCAAAAATAATTTTGACTATTTCCGAAAATGGAAATACAAGTGCACATCGTATTTAATTTTTTCCGGGCTTATTAGTAAAAATAGAGCAAGCATGTCTTAATAAAAAATACTCCGGAAAGTCCCCGCTAAATAGTCCTTAAGTTAGATTTAAATAAATTGAAAAATAATTTTGACTATTTCCGAAAATGGAAATACAAGTGCACATCGTATTTAATTTTTTTCCCGGGGTTATTAGTAAAAATAGAGCAAGCATGTCTTAATAAAAAATACTCCGGAAAGTCCCCGCTAAATAGTCCTTAAGTTAGATTTAAATAAATTTGAAAAATAATTTTGACTATTTCCGAAAATGGAAATACAAGTGCACATCGTATTTAATTTTTCCGGGCTTATTAGTAAAAATAGAGCAAGCATGTCTTAATAAAAATACTCCGGAAAGTCCCGCTAAATAGTCCTTAAGTTAGATTTAAATAAATTTGAAAAATAATTTTGACTATTTCCGAAAATGGAAATACAAGTGCACATCGTATTTAATTTTTCCGGGCTTATTAGTAAAAATAGAGCAAGCATGTCTTAATAAAAATACTCCGGAAAGTCCCGCTAAATAGTCCTTAAGTTAGATTTAAATAAATTCTCAAAAATAATTTTGACTATTTCCGAAAATGGAAATACAAGTGCACATCGTATTTAATTTTTTCCGGGCTTATTAGTAAAAATAGAGCAAGCATGTCTTAATAAAAATACTCCGGAAAGTCCCGCTAAATAGTCCTTAAGTTAGATTTAAATAAATTCGAAAAATAATTTTGACTATTTCCGAAAATGGAAATACAAGTGCACATCGTATTTAATTTTTCCGGGCTTATTAGTAAAAATAGAGCAAGCATGTCTTAATAAAAATACTCCGGAAAGTCCCCGCTAAATAGTCCTTAAGTTAGATTTAAATAAATTTGAAAAATAATTTTGACTATTTCCGAAAATGGAAATACAAGTGCACATCGTATTTAATTTTTCCGGGCTTATTAGTAAAAATAGAGCAAGCATGTCTTAATAAAAATACTCCGGAAAGTCCCCGCTAAATAGTCCTTAAGTTAGATTTAAATAAATTTGAAAAATAATTTTGACTATTTCCGAAAATGGAAATACAAGTGCACATCGTATTTAATTTTTCCGGGCTTATTAGTAAAAATAGAGCAAGCATGTCTTAATAAAAAATACTCCGGAAAGTCCCCGCTAAATAGTCCTTAAGTTAGATTTAAATAAATTGCAAAAATAATTTTGACTATTTCCGAAAATGGAAATACAAGTGCACATCGTATTTAATTTTTCCGGGCTTATTAGTAAAAATAGAGCAAGCATGTCTTAATAAAAATACTCCGGAAAGTCCCGCTAAATAGTCCTTAAGTTAGATTTAAATAAATTGCAAAATAATTTTGACTATTTCCGAAAATGGAAATACAAGTGCACATCGTATTTAATTTTTCCGGGCTTATTAGTAAAAATAGAGCAAGCATGTCTTAATAAAAAATACTCCGGAAAGTCCCCGCTAAATAGTCCTTAAGTTAGATTTAAATAAATTGCAAAATAATTTTGACTATTTCCGAAAATGGAAATACAAGTGCACATCGTATTTAATTTTTTTCCCGGGGTTATTAGTAAAAATAGAGCAAGCATGTCTTAATAAAAATACTCCGGAAAGTCCCGCTAAATAGTCCTTAAGTTAGATTTAAATAAATTGCAAAATAATTTTGACTATTTCCGAAAATGGAAATACAAGTGCACATCGTATTTAATTTTTCCGGGCTTATTAGTAAAAATAGAGCAAGCATGTCTTAATAAAAATACTCCGGAAAGTCCCCCCTAAATAGTCCTTAAGTTAGATTTAAATAAATTGCAAAATAATTTTGACTATTTCCGAAAATGGAAATACAAGTGCACATCGTATTTAATTTTTCCGGGCTTATTAGTAAAAATAGAGCAAGCATGTCTTAATAAAAATACTCCGGAAAGTCCCCGCTAAATAGTCCTTAAGTTAGATTTAAATAAATTGCAAAATAATTTTGACTATTTCCGAAAATGGAAATACAAGTGCACATCGTATTTAATTTTTCCGGGCTTATTAGTAAAAATAGAGCAAGCATGTCTTAATAAAAATACTCCGGAAAGTCCCGCTAAATAGTCCTTAAGTTAGATTTAAATAAATTGCAAAATAATTTTGACTATTTCCGAAAATGGAAATACAAGTGCACATCGTATTTAATTTTTCCGGGCTTATTAGTAAAAATAGAGCAAGCATGTCTTAATAAAAATACTCCGGAAAGTCCCGCTAAATAGTCCTTAAGTTAGATTTAAATAAATTGCAAAATAATTTTGACTATTTCCGAAAATGGAAATACAAGTGCACATCGTATTTAATTTTTCCGGGCTTATTAGTAAAAATAGAGCAAGCATGTCTTAATAAAAATACTCCGGAAAGTCCCGCTAAATAGTCCTTAAGTTAGATTTAAATAAATTCAAAATAATTTTGACTATTTCCGAAAATGGAAATACAAGTGCACATCGTATTTAATTTTTCCGGGCTTATTAGTAAAAATAGAGCAAGCATGTCTTAATAAAAATACTCCGGAAAGTCCCGCTAAATAGTCCTTAAGTTAGATTTAAATAAATTGCAAAAATAATTTTGACTATTTCCGAAAATGGAAATACAAGTGCACATCGTATTTAATTTTTCCGGGCTTATTAGTAAAAATAGAGCAAGCATGTCTTAATAAAAATACTCCGGAAAGTCCCCCCTAAATAGTCCTTAAGTTAGATTTAAATAAATTGCAAAATAATTTTGACTATTTCCGAAAATGGAAATACAAGTGCACATCGTATTTAATTTTTCCGGGCTTATTAGTAAAAATAGAGCAAGCATGTCTTAATAAAAATACTCCGGAAAGTCCCGCTAAATAGTCCTTAAGTTAGATTTAAATAAATTCGCAAAAATAATTTTGACTATTTCCGAAAATGGAAATACAAGTGCACATCGTATTTAATTTTTTCCGGGCTTATTAGTAAAAATAGAGCAAGCATGTCTTAATAAAAAATACTCCGGAAAGTCCCCGCTAAATAGTCCTTAAGTTAGATTTAAATAAATTCGCAAAAATAATTTTGACTATTTCCGAAAATGGAAATACAAGTGCACATCGTATTTAATTTTTTCCGGGCTTATTAGTAAAAATAGAGCAAGCATGTCTTAATAAAAAATACTCCGGAAAGTCCCCGCTAAATAGTCCTTAAGTTAGATTTAAATAAATTCGCAAAAATAATTTTGACTATTTCCGAAAATGGAAATACAAGTGCACATCGTATTTAATTTTTTCCGGGCTTATTAGTAAAAATAGAGCAAGCATGTCTTAATAAAAAATACTCCGGAAAGTCCCCGCTAAATAGTCCTTAAGTTAGATTTAAATAAATTCGCAAAAATAATTTTGACTATTTCCGAAAATGGAAATACAAGTGCACATCGTATTTAATTTTTTCCGGGCTTATTAGTAAAAATAGAGCAAGCATGTCTTAATAAAAAATACTCCGGAAAGTCCCCGCTAAATAGTCCTTAAGTTAGATTTAAATAAATTCGCAAAAATAATTTTGACTATTTCCGAAAATGGAAATACAAGTGCACATCGTATTTAATTTTTTCCGGGCTTATTAGTAAAAATAGAGCAAGCATGTCTTAATAAAAA
This sequence comes from Sinopyrophorus schimmeli, assembly GCA_036325965.1. Taxonomy (NCBI): domain Eukaryota; kingdom Metazoa; phylum Arthropoda; class Insecta; order Coleoptera; family Elateridae; genus Sinopyrophorus; species Sinopyrophorus schimmeli. The sequence continues at coordinate 799,656 of JARFIZ010000407.1, forward strand.
ATACTCCGGAAAGTCCCGCTAAATAGTCCTTAAGTTAGATTTAAATAAATTCGCAAAAATAATTTTGACTATTTCCGAAAATGGAAATACAAGTGCACATCGTATTTAATTTTTTCCGGGCTTATTAGTAAAAATAGAGCAAGCATGTCTTAATAAAAAATACTCCGGAAAGTCCCCGCTAAATAGTCCTTAAGTTAGATTTAAATAAATTCGCAAAAATAATTTTGACTATTTCCGAAAATGGAAATACAAGTGCACATCGTATTTAATTTTTTCCGGGCTTATTAGTAAAAATAGAGCAAGCATGTCTTAATAAAAAATACTCCGGAAAGTCCCGCTAAATAGTCCTTAAGTTAGATTTAAATAAATTCGCAAAAATAATTTTGACTATTTCCGAAAATGGAAATACAAGTGCACATCGTATTTAATTTTTTCCGGGCTTATTAGTAAAAATAGAGCAAGCATGTCTTAATAAAAAATACTCCGGAAAGTCCCGCTAAATAGTCCTTAAGTTAGATTTAAATAAATTCGCAAAATAATTTTGACTATTTCCGAAAATGGAAATACAAGTGCACATCGTATTTAATTTTTCCGGGCTTATTAGTAAAAATAGAGCAAGCATGTCTTAATAAAAATACTCCGGAAAGTCCCGCTAAATAGTCCTTAAGTTAGATTTAAATAAATTCGCAAAAATAATTTTGACTATTTCCGAAAATGGAAATACAAGTGCACATCGTATTTAATTTTTTCCGGGCTTATTAGTAAAAATAGAGCAAGCATGTCTTAATAAAAAATACTCCGGAAAGTCCCCGCTAAATAGTCCTTAAGTTAGATTTAAATAAATTCGCAAAAATAATTTTGACTATTTCCGAAAATGGAAATACAAGTGCACATCGTATTTAATTTTTTCCGGGCTTATTAGTAAAAATAGAGCAAGCATGTCTTAATAAAAAATACTCCGGAAAGTCCCCGCTAAATAGTCCTTAAGTTAGATTTAAATAAATTCGCAAAAATAATTTTGACTATTTCCGAAAATGGAAATACAAGTGCACATCGTATTTAATTTTTTCCGGGCTTATTAGTAAAAATAGAGCAAGCATGTCTTAATAAAAAATACTCCGGAAAGTCCCCGCTAAATAGTCCTTAAGTTAGATTTAAATAAATTCGCAAAAATAATTTTGACTATTTCCGAAAATGGAAATACAAGTGCACATCGTATTTAATTTTTTCCGGGCTTATTAGTAAAAATAGAACAAGCATGTCTTAATAAAAAATACTCCGGAAAGTTCCCGCTAAATAGTCCTTAAGTTAGATTTAAATAAATTCGCAAAAATAATTTTGACTATTTCCGAAAATGGGAATACAAGTGCACATCGTATTTAATTTTTTCCGGGCTTATTAGCACGAATTGAGCACGCATGTCTGAATATATAATACTCCGGAAGGTCCCTGCTAAATAGTCCATAATTAAAAAAAAAACTATTTACTTAAAACAGGACAAAAAGTAATTATACTTTCCGAAAAACAAACAGGAATTAATTCTCGCCATTCGTACGTCATTTTTCCCCGAAAATAACTTTAATTACAAACACTTAAAATGATATATATTTTATATGCCCGTTGTTTAATTTGTCAAAGCCATACACCAATCACTTCAATTTATTTGCAATACAGGGGGAAAATAAATTCGTTTTCTACGTTACAAAAGAAGCAATCATGCAAATATAATTAAATGACGAATACTAGCCGAAAGAGGAAACAATTCCATTTCAGTTTGTTACATTTGTCTTCGCCATATTTCCATTTAATTGTTTTCTGCAAATTTTTGATCTACATCGTTCGTTTCCGCAAAAACGAGCAGCCCTTTCCGCGGCCCCGCCAAAAAAAATACGGTCGATCTCGCGAAATTAACATTCGCCCAAAAATTATTTTAAGTGTTTTTGACACGCGCAATTTGCAAAAAACGAAAAAATCGGTGGAGCTTTGTGTCGAAAATTTTTATTAAAACGCGTGTCAATTAGAAAAAAATGGGTGGTACGCGTTAATTATCGGGCAAACGTCTGATAAATAATTAATAATGGGCGAGGAGCTGCACGGGTACCGGGACAAAACAGACTGACTAAAGGATTTTAAATTAATAATGAGTCGAAAAAATCAGGAAAAGAAGATTGGCGTTTCATTGAACTTAAACTGTTTCAAACATATTACCCCCGTCTTTGAATTTAATAATAGACGAAAATTGTGTATTTAGAACGAACCAAATAGAAATTATAACTGGAAAGAGAAATGGAATTTTGTTGTTAATAGAAATGACTGTAGGCGCGCTTAATTTTCTAATTAAAACGCAAACTACAAAGAGCAACATAATAAAGCAGGCTCGCTGCACGCCAATTTCGCTTAATTAAATAAAATAGGAAATTTTAAAAGGGCCAGAAGTTAATAAAAACAACAATTTCGCGAGCTAATTTTCTTGGCTTTGTACTTTCGATTTTTTCTCGCCCGATTTTCGGCGCGAACGCTTCCCGGAAAATAGTGGAGCGAAAAGGACAATGGAATAATGAAATTTGTACGCCGAAAGCAGTTGCTTTTGTGTTTTCCATTTAAGGATAAAATACACGCAACGTAATAAAAAAAATTTAATCCGTCAAAATACCTTACAAGTTACTCTCGCGCGTTTTTTTTTTTTTTATTAAAATCTGCTTTGAATTTTTTAAGCCGGTCGTTTATTTACAAATTTCGTAATTGCCCGAAGGACGAGGGGGGACGGGACGAATTTATTTTTAATCCGGCTTAGGACGTGAAACGCAATCTTAGAAAAAATTAAATTGGGTTACTTTTTTTTTAAATAACACAAGAAGTTAATTACGGTTATAAATAAAATTTTTATTTTTAGACAGAAAGGTTCGTAAATGTTTAATTAAAATTAAAAAACCCCCCCCTTAGCGTTAACTGAAAGTTTGGAAAAATCGTCCTCCCAAAACAAAAAAAAAGATAAATTTTTATCAAGTTTAAGGCAATATTATTTTAAAAATTTCAACTCCGGTGTATAATTTAGCGCAAAGGGCTTTGTAATTAAATTTAATTTTAAAAATCCCCATCAATAAATTACCCATCAAAAATTTGAGCAAATTTCGTTCAAAAATTTTGAGTTTAAATAAAAAATTTAAGGCTTGTTCGCAAATTCAGAAATAGGGTTTTAATTTTTAGAAAAATGGGTCTTTTGATTCTAATTTAAATATAAATATTTTCATTTAGGCCCATAGAAATTTTCGAGAAAGTTGCAGCCAAAATCGTCGACATTTTTGAGTTAATTTAAAACTTAAAATTTGTTAAAAGTTTAAGGCACTTTCGTATTTATCGTTAAACACTCAAAACCAGAGTTTAAATTTTTCAAAAAAAGAAAAATTTTGTGTTTTTATTAAAACCAAAATACTTTTCTACAATTTATAATCAAAAACTTCGATAATTTTGAACTAATGTAAAAACATTTAATTTCGAAGTTTGAAAGTCAAGCAATATTTTTTTAAAAATTTATGAACAACGCTTGAATTTTTAGGAAGTCCTTAAATATTTAATTAAAATCAAAAGACCCCCTATTAACGTTCACAAAAAAAATTGAGAAAATTGTACGCTCAAAAATATCGACCTTTCTGTGCTTAAAAAAAATGTGAAATTCTTATCAAGTGTATTTTACAAAAAGAACAGAAGCCCTTCGCGTTTTATTTAAACAAAAATACCCCTCTACAATTTCGAAAAAATATAATCCCAAAATTTTTAATTAATGTAAATATATTTATTTTCAAAGTTCGAAAAGTCACTCGATTTGGTTTTTAAAGATTTACGAACATAATTAAACTGTTTAACAAGCAAAGGTCATTAAATGCCCTTTTAAAATCAAAAGTAAATTCAAATTTTGAAAAATCTTACCCAAAAACATCGATAATTTTGAACTAATGTAAAAATATTTATTTTCAAAGTTTGAAAAGTCACTCGATTTGGTTTTTAAAAATTTACAAACAAAATTGAATTGGTTAAAAAGCAAGGGTCAATGAATGCCCTTTTGAAATCAAAAGTCCATTCAAATTTTGAAAAATCGATAATATTGAACTAATGTAAAAAATCTTCAATTTCGAAGTGCCCAAGTCACTCCCAGTTCGGCTTTTAAAACAATTCTGACATAATTTCAATTTTTAAAAAGAAAAGTCCTTTAATGTTCGTTCGAAACCAAAAATTAAATAAAAATCGAGCGAGAAAACTTCGATCAATTAAAAAACCCGAAAAATCCGCAAAAAACGCGCCCAACAATTAATGCGAAAAACGGTAACGAACAAATTGTCGCCAATAAATGCGAAAGGCACGTGCGTGCGTGCATTTTACTAAAACAATTTAATCGGCGTCGGCGTCGCCGGGACGCGCCGGTGAGCACCGAGAGAAGTGCATCGTCGGCGGAAATGTAATACATCTGCTCAACATTTATTTTATTATCTGCCCGAAATCATTTGGAACGATCTATGAGTTATGGGGGCGCAGTTATTCACCTTTTTTTCTGAGGAACCTCGCATTTAGTCAAGATACCTCCGGGGGCCCATTAATAACCGCCTTCGACCGCGCGCATCGCGCCCGATTCCTAAACGGAACGTCGGACGTCGCTCCCGACGCATTACGTCGAATTAAAATTAATCGGCGAGATACTAAATCAATAACGGCTTCGAGGGCACTAATGCATCCGGTGAATTTAGGAGTCCATTAAATTGTCATGAGTGACCCGTGTTACGGCCACTTCGTCCCGATCGCATTAGTATCGGGCCCGGTTGCGGGCCAGGGACGCGACGTCGCGCGGATCGAACGATCCGACGTCGCGATCGGATTAAAATCGTACGAATTAAACGGGCCTTGACCCCTTGACATACAATGACGTCTGGGAGACGTCGATCGTTGAGGGTGTCATTGTAGATTTTGACGTCTCTAAGACGTCGAGAACTGTATTCAATTTTATGTTCCGAAAAAGGTTTGTTTTTAACAATAATTTTGTTAAAAGGCACAAAATTGGCGATTTGGGAATTTTGTTATTGATATAATTCTGTAATATTTAATTGCGAATTGTCGGAGAGTAAATTAATTCTTGTAAAGTGTGCTTAAAGCCGAGTGTGCGCGTTCGAGCTCAAAGTGGCACATTTCCGATCTGGAATGGCGCGCCGCTTCGCGTCGCGCTTCATTTGCTTCCCTCGCTCGAAAATGTGCCACTTTTCGCTCGAACGCGCACATCTTCGTATTTATTCAATTTGTTTAAATTACTTTTTGGATTTAAAAAGAAATAGCAATGTATTCAAATAAAACGACATATGCGCAGTAACATATAGTTTGATAACCACTGGTCTAGCTATACACAAGCGCAACATAGCGCGTTGTTATATTTAATTTAGTCGCGCCAAAGAAGTATTACTTCTAACGTGCGTACATAAGTACATGCACCGGTTTTTTTACATAGAATGAAATTCAGTTTTAAACATTTAGCAAAATTATTAAAGTAAACTCGAAGAATAAATTATTTTAAGTTTTTAGACAACTCAAATTAAATAAATTAATAACTTGGAAAATTTTTAAAATATATTTAAGAACTTTAGAAATTTTTAATTATCAATTTTTTTGTATAACACAAATTGAATAAAACAAAACTTTATTCGGTAAATTTAAAAGAAATTTTGATGAAAAAATTATTATGTATTTTCAGAAAACTCAAATAGAGTAAATACAGAATTTGCGGTTTTCAAAAACTTTGAAGATCATTAATTTACGCAAATAAAATTAATATTGGAAAACTCAATAAATAAATTATCTTAATTGTTCAGAAATATTAAATTTATAAAATTAAATACAGTCAAACCTCGATAGGTCGAAGTTGAAGAGAAACTAAAATAATTCGCGTTATCAAAAATTCGAGCTATCGATAAAAAATATTTTTAGTTTATGTTTTTAAAATTTACTTATTGTTTCTTTTCTTAATAATTTCCTAGTGCTTTCTTGCTAAAACCTAAATCTTGTGTCTTGAACAAGTTGTAATTAGGCTTCATTTATGGAATAATTCAATTTTTAAATATAAAAAAATATTTATATGTTATATATTATATGCATCAAAATTTTAGAATGACTTAGGTGGGTAATGTTAAAAAAAGATTGGGAAACACTGCTCTACAAATTTCAAAATATTTAAAAACTATTAATTATTTATTTTATGTTATTTGTGTATGCTCATAGCAGTTAAGTTGAGCCAAATTAATAGTTTTTTTCGGACTCATCAAATTCGTTTTTTTTTTGTATGTCAAGGGGTCAATAAAGCCGCCCCCGATTTTTTCCGTCGAACTTTCCTCCGCCGCCACCCCCGAGCTGTCTCTTCTGCCTACCGGTCTTTATCTGCGAGCTCTTTGCCGAGCAATTTTTTATCCGATCGTTTCTGCGTGGAACCGCTGACACGGAGTTTATCGTGACGCCCTTTAAACGGAAAAATAAGGGAAATTTTCCACGATTTACCTACTGTTCCCGTTTATACCGAGCACGTAAGTTGTCAGTTTTTATGCGGGAACGGATCATTCAGGACTTTAGAGTATATGAACGCGTGTCCTGAAATATTTATTTCTATCTCGTTTATTTATTAAGACGTTTTCCGAGGATTATTATTCTTCATCTTTCTCGAAATTCCTGCCACTCCTATTTTATTCGTTTTTCTATGTTTTTCGTTTTTTTGCCGCCGCGCGCGCGCGCTTCCGTCATTCGCGAAGCGCCTTTTGTTTAAACTAAAGCCGGAATGGCGTCGCGCCGAAAGGGCGGAAAATTGGCGATTCCAAACCTACATTTTTTGAAAGTGCTCGCCATTTAATAATTTTAATTTGGTGAAAAGCCCGTTCGGTTTTGGAGAAATTAATTTGGGGCGAAGAGCGCCGAGAAAAAGTTAAGAAATTAAATAGGAAATGCAAATGATCGCGACGAATTGTTTATAGCGGGAGAACAAAAGCTCCGATTGAAATGCGGTTTTGATTAATCGAAAACTAATTAAATTTGAGCAAATAGGTGTCTCGGCGATATTTTTTAAAGTTATGTTTGCTATTTTTTGAGAGCGCTCGAAAATTGAAGTTGACTTTCGCGCGTTAATGATGCGCCATTATTTTGTTCAAAGAGAAAATGCGTTTAAATTTATTTATAATGCATTATTAATATTTAGTTTTAGTATAGGCTAAATAAACCTTAGTTTTTTCAATTAGTTTCGCAGGTTTCAATTTTTTTTTTAAATGGTTTTGTAAAATACTAAATCTCTTTATGACCAAATACAGATACACCCGACAAATTGTTTATAATTAAAGAACGCGTCCTCGGATTAAAATGCGGTTTTGATTAATCAAAAAATCATTAAATTTTAGTAAATAGGTGTCTCGGCGATTTTTTTTAAAATTATGTTTGTTATTTTTTGAGGGCGCTCAAAAATTGAAGTTGAATTTCGCGCGATAATAATGCGCCATTATTTTGTTCTAAGAGCAAATGCGTTCAAATTTATTTATAACACGTTATAAATATTTAGTTTTAGTATATGCTAAACAAACTTTAATTTTTTTAATTAATTTCACACGGTTTGAATTTTTTAAATAGTTTTGTAAAATACTAAATCTCTTTATGACTAAATACGGATACACGCGACAAATTGTTTATAACTAAAGAACGAATCCTCGGATTTAAATGCGGTTTCGATTAATCGAAAAATCATTAAATGTTAGTAAACAGATGTGCCAGAAATTTTTTTTAAAATAATTAAAATATTTTTTAAGCGCGTACCAAAATTAAAGATAATCATTCGCGTCAACAAGCCACCATTACTTAATTATTTAAAAAAAAATTAATCTGTTTACAATACTTTATAAATACCGTAAACAAAGTGTATTTTTTTTAATTAGTTTCTAAAATATTAATGTTTTAAAAATGTTTGAATAAAATATTAAAGCTTTTAATAAAAAAATACGAACAAAGACCACAAATTGTTTATAACTAGAGAACGAATGCTCCGACTTAAATGCCGTTTTGACTAATCGAAAATTCATTAAATTTTAGCAAATAGGTGTTTCAGGAATTTTTTTTAAATCGCCATTTTAATATTTTACTAAAGCACCCAAAAATTAAAGTAAAATCTCGCCAGTTAACAATCTGCCATTATGTTATTCCTTATGCAAATAAATTTAAATTAATTTACAATACGCTATAAATACTTCGTTTCAACCTTCCGCAAAAAAACGTAATTTTTTTAATTCATTTAAAAGCTATTAATATTTTTAAACACTATGAAAAAAATGTTGCTACTTCAAAAATACAAATAAACACAACAAATCGTTTATAACGTGAGAACGAATCGTCCAATTCAAACGGGGTTTTCACCGATCGAAAGCTCATCAAATTTCACTAAACACGTGTCTCGGGAATTTCGTTAAAAAAATTTATTCACTTTGCGAATAGCCGCTTACGAGACAAAAGTTAAATTGTGCACTTCCCCTAAAAAATCAATTCTTTAAAATACTCATCGAACTACCACAAACTAAACCTTTACGAGATACAATTCCTTCAACAAACCCGCCAAGAAAAATATTAAAATTACGAGATGATTAAAGTTGCTACGAACCGGGCGAATCGCGCCGCGGATACTAATTTACCCGCGAGTGCGGCCTCGCTCGCGGCCACATAATCCGCGAGACGGTAAACGCCGGCCGAACTAACCGCAACAGTAGTTATTCGATAAAAAGCGCCACAAATTATTTCTAAGGCCAAAACGCAAGCTCTGCTTCAAAGGGGCCTTGTGCTAATCAAAAATTCATCAGGTTTAACTAAAAACGAACCCGAGCGATTTTTTTTAACGCCTTATTCGGCCGCCTTAGAAAACATCGATCGCCTAAATCCAAACCTCTAAAAAAAATACACAACTTGGCCATTTTTTCGAATATTTGTATAGCTAAACAAAACGCAATTAAAATGGTTAAAGTTCTAAGCGCAAGACAAGACTAAAAAAAAGTGGAGCAAAGGAAAATCTGAAAAAAGGGAAAATGCTTTTTAAAAAAAACATCAGTAAAGCGAAAAAGGGTCGTAAATATGGACTCTATTCAATTTTAAAATTGGCGGAGATTTATAAGTTATTAGTGTTTACTATCGTGCATTTCGGAAGTTGCTGTTTTACTGGCCTCGGCTTCTTCGGGGAACTAATTCGGCGTACATAAAAAGATCGTCTTCTTTTATGGCGTACAGTATAAGTTGTAAATAATATAAGGGACGATGTGAAGTATGATATGCGTCCCTTGACGGCCATAAATCAGGCATCGGGGGTCATCCTAGTTATCAGCATTATAAATATAACTCTCTCTTCTTCTCCCTTTTCGACTGCAATCTACTCTCCCATCTCCGTGAGTCATCCTCGCCAAAAATTCGCCTCTTTTATTCCCTCGTATTTATTGCCCTTATTTTATCGACTCGCCCTTTACGAGCCGAAGAGTAATTAAGTTAATTAACGTCGCCTTTGCGTTTTTCGCGCGCGCCCGATTTTTTCGCTCTTCGATTTTAAAAGTCGAATTTAAGGCGCGCAGGGAGAGAAGAGGAGGCGCGCGCGCCCCCCGAAACAACATCATCAAAAGTTAATGTTTCTCGTCTACTTTTGCAACTCAATTATATTTACACAACGGGCTTAATCAACTAATGTGTATTGATTCAGATTCGGGGCACGTAGCAAAAGTTTTTCATTACGTGCCCCCACGACTTAATGCGTCTCCTCAGACCTTTGCCTCATAAATAATTTGCCGAGGTGCGAGCGCGCGCGCGACGCACAACTAAAGAAATTAAATTTTTCAAAATTCCCCTTCCAGCGAGCGAGAAACGAAAAAAAAATAATACATCTGCGAACGAACGTTGTCGTTTCGAAAAACGTCGTCGCGACGCGTCGAAAAGCCTGTCGCTTTTTTTGGCGAGGGGGAAGGCCGCGCGTATTAATTTCGTTTTTCGTTCGAAAAACTTCTCTACAATACATGACAGTAACAGAATCATTTAGCGTTTATTGCAGGAAAACGGTTGACATTTTGATAGGAAAATAAAAACATATTTTTTTGATGTAAATCGCGCACGAGAGAGCATTGCCTTTTTTCCAGAGGTCCGCTTGTTGTTTTCGGATTGGATCAAGTTTGCTTTGTGCATTAGAGAATTTTTTTTTATTAAATTCCGAAGCGCTACAGTCGACCCTCGATACAAAACGAATATCTACGTTTCAATTTAAGTCGTGAGGTGGTTTAGAATTTTCTAAATTGAAAAATTTGGATTTTATTCGATTAGGGCTTTGAGGACGTTGTATTTGAAAAATTATAATTAAATAAAAGAAATTTAAATAGATCTTTTGAGGCGATCGTATTTAAAAAGCAAATTGAACAGTTTTTTATTAACCCCTTGACATACAAAAAAAACCGAATTTGATGAGTCCCAAAAAAACTATTAATTTGGCTCAACTTAACTGTTATGAGCATACACAAATAACATAAAATAAATAATTAATAGTTTTAAAATATTTTGAAATATGTAGAGCAGTGTTTCCCAATCTTTTTTTAACATTCCCCACCTAAGTCATTCTAAAATTTTGATGTATATAATATATAACATATAAATATTTTTTTATATTTAAAAATTCAATTATTCTATAAATGAAGCCTAATTACAACTTGTTCAAAACACAAGATTTAGGTTTTAGCAAGAAATCACTAGGAAATTATTAAGAAAAAGAAACAATAAGTAAATTTTAAAAAGATAAACTAAAAAATATTTTTATATTGATAGCTCGAATTTTTGATAACGCGAATTAATTTTAATTTCTCTTCAACTTCGACCTATCGAGGTTTGACTGTATTTAATTTTATAAATTTAATATTTCTGAACAATTAAGATAATTTATTTATTGAGTTTTCTCCAATATTAATTTTATTTGCGTAAATTAATAATCTTCAAAGTTTTTTGAAAAACCACAAATTTTGTATTTACTCTATTTGAGTTTTCTGAAAATACATAATAATTTTTTCATCAAAATTTCCTTTTAAATTTACCTAATAAAGTTTTGTTTTGTCCAATTTGTGTTATACAAAAAAAATTGATAATTAAAAATTTCTAAAGTTCTTAAATATATTTTAAAAATTTTCCAAGTTATTAATTTATTTAATTTGAGTCGTCTAAAAACTCAAAATAATTTATTCTTCGAGTTTACTTTAATAATTTTGCTAAATGTTTAAAACTGAATTTCATTCTATGTAAAAAAAAACCGGTGCATGTACTTATGTACGCACGTTAGAAGTAATACTTCTTTGGCGCGACTAAATTAAATATAACAATGCGCTATGTTGCGCTTGTGTATAGCTAGACCAGTGGTTATCAAACTATATGTTACTGCGCATATGTCGTTTTATTTGAATACATTGCTATTTCTTTTTAAATTCAAAAGTAATTTAAACAAATTGAATAAATACGAAGATGTGCGCGTTCGAGCGAAAAGTGGCACATTTTCGAGCGAGGGAAGCAAATGAAGCGCGACGCGAAGCGGCGCGCTTCATTTTCCCGAGATCGGAAATGTGCCACTTTGAGCTCGAATGCGCACACTCGACTTTAAGCACACTTTACAACAATTAATTTACTCTCCGACAATTCGCAATTAAATATTACAGAATTATATCAATAACAAAATTCCCAAATCGCCAATTTTGTGCCTTTTAACAAAATTATTGTTGAAAACAAAATTAATCAATCGAAAATAAACCAAAAACCGAAAAACCGGTGTATAATTTTTTTTTTAAACCGAAACGATAAAGATAAACGGTTCGAAGCCCTTTTTTAAACCCAAATTGCAGAAATCTCAATTTAAAAAAAAAAACCCGTTAAATAGAACTTTTTGGGGTTGAATTAATTTCGAAAAAAACCCCCAAATTAATTGGAACTCATTAAAAATTGCGTCGGGGGCCGACTGTGCCGCACACAAAGAGTTCGACTTTTAAATAAAGCCAAATTTATTTCGTGCACGAGAAACTCGAGCCTTCGGGAAGGGTGAAAGCGATATCGGGTAATTAAATAAATATGATCTTTATGACAGGGGGACGAGATATAAATTCCTGCAGGTGGTCCGTTTCGTCGAAACGTGTGGGCCGCGACCGTATTCCTTATTAGTTTAGTTAGGAAGTGCGGTAAAGCAACCGCACATCGAGCCGCGCTCGACGCTAATGAGAATCATTACCCCGACTGGGGGCGAAATTGGCCTTCTGCGATTGTCGGACAACGACCGCGAAATAATTACATAGATCCATCCGAAATCGAACGTTCCTCTTTTTCCGCGCGTCGAAGACCTGACAAAAATTTCTTCTTCGCGCCATCGATCCGCTCGGACAACTTCGCTTGACGCAAGGGTTGAAGTGTTCGTAAAAAATTCAGGAAGCTCCGCGTTTTGTCTTGATGTCACATAAATTGTTTATTTCCGTTCGGCTCTTTAAATTTTTTTTTTTTGGTCGATTTTAAAGCCGCGCGCCCGCATCGATTCTTCGGAGTGACGGATAAATCGAGTTTCCGTGTAGCGCATTTAGGTCCATTTGTGGGGCCGCGAAAAACAAGCTTTTCGGCCGTCGTCGTTCCCGTTTTCGCGATTAGGCGTCGAATTATCGGAGCGTCGAGGCGATTTTTAATGTTTCGACCAACTTCCTAATTTTGTGCTTGGCGTGCTCTCCTCTGTTATCGGGCGCATTGTGCAATGGGCATTACGCGTCGGTGGAGTTCGATTGTCCTTCCACAAAGTGCATTATCTCTGGCACAATGGCCAGCACACCGCACACCGAAATGAATGATTTGAAAGCGTATATCGAATTAACCATTTTCCTCCCATTTACCGCGTAATAGTCCAACTGTCTTCCTTTGGGAAGAAAAGGTGTGCCCCCGTTCCTGTCTCGTCCACTTTTAATAGTTTGCGACAGAGGGTCCGTTTAAGTTTTTTTTCGAGCGCCCTTTGTGTTAGCGCTTTTGTCGTGTCGAAAAAGGTCGTCGGAAATGTTGGATTTATTTTAATGCAAAACTTGGGGCGGGACAAAGGCGAAAAGCGAATTGATCTCAAGGATTTTTGAAGTTATACTTCTTTTGGCGAGCTGAGAGGAAAGTTTTAGCGGGCGATATAGAAGTTGCGCTGTATAAGTAAATTAATTAATGTGAATCGCGCTTAAAACCGAGTGCGCGCGTTCGAGCTCAAAGTGGCACATTTCCGATCTCGGGAAAATGAAGCGCGCCGCTCCGCGTCGCGCTTCATTTGCTTCCCTCGCTCGGAAATGTGCCACTTTTCGCTCGAATGCGCACATCCTCGTATTTATCGAATTTATTAATTTCCGCACGTGGTTGGATTTAATTTTGTCGTTCCAAAGAAGTATAACTTCTAACGCGCGGACAAAAGTACACGCACCGGTTTTTTTCGGTTGTATAATTGTTCTATGGAAATAAGGTTTGGTATAAAAAAAATATTTTTTGAGCTCGAAAAATAATATTAATGGTTTCCGATCGAATGGGTTGAGTGAAAAAAGAAAAGTGAATTTTCTCTCTTCGTTTTCTCAAAATTTTTGAGTGGTAACGCGTTATTTTTTTTAATCTTGTCTTAGGGGGTGGGAATCTCACGATTTTCGTTTTTTGAATGTCTTTACGACTATTCAAGTTGTGAATTTTTTGAGGCGAACTTAATTAAAAATTGAGAAGTGTAAATTCCGCGAATAACCGAGTTACAATTTTTTAAACGCAAAAGTTTCGAAGAAAAAGCATCGATTACTTCAACTTAATTTTCTCAAACATTTTTCAATACAACCCCATACGGTTTTTAATTCGGTCCTAAGCAAAAAAGTCTCAGAATTCTAATTTTTAAACGTTTTTTTAATTATCTTTACGAATAAATAAGTTATGAATTTTTTAAGAAAAGTTTTCGTTAATTAATAGTTAATAAGTAGGTACATATTCTTTAATAGCTTTTTACCCTAAGAAAAAAAAATTAATACCCTAAGCGTATTTTAAATTTTATTGATTAAAATTAATGTAAAGGTTAAAGTTTTTAGTTTTTAAATGTAATTCCGAAAATGACCGAGTTACGATTATTTAAACGCAAGATCTCTGAAAAAACGCATCGATTACTTCGAATTAATTTTCTCAAAATTTTGCAATACAACCCTATACGGTTTTTAATATGGTCCTATGCAAAAGAATCTCAGGATTCAAAATTTTGAAAGTTTTTTTAATTATCTTTACGAATAACTGAGTTATGAATTTTTTAATAAAATATTTCGTTAATTAATAGTTGAAAAGTATAAATTTCTTAAATGATCCTTTACATTAAAAAAAATTAAAGTACCTTAAGCGTATTTTAAATTTTATTAATTCAAATTAATGTAAAGATTAAATTTTTAGTTTTTAAAAGTAATTCCGCTAATAACCGAGTTACGATTTTTTAAACACAAAAGTTCTGAAGAAAACGCATCGATTACTTCGAGTTAATTTTCTCAAAATTTTTCAATACCACCCCATACGGTTTTTAATTCCGTCCTAAGTAAAAAAGTCTCAAGATTCTAATTTTTAAAAGTTTTTTTAATTATCTCTACAAATAACTGAGTTATGAATGTTTTAATAAAATATTTCGTTAATTAATAGTTGAAAAGTATAAATTTCTTAAATAGGCCTGTACCCTAGAAAAAAATTGTAGTACCCTAAGCGTATTTTAAATTTTATTGATTAAAATAAATATAAAGATTAAAGTTTCTAGTTTTTAAAAGTAATTCCGCAAATAACCGAGTTACGATTTTTTAAACTCAAGAGCTCTAAAGAAAACGCATCGATTACTTCTGAGTTAATTTTCTCAAAATTTTGCAATACCACCCCATACGGTTTTTAATCGGGTCCTAAGCAAAAAAGTCTCAGGATTCTAATTTTTGAAAGTTTTTTTAATTATCTCTACGAATAACCGAGTTACAAATGTTTTTAGACGAGCTTTCATTAAATAAATCAATCTTTTTCAATCCCCAAATTTTCAAAAGTTATTCAAACCGCGCCAATCAAATTCCTTAACACTATCTCATCAAAAAAACTGTGCTAATTACTAATTTTTAAAGTTCTTAAAGATATCTCAACAAATAACGAGCCGTCGTCAAAAAGCAACAAGACATCCACGCGCACCGCGACCACAATTTCCTCAACAATTCCCCGACAAATTCCACGACCCCGACCGACTCAAAACAACCCCCGAGGATTACGTTTTTTCACAAAGTTTTCGACGATACCTCAAGTACCAATCGAGATGTGCTTTATTTAAAATTAAATTAAAAAAGCTCCGAAGCAAACAACAGATCGACCTTTTATTTTCGACTGCGCTCCCTCGCGAAAGTTTTTTTTTTCGGGCAAACCCCCGAGTGCTTTTAACTTAATTTTAAATAATAATAAAAAAAAAGAACTCGAAGGAATCTCCGAATTTGTTCGCTTTTGAAAAATGTCTCGTCGAAATAACCGAGTCGCGCATTTTTAAAAGGAAAGCTCCGTCAAAAGCGAGCCGAAGCTGCAGAAATTTTGGAAAGGCTTTTTTAATTTGTAAATTGTCAGTTTTTAATTGTGATTTGTCCAAAACGAAAAAAATTCAATGAAAAACTTTAAGCAACTTAAATTTGGGCGAAAAAC
Source organism: Sinopyrophorus schimmeli (assembly GCA_036325965.1). Classification (NCBI taxonomy): domain Eukaryota; kingdom Metazoa; phylum Arthropoda; class Insecta; order Coleoptera; family Elateridae; genus Sinopyrophorus; species Sinopyrophorus schimmeli. Next base: position 815,379 of record JARFIZ010000407.1, read on the forward strand.
AATTCGCGCATCGTCGAAACGAAAAGAAAAACGAAGACAAATAGAATTACTTAACAAACAACATAATCATAATAATTGTTGATGGAAAACCATTAGGTTCACATGATACGTTTATGTGTTTTAGAACAGCTCTTAGAATGGAAGAAATAAAGTGGTGATCAAACTTTATAACCCATTTTAACGTTTTAGGTTTCAATCGATGGTGTAACTCCGTACTTTTTTCGCGTGTGCGTCAGTTATTGGAAACTTTAACAATAACTCGTCCTTTATCGCAATTTCCTCCGCCGAAAAAAAAATCCGCCCCGAATTTATTCGGCAAACGTCAAACGCGTCCGCAAGTGCACTAGTTCCAATTAAATTCGCATGCCCAAACGATCACGCGGCTTTAATGGCTTGTTAACAAGTCAGAGGCGTAGTCACCAAAAAAAAAAAAACGCGCAAACACTTTAATTTGCATCATCCCCTTTCCGAAGCCTTTGTTACGCTAAGAGGGAGCACTTAGGCATTCTCTGAATTTTTTACTCGCGCACAAAAAATTTTTTTAAACACAATAAATTTCCTTTCCGACTTAGGAGTGGGCGTTTAAAAATTGAAGGCTTTCCTTTTAAAAAAATTCGCAACTATTTATATTTTTCGGAACGCGCGCAGAGATTAAAGTCGAGCTTTCGTTATTTCGAGCTTAAAGGACGGCGAGGTTGTGTTGCAGTATTGTCGGGGTAAAATTGAGAACACTCATCTTAATTTCGTCCTGGAAGTAATAATAAAGTTTTAGTGGGACTAGGAGGAAGATTCGCATTCCTAGAATTGCGGGAGGTTTAAGCGACGCGAATATTTTATGTCCGAAAATGAATCACGTAACTCATAAGACATAATTTTGCTTGTACAACTATTCGTTATTGAATTTTTTTCTTTTTTAATTGGGTTCAAATTGTTTTCTGTGGGGGATTTTTCCCCGAAAGCAAAAGATAATCTGCTTTATTAATTAAAATTAAAATTAAATTAAATTAAAATTAAAATTAATTTTTATTAATGAAAGTGCGCAAATTCGAAAATCAATTGCTTTTGGGTCAAAATAAATTGAATTAAAAAAAATCGGCATTGTCGACAAGATTTTTTTAGTTTTAAATTTTTTTATTATTAGATCTGTTGGGGGTGCACGTAAATTAAATATCAAATACACCTCTACCTCGCTTTGCGGCTCAAACACGTTCGGCCGTAAAGCGAAAAGCCGTATAACGAATCAATTCTTTTGGCACAAACTGCACAGAAGGCCGCTAACGGTACAGTATTTTTTTTTTGGCCGTATAACGAAACATTGTGGGCCGTAAATTGAAAAAGTGTCGCAATTAAAAAGGCCGTATAGCGAGGTATGGGTGTACTTGTAAAATTGCCGAAGTTATTTGACGAAAACATTAAAGCAATAAAAATAATTGAAAAAGCACTTAATTTGGGCGTTCTTCGTAAAGGGCCCCCCACCAACACTATCATTATTTATTACGAACGATTGATTAATGAATGGAAAATGTTTAAAAAGCAAAATAAATAGATTTAAACGTAACGAAAGTCCGGACACAACTGAAACAAATCGATTTCTAATCCTTATCGACTGACTATATAAATCCTTCGTATTTGAAAACGTTCAAAATCGATTAATTTGAAAAACCACAAAAGTAAAATCCCCATTTTTCACATAGACAAAATCAAACGAAAATTTTACAAAAATAAATCTGTTATTTATTGAGATATTTCCAAAAAATTAAAAAAAACTATCTTACGCTTTTCTGCTTTGAAGTACCCAAAAATGTTGTACCACAGTTTAGAATTTTTTTTGTACGAAGGGAGAAGAGTAAGGGTTGTTTTAAATTTGATAAATAGTTCCGTATTTTCAAAATTTTGAATTTGAATTAAATAAAAAGCATATTTCGAAATCAATTTCAAATAAAATCAAAATAATTCAATTGCAAATAAATTAATTGAAATTGCTATTAAAAGCCTTTTAATTTGTATTAATATCAAATATTATTATTGCTAAATTACAATAATTAATTAAAACAAGTTATAAACAAAAATTAAGGGAAGAGATCTCAATTAAAACAAATCCCTAAAAAAAAACTAATTTGTAAAAACGTATCCTTCCAAAAGTCCACTATTTTTATTATTAAAAATTCAAAAATAGGCTTTCGAAAATTTTGCCAATTTAAAAATAATTAATTAGCAACAATAAAATTGATTTTTACACAATCAAAGCTCGAATGCAAATCAAAATCGTTAGGGCGCTCTGAAAATTAATATTTCGAAAATATGAAAATTAAACTAGTCCATTGAGGCATCAAAAACATTCAAAAATTATTTCCCAAACAATTTTTTTTCTTTTAAATCCACCCCCAAAAAATTATAAAGTCTCAAATAAAAATCTACAACCCGCTCTTCGATTTAAAGGCACCCCCAAAAACAAAATAATCAAAAGCTCGAGCGCTCCCAAAAAATTTAATAAAATTTCGCACAAAAAACCACTTTAATTGGCACAACTTCGTTCGAAAAGCCCTTAGTCCTTTAATTTTTTACATCAACTTTAACAAAATAAATCGAAAATCCTGAGACATTTTTTTTCCTGCAAAACGTCGCGACGCAGCGCTTTAAACCCAACCCCACCTCCGCCCCGAATTTTTTTTTGAAAATATTCAAGTCGTTTTTCGTTTCGCATAAAACCGCCGATAAATCCAAAAATCATTCCTCTCCAATCGCACGCGGCAAGTAAAATTTCTAAAAGAGCTTTGCCAGTCGAGAGATGTAAGCAAACATCGCATACAATTTCCTCCCTCGCAAAAATCTTTCATAAATTCTTTTCCACGTTTGCAACAACAAAAATAGTCGACGTTATCAGAAAAATGATTTGTTACGCTTATTTAGTCTTCCACTTCCATTTCAGATAAGACCCCCTTTTCCGACCTTAGAATAAGCTCCGAGGCAACCCTTTAACTCGCGATTCTTTTTTCCTTCTTCTTTCGAGCACGAATAGAATGGAAGCGAGTACTTTTTCTATTATCGAGACATATTCGGAGTTAGTTTACCGAGCGCACAAAGTGCACGACTTTTTCAAGGAGCCCGAGTTCATTTTAAACCGCCGCCGGCGTCCCTCTGTCGCTGACGTCCCCGATATCTCGTTGATAAGCCCAGACGCTCTTATCTCGACGGTAATTGGCGAGGTCCTTTGGCCGAGCGAAACGCGAAGTCGTCTGCGAAATAATTCGAATTGCGAAAAAATCGGACGCTTCCGACGCGGAAATGACGTCCGAATTAAGCGGACGGAAATTGGCCGTTTTGAATAATTTAATAAGCAATCAGTGCGACCAACGTGGCGACCGCAACGACCCTTTTGCGCGCAAAAAGCCGAATTCGAGTTAGACTTCTTTTAGCGCGCTGAGAAGAAAATTTTAGCAGGCGATGAAAGTTTGGCACGCACTGCGCGTCTCGAAAGTAAATTAATTAATGTGAATAGCGCTTAAAACCGAGTGCGCGCATTCGAGCTCAAAGTGGCACATTTCCGATCTCGGGAAAATGAAGCGCGCCGCTCCGCGTCGCGCTTCATTTGCCTCCCTCGCTCGAAAATGTGCCACTTTTCGCTCGAACGCGCACATCCTCGTATTTCCACACGTGGTTATATTTAATTCAGTCGCGCCAAAGAAGTATAACTTCTAACGCGCGTACAAAAGTACACCCAGCGGTTTTTTTTGGGTTGTGTAATTGTTCTATAGAAATAAGGTTTGGTATAAGAAAATATTTTTTGAGCTCGAAAAATAATATTAATGGTTTCTGATCGAATAGTTTGAGTTATTTTTTTTAATCTTGTCTTAGGGGGTAGAAGTTGCACGATTTTCGTTTTTTGAAGATCTTTACTACTGTCCGAGTTGTGAATTTTTTGAGGCGAACTTAATTAAAAATTGAGAAGTGTGAATTCCGGAAATAACCGAGTTACGATTTTTTAAACGCAAAAGATTCGAAGAAAAGGTATCGATTACTTCAACTTAATTTACTCAAAATTTTTCAGAACTACCCTATACGGTTTTTAATTCCGGTCCTATGCAAAAAAGTCTCAGGATTCTAATTTTTTAAAGTTTTTTTAATTATCTTTACGAATAACTGAGTTATGAATTTTTTAATAAAATATTTCGTTAATTAATAGTTTATAAGTATAAATTCCTTAAATAATCCTTTACCCTAAAAAACAATTATACTACCCTAAGTGTATTTAAAATTTTATTGATTGAAAGTAATGTAAAAGGTAGAGTTTTTAGTTTTTAAAAGTAATTCCGCAAATAACCGAGTTAAGATTTTTTAGACCCAAAAAGCGAGAAGAAAACGCATCGATTACTTCAACTTAATTTCCTCAAAATTTTTCAAAACTACCCTATACGGTTTTTAATTCGGTCCTAAGCAAAAAAGTCTCAGAATTTTAATTTTTAAAAGTTATTTTAATTATCTTTACGAATAACTGAGTTATGATTTTTTTAATAAAATATTTCGTTAATTAATAGTTGAAAAGTATAAATTCCTTAAATAATCCTTTACCCTAAAAAACAATTATACTACCCTAAGTGTATTTAAAATTTTATTAAATGAAATTAATGTAAAAGTTAGAGTTCTTAGTTTTTAAAAGTAATTCCGCAAATAACCGAGTTAAGATTTTTTAAACGCAAAAGCGAGAAGAAAACGCATCGATTACTTCAACTTAATTTCCTCAAAATTTTTCAAAACTACCCTATACGGTTTTTAATTCGGTCCTAAGCAAAAAAGTCTCAGAATTTTAATTTTTAAAAGTTATTTTAATTACCTTTACGAATAACTGAGTTATGAATTTTTTAATAAATTATTTCGTTAATTAATTGTTGAAAAGTATAAATTTCTTAAATGGTCCTTTACCTTAAAAAAAATTAAAGTACCTTAAGCGTATTTTAAATTTTATTAATTCGAATTAATGTAAAGATTAAAGTTTTTAGTTTTTAAAAGTAATTCCGCAAATAACCGAGTTACGATTTTTTAAACGCATGAGCCCTGAAGAAAACGCATCGATTACTTCCGAGTTAAATTTCTCAAAATTTTGCAATACAACTCCATACGGTTTTTAATTCGGTCCTAAGCAAAAAGTCTCAGAATTATAATTTTTAAAAGTTTTTTTAATTATCTTTATAAATAACTGAGTTATGAATTTTTTAATAAAATATTTCGTTAATTAATAGTTGAAAAGTATAAATTTCTTAAATAGTCCTTTACCCTAAAATAAAATTATACTACCCTAAGCGTATTTTAAAATTTTTGATTGAAATTAATGTAAAGGTTAAAGTTTTTAGTTTTTAAAAGTAATTCCGCAAATAACCAAGTTACGATTTTTAAAGCAAGAGCGCTGAAGATAACACATCGATTACTTCGAGTTAATTTTCTCAAAATTTGGCAATACAACCTCATACGGTTTTTAATTCGGTCCTACGCAAAAAAGTCTCAGGATTCTAATTTTTGAAAGTTTTCAATTATCTTTACGAATAACGGAGTTATGAATTTTTTGCATTACCAAAGACAACACCCGCGCGAAATTATCCAAATAAATCTGCGCACTTTTTATTTCGGCCCTTTTTGCCGCGCAAAAAAAGAAGCCGAATTCGATCGGTTAATTCGCCGCCGGCTTTCAACTCTCTCTCGAGGGATCCATCCGGCCTGCCTTTAATCAGTGGATTTTGATGCGAAGACATCAGAAGGACGTTTCGCCCGAGGACGCTTCAAGGGACCGTAAGGTCAATTCGTCGGTCCTTTTCCTTAATTTACCTAACTCCGAGTTTAATTAGTTGCGTAATCGATACAACAAAACGTTTCCTTTATGAGATCTGAGGACTTCGTCTCGAAGACCCTTTCGATCTCGAAATTTAGAGGCAACGATTCGGGTGAGCGTTGGGGGCACGGGGGGCGTTAGTAATTTCGGACGAGCACGGAAGAATAAATTGTGTCCTCGATTTTGAAAAAATCAGAAGTACAAAATCGAAGATCGAGTTTGAATTAATTTTTTTTTAAACTTTCAAAATGCGAAAAGACCAAATTCGAAGTATATCGATTTCGAAAATTAAATTGTCTATTTGATTGTCGCAAGTATTGATTACCTCTTTTTTTTTCAAAATCAAGGACGATAAAAAAACCCCAAGACTGGGGACCTACCTTCACCCCGAAGACTTCTGCTCGAGAAGACCATCCACTCGGACACCCCCAAATCCCGATTTTAACACTCCCGGTATCGTTTTTTGAAATTACGAAGTCCTTCGAGCAAATAAAAAAAGCACTATTTTTAAACGTACGGTTATGCTAATTTTAAAGGGGTACTTTTTTTACTGGGAGGATTGTATAGCGATTTTAAAACTGCGATTTCAAAAACGCGGTTGCCCGAAATTTCGATTCCAAACGAGCACTATTTGGGGATGGAATGGTCGGTCTAATCGGCACGTCGCTTATCTGTAACCCAAAAAAAAATTCCCTCCCCGCTGAAATTTTTCCCACAACGCGCCAAAACAAGTACAACTTCAACGCCAAAAATCAAAACAAAAACACGAAAAGCTGTGATCTTACCCCTGCCACAATTTTCGAGCCCTTGGAGTCCCTCCTCGTGCTTCCTTCGAGTACTCACTTCCTTCTGAAAACAGAAAAAGAAATTCATTAGTAAAAATTCGCGACGACCAATAAAAACTATAACTATTCGATAACTTCTCAAAAATTCAAAAAAGCCAATTAATGTTCCACGCGAATTTTTTTTTAATCGGATTAATCAAACGGCACTTTGGGCGCGTCGCAAACCAAGTTCAAATCATCTCACCTTCGGATGGGTTGCGAAGGGCTCTTCGCCGCGACACTTTAAACAAATTAAATCGCAATAATTATTGTTAATTTGATAATTAAATGTTGTCAGGAACGGCGAACGATGTGCACGAAGCCAAACTCAAAGTGAAAGTGCTTTAACGATGTTTCAAAGTCGACTCACACAAAGGCATTTTAACGTTACGCAAAAGATAAGGTGCCGTCATATCCGTTAGTCCCCGAAGCGAATGCACTCCGTATCAAAGGCGATTGGAACACTCAAAATATGCTTGATAACAGCGAATAAAATTATCAGTTTGTTTTGAATAAACGAAAACACATATACAGAGCGTTTCGAAAGATTTGGATTCGAAATGCACGGGCTTAAAGTTCGCCAATTAATTATTTCGCCGATTGAAACGAATCATGTCGCAATTAATTTTTTTTATTTAGACGTTGGGGGAGGGTGTAAAAAACTTCGATCGATTTTGGAGAAATAAAACGCCTTGAATTTTGGCGCACGTGCTAAACATTGGTGGTCGAAAGAACGAAAACAAATTATTTTATTATTCAAAAAAGTCCCCCTTCCCCACCCACCCAATTTAACCAAGCTTATAGTTTTCTGAAAATATACGTAAAAACAAATAATTAGCGTTTTTTAGAATTTTTTGATTGGGTGTTTAGTTTCCGAGATATTTGCGTTTGAAGGGAAGTGCGCCAAAAGCTCGCGCTGCCCAACGCTCAAACCCAGTTTTTTCAAAAATTAATAGGGCGTCTCCTATAATGTTACACATAATTTTGTAGTCAAAGAGTGGGCCTTTATAAAAATTGAAAGCGTCCCTACCGACGTCGGATTAGTTTTTGAGACATAAGGCTTTAAATGGACCGCAAATTCTCGTGAGATTTCCCTTCGTAAATCGCTCTTACATAATCGCTCAAAAAACAATTAATTTCTCGAAAACGGAAAAAGTTTTTTTAACGCGCTTTGTACCACATTGAACAATGGTATTCCTACATAACCTCTCAGATTTTGTCGCCTTTTGTTCCGCAGAGAACAAAATGGCGGACGTTACGAAAGCGAATTCGTAGTTAAAAGTTCGCGCGCTTGTAAGATCGACAAAAATCATTAAAAAAAAAAATCGCCGAGACACCTATTCGCTCAAATTTAATGGAATTTCGATTAATCAAGACCCCAGTTCGATCCGGCTCTTAGTTCCTTTGTTATAAACAATTTCTCGCTTCAATCTGTATTTTTTCAACTAAACAAATTTAATTTAAGTTGAAAAAAAATTATTAAAAACCAACTAAGGTTTTTAACGCCCTTTTGGACAAATTAATACATAATAATCGCACATGCTCACCTAAATTTTGATAATTTTTGCTCAACGGACAATAAGATACCGGACAATGCAAAATTACACGCTAATTTAAAACGTTGCTAATTTTAAATAAAATTTAAACTGCCCCCTAACACTAAAGAGGGTGAACACAAATTAATTTCGATGGCTGTACACCTATCACATCAACCATTATGTTTTAATAAACAAAGCGTTAAAAAACTCATAAAAACTAATTTGTGTAAATGTTAATACATTGAACAATTAAATAAAAAAATTTGGCTTTGTTAAAACGTTTTTTATTTCAGATAAAATTTAAATTACCCGCCAACAATAAAGGGGGCTGTACGCAAATTAATTTCCAAGATTAAATTAAAAGATTAAATAACGTACGCCCGAAGAAAAAAATTCACCAACAGACCAATTTACTCAAATTTAACCCTTTTTCGTTTGCCCCCAAACCGTTTTTCAATCCGACCCCCAATCTTTTAGTTACATTTCGCATTTCATCAAACGCCAAAATCACAACCAATAAATTCGAAAGTCGCTCGTACCCAATTTGGTAAAAATTAAATACCCATCTATGGGAAGCAATCGAACTAATTCCTAAGAAAAAAGCAACAGATTCCGATTCGCCTCCGCTCGCCCGTGAAGCAATAAATTTAAAAAATCTATTTTTTTCCTCCCGACGTAATTCTGATTTCAATAAGACCCTCTCTCGTATCACTGTCACACACTCCTTGTTTTCGGGCAAAAAGAAAATTCTAATATGTATACGCTCCTCGGATGCACAGAATTTATATTATACGCCCCATTGGCTCGCATCTTACATGCATTGAACGCGATCCGTTCCCAAACTAAAAATTATTCCTTTTTGATTACCGAAAAAGATTTATTTCGCTCTCCGATTTTCGCCCCTCTTTTAATAATAAAAACCCGTCGAATTATTAAAAAATAAAGCAAAAGATAAAAGAGACGAAAAAGCAACGGTTGTGGTCATCGGCGTAGCCACGACGGGGCAGACTGGGTCGCACGCCCCACAAAAAATTATTTAAAAAAAATCGATGCGCGAAGAACAAGTCCAACTTACGATTACATTAAAAAAAAAATAAAACATACTAACTGATGAACAAAACATTATACAGGGTGTCCGGTTGATGATAGCTCAACGGATAAATTCAAAAATCCACATGAAAAATAATTAAAAAAAGTCAGTTGGGGCGTCCCTCTACTTTTATCGAAGACGAAGTTATTTGATTTTGAAAATTATCACCTTTCTGCCGAGATTTACCCGCCGAGCTCTCATAAACGGGACACCCCGTATATTTATTAATTTAAAATAAAATAATTTTAATTTTAATTAAAGTTGCGAGCTTTTCTTGGTCACATCCCCCCAACATAAACACGAATCGCCTTTTTTTTTGTATTAAATTATATTTGCCCCCCGTTCTCCCCGCCTCGGCGCAAAGCCGATCGCGTTCCTTCGCCGTTCGAGTCGACAAAGAAAATATTTAGACCGACGACGATATATTTTTGCGGTTTCCGGTCGAAAGCCGGATTGTTTCAGCTTGTGGGGCTATTGATTGATATACTAAGTAAAGTGACAACAAAGCGGCCATAGAATTTCTCGGACGACCGACTTCTTTTGCAGAAACCCCTAAATCGCTTCCGAATCTAATACTGCTGTTGACATACGCTCGATCCCTCCTTATTACGGCCCACGAAGACCTGCAAATCCGATCCGCCCGGACTGCAACCCGGTTTGCCGTACCGCGCACAGAACAATTTGCATAAGTTGCGAACAAAGCGGGCGCCCCCGAAGAAATTTCAAATGCGCCGATAAAAATTTAATATAGAACACAAGGGCGGAAAAGAGTTGGGCAAAATACGAACTTTTCGCCTTAAATATTTTCTTTGTTGAATGCTTAATTAAAACTTTATTGTTCCTTTATTATTGTTCTTTATTAAAGAAGGTGAATTTAACTTTTAATTATTATTAAGTAAAGCCCCCACGCAGTTGTTCTGAAAAAAGCCCACTTTTGAAGTGCAAAAAATCGATCGCTTTGAGACGAGGGATGAAAGGCCTTCGTTTTGATTAATTATCGGCACCGATTCTTTGCGTACATAATTAAATTCGTTTTCGACGCCCGAAAATAAAATAAAGTTGTCGGCGTCGCGAGCTTTTTTTTGAAATTTCGGTGCGGCATCTCGAACAACATATGAGCCCTTAATATTGGTATTTTGAGGTGCCTATTTTATTTCTTCCTTTGTCCCTTGAGATAGAAGCAAAAATTGCTGATCAAACTAAAATAGTTATTTTCCTTAGTGAGCTGGGCAAAAATATTAAATGCAGTGAAAATTTTCTTGGTGCAATAAGAAAAAAAATAATTGTTTAAATATTGAGGTTAAATTTGTTTTTACTTTTTTTTTAAATCATTTGCACTGTCCAATAAATTAAAATTTAATTTGTTTCGGATATCACAGCAATAATTAAAATAAATAAAATAATTAAAATAAATAAACACGCAATAATTAAAAAAAAATATTGGCGTTAGAAAACATTAACGTATTTGTGTCCAAATTGTTTTTTTTTTCTAAACTTGCAAAACTGCTCACGTTTTTTTACTTTCAAAAAATCGGAGAAGGGGGTTTTCAATTTTTAAAAAGACGTACCCCAATGCCCCCAATGCCCGCAATAACTTCAATTAAATTGTGTAATACAAATATTAAAAAAACTCGATTTCTTTTTAACTTCGAAAGCGTCTCGCATTTTCGCGACTCGAAAGCGGGGGCCCTTCGCCCCCATCGTTCGATATAAAAACACCAACAGAAAATCAAAAACCTACGCACTCAAAAAGACAAATCAAAAGCACGTGTCGATAATTTCGCACAAAACGGTCCGAAATATGTAAAATCGCAAACGATTTCGCCGCCGCCTTTCTGAATATTCATGTCTTCGGATCTGCAATGCAAATCGTCTATCGTTAGCTTGCTCAGACCTTAGACAACACCCAAAGGTGTTCCTCTGCTAATTATTGGTTATTAAAGTATAATCTTCCCGCAAATTCGGGTCCATTTTCGAAATTTACTTCGCCGTTTCGACCCCCCAACGAACAACTCGAAGCCCTTAGAAAAACTAAGGTACTTGCGGGTAATAAGGCCTAATTAACAAAAATCGTGTTTAAAATAACCGTTTTGGCTTAAGGCCACGCTGTCACACGAACACCTATTGAACGAAGATGTGTCTAAAGTTCGGGGGCGGCATATTCCGCTTCCTGCCCCAAATGTAGCATCATATATCGTAATATTGTTAAAACGGAACGTTTGTGATTCGTGCTTAAAACCGAGCGTGCACATTCGAGCTCAAAGTGGCACATTTCCGATCTCGGGAAAATGAAGCGCGCCGCTCCGCGTCGCGCTTCATTTGCCTCTCGCTCGAAAATGTGCCACTTTTCGCTCGAACGCGCACATCCTCGTGTTTATTGATTTGCCTTAATTAATCTTTTCACTTTCAAATCAAAAAATTAAAAGTAAATATGAATTTTGTGTTTAAGAAACGTATTTACCATAGTAATGAGTGGAAATGAGCGAAAACATACGAGAATTTGGTAGGTGCGAGTGAGAGAAAACGATTAAATTATTTATTTAATTTTTTAAACAATTTATTAGCCCAAATTTTGTGAATGGTGCTTAAACTCGAGTGCGCACATTCGAGCTCAAAGTGGCACATTCCGATCTCGGGAAAATGAAGCGCGCCGCTCCGCGTCGCGCTTCATTTGCCTCCCTCGCTCGGAAATGTGCCACTTTTCGCTCGAATGCGCACATCCTCGTATTTATTACATTTGTCTAATTTACCGTGCGCTTCTTCAAATTAAAAATTTCAATTTAATTTGGTAAATATCGAATTCGTACTGAAAAAAATTATTCACCATAGCAATACGTGGTCGGCGCTTATTAAAGCCTACTATATTTAACCATAGGCCTTATTATACTCCTACTTTTTGTATCAAAGTTTAATTGTTTTATAATTAATTTTACATTACCTTTAAGGTCTTACGGATATAAATATGTAAAGAAACTTGTTGTACCTTGACTCTTTTTTTTATATTGTAATTTTTTTCAAAATGTATATGTAACAATTTGTTAATAAAATAATTTGCACCGTATTGGGGCACTAATAAGGTGCACTTCATGAAAAAAGTTAAAAGCATTGGCAACTGCTTATTCACTTTGCTTTAAGATTTAAAAATTCGTGGAACTATGGCTTAGGTACAACAGGGGGGTGATGTACCTAGAGCCGTCTCACGAAAAGTATATATTTATTATTTATTTATAGATTATACGAACTATTAATGTTCTTCTTTGATATAACACTAAAATTGTTTCAAAAATTAACAAAACATTTCTCGCATACTGAAATTTAACTATTCAAAAACTTAAAAAAAATTTAACTTTTGATTTGACTTGCTAGGCATATTATCTGAAGCAAAATAAAATAAAATAAAGAAGAATATATAACAAATATACTCCTCCATTTTTATTTATTACACGTTGATCCTAGAGTCAAGGTACAACTGATCGACAATGACCGAGGTACATCACACCGGCCCTTGATGTTTAATCATCACAAGAACAAAATTAAAGATTATGTTGTGTTAAAATCAGACTACTACTATGCAAACGTTAATAAATAATCTTCCTGCTTACGATAAGTCATTATTAGGTAATAAAAATTATGTCAGTGAATTATACTAATGACTTTGAGTGCGCTAATGACTGTTCGGAGAGGCAATTTGTAATTTTTTTAAAATTTTGTATTCCAATTGCTGTATTCATGTATTTATCAAACTTAGATATCAAATATATTATGTCCAGTTTGATTACTTAAATTTTTTAAAGCTGTAGGCCTTATTACCTTTCAGTAGTATAAGGCCTACTGGCAAGGTTTTTAAAAATGTTAATTTTTGGTTTTGTTTATAGTGAAAGTTGCCATTTTTTTAAATATTTTATTAGTAAATGATTGTTAAAAATGATTATTATTAAAACCTGTTGATTAAATTCGATGTTTTTTCATTTAATTTCCAGTCTCCCTTAGCTAGGCCTTATTACCCGCAGTTACCTTGCTTTAACTTTTTCCGAATTTTGACTCTTATTTCCCAACCTTTTTTTTAACATACCCCACCCAAGTCATTCTAAAATTTTGATGCACCCCCTATGCAACATATAAATATTTTTTTATATTTTAAAGTTGAATTAATCCATAAATGCAGTCTAATTACAACAGTGTATACAAAATGTGCCCTAAAACTAATTTGTTTATAATTTTTATAAAAATGAAAATTACCCAAAAATATTTGGAAGCATTAATTTTGACATATAAACATTCAACAATCTGCAAAAGATGATATAAAAATCAACTAGTTGATTTTTATTGGCCCACTTCAGAAAATTTGACTCATATACAATTTTAATTAATCAGAAATGCGAATTAGTAAACATTCGAAAGTACACCTGAAAATATTTTTATCAAGTTCGCTACAATTAGGCGTGCGGAAGGCACCATAAAAACTCATCAAAAGCAACAAAATATTTAACCTTTTTCAAACAAAAAATAGATCTAAATTATTCGACGTCTAATTTTTCGAATTGAAGAATAAAATAATAATATAGGCTAATCCAATAAATACGAAGATGTGCGCATTCGAGCGAAAAGTGGCACATTTCCGAGCGAGGGAGGCAAATGAAGCGCGACGCGGAGCGGCGCGCTTCATTTTCCCGAGATCGGAATGTGCCACTTTGAGCTCGAATGCACACTCGGCTTTAAGCACAATTACAAAGCGTCTCGTTTTAACAAAAAAAAAGTTGGTCAAATTGTTAGCTATATGTTTACAAAAAACGTCCGAACGCGGTTGACAATCCGGATAATCGCGAATCCGTATAACTGAGGTCCGGATAATTGAGGTAGTATAATAAGGCCTACTGGCAAGGTTTTTAATAATGTTAATTTTTGGTTTTGTTTATGGTGAAAGTTGCCATTTTTCCTTTATATTTTATAGTAACCAAATCTTAAAAATGATTACAATTAAAACCTGTTGATTAAATTCGATGTTTTTTCATTTAATTTCCAATTTCCCTTAGCTAGGCCTTATTACCCGCAGTCACCTTACTCGTCGTCCCGCAAAAAAGCAAGCACAAACCATAATTTAATTCCTCTAAGTGCCACCACTAAAAAAAATCAATTTGAATTGTTTTAAAGTCACAAATTGAACACTTTCACAAAATCGCACAATGTTAAATACAGTAAAACCTCTTTTCATCGTACATTCGGGGGACCGACGACGTTGGCCGCTAAAAAAACCTTTACCGTGCAAATTTAACCGATTTAAATTAATCGTTTGACGTTAAAACAATTAATTCAAATAAAAAAACAATTTTTCGAAATTCACAATTAAAACTAAACGCCAGTGCCCTAATCGCAAAATTCGGCAAACGGAAGAGAGGCGCACGCACTCGGAATTATAATTAAATATTCCATGCATTGCAGATCAGGCAAATTTCTCCAAACTTTAAGGGCGAAGTTACTGAAATATTAAGAAATTACAAACATGTGTTGATAACCCCCAGAAATAACCCTAAATCGAGGGTTAATTAATATTGAATTAACCGCTAGATTCGCTTTAAACGTATCGTTACCCAAAACTTGCCAACCCTAACGGAAAAAACGGGCATGCGTCGCGACGCAAAATTGTGCAGCCCCTAATTAATTTTTCCCTTATTTATTAACGCAAGACAAGAGCAATATTTCCCGGAAGTCCTTTCAGTTATCGAAGGAGGGAATATGGGCGCTTATTAAAAGGATTTCTCTGCAAAAAGGGTAGTTCACAATAAAGAACTCGAAGCAAGCGCGTGTGTGTGTTTGTGCGCGGCTTATATACAAGAATTAAGTCCCATCTTTAATGCATTGTAAATACTATCAGTAAGAAGCATCTCAGAAAGAAATGTCTCTCGTGTGTAATAAATTGTAACCAAACTACTTGAGCGGTTTAGATAACTACGCTTGTCCAGAAAAATACACCTAACGTCGCCCCATAAAATCTAATAACATTTACGCTGCCTCGCTGGAGGGCTTATATTAAAGATAGGACTCTCCACTCCGCGAAAATAAGAATATTTTCAATATCATAAAAGAAATTAAAAAGTTTCGGGCGGAAAACTTTACGGCGTCCTTTTGCGTCTTAAATGTAATGTTCGACTTTATCGGCGATCGTAAAAGAATTAATTTTTATGTCGGAAGCCGCCAAATCGAAAGGCTTAATCATTTTTCGATGCGGTTAATTTTTAGTTTTAGGGCCCCGAGATACGATTGTGCCGCGGACAAAGGGAGAAAAAGTTTCGGGGAAAGAACAAAGGCGGCGCGATCGGAAATCGCTGTAGTTTTTAATAAGATTAATAAAACTAACGAGTTGGGATTCATCCGAAATCGATTAACGCGACTTTTTTTGGAAACGAAGGCGTTTTTGGTTTATTTTGTGCCCCCGGAGCTCGGCGTTATTTTTTGTGGTTCGTGCGGGGTTCGGGGAAGGCGTTTTTAAATTTAAATTTAAACGAAACACGTTTGAGGGCGAAAAATTTAGTTTTTTGTTAGAACGGCTGCCCGATTCGAATGGGCCGTTAAATTTTCGAAAAATATAAGTGAAAACACGTGTTTTTTGTGTTTTGTGATTTTTCGATTGGGCGTTTGGTGCGCGAGATATTTGGGTTTGAAGCGAAGTGCGGCGAAAGCGCGCGCTGGCGAACGCTCGACCCCGGTTTTTTCAAAAATTAATAGGGCGTCGCCTATGTTGTTACGCAGAATTTTGTAGCCGAAGGTAGGCCTATTTGAAAATGTAAAGCGTCCCTACCGACGTCGCACTACTTTTTGAGAAATAAGGCTCTACATAGACCCAAAATTCTCATAAGTGTTCTCGTCTTCTATGATTAATTCAAAAAACAATTAATTTCTCGAAAACGAGCAAAGATTTTCGAACGCCATTTTCACCACATTGAACAATATGTATTCAACACGATATCCCAAATTTTGAGGACTTTTGCTTCGCGGAAAACAAAATGGCGGACACTGGAAGACTAAATTTGTAGTTTCAACTTCGCGCGCTCGTAGAATTGACAAAAATCATTTTCAAAAAAATCGCCGGGACACCTATTAGCTCAAATTTAATAAATTTTCGATTGTTTAATACCGCAACTCGATCCGACTCGTAGTTTTCTCGTTACAAACAATTTCTCGCTTTGATCTGTTTTTTTTTATCAAAACAGATTTGAAAAAATATTCTCAAAGACCAACAAAGACTTGTAAACGCCCTTTTCACCAAATTAAAACATAATAATCACACATATTTTGATAAATTCAATTGATTGACCTTCAATTTTTTTAAATTTTCGGTTTTTTTTTGCAAATGTCGTCCCAAGTCAAAAAGTCCGTGGATCCCAAACACGTTACGTTTTTAACACTTGATAAATTAAACAAATTGTCTTTTTTAATCCAATAAAGCACTTTTAAATAAAAATTTGAAGAAAAGCAATGGAAAATTTTCGAAAAAACTTTCTGTGCTTGAATTAAAATTTTTAATTCTTCCCCAATCACAAAGAAAACTATTTGGATCCACTTCAAGGCAAAAAATGCATGCAAAACCCAATTCGTCGAAGATTTAACTTTAAAATTTAATTCATTCAAAAAATTTCTCAAGATCTTTGGTGCAAGCTCGCGTATCAGATTCAGATGCAACACAAAAGACTCAAAAACTCAAAAAAACGCGGAGAACATGTAGTAAAAATAGCAGTCATTAGTTCGGCGAAAGCTCGAGGACGAAGAAGCAGCCGCTCGAGAGGAATCCTCTAATAAAATTAACGAAGTAAATTTCCCGAAGAGGAATATTTGCACTAACGATAAACATACATCCCCATACGCGGCGCAGGAAGTAAATACCGCAAAAAGACGTTTTTCGAGAAATAGCCTACTCGACTGCATCACGCGCTCCGCGGAACACAAATTTCTTTCATCTTCATTCGGCTGAGGCTGCTCGCGCCCTCGGTTAGCCTTGCTAACGAGCTTTTCTTTGAGGAAAGCTCCGGAAAGACCGGCGACGGATCTCGAGCGTTCGACGTCACTCGAAGCATCGGATTACGCCATGCATGAGATTAGCGTTTTCGCCCTAATTTCCACTTTTATCTGCGATCGCGTTCGCTTCGGCAGAAATGAATTTTTATTCGCGCTAATTTAGCTAATTGGTTGCGAGGGCTCGCGAGCGAACTTTTTGCGGTTCGTCGTCGTTTTATACGAACTAGTGCCCGTTTGCGGGCGGACGAACGGCTCCAAGACGGTGCGAGGAAGGAAGACGAAAAGCGCCCCAAAAAAATCATAATAACCATAAATTTCTGACATGGAATTTTTAAAATATGCCCAGAATAGTTTACGGTGCTTTAGTTTGTAATTTGGTCCATTGCCAGCATCCGCTTTATTATTTTCTGCTTAAATATTCGAACATTTTCGGGTCAAATTGTTTTCTTGCGTATAATTAATTTTTTTTTGGAAAAAATTGCGCTGGAAAATTGGGAAAAACATCGAATTTGAGCCCAATGTTTTTTTTTAAAGAGCAATTAAAAAAATATGAGTTAAATCTATTGAAAAATTAATTTTATTTCATTAAAAGGAAAAATTAATTTTGTTGTCAAACAATGGGTTTCGTTAGGGCATTCCCTAGCACAGCCCTGGCCAACATGCGCGTCAGATTGGGATAAAAACTGACAGCACTTTGTTTATTTTCACCCTGCAATTTTCAAGTTGACTTTTTTTTGGGTCATAACGGGGATTGCCCTATTCGGCATGCCTCATTACAACCCGACGGGGTCCAGATACGTACTTAGGGCGTTCCCAAGCTAGTTTCTAGTCGGGCAATTCAATAAATACGAGGATGCGCGCGTTCGAGCGAAAAGTGGCACATTTGCGAGCGAGGGAGGCAAATGAAGCGCGACGCGGAGCGGCGCGCTTCATTTTCCCGAGATCGGAAATGTGCCACTTTGAGCTCGAATGTGCGCACTCGGTTTTAAGCACGATTCACAAAAATTCATTTACTTTCTCGGACGGCTAACTTGATACTGTCCTGAATTTTTAAAATATGCCCAGAACAGTTTTGGGTGCTTTAGTTTGTAATTTGGTCCATTGCCAACATCCGCTTTATTATTTTCTGCTTAAATATTCAAAAAAATTGGAGTCAAATTGTTTTTTTTCGTATAATTAATTTTTTTTTGACAAATTGTGCTGGAAAGCTCGGAATAAAATCGAATTTGAGCCCGATGTTTTTTTAGAACGCAATTTAAAACAAATGAGTTAAATCTATTGAGAAATTAATTTTATTTCGTTAAAAGAAACAATTAATTTTGTTTTCAAACAATAAAATATTAATTTTGAACCTAAAAAAGTTATACTTTTACTAATTCTAGTTAGCTCACAATGGGGCAATTCTATTACTAGTAAGGTTTCGTTAGGGCATTCCCTAGCAGAACCATGGCCTACATGCGCGTCACATTGTGATAAAAAATGACAAAGCGGCGCGCTTCATTTTCCCGAGATCGGAAATGTGCCACTTTGAGCTCGAATGTGCGCACTCGGTTTTAAGCACGATTCACAAAAATTCATTTACTTTCTCGGACGGCTAACTTGATACTGTCCTGAATTTTTAAAATATGCCCAGAACAGTTTAGGGTGCTTTAGTTTGTAATTTGGTCCATTGCCAACATCCGCTTTATTATTTTCTGCTTAAATATTCAAAAAAATTGGAGTCAAATTGTTTTTTTTCGTATAATTAATTTTTTTTTGACAAATTGTGCTGGAAAGCTCGGAATAAAATCGAATTTGAGCCCGATGTTTTTTTAGAACGCAATTTAAAACAAATGAGTTAAATCTATTGAGAAATTAATTTTATTTCGTTAAAAGAAACAATTAATTTTGTTTTCAAACAATAAAATATTAATTTTGAACTTAAAGAAGTTACACTTTTACTAATTCTAGTTAGCTCACAATGGGGCAATTCTATTACTAGTAAGATTTCGTTAGGGCATTCCCTAGCAGAGCCATGGCCAACATGCGCGTCACATTGGGATAAAAAATGACAGTACTTTGTTTATTTTCACCTTGCAATTTTCAAGTTGGCCTTTTTTTCGGGTCATAACGGGGATTGCCCTATTCGGCATGCCTCATTACAACCCGACGGGGTCCAGATACGTACTTAGGGCGTTCCCAAGCTAGTTTCTAGTCGGGCAATTCAATAAATACGAAGATGCGCGCGTTCGAGCGAAAAGTGGCACATTTTCGAGCGAGGGAGGCAAATGAAGCGCGACGCGGAGCGGCGCGCTTCATTTTCCGAGATCGGAAATGTGCCACTTGAGCTCGAATGCCACTCGTTTAAGCGCGATTTACAAAATCAATTTACTTTTCCGACAATTCGCAATTAAATATTCAATTATATCAAAACAAAATTCAAATCCAATTTTGTCCTTTAACAATTACCGAAAAAATGTGCCAGTTTAAGCTCGAATCTCACTGTTTTAAGCCGACCAAAATTCATTTACTTTCTCCGAACGGCCCACTTAATACGTCCCAATTTTCGTAGATGTGCTTGCCTTAAAAAAAATAATGACAAAGCGAAGTAAACCCCCTTTACTTTCTCCTTTTCTCCTATACTTTAGATGACCGAAATCTTCAAACTGCAATCTCAAAATAAAAATTTCTAAGCCCACCAAAATTTCGATACGCCCTTCCTCCTCGATCCCCTCGCCGCCAAGTCGCGCCCGCTTAATAAAAACGTCCCCAAACGCGCGACCCCTTTTTTTAAACCGAAACAAGACGCTCGGTAAGCAATAAATAGGCGGCAATTACGAATAAAAATAATGACAAAGCGTAATGTAATTTTTGTTACCGTCCTTCTCACTTTCTCCTTCCTTCTCCTCTCCGTCTTAGTATTGATTTTTATCCCAACGAACCGCAAGTTACGACGTGCCTAAAAACATCGACCGCTCCCTCCGTGTCTTATCCGCGCCCAAGATTGCGCCTTACACTTTCAGAACGGCCTATAAACGGGGGCGTGGGCAAGCTCAAGAAGTAATCCCGCCGAAAAAGACACATTTTTCATAATTTCCACTTTTCGCTCGTAAGCGCAAAGCTCCTCGAAGGCCGAAGCCCATTTCGCCCCCGAACCGATCCGACGATAATTCGTTAAGCGGAAAAAAAAATCGCGCGGCCCCCCACAACCCCCGGGGGGCCTAATTCCGGAAGGGAGTGACCGCGCGCAAAAAAACTTTTTCCATAAGCATATAAATTGGCCGAAAATTATATTTGCAAGCAGCGAAGTGGAATAAAAATGGCGACTTCGCTGATTATCCTGATCTTGGTCTTGTCCCATCGGAATACAGATGGGTAGAATCCTCTAACTTTTCCTATTAAGGACCGCTCGTGCTCCTACATACATATCTAAATATTTGCATTATTGAATTTTTGGTTCTTTCGCTTTCGACATTATTTGTAACGCGAGTCCGTTCGGGCCTCGAAATGTCGGCCGCCGCCTAATTAGGCGCCCGCACTTTTTCTTCGGCGCAAAAAGAGACGGACCGGATAGAGAACGCGCAAAGGCGAGTCGTCCTCCGACGAACACGTTCACTCAAACAGATTGAGGAAGCGTCCTATATAGACATGCACTCGACGTAGGTAAACATCAAAGGCAGCTCGGCAACATAAAGGGAATAGTAAATTCGAAAACGTGCAGGGAAAAGACGCAAAAAGAGCGAAACGGGCCGTCGTGGAATAACAATCGGCGGGTGAGACGCGCGAAAGCGTCGTAAAAATGATGGAAAACGCTCCGCGCGTGTGTCGGACACGGAAAATAAGTTGTCTCTTTTATTAGGGAGTTATTGCGGAAATGTTAAATTTTCTTCCTCCTTTTTTTTTCTCTCTTCGAGACTTGTTAAGTCGAAAAAGTTTCGAGCGCGAGGTTTGCGCGACGCTTGCCCGTGGTTATTTTACGGCTCGTGCAATTCTATGTCGATCCGCCGAAGAAAACAATGAATTATGGATTTGTTGCTTAATTTTTATTTCGCGAAGAGCTTTCCCGCGAATTTTGTTGCTTGAAACGCGCAAAAGTTGCATTTTTTATGTTGCTTCGACATTGGGCGCTTCGAATTTCGAAATCGGCGTCGAATTGAGAATTTTCGAGATACAGATAATATATATAATTAAAGTTATACTTCTTTTGGCGCGTGAAGTTTAAATTTTAGGAGGCAAGGGATGTTGCGCGGGCGCAGCCAACGAAAATTCGACGGTATTAAGTTGGCCGTGCGAGAAAGTAAATTAATTTTTGTGAATCGTGCTTAAAACCGAGTGCGCGCATTCGAGCTCAAAGTGGCACATTTCCGATCTCGGGAAAATGAAGCGCGCCGCTCCGCGTCGCGCTTCATTTGCCTCCCTCGCTCGAAAATGTGCCACTTTTCGCTCGAACGCGCGCATCTTCGTATTTATTGAATTGCCCGACTAGAAACTAGCTTGGGAACGCCCTAAGTACGTATCTGGACCCCGTCGGGTTGTAATAAGGCATGCCGAATAGGGCAATCCCCGTTATGACCCAAAAAAAAAGCCAACTTGAAAATTGCAGGGTGAAAATAAACAAAGTGCTGTCAGTTTTTATCCCAATCTGACACGCATGTTGAACATGGCTCTGCTAGGGAATGCCCTAACGAAACCCTACTAATACTAGAATTGCCCCATTGTGATCTAACTAGAATTAGTTACCCGTAAGAAGTATACCTTTTTTAGGTCCAAAATTATTATTTTATTGTTTGAAAACAAAATTAATTTTAATAGAATTGCTTTATATTGCAAGGGGGTGTTTCTATGTACCCCTAGCGACTATAGCCGGTGCCATTTCCTGGCGCTCTCTATCTAAAATAAAAAATTTCGATAAAACTAAATAAATCAAAAAAATACCCCTTGACTCAAAAAGAAAATCGTAGCGCCGTTATTTTCGATGCAATCATTAAAAGCGAAACGGATTCGGAATTCTTGGGCTTTTCTACATAAGATACATGTAAAATAAGTATAGGGCGCAATGTAAATTTTTCGAAAATTAAAAATTGCAAATTTAGGTCCACAATTTTGCACAATTTTGAACTTTAAAAAAATTGTAGCGCCGCTATTTGTGAACGGATCTTTAAAAACTATAGAGATTTAGATTTGGCAGCCTTTTTGACTTCAGATAGGCCTAAGAAACCATAGGCGTGCTATTTCAAAGCTTTGAAAAAAATAGAATTGCTTTATCTTGCAAGACGATGTTCCTACGTACCCCTAATAACTATAGCCGGTGTCGTTTCCCCGCGCTCCCCCTCTAAAATAAAAATATTTCGCTTTTTTGAAATAATTAAATTTGGCTTTAAAATAAAACTTTCAAAACTCTGTAACTTTTTTATTTTTAAGTAACGAACGATTTAGAGAGACCACGCCGTTTTGTCACTTCCCTTCCGCGTTTTAAAAACTACCAAAAAGTTTTCATTCCTGAGCGCAAAACCGTCACAAAAATCAAAAATCGCTTCTGTTCCGGCCAAAAAGACCTTTTCAAGCCGAAATTATGGTTTCACATCGATCTACCCCGAGTTCCAAAATCGAAAAATCACATAATCAAAAAGTCGCAAATAAAATCGCTCCATCGTGCAAAAGAATTTATTCATAAAGCAAAACGATAAATAAAAATGCACTTCGGCGGAGATCAAAGTCCGGGGACGCCTCTTCCGGACACACGGACGCGCCTTTACGACAAAATACTTCAAAGAAATGAGATGTCAAATTGTCATTTAACAAAAGGTGAAGTTATCCCCGACAAGTGGTACGTCTGTCGAATTACTTTCCCATTTTTTTTTGTTGTTCGTTTTGCGGGCGCCCGTTTTATCCGTCTCGATCGGTTCGGGTTTTCGGGGGGGGCGCGGGCAAAATTATTTTATTTGAAGGCCCACCGACGGATTTCGGTCAGCGGAAATTTATGGGAACGATCCCGAACCGTTAGTCACTCTAAATAATAGAATCGAATGCTGGTAAAAGGTAAGAAAATTCATCGCATGGATAAACAGGAAGGAGCCCAGAATTGTAGGCTAAGTCGTGCAAAGTAAAGCAATAAATCGCCAAATCAGTCGAGCCGATACGTGCTAGGCCCAAAAATGATATTTACGAACAAACGTCCGAGTGGCGTAGTACACGGGCACACACGCGCCTGCAAAAAGACAAACTAACACACATACACATTTTTTTCGTCGGTTCTCTCCTTGGATTTTTTTCCCTTGCCTTTGCCCGCGTTTCTTGTGCTTCGCCCACGTACGAACGCATTTTTTTTTTAGATTTATTAGTTTAATCTGGTGGATTTCTATGTTTTTTTCAATTCAATGGTGCATTACGCGAAAAAACCATTTAAATCCATTTTATAATGCACAGAATTTTCGTATCTATCGATTTCGCGTTAGAATGTCAAAATTTTAATTAATGGCCTCGTATTATATTTCCAATTTTGTTGTGTTTTTATTAATACTAATCCCTCTGAAAAATTAACCCCGATGTATCACGCCGATATCATTATTCCGACCGAGCCAAAGGGAAACGAGCCCCGTTCGCTTCGATTTCGAGAAAAAAAAAGGGCCATCAATTAACGTCGGGACGCCAATTTGCCATTTTTTGCGATGCGGACTTCTGGGCTGAGAGATGCGATTTGCAAAAAAAAAAAAGACAAGGTGTATTTTAAAAATTCACAAAATCGAAGATTTTTGAGCGAATGTTTTAGTCAAATTTTAAAAATGTGCACAAGGGACGTTTCGTTTGGCTACATTGCTCTTTTCTTTTTAAATCCAACGAATTAATTTAAACAAATTTTGATGGAAGACGAAGATGCGCGCGTTCGAGCGAAAAGTGGCACATTTTCGAGCGAGGGAGGCAAATGAAGCGCGACGCGGAGCGGCGCGCTTCATTTTCCCGAGATCGGAAATGTGCCACTTTGAGCTCGAACGTGCGCACTCCACTTTAACAACAATTCGCAATAATTAACTAATTAATTACAATTCCACTGAATTTTTTAATTAACAGTATTTCTACCAGGAAGCTAAATCCGGCAAAATAATTTTTTTGAGCATTTTCATTTGTACATTTGGGCCAGGGTTATTTCTGTGTATTTGACCTCGAGGAATCCGATTTTGAAAGAATTTTTGAAATCGGCGAGTTAGTTTTTAATATAATTCCGAAAAAACCGAAATTTCGGATCGTTTCACTGATTTCAGAATGTTTTCATTTGTCAAAATTGGTTAAGTGGTTCTTTAGTTATTGCAAAAAGAACCAAAAAAATAATTACAAAAACGAGCATTTTTGAAAAATCATATTTCCGAAACGGTATTGATTTTCCTCAAGAGTATTTTTTATAATTTAAAAAAACACTTCGACTTTCAAAAAAAAAAAATAAAATTGAGTTTTTAACTCGGAATTTTTAAAATACGAATTTTTGAATTATTTATCGAAAATATGAAAATTATGGGGGGAGAATCCCAACTTAAATTGCAGTTTGATATTACATTTAGAACATCGTTTTGTGTCTTAATAAAAATTAATTTAATTAATGCAGAAACTTTTTAAATAAATTCATAGTTTGGATTCTCCCCCATATTTGCGATAAATAATTCAAAATTCGGTATTTTAAAAATGCCGAGCTACAAATTATATTTTTTTTTGTGTTTAAAAGTCGAAGGGTTTCATTAAATTATAAAAACACTCTTGAGGAAAATCAATGCCGTTTCGGAGATAAGATTTTTCAAAATTACCCGTTTTTGTTAATTTTTGCAATAACTAAAGAATCACTTAACCGATTTTGACAAATGAAAACATTCTAACATCTTGCTAAATCCGAAATTCCGGATTTTTCGGTTTTTCGAAAATACATTAAAAACTAACTCACCGATTTCAAAAATTCTTTCAAAATCGGATTCCTCCAGGTCAAATACAAAGAAACAACTATCTTTTAGAATAAAAGTTGTTTTGGTCGACCCTGGCCCATAGTGGAGAGGGGCGATTTAGAAAAAAAGTTGTATTTTAAAAATTCACTTAAAAAATATTGTAATCAAATTTTAAAAATGTGCACAAGGGACGTTTCGTTTGCTTACATTGCTCTTTTCTTTTTAAATCCAACAAATTAATTTAAACAAATTTTGATGGAAGACGAAGATGCGCGCGTTCGAGCGAAAAGTGGCACATTTTCGAGCGAGGGAGGCAAATGAAGCGCGACGCGGAGCGGCGCGCTTCATTTTCCCGAGATCGGAAATGTGCCACTTTGAGCTCGAACGTGCGCACTCCACTTTAACAACAATTCGCAATAATTAACTAATTAATTACAATTCCACTGAATTTTTTAATTAACAGTATTTCTACCAGGAAGCTAAATCCTGCAAAATTTCGGATCGTTTTACTGATTTTAAAATGTTTTCATTTGTCAAAATTACTTAAGTGGTTCTTTAGTTATTGCAAAAAAAACCAAAAAAATAATTACAAAAACGAGCATTTTTGAAAAATCATATTTCCGAAACGGTATTGATTTTCCTCAAGAGTATTTTTTATAATTTAAAAAAACACTTCGACTTTCAAAAAAAAAAAAAAAAATTGAGTTTTTAACTCGGAATTTTTAAAATACGAATTTTTGAATTATTTATCGAAAATATGAAAATTATGGGGGGAGAATCCGAACTTAAATTGCAGTTTGATATTACATTTAGAACATCGTTTTGTGTCTTAATAAAAATTAATTTAATTAATGCAGAAACTTTTTTAAATAAATTCATAGTTTGGATTCTCCCCCCATATTTGCGATAAATAATTCAAAAATTCGGTATTTTAAAAATGCCGAGCTACAAATTATATTTTTTTTTGTGTTTAAAAGTCGAAGGGTTTCATTAAATTATAAAAACACTCTTGAGGAAAATCAATGCCGTTTCGGAGATAAGATTTTTCAAAATTACCCGTTTTTGTTAATTTTTGCAATAACTAAAGAATCACTTAACCGATTTTGACAAATGAAAACATTCTAACATCTTGCTAAATCCGAAATTCCGGATTTTTCGGTTTTTCGAAAATACATTAAAAACTAACTCACCGATTTCAAAAATTCTTTCAAAATCGGATTCCTCCAGGTCAAATACAAATAAATAACTATCTTTTAAAATAATAGTTGTTTTGGTCGACCCTGGCCCATAGTGAAGGGGTGCGATTTAGAAAAAAAACTGTATTTTAAAAATTCACAAAATCGAAGATTTTTGAGCGAATATTTTAGTCAAATTTTAAAAATGTGCACAAGGGACGTTTCGTTTGGCTACATTGCTCTTTTCTTTTTAAATCCAACAAATTAATTTAAACAAATTTTGATGGAAGACGAAGATGCGCGCGTTCGAGCGAAAAGTGGCACATTTTCGAGCGAGGGAGGCAAATGAAGCGCGACGCGGAGCGGCGCGCTTCATTTTCCCGAGATCGGAAATGTGCCACTTTGAGCTCGAACGTGCGCACTCCACTTTAACAACAATTCGCAATAATTAACTAATTAATTGCAATTTCACTGAATTTTTTTAATTAACAGTATTTCCACCAGGAGCCAAACCTGGCAAAATAATTTTTTTTGGTATTTTCATTTGTGAAAACAGTGTAAATGGAGAAAAAGGTACAGTTGCGCACATGTCTGGGGTAAGTGGTCACATACTAAATAAAAGGTAAAATACATATGGTTTTTGTGACAACTTACCCGTGAGACAACTATACCCGGTCTCCCCTACATTAATAATATCTAATTTAAGAATAAAACCTGCTCCATATATAAAATAGAACAAACTTATCTATTTGACCGATTAACCAGTTTAATCAGTTAACCGGATAATTTAGCTTAGATTTTTTTTTTTGTGGGCCCCAGGACTTCCAAACATTCTTTCAACCCATCACAAATTCCCGAAAAAAAAAGCGTAAAACAAACGGACATTTGCTACAACACTTTTTGGGAGACGTCCTGGAAAGGCGTCGTATTTTTTTGAAAAATTCGAAAAATCGAAATTCGCACGCTGCGCGCGCTCGGCGACGACTCGACGCGTTTTCGGCGACCAAACGGCCTTAATTTGCCTACCCCGAAATCGCACGTCTCGGAATTGATGGGCGCCGGGGCCAAGGGGGCACCCGAAATAAGTAGGAAATCGCGTCGTTTATTATGGAACGTAGTTTAGAGGGCGGTCGTCGAAAATTTCTGGGAAAAAGACGAAGGGGTAGAGCCGTAACGCGGACAGGTCCCTATCAATCTCAACTATGGCTCACGGTGGCTCACAACTGCTATAAACTTATATTAACTGTAACAAATTCCGTATATTCCGCAGTCTGCAAGGATTTCCGCGTGCGTGTGCAGATCTCGCAGGCCTACGTCGTCAATTACGATGAAATACGACCCTGCATTATAAAGGCGAAGTGTCATTACGCTTCTGGCAATATAATTTTCAATTTGCTATGGGCCTAAGCGGCCAGTTCCACCTGAAAGAAGCCACTTCCGCCTGTAACTCGTGCGAGAATCATATCTGTTGTGCCCCGCGCCCCGCGCCCCTCGTTCCGATTTTTCCAAATTCCGAAAGGGACGCCGTCGAAATTTAATTGTGGCAAATGGGACGCGGAAACGTTTCCGTCATTACGATAATAGGAAATCGCGATGCGCCGAAGGAAGGCCGACGAAACTACTCCATTATACAAATATTTGTCTTCTTTCTGCTGGAGATGGAACTGTCTGAATGTAAATGGTATTATTGTAATATGAAGAAGTGGGGAAGCTGTCTGTAATATGTAAATACAGTGGCGTGCGTTTTCGAGAGCTCTGAGAAAACGCGCACCTGCCCCTAATGCTTTTCCCTTAGCCCGAATGTTTATACTTGATTTTCCGAGCTGTGATTCGATTTACGTTTAACATTCATATTTTCGTGTGTATCTCGAAAAAAATAATTTATTATTTCGGGGGTGGCGCGAGGGGGACGGCGGTTCGTGGTCGATTTCGGGAGAGGGCCTCGTTTGGGGGTGGTTGTAGGGGGAGTTGTTCGCGAGCTTGTCGTTTTAATTTGGACACGCACAGCGCGTTGAATTTCGTTGAAAAATATTAATTAACTAATATTAATATTTTACATATTAATTATTATTAATAATTAATATTAATATTATTACATATTAATTATTAATTAATATTATTAAATATTAATTAATAATTAATATTAATATTATTAAATATTAATTATCAATAATTATAAATATTAATTGATATTAATATTAGAAATATTTAATTAATTTAATTAAAAAAATTGTTTTGTTTAATATTTTGTCCTTTTTAGACCGGTGAAAAGCACAACTTATTTGTTTGCTTAGTTTTCCCGTTATAAACAACTTGTCGGTCTGATCTGTGACCTTTTTTTAGTAACATGTTGCTTTACGTCGATGCTCACAACAAAAATTAATTTTTTTAATACGAGAAGAGCGGTTTGAATGTCTTTTTGGCTACGTTAAAACACGATCGCCAATTTTGAGGTGTTTTGCAAACGGCTGAAGCGTAATATCGGTTGGCACGCTCGAACTTCGCGCTCTTGTGAAACCGCTGGAAATTTTTTTTTGGGAAATTGCCGGGACACCTATTTGCTCGAATTTCATCTATTTTTGAATGGTGAAAACGAAAAATGAATCCGACTATCGGTTTTATTGTTATTGACGATTTGTCGATGGGATTGTGCATTGTTCTCCAAAATTTTCTATTTATTGCATTTTCTATTTAAAAACAAAGTTAATTTTGCAATAACTATTAGATGCATTTAAGTGCCCTTTTGGCTACATTAAATCAAATCAAATTTACAAATTATTGTTAGATTCGGGGGGTTTTCTTCGAAGAAAAACCGAACGACATAAAAAACTAGATTAAATTGCAAGTTCGAAATTTGCGATTTTTTTTAACCGTTGAAAAAATTTATTTTGCAATTTTCCAAGGCACCTAAATGCTCGAATTTTATTTATTTTTGAATGGCAAAAACCAAAAATGAATCCACTATCGGTTTTATTGTTATTAACGATTTGTCGATGGGATGTGCATTGCTTTCCAAAATTTTCTAATTATTGCATTTTCTATTTAAATAAAAATTAATTTTGTGATAACTAATAGATACATTTAAGTGCCCTTTTGGCTACATCAAATTAATTTTACAAATTATTGTTATATTTGAGAGTTTTCTTCGAAGAAAACCGAACGACATAAAAAACGAGATTAAATTGCAAGTTTGAAGTTTGCGGTTTTTTGTAACCGTTGAAAATTTTTTTCCGAAAATCGCCGAGACACCTATTTGCCAAAATTTGCCCCTCTATCGATTGGCGAAAAGCGCATTAAAATCGAATCGTTATTTTTCGAGTTATAAACAATTTCTCACGAGCATCTGTGTTTAATGAGGTAAATTTGTTTTTACTTTTAAAAATTTAAACAAAAAATTAAATTTTTGACAAACCCTTTGCGGAATTTAAGTGCCTTTTGGACCAAACAAAAACATAATAATTTCAACATAAAATCTCTTAATTTTTGTACAATTTCCTCGACATAACCAATTTAAACTTGGCGCTTTTTTTAATCAATAGAAACCCATTTGAAAAAAAACCGCGAGACACGTATTCACTCAAATTTAGTCCTTTTTCGAATGCCGAAAACTATAGTTAAATAGCGCCCTTAGTTCCGCAGTTATAAACAAGTCTCGCGCGTACGAGGCAAATTTATAAAAATGGGACTGGGTAATAAAAGAATTTTTAATTTTTGGCCCCCACGCGCGCCGCCGGCCGATTAATTAGACTCTGGCTGCAGCGGCCCTTGCGAAGGGCCCCGACAAGTCGTTTTTTGATGGCAACGGACGACAGTTTCTAATTGTCGACTTCCTGTTTGTTCTATTACTTATGCCATTGTCCGGCCGGTTCTAATTTCCCCTTTTTTTTCTTCTCGCTTTTCGAACGCGAAATTAAAAATTGAGACCCGAACGAAAGTAAATAAAAAGACAAAGGGGCGGTAATCATAAATCTAAACGAGCTCAGATATCAACTGTAACTAACGCGGTCCAATAAAGTGTGCACGTGTGTGTGTGTGTGTGTGGCTGCGTGTCTGTGTGCGGTAATGTTTATCTTTCGTAGAGTAGATATCACAGTTCGGAAATCCGTAGCTACCAATTTTAGGAAAATATTACTACACCTTCAGAAATAAATCAACTTTTATCAATACCCGCAACCGCCAACTACATCTAAACATGGCAAACGTTATCGGGAAGAAGGGGTATGACTACTCATAGATTTCTCAAGGGTGTCATACATTTATAAAGTATATGTTATCCTAAAATCTTCATTCTACTCTCGAGGCCCTTCAAAATATCCATAAATATAAATTCGATTAAAATTATAGGGCCAATTTATGGTGCGCGCCCCCGTTTCTTCTTTTCTTTGCGGATGGGGCGCCAAAAGTTTAAGTTTTTTGTGTAAACGCATTTTTTTCGGTTTGAAAATGTGCACAAGTGTACCTATCCCTCCATTTACGCGGTTTGCACATATGAAAATATTAAAAAAAATTATTTTGTCAGATTTGGCTTCCTGGTGGAAATAATGTTAATTAGAAAAATTGAGTGAAATTGTAATTAATTAGTTAATTATTGCGAATTGTCGTTAAAGTGGAGTGCGCACGTTCGAGCTCAAAGTGGCACATTTCCGATCTCGGGAAAATGAAGCGCGCCGCTCCGCGTCGCGCTTCATTTGCTTCCCTCGCTCGAAAATGTGCCACTTTTCGCTCGAACGCGCGCATCTTCGTCTTCCGTCAAACCTTGTTTAAATTAATTTGTTGGATTTAAAAAGAAAAGAGCAATGTAGGAAAACGAAACGTCCCTTGTGCACATTTTTAAAATTTGATTACAATATTTTTTAAAAATTTTTGTGAATTTTTAAAATACAACTTTTTTTCTAAATCGCACCTCTCCACTATGGGCCAGGGTCGACCAAAACAACTATTATTCTAAAAGATAGTTATGTCTTTGTATTTGACCTGGAGGAATCCGATTTTGAAAAATTTTTGAAATCGGTGAGTTAGTTTTTAATGTAATTTCGAAAAATCGAAAAATCCAAAATTTCGGATTTAGCAAGATGTTAGAATGTTTTCATTTGTCAAAATCGGTTAAGTGGTTCTTTAGTTATTGCAAAAAAAAAACAAAAAAATTGACAAAAACGGATATTTTTGAAAAATCTTATCTCCGAAACGGCATTGATTTTCCTCAAGAGTGTTTTTATAATTTAATGAAACCCTTCAACTTTCTTTTTTGCGAATTGTTGTTAAAATCGAGAAATCGGGAAAATGAAGCGCGCCGCTCCGCGTCGCGCTTCATTTGCCTCCCTCGCTCGAAAATGTGCCACTTTTCGCTCGAACGCGCGCATCTTCGTCTTCCATCAAAATTTGTTTAAACTAAGTTGTTGGATTTAAAAAGAAAAGGGTAATGGAGCCAAACGAAACGTCCCTTGTGCACATTTTCAAAATTTGCCTACAATATTTCTCAAAAATGTTTGATTTTGTTTGTGAATTTTTAATATACCTATATTCTTCTTCTTTTTACGTCTTTTAAACCCGAAGTCAGGTGTGTAGGCGAGTGTGGCGCTTAAATTTAAGGCCCTACAGTTTTACGTGGGTTCCGAACCCCGACAACTTCTAGATCGAACAACTTTTTTACTTTTGGCAAAGGACTCAATACTTTACTCCAACTGAATGTAAATATTGATTTAAAATTGAAAAAAAACATATTTAATAATATAAGTAATGATGGTCACTTAATAAAAATAAAAATTAATATACGCTAATATGTAATTTATTAATAATTCCTGATTTATACATAAAACCCTTATTCTCCTTGTTACTATAAAAATACAAAGTAATTTCGAAAAACGCAACGAACTAATTCGAATTTGCAAAAAACCATTTCGTAGGTGCGGAGCTTCGCGCAAATCGAATTTAACAGAAAATAAAAAAAGCGTGGGGGGCGTTGCAAGTCCGAGAGACATGCAAGATTCATCCACCGTAACGTTCAAAGTTTAAAACGGGGGGAGGTTTGGACCGAACAAATTGGTGTATCCGTCTGCATTAGGGCTCCGAAGCCGGCCAGCCTGAAATATTGTGTAATTCGCTGAAATACATCGCTCTAAGCCTTCTACGCGGATAGAATATTTCTGTGTCTTTAACTTATAATAACGGGAGAAGCCGCCGCAAAAGGGCTGCCAACGTTCCCCGCGCCCCTTCCGCAATTTGCGGCGGGTCAAAAATTTGCGGGTCAAAGTGCTGGGGCTCGAACCCAACGCACTTGCGATTCAAAAAAAAATCCCTGCGACACCTATTGACTCAAATTTAGTCCTATTTCGATTTGTGAAAAGCGTGTACCAATCCGACTTTTGGTTTTCTTGTTATAAACAATTTCTCGTTGCGATTTGTAATTTTTAAGTTAATTAGTTTGTAAATTTTTTGTTACAACCCCAATTTTTTTTTGGCAATTTTTAGCGCGGGTGTTTGCTGTGGCTACGGTGTGGCCTTGCAATATTTTTACTCTAAAGGGAGAGGGGGCGGTAAACATTTAATTTTTGGAAGCTCAGATGGAAGAAATTATTTAAAAAAAAATTGTTTTGCGAAAACTAGTAAAGATATTGAAAAGGGGTTTCAATTAAATTAAAATAAGCTAAATCCCACATATTTTATTAAAATTTAAGCATTTTCCCGCGAGGCATAACAAAATCATAATTTTCGACGACCAATTAACAAGTCCAAATTTCGCGTTCGTATAAAATCGAAGAAAAACAATTTAAAAAAAATCGCCAAGACACCTATCGATTTAAATTTGGTCCTTTTTCGATTCGTAAAAACCGCATTTAAATATCGCCCTTAATTTTTGTGCCCGGATCAGGTCCACGCCTTAATCCGCACGTCGGTTCAAAAAAGCTCAATTTAACCCTCGTAAAAATATCGCAGGCCCACACGCGCCCACAGCAAACGCGCATGCGCTCGCAAAACCCACAGCGCG
This sequence comes from Sinopyrophorus schimmeli, assembly GCA_036325965.1. Taxonomy (NCBI): domain Eukaryota; kingdom Metazoa; phylum Arthropoda; class Insecta; order Coleoptera; family Elateridae; genus Sinopyrophorus; species Sinopyrophorus schimmeli. The sequence continues at coordinate 848,726 of JARFIZ010000407.1, forward strand.
CCCACAGCAACCCCCCACCCCAAAATTCGATAAAATAAAAATGCATATCTTGTGAAACAAGTGGGCCACGTTTGCTGTGGGCGCGCTGTGCGCATCTGGAGTGCGTGCGCGTCTGCTGTGCGCGCATGCGCGCTGGCCCATGTGGCCCCACGCTCGCCCGCCGTGGCCCCATCGCAATTAAAACGCGCGGGTCTTCGGCGGGTTAAATTCAAAAAACATTGCAAACAATAAAAACCCTTTTGCCCGCAAATTTGTCAAAAACGAACCGCTGAGCGCGCGATAACTTAAATTATTCGCGTTTTATCGCGGAGGCGGCAGAGGTACATCGTGCTCCCGCGTTTATACCTCCACTTAATTTGTCTTAATGCATTCGCGCGACGAGAACACGTCGCATTAACGCCGGTTAATTGTCAGTTGACGATGTGCATAGATAATTATCGCATCCATTATTCGGGCGGGAGGAGGGGGACGTAGCGCTCTCCCGCTTCACGGCTGCCGACTTAAATAATAACTCGAATTAAAAGGCTTTCAATTAAATTTGAATGTTTACGAAACGACATCAATCCGTCGGAAAATGGCGCGCGCCCGCGAGCGTTTCCCTTTAGGACTCGTCGAAACTGATTGTCGTTGCCGCTCCAAGTTCCCCTTATTACCATAATGCAAATTATTCCCGAAGTTCGGGGAGGTAGGGAATGTTTAAGTTCGGGTACGTGCGATATATCTTGTCCCATTATTGTCCATTAGGAGGCAGCCACCAACTTTCCAATGCAATATCTGTGGGAAATTGATCAAATGCTGCTCGGATTACTTTACGATGCTTTTTAGGTGCTAAGACTTCTTGCTAACGGGATTTATCTTACACACAGATTCGCGAGCCCTAAAAGTTCAAATGCGCTTTCCTCTTACTTAAACTTTCCCTCTTACTTATATATTTTCTCCTTCCTTCGCCTCCTTTCGGGGAGAGATTAACTTGTTTTTCTGAAAGGAAAAAAATACGGGGCGGCGAAAAAATCGCTCGGATCGATCGGCGAAGCGCCCCGCAACAAAAACGAAAAAATGATAAAATCTCGTTAGGGCCCCGCGCGCTCGGAGCTTCATTAATTTCTGAAATGGGACGCGCGATGAAAAAATAGGAAAATAATGAGAGCTCCGCGCGAAATAATTGTTCGAAATCGAATATTTCTGTGTTCGTTTTAATTAAAAATGTTGGCGCGCTTAAGTTGGGCGAATTTATCTTTGGCGGGCCGGGGACGAAGGGGGGCTGACGATGGACGAGAGAGACCGATCGAAAAACTAATAAAAATGCGATTTAGTAATTTTTTGAGATGGAGGGGTCGCTTGTCTCAGCTTTTCGAAAAAAAATTGGAATGGAACTGCGAAAAATTCGAATTCGCATCGATTTTGGGCAAACGCCCGCGCAGAAATTTAGTATGGATGCCCTAAAAGGGGTGGGGGCCCTTAAATGCTACGTTGTGGATTTTTTTGTATTAAGGCATTTTTTGCGGTTTGAAAATGTGCACAAGTGTACCTATCCCTCCATTTACGCGGTCTGCACAAATGAAAATACTAAAAAAAATTATTTTGACAGGTTTGGCTCCCGGTGGAAAGACTGTTAATTAAAAAAATTCAGTGGAATTGTAATTAATTAGTTAACTATTGCGAATTGTTGTTAAAGTGGAGTGCGCACGTTCGAGCTCAAGTGGCACATTTCCGATCTCGGGAAAATGAAGCGCGCCGCTCCGCGTCGCGCTTCATTTGCCTCCCTCGCTCGAAAATGTGCCACTTTTCGCTCGAACGCGCGCATCTTCGTCTTCCATTCAATTTGTTCAAATTAATTTGTTAGATTTTAAAAGAAAAGAGCAGTGTAGCCCAACGAAACGTCCCTTGTGCACATTTTCAAAATTTGACAACAATTTAATGAAGAAATATGAAAAAAAAAATTGGTTACAGTAAAGATCTCAATTTTATACACAATAAATGCTATTTGTATAGTAACTTTAATGTTAATTTATAATTACAGTCAAACCTCGATAAGCCGAAATCGAAGGGAAAATAAAAATAGTTCGAGTTATCAAAAAAAGTCGAGTTTAATACTTTTCTGTGTATAGTATATCGTCAAGTAAATTTAACTTTTAAAATCGCGAAAAAACGTTTGAACAACGACCGCAATAAATTTCACAGTGGTGCACCAAAATGCAAAACACCTTGTATATAAATTTTTTTACGATCTCTAAACAAACCCCTATTAATTTGCTTTAATTTTACAAAGTAAGCGTCAATTCCAAATTAATTACGTGCAAACGCAAATACCATTATAAAGGGTGGTTCGAATTAAAGCGGAAAATATTAAGATTTTCAAAAATTGCCAAAAACGATCGTTACGGGGCTTCGTAATTATTTATAAGAGATTATTATTACGAACCGATAAACACGTGTGCCTATTTAAAAACTCTAATGCACGATTCCGGAAAGCGCGATAACGTTAACTTGCAAATGGCCGAAAGCGCTACGTCGAACAAAGGAAAATTAATTTTGGGCCCCGCAACTAACATTTTGGAAAGCCATTACGACCAAAAAAGCCGAGATTTTTGAGAAAGGTGTTGTAACGATTTTTAAAGTATTATTTGTGACTTAACAAAAACGACAAAACATAGAGTATTTCAAAATAAGCTTACAATTCAAATTTATATACAGGGTGTACTTCGGAGAGTTCCAAAACCCTTTGGTAAACACTATTCCGTTCCACACAAACACTAATTAGTCAAAATCAAAATTTTCTAGAACGTTCTTAACACTTCAACGCGCGATTCACAACTGGGGTGTGGGAGGGGAACGATGTGTGCAGTTTGCAACGTTGTCCGTTTATTTCCATTTTGGTATATGTTAAATACGATTAAGAAACTTTCTAAAAACGGCCGTACCGATGTTTTATAATTATTTATAAGTTTGTACACACCAAAAACAAATAATGTAACTAATTTAAATCAACTCGTGCGAGCCATCTACGGTACACGCACTAGTTTAAATTGATTTATAAGATTTCAAATAAATAATACAATTAAACAAATATTTGCATTTTCAATTTTTAAATAATGTATTAAATTCGTTTAAAAAAAAATGTTTTAACGACTGATATAATTTAAATGTCCTAATTATTCTTTGAAGCACATATGTTACACTCAAAGCACGTTGTATTTAAGCTGTCTATGTATAAGTTATGGAAAATTGGGGTTAAGTAAAGGGGGCGGAATTTATGTATTGATTTTTCACGAAGCCGTTCACGAAGCACTTCGTATCGAAGCTTCCAGCTAAGCGAAAAATTCAGTTCGCGGTACGTCTACTTTGCGTGGGTCAAACGACCGAGCAAGGTGATATTTTTATATACAGGATGTTCGAAATTGAGTAGGCTAACACGCGTATCTTTCCTATTAGTGGAGATAGACGTTTGGTTAAATGAAGATTTTAGGATAACATATACTTCATAATTTTTTTTTGAGAAATATAGTCAAATTTTGAAAATGTGCGCAAGGGACGTTTCGTTGGCTACACTGCTCTTTTCTTTTTAAATCCAACAAATTAATCTTAACAAATTGAATGGAAGACGAAGATGCGCGCGTTCGAGCGAAAAGTGGCACATTTTCGAGCGAGGGAGGCAAATGAAGCGCGACGCGGAGCGGCGCGCTTCATTTTCCCGAGATCGGAAATGTGCCACTTTGAGCTCGAACGTGCGCACTCGATTTTAACAACAATTCGCAATAATTAACTAATTAATTATAATTCCACTGAATTTTTTTAATTAATAGTATTTCCACCAGGGCTCAAATCTGAAAAAATATTTTTTTTTAGTATTTTCATTTGTGCAATTAAATTGTTGTTATAAATTTTTTTAATCGAGATCGCCCAATTCTTTAACTTTTTTATTTCACCTTTTAGCAATGCAATCAAAAAGGTTTTACTAAAATTCATTCAAAGGCCCTGAATTCCGAGCTTTTGCCATTTTTACGTCTTACGGCACTCCACTAAAACGGATTAATTATTTTTAATTTTAACAAATACAGAACTAACAACAGAAAAACATCTTTTGTTGTTTTTGACCTCAGCTGCTTATTGTTTTATGTTTAATTAATCTTTTGTAATATTCCAAAAAAAATAATTTTCTTTTTATACACCAGGCAAAAAACATTAAATGTAAAGGCAAACTTTAAAGGACCTTATTACATTGCCCTTAAAGGCCCACTTTTACGAAGCGGGAAATCCTTAAAGGGCCCTATTAACACAATTTCTGCACGGCCAACTTTTCTGGGGCCGCGGCCTTAAGTACACTCTGCGCACATTACTTAACCCTGTTAAATTAATCATTTTCCAAAATGGCGCAGTTGCGAACAATAATTGGACGTATCGAATAATCGACGTTTTAGTGCCGAAGCGTAGCCGCGCGAGCGACATTCAAAAACACATGCGAGCAAGAAAATTAAGCACAGAAGGAAACGGCGGAAGCGAATGAAAGCAGCCACCTACTCGCTATTTACATAAAGGTTTTGAAACCGAATTCGCATCAGAAATTCGGGAATGTCACTCCGTCGCTTTAAACACGTTTATAGACACCCGATACCGTGAAATGAGAAATGAATTTAAATTGAATTGGTCGTTGCCGAACACAAACAGCAACACATACACATCCCAAATCCCACCCAGAATGCGAAAATAAATTGAATGTAAATAGTACGTTTACGCTTGCTTGTTATTTTTAATTATGTACTAGCTTTGAACATGAAAACGGTAATTGGGACAAAATAAATTATTTCTCTCGTACGAACTGTCGAAAAGCGATTCCGTAAGGCGGAGATCGTCAATAATTTCCGGTCGTCTGCAGCCCGCGCTCCTTTAAATAAACAGGGCGTTTGTGCGCGAAGAGATTTTTTCGAAAAATGCAAATTTTGGATTGCCGTCGATATTTTTTCGGGTTAATTAAATTTAAATCTTCGCTTGAATTAGTTTCAAAAAAGATGTGCTCATAAGTTTCTCTTTAAATTTTGAGAAATCATATAAAAAGCCTTTGCCTTAATTTCAAATGATAATCAAAACAACGATTTGGTTAATTTTGACAAAAAGCTTAAGACAGAATGGATTCATATTTAATCTTTTCCGGATTTAATTGGAAATACAAAATTTTGGTCAACACTAAGCTTAAAAAGCTCTTCTGTTGAATTTAAATAATTTTCAAAATAAAATTTTGAGAAATTTCTGCATATTGAAAAACATATAGTAACGCTAATTAATTTTTTACGGGCTTATAAAAGGAGCTAGAAAAACCCTTCATAATAAAAGGTCTCTACTAAACAGTTCTTGTATTAGATTTAAATAATTTCGAAAAATATTTTTCGGCCTTTTGTTAATTTTGAAAAACATATACGAACGCTAATTTTTTTTTACGGGCTTATAAAGCAAGCTACAAAAAAAACTTAATTAATATAAAATGGTCCCAAAGGTTCCTTCTAAACAGTCTTTGTAATAGATTTAAATAATTTCGAAAAATAATTTTTGGACTTATTGTGTAATTTCAGAAACAGATAGGAACGGTAATTAATTTTTTACGGGCTTATAAAAAAAGCTACAACAAAAGGTACTTAAAGTAAAATGTGTCCGAAGGTCCCTTCTAAACAGCCCTTGTATTAGATTTAAATAATTTTGAAAAAAAAATTTTGACTATTTTTGTAAATTGAAAAACATGTAGGAAAGGTAATTAATTTTTTACAGGATTATAAAGCGAGCTACAAAAAAAACATAATCAATATAAAATGGTCGTGAAAGTGCACCCTACACAGCCCTTTTGTTAGATTTAAATAATTTTGAAAAAAAAATTTTGACTTTATTTGTAAATCGAAAAATGTATAGGAACGGTAATTAATTTTTAACGGGCTTATAAGCCAAGCTACAACATAACGTACTTGAAGTAAAATGTGTCCGAAGGTCCTTTCTAAACAGCCCTTGCGTTAGATTTAAATAATTTTGAAAAATAACTTTTGACTTTTCTTCTAACTAGAAAAATATATAGGAACAGTCTTTAATTTTTTACGGGCTTATAAGGCACGCTCCAACAAAATGTACTTGAAGTAAAATGTGTCCGAAGGTCCCTTCTACACGGTCCTTGTATTAGATTTAAATAATTTTGAATAAAAATTAAAGATTGCAATTTTAGGTCCATTTTTAGCGCTCATTTTCGGTGAATTTTGAACTTTAAAAATTGTAGCGCCGTTATTTGTGGACGGATCTTTAAAAACTATTCAGATTCGTATTTGGCAGCCTTTTTGGCTTGGGATAGGTCTAAGAAACCATAGGCGTGCTATTCCAAAGCTTTGGGAAAACGTTTTGAAAATTCAAAATCGATGGGTTTTAACCCATGTTATTTTGACAAAAAATGAAAAAAATAGAATTGCTTTATTTTGTCAGGGGATGTTCCTACGTACCCCTACTAACTATAACCGGTGTCATTTCTCGGCGCTCTCGCTTTAAAATAAAAATTTGCGATAGAACTAATTAAATAAACAAACGGACCCCATGATTCACAAAAAAAATCGTAGCGCCCTTATTTTCGATCCAATCATTATAAACGACACGGATTCGGAATCGTGAGGCTTTTTTACATAAGATACATGTAAAATATGTATAGGGTGCGACGTTAATTTTTCGATTATTAAAAATTGCCATTTTTAGCGCTGATTTTGGGTCGATTTTGAACTTTAAAAAAATTCTAGCGTCGTTATTTGTGAACGGATCTTTAAAAACTATTCAGATTCGGATTTGGCAGCCTTTTTGGCTTCGGATAGGTCTAAGAAAACATAGGCGTGCTATTCCAGAGCTTTGGGAAAACGTTTTGAAAATTCAAAATCGATGGGTTTTAACCCATGTTATTTTGACAAAAAATGAAAAAAATAGAATTGCTTTATTTTGTCAGGGGATGTTCCTACGTACCCCTACTAACTATAACCGGTGTCATTTCTCGGCGCTCTCGCTTTAAAATAAAAATTTGCGATAGAACTAATTAAATAAACAAACGGACCCCTTGATTTAAAAAAAAAATCGTAGCGCCCTTATTTTCGATCCAATCATTATAAACGACACGGATTCGGAATCGTGAGGCTTTTTTACATAAGATACATGTAAAATATGTATAGGGTGCGACGTTAATTTTTCGATTATTAAAAATTGCCATTTTTAGCGCTGATTTTGGGTCGATTTTGAACTTTAAAAAAATTCTAGCGTCGTTATTTGTGAACGGATCTTTAAAAACTATTCAGATTCGGATTTGGCAGCCTTTTTGGCTTCGGATAGGTCTAAGAAAACATAGGCGTGCTATTCCAGAGCTTTGGGAAAACGTTTTGAAAATTCAAAATCGATGGGTTTTAACCCATGTTATTTTGACAAAAAATGAAAAAAATAGAATTGCTTTATTTTGTCAGGGGATGTTCCTACGTACCCCTACTAACTATAACCGGTGTCATTTCTCGGCGCTCTCGCTTTAAAATAAAAATTTGCGATAGAACTAATTAAATAAACAAACGGACCCCTTGATTCACAAAAAAAATCGTAGCGCCCTTATTTTCGATCCAATCATTATAAACGACACGGATTCGGAATCGTGAGGCTTTTTTACATAAGATACATGTAAAATATGTATAGGGTGCGACGTTAATTTTTCGATTATTAAAAATTGCCATTTTTAGCGCTGATTTTGGGTCGATTTTGAACTTTAAAAAAATTCTAGCGTCGTTATTTGTGAACGGATCTTTAAAAACTATTCAGATTCGGATTTGGCAGCCTTTTTGGCTTCGGATAGGTCTAAGAAAACATAGGCGTGCTATTCCAGAGCTTTGGGAAAACGTTTTGAAAATTCAAAATCGATGGGTTTTAACCCATGTTATTTTGACAAAAAATGAAAAAATAGAATTGCTTTATTTTGTCAGGGATGTTCCTACGTACCCCTACTAACTATAACCGGTGTCATTTCTCGGCGCTCTCGCTTTAAAATAAAAATTTGCGATAGAACTAATTAAATAAACAAACGGACCCCTTGATTCACAAAAAATCGTAGCGCCCTTATTTTCGATCCAATCATTATAAACGACACGGATTCGGAATCGTGAGGCTTTTTACATAAGATACATGTATAATATGTATAGGGTGCGACGTTAATTTTTCGATTATTAAAATTGCCATTTTAGCGCTGATTTTGGGCCGATTTTGAACTTTAAAAAATTCTAGCGCCGTTATTTGTGGACGGATCTTTAAAACTATTCAGATTCGGATTTGGCAGCCTTTTGGCTTCGGATAGGTCTAAGAAAACATAGGCGTGCTATTCCAGAGCTTTGGGAAAACGTTTTGAAAATTCAAAATCGATGGGTTTTAACCCATGTTATTTTGACAAAAATGAAAAAATAGAATTGCTTTATTTTGTCAGGGATGTTCCTACGTACCCTACTAACTATAACCGGTGTCATTTCTCGGCGCTCTCGCTTTAAAATAAAAATTTGCGATAGAACTAATTAAATAAACAAACGGACCCCTTGATTCACAAAAAATCGTAGCGCCCTTATTTTCGATCCAATCATTATAAACGACACGGATTCGGAATCGTGAGGCTTTTTACATAAGATACATGTATAATATGTATAGGGTGCGACGTTAATTTTTCGATTATTAAAATTGCCATTTTAGCGCTGATTTTGGGCCGATTTTGAACTTTAAAAAATTCTAGCGCCGTTATTTGTGGACGGATCTTTAAAACTATTCAGATTCGGATTTGGCAGCCTTTTGGCTTCGGATAGGTCTAAGAAAACATAGGCGTGCTATTCCAGAGCTTTGGGAAAACGTTTTGAAAATTCAAAATCGATGGGTTTTAACCCATGTTATTTTGACAAAAATGAAAAAATAGAATTGCTTTATTTTGTCAGGGATGTTCCTACGTACCCCTACTAACTATAACCGGTGTCATTTCTCGGCGCTCTCGCTTTAAAATAAAAATTTGCGATAGAACTAATTAAATAAACAAACGGACCCCTTGATTCACAAAAAATCGTAGCGCCCTTATTTTCGATCCAATCATTATAAACGACACGGATTCGGAATCGTGAGGCTTTTTACATAAGATACATGTATAATATGTATAGGGTGCGACGTTAATTTTTCGATTATTAAAATTGCCATTTTAGCGCTGATTTTGGGCCGATTTTGAACTTTAAAAAATTCTAGCGCCGTTATTTGTGGACGGATCTTTAAAACTATTCAGATTCGGATTTGGCAGCCTTTTGGCTTCGGATAGGTCTAAGAAAACATAGGCGTGCTATTCCAGAGCTTTGGGAAAACGTTTTGAAAATTCAAAATCGATGGGTTTTAACCCATGTTATTTTGACAAAAAATGAAAAAATAGAATTGCTTTATTTTGTCAGGGATGTTCCTACGTACCCCTACTAACTATAACCGGTGTCATTTCTCGGCGCTCTCGCTTTAAAATAAAAATTTGCGATAGAACTAATTAAATAAACAAACGGACCCCTTGATTTAAAAAAAAAATCGTAGCGCCCTTATTTTCGATCCAATCATTATAAACGACACGGATTCGGAATCGTGAGGCTTTTTTACATAAGATACATGTAAAATATGTATAGGGTGCGACGTTAATTTTTCGATTATTAAAAATTGCCATTTTTAGCGCTGATTTTGGGTCGATTTTGAACTTTAAAAAAATTCTAGCGTCGTTATTTGTGAACGGATCTTTAAAACTATTCAGATTCGGATTTGGCAGCCTTTTTGGCTTCGGATAGGTCTAAGAAAACATAGGCGTGCTATTCCAGAGCTTTGGGAAAACGTTTTGAAAATTCAAAATCGATGGGTTTTAACCCATGTTATTTTGACAAAAAATGAAAAAAATAGAATTGCTTTATTTTGTCAGGGATGTTCCTACGTACCCTACTAACTATAACCGGTGTCATTTCTCGGCGCTCTCGCTTTAAAATAAAAATTTGCGATAGAACTAATTAAATAAACAAACGGACCCCTTGATTCACAAAAAATCGTAGCGCCCTTATTTTCGATCCAATCATTATAAACGACACGGATTCGGAATCGTGAGGCTTTTTTACATAAGATACATGTAAAATATGTATAGGGTGCGACGTTAATTTTTCGATTATTAAAATTGCCATTTTAGCGCTGATTTTGGGTCGATTTTGAACTTTAAAAAATTCTAGCGTCCCTTATTTGTGGACGGATCTTTAAAACTATTCAGATTCGGATTTGGCAGCCTTTTGGCTTCGGATAGGTCTAAGAAAACATAGGCGTGCTATTCCAGAGCTTTGGGAAAACGTTTTGAAAATTCAAAATCGATGGGTTTTAACCCATGTTATTTTGACAAAAATGAAAAAATAGAATTGCTTTATTTTGTCAGGGATGTTCCTACGTACCCCTACTAACTATAACCGGTGTCATTTCTCGGCGCTCTCGCTTTAAAATAAAAATTTGCGATAGAACTAATTAAATAAACAAACGGACCCCTTGATTCACAAAAAAAATCGTAGCGCCCTTATTTTCGATCCAATCATTATAAACGACACGGATTCGGAATCGTGAGGCTTTTTTACATAAGATACATGTAAAATATGTATAGGGTGCGACGTTAATTTTTCGATTATTAAAAATTGCCATTTTTAGCGCTGATTTTGGGTCGATTTTGAACTTTAAAAAAATTCTAGCGTCGTTATTTGTGAACGGATCTTTAAAACTATTCAGATTCGGATTTGGCAGCCTTTTTGGCTTCGGATAGGTCTAAGAAAACATAGGCGTGCTATTCCAGAGCTTTGGGAAAACGTTTTGAAAATTCAAAATCGATGGGTTTTAACCCATGTTATTTTGACAAAAAATGAAAAAAATAGAATTGCTTTATTTTGTCAGGGATGTTCCTACGTACCCTACTAACTATAACCGGTGTCATTTCTCGGCGCTCTCGCTTTAAAATAAAAATTTGCGATAGAACTAATTAAATAAACAAACGGACCCCTTGATTCAAAAAAAATCGTAGCGCCCTTATTTTCGATCCAATCATTATAAACGACACGGATTCGGAATCGTGAGGCTTTTTTACATAAGATACATGTAAAATATGTATAGGGTGCGACGTTAATTTTCGATTATTAAAATTGCCATTTTAGCGCTGATTTTGGGTCGATTTTGAACTTTAAAAAATTCTAGCGTCGTTATTTGTGGACGGATCTTTAAAACTATTCAGATTCGGATTTGGCAGCCTTTTGGCTTCGGATAGGTCTAAGAAAACATAGGCGTGCTATTCCAGAGCTTTGGGAAAACGTTTTGAAAATTCAAAATCGATGGGTTTTAACCCATGTTATTTTGACAAAAATGAAAAAATAGAATTGCTTTATTTTGTCAGGGATGTTCCTACGTACCCTACTAACTATAACCGGTGTCATTTCTCGGCGCTCTCGCTTTAAAATAAAAATTTGCGATAGAACTAATTAAATAAACAAACGGACCCCTTGATTCACAAAAAATCGTAGCGCCCTTATTTTCGATCCAATCATTATAAACGACACGGATTCGGAATCGTGAGGCTTTTTTACATAAGATACATGTAAAATATGTATAGGGTGCGACGTTAATTTTTCGATTATTAAAAATTGCCATTTTTAGCGCTGATTTTGGGTCGATTTTGAACTTTAAAAAAATTCTAGCGTCGTTATTTGTGAACGGATCTTTAAAAACTATTCAGATTCGGATTTGGCAGCCTTTTTGGCTTCGGATAGGTCTAAGAAAACATAGGCGTGCTATTCCAGAGCTTTGGGAAAACGTTTTGAAAATTCAAAATCGATGGGTTTTAACCCATGTTATTTTGACAAAAAATGAAAAAAATAGAATTGCTTTATTTTGTCAGGGGATGTTCCTACGTACCCCTACTAACTATAACCGGTGTCATTTCTCGGCGCTCTCGCTCTAAAACAAATATTTTCGCCCATTTGAAAAATTAAATTTGGTTTTAAAATGAAACTTTTAATTTATTTTACGGGGTTATAAGGCGCTACAACAAAACGTATTTAAAGTAAAATCCGAGGGTCCCTTCTAAACAGCCCTTAATTTATATTTAAATAATTTTGAAAAAAAGTTTGACTATTTTGTAAATTGAAACAGATAGGAACTGTAATTAATTTTTACGGGCTTATAAAGGAGCTAGAAAAACCTGCAAGTAAAATTCTTCCGAAAGTCCCTACTAAACAGTCCTAGTGTTATATTTAACTAATTTTGAAAATTCTATTTTGATTTTCTGTCTTTAAAGATTAAATATGTATTCCTTATTTTATCTTTTCGCTAGGCAACGGCACTTTTATAAGATTCGGATTTGGCAGCCTTTTGGCTTCGGATAGGTCTAAGAAAACATAGGCGTGCTATTCCAGAGCTTTGGGAAAACGTTTTGAAAATTCAAAATCGATGGGTTTTAACCCATGTTATTTTGACAAAAAATGAAAAAAATAGAATTGCTTTATTTTGTCAGGGGATGTTCCTACGTACCCCTACTAACTATAACCGGTGTCATTTCTCGGCGCTCTCGCTCTAAAACAAATATTTTCGCCCATTTGAAAAATTAAATTTGGTTTTAAAATGAAACTTTTAATTTTTATTTTTTTACGGGCTTATAAGGCAGGCTACAACAAAACGTATTTAAAGTAAAATCCGAGGGTCCCTTCTAAACAGCCCTTGATTTATATTTAAATAATTTTGAAAAAAAAAGTTTGACTATTATTGTAAATTGAAAAACAGATAGGAACGGTAATTAATTTTTTACGGGCTTATAAAAGGAGCTACAGAAAAAACCCCTGCAAGTAAAATTCTTCCGAAAGTCCCTACTAAACAGTCCTAGTGTTATATTTAACTAATTTTGAAAATTCTATTTTGATTTTTCTGTCTTTAAAGATTAAATATGTATTCCTTATTTTATCTTTTTCGCTAGGCAACGGCACTTTTATAAGATTTTCAAAATTTACTAATCGTTCATTTAGTCGCTTTCATTCTCCATTAAAAAAACGTATCGATTAATCGAGGATCGACTGCATTTAAAACATCATAATGCCATAATCCTTCACGCGAACAAGCAACAATGAATTTCGGTTAGTGTTTTGCATTCGCAACGCAATTAATTCTAGAAAATAAAATTCGAAAAGCCGCACGAATCGATAGCGCACATAAAAACTAACGAACGGTGCTGATGACGCTGCGGATGCACTACAAAAAAGCGGCTTTTGCGAGCCAACCGATGCTCCCATATGCGCTCGTTTTATAGTTAATTTCGCAAGTAATTAAATTTCTAATATAAAACTGCAGGAATTAGTTAATTAGCCGTTTCGGGCGCTCGTTCTTCGTTAACGACGAAATTGTTACGTTCGGAGTGCTGCTCAAGTGCGTATGCGTGCGTGCAATAAATATATGGCACACTTGTGGTAGGCCGATTCAGTGGAAATTCCAACTTCAATCTGCAGTAACTGTCAATGAAAAGCCATTTTCGAAGTTCCAGAGCGGCCGATAAACGCATACTGTAGGCATTCGAACAGCCTCCGACAATATTGGATTCGATACTCTTTAATGAAACATATTTACGAGTACACTTTTCGACGACCGAAGTCGCGCGTTTATTTTTAATTAATGCCAAGGTTTTGTATAAATATAAACGAGAGGCTTTTATTTGCACTGCCTTTCCGAAAAATCCCCCATTTCCTTGACAGTTTATCAAGGGTTTACGGCTACTGAATATTTATCAACTATAAAACTACCCCGGCATACAATAAAAATATGCAAACAAAGACATAAAACTCTGAGGTATCAGCAAACAAAATTGAATAACATTACACCAATTTTATTGCCGCTAATTTGAGATAAAAAGGTGCGTCCTTTTCCAATTTTCAACAGTTTTCCACAGCGTTCTATTTTATTTTTTTTTAATTAATATATTAAGTCTTTTGAACGTTATCTTAATTTAAATTTGTTTAGTAATACTTAAATATAGTTTTGCGCATTATTTTAAAAGTAAACGTGGTTGGCAAAAAAAGTGGAAAGGTTCGTCGTCTATCGGGCATTGGGGTCTCTCCGAGGCTCGTCGAAGAAAAATCGTATCTCGGGCTGTGTTCGGACGATTTGCGCGAATTTTTTTTTAATCGAAAGCCAAAAGATGGAGCTAAAACCCCTGAAAAAAAATCGCAGGTCTAACCTCAAAAACTCCTGTGGCGCCCCTCTAAAATTGGAAGTTTTAATAACGAATAGACGGGTTGGATCTCTTTGTAAGGTCCTCGAAAAAAAATCATATCTTGCGTTTTGGTGATCCGATTTTGATGAACTTTTTTTTATTTAACGGCCAAAAGATGGGGCTACAAGCGTACGCGTTTAAATCGCAGAGTTACCCGCGAAATATTTTGTGCCGCCCCCAAAAAGTTAAAGTTTGTAAATACGTTATAAAATTCAATTTATTGATTCGGTTTCTTTGTAAGGTCTTCGAAAAAAAATCGTACCTCGAGTGTCCTTTGTCCGATTTAAATAATTTTTTTTTTGATTGGAAGCGAAAGACCTACGCTATAAGCCCAAAAAAATCTCGCACCTAAGCGCAAATTTTGTTGTGGTACCTCCCCAAAGTTTGGCGATTTTATTTACAATTAATAAAACTGAACTTTAATCAATTTTACCAATTAACAAATTTAATTAATTTTTTACAAAAATTAAAAACTACAAAATAAATTAATCTCAAATCTAAGATCACAATTTTTGGTGTCACCTCTTCGAAATTTTCATATAGAAATCAAAATTTAAAACGACAAAGAAATTTTAAACAATTCGTCTGCGTTCTTTTCGCCATGGCCGATCGACGTGTATCTTCGACGAAAAAAAATAACGAGATCGATAAATAAGTGCGCCACTCAAGTGGCGAAATTAAATTTAGCAGCTTCGCATTTAAAAGCGATTTCTTCGGCGCCGACCGATTTTATTTCAAATCTTATTAGAGATTTCAATGGGGCCGGGGCTTTTTGTTCCAGGAGTGCAGTTTGTTGCGAAAGGCTTATCCGCTCCAACAGTCTCACAGGATTTTATCCCGCCTTTAGAATAAGGCAATTCGAATACGCTGCACTTTATTAAAGTTGCAACGTGTTTACATCAACTCGAACATTACATGCCGGAACGACGAACTTGCTGCACATGAAACATTCAGGAAGGCTTCTTGAGAAATGCAATGATTTAATCAAACGCGACGCTGCAAGCTGAGGACTTCTGTAAGCCCCCCGGAACTACACATCTGCATTTATATGCAGATGGACGCATAAAGACCGCATTAAGTTGCATTAATATTTACCCTTTCATCAAAGTTTGTTGCGTTGCAAACGCCCCCCCACCCCCTTCAAACTCGAATTAATTCCAAAACCGAATTTAGTGGTTTGGCAAGAAAATAGTTTCGCTTTGCACCGATCGATGGCGTCACAATTTTTGAAATGAAACTTCTTGTGCGAGCATAAATCTGAACAAAGCCGAAATAAAAAGAGATAAGGGGATGTTTTAGCAGTAAACCCAATAGGTTAAAAAAGTGGGAAAAGGTCGAAGAACCGGGCACGCCGGGCAATACACAATGTACCACTATTTTGGGCTATAGGTAATTAATTTTTCACGGGCTTATAAGGCAAGCTACAATAAAACGTATTAAAGTAAAATGCGTCCGAAGGTTCTTTATAAACAGCCCTTGCATTAGAATTAAAAAATATTTAAAAACTAATTTCGAATATTTTTGTAAATTGAAAAACATATAGCAAAGGTAATTAATTTTTTACAGGCTTATAAGGCGAGCTACAAAAAAAACGTAATCGATATAAAATGGCCCCAAAGATCCCTCTAAATAGTTCTTGTGTTAGATTTAAATAATTTCAAAAAATAATTTTTGGCTTTTGTGTAATTTCAAAAACAGATAGGAACGATAATTAATTTTTTACGGGCTTATAAGGCAAGATACAAAAAAAACCTAATCAATATAAAATGGTTCTGAAGGTCCCTTCTAAACAGCCTTTGTGTTATTTTTAAATAATTTCGAAAAATAATTTTTGGCTTTTTGTGTAATTTCAAAAACAGATGAGAACGGTAATTAATTTTTTACGGGCTTATAAGGCGAGCTACAAAAAAAACCTAATCAATATAAATGGTCCTAAAGGTCCCCTCTAAACAGCCCTTGTGTTAGATTTAAATAATTTCTAAAAATAATTTTTGGCTTTTTGTGTAATATCAAAAACAGATAGGAACGGTAATTAATTTTTTACGGCCTTATAAAGCGAGCTACAAAAAAAACCTAATCGATATAAAATGGTCCTGAAGGTCCCCTCTAAAAAGCCCTTGTATTAGATTTGAATAATTTCTAAAAATAATTTTTGGCTTTTGTGTAATTTCAAAAACAGATGAGAACGGTAATTAATTTTTTACGGGCTTATAAGGCAAGATACAAAAAAAACCTAATCAATATAAAATGGTTCTGAAGGTCCCTTCTAAACAGCCTTGTGTTAGATTTAATAATTTCTAAAAATAATTTTTGATTTTTGTGTAATATCAAAAACAGATAGGAACGGTAATTAATTTTTTACGGCCTTATAAAGCGAGCTACAAAAAAAACCTAATCAATATAAAATGGTCTGAAGGTCCCTCTAAACAGCCCTTTGTGTTAGATTTGAATAATTTCTAAAAATAATTTTTGGCTTTTTGTGTAATTTCAAAAACAGATGAGAACGGTAATTAATTTTTTACGGGCTTATAAGGCGAGCTACAAAAAAAACCTAATCAATATAAAACGGTCCTGAAGGTCCCCTCTAAACAGCCCTTGTGTTAGATTTAAAGAATTTCTAAAAATAATTTTTGATTTTTTGTGTAATATCAAAAACAGATAGGAACGGTAATTAATTTTTTACGGCCTTATAAAGCGAGCTACAAAAAAAACCTAATCGATATAAAATGGTCCTGAAGGTCCCCTCTAAAAAGCCCTTGTATTAGATTTGAATAATTTCGAAAAATAATTTTTGGCTTTTTGTGTAATTTCAAAAACAGATGAGAACGGTAATTAATTTTTTACGGGCTTATAAAGCGAGCTACAAAAAAAACCTAATCAATATTAAATGGTCCTAAAGGTCCCCTCTAAACAGCCCTTGTGTTAGATTTAAATAATTTCTAAAAATAATTTTTGGCTTTTTGTGTAATATCAAAAACAGATAGGAACGGTAATTATTTTTTTACCGCCTTATAAAGCGAGCTACAAAACAAACCTAATCAATATAAAATAGTCCCAAAGGTCCCTCTAAAAAGCCCTTGTAGTATATTTAAATAATTTTGAAAAATAATTTTTGGCTTTTTGTGTAATTTCAAAAACGGTAATTTTAATTTTTAATTTTTTACGGGCTTATAAGGCAAGCTACAACAAAACGTACTTGAAGTAAATTACGCTCGAAGGTCCCTTCGAGACAGCCCTTGCATTATAGGGTGTCCCAAAAGTAATTGTCAAGAGAAATTTTTAAGTACAAATAATTTTTCGCAAAGCAACAAGTTTCACTTCTTTCGCGAGCTTATATGCACGAGGCTCGCTGGTTTTAAAAAAACAACAAAGAAGATCTAACGATACAAAAAATAAAACGGAAAAATATTCATGATAAAGTGGATTAATTTCGGCCGAGCAAAAGTTGGAAGGAAATTAATTAGGGCCGCCATAAAAGCCAATCGAAAGGGCGAAAAACTAGCGAAGGTGAGTCCGGAGGAAAGCTCTTTCGATTTCGGAACGTTTGTTTGCCTATAAAAGTTGTACAATAAATCAAAATATGTTGATTCGCTTGATAGAATCGTAATTTATAAAATAATAAATCTTGGGAGCGCACGATTTTTTTTCGTTCCGAGATAAAAAATGGCGGGCGTAACCGTTTAGACGTATAATCGAAATCAGAATAAATATTTCACTTATGTTTAGCAGTATATCGAATAAATAGTTCGCAGTTGTCCCTCGAGAATTAATCTTTCTCTTCATTACGGATTCATAAGATCTTAACGGCCATCAATCAATACATCTTCGCGGAGGGCGAAACTTCCCAACTTCCGATTTAAATACGGAAACGGCAACTTTCGATAAATCACGCTTAAATTATGGCCCTTGCATCGCAGTTTTGTTAAAGTTAGATTTGCTGGAAATAAGTTCCTTGTTGACTCGGTACACCGTTTTCCTCGAGCAAACCGAGTCTAGACCGGGATTGATACGAACGTCGGAATGTAAATCTGTTCGAATTAGCAAAGAAGACAAACAGAACTGATGTGCCTTATAAAATCAAACGCGAATTACGGCCCACCGCGTATTACTAATGTTTTTGGGCTTTAATAAATCGCATTTCTTAGAGCTTTTTACTATCGCAAATCGTGTTGACGACGGTGGTTTCTTCGCAAATCGAAATGCGCCCCCGGTTTTCGAAAAGAGGCGGCCCACAATTGGGTTAGGTGCCGTAATCCACCCCTACAAATTACTTGTGAAAAATCCGAAGAACACCTTATGCTGTAATGAAGCTATCTGAATTGTTGTGGAATATAAATATTGTTAAATAGACGGGGTTTTATTTTTTTCTTTGATTAACGTATGTCCAAAAATCTGAAGTGCCTTACGGCTGAATTTGGAAAAAAAATTACAAAAGAAAATAAATAAATTTTGGTATTTAGTAGGGTAATTTGTTGTACCTTGGACCTTTTTTTACTCGTAATTTTTTTAAATTCTATATGTAACAATTTGTTGATAAAATGAATTCGATTTGGGCGATTTGGGCGATTTGGGAATTTTGTTATTAATATAATTCTGTAATATTTAATTGCGAATTGTCCAGAGAGTAAATTAATTCTTGTAAAGTGTGCTTAAAGCCGAGTGTGCGCATTCGAGCTCAAAGTGGCACATTTCCGATCTCGGGAAAATGAAGCGCGCCGCTCCGCGTCGCGCTTCATTTGCTTCCCTCGCTCGAAAATGTGCCACTTTTCGCTCGAACGCGCACATCTTCGTATTTATTCAATTTGTTTAAATTACTTTTTGGATTTAAAAAGGAAATAGCAATGTATTTAAATAAAACGACATATGTGCAGTAACATATAGTTTGATAACCACTGGTCTAGCTATACACAAGCGCAACATAGCGCGTTGTTATATTTAATTTAGTCGCGCCAAAGAAGTATTACTTCTAACGTGCGTACATAAGTACATGCACCGGTTTTTTTTTACATAGAATGAAATTCAGTTTTAAACATTTAGCAAAATTATTAAAGTAAACTCGAAGAATAAATTATTTTATGTTTTTAGACAACTCAAATTAAATAAATTAATAACTTGGAAAATTTTTAAAATATATTTAAGAACTTTAGAAATTTTTAATTATCAATTTTTTTTTGTATAACACAAATTGAATAAAACAAAACTTTATTCGGTAAATTTAAAAAGAAATTTTGATGAAAAAATTATTATGTATTTTCAGAAAACTCAAATAGAATAAATACAGAATTTGCGGTTTTTCAAAAAATTTTGAAGATCATTAATTTACGCAAATAAAATTAATATTGGAGAAAACTCAATAAATAAATTATCTTAATTGTTCAGAAATATTAAATTTATAAAATTAAATACAGTCAAACCTCGATAGGTCGAAGTTGAAGAGAAACCAAAAATAATTCGCGTTATCAAAAATTCGAGCTATCGATATAAAAATATTTTTTAATTTATGTTTTTAAAATTTACTTATTGTTTCTTTTTCTTAATAATTTCCTAGTGATTTCTTGCTAAAACCTAAATCTTGTGTCTTGAACAAGTTGTAATTAGGCTTCATTTAATATGGAATAATTCAATTTTTAAATATAAAAAAATATTTATATGTTATATATTATATGCATCAAAATTTTAGAATGACTTAGGTGGGGAATGTTAAAAAAAGATTGGGAAACACTGCTCTACATATTTCAAAATGTTTTAAAACTATTAATTATTTATTTCGTGTTATTTGTGTATGCTCATAAGAGTTAAGTTGAGCCAAATTAATAGTTTTTTTCGGACTCATCAAATTCGGTTTTTTTGTATGTCAAGGGGTTAATGGTTTCTTTGCAAAAATTTAAATTTTTTATTAGCTTTGCGAGGCATATCACCTAAAGCAAAATAAAAAAAAATAAAAATTTATAACAAAGGTATATCGAAATTTTTGTATTTATTGCACGTCGATATTAGTGCCAAGGTACAACTTATTGACGGTTACCGAGGTACAACACACCGACCGCTGATGTTTAAACTCAAAAAAAAAATTAAAGAGAATGCTGTGCCAAAATCGGACCACTGCTATACAAACATTAATAAATAATATTTCTATTACGATGAGTCATTTGTTATTAGGTAATAAAAACCAATAAGATATTTAAGTAAAAAGAATATAAAAAGCCTTTCTTTTTTTCGATTAAAAATTTCAATTGATCTCATACATTAACAAAGTACATTGGCCAGCTGCCGCTAACTTCACGTTAATGTCTGTCAATGTGGCATTTGAAATATCGAAAATTATGGGTCACGAAAGCCCGCAAATATTTAAAAAAAATAAGTTGCCCTAGGTACAGAGAGACCAAATTACAACAAGTTCCCCTACATTCTTCTCATAAGAAATTTTATTGTTTAATTTTTGTATTAAGAAATTTTTTCTCAATTCAAAATGGTCGACGTCAAGAAATTATTTTACTTCGCCCAAGAAAAGTTATCTTTAACCAAGCGCGTGCGGTCAGACGAATAGGCACTGAAACTTCATGGGGCGATGCTCGATACAGATCAAAACAATACAATTTTGTACGCAATATGTCCTAAATCTAACAAATTTTGAGAAATATGCCTTTTAATCTTCTAGTAAATGATAATACAGCATCGCCAAGCTATGATCTTATTATGTTTTACAATAAACGTCGATTAAGAGCGTTTATTGCACATTTATGTGATCGTTTAAACATCTTATGGTACCCGTGAAGTGATTAAGATAAGCAACTTTATTTTTGAGACATCGTTGCCAAGCTCATCTCCCATTTTGTTAAATTAAAAAGCAATTACGTAAGGCTTTAATGACATCGACCCGAACAAAAATTGTCAAAATAATTTAAATAATGAGGTATTTATTACATATTTTTAATATTAAGTTTACGATTTAATTTTCAAATTGCTATAAGATTTAAAAATTAGTGGGTCGAGGTACAACAGAAGTGATGTACCTTGGCCCTATTCACATTAAGCAAAATAAAACCTATTGTTCTACGAAAACTATATGTTTATTTTTGGATTATAAGAACTGCTAATATTTTTCTTTAAGATGACACCAAAAATTGTTTCAAAAATTAACGAAACTTTTTCGTATACTAATATTTCGCATACTTAACGGTTAACTTTGCAAAAATTTAAATTTTTCGTTAGACTTGCGAGGCATATCATCCGAAGCAAAATAAAAAAAAAATAAGAATTTATAACAAAGGTATATCGAAATTTTTATTTATCGCACGTCGATCTTAGTGCCAAGGTACAACAAATTGACGGTGACCGAGGTACAACACGCCGACTCTCTTGATGTTTAAACTCAAAAAAAAAAATTAAAAATTATGCTGTGCCAAAATCGGACCACTACTATGCAAACATTAATAAATAATCTAATAAGCGCGCAAAAATTAAAAAAATTAAAGTTGCCCTGAGTACAAAGCGACCCAAGGTACAACAGCTTCCCCTACATCGTAAATATGTCATTAAAAATTTGGGAGCCGGATACCTCCCTTAATTCGCAAGATTTTTGAACGTAAAACGTGTAAACTCCCCCCCAAAAAAAAAACTAACAAACCCGTCTTTCGACCAACAACCGACCATTCCAAATTATTCATCTTAAAATGAACAAGACGATTTTGCAGTGTTAAAAAATGGCATTAAAGCAAGGCAATTAAACCCGAAACAATCCGCATTTTAAATCCTCCATCGTAAGGGAGCCGATATCGATTGTAAAAGAAACCACTTCGCAAAAAGATAGAATTTCTAATTAAATTCGTTACAGTCACGTTATGCTTCAACTTTGCAGCAAAAGAGCATCGCCACTCGAAGGTTTAAAAAGCATCAAGTTAAAAGATAATTATCTCGCACTTCAAAAGCGAGCCGTTCTCGGATTATTTTTAAAAAGTACCCCCAAAGACAATCAGATGCCGACAGACCCCCGTATCGATCGCGAGCTCTCTTCTATTTTCAATTTCGAAATTACACAAATTGACCAAAAAGGAGCTCAAAACAATTTGAAGAAGTTGTGCAGACGAAATCAATTAAAAAGGAAGTTTACTTAGGAGTTCATAAAAGGAACCTGCTTAACGCTTAAAATATGTAACTCTCTCCCCCGAGAGAGAATTGTTTCGAGCGAAATTTTAGATAAATAATTTTTATTGCGAACTGCTTCTGCGGATGGCAAACAAAAACTTTGTTTTTATCGTCGACATATTTCGAGATAACGCCCGTTTCACTTGCACAAAAACAGATTGGAAGTTTATCTAGTTTCGGTTTAGAATTTATTCATAAATGTCTGTTTTGCTTTATCTCGCGTTTTGTAGGTGCTCGTTCTTTTCGCGTTTTCTTCGCCCGCTCCCCGCCCGTCCGAAATTGGGACGATCAAAAATTCGGGATCGACCTTTTCGTCCGCGATTCACTCGACTTTTTGCTATCGGACCCCATTATGATTTTTATCGGGTGCTCGGCCCGAAGGTCCGCAGATTTTGAATATGTGCCGCTTTTGGAGATCGGTCGAAAATTAAAGGGTTGCGATTTTTTTCGTTCAAGACAAATCGACTCTTTCGCTCGGAATTAAAATCAATTTTTTTCGTTGTGCTTTACGAGTTTTTTCGGTCTTATCATGTGCCCTAAGTTCCAAAGAATTCTAAAAGTGTCGTTTTCGAAAATGGTTTAAATATTAAATGAATTATGAATTTTTTAAGTTGCATTCGAAAATATTCGACGCCTACTCTTGCGATTGTGCCAAAATTTGTGCATTGTGCCTTTGAGGCTTTTTCAGTGCTGCCGTATGCGAAATTAGATTTAAACAGTCCTCAGAAAATATAAGGGGTGTACGCAAATTAATTTATATGGGGGTGTATGCCTATCTAATCAATCCTTCCTTTTATTAAACATATTAAACAAATTAATAAAAATTAAATTTTATACTTGGCTTTGTTGAAACGTTTTTGATTCCAAATAAAATTTAAACTACCCTCCGAAAAATAGCCGTGCAAAAAATTTACTATGGATACTTAAAAAAAATTATTTTGCCAGATTTGGCTCCCGGTGGAAATACTGTTAATTAAAAAAATTCAGTGGAATTGTAATTAATTATTAATTATTGTAAATTGTTGTTAAATCGAGTGCAGTTCGAGCTCAAAGTGGCACATTTCCGATCTCGGGAAAATGAAGCGCGCCGCTCCGCGTCGCGCTTCATTTGCTCCCTCGCTCGAAAATGTGCCACTTTTCGCTCGAACGCGCGCATCTTCGTCTTCCATTCAATTTCTTCAAATTAATTTGTGTGGATTTAAAAAGAAAAAAGCGGTGTAGCCAAACGAAACGTCCCTTGTGCACATTTTCAAAATTTGCCAACAATATTTCTCAAAAAACCTCGATTTTGTTTGTGAATTTTTAAAATACACCTTCTTTTTTTTATAAATCGCAGTTATATACATTAGGGTGGAGCGAAAAAAATTTTTTTCTTAGCCTGGGGCTAGAATTTGTTTGTAGCTCATAATAAATAAACATTTTTGAAAAAAAAATTTTTTTTTACTCAACTTCTTGAGGTGGCCCACTCATTTTTTAAATTAAATTCAAGTTAAAATTCTTTTGAAACAAAAAAAAGCGTTCCAGAAGCTGCGAAGTGTCCTCTTTCTTGCCCATTAACAATTATTAACTTAAAAAATTTTTCTATCGCCACTATTGCAATTTTCAAAAAAGTTCCAAAACAATAACATACTTTTCTTAGGCATTAAAGTGAATTTTGAGTTAGACACGTTCAAATTTGTTCATTTTTAGATAAATTTGAAGATTACAAGCCAAAAAATTTTTTTTTTGTTTCAAAAGAATTTTTAACTTGAATTTAATTTAAAAAATCAGTGGGCCATCTCAAGAATTTTTTTTTCAAAAATTTTTATTTTTTATAAGTTACAAAGATAGTTACAAAGATAAAAAAAACAAATTTTTTTTCGCTCCACCCTAGTATGCATGCCTATCGAATCAATCCTTCCTATTTTTTAAACAAAATATTAAAAAAACCAATAAACACCAAATTTTATATTCGGCTTTGTTGAAACGTTTTATTTTTTTTTGGTTCCAAATAAAATTTAAACTACCCTCCAAAAAATAGGGGTCATATCTTAATTAAAAAGCAAAGCTACAAATTGTTGAAAATTAAAAAATAAAAAATATTAGTGGCACAATTGAGAGTAAAATTTGACACAATTATTTCATTACCATTTCGACATTAAATCGCATTACTTTTTCGAAAAACAATTCCAAAATAAATTCGGGAGCCCCACGAAAGTCAACAAATTAAATTTCGAAGTACCAACCGTGAGCAGCAGCAGCCAAAAGCGCATAAAGCAAGAATAGCCGCGTCGGCAGCGTGCTTGTTCTTTATATTTATTTCTATTTCTCAACTACTATAAACAATGCGGTTCTTCTTCCGATATTTGTTCGGCGGTCTCCTGCCGAGCGGCGAGCACCCGCGCCCGATAAGAGATAGAGAGAGGCGAACACCGGATGGGCGGAAAATTCGTCGGCGAAGACGTTCTTATCTCCGTGTTCCCAATAGCCAAACTTTGTAACTTTTATTCTGAGACATAAACCTCTAAGCACTCCCAGAAGTGCATTTCCGCGGTGTGAATATATCCGTGTCGCGCAAAAAGAACGCCAGACGTTTATGGCACATACAGAAATAATTTACCTTTCATTGCGAAAAGAATTCGCTCGAAAATAATAACGCATAAGTCAGGCGGGATCGTCCGAGGAAATTTTCCTGCCAAACTTTGGGGAAGACTATGGGTTTGCGCGTCTTGCTTAAAATTTTCACCCCCCTACGATCGTTTTTTTAAGTGACGTCGAGTCCTTTCGATTTTGATTATTTTATTAAATAAATTGTAAGTTTTTTAAGGTACGTGTTATCTAAAGCGTTTTAAAAAATAAAAAAATAATAAAGTGTGGTTAATTTTGAAAAAAACTATTCGGACTAAAGTGAACCTCTTTTAATTTTAATTAAGCTTTAAGTTTTTTATTGAAAAAAACATATTTCTCGAAGATGGAACATAGCAAAGAACAAATTATTATTTTTTTTTATTATTATATTGAAAAACTGAAATTTGTTAAGTTTCAGAGGTCGATGTGCTAGATTTATATTTTATTTAAGATTTAATGTTTGGTGTACCTTTTATTTAATTTAAATTGTTGTGTGTATAATTTAAAAATTAGCAAAAAGCAGAAAGAAAGAGTCATTAAGATTTGAGGTCGTTCGATTAATATTATTGTTTTTTTTTTTATGTTTGATGTTTTTCTCCAAAATCGATCTTTGTTTTACTCAACTTTAAAAGGACCATTTTTATTGGCTCGCTCTGTATTTCCGATTTTGATTCCAAACTATTTTATTTTCAATTTATTTAAGGCGCCGGTTATTATTTTTATTAAGCGTCGTCGAGTACACCGATTAACCGATTCTATACGTTTTAATAAAGAAAGTACAATTTTTTTAAAGTACATTAAAATCAATTGGTACAGCCATAAAAAAAATAAGATGTCATTGATTTTGAAAATTAAATTAAAATTGAAAAACAATTCTTAACTATTGATTAATTGATTTATGATTTTTAAACTGTTCAAAATCAGCGACAATTAGAAAAACCCAAAAGTGGGGCCCTACCTTTGCGCTGAAGACTTCTGCAGAGGCTGCTCGAGAAGACCATCCACTCAAACACCCCCAAACTCCGATTTTAACACTCCCGAATTTTTTTTTAATATTACGAAGTCCTTCGAGCGCGTTAAAAAAACACCAATTTTAATCGAACGGTTAATCTATTTTAATAAGGGATTTTTTTTTAGACTGGGAGGATTTTGACGGTTTTAAGACTACGATTGCAAAACGCGGTCGCCCGAAAACGATTCAAAACGAACACAATTTGGGGGTGGAATGGTCGGTCTCGTCGGCACGTTGTCGTCTGGAACTAAAGAAAATTATTTTGAGTACAATTGAAAAAAAATCGCCAGAAAGACTGGGCATTTGGCAACAACCAAAGTCGGTTATTTTTAAAATCGCAGGAAAAAAATATTAATGTACTGCAATCTTACCTCTGCAATAATTCTGGAGGTCCCTGGGGCCGCCTTCGTGTCCTTCTCGATTCCCGAATTTGGTTTTCCTCTCGTATTCTGAAACAACACTTCTCATTAGTAAAAGTCTGGGATTAACAATAAACGTTATAACTACTCGATGACCATTTAAAACGAAATTAAGGGTTGCTGTTTAAAGTTGACGATTAAAAATTTATGATAAACGGTTTAACGATTTTCAAATAACATTTAATTCGAATACTAATTAAATTTCACGTTAGACTGGTTGCAAACGAAGTTCGAATTGTCTTACCTTCGAAGGTGTTTCAAAGCGCTTTTCGAAGACCACCAACAAAATATTTAAACAAATTAAATTGCCGCAGTCATTTGTAATTAAACAATTAATTGCTGCCAAGAACGGCAAACGATGCAAACACAAGCAAAGTGAAAACGAAAGTGCTTTGAAGGCCTTCGAAATAAGCCGATAGTGCGCAAAAATATCGATTGCGAGCTCGCTTTCCTTATCGCAAAACGCACGTGTGCCTTTGGTAACAGGCCAGTCACCTCAATTCTAGAGGAAAATAATTTTTAAAATTTATTTTATCGGGCCCACTCATTTCCAGAACGTTCCTAACGCACTTAGTCATCGAACACCGTAACCACTCTTCGAATTAAAAATCGTTTGTGAATGTTAACGAACGATATTCGCCAATTAATTATTTTGTCCCCAAATCTAAACAGATTTAATGTCTTTTTGTTCGACCGACCCAACCT
The DNA here is from genome assembly GCA_036325965.1 of Sinopyrophorus schimmeli. Lineage (NCBI taxonomy): Eukaryota > Metazoa > Arthropoda > Insecta > Coleoptera > Elateridae > Sinopyrophorus > Sinopyrophorus schimmeli. Next base: position 875,913 of record JARFIZ010000407.1, read on the forward strand.
CCCATCTCGAATTGCATTTTAAGAAATTTCGGCTGATTTAGTACAATTTTAGGACCGGAGAAAAGAACCAAGAAAGATACGATTCATCTTGTACAGATTGCCGAGAAAAGGCCGGAGTAGTTTGGCCGGCTTCGCGGCTTCGATCGCCGGGAACGCTCTTCGCGTAATCGACGGTGAAACTGGGGATGCTGTTGGCGAACGTTACGAGACAGAATTTATACGTATAAGCAACCCTTTTAATGTACGAAGCAAATCGCGTTTCAAACCGATTCTAATTAAAGGAAAAAATATTTTACCTGCGGATATGTTTCAAGGGCCTTCTCGCCGATGCACTTTCAATATTTTAAACTAATTAAGTGTCGATTGTTACTATTAAATTAATTGTTAAATGCTTATAAAGAGCGAAACGTGCACAACAAACAGCAAAGTTGCATTGGAGGGGGTTAAGCAAGTCGAACGGTCGCAAAATGGGTGCGCCAGACAACGTATTGCCATCTCGCTCGCGCTCATTTAACAATTCGCACCTCTCCTTTTATCGCATTGCACGTAGGCCCATGAATCATCACAATTTTAGAGGTAAACATTTATTTAAATTAGGTCGTATCACATTCGGCAAGTATCGCAGAGCTTCGCAATGCATTTTGTCAAAAGAGAAAGTTATCACATTTCAAAGTAAGAATGCACTTATAACTACCATGCAAAATATGCATTTAAAATTAAAACAAAGTTTTAGATTAAATTCCAAGCCGAGCAATATCCGCAATCCACCCTTGTCTACACTTAGAGCCAAAAAATGATTTATTTAAAGAAAAAGATCCCCAATTTAAATCCCATCTTACATTTTATGGAATAATAAGAGTAAACCAAAAAAAAAAATGCCTCTTGGAATTTTTTGATTGGGCGTTTAGTTTCGGAGATATTTGCCTGTAAAGCGCGCTACCCTAAAAGGGTGCGCTTCTGCACAATAAACCCTAGTTTTTTTCAAAAATTAATACAGCGTCCCCTATTTATTATATATCATTTTGTAGGCAAAAGGTAGGCCTTTTGGAAAATAGAAAGCGTCCCTACCGACGTCGGATTGCTTTTTGAGAAATTGGGCTGTAAATGGACCCCCAATTCTTATAAAAATTTTCCCTTCTTATACAAGCCCTTCGCAATCGTTATAGAACAATTATTTTCTCGAAAACTAGCAGAGATTTACTAACGCCCTTTTCACCAGAGTAAAACATAGTAATCCCACACGATCTCCCAAATTTTGATCAATTTTGCGCGGCCGATAACAAAATGGCGGCCGTTGAAATATCAAATCGATAATTTCAACTTCGCGCGCTTGTGAAATCGACAAAAACCGTTTTAAAAAAAATCGCCGAGACACCTATTTACTCAAATTTATTCAATTTTCGAAAAATTAAAACCGCAGTGCGATCAGACTCTTAATTTTCTCGTTATAAACAATTTCTCGCCGCGATCGGTATTTTTTCACGAAAACAGATTTATTTCGATTTCAAAAAAAATTCTCAAAAACGAAGCGCGAGTTCTAAGCGCCGTTTACACCGAACCAAACCAAAATAATTCCACGTACTATCGCAAAATTTGATAATATTTTATTAAAGCCCAACAAGAGGAAAAATTTATGAGATTAAACGAAAAGTGCGCTCGTAAGAAGAAAATTATTTTATAAAATTGGGGGCAAAACGCCCATTTGCTCAAAATTGGACGTATTTTCGACTCCTTTGTGATCAAAATTTGTTATAAACAATTTCTATATTTCTTCTCGCCATAGTCACAATTACTAAGCTGGCTCGATTCGAATCGGATAAAATAGAGCCCGTTTATGCGTCCACAAAACTCCTCGCAAATTATTGTTACGGCCGCCGTATTATCTACGTAAATTTCGTGCTTCTTATAAAAATACGAGACGCTCGTAAAAAGTGCATAAACTTTAGTTATGTAATTTTGAAGAAGCTTGCAATTTTGGATTATGTTCAAGCAATAATCTCGAAATGTATGCCATTACATAACATTTAACTTTATTGCGTCTCTTAGAAATTGTCTAAACACAACTGACTCGGAGTCTGGGGGCCGGCCTTTTTATAAAAGCGACCCCTTTCGCGAGCCAAAAGAAAAACGGGGTCTCGATAAAATTTCTAGGGTAAAAAGTGGCTGCTCCTTTCGGGCAGTCGAAGAAGACAAAGCCCATTGTCTTAGAATTTTATTAGCAAGAAAATATAATTTTTATGGGCCGAATAAAACGCAATAGAAAACGAGAAATAATAATAATAAAAAAGCAGTCTAATAAAATTGGGGGGACGCAATCCAAAGTCGTATAATGTTTACTTTATTAACGCGGGGCGTCGTATAAAATTCCGGCTTTGACGTTTCCCATGTAAAGTTATTAATATTTATTTAGGTGAAAACGCGAAAAGGTTGAAATTTTTACAGAGATAAATGGCGGCAATCTTTCAAGCAATACCTCCTAATATATCATCCGAAAAGCGACTCGGCTCTTATCAATTTTAATCCGAGTTCAATTGTAGCTCAACTGTCAGGACTATTCCTCGAGGATTTTGGCCTCTATTTTTTCTACGTTACACATAAAAGAATGTTTTCGACTTTCCACTTTCGGTCCTTACAATGTCTTGTTTGAAAAACTTAAAAAGAAAATCAATTGAAAGCCCTTTGAAAAATAATTTATATTCCGTATTTCTCTGACGCTTGAATGGTTTATCATGAAACTTTAACAAAGAGGTTTCCTCAACTTTTCCACTAATATTGTGTTAACTTCGTAAATGCGTGTGTCGGTCCTTCGACCTCGAACTGATTTAAATCGCAAATGTTACACTTCTGATGGTTTTTTATTTTAAAATAACTAGCGCGGTAATTTAGCTTAGAAATTGAATTAGATTTTTTGATAAAATCAAACGGCTGGCTTGGGGAGCTTAAATTTCGATTTTAATTTGAAAATATTCATTATTAATTTTGTAAAAGAAATTTATTTGGTTAAGTTTAGTTGATTTTTAACGGAGGGGTTCGTTTTTTAATTATCCACAATTTTTTCGCCCGACTTTTGAGTTGTGCATACTAAAAACTAAAATTTTTAAATTCGCATAAAAAAAATATTTTTTTAAAAATAAATAAAGATTTTTGAATTGACTTTGTGCCTAATTAAAAATCAGATCTTAGTTCGATCGACGTTAAAGTTTGAAATAATTTTCTTTCGTAATTATTACAAAGTGAACCACTAATTTTTATTTTTTAACCCTAGAAAAAATATAAATTTTTTTTTGGGAATCGCCAAGACACCTATTCACTCAAATTTAATCTTCTTTCGACTGGTGAAAGCCCCGTTTTAATAAGTGCACCCGTTTTTGAGTAATAGACGATTTCTCATCCCTATCTGTAAGTTGCTTATAAAAAAAATCAAAGTTTTTAAATATAACTTCGAAAAATAATTTATTTTTTGAAAACGAACAAAAATTTTAAAATTCTATTTATCCCCAAAGAAAAACCAATTATGAGATTATTTATTGTAAAAATTTGAACAAAGTTTCTTATGAAATAACAAATTATTAATATTGGATAATAAAAAAACAGTTTAATTCTTTAGCTTTAGAAAAAAATGGAAATAATTGTTTTAAAAAATCGCCAGAACACCTATTTACTCAAATTTTGTCTTCTTTCGACTGAAAAAAAACCCCGTTTTAATAAATCAAACCATTTTCGAATAATGGACCGTTTGTCACCCCAATATGTTTTTCGCAATTATTACAAAGTAAACCGCCAATTTCTATTTTTTAACCGTACAAAAAATATAATTTTTTTTTGGAAATCGCCGAGACACGTGTTTACTCAAATTTAACCGTCTTTCGACTGGTGAAAGCCCCGTTTTAATAAATGCACTCGTTTTTGAGTAATGGACAATTTCTCATCGCTATCGGTATGTTGCTTATAGCAAAAATCAAAGTTTTTAAATATCCTTCGGAAAATAACATATTTTTCGAAAACGAGCAAAAATTTGTAAATTCCGTTTATGCCCAAAAAATAACTAGTTGTTAGTTTATTCATTGTAAAAATTTCAACAAAGTGTCTTATGGAATAACAAATTAATAATATTGGAAATTAAAAAAACAATTTGAATTCTTAAGCTTTAGAAAAAAAATATAAATAATCGTTTTAAAAAAAATCGCCAAAACACCTATTTATTCAAATTTGACCTTCTTTCGACTAGTGCAAGTCCCGTTTTAATAAATGCACCCGTTTTTGAGCAATGGACAATTTCTCATCGCTATCTGTATGTTGCTTATAGCAAAAATCAAAGTTTTTAAATATCCTTCGGAAAATAATTTATTTTTCGAAAACGAGAAAAAATTTGGAAATTCCGTTTATGCCCAAAGGAAAACTAGTTATGAATTTATTCATTGTAAAAATTTGAACAAAGTTCCTTATGTAATAACAAAATAATAATATTGGAAATTAAAAAAACAATTTCAATTATTAAGCCTTAGCAAAAAAATATAAATAATTTCTTTAAAAAAAAAACGCTAAAACACCTATTTACTCAAATTTAGTCTTCTTTCGACTGGAAAAAACCCCATTTTAATAAATCAAACCGTTTTCGAGTAATAGACCGTTTTCCACCCCAATCTGTAAGTTGCTTGTAACCAAAATCGTAGTGCACTTCAAAAATAAAACTTTTTTTCAAAAACGGGCAAAAAATTCAGCGCGCAACCCCCGTCGCCCGCTAAAACTTCGCTCTCCCGCGCCAAAAGAAGTACAACTTCAAAAATACGTAACTTGCAGACGCGCCAAATTCAAATAATCGAATTAATTCGAAAATAATTCACGCCCTCTCGTAGCCGATAAATTTGAATAAAATTCGTGAGCGGTTAAGTGATTATCTTAGGTCGTCTGTTTAATGTAATTCGAAATCTATTATTGCCGAAAGAAAAGAAGCAAAAAAAAGTGGCAAGATTTAAGCGAATATAAAACAGGATCGGAATAATTTTTTGCCTAAGTTGTTTACAAGAGCATCGAGGCCGAAGCTTCTTCTTTTCGCGTTTTACATAAATTTTCTCGATATTAAAGGGGGCGAGAAAGTGCGCGCGAGGCTAATTAATAAAATTATTTTTAAAACAGAGCTAAAGGGTGTAGCATTTTACAAGCAGATAATGCGCGCCTGTTTTATCTAAAAGCCTCCGCCGCCAGATAATGCGGCCCTCTTACACTTTACAGCAGGAAGGCGTCTGTTCAAAGTTAATCTTATAAATATTTCGCGCAAAATGGAGGCGGCAACAAATTCGGCGGGCGCTCGTAAAGACGTTACGACGCGTCCTAACGCTCCCTTTTTCGAAAAAAGGCACCTCGTCGAGTTTGCCGCGCTTTTCGCGGCCAAGAGCGGAAGACGCACCAGTGGCGTAACGAACGAAATTTACGACGTTCGCGGGCGCGCACCCTCGACGCCTTTTTCGGCGCGCCCAGCGAAGTGTATTTTCATTAACGGCGCCCGGGGGTATTATATAGCAAGGGTAATTAGTATTACGGCGCTTCCACCGGCGTTGCCGCCAATTTTCCACTTAATTAGACACGTTCACGGATATCACATTCAAAGTAACTCTTCTCGGGTTCTTCATAACGCGCCCCAGCATCCGCCCGAGCCGCCGCCGCCCCCCTTAGCGTCTAATTCTTTTATTTTTTACGTCCGCCGACATCCATCAAATCGCCCCCGCGCCAAACTTCATACCGAATTTCCTAAGTCTTGATTAGATAACGACTAAGCCCTACGTCAGCAATAAAATAAATGGCTGCAAGTATTTTCTTATCGGCGTCATCGCGAGGGTTGATATTTTCTTCGGATAAGGGTATCGACATGTTATTTGTTACTCGCGTCGTTTCGGAGGCTGTCTGCTCTATTCGTCTCTCTCAAGAGTTTTTTATCGAACTAATTTTTTATGTGGATTATCTGCGAACCGTTCCCCGACTCGTCGACGAAGACGGGCAGCATTAGGGCACTAATTCGTTTCTGTTATTTGGAGGTCGGATATCAAAATTTGAAAGCCAAAAAAATACATTTGGAAGAGTGAGACTTTATATCGCAATTCCAAATGTTTATTATTGGCTTCGTTATTGCCGAACTAGAAATGATTTAGGGCATGCCCTAAGTATCTAGCGGGACCGCACTGGGTCTCAATGGGCATGCCCAATAAAAAAGTCCTCAGTAAAAACCTAATTTGTATAATCCAACGTAAAAATTAATAAATTAATATCGATTTCTCCCAATTGGGGGCTGCGGAGCGCCTGATTTAAATAAACAAACGTGAAAATAAAAAAATTTGATGTATGTAGATTTAATTTGATCTCCAAAATGAATAAATTAGATCTACGTAGATCCAAACAATTTTTTTCCGCGTGCGTCGATCGATTTGACGATCACGGGCACCTGGTAGGGAATGCCATAAGTGAACCCGACCGGGATTGCCTTAGAGGGACCCGATTTAGATTGTCCTATCGGGATCTGACTGTAATTGCCGGGTTAGGACCCAATGTGCGGTCCCCATAAGGTAGTCCGGATGGGACCCAATAAAAAAAAAGTCAAAATAAATTTTAAATCGCGATTTTAAGAGCAAAGCAACGCAAAAAACGCTAGAAAAAGTTTGACGCAATTTGAAGTGTTCATTATTGATTCCGTTATTGTGGCGATTCTAATTAGAATTAAAGAAATTGTTTTTTTAAAGGTCCCCGGCCCCAAAAAAAATCGATAACTCAAAATAGATAAATGTTTGAAAAACTCACATCCAAAGCGCTTTTGAAATTGCTCGTCGCCGACGTCGAAGGCCCTTTTTGCCGTTCCCAACACAATTGCTTTTAATTAAAAACCGATTTAATTATTTTTAATAACATTAACACACTTAAATAGAACTGTTTTCAACAACAATCGAACACCAAATGAATTGTTTTAATCATTTAACTTTGGGTAAAAGCAGCCCACGCTTATCATATCAAAACACGATAAATATTTTATGTGCGAAGCCACACCAAAATAAAAATCAATACTTTTTCGGTGACGTAGTGCTTGGCAAAAATTTTTAATGCGCAAACAATAACAATTAACAATAGTTAACAATTATTAGTTAAAAGAGCCACCCCAAAATTAATTTTTGCGATATCAAAAATTAAATCGATTTCTCCCCAATTTGTTTAAGCAATTATTTTTTAGTTAAATTAAATTAAATGTACTGAAGTGTCTCAAAAAAAAAAAATAACAATGATTAACATTAATTAATAATAATCAGAAAAGCCACCCCAAAATTAATTACCACGGAATCAAAAATTAAATCGATCTCTCCCTAATTCGTTTAAGCAATTTTTTTTTAGTTAAATTAAATTAAATGTAAAAAAGTGTCTCCAAAAATTAAAAAAAATAACAACAATTAAGATTAATTAATAATGATCACAAAACCACCCCAAAATTAATTACCACGGAATCAAAAATTAAATCGATCTCTCCTCAATTCGTTTAAGCAATTTTTTTTCAGTTAAATTAAATTAAATGTACAAAAGTGTCTCCAAAAATGAAAAAAATAACAACAACTAACACTAATTAATAATTATCAGAAAAACCACCCCGAAAATAATTACCACTGCATCAAAAAAAAATCTATTTCTTTCCAATTAATTTAATCAAATCAAAAAACTAAAAATTCAAAATCTAATAAATTTCGAGAACACGTAAACAAATAACAGAGCCCTTTAAAAACGACACGAGAACCAACCCTCAGCGACAGAGTTTATTAAAAAAAAAAGTAAAATCAATTTTCGAACGGGTCTTTGAGACAATTTGATTAATGAGAAACGAGTATTGAAGGGTTAAAAAAGACGAATGATGCTTTGTAACAGCTGACGTTAGTATTGAAGACACGAAGCCCAGCATCCGCCAGAAGGCTGTTTATTTTTTAAACGCAAAACCTTATTTTTTCAGCAAACTCCCGCTAAGCAAACACAAAAATCCAATACGTCGTCTATAAAAAATTATAACGCCGAAAAACCGGCCGCTCCCTCTCTCTCTCTCCCTCTCGAAAATAATTTAAAATCTCTTTTTCGAGTTTACTACACAAAAAAAGAATTAATTAATATTTGTAATGGGGCGAATTTAAATTTAAAATAAATTTTGATTTTTATTCGTTTGGTGCCTTTTAATTTTTTATGTTGTGCCGTGCTTTGTGCAGATTGCCTTTTTTAATTATTTGTGTGCGTCGCCCCCAAAAAGGTGTAATTACGATTAAAAAAAATGTAATGCCGTCTATATGAGCGTTTTTATTACAATTTTCGGCGACTGCAAAGAATGTTAATTGAGTTTTCGTAATGTTAATGTCGGTTTGACGACCCTTATCTCTTTTAGTTACCACTTTCCGGGCCTTTTATTGTAATTTTAATGCCTAAGCACGACCCTTCATAACGCAAGTCGAGTTATTTTAACGTAATTCTTTTGTCAAGATAAAATTTTAAGATTTTTGCGTTTTAAGCGAGAGCCAACGGAAAAAAACAAATCTTTTCTTACGTCAGAAATTATTCGATTCGAGCGACGATTCCCCAAAAATTAAATAAAATATATCACCAAAACAGTACTATAAAAAATTAAAGTAATTGTAGTTTTATGAAACTATGAGAGAAAACCAAAAAAAATGTTTTTTGCAATTTTTTGATTGGGCGCTTAGTTTCGAAGATATTTAGATTTAAAGCGAACTACCCCCAAAAGCTCGCGCGCCTGACTTTTTAACTCTAGTTTTTTCAAAAATTAATAGGGCGTCGCCTATCTTATTACACATCATTTTGTAGACAAAAGGTGGCCCATTTTAAAAATGTAAAGCGTCCCTACCGACGTCGGATTACTTTTTGAGAAATAGGGCTGTAAATGGACCCTCAATTCTCATAAAAGTTTTCACTTCTTATACGGTCCCTTCAAAATCGTAATAAAACAAAGAATTTCTCGAAAACTATCAAAGTTTTTTTAATGCCCTTTTCACCAAGTTAAAACCTATGAATCCCATATAATCCCTCAAATTTTGATCAATTTTTCTTCGCAAATAACAAAATGGCGGACGTTGTAATACTTTATTAATCGTTTGAAATTCGCGCGCTCGTAAAATCGACAAAAATTGTTTTTAAAAAAATCGCTAAGACACCTATTTACTCAAATTTAATGAATTTTTGATTAATTAAAAGCGCAGTTCGATCCGACTCTTAGTTTTCTTGTCATAAACAATTTCTCGCCTCGATCTGTATTTTATTTGGCGCAAACAGATTTATTTAAATTTATAAAAGAAAAAATCTCCAAGACCAGGAAAAATTCGAAATCTTCAAGGGTTTATTTTTTATAGGCCTTTACGAATTTTTGAGGAACGAATTTTTAGTGCGGCTTCTTTGCGTTAAATTATTAAAAGTCTCCCGAAAAAAGATTAGAACAAATGGCGGCGGCATCCAAAAACACAATAAAACGAAACAAATTCGCGGAATAAAGATGATAATAATGCGGGAAGGTTAATAAATATGTATTATAACTCTCTAAATTCTGACGCGAAAGGTAATAACCCGTAAATCAGGCAAAATGAATGAGATTCGCGAGTGAGAATAAAAACTGTCATCACAATAAAAGTTCATTTCGAGCTCTCGCGGTTTCGGCTTTATTTTATTGGCAATTTCTCTAATTTTAACCTATACTCTTAATTTGCATCTTTATTTATGTGATAATGAAGCAAAAAAAGCTCTCCAGCACTTCCTAACAAGTTGAGAACCTTTCAAAAAAACTGAATATTTTATCAAAGCAAAATATGTAATTGTTCTAAATTTTCCGTTTTTCGTCCGGACATAATATTGGGCCTTTTTTTAACTAATTATACGGTCCGATAAACGGGCTTTCAGAATCTGAAAAGTTTTTAAAGATCCGTTCACAAATAACCGGGCTACGATTTTTCAAAGTGGACATTTAAAAAAAAATAATTACAAGTCGAACTTTTCGAACCCGTTTTTCTCAAAAATTTTAAATAGTACGCCTATGGTTTGTTAAGCCTATCCGAAGCCAAAAATCTGCGAAATCCGAATTTGTATAGTTTTTAAAGATCCGTCCACAAATAACGGCACTACAATTTTTTTAATTTAAAAATCCTGTGATTTATTAATTTGTTTACTATTTTTTTACATCAAAACAACTCTCGACGCAACAAATCGGTCATTCACTGGACGCCTCACCCACGTTAATTAAACCAAACAATTTTTTTACTTTGTCAGAACTAAGAACGCTCTTTTGGTGGTTTTTTTAAATTTTGAAGGGCCGTCGAATATTCTAATCAGCAGTTTATGGGCAATAGCAATAAATATAAGTTTTACGTGTGCAAATTAGATACTTCCCCGAGTGCTTAAAATGTAGATAAAATTTCAATTTAATGTTCTTTTCGTGCAACATTTTGCAAAGGTTGATCTCGGCAGAGCTATAAATGCAAAACAACACACGGAATAATGGCGCAGTAAAAAAACTTTTACTTGCGCTGGCTGTTGCGTAAAACTTGAAATTAATCATTGTTTAACTACTTACTCCAATTAATTAAAGTTTGTATTAAAGATCCGGACAGGATTTATGCTTTTAATAAATGAAGCCCGCCATAATAGTTTACACACTGTAAAATTAGAAATGTTAAGCATGCATTTAACAAAGTTAGGAAGAATGCGCCTTGCCTTCCACCTTGTGACTGATTTATTAACTTCTTAAATGAAAATGTGCATACGTATTTAAAGTGCTCCCAGAAACTTTATTCATTATTCCAAAACACAAAGTAAGAAATAACGCCAATTACTCCTTTTATATTCGCTTGGAAATTTATACACTTCGCGCTTCTCTATTTTTGTACGCTTCAATATCGTCTTTTAGCTTCCCAAGAGTGTTTTAATTAGTAAAATGATCCATTTCGATTTTAATTTGATTTATTTCAACACTCAAAACGTTAACAAATTTAGAACTTTGAATTTACAAAAAACGAAAATCAAAAAATAGATCGACCTCGATAGCGACGTCTTACCTATTCAAAAAATCTAAAGTTGGGGTCACGAGTTAAAGATAAAATAAGTGGGGGGCGCCCTATTATTTTTTGCAGAAAGCGCAACTCAATATTTTGAGCGTTTTTCCCTATGGAATTTGTTATAAGTTTTAGACTTGCCAAAAAGTCAAAAACTAAGCGCCCTCAAAAAATTAACCGACATAAAAAAGATTCGCTTTCGTCCCTAGTTTCATAAAAAAAATAAAAAGAACGAGATTCGTATTTAAAAAAACAAAGTCAAGCGCGGCGTAGCCACAGCAGCGCCATCTGTAATAAAAAAATTTAACCTATTCTTTAGCACCTTAGAAAAGACGAAAATTTTATTTAAAACAATTTTTTGTGGGACCCACAATTATTGAGTTATGTAAAAATGCACTGTGTACGCCCCATGTTGAGATTTAAGGGCGTCAAAGGGCTCAATTTCAAAAAATAGGCCGACGTCGGTGGAGACGCTTTACATATTCGAAAAATCTAGACTTTCGGCCACAAGTTAAAGATAAAAAAGGGCGCGACGCTCTATTAGTTTTCTCAAAAAACAACATTTTAAGTAAATCGTTTCGCTCCATTTTTGATGCAATTTAATTTCGCAATATCTCGACAACTGAGGGCCCAATCAAAAAATCGTCAAATATAAAAAAAGTTCGTTTACGTCCCTAGTTTTACAAAAAAAAATTAAAAGAAATAGGTTCGTATGTAAAAAAACAAAGTTAAGCACGTTTTAGTGGCTTAAGCGCCATCCGAAACAAAACGATTAAAAAAACGCAAATTTGAAAAGGAGGCTTTACATTTTCGACAGTTTCGACTTTTGAGTGTAAGATAGACGTCAAATGAGCGGGGAACGCACTTCAAAACATTTTTCAAAAAAATTACCATTGATAATTTTCGGCGCGCCGATTTATTATGCGACGAACAACCGTACCGAGTCACTTAAAGCCCCCAAATCATTAATTCACAGATATCGATTACAAACATGAATATTGCTAATTAATTGTCATATTTGCAACACAATGTTGCGGAGCTAACCAGCCGGTCATGTGTACACATAATACGTAACAGTAGGGCCGTGTATTTATCGACGTCTCCTAATTATTATTTACCGGGCCTCCGTCGCATTTAGCGAATTGTTTATTTGCAGCGAGAAACTAATTTAAGTATTTCGGATGAATATTTATGGCGTTTGTTGTAGATTAATTATTTACCAATCAAGTTCCCATTTGTGATGTAAAATTTCGCGTTTATATTAGCAGGAAAATTGTTTACAGTTCAAACAGGATGCTTTGAAATTAATTTCGAGTAAAATCAAAACGCTCTAATTATATTTACATGGAAACTTGCTACATAATATTGCCGAATACGTTCTGCAAACAAGCCTAAACTAAATCAACCTTAATTTGCCATTTGAATAATTTTAAAAGGCCACCTCGATCCGCACACGATTTAATAAAAAATTAATAGGGCGCACAAGTCGTTCGGAGCTGGTTCGGTCGCGGATTCTTTTTTTCTTGAAGATTTTTAACGAAATTGAAAGATGATCTTGAGCTGGGTGTAGTTTTTTGTAATTTTTTTCAATAAAACTAAATAAATCAAAAAAATACCCCTTGTCTCACAAAAAAAATCGTAGCGCCCTTATTTTCGATGCAATCATTACAAGCCGGACGGATTCGGAATTCTGGGACATTTCCACATAAGACACATGTAAAATATGTATAGGGCGCAACGTAAATTTTTCGAAAATTAAAAATTGCAATTTTAGGTCCTCTTTTTTGCCCAATTTTGAACTTTAAAAAAATTGTAGAGCCGTTATTTGTGGACGGATCTTTAAAAACTATTCAGATTCGAATTTTAAAGCCATTTTGGCTTGGGTTAGGCCTAAGAAACCATAGGCGTGCTATTCCAAAGCTTTGGGAAAACGTTTTGAAAAATCAAAATCGATGGGTTTTAACCCATGTTATTTTGGCAAAATATGAAAATAATAGAATTGCTTTATTTTGTCAGGGGATGTTCCTACGTACCCCTACTAACTATAACCGGTGTCATTTCTCGGCGCTCTCGCTCTAAAATAAAAATTTGCGATAGAACTAATTAAATAAACAAACGGACCCCTTTATTCACAAACAAAATCGTAGCGCCCTCATTTTCGATCCAATCATTACAAACGACACGGATTCGGAATCGTGAGGCTTTTTTACATAAGATACATGTAAAATATGTATAGGGTGCGACGTTAATTTTTCGATTATTAAAAATTGTCATTTTTAGCGCTCATTTTGGGTGAATTTTGAACTTTAAAAAAATTGTAGCGCCGTTATTTGTGGACGGATCTTTAAAAACTATTCAGATTCGAATTTGGCAGCCTTTTTGGCTTCGGATAGGTCTAAGAAAACATAGGCGTGCTATTCCAGAGCTTTGGGAAAACGTTTTGAAAATTCAAAATCGATGGGTTTTAACCCATGTTATTTTGACAAAAAATGAAAAAAATAGAATTGCTTTATTTTGTCAGGGGATGTTCCTACGTACCCCTACTAACTATAACCGGTGTCATTTCTTGGCGCTCTCGCTTTAAAATAAAAATTTGCGATAGAACTAATTAAATAAACAAACGGACCCCTTGATTCACAAAAAAAATCGTAGCGCCCTTATTTTCGATCCAATCATTATAAACGACACGGATTCGGAATCGTGAGGCTTTTTTACATAAGATACATGTATAATATGTATAGGGTGCGACGTTAATTTTTCGATTATTAAAATTGCTATTTTTTGCGCTGATTTTGGGCCGATTTTGAACTTTAAAAAATTGTAGCGCCGTTATTTGTGGACGGATCTTTAAAACTATTCAGATTCGGATTTGGCAGCCTTTTTGGCTTCGGATAGGTCTAAGAAAACATAGGCGTGCTATTCCAGAGCTTTGGGAAAACGTTTTGAAAATTCAAAATCGATGGGTTTTAACCCATGTTATTTTGACAAAAAATGAAAAAAATAGAATTGCTTTATTTTGTCAGGGGATGTTCCTACGTACCCTACTAACTATAACCGGTGTCATTTCTCGGCGCTCTCGCTTTAAAATAAAAATTTGCGATAGAACTAATTAAATAAACAAACGGACCCCTTGATTCACAAAAAATCGTAGCGCCCTTATTTTCGATCCAATCATTATAAACGACACGGATTCGGAATCGTGAGGCTTTTTTACATAAGATACATGTAAAATATGTATAGGGTGCGACGTTAATTTTTCGATTATTAAAATTGCATTTTTAGCGCTGATTTTGGGCCGATTTTGAACTTTAAAAAATTCTAGCGCCGTTATTTGTGGACGGATCTTTAAAACTATTCAGATTCGGATTTGGCAGCCTTTTTGGCTTCGGATAGGTCTAAGAAAACATAGGCGTGCTATTCCAGAGCTTTGGGAAAACGTTTTGAAAATTCAAAATCGATGGGTTTTAACCCATGTTATTTTGACAAAAAATGAAAAAAATAGAATTGCTTTATTTTGTCAGGGGATGTTCCTACGTACCCCTACTAACTATAACCGGTGTCATTTCTCGGCGCTCTCGCTTTAAAATAAAAATTTGCGATAGAACTAATTAAATAAACAAACGGACCCCTTGATTCACAAAAAAAATCGTAGCGCCCTTATTTTCGATCCAATCATTATAAACGACACGGATTCGGAATCGTGAGGCTTTTTTACATAAGATACATGTATAATATGTATAGGGTGCGACGTTAATTTTTCGATTATTAAAAATTGCTATTTTTAGCGCTGATTTTGGGCCGATTTTGAACTTTAAAAAAATTCTAGCGCCGTTATTTGTGGACGGATCTTTAAAACTATTCAGATTCGGATTTGGCAGCCTTTTGGCTTCGGATAGGTCTAAGAAAACATAGGCGTGCTATTCCAGAGCTTTGGGAAAACGTTTTGAAAATTCAAAATCGATGGGTTTTAACCCATGTTATTTTGACAAAAATGAAAAAATAGAATTGCTTTATTTTGTCAGGGATGTTCCTACGTACCCCTACTAACTATAACCGGTGTCATTTCTCGGCGCTCTCGCTTTAAAATAAAAATTTGCGATAGAACTAATTAAATAAACAAACGGACCCCTTGATTCACAAAAAATCGTAGCGCCCTTATTTTCGATCCAATCATTATAAACGACACGGATTCGGAATCGTGAGGCTTTTTACATAAGATACATGTATAATATGTATAGGGTGCGACGTTAATTTTTCGATTATTAAAATTGCTATTTTTAGCGCTGATTTTGGGCCGATTTTGAACTTTAAAAAATTCTAGCGCCGTTATTTGTGGACGGATCTTTAAAACTATTCAGATTCGGATTTGGCAGCCTTTTTGGCTTCGGATAGGTCTAAGAAAACATAGGCGTGCTATTCCAGAGCTTTGGGAAAACGTTTTGAAAATTCAAAATCGATGGGTTTTAACCCATGTTATTTTGACAAAAAATGAAAAAAATAGAATTGCTTTATTTTGTCAGGGGATGTTCCTACGTACCCCTACTAACTATAACCGGTGTCATTTCTTGGCGCTCTCGCTTTAAAATAAAAATTTGCGATAGAACTAATTAAATAAACAAACGGACCCCTTGATTCACAAAAAAAATCGTAGCGCCCTTATTTTCGATCTAATCATTATAAACGACACGGATTCGGAATCGTGAGGCTTTTTTACATAAGATACATGTATAATATGTATAGGGTGCGACGTTAATTTTTCGATTATTAAAAATTGCTATTTTTAGCGCTGATTTTGGGCCGATTTTGAACTTTAAAAAAATTCTAGCGCCGTTATTTGTGGACGGATCTTTAAAAACTATTCAGATTCGGATTTGGCAGCCTTTTTGGCTTCGGATAGGTCTAAGAAAACATAGGCGTGCTATTCCAGAGCTTTGGGAAAACGTTTTGAAAATTCAAAATCGATGGGTTTTAACCCATGTTATTTTGACAAAAAATGAAAAAAATAGAATTGCTTTATTTTGTCAGGGGATGTTCCTACGTACCCCTACTAACTATAACCGGTGTCATTTCTTGGCGCTCTCGCTTTAAAATAAAAATTTGCGATAGAACTAATTAAATAAACAAACGGACCCCTTGATTCACAAAAAAAATCGTAGCGCCCTTATTTTCGATCTAATCATTATAAACGACACGGATTCGGAATCGTGAGGCTTTTTTACATAAGATACATGTATAATATGTATAGGGTGCGACGTTAATTTTTCGATTATTAAAATTGCTATTTTAGCGCTGATTTTGGGCCGATTTTGAACTTTAAAAAATTCTAGCGCCGTTATTTGTGGACGGATCTTTAAAACTATTCAGATTCGGATTTGGCAGCCTTTTGGCTTCGGATAGGTCTAAGAAAACATAGGCGTGCTATTCCAGAGCTTTGGGAAAACGTTTTGAAAATTCAAAATCGATGGGTTTTAACCCATGTTATTTTGACAAAAATGAAAAAATTTTTGGTCTCCAACGTTGTTAAAAAAATTAATAAAAAAGCCTTAAAAACCTTTTCATAAGTGAGTTTTAAGGTATTTTTTAAATTTTTTTGGCTTTATTAAAATCTTTGGTTAAATTGTTGCTTTGTGGAAAAGTCTTGGAAATTTAAATAAAGGTTTACCTTTTAAAAAAAAAATTTTTTGGTCCCAACGTTGTTAAAAAAATTAATAAAAAAGCCCTTAAAAACCTTTTATAAGTGAGTTTTAAGGTATTTTTTAAATTTTTTTGGCTTTATTAAAATCTTTGGTTAAATTGTTGCTTTGTGGAAAAGTCTTGGAAATTTAAATAAAGGTTTACCTTTTAAAAAAAAAATTTTTTGGTCCCAACGTTGTTAAAAAAATTAATAAAAAAGCCCTTAAAAACCTTTTCATAAGTGAGTTTTAAGGTATTTTTAAATTTTTTTGGCTTTATTAAAAATTCTTTGGTTAAAATTGTTGCTTTGTGGAAAAGTCTTCGTTGTTTGGACCATTTTATTTAAAAAAAAATTGGAGCTTTTTTGAGGTTTAAAATATAATCAGGTTACAGTTTAAAATAAAAATTTGGGAAATATTTATCAAAAGATTATCTAATTAGGGATTCTCGTCCTATATAAAACCGTAATCGAGCTTTAAAAAAATTTACATTATAAAAAATGCTTATTAAAAAAATAGCCGTTTTGCCAAATTACCAAGTTGGCTATTTAGACATTAAATGTAGTTTATATTTGATATTAATGATTAGCTTTTTGAAATTGCATTTACAATTTGCCGTTTTGACTTTAAAATTACGATTTGAGCTTTAAAACTTTAATGGTTAAAAACTTGGCTCTCAAGTTAGAAAATGTAAATTAAACATGGTTAATTGAAAATTAAAAATGGAAACATGTTTTTTAAAAAGAAAATCCCTATATACGTGTTTCTGCGCCCTTAAATAAAATTTCGTGACTATAAAAAAAAAGCCCTGATCAAAAAAACAGGCCTTATTTCACAATTAACGCCGATTGATCAGCTTTTACAAGATCATGTATTTAGGCATAATTTCATTATAAATGTTGCGCTATTTTGGCGATTTTAATTAAAATTAGCGCGTTTTGGAGACTTTAAAAATTCAGTCGATTTGGCGCTTTGCTTCGATGGTTAGAAACTGGCTCTCAGGTTGGAAAACGTTTGAAATTCAAATTGGGTTTAACCAGTTTTTACAAAAAGAAAAAATGTTATTTTGCAGGATGTCAGACCCTTATTACGTGTTTCTGCCTCTCTTAAATAAAATTGCGTACTATTAAATAAAAAGCCCTATATAAAAAGGCCCTTATTTCACAATTAACGCCGATTGATCAGCTTTTACAAGATCGATATAGTGTATAATTTATATTAAGGTGCATTATTTGATTTTGAAATTATTTAATTTGCATTTTAGCGCTGATTTTGGGCCGATTTTGAACTTTAAAAAATTCTAGCGCCGTTATTTGTGGACGGATCTTTAAAAACTATTCAGATTCGGATTTGGCAGCCTTTTGGCTTCGGATAGGTCTAAGAAAACATAGGCGTGCTATTCCAGAGCTTTGGGAAAACGTTTTGAAAATTCAAAATCGATGGGTTTTAACCCATGTTATTTTGACAAAAATGAAAAAATAGAATTGCTTTATTTTGTCAGGGATGTTCCTACGTACCCCTACTAACTATAACCGGTGTCATTTCTCGGCGCTCTCGCTTTAAAATAAAAATTTGCGATAGAACTAATTAAATAAACAAACGGACCCCTTGATTCACAAAAAATCGTAGCGCCCTTATTTTCGATCCAATCATTATAAACGACACGGATTCGGAATCGTGAGGCTTTTTACATAAGATACATTTTAAATGTATGGGGGCGCTTAATTTTTTGATTTTAAAATTATTTTAGCGCGTTTTTGGGCCCTTTTTAAATTTAAAAAAATTTTAGGCCCTTTTTTGGGCGGTCTTTAAAAATATTAGATTTGGGTTTTGGGGCCTTTTTGGGTTGGAAGGGTTAAAAAAAAAGGGGGCATTCCGGTTTGGGAAAAAGTTTTGAAAATTAAAAATGGGTTTTAACCCTTTATTTTGCAAAAAAGAAAAAAAAAATTCTTTTTTTTTAGGGTGTTCCCCGCCCCCCTTTAAATAACCGGGATTTTGGGGTCTTTTAAAAAAAAAATTTTCTGAACAATTAAAAAACAAAGGCCCCCTTATTCACAAAAAAGAGCGCCCTTTTTTTACCAAACATTATAAAGAAGGTTTGGAACGTAGGTTTTTACATAAGATACGCTATTTTCGATTTTAAAATTCATTTTAGCGCGTTTTGGGCCGATTTTAACTTTAAAAATTCAGCGCCTTTTTGTGGAGGTCTTTAAAACATTAGTCGGATTGAGCTTTTGGTGGAAGGTTAGAAAACAAGCGTGTTTCCATTTGGAAAATTTTGAAAATTAAAAATGGGTTTTACCCTTTATTTTGCAAAAATGAAAAAATAGAATCTTTATTTTCGGGATTTCCCGTCCCTAAATAACGATTTCGGCTTTAAAAAAAAATTGCTGACATAAATAACAACGACCCTTTACAAAAATGTAGGCCTTTTTCATCATCATTATAAAGAAGGTCGACGTAGTTTTATAAATCATTTATATTTGGGCGTATTTTGTTATTCGGCCCTTATAAAAAAATCGTAGCCCTTATTTTACAACATTATAAACAAGATTCGGAAGGGCTTTTTCATAAATACATTATAAAGAAGGGTCGACGTTAATTTTTCATTATAAAATTGATTTTATGTTTTGGGCCGATTTTGAATTTAAAAATTTAGCGCCTTATTTTGGCGGATTTTAAAACTTTAATGATTTGGCGCCTTTTGGTCGGATGTTAAAAAACATAGGCGGTTTCCAGCTTTGGGAAACGTTTTGAAAATTAAAACATGGGTTTTACCCAGTTTTTTGAAAAAATGAAAAAATAAATTGTTTTTTTCCGGGTTTCTACACCCTAAATAAACGGTTATTTTCGGGTTCCTTTAAAATAAAAATTCTAACTAATTAAATAAACAAACGGACCCTTGATTCACAAAAATCGTAGCGCCCTTATTTTCGATCCAATCATTATAAACGACACGGATTCGGAATCGTGAGGCTTTTTTACATAAGATACATGTATAATATGTATAGGGTGCGACGTTAATTTTTCGATTATTAAAAATTGCTATTTTTAGCGCTGATTTTGGGCCGATTTTGAACTTTAAAAAATTCTAGCGCCGTTATTTGTGGACGGATCTTTAAAACTATTCAGATTCGGATTTGGCAGCCTTTTGGCTTCGGATAGGTCTAAGAAAACATAGGCGTGCTATTCCAGAGCTTTGGGAAAACGTTTTGAAAATTCAAAATCGATGGGTTTTAACCCATGTTATTTTGACAAAAAATGAAAAAAATAGAATTGCTTTATTTTGTCAGGGGATGTTCCTACGTACCCCCACTAACTATAACCGGTGTCATTTCTGGCGCTCTCGCTTTAAAATAAAAATTTGCGATAGAACTAATTAAATAAACAAACGGACCCCTTGATTCACAAAAAATCGTAGCGCCCTTATTTTCGATCCAATCATTATAAACGACACGGATTCGGAATCGTGAGGCTTTTTTACATAAGATACATGTATAATATGTATAGGGTGCGACGTTAATTTTTCGATTATTAAAAATTGCTATTTTTAGCGCTGATTTTGGGCCGATTTTGAACTTTAAAAAATTCTAGCGCCGTTATTTGTGGACGGATCTTTAAAACTATTCAGATTCGGATTTGGCAGCCTTTTGGCTTCGGATAGGTCTAAGAAAACATAGGCGTGCTATTCCAGAGCTTTGGGAAAACGTTTTGAAAATTCAAAATCGATGGGTTTTAACCCATGTTATTTTGACAAAAATGAAAAAATAGAATTGCTTTATTTTGTCAGGGATGTTCCTACGTACCCCTACTAACTATAACCGGTGTCATTTCTCGGCGCTCTCGCTTTAAAATAAAAATTTGCGATAGAACTAATTAAATAAACAAACGGACCCCTTGATTCACAAAAAATCGTAGCGCCCTTATTTTCGATCCAATCATTATAAACGACACGGATTCGGAATCGTGAGGCTTTTTTACATAAGATACATGTATAATATGTATAGGGTGCGACGTTAATTTTTCGATTATTAAAAATTGCTATTTTTAGCGCTGATTTTGGGCCGATTTTGAACTTTAAAAAAATTCTAGCGCCGTTATTTGTGGACGGATCTTTAAAAACTATTCAGATTCGGATTTGGCAGCCTTTTTGGCTTCGGATAGGTCTAAGAAAACATAGGCGTGCTATTCCAGAGCTTTGGGAAAACGTTTTGAAAATTCAAAATCGATGGGTTTTAACCCATGTTATTTTGACAAAAAATGAAAAAATAGAATTGCTTTATTTTGTCAGGGATGTTCCTACGTACCCCTACTAACTATAACCGGTGTCATTTCTCGGCGCTCTCGCTTTAAAATAAAAATTTGCGATAGAACTAATTAAATAAACAAACGGACCCCTTGATTCACAAAAAATCGTAGCGCCCTTATTTTCGATCCAATCATTATAAACGACACGGATTCGGAATCGTGAGGCTTTTTACATAAGATACATGTATAATATGTATAGGGTGCGACGTTAATTTTCGATTATTAAAATTGCTATTTTAGCGCTGATTTTGGGCCGATTTTGAACTTTAAAAAATTCTAGCGCCGTTATTTGTGGACGGATCTTTAAAACTATTCAGATTCGGATTTGGCAGCCTTTTGGCTTCGGATAGGTCTAAGAAAACATAGGCGTGCTATTCCAGAGCTTTGGGAAAACGTTTTGAAAATTCAAAATCGATGGGTTTTAACCCATGTTATTTTGACAAAAATGAAAAAATAGAATTGCTTTATTTTGTCAGGGATGTTCCTACGTACCCCTACTAACTATAACCGGTGTCATTTCTCGGCGCTCTCGCTTTAAAATAAAAATTTGCGATAGAACTAATTAAATAAACAAACGGACCCCTTGATTCACAAAAAATCGTAGCGCCCTTATTTTCGATCCAATCATTATAAACGACACGGATTCGGAATCGTGAGGCTTTTTACATAAGATACATGTATAATATGTATAGGGTGCGACGTTAATTTTTCGATTATTAAAATTGCATTTTAGCGCTGATTTTGGGCCGATTTTGAACTTTAAAAAATTCTAGCGCCGTTATTTGTGGACGGATCTTTAAAACTATTCAGATTCGGATTTGGCAGCCTTTTGGCTTCGGATAGGTCTAAGAAAACATAGGCGTGCTATTCCAGAGCTTTGGGAAAACGTTTTGAAAATTCAAAATCGATGGGTTTTAACCCATGTTATTTTGACAAAAATGAAAAAATAGAATTGCTTTATTTTGTCAGGGATGTTCCTACGTACCCCTACTAACTATAACCGGTGTCATTTCTCGGCGCTCTCGCTTTAAAATAAAAATTTGCGATAGAACTAATTAAATAAACAAACGGACCCCTTGATTCACAAAAAATCGTAGCGCCCTTATTTTCGATCCAATCATTATAAACGACACGGATTCGGAATCGTGAGGCTTTTTACATAAGATACATGTATAATATGTATAGGGTGCGACGTTAATTTTTCGATTATTAAAATTGCTATTTTAGCGCTGATTTTGGGCCGATTTTGAACTTTAAAAAATTCTAGCGCCGTTATTTGTGGACGGATCTTTAAAACTATTCAGATTCGGATTTGGCAGCCTTTTGGCTTCGGATAGGTCTAAGAAAACATAGGCGTGCTATTCCAGAGCTTTGGGAAAACGTTTTGAAAATTCAAAATCGATGGGTTTTAACCCATGTTATTTTGACAAAAATGAAAAAATAGAATTGCTTTATTTTGTCAGGGATGTTCCTACGTACCCCTACTAACTATAACCGGTGTCATTTCTCGGCGCTCTCGCTTTAAAATAAAAATTTGCGATAGAACTAATTAAATAAACAAACGGACCCCTTGATTCACAAAAAATCGTAGCGCCCTTATTTTCGATCCAATCATTATAAACGACACGGATTCGGAATCGTGAGGCTTTTTTACATAAGATACATGTATAATATGTATAGGGTGCGACGTTAATTTTTCGATTATTAAAAATTGCCATTTTTAGCGCTGATTTTGGGCCGATTTTGAACTTTAAAAAAATTCTAGCGCCGTTATTTGTGGACGGATCTTTAAAAACTATTCAGATTCGGATTTGGCAGCCTTTTTGGCTTCGGATAGGTCTAAGAAAACATAGGCGTGCTATTCCAGAGCTTTGGGAAAACGTTTTGAAAATTCAAAATCGATGGGTTTTAACCCATGTTATTTTGACAAAAAATGAAAAAAATAGAATTGCTTTATTTTGTCAGGGATGTTCCTACGTACCCCTACTAACTATAACCGGTGTCATTTCTCGGCGCTCTCGTTTGGTTTTAAAATCTTTTGTAATTTGAAATGAATTAAAAGTTCTTTAAAAAAAAATTTTTGCCCATTAAAAAATAAAAAACCTAAAACTTTATTTAGTTTTAATTTTTTGTTTAAAATTGTAATTTTGAAATGAATTAAAAGTTCTTTAAAAAAAAATTTTTGCCCATTTTAATTTTTTGTTTAAAATTGTAAATTTTGAAATGAATTAAAAGTTCTTTAAAAAAAAATTTTTGGCCATTAAAAAATAAAAAACTAAAACTTTATTTAGTTTTAAATTTTTTGTTTAAAATTGTAAATTTTGAAATGAATTAAAAGTTCTTTAAAAAAAAATTTTTGCCATTAAAAAATAAAAAACCTAAAACTTTATTTAGTTTTAATTTTTTGTTTAAAATTGTAATTTTGAAATGAATTAAAAGTTCTTTAAAAAAAATTTTTGGTCTCGCTTTAAAATAAAAATTTGCGATAGAACTAATTAAATAAACAAACGGACCCCTTGATTCACAAAAAATCGTAGCGCCCTTATTTTCGATCCAATCATTATAAACGACACGGATTCGGAATCGTGAGGCTTTTTACATAAGATACATGTATAATATGTATAGGGTGCGACGTTAATTTTTCGATTATTAAAATTGCTATTTTAGCGCTGATTTTGGGCCGATTTTGAACTTTAAAAAATTCTAGCGCCGTTATTTGTGGACGGATCTTTAAAACTATTCAGATTCGGATTTGGCAGCCTTTTGGCTTCGGATAGGTCTAAGAAAACATAGGCGTGCTATTCCAGAGCTTTGGGAAAACGTTTTGAAAATTCAAAATCGATGGGTTTTAACCCATGTTATTTTGACAAAAATGAAAAAATAGAATTGCTTTATTTTGTCAGGGATGTTCCTACGTACCCCTACTAACTATAACCGGTGTCATTTCTCGGCGCTCTCGCTTTAAAATAAAAATTTGCGATAGAACTAATTAAATAAACAAACGGACCCCTTGATTCACAAAAAATCGTAGCGCCCTTATTTTCGATCCAATCATTATAAACGACACGGATTCGGAATCGTGAGGCTTTTTACATAAGATACATGTATAATATGTATAGGGTGCGACGTTAATTTTTCGATTATTAAAATTGCTATTTTAGCGCTGATTTTGGGCCGATTTTGAACTTTAAAAAATTCTAGCGCCGTTATTTGTGGACGGATCTTTAAAAAATATTCAGATTCGGATTTGGCAGCCTTTTGGCTTCGGATAGGTCTAAGAAAACATAGGCGTGCTATTCCAGAGCTTTGGGAAAACGTTTTGAAAATTCAAAATCGATGGGTTTTAACCCATGTTATTTTGACAAAAATGAAAAAATAGAATTGCTTTATTTTGTCAGGGGGTGTTCCTACGTACCCCTACTAACTATAACCGGTGTCATTTCTGGCGCTCTCGCTTTAAAATAAAAATTTGCGATAGAACTAATTAAATAAACAAACGGACCCCTTGATTCACAAAAAATCGTAGCGCCCTTATTTTCGATCCAATCATTATAAACGACACGGATTCGGAATCGTGAGGCTTTTTTACATAAGATACATGTATAATATGTATAGGGTGCGACGTTAATTTTTCGATTATTAAAAATTGCTATTTTTAGCGCTGATTTTGGGCCGATTTTGAACTTTAAAAAAATTCTAGCGCCGTTATTTGTGGACGGATCTTTAAAAACTATTCAGATTCGGATTTGGCAGCCTTTTTGGCTTCGGATAGGTCTAAGAAAACATAGGCGTGCTATTCCAGAGCTTTGGGAAAACGTTTTGAAAATTCAAAATCGATGGGTTTTAACCCATGTTATTTTGACAAAAAATGAAAAAAATAGAATTGCTTTATTTTGTCAGGGATGTTCCTACGTACCCCTACTAACTATAACCGGTGTCATTTCTCGGCGCTCTCGCTTTAAAATAAAAATTTGCGATAGAACTAATTAAATAAACAAACGGACCCCTTGATTCACAAAAAAAATCGTAGCGCCCTTATTTTCGATCCAATCATTATAAACGACACGGATTCGGAATCGTGAGGCTTTTTTACATAAGATACATGTATAATATGTATAGGGTGCGACGTTAATTTTCGATTATTAAAATTGCTATTTTTAGCGCTGATTTTGGGCCGATTTTGAACTTTAAAAAAATTCTAGCGCCGTTATTTGTGGACGGATCTTTAAAAACTATTCAGATTCGGATTTGGCAGCCTTTTTGGCTTCGGATAGGTCTAAGAAAACATAGGCGTGCTATTCCAGAGCTTTGGGAAAACGTTTTGAAAATTCAAAATCGATGGGTTTTAACCCATGTTATTTTGACAAAAAATGAAAAAAATAGAATTGCTTTATTTTGTCAGGGGATGTTCCTACGTACCCCTACTAACTATAACCGGTGTCATTTCTCGGCGCTCTCGCTTTAAAATAAAAATTTGCGATAGAACTAATTAAATAAACAAACGGACCCCTTGATTCACAAAAAAAATCGTAGCGCCCTTATTTTCGATCCAATCATTATAAACGACACGGATTCGGAATCGTGAGGCTTTTTTACATAAGATACATGTATAATATGTATAGGGTGCGACGTTAATTTTTCGATTATTAAAAATTGCTATTTTTAGCGCTGATTTTGGGCCGATTTTGAACTTTAAAAAAATTCTAGCGCCGTTATTTGTGGACGGATCTTTAAAAACTATTCAGATTCGGATTTGGCAGCCTTTTTGGCTTCGGATAGGTCTAAGAAAACATAGGCGTGCTATTCCAGAGCTTTGGGAAAACGTTTTGAAAATTCAAAATCGATGGGTTTTAACCCATGTTATTTTGACAAAAAATGAAAAAAATAGAATTGCTTTATTTTGTCAGGGGATGTTCCTACGTACCCCTACTAACTATAACCGGTGTCATTTCTCGGCGCTCTCGCTTTAAAATAAAAATTTGCGATAGAACTAATTAAATAAACAAACGGACCCCTTGATTCACAAAAAAAATCGTAGCGCCCTTATTTTCGATCCAATCATTATAAACGACACGGATTCGGAATCGTGAGGCTTTTTTACATAAGATACATGTATAATATGTATAGGGTGCGACGTTAATTTTTCGATTATTAAAATTGCTATTTTAGCGCTGATTTTGGGCCGATTTTGAACTTTAAAAAATTCTAGCGCCGTTATTTGTGGACGGATCTTTAAAACTATTCAGATTCGGATTTGGCAGCCTTTTGGCTTCGGATAGGTCTAAGAAAACATAGGCGTGCTATTCCAGAGCTTTGGGAAAACGTTTTGAAAATTCAAAATCGATGGGTTTTAACCCATGTTATTTTGACAAAAATGAAAAAATAGAATTGCTTTATTTTGTCAGGGATGTTCCTACGTACCCCTACTAACTATAACCGGTGTCATTTCTCGGCGCTCTCGCTTTAAAATAAAAATTTGCGATAGAACTAATTAAATAAACAAACGGACCCCTTGATTCACAAAAAATCGTAGCGCCCTTATTTTCGATCCAATCATTATAAACGACACGGATTCGGAATCGTGAGGCTTTTTACATAAGATACATGTATAATATGTATAGGGTGCGACGTTAATTTTTCGATTATTAAAATTGCTATTTTAGCGCTGATTTTGGGCCGATTTTGAACTTTAAAAAATTCTAGCGCCGTTATTTGTGGACGGATCTTTAAAACTATTCAGATTCGGATTTGGCAGCCTTTTTGGCTTCGGATAGGTCTAAGAAAACATAGGCGTGCTATTCCAGAGCTTTGGGAAAACGTTTTGAAAATTCAAAATCGATGGGTTTTAACCCATGTTATTTTGACAAAAAATGAAAAAAATAGAATTGCTTTATTTTGTCAGGGGATGTTCCTACGTACCCCTACTAACTATAACCGGTGTCATTTCTCGGCGCTCTCGCTTTAAAATAAAAATTTGCGATAGAACTAATTAAATAAACAAACGGACCCCTTGATTCACAAAAAATCGTAGCGCCCTTATTTTCGATCCAATCATTATAAACGACACGGATTCGGAATCGTGAGGCTTTTTACATAAGATACATGTATAATATGTATAGGGTGCGACGTTAATTTTTCGATTATTAAAATTGCTATTTTAGCGCTGATTTTGGGCCGATTTTGAACTTTAAAAAATTCTAGCGCCGTTATTTGTGGACGGATCTTTAAAACTATTCAGATTCGGATTTGGCAGCCTTTTGGCTTCGGATAGGTCTAAGAAAACATAGGCGTGCTATTCCAGAGCTTTGGGAAAACGTTTTGAAAATTCAAAATCGATGGGTTTTAACCCATGTTATTTTGACAAAAATGAAAAAATAGAATTGCTTTATTTTGTCAGGGGATGTTCCTACGTACCCCTACTAACTATAACCGGTGTCATTTTGGCGCTCTCCTTTAAAATAAAAATTTGCGATAGAACTAATTAAATAAACAAACGGACCTTGATTCACAAAAATCGTAGCGCCCTTATTTTCGATCCAATCATTATAAACGACACGGATTCGGAATCGTGAGGCTTTTTACATAAGATACATGTATATGTATAGGGTGCGACGTTAATTTTTCGATTATTAAAATTGCATTTAGCGCTGATTTTGGGCCGATTTTGAACTTTAAAATTCTAGCGCCGTTATTTGTGGACGGATCTTTAAACTATTCAGATTCGGATTTGGCAGCCTTTTGGCTTCGGATAGGTCTAAGAAAACATAGGCGTGCTATTCCAGAGCTTTGGGAAAACGTTTTGAAAATTCAAAATCGATGGGTTTTAACCCATGTTATTTTGACAAAAATGAAAAATAGAATTCTTTATTTTGTCAGGATGTTCCTACGTACCCTACTAACTATAACCGGTGTCATTTCTCGGCGCTCTCGCTTTAAAATAAAAATTTGCGATAGAACTAATTAAATAAACAAACGGACCCCTTGATTCACAAAAAATCGTAGCGCCCTTATTTTCGATCCAATCATTATAAACGACACGGATTCGGAATCGTGAGGCTTTTTACATAAGATACATGTATAATATGTATAGGGTGCGACGTTAATTTTTCGATTATTAAAATTGCCATTTTAGCGCTGATTTTGGGCCGATTTTGAACTTTAAAAAATTCTAGCGCCGTTATTTGTGGACGGATCTTTAAAAACTATTCAGATTCGGATTTGGCAGCCTTTTGGCTTCGGATAGGTCTAAGAAAACATAGGCGTGCTATTCCAGAGCTTTGGGAAAACGTTTTGAAAATTCAAAATCGATGGGTTTTAACCCATGTTATTTTGACAAAAATGAAAAAATAGAATTGCTTTATTTTGTCAGGGATGTTCCTACGTACCCTACTAACTATAACCGGTGTCATTTCTCGGCGCTCTCGCTTTAAAATAAAAATTTGCGATAGAACTAATTAAATAAACAAACGGACCCCTTGATTCACAAAAAATCGTAGCGCCCTTATTTTCGATCCAATCATTATAAACGACACGGATTCGGAATCGTGAGGCTTTTTACATAAGATACATGTATAATATGTATAGGGTGCGACGTTAATTTTTCGATTATTAAAATTGCCATTTTAGCGCTGATTTTGGGCCGATTTTGAACTTTAAAAAATTCTAGCGCCGTTATTTGTGGACGGATCTTTAAAAACTATTCAGATTCGGATTTGGCAGCCTTTTTGGCTTCGGATAGGTCTAAGAAAACATAGGCGTGCTATTCCAGAGCTTTGGGAAAACGTTTTGAAAATTCAAAATCGATGGGTTTTAACCCATGTTATTTTGACAAAAAATGAAAAAAATAGAATTGCTTTATTTTGTCAGGGGATGTTCCTACGTACCCCTACTAACTATAACCGGTGTCATTTCTCGGCGCTCTCGCTTTAAAATAAAAATTTGCGATAGAACTAATTAAATAAACAAACGGACCCCTTGATTCACAAAAAATCGTAGCGCCTTATTTTCATCCAATCATTAAAACGACACGGATTCGGAATCGTGAGGCTTTTTACATAAGATACATGTTAAAAATGTATAGGGTGCGACGTTAATTTTTCGATTATTAAAATTGCATTTTTGCGCTGATTTTGGGCCGATTTTGAACTTTAAAAAATTCTAGCGCCGTTATTTGTGGACGGATCTTTAAAACTATTCAGATTCGGATTTGGCAGCCTTTTGGCTTCGGATAGGTCTAAGAAAACATAGGCGTGCTATTCCAGAGCTTTGGGAAAACGTTTTGAAAATTCAAAATCGATGGGTTTTAACCCATGTTATTTTGACAAAAATGAAAAAATAGAATTGCTTTATTTTGTCAGGGGGTGTTCCTACGTACCCTACTAACTATAACCGGTGTCATTTCTCGGCGCTCTCGCTTTAAAATAAAAATTTGCGATAGAACTAATTAAATAAACAAACGGACCCCTTGATTCACAAAAAATCGTAGCGCCCTTATTTTCGATCCAATCATTATAAACGACACGGATTCGGAATCGTGAGGCTTTTTACATAAGATACATGTATAATATGTATAGGGTGCGACGTTAATTTTTCGATTATTAAAATTGCCATTTTAGCGCTGATTTTGGGCCGATTTTGAACTTTAAAAAATTCTAGCGCCGTTATTTGTGGACGGATCTTTAAAAACTATTCAGATTCGGATTTGGCAGCCTTTTTGGCTTCGGATAGGTCTAAGAAAACATAGGCGTGCTATTCCAGAGCTTTGGGAAAACGTTTTGAAAATTCAAAATCGATGGGTTTTAACCCATGTTATTTTGACAAAAAATGAAAAAAATAGAATTGCTTTATTTTGTCAGGGGATGTTCCTACGTACCCTACTAACTATAACCGGTGTCATTTCTCGGCGCTCTCGCTTTAAAATAAAAATTTGCGATAGAACTAATTAAATAAACAAACGGACCCCTTGATTCACAAAAAAAATCGTAGCGCCCTTATTTTCGATCCAATCATTATAAACGACACGGATTCGGAATCGTGAGGCTTTTTTACATAAGATACATGTATAATATGTATAGGGTGCGACGTTAATTTTCGATTATTAAAATTGCTATTTTAGCGCTGATTTTGGGCCGATTTTGAACTTTAAAAAATTCTAGCGCCGTTATTTGTGGACGGATCTTTAAAAACTATTCAGATTCGGATTTGGCAGCCTTTTTGGCTTCGGATAGGTCTAAGAAAACATAGGCGTGCTATTCCAGAGCTTTGGGAAAACGTTTTGAAAATTCAAAATCGATGGGTTTTAACCCATGTTATTTTGACAAAAAATGAAAAAAATAGAATTGCTTTATTTTGTCAGGGGATGTTCCTACGTACCCTACTAACTATAACCGGTGTCATTTCTCGGCGCTCTCGCTTTAAAATAAAAATTTGCGATAGAACTAATTAAATAAACAAACGGACCCCTTGATTCACAAAAAATCGTAGCGCCCTTATTTTCGATCCAATCATTATAAACGACACGGATTCGGAATCGTGAGGCTTTTTTACATAAGATACATGTATAATATGTATAGGGTGCGACGTTAATTTTTCGATTATTAAAAATTGCTATTTTTAGCGCTGATTTTGGGCCGATTTTGAACTTTAAAAAATTCTAGCGCCGTTATTTGTGGACGGATCTTTAAAAACTATTCAGATTCGGATTTGGCAGCCTTTTTGGCTTCGGATAGGTCTAAGAAAACATAGGCGTGCTATTCCAGAGCTTTGGGAAAACGTTTTGAAAATTCAAAATCGATGGGTTTTAACCCATGTTATTTTGACAAAAAATGAAAAAAATAGAATTGCTTTATTTTGTCAGGGGATGTTCCTACGTACCCCTACTAACTATAACCGGTGTCATTTCTCGGCGCTCTCGCTTTAAAATAAAAATTTGCGATAGAACTAATTAAATAAACAAACGGACCCCTTGATTCACAAAAAAAATCGTAGCGCCCTTATTTTCGATCCAATCATTATAAACGACACGGATTCGGAATCGTGAGGCTTTTTTACATAAGATACATGTATAATATGTATAGGGTGCGACGTTAATTTTTCGATTATTAAAAATTGCCATTTTTAGCGCTGATTTTGGGCCGATTTTGAACTTTAAAAAAATTCTAGCGCCGTTATTTGTGGACGGATCTTTAAAAACTATTCAGATTCGGATTTGGCAGCCTTTTTGGCTTCGGATAGGTCTAAGAAAACATAGGCGTGCTATTCCAGAGCTTTGGGAAAACGTTTTGAAAATTCAAAATCGATGGGTTTTAACCCATGTTATTTTGACAAAAAATGAAAAAAATAGAATTGCTTTATTTTGTCAGGGATGTTCCTACGTACCCTACTAACTATAACCGGTGTCATTTCTCGGCGCTCTCGCTTTAAAATAAAAATTTGCGATAGAACTAATTAAATAAACAAACGGACCCCTTGATTCACAAAAAAAATCGTAGCGCCCTTATTTTCGATCCAATCATTATAAACGACACGGATTCGGAATCGTGAGGCTTTTTTACATAAGATACATGTATAATATGTATAGGGTGCGACGTTAATTTTTCGATTATTAAAAATTGCTATTTTTAGCGCTGATTTTGGGCCGATTTTGAACTTTAAAAAATTCTAGCGCCGTTATTTGTGGACGGATCTTTAAAAAATATTCAGATTCGGATTTGGCAGCCTTTTTGGCTTCGGATAGGTCTAAGAAAACATAGGCGTGCTATTCCAGAGCTTTGGGAAAACGTTTTGAAAATTCAAAATCGATGGGTTTTAACCCATGTTATTTTGACAAAAAATGAAAAAAATAGAATTGCTTTATTTTGTCAGGGATGTTCCTACGTACCCCTACTAACTATAACCGGTGTCATTTCTGGCGCTCTCGCTTTAAAATAAAAATTTGCGATAGAACTAATTAAATAAACAAACGGACCCCTTGATTCACAAAAAATCGTAGCGCCCTTATTTTCGATCCAATCATTATAAACGACACGGATTCGGAATCGTGAGGCTTTTTTACATAAGATACATGTATAATATGTATAGGGTGCGACGTTAATTTTTCGATTATTAAAAATTGCTATTTTTAGCGCTGATTTTGGGCCGATTTTGAACTTTAAAAAATTCTAGCGCCGTTATTTGTGGACGGATCTTTAAAACTATTCAGATTCGGATTTGGCAGCCTTTTTGGCTTCGGATAGGTCTAAGAAAACATAGGCGTGCTATTCCAGAGCTTTGGGAAAACGTTTTGAAAATTCAAAATCGATGGGTTTTAACCCATGTTATTTTGACAAAAAATGAAAAAATAGAATTGCTTTATTTTGTCAGGGATGTTCCTACGTACCCTACTAACTATAACCGGTGTCATTTCTCGGCGCTCTCGCTTTAAAATAAAAATTTGCGATAGAACTAATTAAATAAACAAACGGACCCCTTGATTCACAAAAAATCGTAGCGCCCTTATTTTCGATCCAATCATTATAAACGACACGGATTCGGAATCGTGAGGCTTTTTACATAAGATACATGTATAATATGTATAGGGTGCGACGTTAATTTTTCGATTATTAAAATTGCTATTTTTAGCGCTGATTTTGGGCCGATTTTGAACTTTAAAAAATTCTAGCGCCGTTATTTGTGGACGGATCTTTAAAACTATTCAGATTCGGATTTGGCAGCCTTTTTGGCTTCGGATAGGTCTAAGAAAACATAGGCGTGCTATTCCAGAGCTTTGGGAAAACGTTTTGAAAATTCAAAATCGATGGGTTTTAACCCATGTTATTTTGACAAAAAATGAAAAAAATAGAATTGCTTTATTTTGTCAGGGATGTTCCTACGTACCCCTACTAACTATAACCGGTGTCATTTCTCGGCGCTCTCGCTTTAAAATAAAAATTTGCGATAGAACTAATTAAATAAACAAACGGACCCCTTGATTCACAAAAAAAATCGTAGCGCCCTTATTTTCGATCCAATCATTATAAACGACACGGATTCGGAATCGTGAGGCTTTTTTACATAAGATACATGTATAATATGTATAGGGTGCGACGTTAATTTTCGATTATTAAAATTGCTATTTTTTGCGCTGATTTTGGGCCGATTTTGAACTTTAAAAAATTCTAGCGCCGTTATTTGTGGACGGATCTTTAAAACTATTCAGATTCGGATTTGGCAGCCTTTTTGGCTTCGGATAGGTCTAAGAAAACATAGGCGTGCTATTCCAGAGCTTTGGGAAAACGTTTTGAAAATTCAAAATCGATGGGTTTTAACCCATGTTATTTTGACAAAAAATGAAAAAAATAGAATTGCTTTATTTTGTCAGGGATGTTCCTACGTACCCCTACTAACTATAACCGGTGTCATTTTGGCGCTCTCGCTTTAAAATAAAAATTTGCGATAGAACTAATTAAATAAACAAACGGACCCCTTGATTCACAAAAAATCGTAGCGCCCTTATTTTCGATCCAATCATTATAAACGACACGGATTCGGAATCGTGAGGCTTTTTACATAAGATACATGTATAATATGTATAGGGTGCGACGTTAATTTTTCGATTATTAAAATTGCTATTTTAGCGCTGATTTTGGGCCGATTTTGAACTTTAAAAAATTCTAGCGCCGTTATTTGTGGACGGATCTTTAAAACTATTCAGATTCGGATTTGGCAGCCTTTTGGCTTCGGATAGGTCTAAGAAAACATAGGCGTGCTATTCCAGAGCTTTGGGAAAACGTTTTGAAAATTCAAAATCGATGGGTTTTAACCCATGTTATTTTGACAAAAATGAAAAAATAGAATTGCTTTATTTTGTCAGGGATGTTCCTACGTACCCCTACTAACTATAACCGGTGTCATTTCTCGGCGCTCTCGCTTTAAAATAAAAATTTGCGATAGAACTAATTAAATAAACAAACGGACCCCTTGATTCACAAAAAATCGTAGCGCCCTTATTTTCGATCCAATCATTATAAACGACACGGATTCGGAATCGTGAGGCTTTTTACATAAGATACATGTATAATATGTATAGGGTGCGACGTTAATTTTTCGATTATTAAAATTGCATTTTTAGCGCTGATTTTGGGCCGATTTTGAACTTTA
Source organism: Sinopyrophorus schimmeli (assembly GCA_036325965.1). Lineage (NCBI taxonomy): Eukaryota > Metazoa > Arthropoda > Insecta > Coleoptera > Elateridae > Sinopyrophorus > Sinopyrophorus schimmeli. The sequence goes on from JARFIZ010000407.1 coordinate 910,093, forward strand.
AAAAATTCTAGCGCCGTTATTTGTGGACGGATCTTTAAAAAATATTCAGATTCGGATTTGGCAGCCTTTTGGCTTCGGATAGGTCTAAGAAAACATAGGCGTGCTATTCCAGAGCTTTGGGAAAACGTTTTGAAAATTCAAAATCGATGGGTTTTAACCCATGTTATTTTGACAAAAATGAAAAAATAGAATTGCTTTATTTTGTCAGGGATGTTCCTACGTACCCCTACTAACTATAACCGGTGTCATTTCTCGGCGCTCTCGCTTTAAAATAAAAATTTGCGATAGAACTAATTAAATAAACAAACGGACCCCTTGATTCACAAAAAATCGTAGCGCCCTTATTTTCGATCCAATCATTATAAACGACACGGATTCGGAATCGTGAGGCTTTTTACATAAGATACATGTATAATATGTATAGGGTGCGACGTTAATTTTTCGATTATTAAAATTGCTATTTTAGCGCTGATTTTGGGCCGATTTTGAACTTTAAAAATTCTAGCGCCGTTATTTGTGGACGGATCTTTAAAACTATTCAGATTCGGATTTGGCAGCCTTTTGGCTTCGGATAGGTCTAAGAAAACATAGGCGTGCTATTCCAGAGCTTTGGGAAAACGTTTTGAAAATTCAAAATCGATGGGTTTTAACCCATGTTATTTTGACAAAAATGAAAAAATAGAATTGCTTTATTTTGTCAGGGATGTTCCTACGTACCCTACTAACTATAACCGGTGTCATTTCTCGGCGCTCTCGCTTTAAAATAAAAATTTGCGATAGAACTAATTAAATAAACAAACGGACCCCTTGATTCACAAAAAATCGTAGCGCCCTTATTTTCGATCCAATCATTATAAACGACACGGATTCGGAATCGTGAGGCTTTTTACATAAGATACATGTATAATATGTATAGGGTGCGACGTTAATTTTTCGATTATTAAAATTGCCATTTTAGCGCTGATTTTGGGCCGATTTTGAACTTTAAAAATTCTAGCGCCGTTATTTGTGGACGGATCTTTAAAAACTATTCAGATTCGGATTTGGCAGCCTTTTGGCTTCGGATAGGTCTAAGAAAACATAGGCGTGCTATTCCAGAGCTTTGGGAAAACGTTTTGAAAATTCAAAATCGATGGGTTTTAACCCATGTTATTTTGACAAAAATGAAAAAATAGAATTGCTTTATTTTGTCAGGGATGTTCCTACGTACCCTACTAACTATAACCGGTGTCATTTCTCGGCGCTCTCGCTTTAAAATAAAAATTTGCGATAGAACTAATTAAATAAACAAACGGACCCCTTGATTCACAAAAAATCGTAGCGCCCTTATTTTCGATCCAATCATTATAAACGACACGGATTCGGAATCGTGAGGCTTTTTACATAAGATACATGTATAATATGTATAGGGTGCGACGTTAATTTTTCGATTATTAAAATTGCCATTTTAGCGCTGATTTTGGGCCGATTTTGAACTTTAAAAATTCTAGCGCCGTTATTTTGGACGGATCTTTAAAACTACAGATTCGGATTTGGAGCCTTTTTTCATAGGTCAAGAAAACATAGGGTGCTATTAACTTTGGGAAAAATTTTTAAAATTCATAAATCGATGGGGTTTTAACCCGATTTTGAAAAAAAGAAAAAATTAGTTTCTTTATTTTTTGGGGATTTTTTTATAACTATCCGGTTCGATTTTGGCGCCTTTTAAAAAATTTTGGGTAGAACTAAAAAAAACAAAGGCCCCCTTTATTCCAATTAAAAAACGTTTTTTTAAAATTAAAACGAAAGGATTGGAACTGAGGCTTTTTACAAAAAATGATAAAATAGGGTCGCTTAATTTTTCGGATTTCTAAAAATTTCCATATTTAGCGCTGATTTTGGGCCGATTTTGAACTTTAAAAAATTCTAGCGCCGTTATTTGTGGACGGATCTTTAAAAACTATTCAGATTCGGATTTGGCAGCCTTTTTGGCTTCGGATAGGTCTAAGAAAACATAGGCGTGCTATTCCAGAGCTTTGGGAAAACGTTTTGAAAATTCAAAATCGATGGGTTTTAACCCATGTTATTTTGACAAAAAATGAAAAAAATAGAATTGCTTTATTTTGTCAGGGGATGTTCCTACGTACCCCTACTAACTATAACCGGTGTCATTTCTTGGCGCTCTCGCTTTAAAATAAAAATTTGCGATAGAACTAAATAAATAAACAAACGGACCCCTTGATTCACAAAAAAAATCGTAGCGCCCTCATTTTCGATCCAATCATTACAAACGACACGGATTCGGAATCGTGAGGCTTTTTTACATAAGATACATGTATAATATGTATAGGGTGCGACGTTAATTTTTCGATTATTAAAAATTGCCATTTTTAGCGCTGATTTTGGGCCGATTTTGAACTTTAAAAAAATTCTAGCGCCGTTATTTGTGGACGGATCTTTAAAAACTATTCAGATTCGGATTTGGCAGCCTTTTTGGCTTCGGATAGGTCTAAGAAAACATAGGCGTGCTATTCCAGAGCTTTGGGAAAACGTTTTGAAAATTCAAAATCGATGGGTTTTAACCCATGTTATTTTGACAAAAAATGAAAAAAATAGAATTGCTTTATTTTGTCAGGGGATGTTCCTACGTACCCCTACTAACTATAACCGGTGTCATTTCTCGGCGCTCTCGCTCTAAAATAAAAATTTGCGTTAGAACTAAATAAATAAAAAAAAATACCCCTTTGACTCACAAAAACAATAGTAGTACTTTTTTAATTCTAAAACTAAGCCCTCGGTCTCTCCGAATTCCGATTTCAGGCCACGTCCCTCGCGAAAAGTATAAAATTTGTATATTCCGACGCCGCCTGATTATAATTCGATGGCTTACAAAAGAAACTCTTCGATAACGTACAAAACTCATACCGAAATAGAATCTCGTCGTGCGTCTGAATAAATGAACAAACGCCTCTCACAAAGTGAGCGAAAACTTTGAATAATTGATCAAAGGCGACGCTGAAAAGAGGGCGCGATGAATTATTAACAATAAACCCTTTTAACATTTGTTTATCTTGGATTCGGTCGATTGTCGGAAGATTTGCGTGGCAACAAGTCCTCGCGGACGCCGCCGAGGCCGACGCTAATGAAACTTTCCCCCGAGGATGGCCGTTCGATCTGTATCTGGACCGCGCGACGAGAAAAACGAAGATCTTTCGGAAATATAATATTCGACATTCAACCGCCCCCCCTTCGATGTAACTTATATAAAACTTTTCAATTAAATTCCGACGCCTTTCCGACAGCTCGCTAACAAAAGCCCTTTTAAAAGCTTTTAAATTTCGACCATATTTTATAATTCTTCCGACTTCCAAAGGTTGTACACACACACACGCGCGCGCACGCACACACACACACACACACACACAAAACATAATTTATTATACCTGTCTATCGCTTTTATAAACCTTTACATTTTAGTTAGCTAATAAAAAAGATCTCGCAACTTTTAAAGTTGTGTCTTTTGATTTCCGAGCGTCGACGAATCGAAAGCGTTTTTTTTGAGAAAAAAAAGGGGCACCGAAAGATAATTAAAGGGCCTCGCAAAGAGAATATGCTTAAGCATTATGCGGAAACGGAGAAATTAATAGGTGTGGTTCGCATGGCTAAAGTGGAGTGTAATATATTTTCGGGGCTGAAACGCTTTTGTACACATACCCCAAGCCGCAAGGATTACAACTAAAATCTAAAGACGCCCCCCGCACCACTTAGGGACATCTCGCCATTAATTCGGGATTAATTCATATCCCGGTTATTAATCTAAGAAAAAAATTAGCGGGATCCGCCCGGTTTTGCTCTTCGAGCCGAAGAATCTGTTTGTTTTTTGAAATTTTTTTGGTTCGTCCTTGTGCAGGGCCCAAATTTGAAAATTCCTACGCATATTTGCGAAAAATTCGCGCACGAAGTAGATTCTGCGGGGAATTAGTCAGAAAATCGAGGTGGAAAAGGCCTCGGTGCTGTTCCGAGTTTTTCGTCTTAGGAAAATTTATTTTTCCTTATTTTTTTTGGGCCACCCTTGTCTTTACAAGGGCGGTCTTTCGAATTCCTGTATGTTTTTCCACAATAAAGCGATAAAGTGCATTCGTATGCGTGTTTTATTCGTGATTTGCTTGTCGGGGATCCTTTTCGCTAAATTTTTCGCCCGCGCCCTACTCTAATTTTTATCCTGCCCTAAGGGGAGGAAACCCAGAAATCTAAATCTGTCCCGATTTTATCGATGCTTCTAAAAACTGAAGGATTTACAAGTGTTTAAAAACAGGACTTACATTAGTGAGGAAATGTATCGAGTTACGAACGTTTCCCTTAATTTTTTTTTAAATTTTTATATACAACCCTTATTATGTTTTTTAATCGATCATAAGGTAATAAAATCTCCAATTTCTAAATCTGTTGAATTTTTAAAGATACTTTTAAAAATAACGGCGCTATTATTCTTTTTAATTAAATTCTACAAAATGTTCTTTATCAATTTTTTCAAAAATTTTTAATACACACTCTTTAATTCGTATGCCAGAATTTTCCTTTTTAAAGGTTTTTGAAAAATATCTCTTCAATAAATCGTGCTTCCAATAGTCACAAAATTAAAAATATTAATTTAATACAAAACACTTTGAGTTCTTCAAGGGCGATTCTCTCAATTTTTTTATATAACATTTTATTTGTTTTTTCCATTATTCTTAAGGAAGAAGGTGTCCTAATTTTGATTTTTTATAGTTTTTAAAGATATCTCTTCAAATAAATGCGCTGTGAATTTTTTAATTAAAAATATCAGAATCAAAATTAAAAATAGTATTTAAAAAAAATACACGTCGAGTTCTTAAAAGACAATTATGCCAAAATTTTTTAATACGACCGTTATTATATTTTATTAAATCTAAAGCAGAAAAATCTCAAATTTTCAAATCTGTTAAGTTTTTATTGATACTTTTAAAAATAAGGAAGCTATTATTTTTTTCTTAATTAAATTCCGCAATATGTTCTTATTCAATTTTCTCAAAAATTTTTAATACAAAACTATTTATTTTTTTAGGTATTCGTATGTTAGAATTTTCCTTTTTAAAGGCCTTTAAAAATATCTCTTAAAAAAATCGAGCTACAAATAGTGAAAAAATTAAACATTGATTTAATACAAAACACTTTGAGTTCTTCAGGGGCGATTCTCTTAAATTTTTTAAATAACACGCTACTTGTTTTTTCCATTATTCTTAAAGAAGAAGGTGTCCTAATTTTGACTTTTTAAAGTTCTTAAAGATATCTCTTCAAATAAACGCGCTGTGAATTTTTTAATTAAAAATATTAGAATCAAAATTAAAAATTGTATTTAAAAAAAATACACGTCGAGTTCTTAAAAGACAATTATGTCAAAAATTTTTAATACGACCCTTATTATTCTTTTATTAAATCTAAAGCAGAAAAGTCTCAAATTTTCAAATCTGTTAAGTTTTTAAAAATATTGTAGCAAACGCAATAGATTAATCTAAATCTTAGATTACCTTAAATGCCGGATAGGAACAATCTACATTTTTCTAAAAGCTCCGATAATTGATGCCGAGACGCCCATATAAGCGTAGCCAACTCCCGTAATATACAATTGAAGACTAAGTTTCGTTCGTACAGTTCTCGGTAAAACTTAAAGTAAATTTGTAAATAAATATACAGTGTAACTCAATTATTTATCCCTAAAATTTTACACCAACTTAAATTCGTCCTTGTGCAAAAATTCCCAACAATTTCCCCGCTTTTTGAATTAACGCAATAAGGGAAGGCAATTCTAAATCGCGCAAAAGTGTGTCGTCGGGGGGGCGGCAAAAATGGCGAACAAAGTTCAAGGATTTAGCTCGCGGAGGCCCACGCCACGCGTACGGTTTCATACGCACAAAACGAATTTCGACGAGATCAAAGGAAAATGAAAATTATGCATGCCACTACTTATTTTTTGCGTCGTCGCTGCGAAAAGCCGCCGAAATTAGAACGTCGACATGTAATATACATGATAATTAGGGACGTCCGTGGGTCCGCTGGAAATTGCAGGGCTCCGGACACGATCGGCCTTTCAATTTATCTCATAGAACTGCGGTAATTGCGCCACTTGTTTAATTTGCAGCACAAACCCGCATCGACTTTGTTTCTGTCGTATAATGACCATTCACATCCAATCCTCGTTAATTACTCTTTGTGATTTTTTTTTAATTTTCGCAACGGAGAGAGAGAATGCGGTCCGCGTAAAAGGTGGTCGCGCCGAAGAAAAACGCTCGCGAGCGACGCGCGTTTTTGGGGGCGAATTAAAGGGCAATAGCAATTTTCCGAGTAAGAAGAGTTAATTTCAGTTACGTCTTCGTTACGGTTTTCTTGGAAAACTGTGGGACGCAAGATGGCGTTGACAAAGGTCGGTTTTTGCGCGCGTTCTGCAATGTTCAATGGGCAGCAAGAAACGGGGGTTGTGGAAGCGATCTAACCCTTTATGAGTATGATTAATGATCCAGAGACAAGATAATCCAACATATCTTTTTAGTAACCGACTTGCAACGTTTTATGTATAAAATTTACTGCACGTTCGAGTTCTTAATGTACATCGAAAATGCGGTCGCCTTTCTTCGAAGGCTTCGCGTAATTTATTAGGGGAAAAAGGCGGGCACCGGTCGGTGTGTTTAATTTTGCGTTTTTTAATTTTGGGAAATTTTAATCGAGTTTTGATTAGAAGATATTTGCGATTTCACAAGATCATTTCAAAAGAATTGCATTTTAAGTTTATTAAGAGGAAGTTAGTTGCTGTTTTAAATTATTATTAGAAAATTAAGAAAAACAATTAAATTTTATTTCAAACTGTAAAACCAAAAATGCCTTCTTGTCAACACGATAAAAATAACAACCGATTGACAGTCAGAAAGTAAAGAGCCAATTTGAAATATTATGGTTCGAGAATAAAATAGAAAAAATCGTTTAAAAAAAAAATCGCCGAGACACCTATTTACTCAAATTTAGTCTTCTTTCGATTGTTGAAAACCCCATTTTCATAAGTAAAGCCGTTTTCCCGTTATAAACAATTTCTCAGCCCAATCTGTAAATTGCTTAAAACAAAATTAAATGTTTTAAAACGTACTTAAAAAAAAACAATTTTTTTTAAAACCAATAACAATTTTGAGATTCCGTTTATGCCCAAATAAAAACTAGTTATAAGTTTATATTTTGTAAAAAATTAAGCGGAGTTTTTCGTGGAATAACAAATTAATTATATTGCAAATTAAAAACCAATTTGAATTCTTAAGCATTAGAAAAAGAATAAAAATAATTGATTTAAAAAAATCCCCGGGACACTTGTTTACTAAAATTTAGTTTTCTTTCGATTGGTGAAAACCCCATTTTGATAAGTTAAGCCGTTTTCCCGTTATAAACAATTTCTCAGCCCAATCTGTAAATTGCTTAAAACAAAATTAAAGATTCTTAAATATACTTTAAAAAAAAACATTTTTTTTGAAAAGGATTAAAAATTTTGAAATTCCTTGTATGCCCAAATGAAAACAAGTTATGAGTTTATTCATTGTAAAAATTTCAACAGATTCTCTTATGGATTAACAAATTAATAATATTGAAAAGTAAAAAACCAATTTGAATTCTTAAACCTTAAAAAAAAATTGGAAATAATTGTTTTTAAAAAAATTGCCGGAACACCTATTTAGTGAAATTTAGTTTTCTTTCGATTGGCAAAAACCCCGTTTTCATAAATCATACCGTTTTTGAGTAATAGGCAGTTTCCCACCCCAATCTGTAAGTTGCTTATAACATATAACAGAGTTTCTAATTGTATTTCAAAAATATCACTTTTTTTTTTAAAAACGGGGAAAATTTTTGAAATTTCATTTGCGTCCAAATAAAAAATAGTTAGTAATTTATATTTTGTAAAAATTTTAAATAATTTTCACGTAAGATAAAAAATTAACAGTACCGCAAAGTAAACAGCCAATTTAAATTCTTAACGTACAAAAAAAAATAAATAATCGTTTTTAAAAAAATCGCCAAAACCCTTATGTACTCGAATTTACTCCCGTTTTGATTGCCGAACACCCCATTTAAATCAAAACACCCCAATTCGAATAATAAACAATGTCTTGCCTTCAACTGTATTTCAAATAAAACTTTCAAAATACCAAATCGCTTGCAAAATATAAAACCACGTTAAATTAATTTAAAAAAACCGCGTTAGAAGTTATACTTCTTTGGTGTACCTAAATTAAATGTACCCATGAGTTTATTTATAGCCAGCCCACTGATTTCCAAATTATATGGGACTGCGACTCTATTAAAAAAATCTAATTTTTGCATCTTCTCACTGTACACCTATTCCCTAATTTGCACGGCAAACCGTGTAAATCAAAAGCATAATTTTTCGTACGGAAAACGGCGTAAATCGAACACAAAGCAAAAATCAATGTAAACAAAGGCGATAAACGCCAAGATGCGCGCGTTCGAGCGAAAAGTGGCACATTTCCGAGCGAGGGAGGCAAATGAAGCGCGACGCGGAGCGGCGCGCTTCATTTTCCCGAGATCGGAATGTGCCACTTTGAGCTCGAACGTGCGCACTCGGTTTTCAGCACGATTCGCAATAATTAATTAACTTGCATAGGCGGCTAACTTTATACTGTTGTATTGTCGGTACGTGTGCGCGCGCAACTTCCGTTGCCTGCTACGATTTCACACTCAAAACGCCAAAAGAAGTATAACTTCAATAGTTACTTAATTTAGGGCACGACAAAATACTAAGCCCTCCACCCCCCACTCCCCAACCCCAAACATTTACACTAAATCTGCTATTTGTCCTAAATCAGAGCTGGTAATTCCAAAAACGACGAAAGAGAAGTGAGTAAATTCGGTCGAGTTTAAGGCAACAAACATTTAGACGATACAGCACTATCTAATTAACCGGGGTACTTCTGCAATTCTCGGTACAAAACCGACCTGTCTTGTAAATCTTCTCGTACGCTTTACATTAGAGATAATAGCAAATTGCAAGGTGGGTGTGTACCTACAATCCCGTTTAATTTCGTAAATGTGCAGACAGCCGCAACATTAGTGTATAATTATCGGCATTAAGCCAAGGCGAACGGCACTGTTAGAGCGCTCGTAAACCCTCCGGTAACGCGCGGCCCCCACGAAATTTACGTGTTGCTCGAAGAGGGAAAGTCGCGCCCCCAGAAAAAAAAACGGTCCTCGAGTTAATGAAAGCGAGCGACAAACACGACATCGACAAGAGGAAATTCGCGAGAATCGCCGATAGCGGAAGGTGCGTCGGCGGAAGTGCCGCCATCGACTCGATTATCTGAGTTTCGTCGAGTGGCGGGCGTCGCGACACCTTCGACGCCGCGTCCCCTTTTTCGTTTTGGCCGCACACTGCGACCGCGATAGATTTGCGCGATTTCGATGCAGTTTTTTTGGAGTTGTCGCGGAAGGCCATGGAAGTCGGATGCATGTGCGAAACGCCAATAAAACGAGGATGCAGGATGTTAAATTTTGATGCGCATTTTCTGCATAGGCGGAAGTGGGTTTTGTAAAATGCATGGAGGAAACGCTTTTGCATGTCTCGTGCAATGTTAATGCTTGTCGACTGAGATTAGATTTTCGATCCGATTTTTATTGGTTGTTGTAGAACAAACAGGGCATCCATCAAAATCTAAACAATGCGTTTTATTTAAGGAAAAACCCCCAGTTAAAATTGAGAACGTTCTTTGATTTTCTGAGAACGTTTTTTGATTTTCTGAGAACTGTTTAAAAGTTGTCTTTTTGAAATGGCACGTTTTTTTGAATTTTTTTGAATTAACAATTAAAAGTAGACTGATATTTGCGAAGGATTTTTTTTTTGATGGTAAGCCGAATTTTTTTGAAACTAATTGTAGATTTCTTTGCAACTTCAATTTTTTTTAAAATTAATTTTATAAAACGGGTAGCCCCCGCCACCCCCCCATTTTAATTAAACCATTTAAGGGTTCTGGGTACTAAATTTCGTGCTGCACACTTAAAATTAAGATGACCATACCGCTTAAGAGTGTCAGTACAAAAAAATAGATTTTTTTATAATGCTTCAAAGTAGAAAATTCGCCCGTTTTGAGTTTTTTTGCTCTCCTGAAAAGTTGAATAGTTTTTTAATTTTTCTTTGTCAACATGGCAACACTGAGCACTGACACAGATGAGGGAACGTCAAAATTACAAATGGAACGTTTGTGGTTGGACCACAAGCGAAGTAATTCTATGTACAAAAAAGAAAATTTTTGAAATTCAGAAAAAATCGTTTTAACCAGAAAGTTGCTTTAAAATAAAAAAATATAAAGCGTGCAAAGTTTCGCTCAAATTCGCTGAACGTTTTTTGAGAAAAATGTACCTAAAAAATGGCATTTTTCAATCGAAAAAGCCTTTTGTACTGACGCCCTTAATCCTAATCTGCCCCTATTTTTTTCATTTGCTTATTCGCAGAAAAAAATTAAAAAAGAATATGCCTACTAAAATAAAAATCTCAATTTCAGGCTTTTAACAAATGTTAAAAATAGCAATATTTAACTGACCGACTTTTTTCAATTGTTTTACCCAAATTAGTAAAATATATTTACATGAAAGACCCCGTTAAGATTTTTACCAAAAGTCCTTTAAAATTACACAAATTTTGAATACAATTAAGAATCAAGATACCCAAAATCTATTGTAGGGGAGACCGGGTATAGTTGTCTCACGGGGAAGTTGTCACAAAAGCCATAACAGCAAACCTAATGAATTAATAAATTTGTTTGCCCGTGCCAGTGACTACTTACCCCAGACACAGGGTTAAAAGTCACACTTCTTTTTTGTCATAAAAATCATAATATGTTTTCATTTAGATAATGGTAACGAAAAAGTCTTTATTTTTTTTAAACTAGAATAAATACACTATCTATTGATGTATAAATGTCATTGATAAATTAATACCATGGGCTCTATAAATGCAAAAAAACAAAAATTGTGACTTCTAACCCCGGTCTCCCCTATATAAAATTATTATGACCAAAATACATAATTAAATCTATTAAAATACATAATTATTAAAAAACCGTTTAATTTTAGCAATTTAAATTTATTCCGCCGTTTTTACAAATCTGCAAACATATAAGTTACCCTAATTTTTGTAATTAAAAAAAAAATCGGCCGAGGTCCCAGCTTTTCCTTAAACGACAAAAAAAAACCCCACACAAAAATATTCAATTTTCTCCCCTACACATTTTATCTTTTTTCTCAAATAACATTGTCTCAATTCGAAAGCGGGCCCGCGCAAGCAAAGAAAAGCCGAAATTTGCATAACGTATGTTCATTTCCCCAGGAATCATAAGCACTTAATTAAGAAAACGGTGTAACTCACGGAGGGCGCGAAACCTAGGGGGAGAATTGTCCCAGCGACGTCTATAAATATAAAAAGTCGTCCTCAACCTGTCTGTGAGCTTTCCCTTAAACGTCTTAATTTATTTGCTAAACGTTTACGGCACCGCGCGATAAGGGGGGCCGCCGCCTCCTAATTGAATTCATCTTATTCCGGGGGCGGAAAAAATTCTAAAAAAAACCGCGCGTTAGAAGTTACACTTCTTTGCCCCGTAACTAAATTAAATACAAAGTCTTTTTAGGTTAAATATGAGATGACGTCGCAGTGCGAGACGGCACAGCGTTGCCATATTGACTAAATTTAACGATTTAATTTTCCGTAGAACGTCGCAAAGTGCTGCCACACCAAAAACAATAAAAGTTCCCAGTTTGACGAGAGTCGACGTCACCAAAAACAGGAATTTAGAATTTTCTACTAACTGTGACGTCATACTATATTTGTCGTGAAAAAACTATAGCTAGACAAGACGCGCAGTCAGAATTAACTTAGCCAGCTTAAAAAATACATATTTAATTTCTTTAACCGCTAACTTCGGGATGTTGCGCGCGCAGCTTCCGTTGCCCGCCAAAATTCGACTCTAGCCGCGCCCAAAAAACCATAACCTCAAAAATGTCTCTTGCCCACATGGTACAACTCGAAAAAAATGAACTCGTGCGACTTTAAGCGATTCAAAAAATTAAAGAGGGGCCGGAATTTATGACCGGTCGCCCTGCAGAAGGCCATAAAAGCAATAGGTGGCGTTTAAAGAAGCATAATAAAGCGGAAGTGCTTTTGATGCTATCTTGCATCAAATTCACAGGTGAGCAAGTTCGCTTTTTCGTAGGACTGGTTGGCGGACGAACGGTGCCCGGCGGTTTAATTGGCGTCTTAAATTAGAGAAGAAGGTGGGAATCGAGCACAAAGGTGGGAAATGTCGTATGAATATTAATGGCTCCCGTGAGAAGAATAAACGCGTTCTTTTGAAGACCATTGTTTAAATGGATGACGCCCTGCTACGTGCTTCTGAATAAACGGTATGCAGATTAGGCTTCAGTGCTGTAAGCTGCTTGTATTGCTTAACGCTGTTTGGGGTTTCGGAACCATTTATCTTTCCATTGGTCTTTTTTTCTTCTTCCGTCCTCCTCGCGCGCCGCACAGCCGTTTTTATAATTCGCCTCGGCCCGAAAGTTTTTTTTCCCCTACCCTAATCGCGCTTTTAATTTAAATTGCTTATAAAATAACAATTAAAATCTTCCGACCGAATTGCACCCGGGCGAGTTCCGAATTGAAATTATTTAAATTCCTTAAATTTTAGGGAAACAACGATAATTAATCTTGAATTTGAACTTTTCTTGCCGCTCGCGAAGAGTTCGATTTTTAATTTCTATTACGCGGAACAATGGTATTGTTTTTAAAGAGCCGAAGATTTGGAGGAGGACGGAGGGAGAAGGGCGCGCGTAAAGGAAAACCGTAATTATTTTAGAATGTATTTATTCAAATTTTGGGTGAGTGGCTTTAGAAAAAAAAACTAAAATTTTCTTTTTAAAAACTATTTAAATCGCAAGAGCTGTTTAATGGGATGGTTCACAAGTATTTTATTTAAATTGAAGTTTTTTGTAACTCGCCTAATAAGCTCAAAAAAAAATTTATTCCCGTTCCTATATGTTTTTTAATTTACACAAAAAGCCAAATTTTTTTTCGACATTATTTAAATCTAATACAAAGGCTGTTTAGAGGAAATCTTCGGGATCATTTTATATAAATTACGTTTTTTTTGTATCTCGCCTTATAAGCCCGGAAAAAATTAATTACTGTTCCTATCTGTTTTTGAATTAACAAAAAACCAAAAAATTATTTTAAATTAATTAAATCTAACACAAGGGATATATAGAGGAGACCTTCAGAACCATTTTATATCGCTTAGGTTTTTTGTAGCTCGCCTTATAAGCGCGTAAAAAATTAATAACTGTTCCTATCTGTTTTTGAATTTACACAAAAAACCAAAAATTATTTTTCGAAATTATTTAAATCTAACACAAGGGCTGTTTAGAAACAACCTTCAGAACTATTTTATATTGATTAGGTTTTTTTTGTAGCTTGCCGTATAAGTCCGTAAAAAAGTAATTACCGTTCCTATCTGTTTTTGAAATTACACAAAGAGCCAAAAATTATTTTTCGAAATTATTTAAATTTAACACAAGGGCTATTTAGAGAAACCTTCGGGACCAGTTTATATAGATTACGTTTTTTTTTTAGCTCGCCGTAGAAGCCCGTAAAAAATTAATTACCGTTCCTATCTGTTTTTCAATTTATACAAAAAGCCAAAACTTTTTTTTTGATAATTTATTTAAATTTAATTTAAAGGCTGTTTAATGCCATGCTTCACAAATATTTTATTTAAATTAAAGTTTGTTGTAATTCGCTTAATAAAACCGGAAAAAAATTAACAAAAAATTCGATTTGATTTTCAATTAGGAAAAATCCAAAAACTGGATTTTTTATATTTCATTTGTAAACGGATTTATAAAAACTTAGCCGCTTTAAAATTTTCGGTTACTTGTGAAGGGATCTTTAAAACAAGTTTCATCCAAACTATAGCCCCGAAGAAGCACAACTTCGCAGCAGCGGTACTAAACATTTTCTAATTATAACCCCTTGACATACAAAAAAAACCGAATTTGATGAGTCCGAAAAAAACTATTAATTTGGCTCAATTTAACCGCTATAGCATACACAAATAACATGAAATAAATAACTAATAGTTTTAAAATATTTTGAAATATGTAGAGCAGTGTTTCCCAATCTTTTTTAACATTCCCCACCTAAGTCATTCTAAAATTTTAATGCATATAATATATAACATATAAATATTTTAGTATATTTAAAAATTGAATTATTCCATAAATAAAGCCTAATTACAACTTGTTCAAGACACAAGATTTAGGTTTTAGCAAGAAATCACTAGGAAATTATTAAGAAAAAGAAACAATAAGTTAATTTTAACAACATAAAATAAAAAATATTTTTATATCGATAGCTCGAATTTTTGATAACGCGAATTATTTTTGGTTTCTCTTCAACTTCGACCTATCGAGGTTTGACTGTATTTAATTTTATAAATTTAATATTTCTGAACAATTAAGATAATTTATTTATTGAGTTTTCTCCAATATTAATTTTATTTGCGTAAATTAATGATCTTCAAAGTTTTTTGAAAAACCACAAATTCTGTATTTATTCTATTTGAGTTTTCTGAAAATACATAATAATTTTTCCATCAAAATTTCCTTTTAAATTTACCGAATAAAGTTTTGTTTTATTCAATTTGTGTTATACAAAAAAAAAATGATAATTAAAAATTTCTAAAGTTCTTAAATATATTTTAAAAATTTTCCAAGTTATTAATTTATTTAATTTGAGTTGTCGAAAAACTTAAAATAATTTATTCTTCGAGTTTACTTTAATAATTTTGCTAAATGTTTAAAACTGAATTTCGTTCTATGTAAAAAACCGGTGCATGTACTTATGTACGCACGTTAGAAGTAATACTTCTTTGGCACGACTAAATTAAATATAACAACGCGTTATGTTGCGCTTGTGTATAGCTAGACCAGTGGTTATCAAACTATATGTTACTGCGCCTATGTCGTTTTATTTCAATACATTGCTATTTCCTTTTTAAATCCAAAAATTAATTTAAACAAATTGAATAAATACGAAGATGTGGGCGTTCGAGCGAAAAGTGGCACATTTTCGAGCGAGGGAAGCAAATGAAGCGCGACGCGGAGCGGCGCGCTTCATTTTCCCGAGATCGGAAATGTGCCACTTTGAGCTTGAACGCGCACACTCGGCTTTAAGCACACTTTACAAGACTTAATTTGCTCTCTGGACAATTCGCAATTAAATATTACAGAATTATATTAATAACAAAATTCCCAAATCGCCAATTTTGTGCCTTTTAACAAAATGATTGTTGAAAACGCACCTTTTTCGGAACATAAAATTAAATACAGTTCTTGACGTCTTCTAGACGTCATTATATATCAAGGGCTTAATCCAATTTTTGTAAATTTCCATTTACCCAATTGCATTGCAATTTCAATTAAATTAATTTAACCGTTTCAATTTCTAATTTAATTAATTTTCAAATTCGAAAGCCCAACATTTCCCCATTTATGAAAAATCGCGACCGAGTGCCGCATCGCGGATATAAATCGTTTTTTTTTTCGGGGCCAAGAAAAAATCGGAAATCGATCCCCAAGTTCGAAACACCTGCTCCGAGAATAAGGTCTTCGGCCGGTTGTGTGCGGAGGTCGGAAGAAAAATGTCCACCAATTTTGTAGGTGTTTAATTTTACAACTGGAAAATTTATTATCGAGCCAGTGCATAAAAAGCGATATAAGTTCTCTCGAAAGTTATGAGTTAGCGAGCGATAGGTATATTTCTTATTTTATTGATTAAGAAATAAAACGAGTCTAAATGACGACCATAAACCTACATTTCGTAGTGATTCATATGTTACAAGTCGTTAGGTACAGTCATGGTAGTCCAATCGATTGCGTATTTATCAACTTTTATGGCCCCATTTTCTTGAAATATGAATATTGACAGAAAACGCGTTATAATGAATCTTTTTTGCTTTTTTCGCCCACCGCTCCTCGTGCCCTAAAACAACCCTCGCCCGGGTCTCATTTGCGAAAAGTCGCGAGGGGAGCCCTTCTTTGCGCAAGAATTCGACTCGCGCGCCGAATTTTTTCTATTTCCACAAAAGAAAAATATTTCGTTTATGAAATTTTCCGAGCGCCCGAACGCGCCACGTCGACGTTCGTCTCGGCAATAGCGAAGGGGGACACAATAACTTTTACGTCGAAAATAATAAAATTCCTTCCAGGAAAAAAAGTGCACTCGAAACGAGTTATCCTCCCTCATTTAAAATGCCCAAAAGGGCCGCCCTTTCCTTACGCACACCCTCATAACTTTACATTTGTCAATACCTATAGACTATTTTGTATTATATATCCAAGTGCAAAGACACGTGTAATTTTCTTTGATGTCGTTGCCGCGTAACTTAGATACGGGGCGTCGGACGAATAGGTACTGAAACTTGACCGGGCGATGCCGCACACCAAATCTAACCAACGAATGTTTGTGTTCGAGATGCAGTACCTATTCGTCTGACGCGCCGAAATTTCGTGCCGAAGCCCGTTTGAAAATCGAATCGAGAAGAAAGCGTTCGACGACGCGCGAAGAGCGTTCGAATTTTATTATTTAACTCGATTAAAAGCGGATCTTTCGTCTAATATGCTTACACCCCTAAATGAATCATGTTAAAAAGGGGGACGCGTCTGCGAGAAGGGGCGCGCTTTCTGGTTCGGCCGTGAGAGAAAAGTACTCATTAATCGATGGACGACCTAACGAACCCTTCTCATGTAATTAGAACTTCAAGTCGACATCGGGTCAAGTTAAATATCAGAACAACCCTCGGAAAAACGATTTGGATACAAGTTTTTTTTTGGGTGTGCGCGCGCCTTCAAAAAATTTCAAGTCGACCCCCCTTGTTGGGATTTTTTTAATTATTGTTTCGATCACCTTTACGATTAAAAAGGAAATAAAAAAAAATATTTTTTTCAGCTCTTTCACTTCTCTAAAAGCATATAAATATTTTCTGTCTCGTTTCGTCGATAAATAATTTAAAATCAAAGCAAACGGATAACAGAAATTTAATCCCATAATTGGTGTTAGGTTTGATATTACAAAATTGGGGTTGATTTCATCCCCTCTGCGCTTTTACCGCGTTTAATAATGGTGTTTACGAAATTCTTAATAAACAAACTCGTAACTCGATTATATTTATTTGAATTGTTAAAAATAACACAGATTTAGAATTCTTGGGTCCTTTTTTACATGGGATAAAATTTTTCAAATTAAAAATTTTCAGTAAATTAGTAAAACTAAAGCCAAACAAAAAGCCGAAAACTTTTTTTCAAAATTATTAAAATCTAATACAAGGGCTTGTTTAGAAGAGACTTTCCGAACCATTTTATACACATTACGATTTTTTTGTAGTTCGCCTTATAAGGCCGTAAAAAATTAATTACCGTTCCTATCTGTTTTTGAAATTACATAAAAAGCCAAAAATTATTTTTCAAAATTATTTAAATCTAACACAAGAGCTGTTTAGAGGGGACCTTCAGGACCGTTTTATATCAATTATGTTTTTTTTGTAGCTCGCCTTATAAGCCCGTAAAAAATTAATTACCATTCCTATCTGTTTTTGAAATTACATAAAAAGCCAAAAATTATTTTTCGAAATTATTTAAATCTAACACAAGAGCTGTTTAGAGGGACCTTCAGGACCGTTTTATATCGATTATGTTTTTTTTGTAGCTCGCCTTATAAGCCCGTAAAAAATTAATTACCATTCCTATCTGTTTTTGAAATTACATAAAAAGCCAAAAATTATTTTTCGAAATTATTTAAATCTAACACAAGAGCTGTTTAGAGGGGACCTTCAGGACCGTTTTATATCGATTATGCTTTTTTTGTAGCTCGCCTTATAAGCCCGTAAAAAATTTATTACCATTCCTATCTGTTTTTGAAATTACATAAAAAGCCAAAAATTATTTTTCGAAATTATTTAAATCTAACACAAGAGCTGTTTAGAGGGGACCTTCAGGACCGTTTTATATCGATTATGTTTTTTTTGTAGCTCGCCTTATAAGCCCGTAAAAAATTAATTACCATTCCTATCTGTTTTTGAAATTACATAAAAAGCCAAAAATTATTTTTCGAAATTATTAAATCTAACACAAGGGCTGTTTAGAGGGACCTTTTAGGACCATTTTATACCGATTAGTTTTTTGTAGTTTGCTTTATAAGCCCGTAAAAAATTAATTACCATTCCTATCTGTTTTTGAAATTACATAAAAAGCCAAAAATTATTTTTCAAAATTATTCAATTCTAATACAAGGGTTGTTTAGAGGGGACTTTCAGAACCATTTTATATCGATTATGTTTTTTGTAGCTCGCCTTATAAGCCCGTAAAAATTAATTACCATTCCTATCTGTTTTTGAAATTACATAAAAAGCCAAAAATTATTTTTCGAAATTATTTAAATCTAACACAAGAGCTGTTTAGAGGGGACCTTCAGGACCGTTTTATATCGATTATGTTTTTTTTGTAGCTCGCCTTATAAGCCCGTAAAAAATTAATTACCATTCCTATCTGTTTTTGAAATTACATAAAAAGCCAAAATTATTTTTCAAAATTATTCAATTCTAATACAAGGGTTGTTTAGAGGGGACTTTCAGAACCATTTTATACACATTACAATTTTTTTGTAGTTTGCTTTATAAGCCCGTAAAAAATTAATTACCATTCCTATCTGTTTTTAAAAATACACAAAAAGCCAAAAATTATTTATCAAAATTATTTAAATCTAACACAAGGGCTGTTTAGAGAGAACCTTCAGGGCCATTTTAAATAAGTTAGGTTTTTTTTGTACCTCACCTTATAAGGCCGAAAAAAAATTATTACCTTTCCTATATATTTTTCAATTTACAAAAATAGTCGAAAATTTGTTGAATTTTTTTAGAAAAAATAAATAAATAAATAAATAAAGGGTGGCTTAATAAAATATTTGGGAAAAAATTTTGAGAAATTCTTCGTCATATTTTTTTAAATACAAAAGATTTAAATAAATCAAAACTGTTGATTTAAGAAATATTGTTCAAACCAAAATAAATTTAAAACCGAGTAAATTACAATAAAATTTTTTAACAGTGCAGATCAAAATATAATTACAACAGTGTGTGGGGGCGGTTCGCCACAAGTAAGCCGTTAATTCTGGAATAACAATAACATTAGACGAATAGGTAGCACTAATAACGTAATAAACTTTCGAAACAGGGGGAGCCGAAACTAATTAATTCGAACGCGATATGGAGGTGACAGGGGGAGCCGTCCGAAATAATGCCTTCTGAGGAATTTTGCTTTAAGACCCAATAATAGTTCGAAACTGTTACGTCGGGATCCAATTCAAAGCCCAATTTGGGTCAGTTTCATTATCTGTCAGATCCTCTTTGAACGTGCAAACTATTAATTCCTCATCGCGTTCATTATGAATCGAATTAAATCGCAAGTCGGGGGGCGGGGGGGCCCCCCTCAACTTTTCGCATTACTCTTTGTTGGCGCGTTCGATTCCTAAGCCGTAACAGCCGAAATCCCGAAAGTGCCGGGTCCTAATCAATTTTAAATGCGATATTTCCGACCGAACATGTACATATTTGATAACGAAAGGATTTTTAATTAGGTCAGCTTTGGTTTTAATCATCCATATTTAAGGGTTACAAAGTGGAAAGCAAAGTTCGGCGCACTAAAAATTTACCTTTGGCGTGCATGTGTGCGCGATGGATACAGATTGGGCGCTTTGAGCGAGCTTTTAATTTAAATTTAAATTCGAATTTAGATAATTCTGACGAAAATAGGCATCGCTACTTCGTTTGCGGATGCCTCAGAACCGTACCGGGAAATAATTGCATTAATTCGAGAGTTGTAATTTTAAAAAAGCGTAATTAGGGCCGCAGCCCCATCGAACCGATTCGAAACCGCGAAGCCCCCTCATTAATGCGTTTCCAGGCCGCAAAGAGTCCAAATCGTGCGGTTAACCCCGGTCCCTCTGTTAATCTACGACAAAGTATAATTTATTGCGTTATGCATATTTAATAACGCTAATGCAGTCGGCTCAATTAATTTATGTGAGAATGAGTTGATAAAAAAGTAATGCACGTGCAGATAAACGGATAAGCAGCGCCGGCCCGTATGCCAATGCATATAAATGGGGTCGTAGGTATTTACTTTATTAGTTTACTAATGGATTAACCGCTTTATGCCCTGTCGTTGCCGTTAGATATATTTCATCCCGTAAATAATGTCGAACCGGTCATTTTTTATTTAAAATTTGGGGTGGCGAACGACGAGCTGCCCGCCGTTTTAGATCGAAAGTCGACGAACCGGTCCCCCGCACCGAATTTGCTTTTTTCGGTTTTAAAAGTGTTAATTATTGAGTATTATTTTATCTTTGTGTGTGAGACGAATCGACAATTTCAAAAAAAATTGTTTTTGCACAATTTTCGAAAAATTAATTTTTTAAATTGAGATTTTGTTAGCGAAAAATTCTTAACGTGTTTTTCTTCGCTCATGGTGTCTTTTAGACGCCCTTAATTTTTTATTCGCGCTACCAGTGTATGTATTACGCAAAAAAATTAAAGAATTTTGAATTTTTTTGGCTTTTGAAAAGATTTCTTGAAATAAGCGAACTTAAAACGTTTAAATTGTGAATTTTCTATTTAAAAAAATTTCTATGTGCGCCCCTACGCTTTTTAATTTTTGTGTTACATAAAAAAAATTGAGTTTTAAATTTATTTCGTTTTATAAAATATTTTTTAAATCAACAGTTTTGATTTATCGAAATCTTTTGAATTTAAAACAATATGACAAAGAATATCTCGAAATGTTTTTACAATATTTTATTAAGCCACCCTTTATTTATAATCCTCCCCTTACTCACTAAAATCAAAATTTTTAGATCTGTACCCCTTTTTATAAAAAATTCTACGATACTTTAGCCAAATTCCAAACTTTTTGTAGTAACAAAAATATAATTAGATCTCACCATTTACCCCCCTCAGTTATTTTTAACAGTATCCTTAAATTTACAACGTAAAAAATTTATAAAACAATCAGATAAATAATGGACTTATAAGTATTTAAAAACCATTTTTAGTTTTACTAATTACTGACAATTTTTTATCCTATATAAAAAAAGGTTTTTTACGGGCTTATAAGGCAAGCTACAAAAAAAACCTGATCGATATAAAATGGTCCGGAAGGTCCCCTGTCAATAGCCCTTGTGTTAGATTTAAATGATTTTAAAAAAGAATTTTTGGCTTTTTGTGTAATTTCAAAAACAGATAGGAACGGTAATTATTTTTTTACGGGGTTATAAGGTGCGCTACAAAAAAAACCTAATTGATATAAACTGGTCCTGAAGATCCCCTGTTAATAGCCCTTGTGTTAAATTTAAATAATTTCCAAAAATAATTTTTGGCTTGTTATGTAATTTCAAAAACAGATAGGAACGGTAATTATTTTTTTCCGGGCTTATAAGGCGAGCTACAAAAAAAACGTAATCTATATAAAATGGTCCCAAGAGTTCCCTCTAAACAGCCCTTGTATTAGATTAAAATAATTTTGAAAAAAAAATTTTGGCTTTTTGTGTAAATTTGAAAAACAGATAGAATCGGTAATTAATTTTTTCCGGGCTTATAAAACAAGCTACAAAAAAACGTAATCTAAATAAAATGGTCCCGAAGGTCCGTTCTAAACAGCCCTTGTAATAGATTTAAATCTGACTCATTTATAAAACAATGAGAAAAATAATTTAAAAACAATTCTTTAGTTTTACTGATTTTCCAAATTTTCAAAATTCTTTCAAAATATTTTTATTGAGCCACTCTGGAATTGTAATCCCCTTTCCTCCCCTTACTCGCAAAATCAAAATTTTTAAATCTCAATGCCTTTTTAAAAGAAAATCCCACAGTACCTAAGCTACACTCCAAACTCTTTCGAGTACCAAAAAACCTCTCCCTTAACCCCCCTTCAATTATTCACAACGGCACCCCCAAACGCCCAACCTTAAAAAAACGACGATTTTAAATCATTTTGGGGCGATCCAAAAAACAAACAGCCTATTAATTCCGGCGCTACGACTTAAGTGTTAAAATAAACACCCTCGGAAGAGGAAAACCGTTCGAAAATTAGGAAAATTCGCGAAACGAGCGGCTTTGGCGCGAAAAGGTAACGTATTAATCGCGTTTTGATTTATAAACAAATCAAACTTAATCGCATTAACCGTAAAACACAAAGCTTAAATTTACACCCTCGACTGAAAAGGAATCGATTCGGAAAGAAGCCCACCTGAAAAATAATCCCCGTTTTGTATTTGCGAACGAGTGCGGTCGTTATAATGACACAAAAAAAAATACGCAAGCGACGAAGGGGCCGTTTTTTCGAAAAGCAAATCCCGAATGAGCGTGTGTGCGAGCGCAGAATTATGCGATTTTCTTTAATTAAATGCAAACACAATCACGATTTAAATCAAACAATTTACACTCGGCGGATCGAAGGGCTTAACGGTATCGAAATCGGTGCGAGCCGCCCATTTATTTGCCGAATGGATTATAGTCTACGTTTATACATTAAATGGAAAAATCAATGCCCACGAACATACGTCCGACTTCTCTAATGCGAAGGCATTCCTTTTCAATCCAACTAATGGATCTAGCTTTGCTTTATAAATACTAATAAACCTAACTGTAACGCTACTAACATTGATTAAAGAACTGTTTTAGTACCGCCGGCAAATGTTTCTATCAAAGCGCGCGCCGAGAAATTTTCCGAGCGCTTTCCGCCCTTTCGTCCGCGTTTTTTTTTCTTCGCCGCTGCAAACTTTCGAAGTGATTAATTCGAAATAAACGAATTGGGAGAGTTTATGGGTCTTCTCGGATGCAACTCTACAGGTAGAAGAGTTTGATGTTGGAACGAAATTGCGCGCAGTAAAGAATAGTACTTGGCGGAGTCGAAGAAGTAGAACAATAGAGGAAGAAAAGTAGTTGTGTCAAGACGTGCTGCATAATTACACGAGCGAAGGTAATTAAAAATATTCATGAATACAATTTTCTAATTAATATGCAATGCTCTCTCTGCGCACTACTTCGTTTTGTAGACGTCTTAACTTTTAGCGGGAGCACTTCTCGGGGACGCGTTTTTTATTTTTTTGTTTTTTAATTTAGCAGCTCGAATGTCACGCCCGAAAATTAGCGCTTCATTAAACACCTTTAGAAGCCGAAAAATTAAAAATGTGAAATGCGAAATGGAAAATTCGTCGTTTTCGAACTGGATTTACATTTTTTTGAAGTTTTCAATGGAACTGAATTATTTATTGATGATAATTTTAATTTAGGAATTTGTTTTAAAAAATTTATTTTTTTACGATTCTAACGATACCAAACGGCCTTAACCCCTCGACATACAAAAAAACCCGAATTTGATGAGTGCGAAAAAAACTATTAATTTGGCTCAACTTAACTGTTATGAGCATACACAAATAACATAAAATAAATAATTAATAGTTTTAAAATATTTTGAAATATGTAGAGCAGTGTTTCCCAATCTTTTTTTAACATTCCCCACCTAAGTCATTCTAAAATTTTGATGCATATAATATATAACATATAAATATTTTTTTATATTTAAAAATTGAATTATTCCATAAATGAAGCCTAATTACAACTTGTTCAAGACACAAGATTTAGGTTTTAGCAAGAAATCACTAGGAAATTATTAAGAAAAAAACAATAAGTAAATTTTAAAAACATAAACTAAAAAATATTTTTATATCGATAGCTCGAATTTTTGATAACGCGAATTATTTTTAGTTTCTCTTCAACTTCGACCTATCGAGGTTTGACTGTATTTAATTTTATAAATTTAATATTTCTGAACAATTAAGATAATTTATTTATTGAGTTTTCTCCAATATTAATTTTATTTGCGTAAATTAATGATCTTCAAAGTTTTTTGAAAAACCACAAATTCTGTATTTACTCTATTTGAGTTTTCTGAAAATACATAATAATTTTTCATCAAAATTTCCTTTTAAATTTACCGAATAAAGTTTTGTTTTATTCAATTTGTGTTATACAAAAAAAATTGATAATTAAAAATTTCTAAAGTTCTTAAATATATTTTAAAAATTTTCCAAGTTATTAATTTATTTAATTTGAGTTGTCGAAAAACTTAAAATAATTTATTCTTCGAGTTTACTTTAATAATTTTGCTAAATGTTTAAAACTGAATTTCATTCTATGTAAAAAAAAACCGGTGCATGTACTTATGTACGCACGTTAGAAGTAATACTTCTTTGGCGCGACTAAATTAAATATAACAACGCGCTATGTTGCGCTTGTGTATAGCTAGACCAGTGGTTATCAAACTATATGTTACTGCGCCTATGTCGTTTTATTTGAATACATTGCTATTTCCTTTTTAAATCCAAAAAGTAATTTAAACAAATTGAATAAATACGAAGATGTGCGCGTTCGAGCGAAAAGTGGCACATTTTCGAGCGAGGGAAGCAAATGAAGCGCGACGCGGAGCGGCGCGCTTCATTTTCCCGAGATCGGAAATGTGCCACTTTTCGCTCGAACGCGCACACTCGGCTTTAAGCACACTTTACAAGAATTAATTTACTCTCTGACAATTCGCAATTAAAAATCACAGAATTATATTAATAACAAAATTCCCAAATCGCCAATTTTGTGCCTTTTAACAAAATTATTGTAGAAAACAAACCTTTTTCGGTACAAAAAATTGAATACAGTTCTTGACGTCTCCTAGACGTCATTGTATGTCAAAGCGTTAATTTAAAAAGAAAGAACCGTATTTGCAAAAACAGCTTTGGACGTACCTCGTTTTCGACCACATTAATCTTTGAATAGCTGTAACTCGTTTATTTTTGAAAATAAATTAAATCTAAAGACACTTTCTTAGGGCACTTTTTCCCGCTCTTTACGATGATCTATTTAGATTTTTTACTCGGTCTTTAGTTGCGGCGGTGGCAACGCTAACTTCGTTAAATCAAGTAGGCGCTGTATAAATTTTTGCGTTCGTTAAATAGCTTATTTCTTTGCGGTTCCAACGATACCAAACAGTCTACGAAAATCTTTAAAACTAACGGAGATATTAACAAAAAACTATTGCTATTATGTAAAAGAGTTTCCACTAAATGAAGAGGGTTTCCACCAAAATGGACGAGTTTTCACGAAAACCCCCATTTTGCTAACTTTCTTATTAGTTGAGATAAATTGATTCTGTAAAAACTTTCTTTGGACACTTTTTTGCGTACTTTACGATGCATTAGTTAAAAAAATTTGGGGGCCGTTATTTGTCCCCGTTTCGGTACCAACTTTGTTATTTCAAATGGGAACCATAATGTTTCTTTTCGGAAGTTGGAAGCTTATTTTTTTCCGATTTCAACGATATATAATTGTCTGCAAAAATTTTGAAAAATAACGACGTTATTTACAAAAATCCTTCAATTGTCAAGATACCAAATTGCCCAAAATTTGAATTTTCTAACTTTTTTATTAATTGAGATAAATTCATTCTGTAAAAACTTTCTTGGGGTACTTTTTTGCGCACTTTACGATGGTGAAGTCGAATTTTTTTTTGGACCGTTATTTGTCCCCATTTCGGTACCAAATTTGTTATTTCGAGCGGGGACCGTTTTATATTTTTGCAGAACTTAAAAGCTCGTTCTTTTCTGTTTTCAAAAATGCAGATTTTTAAAAATAACAAAGCTATTTATTTTAAAAAACATCGAACTATTAAAAAAACAATTTGCCAAAATTATAATTTCTCCATCTTTTTTATTAATTGAGATAAATTAGTTCTGTAAAAACTTTCTCTAGGCACTTTTTTGCGCAGTTTAAGATATTGACACCAAAAAATTTTTAGAACCATTATTTGTCCCCATTTGAGCGCCACCTGTGTTATTTTAAATAAGGAACCGTGCTCGATTTTACCCGTAATTAAAATCCTACATTTTCATCAAAAAAAATAAATAGAAACCAAACAATTAAACCAGTATTACACATAATTTTCGAACCGAGATCTAATCTGACCGCTCAACCACCAAATCCGCCTTCGCAGCAATTTCGCGCGCCCCCAAAAAAAAATTAAAAATCGACCCCGAATCGCAATCGACAAGAAAAAAACGAAATTTAATTTCAAAGAAGCGAGTGCCATTAATAATTCACGCTATTTAATCAAGTATTCCGTACAAAAACTAAGCAAGAAGCATCAAAAGCTCGTGAAGGGTGAACTTAATAGTGAAGCACCCTTCGCGCTGCCTTTTTTTAGCCGCCCCGACTCATCCATCCTACAAAACCAAGCGGCCCCGTAATGTAACTAACTGCCTTACAGACCGAACGTGCACAGAATTTTGCATAGCCGCTTAAATATACAATTCGTTCTTCGGTCATTATTTACTCGTATATTTAAGGGAGTCGGGCGCGAGGCCCTTTTTTGCCCTTTTTTGCGCGAAAACGCGCGCGCGCAAAGAGGGGCCCCGCCGCCGCCGTTCACATTTTCGCAAAAGTCTCGCGTGTGTGTTTTTAATGGCGCTAAATAAGTTACGAGCGAAATTAATGGAGTAAATATTATCTACAAGCCGAGTTAGTGCAAAACAATGAGCTTATCATTCCCCGAGGGTTGCACGGGAATAGCAATTAACTACTGTTAATTTGTTACACCGCACAAGTGCGCCTTTTTGCTCAATTTCGTGAACGGCACCGCGTCCCACGGCAATCTATTTATTTTTTACGGGCGGCCCTTTTTTTTTTCGGCGGTCGTTTTAGTTCGGCGACGCGTCGCGCGGTGGTCGCCGCGATCGGGCGCGGCCGTCGCGACGCTCCACGTTGCCCTTTTTATTTTTGCAAAACGATAAGAGGGCAAGAAAAACGCCCCCCCGCGATTAATTAGCGCCGAGTTTTTGAAATACGAAAAGTTTTAATTAAAATTTTGAAAAATTTCACAAGAACTTAATAACGAGGTCCGTTATTTTTTTTAATTTAAATTGGATCGTTAAAAAGACAGTTAGAAAAACCGTTTCCGCAAATTTCAAAAATATGGGCTTCATTAATATTTTTTTTAGCATGTGTTAGCTTTATTTATTTATTTTTTGAAGAGAAGACGAAGAAGGTCGTATAACAACAATTTTCGAGGTTTGTTTAAAGTCGGCGCCCAACTGATTTTTATAAATTGTGCTCGTAAAACGAACTAGATTTTTAATAAAAAGCAAGTTTTAATTGTCGAAAGCAAAAAAAAAGTCGGTTTCGGTGCGCGGAAAAAGTGAACGGTATTAATGGGCGACCGGGAAGGACCGTTAAAGAGGACGAAGAGACGGGAACGAGCAAAGTGTTAAGCTCGGCGAACGACTTTGATTGTATCTTTTAAAATGCTAAAGAGTTCGCATCATACGTAAGAAGAGTTGGAACATTTATGTGCAGTAAATGGAGCAGAAGGTCGTAAAAAAGGGTCCTTGTTTATAACATTCGAAGGACTGCCGGAAGTACACGTTCGAGAATTTGATTGCTTTTTGATCTTCGAGTGTGTTGTGGTTTTTATGCCACTTTTGGGTGCGCCCGTTTGTTTGGAAAGATGGTTTATCGGGCGGACTTTGTGGCGATTTAATGGTAATTAATTTTGATGAAGAAAAAATTGAGCCGTTGGAAATTGAGCGATCGGATTTGAGATTTTTTTTGGGTGGCTTTTGGGCTCTCGATTAAAAAAAATTTGGCCCAAATCGGATAAGTACAACCCAAATTATATTTTTTTTTCTAAGCCCTTTTGAAAAGACAACGATTAAAAGCTCATTTTTATAATATAAAAAGTTTTAAATTTTGGACCCGCGCAAATTAAAATTCGGCAATTCGATTTGAAATTTTTTTTGTTCACATTTAGCCTCATCTTTTGGCTTTCGAATAAAAAAAAATTTAACCAAAAAAAATACACACAAGCCGAGATATGATTTTTTTCGTAAAGCTTTGTAAAATGATCAACCGATTAAAAATTAATTTGCGTTACGTAAAAAAAATTATTAAATTTTGAAAATCAAATTTCCCAGTACTTGGAATTTTTTACAAGCTATTTGGACCCATTTTTTATCTTAAAAATATACCTTAAAAAAACAATAATCGAAAGCTTATTTTAGCTACTTAAAAAATGTCAAATTTTAAACGCGTACAGAATACAATTTAGCCATCCAATTTGAAACAGTTTTTATACAAACTGAGCCACATATTTTGGCTTTTGATTAAAAAAAAATTGAAGCAAAAAAATACGCACAAGCCGAGATATGATTTTTTTCGTAAAGCTTTGTAAAACGACCAATCGATTAAAAATTAATTTTTGTTACGCAAAAAAAAAAATTAAATTTTGAAAATCAAATTCGCCAGTGCTTGGAATTTTTTACAAATACATTTGGACCCATCATTTATCTTAAAAAATATATACCTTAAAAAAACAATAATTGAAAGCTTATTTTAGCTACTTAAAAAATGTCAAATTTTAAACGCGTACAGAATACAATTTAGCCATCCAATTTGAAACAGTTTTTATACAAACTGAGCCACACATTTTGGCTTTTGATTAAAAAAAAATTGAAGCAAAAAAATACGCACAAGCCGAGATATGATTTTTTTCGTAAAGCTTTGTAAAACGATCAATCGATTAAAAATTAATTTTTGTTACGCAAAAAAAATAATTAAATTTTGAAAATCAAATTTGCCAGTGCTTGGAATTTTTTCCAAGTACATTTGGACCCATCTTTTATCTTAAAAAATATATTTTAAAAAAACAATAATCGAAAGCTTATTTTAGCCAATTAAAAAATGTCAAATTTTAAACGCGTACAGAATACAATTTAGCCATCCAATTTAAAATATTTTTTATACAAACTTAGGCCCACATTTTGGCTTTTGATTTAAAAAAAATTACCAAAAAAAACTAAACGCAATCCGAGCTATGATTTTTTTCTAAGACATACAAAAATCGTCGATTACAAGTTAATTTTTGGTTGTTAAAAAATATTTTAGTTTTGGATCCGTACAACACAAAATTTAACAATGTAATTTAGGTTCTTTTGCAGATGCATTTGGACCCATTTTTTGGCTCACGAATAAAAAAATCACCCCAAAACAATCGACAGGGTCCGAGATAAAATTATTTTTCGAAGCCCTTATAAAAAAATCAATGAAAAAACTCAAAAATTTTTAATTTTAATAGAATTTAACAATCCCTTTCAAAATACTTTATACAAAAATTTAGCCCCATTTTGTAACTCTCGAATAAAAAAAGACAAACACAGTTCCACCTACAATTTTTTTTCTAATTACCGAAAATTTAGTAAAACAAAAATTACTAGCTATTTACGCTCGTCAAACAAGTTCGAAAAAAAATCAAAAATTAATTGCTTCGATCCTGTGCCGAAAAACAATTTCAACCCCCACAAAAAAAATCAAATAGCCATCGATTCGAGTCAACAGCGAAAAACGCCAACAATTAGACGTCGTCACACATTTGCCTACGACAAACATTTATCCAAAAATCGCAATTAACCGCATGCGATACGAAAAATTTTAATTTTAACGAGGCGCATCCTCTCGCCCAAGACGATTTCAAATTCAATTAACACACCTGCGCAATTAAAAAGCGCCAGTCAAGGGCCCCCTTAAAATATTTAACAACTCGAACAATGTCGGGCCCGAGCAAATATCACACAATTCCAACAATAAAAATTTACATTAATAACGTGGCGCTGCTCATATTAAATGTTTCCACTTAATTTAACGAAGAATTAAAATAAAAGAAACGTATAATTAATGGTCGCTTTTGTGTGTCCGTCTCCTTCTTCGTCTTCTCGCGCGTTTTAAACGAAAAGCGATGGATTTCGACGCAGCTCGTCGTTTTACGTTCCCAAAAAAATTTTTTTACAGAGAAAAAAAGCGTAATGAATAGATTTTCGGCCGAAAAAAGAAGAAGCGATTTAATAATTAAGCGAAGAGAGAATTTGGCAAGGCTTTCTATGAAACTTAACTAAAGGAAACAGGGACTTAATTGCTTTTTAATTATTCATCGCTCCTTTTGTCGAATGTAACAGCAGGATCACGACAGGTATAGCTACCAAAAGATTAAACACGATCTTTTGTGAAGAGATTATGCGTTTCGAAAAGCTTAGATTCTTTTCTTCTCCGACGAATTAGTTTTAAGTAAGTTTGCTTTTCCACTCATATCGACCCCCTTTTCGAAAAAAAAACAAGTAACCGTGCAGATTGCTTTTTTTCGATAAATAAATAAATAAATAAAAAAGGGCGACACGGCGCCGAAGAAGTATCCCAAAACTATTTATAATTATCTAACAAACACGACGAAACTTTCGAGAAGCTTTGAGTTTTTTCAAACACGTCGCGCCAATTAGAAATTTTCAAAGTGGAGGTGACTTTTGCAAGTTTCTTCGACTTTTACGAGCGCCTTAACACTTTTATCACGTTAGCGCGGCGTCCACATGTCTTTTATAATTATAAGTTTGTTTGGGTGCAAGGAAAAAGTCGGGGATTTGAATTTGGCTTCTGCAACTTTCGTTTCAAAAAAAAAAAAAACAACTAAAAACGCGACGTTTTCGGTCCGATTTTGTGCCCGAAAGCGTGAGGATTTTGCATTTTGAAATTATGATTTTTTTGTGCAAATTGTGTGCAAAAATCCTAGTGCCTTTTGGCACAAGGTGGCGCGAACGAAGAGCAAAGTGGCCGCGGCGCGCAGTTGACCAACGCCCCCCGAAAAATTTCCATTAAAAAAAATAACAAAACGAAGTAATAGAGGCTCGACAAGTTTTTGAAGTTGTACTTCTTTTGGCGCGGAAGTGCGCGTCACAGCTGACGAAAATTGAATGGTATGAAGTTAGTGGTCTAAGAAAGCAAATTAATTGTTGTGAATCGTGCTTAAAACCGAGTGTGCGCATTCGAGCTCAAAGTGGCACATTCCGATCTCGGGAAAATGAAGCGCGCCGCTCCGCGTCGCGCTTCATTTGCCTCCCTCGCTCGGAAATGTGCCACTTTTCGCTCGAACGCGCACATCTTTGCATTTATTCAATTTGGCTATATTAATAAAAAAATTAAAATCAATTCTTTCTATTCGTAGAAAGTTGTAGCGGTTCCCGTGCAGAAATTTACTATGGATGCCCTAACAGAGGTAGGGGCCCTTAAATCCTTTTTAAAGCCAGTAAAGGGCACTGTCGGGTTATGATAAGGAAATCCTTTTAGGGGGTTTTCAGAGTAACCATTAAAGGGCCTTTTAATTTTTCTCAAGAATTCCTTAATAGGCTTTAGTTACGGTAAATGTTAAGGGACCTTTAAATGTCTCTTTGTGGATATTCCATGAGAAGAAAAGTCCATAATAAAATTATTGAATATCTTATTTATAAAATATAAAATTATTTCTATTTACTGCAAGTTGTGAAGTTCTCAATTAAATTATTATTTCTTATTTGTTTTACAGTTTACACTCATACATAATAGAGTGTCCGTTATTTCCCAAGTTGATTTTTTTTTTGCTGCCGCCCCATAAATTTATAGTTTTTTCCCTAAAGAAAATATCCATCCCAAAAAACACTCTTAGTTTTTAAATTAAACTGTGCCGAAAGCATGTTACATTTCCCATTTAAATAACATGGAATTTCAGACTTTTTGCATTTAATTTTTTTTCTCTGAAACAAATAACAATACGGCAATGACCAAGACGTATTTTATAGATAATTAAACGCTCTACAAAAAAGGTCTCTTATGATTTTTTCATAATTTCACTCCTTCGAAAGTTATTTAAAATTAAAGTTCTGCCAATAGTGAATATCACAGTTTTCAAGTTTTGCTACGATTCTTTTTAATAAAATCATTCCACTAATCTATAATAATTAAAGAAGCTTACTAGCTACAATAACGTAAACAATACATTGTAAATAATATTAAATAAAGATTTATTTCGGTGACAAAGAACCAAATCTATATTGAATAAAAAAAATAAAAACATGGAAGAGCCGCTAAAAAGATTGCATCTAAATTTTGAGATGGTTTTATACAGAAATATTTAATATTCAGGGAGCCACAAACTTTTCTAAAAGAGCCGCATGCGACTCTGGAGCCGCAGGTTGCCGACCCCTGGTTTAAGGCAATCGAAATCGAAATCTTCATTAGTTTTTAATGCTTTAATCGTTTTACGTTCTATGGGAGATGGCACATTCGGATCAAAAAAAGCCAAAGCAGCAGTTTCAGCATTCAAGTACCACAAATGGTTCTGGAAAGTAAAGAGAATCATAAAAATTATAAAATTAACCATGAACCCGACTTTAATCTTGAATAACTTTCGAAGGAGTGAAATTGTCAAAAAGACCGTAGAGAATTATAAAATATATATAGCAGTGCCGTATTATTATTTGTTTCAAAGCAAGTCCGAAATTCCTGGATTTAAATAGGAAATGTAACATGCTTGCACGTTAATTGAAAACTAATTATGAATTTTTTAGAAAACCAAAATTTATGCAAAAAATCAATTTGAAATAACAGATCTAATACATAATACTTTTTGTCAGTTAAAAGTATGATTTGATAGTATCTTTATGTACATTACTAAAAGTCATCCATAAATTACTCAGCATGGATATTGTTTATTTTAAGGAAAACCTATTAAATTCTAAGGCAAGAAAAATTTAATTTGAAAATAACAGTCAAATAATAATACTTGCAGTTAAAAGAAGATTTAATGTATCTTTATTACATTACTAAAATTCATTCCATATTACCTCAGCTGATATTGCTTTATGTTTAACTAACCTTTTTAATATTCTAAGAAAATTTATTTTCTCATTATACACCAGGCAAAAAAAATTAAATGCAAGGGAAAACTTTAAAGGACCTTATTACGTTGCCCTTAAAAGCCCCCATTACATTTCCCTTAAAGGCCCACTTTTACGAAGCGTGACCATCCTTTTAGGGTCCCTTAAAGCGCAAGAGAAATCTTTAAAGGGCCCTATTAAAACCCTGACACAATTTCTGCACGAGCAACGCCCCTTTAACAACAAAACCGATCTCTACGCCGCCAAATTTCTTAATTTATTTCTGTAGTGCCTTCTAAGTTGTTTTTGACACCATCTCACGCCCAAAAGTCCGCAGATAGCAAATCTTTGTCGCTTTTAACGATATTTCAAAAAATGTCCAAGATCTAAATTTTTCGATCTCCGTGCATAAAAGGAACAAATGTCTTTCCCTCACAATTTTCCCTAAACGACCTTATTAATTTTTAATCAAAAAGCCCTACAATTGTAAACGTGCGTTATTTTGGGCGATACCCTCAAAAACAATCAGCATAAATTTTTTTTGAGAACCAGATTATTAATTTTCGGGGGCAAAGATCTCGAAATGGTAGATATGGGCATACAATACGAGCCCGAGGGCCATCAAATAAAATTTATAAACACAAACAGATCACCGATTCCGATCGGATGCGTTTCTTCGACGATCTTTAATTTAATTTAACGACGTATTAAACTTTAGCACGTTAAAAGATCTCTCTTCGAAGATAATTACGAAAAGAAGAGAAGATAGTTCTCTCGAAAATGATTACGCTTTTAACGATATTTCAAAAATGTCCAAGATCTAAATTTTAGATCTCCGTGCATAAAAAGGAACAAATGTCTTTCCCTAAACGACCTTATTAATTTTTAATCAAAAAGCCCTACAATTGTAAACGTGCGTTATTTTGGGCGATACCCTCAAAAACAATCGTCATAAATTTTTTTTGAGAACCAGATTATTAATTTTCGGGGGCAAAGATCTCGAAATGGTAAATATGGGCATACAATACGAGCCCGAGGGCCATCAAATAAAATTTATAAACACAAACAGATCACCGATTCCGATCGGATGCGTTTCTTCGACGATCTTTAATTTAATTTAACGACGTATTAAACTTTAGCACGTTAAAAGATCTCTCTTCGAAGATAATTACGAAAAGAAGAGAAGATAGTTCTCTCGAAAATGATTACACCGCATTCCGTCATGGATAGTGCCGACCTATAATAATGTAGTTTACATGAAAACCGGCGTGTACACCTATTTTACTTCTTGCGGAGCCGCATCGTAAAGTTCCTAAGAGTGAGGAAGCGATTCGGTATTTTACAATGGCCACTTCTTATGCGGCGAAAGTTGATTCCCATTATACGTGTTTACGAGCGATTCTTCTCGATCTATTCTTCAAAATTTGATCGTTTTATTTTATGCCTACACAACTGGACATGCTATACGATTTTATTGTCCCTCTATATTTTTTCTTTATCCGAATCTGAAACGCCCTAATTTTTTTATGCGTCTTCTACCACGCACACACACAAAAAAAAACGCTATTTGTTTGAAATAATCAAAAGCGACGCCCCATAAGTACAAATAAAAGGGAAACGAAATTAGCAATTACGTCCCCCAAATTTTCTCTTTTACCCCGAGCTCAAGAAAAGTGGAACTGATAAATTAGTTTAGTCTTAGGGTATGTTTTAAGTGACATACGTTTTTTATGGGACCTCGGCAAAGGCAGGAAGGGACGTCGATTTCACTTTTAGTTTCGATATGACACAGAGCGAGACGAGAAATTGTTTATTGCAGAGAAACGATTAGTTTTACTGGAATGGGAGTTTTGGCAATCGAAAAAGGATCGAATTTTAGTAAAGGCGTGTCTCGGCGATTTTTGAAAAAATTAATTTTAATCGTTTTTAAAGTTTCAGAAAGATTGAACCTATAATCCTAAGTACGCCATCTAGTTATATTAAAAGGAAATAACCCAAAATTTTATAAATTGATAAACCATTTATTCCTTTATACTATAATTAAAACCGTATTTAAATATCTTTGCCCGTTTTCCAAAAATTAATTGTTACACAGAACGCATTAAAACCTTATTGCAAAAAATTGAAAAAACACAGATCAAAGTCACAGATGATTTATTTCTCAAAAACCAACAGTCCGATTAAGATGGGATTTTCATTAATCAAAAATAGATTAAATTAGAGTAAATAGGTGTCTCAGCGATTTTTGTATAAATGGTTATTTATATTTTTTAATTGCCCTCAAAAATTATAGCAAAAATCAACAGGGATCCGTACGCCATCTAGCTAGTTTAAAAGAAAACAACTTCAGATTTTATAAATTAATACAAAGTTTATTTATTTATGAAATAATTAAAACCGCATTTAAATATCTTTGTCCGTTTTCAAAAAATTAATTGTTAAACAGAACGCATGAAAACCTTATTGCAAGAAATTGAGAAAACACAGATCAAAGTCGCAGATCATTTATTTCTCAAAAACCAACAGTCCGATTAAAATGGGATTTTCATTAATCAAAAGTAGATTAAATTAGAGTAAATACGTGTCTCAGAGATTTGTGTATAAATGGTTATTTATATTTTTTAATTGCCCTCAAAAATTATAGCAAAAGTTCAACGGAGATCCGTACGCCATCTAGCTATTTTAAAAGAAAACAACTTCAGATTTTATAAATTAATACAAGGTTTATTTATTTATAAAATATTTAAAACCGCATATAAATATCTTCGTCCGTTTTCAAAAAATTAATTTTTTTAGCAGAACGCATTAAAACTTTATTCCAAAATATTCAAAAACACAGATCAAAGCCACAGATCATTTATTTCTCGAAAACCAAAAGTCCGATTAAGATGGGATTTTCATTAGTCAAAAATAGATTAAATTAAAGTAAACAGGTGTCTCGGCGATTTTTGTATAAATGGTTATTTACATTTTTTAATTTCCCTCAAAAATTATAGCAAAAGTTCAACGGAGATCCGTACGCCATCTAGCTATTTTAAAAGAAAACAACTTCAGATTTTATAAATTAATACAAGGTTTATTAATTTATAAAATAATTAAAACCGCATTTAAATATCTTTGTCCGTTTTCAAAAAATTAATTATTAACCAGAACGCATTAAAATTTTATTGCAAGAAATTGAGAAAACACAGATCAAAGTCGCTAAACATTTATTTCTTGAAAACCAACAGTCCGATTAAGATGGGGTTTTCACTAATCAAAAATAGATTAAATTCAAGTAAATAGGTGTCTCGGCGATTTTTGTATAAATAATTATTTATATTTTTTAATTGCCCTCAAAAATTATAGCAAAAATTCAACAGGAATACGTACGCCATCTAGCTATTTTGAAAGAAAACAATTTCATATTTTATAAATTAATACAGAATTTATTTCTTTTTAATTTAAATTAAACCCTATTTAAATATCTTTATCCGTTTTCAAAAAATTAATTTTTTTAGCAGAACGCATTAAAATCCTATTCCAAAAAATTCAGAAAACACAGATCAAAGTCACAAATCACTTATTTCTCGAAAACCGACAGGCCGATTAAAACGCGGCTTTTGCCAATCAAAAATAGACTAAATTTAAGCAAATAGGTGTCCCAGCGATTTTTTTAAATTACCTCTTCCTCCGTTTCGCAAACGACCAAAAGTGCGACTTAAAGCTCGCCCCATAAATCATAGAACGCCACGCTCTTTTTAAGGACCTTACTTTCGACTTAAGCAGACCGTGCAAAACAAATTTCAAAAAAAAAATCTCTATTTTTTCGTAACTCAAATCGGCTCTGAAGCTTCCAACCACGGTCCTCCGCCACAAAGATAAATAAACATAAATCCCCAAAATTCGCGCCCCGAGTGTGTTTCGAAGATAAACCAAAAAAAAAAAAACACCGAGCCGACCGTATAACACAATCCAAGAGGAGCATCCTCTACCTATAATTAATTCAAGTTCATATATCTAACAAACACATAACGTAAACCGCGGTGTGTAATTATATACACGCCATCATGTGCAGCCCATTCCATTAAAATTAAGTACTGCGAACGCAGAACTCGCTAACG
This sequence comes from Sinopyrophorus schimmeli, assembly GCA_036325965.1. Classification (NCBI taxonomy): domain Eukaryota; kingdom Metazoa; phylum Arthropoda; class Insecta; order Coleoptera; family Elateridae; genus Sinopyrophorus; species Sinopyrophorus schimmeli. The sequence goes on from JARFIZ010000407.1 coordinate 947,110, forward strand.
ATGCCTCTCCTTGTATATTACATATTTACAGAATTACACAAGACGCGGCGTCGACGTAACAAGAGATTTATTCGGATGCGCCGTCCGACCATCAACAGGCGAGGACATTGGAACGGCTATCGGCCTCTTTGCATCGGTCTCGAAGCGAACGACACGAGAGAAAATAAGCGCGCACCAATTCGCACGAAAAAGAACGGATTTTATGCGACACAGTCGACCCCCAATAACTCGATATTCCACGGCTCCGACATTACACAACCGTATCGAGGGACGAAAAAATTTCAATTTGAGTAGGTGAGGAATTCGAGTCGTAGAAGTAGTAAATTAAATTTCTATTGTGCCCTAAGTCTATTATGATATAACGCCCTTTTTGAATATATATATAATTATGTTTCTCTTTACAAGTATGTACCTACTTTACATTCTAATCCATCAATTTTATTTATTATTAAGTATCTGGAACTACTTAAAAAGATTTACGTTACTACATTTTAAAAGGTGGTTCCTATTACAGTCAAACCTCGATATTATGTCCGGATGGTTTTGTTCGTTTTAACGAAGTTGTTCATACTAATGGGGTTCAATACTAACGAGGTTTGCCTGTATTATTTTTGTAATTTGAAAAATTAAATTTCTTCAATTGCATTTATTCCAAAATTATTATGGGCAGCGTGTAGGAATCTTAAGATCTCATTTAATGTTAAAAAAATATTAAAGATACATATTTTTTTTAACATATTACAAAAAGCAATAAAGTTATAAAATTTTAATACAATCGATCTTCGATTTTATGAACATTTTGTCCGGAAGAGTTAATTCATATTAATAGAGTACATACTAACGAGGTTTGACTGTATTATTTTTGTAATTTTAAAAATTAATTTCTTCAATTGAATTTATTCCAAAATTATTATGGGCAGCGTGTAAGAATCTTAAGATCTCATTTAATATTAAAAAAAAATAAAGATACAATTTTTTTTAACATATTACAAAAAGCAATAGAGTTATAAATTTTTAATACAATCAATCCTCGATTTTATGAACCCTTTGTGCGGAAGATTTAATTCATACTAATAGGGTACATATTAACAAGGTTGGCCTGTATTATTTTGTAATTTGAAAAATTAAATTTCTTTAATTGCATTTATTTCAAAATTATTATGGGCAGCGTGTAAGAATTCTAAGATCTCATTTAATGTTAAAAAAAATTCAGGATACAATTATTTTTTTTATATTACAAAAAGCAATAGATTTATGAATTTGTAATACAATCAATCGTCGATTTTATGAACACTATGCCCGGAAGGTTTAATACATACTAATAGGGTACATACTAACGAGGTTTGCCTGTATTATTTTAGTAATTTAAAAAATTAATTTCTTCAATTGCATTTATTTCAAAATTATTATGAGCAGCTTGTAAGAATCTTAAGTACTTATTTAATGTTAAAAAAAATGAAGAATACAATTTTTTTTAACATATTACAAAAAGCAATAGATTTATTAATTTTTAATACAATCAATCCTCGATTTTATGAACACCATGTCCGGAAGATTTAATTCACACTAATAGGGTACAATACTAACGGGATTTGCCTGTATTATTTTTGTAATTTAAAAAATTAAATTTCTTCAATTGCATTTATTCCAAAATAATTATGGGCAGTGTGTAAGAATCCTAAGATCTCATTTAATGTTAAAAAAAATTAAGGATACAATTTTTTTTAACATATTACAAAAAGCAATAGAGTTATAAATTTTTAATACAGTCAATCCTCGATTTTATAAACATTGTGTCCGGAAGGTTCAATTCATACTAATATGGTACATACTACCGAGGTTTGCCTGTACTACTTTTTTCGTTGAACAGGACCGGACTCGTGCTTTATAAGTGCCGATATTGTAAGTCGGCATTTCATTCGCGAAATGTGCCACTTTCCCAATTTCTTAGACGGCTAACTTCACACCGTCGAATTTTCGTCGGCCGTGCGCGCGCAACCTCCGCCGCCCGCCCAAACTTCGCCCTCGACGCGCCCAAAGAAGTACCACGTCGAAAAATGCGAGGTCCAGACGACGTCGCGCAAATAAAAAAAAATATGTTTCGTTTTTCTTTCAAGAAAGTCGGAAGCGGCTCCGCCTTGGAAACATAAAGTGGTTATTGCGTCGGAAGAACATTCGTACGCGCCGATGTGAACGCTCTTGGAAAGACGCCAAACATTACGTACACGTGTAGAGCGGAAGCGAGGATCCTTTTATTGTATTGCAACGAGAAAGGGTGTTTGTGTGTTCCGCGGGGCTCGCAGTTCCGCAGTCACGTGTCTTCTGATAACATGCAATTGCACTTTTTTGGGGTGGCGCGCCTTCGATCGGGATCTATTTTAAAATCGGGCCACCCTCGTCGCGCTTAATGGAAAACGGCAAAGTGAATTCCGCCATTATTTCGCCAATATTTGATAGGTTATGTCTGGCATGCATGTAACAATGCGAATGAGTCACATAAATGTAGAATGCACGTGCTCCCCCGACGCGCCGCCGTCTTGTTTCGCGAAAACGTCTCGGCGTTTTAAATATTTCAACGTATCTCGGTCGTTCGGGGCTCTAGGGGGGTTGCTTTTTTTTTTGTTTTTCTTCGGCGGAAATTGCAGCAAAGCTAAAATGCATATCGTCGCTTTTTAAATTTACTCTTCCCAAGTTTTATATGTGTAAAGCTCTCGAAAGGATTTAACTTTAGTACCAAATTAAAATTATTGCAATTTTTTTTTGTTATTAACCCCTTGACATACAAAAAAAACCGAATTTGATGAGTCGGAAAAAAACTATTAATTTGGCTCAACTTAACTGTTATGAGCATACACAAATAACATAAAAAAAATAATTAATTGTTTTAAAATATTTTGAAATATGTAGAGCAGTGTTTCCCAATCTTTTTTTAACATTCCCCACCTAAGTCTTTCTAAAATTTTGATGCATATAATATATAACATATAAATATTTTTTTATATTTAAAAATAGAATTATTCCATCAATGAAGCCTAACTACAACTTGTTCAAGACACAAGATTTAGGTTTTAGCAAGAAATCACTAGGAAATTATTAAGAAAAAAGAAACAATAAGTAAATTTTAAAAACATAAACTAAAAAATATTTTATATCGATAGCTCGAATTTTTGATAACGCGAATTATTTTTAGTTTCTCTTCAACTTCGACCTATCGAGGTTTGACTGTATTTAATTTTATAAATTTAATATTTCTGAACAATTAAGATAATTTATTTATTGAGTTTTCTCAATATTAATTTTATTTGCGTAAATTAATGATCTTCAAAGTTTTTTGAAAAACCACAAATTCTGTATTTACTCTATTTGAGTTTTCTGAAAATACATAATAATTTTTTTATCAAAATTTCCTTTTAAATTTACCGAATAAAGTTTTGTTTTATTCAATTTGTGTTATACAAAAAAAATTGATAATTAAAAATTTCTAAAGTTCTTAAATATATTTTAAAAATTTTCCAAGTTATTAATTTATTTAATTTGAGTTGTCTATAAACTTAAAATAATTTATTCTTTGAGTTTACTTTAATAATTTTGCTAAATGACTAAAACTGAATTTCATTCTATGTAAAAAAAGCGGTGCCTGTACTTATGTACGCACGTTAGAAGTAATACTTCTTTGGCAGGACTAAATTAAATATAACAACGCGCTATGTTCCGCTTGTGTATAGCTAGACCAGTGGTTATCAAACTATATGTTACTGCGCCTATGTCGTTTTATTTCAATACATTGCTATTTCATTTTTAAATCCAAAAAGTAATTTAAACAAATTGAATAAATACGATGATGTGCGCGTTCGAGCGAAAAGTGGCACATTTTCGAGCGAGGGAAGCAAATGAAGCGCGACGCGGAGCGGCGCGCTTCATTTTCCCGAGATCGGAAATGTGCCACTTTGAGCTCGAATGCGCACACTCGGCTTTAAGCACACTTTACAAGAATTAATTTATTCTCTGGACAATTCGCAATTAAATATTACAGAATTCTATTAATAACAAAATTCCCAAATCGCCAATTTTGTGCCTTTTGACAAAATTATTCTCGAAAACAAACCTTTTTCGGAACAATTGAATACAGTTCTTGAGGTCTTAGAGACGTCAAAATCTACAATAACACCCTAAACGATTGACGTCTTTTAGACGCCATTGTATGTCAAGGGGTTAATAAATTGCTCGAAACTTTAAAATTTAGAGGCAAGCAAAAAGATATAAAAAACTACAACCGCGATTTTAATTTTGTAATTATTTGTCAAAGAAAAATATCAATTATTTTTGTGAACTTTGAAAAATTTAAGGCTCAATGTAGGTAACAAGTAATTTTGATTTAAATACTCTTGAAAGTGCTTTAAGTAATTTTTATTAAGTAGTTTAGTGAGAAAATTGAGATTCCAAAAAAATGGTTTTCGGGTTCGTCGCTTGTTAAGCATTGGTATCTCTCGGAGGGGTTGCGAGAAAAATTCGTATCTCCCGTTTTACTTGTTCGATTTTGCTCTACTTTTTTTTAATCGATAGCTAAAAGATGGGGCTAAAGCCCTAAGTAAAAAAATCGCCAAATTTAAAGCCCAATTTTGCGCGACGCCATTCCCAATTCGAGCGTTTTTTTGCATAGTAAACGTGTACTTTTGTTGGGAAAAGTCTATGTAGTCTTCGGTTAAAAAAATCATATCTCGGCTTGTGCCCATCCGATTGTGTTCATTTTTTTTTTCACGGCAAATTAAAAGTGGGGGCTAAAGGCTTACGTAAAAATAAGCAAACTAAATTTTATGTGTCACGTTTCCAAATTTGAAAATTTGAAAAGTGTTATTATGCGGTCTTTTTTAAAATCTTCGAAAAAAACACTTTTCGGCTTGTGCTCATCTGATCGGCGCGAGTTTTTTTTTAATCGAGAGCCAAAGATTGACGCAAAAAAACTTTTTCCGTAATTAAGCCATTTTTTTTTAAACCAAAAGTTTTAAAGCAAGACCAAAACCCTTCGTCAAATAATCACAAACCAAATTGCTAAAACTTGCATGACACATAAAATTTAATGCTTTTAACATAACAAAATTAACGCTTTTAAATATACCGGGTGTTCCAAAAGTAGGGGACAAAGTTTTAAGAGTAGATAGGAAATAAAATTTAAGACAAAAAGCCCTGTGGACTTTTCATCTCGCTATTTTATTCCCTATTTACAATTAAAATTTACCCCAGCCCCCATTTTTAAAACACCCAGTACATATTTATTAAATAAAAGCCCCTGAGGCTTGTACGTTTTACATTTAAATAAAACCTTTAGAGGTAACATTAAAAAAAAAATAGAAATCAAATATTTGAACAAATAAAAAGGGGGTGTAGGAAATGTGAAGGAGGCCAGCCAAGAGTATTTAATATTACATCAAATAATTAAACGGGTTATTATATTAGAAAGCCGCCCTTTTCCGAACATCAAAGGCTTACATTCCCATTCTGATAATTTAATTACGAAAATTTGAGACGCGGCCCGATAAAAAAGAGGGCGCGAGCGAGAGGGCACTAAGAGGATTTGAATTTCGCTTAAGTCATTACTAAAATGGAGTTTTAAAATTGCAAACATTGAACAGTGATTGACATTCATTCACCATGTAATCCTGTTTCATATTGCAGGAATCCAATAAGGGCTCGGGCCCTTAATGAGCTCGGGGTGAACTTTCGAGAGCTTTAGAATCATAAATATCGAAAGGTATGGGGGGGCTAGGGCGAAATTCAGTTTGTTCGCCATTCAGAAAACATTTTGCTCTATTTTTTAACTACGCGCGCTTCGCCTTCAACTTTAGTTTCGTTGAATAGAAGCAATTCCCTTAATCAACAAGCTCGAGCTCTCTCCTTCTTCTTCTTCTTTATTTTCGTTGTTCACATCAACTTAATTTGCTTTTACATGCTAATCGCGTAGCTCTCTGAATAGAAAAACTCGGGAGATAATTACGAAGCAATTATTTATAATTATTCATGGTGTGTATGTAGTACGCAAACTTCCTTTGAATGGCAATAACTCATGTCTGATGGGACTAATACAAATGCAAATAAGGGTAACTAATTTTCGAACTTATTTAATGCTTAGATTTTTTTTCTCTTCGATTTTTTGCGTTCGGAGCCATTAGGAGCGCTGGTCGTCGTCGGAAAGGCCATTAAAGCAAAAAAAAAAGAAAAAAATTAAAATACTCGACACAACAATTTGGAGTTTTTGAGAGGAAACGGCCTCGCTGTGTGTGTGTGAGCGCGTCTTGTGTAAAATCGCCCCTAATTTGTGTGTTTATATAATTTGTAGATACGTGTCGATGATCATAAAACCTGTTAAAAAGCCATTTATAGCACATGACGCCTTGAATTTAACAAGAACAAACGTACATCTGTTTTTACACGTCTCGTTATATCGAAAAATAATTGGACCGGCAGCGGCAGCATCAATTTAGTTGTAAAAATATCCTCGTCCACGCCCAGTTTTTAAACACGACCTGAATCGGAGTTGCTTTTTTAAATGCGACGAGAAAAATGTACAGTCGACCCTCGATAATATTTTTTTTCGTATTGCGTTTGCTAAATTTTAAGGTGAAATATGAGTTTTTCAAGATTTGACAAATCGGTCGTTTTTATGTTATATAATTGTTTATTGTTAGTTACTATAAACCGAAAAAATAATAAAAATTCTGGGATAGCTATCAAAGAATGAATTAATTTTTTTCATATTGGATTTACTAAGTTAATAAGTCCAAAATTTGTGATTTTCGAAATTTGCTAAATCGGCCGTTTTTATTGCATATAATAGTTTATTGTTAATTACTATACACCCAAAAAATTTAAAAAAAATTCCCGAATAGCTATCAAAGCAGGATTTAATTTTTTGTATTGCATTTGCTTTTAAAGTGAAATAAATAAATTTTTCAAAATTTGGCAAATCGGTCGTTTTTATTCCATATAATCATTTATTGTTAATTACTATACACCCAAAAAATAATAAAAAAATTTCCGGATAGCTATCAAAGAAGGAAATAATTTTTTCATATTGGACTTACTAAGTTTTCAAGTTCAAAATTTGTGATTTTCAAGATTTGCAAATCGGACGTTTTATTCTATATAATTGGGTTTTTTGTTCATTACTATACGCCCAAAAAATAATAAAAATTCCCGGATAGCTATAAATAGAAGAAATAATTTTTTGGTATTGCATTTGCTAATTTTAAAGTGAAATATTGAGATTTTCAAATTTGCAAATCGGACGTTTTATTCCATATAATTGTTTATTGTTAATTACTATAAACCGAAAAATAATTAAAAAATTCCCGGATAGCTATCAAAGCAGGAATTAATTTTTTTCATATTGGACTTACTAAGTTTTCAAGTTCAAAATTTGTGATTTTCGAAATTTGCTAAATCGGACGTTTTTATTCCATATTATGGTTTATTGTTCATTACTATACGCCCAAAAAATAATAAAAAATTTCGGATAGCTATAAATGGAAGAAATAATTTTTTTGGTATTGCATTTGCTAAATTTTAAAGTGAAATATATGAGATTTTCAAAATTTGGCAAATCGGCCGTTTTTATGCTATATAATTGTTTATTGTTAATTACTATAAACCGAAAAAATAATAAAAAATTCCCTATAAATTTAAAGTACGCACTTGCGAAGTAAAACATAATTATATCATAAAAATGCATGTCACATAAAATACAAAATAAACCAAAAAATTTTTTCGGTTCAGTTCCGGCAAAAATTTTCAGTTTTCGCTTCATTTCCGGTTCGAAGCCCCACAATTAATACCTTAAAACTAAAATCGATGTGCGTGTGTGTGTGTGTATGCATTAAACAGGTGTGCGTGTGTGTTCAAAGAGCAGGGCACAGCTTCTCGCGGGAAAGGGAAGGGTACTATTATTACATATAAGAAGCTTTGGATTCGAACTAAAACGCGTATAACAATTTAACGCCGATTAATTTACAAGAACAAACAAGAGGAGATTGGATTAAGCGACATCGTTTCGAAACGAAGACACCGAACGCACAATATCAAAAGAGGGGGGCGCAAAGGGGGCCGACGCCAAAGCATCTAAATAATTGAATATTTAATTAAATTTAATTGCGCGAAATTCAATCCGAGATAATACATAACGAAATTAGTAAATTACGCAGGAACGATTAATATGTATGAGTGAGATTCTTTGAAAGCGCCTTCCCGCCGCCCTCGCGCCGCCTTATATTTGTGTTGTCAGATTACCGAAATTATAATTTAGATTGCTTCTTCGCGGTTGTATCCAAAGAAAGTAATTCGTTAGCCGTAAACGTGCCTTATCTACACCCCGAACACGGAATAAATACGAAGATATAGAAAGTGTGCTACGTGATAAAGAGGAGCGTGCAAACTATGATAAATAATACGGGAGGATTCGTGCTTTGGACGCGAATTGTGCGAAATGAGTCGCCGACGCCCCCGGAACCACGGATCCTCGCGGTTTCCCAATATACAAAATTATTCCTCGAAGCAGAGCTTCGCAGCCGCAAATCTACCCGCGCTAAGACTAAAAATTAAAGCTCGCCGGAACGAGCTTTCCTCCGACCAAAAAGAAGATCCCGATCGCTGCGACAAATTGCCCGTCGCAAGAAAACCGTCGGTCCGATTTAAATGCGGTTTTCGCCATTCGGAAAAGGACTAAATTTGAGCAAATGGGTGTCTCGGCGATTTTTTATAAAATGTTTCTTTGTGGTTGTTCAAAGCGCACTAATATTGCGACTTGAATTACGCGATTTAACAAAGGCCATTCGAACAATTTGTTACGAAATGAGTTCAAAATTAGTCCTAATACGTTTAACTTAATTTATTATAGTTGTTTAAAATTTAAATTAATTATCTTTGATGGTTTCGGAAAAATTAATTTTTAAAGATTTTGTAATAAATTGGGACGAGCGAAAAATGCGGACCAAAGCGACAAACTGTTAATTATACGAAAACGATTAGTCCGATTTAAATGCGGTTTTCACCAGTCGAAAAGAACAAAATTTGAGTAAATAGGTGTCTTGGAGATTTTTTTTAAATGTTTTTTTTGTGCCTTTTTTTGAGCGCGATTTAAATTACGCGATCTAGCAAAAGCTATTCAAACAATTTGTTACGAAACGAGTTCAAAATTGGTCCTAATACATCTAACTTAATTTATTTAAATTGCGTAAAATTTAATTTAATTATCTCTGACGGTTTTCGAGAAATTAATTTTTAATGCTTTGTAATAAGTTGCAATGAGTGAAAAATGAAAAAAATGCAGGCCAAATCGACAAACTGTTAATTATACGAAAACGATTAGTCCGATTTAAATGCGGTTTTCACCAATCAAAAAAAGACTAAATTTAAGTAAATAAGTGTCTCAGCGATTTTTTATAAAATGTTTTTTTGGACCTTTTCTAAAGACACAAATATTCCGATTTAAATTGGGCCACCTAAGGAAGACCATTCGAACAATTTGTTGCAAAATGGGTTCAAAATCGGTGACAATACGTCTGATTTAATTTATGTTAATTATTTAAAATTTTATTCAATTACCTTCGATGGTTTTCGAGAAATTAATTTTTTAATGATTTGTAATAAGTTGTGATAAACGAAAAATGAAAAAAATACAGATTGAGGCGACCAATTGTAGATTGTAAAAAACGATTAGTCCGATTTAAATGCGGTTTTGATTAATCAAAAAAGGATCAAATTTAAGCAAATAGGTGTCTCAGCGATTTTAAAAAAAATTAGATTTATATTTTTTATAAGCGCACTAAGAATAAAGTCGAAATAACATAATCAAATTAGGGCCATATTAGTACTCCTCGAGAAAAAGTTTTCAAAATTACATATTACAAGCATAATTTATGTATTTTTAACTACCTAAAATTTTGTTAAATTATCTTTGTTGGTTTTCGAAAAATTAATTTATCAATTAGTTGCGCTGACTAAAAATTAAAAAAAATACAGATCAAGGCGACAAATCGTCGTTTGTAAAAAAACGGATAATCCGATTTGTATGCGGTTTTAATTAATAAAAAAAATCAAATTTAAGCAAACAGGTGTCCCAGCGATTTTTAAAAAAATCAGATTTATACTTTTTATAAGCGCACTAATAATAAAGTCGATATAACATAATCAAATTAGGGCCATATTGTTAATCCTCCAGAAAAATTTTCAAAATTACACATTACAAGCATAATTTAAGTATTTTTAACTACCTAAAATTTTGTTAAATTATCTTTGCTGGTTTTCGAGAAATTAATTTTTGAATTAGTTGCGCCGACTAAAAATCAAAAAAAATATAGATCAAGGGGACAAATTGGCGTTTGCAAGAAAACGGATAGTCCGATTCATATGCGGTTTTAATTAATCGAAAATTAATCAAATTTAAGCAAACAGGTGTCTCGGCGATTTTTTTTAAACAATCATTAATATTTTTTGCAAGCCCACAAACATTGGGATTAAAATTGCACTTTCAAAAGTCGCTCGTTTCACTAATTCCGTACGAAGCCATTTCAAAATTAAAAATCACACAAATAATTTATTATATTTTAATCGCCCCTCTCCCCCTCCCAATTGTGTTTAATTTTATCTTTGTTTATTTTACCAAAAATTACTTTCTTTATGATTTTTAATAACTCGATTCATAAAAACGTCCCACATTCCCAAAAAACTAACGACACCATTAAAATACGCTTCTCGCCAATTCAAAAAACAACTAAATTAAAATAAACAAACTTTTCATCAATGGTCCTTAATCTCAAAATTAGGAATTAATCAAAATCAAGAGCAAACCCGAACCAGACGAACAGAGGCAAATCAGATCTAAGCAACGGTCCCTAATTAAACAATTAGGTTTGTTAATTAGCCCCTAATTAATTGCATTAGTGCGCTAAAACCCATCGGGCTTGTACCCGGATGACCAAAGCCCCAAAGTTCCTTTCTCTCTCATTAAAAAAAAAATCCCGTCCCACAAATAACCGATAATCGTGGATTTTTTTTTGGTCCACGATGCAAATAAATGGTCTTCGCAAAGACAAAAAAAGGCCGAACAAAGGCGGACGAACAAACTAAGGAAACGCAATGCATTAAGCGAAACATAATGCAAAGAGCAATTTGCTGCACAATTCGAAATTGGCATCGATGTCTGTATCAATTCGGCTCGTTTCGAATTGAATAGTCATGAAATCGAATTAAACTCTTCTATTGTGAACGCGTCGCATTGCATCTCATTATTCCCGCGGCGGCGGCTCCGGAGCTAATTGAATGATGACGTCAATCTACGGCGCTTGCGAGAAAAAGGGGGTCGCGAAATTTAATAACAAAGCCGGCCGTACCCCCGCGGGCGAGCCTGTCTTCGGGGCGGCGTCGCGACGTCACCTCCGGGACGTCAACGGGACATGACTGTCGCGGCGGACCGCGGCTCCTTCGCCCCCGATGTTTTTCCGAAACGACGAGCGGTTTGCGAAATGTAAAATTGCTTTGTCGGAAAGCTTTCCCGTACGGTTCGCTTCTTGACACTAATTTAAGTAGGTCTCGAAGAAAAGCGCGCGTTTTTCCTCTGCTCCTCGAACGTCTGACAAGGTGATTATGCTAAATTGCTTTCTAAAGCCCTTGAAATTAAAAACGGACCGCTTTGCTCGGGGGGCGGCTGCTTCCGGCAGGGCCAATTGATGCATTACTACGGGATTTGTTATGTTTTTAATTTATTTCCGCCCGCGTTCTCTTTCTCTTCGAGGGAGAGGACGTTTTTTATTGGGGCGGATTTTGGTTATAACGGATTCGTCGCTATATCCGGTTTTAAAAAGGATCGTCGTCTCTTTTTGAAGGGCCAGATCTCGAAAAATACTAATCAAACTAATTTCGGATTATAAACAATTTATTTTTATGTGTCCACGAATTATTTCATAATTTTTTGGAAAAGCATTAATTAGTTATCTTAATTTTGGAAAAATTTGCAAAACTGTGCTTTTTACTTGTCTTTGACGAATGCCCACATTTATCAATTAAATACTGAAAAAATAGGGGAACCTGTTGTAGCTTGGCCTTTTTTCACTTGTAATTTTTTTTTAAATTGTATATGTAACAAAGGGTGGTTATTGCAGTCAAAATATGTTAGCCCCCAATTTATATGCTAATGGTTTGTTTGAAAAGAGATGGAAATTATTGCAGATTTATATCAAAAAATTCATAAATGCCTAAAACGATGAGATAACACAATATATTGTTCAGATTTGAATTCTTGGAACATTTTTACATGAGGGTGATTTTTTTGATTAAAATCCACCACCCCCAAAAATAATTGCACGCAAATCGTATTATTCGAATACCTAAAGCTTTACTAAAATTAAAAGAAGAAATAATTATTTAGTTGATTGATAAGATTTTTTAAAAGTTCTCTCAAATTTTAATTTTTTGGACCTCTTGAAATAAGGGTTAACATTTTAAATATAATCTAATTTGTTGATAAAAAAAATTGCATCGTAGTGGGGCACTAATAAGGCATTTGTCATCAAATATTTGAAAGCATTACCAACCGTTTACTCAAATTGCTATACGATTTAAAAATTAGTAGATCTATGGCCTAGGTACAACAGTGATGATGTACCTTGGCTCTATTCAAATTAAGCAAAATAAAATCCATTGTTCTATGAAAACTATATATTTATTTTTGGATTATAAGAACTACTAATGTTCTTCTTTGAGATGACACTAAAATTGTTTCAAAAATTAATAAAACTTTTCTCGTATACTAAAATTTCACATACTCAATAGTTAACTTTGCAAAAATTTAAATTTTTCGTTAGACTTGCGAGGCATATTATCTGAAGCAAAATAAAAAAATATTAGAATTTATAACAAAAGTATAACTAAATTTTTATTTATTGCACGTCGATCTTAGTGCCAAGGTACAACTTATTGACGGTGACCGAGGTACAACACACCGACCCTTGACGTTTTAACTCAAAAATATAATTAAAGATTATTTTTTGAAAAATAGCAAAACAGCCGTTCCTTTTTTATACAATTATTTATTATAACTCCAAAAAATGTTTTAAAAATTCCAGGATGGCTATCAAAGAAGCAAATATATCTTTTTCCTATAAGATTTGCCAAATTAAATATTGTAAAATTGGAGATTTTTGAAAAATGATCAAACGGCCGTTCTCATGCGATACAATTATTTGTTATTATTTATTATACCCCCAAAAAATGTTTAAAAAATTGCAGCATAGCTATCAGAGAGAGAAATATTTTTTTTACTATTAGAATTGCCAAATTAAATTGTGTAAAACTCGAGATTTTTGAAAAATGGCCAAACGGCCGTTCTCATGCGTTACAATGGTCGCACTTAAAAAAACTGAAGTTAATGCAAACACTTTCCTGTTGTATTTTTTGCAAAAAACGACCCAGGTCGTTGCAACTCACAGTTTGGGAACCCTTGACATAGCCAAATCAAATGTATTACATTTGTAAATGCATTACAACCCCTGCTGTTCTTTTAATGGCATTTAAATTTTTTTAACTATTTTGCTTGTTGTTGATAAAGACTAATTAATACTCTACGTACAATATTTTTTTTAATTTGCGCTTTTCAAAATCTTTTTTTTTAACATAGGCAAATCAAATGTATTACAGTTCTTTTTGCATAACGATCCCTCCTGTTCTTTTAAGGGTAGTTAGAATTTTTTAATTATTTTTCTGATTGTTTATAAAGACCAATTAATTGTCTACGTACAATATTTTTTTTTAATTCGCGTTTTTCCAAATTTTTGTTTTTTAACATACAAATCAAATGTAATACATTTGTACTTGCATTACGACCCCGCCTGTTCTTTTAAGGGTGGTTAGAATTTTTTAATTATTTTTTTGGTTGTTTATAAAGACCAATTGATAGTCTACGTACAATAATTTTTTTTAATTCGCTTTTTTCAATATCTCTGTTTTTTCACATGGTAACTTAAACGTGGTACATTTACACTTGGATTCGGAGCTTCCCTGCTCTTCGAGGAAAAGTTAGAATTTTTTAATTATTTTTCCGGTTGTTTCTAAAGACCAATTAATAGTCTGCGTACAATATTTTTTTCTAATTCGCGTTTTTCAAAATCTCTGTTTTTTAGCATAGGCAAATCAAATGTAATACATTTCTACTTGCATTACGACCCCTCCCTGTTCTTTTAAAGGTAAGTAGAATTTTTTAAGTATTTTTCTGGTTGTTTATAAACTCCAATTAACAGTCTACGTACAATAGTTTTTTTAAACTCACATTTTTAAAAATTTCTCTTTTCAAACATATGCAAATCAAACATTTTTCATTTTCACTCGTTCTTCCGTGGTGGAATTTTTTCAATTATTTTTTTAATCATATAAAAAGACCAATTATTAACTTGCATGTAATAGTTTTACAAAATTGGCGAATTTTAAAATATATATTTTTTAACATAGGAATAACGAACACTCCAGCAATTTTAGTTCATTAAATGCCCAACTTGCCGTTCTAGGGGTAGTTAGTTTTTCAACTGTTTGTCTAGTTGTGTAATAAAAATCAATAAGATATTTAAGTAAAAATAACATAAAAAGACCCACTTTTTTTCGATTAAAAATGACAATTGATCTCATACAAAAGGACCAAGGTACAACAACCACCCCTACTTCCTCGGCGCGACTAAATTAAATGTAACCGCGCGTAAAAATTAATATAAACGAATTCGATAAAGACGAGGATGTGCGCGTTCGAGCGAAAAGTGGCACATTTGCGAGCGAGGGAGGCAAATGAAGCGCGACGCGAAGCGGCGCGCTTCATTTTCCCGAGATCGGAAATGTGCCACTTTGAGCTCGAACGCGCGCACTCCGTTTTAAGCGCGATTCACAATAACTAATTTACTTTCTTAGACGGCTAACTTCGTACCGGTCGCGTTGTGCGCGAGCAACAGCCCTTGCCGCCAAAATTTCGTCCTTAACAAGTATAACTTAAAAAAAATAAAATTGCTCAAACTACAAAAGGACCAAGGTACAACAGGCGCCCCCTACGCATCGAAAACAAACTATATTTTTATATGTATGCGATAAACACATGCTTTTAATGAATTTAATTAAAAATTCATGCGAAACTATTCGCTATAACCGAAAAGCCGTTACAACCGAGCTCGTTATAACCGAAATCCGAAAGTCGCAAACGAAGTTGTTTATTTTAAATGCGAACCGAGGGAAAACTGCCCCTTTGCCTCCACAAAAATAAACAGAACCGAAGATTCGTGTGTGTGTCTAACGATTCTCTTGCGGAGAATTCGAATAAAAGGAAAATATTTCCTCCGACAAGATACACACAATGTTTGCAACAAATCTTTCGAAAATAGAATCTCTTTTATATAATGGAAACTCAATAATAATCAATGAAGTTTTACTTATTCCGGATGAAAGAAAGTAAATAACAACCGTCGATGTGATTAAAGACAAGAATAAAAGTTAAATCAAATCCGTTTCGACGCAGAGACGTATTTAATTAATTCGTTCGACGAACGAAAAGGGGTAATTCGTCGATTTTAATTTTTTTTTAAAGCGACTGACGAGGCGCGTCTCAGTTTTTGAGACGTTCGGAATATCGCGCGAATAAAGCAATCGTCGGTTTCTTTAGAAAATGACGTCTTTGGAAATCTTTGACCGTAGAAATGAGCGCGTCGAGTGAGCCATTGTCGACGTCTCCGATAAAAACATCTTCGCGAAAGCTTTATAATCAAACTCATCGAAGGCTGGCGTGCACCTCTCTAAAAGTTAATAGGGCTTTCGCCCGGCGCGCGTTTTATAACCGAAGTCATCCAGCGGCGCACGTGGAAAACGAGATCTAATTCTGCCGACTTCGAGCTTAAGCCCTTTTTAAAGAAAAACACGCTGTTTCGGTCGATTTTTGCGTCGGCACCGAAACCGATAGCGTTTCGATGCTAATCCGAAGCTTAAAGTTGCAATTTTGCTTGGTCTTCGAGTTTGCAAAGATAAAATGCTTAGATTTACTTGTGGCACGCCCGATTTAGTCTATTTTGGTTTGATCGAAGCCGCATTTTGATAACTTGCGTGGTTTTTGAAAAATTAATTTTTTTCTCGGCGAAACTGCACGAAAATCAATTAAAAATTGTTCACGCCGTAAAAAATGCAGGAAGACCGAAAGAATTGTTTATAACAAAAAAACTAAGCGGTTGGTTTGAATGCGGTTTTCGCCAGCCGAAAGAAGAGGAAATTTTAGTAGATAGGTGTCGCGGCGATTTTTGATTAGGCCCTTTTTGAGGTGTTTTAGAAAAGCATCAAATTTAAAATTATAGTTCCCTTTTTAAAAATTCCTCGTTTTATAATCCTTTCAAAAAAAGTTGCTAAATTTTTATATAACGCGCCGAATTTAATCCAAATTAATTTAATTTAATTGGTATTAAAATATCTTTGATCATTTTCAAGAAATTAATTTTTTTATAAAAGTTTTTAATTGTTAAAAATATTTTATTTAGTAAGAAAATACAATTTACATTCACAAATCATTAATAATAAGAAAGTCACTGATCCGATTTGAAAGCGGTTTTCACCATTCAAAAGGAGAGTAAATTTGAGTAAATAAGTGTCTCGGCGATTTTTGATTAACCCTTTTTTTAATTGTTTTACAAAAGCGTCAAATTTAAATGTGGAATTCAATAATAAAAAATTCGTTATTTTGTAATCCTTTAAAAAAAAGTTGGTAAATTTTTGTATAAGGCGCCGAATTTATTCAATTTATTTTAATTTAATTGGCATTTAAATATCTTTGTTCGTTTTTAAGAAATTAATTTTTATAAAATTTTAATTGTTAAAAATATTTAATTCAGTATGAAAAATACAATTTACATTCAGAAATTATTAATAACAAGAAAGCCACTGGTCCGATTTAAATGCGGTTTTACCAGTCAAAAGAAGAGTAAATTTGAGTAAACAGGTGTCTCGGCGATTTTTGATTAACCTTGTTTTTAATTGTTTTACAAGAGCGCCAAATTTAAATGAGGAATTCAATAATAAAAAAAACGTTATTTTGTAATCCCTTAAGAAAAATACACCAAATTTAATTCTAATACGTTAAATTTAGAACAAAATAATTTATTTCAAACCCCATAATAACATCTATTCCCTTTATCAAAAAATTAAGGTTTTGAAATTTTATTTTAAAAAAATATACTTTACTCATCCAAAAAATACAAATTAAGTTAACAAATTGTTAATAATAAGAAAAGCGTCCATCCGATTTAAATGCGGTTTTCACCATTCCAAAGAAGAGTAAATTTGAGTAAAAGGTGTCTCGGCGATTTTTGATTAACCTTGTTTTTAATTGTTTTACAAGAGCGCCAAATTTAAATGTGTATTTAATGATAAAAAATTTCTTATTTTTTAATCCCTTAAGAAAAATACACCAAATTTAATTCCAATACGTTAAATTTAGTACAAAATAATTTAGCTCAAACCCCCTAGAAACATCTGTCACCCTTTTCAAAACATTTTAGAAATTTATTTTAAAAAACATTTTATTCGTCACAAAATACACAAAATGAGTTAACAAAGTGTTAATAAAAAGAAAACCCACAATCTAATTTAAATTCGGTTTGCGCAGGTCAAAAGACAAGCAAATTTAAGCAAACACGTGTCTCGGTCATTTTTCCTCCGATTTCAAATTTTTTTTACAACAGCAAAAGTCCGAACTTAAAACCCAAACAATTAAAAACTAAAGCAGATGGCGCCGAAGCAAAAACCGATGCCGCGCTGCTCAAAACAATTAAAACCGTCGAAAGGGAGACACGACAAAATAAAGAAGGGAAACGGCCCCTAAAAAAAATGGTAAGTTATGCTTCGACTGTAAAACCCATCAAAAGTTGCCTCGGAGCGCTTCAAAATATCATCACGCTTGCATCAAATACAGAAAACGGCATGAACAAAGGAAAACGCAATATTTTTCGCAATAAGCGTTTCCATTTTCTTCTATTCCGTTCGATATTTTAAATTGTATTCTATTCGAGTCGTCTTATCTTGCTCTAGCAACCGTCTTTTCGTCGTTTTATTTCTTCCTTCATGATTATATGTCACCGCACTCCGGCTTTCATTCAATCTAATTCGGAATAAAGCTGCTTTGGTTTGCGCATTCTTTATCAAACAAGGATTCGCATCAGAATGTCATCCAATTTATTTATCAAAAGAATTTTATTACCCCCCTTTTATAGTTGGCTATCGGTTTGACAATAAGCGCGCCGGGCTCTTATGCAAAATAACGCTACAAAACAAGAAATCAATTCCATAAATCACCGAAAAACTACTTTTCCGTCTCTCTTTCGCCCTCTCGCTCATAAATTAATCCGAACAGAAAAGTGGAGCGCCCCAGATCGCCAAATTAACCCCCGAGCTACGAAAAATGTTGAGTGCGATTTAATTTTGGCAACGCCAGGACCGTACTATATAAAATAAATAAAAAATGAGGTGCCTGTGATTTATTATGTCACATGATTTTTAAGATTTCTAGACCCCTCCCGCCCCCCTATGTATCTTACTAATTTGGGTGAAATAATTTAAAAAGGTTGGTCGGTGAAATATTGATGTTTTTGTCCTTTTCTTATTTCGAGCTAAAAAAAAATTCAAAATCATATTCGGATTAACCCCTTGACATACAAAAAAACCGAATTTGATGAGTCCCTAAAAAACTATTAATTTGGCTCAACTTAACTGTTATGAGCATACACAAATAACATAAAATAAACAATTAATAGTTTTAAAATATTTTGAAATATGCAGAGCAGTGTTTCCCAATCTTTTTTTAACATTCCCCACCTAAGTCATTCTAAAATTTTGATGCATCTAATATATAACATATAAATATTTTTTTATATTTAAAAATTGAATTATTCCATAAATGAAGCCTAATTACAACTTGTTCGAGACACAAGATTTAGGTTTTAGCAAGACATCACTAGGAAATTATTAAGAAAAAGAAACAATAAGTAAATTTTAAAAACATAAACTAAAAAATATTTTTATATCGATAGCTCGAATTTTTGATAACGCGAATTATTTTTAGTTTCTCTTCAACTTCGACCTATCGAGGTTTGACTGTATTTAATTTTATAAATTTAATATTTCTGAACAATTAAGATAATTTATTTATTGAGTTTTCTTCAATATTAATTTTATTTGCGTAAATTAATGATCTTCAAAGTTTTTTGAAAAACCACAAATTCTGTATTTACTCTATTTGAGTTTTCTGAAAATACATAATAATTTTTTTATCAAAATTTCCTTTTAAATTTACCGAATAAAGTTTTGTTTTATTCAATTTGTGTTATACAAAAAAAATTGATAATTAAAAATTTCTAAAGTTCTTAAATATATTTTAAAAATTTTCCAAGTTATTAATTTATTTAATTTGAGTTGTCTAAAAACTTAAAATAATTTATTCTTCTAGTTTACTTTAATAATTTTGCTAAATGTTTATAACTGAATTTCATTCTATGTAAAAAAAAACCGGTGCATGTACTTATGTACGCACGTTAGAAGTAATACTTCTTTGGCGTGACTAAATTAAATATAACAACGCGTTATGTTGCGCTTGTGTATAGCTAGACCAGTGGTTATCAAACTATATGCTACTGCGCATATGTCGTTTTATTTCAATACATTGCTATTTCCTTTTTTAAAACCAAAAGTAATTTAAACAAATTGAATAAATACGAAGATGTGCGCGTTCGAGCGAAAAGTGGCACATTTTCGAGCGAGGAAGCAAATGAAGCGCGACGCGGGCGGCGCGCTTCATTTTCCGAGATCGGAAATGTGCCACTGAGCTCGAACCGCACACTCGGCTTTAAGCACACTTTACAAGAATTAATTTACTCTCTGGACAATTCGCAATTAAATATTACAGAATTATATTAATAACAAAATTCCCAAATCGCCAATTTTGTGCCTTTTAACAAAATTATTGTTGAAAACAAACCTTTTGGGAACATAAAATTGAATACAGTTCTTGACGTCTTAGAGACGTCAAAATCTACAATGACACCCTAAACGATTGACGTCACCTAGACGTCATTGTATGTCAAAGGGTTGAGCCGAATGATCTCTACCCATGCAAAAATTTTCAACCCCCTATCATCAAAAATACACAGCCCTAAATTTGGTACCCCAGACACAATTAACATTATTTTTCGAAAAAGCAACCCGCCAGTTCGATTTAAAAAGCGCAAACGGATGGAATTTATTAAAAATCCGTTTTCGAGAAAAAAATATATTGAGTCCCGAGCGAGAAAAATGCGTGTCTGTGTGTAAAGTGCGGCCATAAATCGGTGACAAAACGACCCTACGCATATTCGCCTTCCGCCGGGCTGATCGAAAGATATGGGCGAAAGGGGGCCTTCCATACTTAAATCCTTTCCGATTGTGTTTCCTCTGCGGTTTGAGAGGTATATGCAAACAATTGTTCTTCTGACGCCCCCAAATCTTTCACATAGAAAAAGTAAGACGAGATGGAACGCGTCGAAATGAAGGGCGGCCCTTCGGTTTTGCCCTTTTTTTTTAAAGCCACGAACGCACCGAAATTAAAATTAATTAGACGAAAACAGAAATTTAATTTTTTTGATAAAGAAATCAAACGTCCCCCAGACGAAGGCAATTATCAAAGAATTCCTATTGTATTTATTTTATTTTTTTTTTAATAATGACGAAGAAATAAATTGATTGTAAAACGATATTCAATTAATGTTTCTCTTTTCCATTATTATTTGATATTATCCAATTTTTCTTTAGTTTTAATTAAAAGAATAGAAGCGTGTAATATAATCCCAGGCCTGTCTCTTTCGCCGGCGACGACTCGTAATTCGCCTCGAAGAAGAAAAAAAAAATCATTACGAGAAATAACGAAATATAAAACTTTCGCAAGTTTACCGCCGTAATT
Source organism: Sinopyrophorus schimmeli (assembly GCA_036325965.1). Taxonomy (NCBI): domain Eukaryota; kingdom Metazoa; phylum Arthropoda; class Insecta; order Coleoptera; family Elateridae; genus Sinopyrophorus; species Sinopyrophorus schimmeli. Next base: position 968,093 of record JARFIZ010000407.1, read on the forward strand.
GCTCAATTTCAAGAAAATGAAATTCCATTAAAGGCAAAATTTTGGCGTGTTCGATAATAGGCCTCCGAATTAAGGCGCCCTTCCTAAATACCGCGTCGTCCCCCCCGGCCCCCTCGCACTCCGCCAAAATTAAAACGGAGATAAACCGACATCTGTTGCGAATCGTCGCCGAATTTATGAAATAAAATTTATTTAAGGGCTCGAGCAGCGAAACGGGCGTACTTTTCGAATTAACACGAATTTTATTTTGCCGATTAGTTTTTTAAAAGCGGATTGTGATGCGGCCGAGCGCCTTTCCCGAGGACGCTTTCCTAATTAGTGGTTTTGCGAGCATTATTATTTTTTTATTATTGAAAAAAAGAATGGAATTGAAGAGACGAACTATTCGGTCTTAACATTTTCCTAATTAGATGCGAGCCGCGAGGGAAAACTTTGTTTTATTTGGATTTAATTAAAAAAAATTGTTCCTCTTCGAAAAGACATTTTTTTTAAATAAATTAATAAGCTAAAAAGAAAGTTAGCGAATAATTTGGAAGGGAAGCCAAAAAACTTTCGTTTTTATATGATTATTTTTTTTTTCTTTAAAATAAAAATTAAAAACGATATTTTATTAAGAAGCAAAGCAGTAGTCCTGTTATTTTTCGCATAAAATTAGTTTAAAATCGACACACTAAAGCCCAAAGTTAATTTTTAAAGAAAATCGAAGATAAAAAAATTTGAGGTGTTGCACACTTAAATTAATTTTTTAAAAAAATCATATCTCGCTTGTTTCTTAAGGTATTTTCAAAAATGTTAAAAATTTAAAATTCTGAGTCTTTTTTACGTAGACTACTGTTAAAAAAACTGTATAGTGCTTTTTAAAATTTTTTAGAAAATCGCAAGAGAAGATTTCAAACTGTTAAATTGACAATTAAATTCCAAAAATTATCCGAAAAAAAATTGTCTTTGGGTTTAGAGCAATAAAATCAAAAAGGTCTACTTATATTTTAGTCTAAAATAACGTGTTAAAAAATTATTTAAATCCCCCCAGTAGTTTTGGAAATAATTTTTCGCTCCCGCTTCTAAAATTAATTTAAAAAAATCTTATTTACATTTGAACAAATTAAAACCGATGTATTTCGGTTATTTTTCAAAATTTAGACAAAATCAACACAGATTTGAAATCTACAGACTTTTTTCCATAAGATGAACTTAAAATACAATTATAGTACAATGTTAATTGTTTGAGAAAATTAAAGTTAAAGAAATGTGTTTTACACTTTTCGATTAATTATTTTAAAAAAATCGCATCTCGCTTATTTCTCAAGGTATTTTCTAAAATTTTTAAAAATTAATATTATGAAACTCCTTTACGTAAATAAATGCCCAAAAAACTGTATAGTGCTATTTAATTTTTTTTAGGAAATTGCAACAGAAGATTTTAAATTGTTAAATTGAAAATTAAATTCAAAAATTATCCCAAACAAATTTGTTTTTGAGTTTAGAGCAATAAAATTAAAAAAAGTGTTCTTATATTTTAGTTTAAAATAACGTGTTAAAAAATTATTTAAATCCCCCCAGTAGTTCTAGAGAAAAAAATTCGCTCCCGCTTCTAAAATTAATTTAAAAAATCTCATTTACATTTGAACAAATTAAAACCGATGTATTTCGGTTATTTTTCAAAATTTCGACAAAATCAACACAGATTTGAAATCTTCAGACATTTTGCCATGAGATGAACTTAAAATACAATTATACTACAATGTTAATTTTTTGAGAAAATTGCACTTATAGAAAAAAGAACATTTTTCAATCAACTAATTTTAAGTTTAAAAATTCGTATTTCGCTTACTTTTGAAAATCCGACTTGAAACTAAAATTATTGGCAATTCTCACATTTTTCTGCGTAAAATAGTCTCAGAAAAATAATACACTCTCATTCAAAAGTTTTTAACAAAGCGCCAAAGTAAAAACTAATATGTCGATTTAATTTTGCTCAATTTCCAACTTTTTTTTTTGTCTTTTTGAAGGACGCCTTAATATTTTTTCGCCCAAAGGCTCGCTTAGATAAACCTCTAATTTTTATAATTCGTTCAGTTTCATCAACCTTAATAGCTTTCCTCCCCAAAAAAAAACCACACGTCCGAACCACGTCTGAAAAATTAATTTCGCTCCGGAACCGATAAATAAACTTCGCCCATTACACGCGCGCAAAAGAAACCTCGCTACAAACAAGCACAAAACGCAAATCTTGCAACAATATTTTGCATTCGCCTTCCCGAATAGCCGGAAGGTAAAAATAAATTACTCAATTTAGCAAAGATTGGCCTGTCAAGAAATCCCAGTGCTCGTGCAAGAGTTGGAGATGAATATTTCGTTATTAAATTTCTGCATCCTTTTTAGAGACGAAAAAGAGCGAGAGAGGACCTGACTTATTTCTTCATCGCGTTCGCCTTTTGCGAAAAAAGGAAAATTTCGTCCTTTGAGCGGTCATTCGGCGGACTTTGCTTTTTGTTGTTGCGGTGCTGGAAGGGCACAATGTACACGATAATGGCGATAGAAGTAAATTCCGAGGGAAGAGCTCGGTTGGCAAGATTGGATAGGGGAAAGTGATTTATCACCGTTCTTCGGGGAATCGAATAAGGAATGCAATTAGAAGTGGAATGTCTTTGCTTCAATCTCGTCTTCCAGCGTCATAATTACCTGCTGCACTCCAATTATTTGCTTTATGAATATGTCAGCGTGTGTGTGTGTGTGTGTGTGTAAAGGACTTTTCCTTTTGCCCTATCGGCTTCGGGAGCGACGCCGTCGGAGGAAGAAGCTCTTCTAATAACGGCGCACGAGATTCATATTGTCTTATAACAAGTGGAGTGGCGAAAAGCTCGTAATATTGCAGAGGGATAATGTTCACATGAGGAAGCCCTTATCGCTATCTTCTTACATCACACGAACAATCATTGCGAAGTTCGCTCTTAAATGCTTTATGAATAATAAAACAGGTGCATTCGAGAAAACGCATTAAAGAATAAGTGCTTTGTCGTAGATCGCGTTTTTACGTCCCCGAACACCGTTCGCTGTTGCTTAAGGAGTTTAGTAAACGGGGCACGATTTTGCCTCTGTATTTTTTTGAAAAAAAATTCCTGAGATACCTATTTGCTTAAATTTGACGCCCTTTCGATGGGCGAAAAGTTCGTTTTAATCGGATGACTGATTTTCGAGTAATGAAGGATTTGTCGCCGCGAATTGCGCTGAATTTAGGATGAATAATGTTCGCTTTGTTCACAATTTCGAAAAAAAATATTTTCTCGAAAATGAGTGAAGATTTTTAATTTATTTTTCTACGTATTAATGTGATGATATTGATTTATATTTACTGAAATTTTGAAGATGATTTCGTAAGGAATAACACAATTGGAGCATGTTACGTTTGAATTTAAACATTAATTTGTTGACTCTCAGAAAAAAATATAAATAATTTTTTTTGAAAAAATCCCCAAGACACCTATTTGGTAAAATTTAGTATCGTTTCGTTTGGTAAAAAGCACGTTTTAATCGAAGTACCCGTTTTTGAGTAACAAGCAATTTGTCACCCCAAACTGTGCATTTTTAAATGCGAACAACGCTCGCTTTGTTCCCAAATTCAAAAAAAAATTATTTCTCAATTGAATAAAGATTTTTAACTGCCATTATCACAAATTAATATAATACTATTGGTTAATATTTGAAATAATTTTGAACGAGATTCTTTGAAGAATAACTTAACGGCGGAAATGGTACGGTTAATTTGTGCTCTTAACTTTTGGACTCCCGAAAAAAATATAAACAATTTTTTTTGTAAGAATCCTAAGACACCTGTTTCCTCAAATTTAGTTCTCTTTCGATTGGTGAAAACCGCGTTCCAATCGTATAATTCGTTTTCAAGTAATAAGCAATTTGTCACCCCTAACTGTGCAGTTTTAAAAACGAAAATGCTCGCTCTGTTCCCAAATTCGAAAACAAATTATTTCTCAAAATTGAATAAAGATTTTTAACCGCCATTATCATAAATTAATACAATACTATTGGTTAATATTTTACATAATTTTGAACAAGATTCTTTGAAGAATAACTTAATTGCGGAAATGGTACTCTTAATTTGTGCTTATAACTTTTGGGCTGCCGAAAAAAATATAAACATTTTTTTTAAAAATCCCTAAGACACCTATTTCCTCGAATTTAGTCCTCTTTCGATTGCCGAAAACCGCGTTCCAATCGTATAATTCGTTTTCAAGTAATAAGCAATTTGTCACCCCTAACTGTAAATCCTATTATGAATGTACAATTTCTTATTACAAATATTTTCAAAAAAAAATTTATATCTCAAAATTGAATGAAGATTTTTTACTGCCATTATTACTAAATAAAATAATACTATTAATAAATATTTTAAATAATTTTGAATATGATTCTTTAAAGACTAACACAATGGCAGAAATGGTACCGTTAATTTGTGCATTTAATATTTGCGCTCCCGATAAAAATATAAACAATTTTTTTTTTAATCCCTAAGACACCTATTTTCTTAAATTTAGTCCTCTTTCGTTTTCCAAACACCCCGTTCCAATCGTATAATTGCTTTTCAAGTAATAAACAATTTGTCACCCCTAACTGCAAACCCTATTCTGAAAGCACAATTTCCTATATTTTCAAAAAAAATTCTATCCCAAAATTAGATAGAGATTTTCACCAGCCGTTATTATAAATTAAAATAGCAGCCTTGGTTAATATTTAAAATAATTTTAAACGCGATTCTTTAAAGAATAACGCAATGGAAGAAATGGTACCGTCAATTTGTGCTCTTAATATTTGCGCTCCCGAAAAAAATATAAACAATTTTTTTTAAAAAAATCCCTAAGACACCTATTTGCTAAATTTTAGTCCTTTTTCGATTGCCAAAAACCGCGTTCCAATCGTATAATTCGTTTTCAAGTAATAAGCAATTGGTCACTCCTAACTGTAAATCCTATTATGAATGTACAATTTCTTAATACGTACAAATATTTAAAAAAAAAATTATATCCCAAAATTGGATAAAAATTTCTAACTGCCATTATTACTAAATAAAATAGCAGTCTTGATTAATAATTAAAATAATTTTAACGCGATTCTTTAAAGAATAATGCAATGGTAGAAATGATAACCCGTTAATTTGTGCTCTTAACATTTGCGCTCCGGAAAAAAATATAAACAATTTTTTTTGAAAAAATCCCTAAGACACCTATTTGCTCAAATTTAGTCCTCTTTCCGTTGCCAAAAGCCCCGTTCCAATCGCACGACCCGTTTTCGAGTAATAAATAATTTGTCCACCCCAACTGTAAATTTCCTAAGACCAAAAAATGCGATTTTATAAACTTTCCTTTTTATGGTCACGCAATTTCTAAATTACAACCCTTTCTTAATCCCATTTTACAGCAATACGAGCTAGATATTTTCGCAAAAATCAATTGCATCCGAAAAAATAAGACGCCGCGCGCAGAAAGAAAGCCAAAACTAAGCCCTTGTCACGATCGTCCTCGTAAATTCCGAAATTTGCGAAAGAGAAAAGGGGGCGAGACGCGGGTCTTTTTTTAAAAAGACGGCCTAATAATCCGCTTCGAAATCCAATTACGGGGAGATTTCCGAAGCCGAAGAACCGGACTTGTCATTGTCACGAAATAAGAGCGCGCAAACCTCACACGTTTTTCTTCTGTAACATGACAGCAATTAACACGAATTTCGAGTCGCGGCTGCACAAATACGAGCCGATAAGAAGGGGCCTGTCAATCATCCGAAAGTTGAATGCCGGGATTACCATTTCAAAGAGACCGGTTCGCTACGACCCACCACTAAGTGCCTAATTTTCTGTCAACCAACATTTGAAATGTTACGTTTTGAAACGTCCCGGATATTGGATCGTTCATGTGTCATTTCCAATATTACCAGGAGATTGCGATAATGGCAACGCAATTGTTGGCATTTGAATGGGGAACTGCTGAATGCGAAATGCATTTCGCATTGTAATATCAGAAATTTATTTTCGGGTTTGTCATCTGGATGTCATTATGTTTTCCCCGTTACGTCACCTATCTTTCCCTTTATTTAGAAGCCGCGCGATACCAGCACGAAATATGCCCCTCCCCCGCGCAACGGTCCACAAAAATTTTGAAAAATTAACAGAGACATTCAGAAAAATGCAATTTTCAACTGAAAAACGTCATAACTTTTTTATTAAATGAGATACAAAAATTTCAAAAATACTTTTTTAAGGCACTTTTTTCCGTATTTTACGATGGTAAGTTCAAAAAAGTTTTTTGACCTTCAATTATCTTTTTAGCGAGATAAACTTTGTTAAATCAAGTAGGCGGGTAGTTAAATTTTTTCACCAATTTATAGGTTATTTTTTTACGATTCCAACGATAGGTAATAGTCTAGGAAAATTTTGAAAAATAACCAAGTAATTTAGAAAATACGTATTATGGTTTAACAATCGAAATTTCCACCAAAAAGAAAATTCGCCAACTTTTTTACTAATTGAGATAGAAAAATTTTGAAAACACTTTCTTAATGCACCGCCTAAGCAAAAAAAATTTCGACCACCGATTGTTTTAATTTCGGTTCTAACTTTGTCAAATCAAAAAAAAACTCAAATTGTATCAAAGAAAAACATTTTTGAATTTTCGTAGGAGGGCAGATTACATCATTTACACTTTATAAACGAAACTTCATTTTGAAACGTCCTCTAATAAAAAAAGCCCACATCGAATTTCTCGCCCAAAAAAAGAAACCGCCTTTGAAGTTCTAAAAATCTCCATCAAATCAAACTCTTCCTCGAAAAACGCGAACATGTAAATTTTCCCCTTTAAATCAAAGCGAGCCCGAAAAAACGCAAATCTCGATTTTTATTAAAAACGAAAATAAATTCCGATCAGAGCTCATTTGTGTAGTTGCGCCCAAAATAATTTACTTCCCAGCGAAATTAATTTGCAAAAAGGTGGAACGCGAAAGAGAGAGAGAGGGCGCGCGAGTAAGTTTACTTTTTCCGAAGTTTGCAACATTAAATTACCTTTTATATGCGAGTTTTTCTAATTTTTATCCCAAACAATTTATGGCGGCTCTTAAAAAGTTGAGATTATTTAAAATTCGCTTTTTAAGATAAACCTTAAACGTAATATACGCTAATTGCTGTTTTATCTAAGATCCGGCGGCAACAAGGGATTACGAAAAGTCAACAAAAGTGTGTGCGTTTGTGAACCGGGCTTCGGCGCTCTTGTGCCCTTTTAGACGGGCGTCCTCGGCGCAATTACAAATCGCTTTAATTATTTGTTGAAAAAAATCGCGATTTGTTTATGAAACGAAATCATTTTCCCGATGAAAAACTGTTACGAAAATGTTTGGTGAGCTTTTCGCTGATCGATGAAAAAAATTCTCGAAGATGAAGCCTTGTGGAAATATCTCGAAGAACATAAATGCAGATAGAGATGAAATAAAGGTTTTTTCCGAATTAGCTCAAAAGAGTGAGGTTTGGCGTCGTTCGATTAATAATATTGCTTTTTTTTTTTAAAGAATTGGATTTGTGGTTTTCGCCCCTAAATTAATTTTTGTTTAAAGCTAATTTTGGCTACCAAACTAAATATTTTTGATTTATTTAAAGCGCCGAGTATGTTTTTTTTTAAGCGTCGTCGAGTACACCTATTAACCGATTCCATACGTTTTAATAAAGAAAGTACAATTTTTTTAAAGTACATAAAAATCAATTGGTACAGTCATAAAAAAAATAAGATGTCAATGATTTTGAAAATTAAATTAAAATTGAAAAACAATTTTTTAACTATTTATTAATCGATTTATGATTTTTTAACTTTTCAAAATCAACGACGATAAGAAAAACCCAAAACTGGGGCCCTACCTTTAAACTGAAGACTTCTGCAGAGGCTGCTCGTGAAGACCATCCACTCAAACACCCCCAAACTCCGATTTTAACACTCCCGAATTTTTTTTTAATAATATGAAGTCCTTCGAGCAAATTAAAAAACACCAATTTTAATCGAACGGGTAATCTATTTTAATAAGGGATTTTTTTTAGACTGGGAGGATTTTGACGGTTTTAAGACTACGATTGCAAAACGCGGTCGCACCCGAAAACGATTCAAAACGAGCACAATTTGGGGGTGGAATGGTCGGTCTCGTCGGCACGTTGTCGTCTGGAACTAAAGAAAATTATTTTGAGTACAATTGAAAAAAATCGCCGGAAAGACTTGGCATTTGGCAACAACCAAAGTCGGTTATTGTTAAAATCGCAGAAAAAAAATATTAAGGGCTGCAATCTTACCTCTGCAATAATTCTGGAGGTCCCTGGGGCCGCCTTCGTGTCCTTTTCGATTCCCGAATTTGGTTTTCTTCTCGTATTCTGAAACAACATTTCTCATTAGTAAAAGTCTGTGATTACCAATAAACGTTATAACTACTCGATGACCATTTAAAACGAAATTAAGAGTTGCTGTTTAAAGTTGACAAAAAAAATTTATGATAAACCGTTTAATGATTTTGCAAATAACATTTAATTCGAATACTAATTAAATTGCACGTTAGACCGGTTGCAAACGAAGTTCGAATTGTCTTACCTTCGAAGGCGTTTCAAAGCGCTTTGCGTAGACCACTAACAAAATATTTAAACAAATTAAATCGCTGCAGTTATTTGTAATTAAACAATTAATTGCTGCCGAGAACAACAAACGATGTGAACAAACGTAAAGTGAAAATGAAAGTGCTTTGAAGGCCTTCGAAATAAGCCGATAGTGCGCAAAAATATTTATTGCGAGCTCGCTTCAATTTATTTAGGCATTCGCATCTTTCCTTATCGCACAATGCACGTGTGCCTTCGGTATGGGCTTAGTCACCTCAATTTTAGAGGTAAATAAATTTTATCAGACCGACTCATTTCCAGAACTTTCCTAAAGCACTTGGTCATCAAAAACAGTAAACACTCTTCGAATTAGAAATCGTTAATAAATGTTAACAATTGGCTTTATTAAGACAAAGCCACAGATTAATTAAAACAGCTTCGTCCAACAAATTTAAAAAAAAAATTCGAATTAAAAATTCAATCTTAAGATGTTCGCCAATTAATTACCTATTTCATCCCCCAAATCTACCCAGATTTAATTTTTTTTGTTTGGCGCATTGAACCTTTTATATTTAATTGTTATCTTAAGAAATTTCGGCCGATTGAGTACAATTTTGGAACCCCAGAAAATAATAAAGAGGCTTACGGTGTATCTGGTCCAGACCTCCGAGAAAACGTCGGAGAACTTTGGCCGGCTCCCCTGCCTCGGTCGCCGGCAACGGCCTTCGAGCAATCGACGGCGAAACTTCCGAAATTCATCTGCCGAAGATGATTTCTCCCATAAATTGCTTTCTGTAAAATAGAAAAAAAAAATTGTTAGCCTAAAAGCTTTACGAAAACAGTAGATTTTAAAACAAATACGCAGAATTAAAATTCACCTCGGTTTAAGGGTTGAAACTGAAATTTTGCAAGCTCGTATTTAAAACGCACTGTTCGGTGTTACATTTAAGAATGATTCAAAAGCAGACACACAAAGGAATTGTAACGTTAGGTAACGCTGATAAGTCGTGAAATCGGCGACCTCCAAAGGCCAACGCACCTGATATCAACAGCTGGCTAAAAACAGCCTTGATAATTCGAAATAAAATTATCAATTAATTTTATTTAACGAAAACACATATACGGAGTGTTGCAAAAGTTTTGATTCCTATTCCGAATATCTAACAATGCTCGAAAAATAAATGGCAATACAGTAAAACCATTTGAGACGTATAAAAAATAAATAAATAAAGCATCGTCTTAGTTCTTAATTTTTTTAACTCAGTCTTTTATTGTACTTTGAGTGAACATACAACAAATAACTAACATCAGGTCGAAATAAATATTTTACCTGTTTTAAACAAATTTCGTAACGCACGTCAAAAGGCTAAAATACCCTTCTCATTAAACATGTAAGGCAAAAAATTATTTAATAAAAAAACAGCTGCCTAATTTAACCCAGATTTTACATTTAATCAAATTACAGGTAAAAAGAAAAAAAAATTGTCTCTGAGAATTTTTTGATTGCGCGCTTAATTTCTGAGATATTTCGATTTAAAGCGAACTACCCCAAACGCTCGCGCTCGCGCTCCCGCTTATTCAATCCCAATTTTTTCAAAAATTAATCTGGCGTCGCCCATGTTACTACACAGCATTTTGTAGCCCAAAGGTAGCCCTTTCCAAAAATGTAAAAGTTTCCTACCGACGTCATATTACTTTTTGCGGTGCGAGGCTTCAAATGGACCCCCAATTCGCATAAAAGTTTTGCGTTAGTAAATCGCCCTTACGCAATCACTTCGAAAATAATTAATTTCTCGAAAACGGACAAAGATCTTTAAACGCCCTTTTCACCAAATTGAAATATAGTCTTCCCCTATTATCTCCCAAATTTTGATGCCCTTTTCTCCGCAGATAACAAAATGGCGAACGTTGCAAGATTAAATTGATAGTTTAAATTTCGCGCGGTCGTAAAATTGCCAAAAATCGTTTTCAAAAAAATTTCCGGGACACGTATTTACTAAAATTTAATGAATTTTCGATCGATTTAAACCGCGTTTTGATCTGATCATTATTTTTCTTGTTATAGACAAGTTTTCGTCTCAGTCTGTATTTTTTTTACCAAAACTTTATTTCAATTCAAATAAAATAATTTTCACAAACCAACAAATATTTATAAATGCCCTTTTCGTCAAATTTGATGTTTTTCCGTCAAAGTCTAACAAGATATCAAAAAATGTACAAGTCCAACTTAACCCAACTTTTTTAAAAAATTAACAGTGCCTCGCCCGTATTGCTGCACATGATTTTGTAGCTAAAAACTAAGCCTTTTTGAAAATGTCAAGCATCTGGCGTCGTACTATTTTTTTTTTAATTTCCCAACAATGATTATTTCTTAATTGTACAAGTAACGCGGAATTCGACGTTATTACATAAACAAAAATAATTAAAATTCTATAATCACATTATTCCTCATGAACGGCCTAAAAAATAAATTTAAAGCGCGCCAAAAAAATAAAGTAAAACCCACGTCGAGCAAAATGAAAATATAGTGCTCCCTTTCTTATTTAGTTTAAGATTAGACGAAAACTGAAATAACTGCTACTTAACAAAAAAGAAATTTTACGTCCCACATAAAAACATACACCGAACCCTCCTTCCTTCCGTTATTAGGGGATATATCAAGAGATATGAAGAAAACGTTTTCGGCGAAACTTTTCCTTTTTATACTTTTCGTACACGAAAAGAAGAGCTTGTTTTCCGAACAGTTCGGACGTAATGACTACTCACGATCTTCTCTCTCCCCCGAAATGCTATCTCTTAATTAAATAATTTTTTTCATCTCGGATCCGACGACCTCCAAAAATTACCGATTCTTTTAAACGAAACGGATCGGCTCCGATTCGAAAACGTACCTCTTTGAAGATTCGTCAAAAGAGACTTAACCTTCCGTGCACGAGGTGCGGTACAACTAACGTGACCAATTTTTTTTTTGTTAAAATGGGACGTTTGGTAATCGAGCTTAAAACCGAGTGTGCACATTCGAGCGAAAAGTGGCACATTTCCGATCTCGGGATAATGAAGCGCGCCGCTCCGCGTCGCGCTTCATTTGCCTCCCTCGCTCGGAAAAGTGCCACTTTTCGCTCGAATGCGCACATCCTCGTATTTATTATGATAGTATAATTTACCGTGCGCTTCTTCAAATCAAAAATTTTAATTTAATTGAATAAATATCGATTTTATAGTCGAAAAACGTATTTTCCATAGCAATGAGGGGAAGGGAGCGAAAAGATACGATAATCACATCGGTGCAAGCGAAAAGGACCGATTAAAATCATTCAACTGCTTTTTCGTCTAATTTATTAACATATATCATTGTGAATCGTGCTTAAAACCGAGTGTGCACATTCGAGCTCAAAGTGGCACATTCCGATCTCGGGAAAATAAAGCGCGCCGCTCCGCGTCGCGCTTCATTTGCCTCCCTCGCTCGGAAATGTGCCACTTTTCGCTCGAATGCGCACATCGTCGTATTTATTACATTTGTGTAATAAACCGTGCGCTCCTTCAAATCAAAAATTTTAATTTAATTTAGTAAATATCAATTTTATAGTCGAAAAACGTATTTACCATAGCAATGAGGGGAAGGGAGCGAGAAGATACGATAATCTTGGCAATGCAAGTGAGAGGGAACGATCAAAATTATTCAATTAATTTTTCGTGTAAGGTAAAAGTCCCAGTTATTGACACTTTAGGAGTGACAGCTGAGGCGGAAATTGCAGCAAAGCTAAAATGCATATCACCGCATTTTAAATTTACTTTGCCCAAGTTTTATATGTGTAAAGCTCTCGGCAGAATTTATCTTTAGTACCAAATTAAAATTATGCAATTATTTTTTTGTTATTAATAATAAATTGCTTGAAACTTTAAAAGTTAGAGGCACGCAAAAAGATCAAAAAAACTAGAACAAGAAAAATAACAATTATTTTTGTGGACTTCGAAAAATTTACGGCTCAATGTTGGTAACTCTTAATTTTGTTTTAAATACGCTTGGAAGTGCTTTAAGTAATTTTTATTAAGTAATTTAGCGAGAAAATTGGGATTGAAAAAATATGGTTTTCGGGTTCGTCGCTTGTTAGGCATTGGTATCTCTCGGAGGGGTTGCGAAAAAAATTCATATCTCCCGTTCTACTTGTTCGATTTTGCTCTACTTTTTTTTAATCGAGAGCCAAAAGATGGGGCTAGATGCCTATGTAAAAAAATCGCCAAATTTAAGGCCCAATTTTGCGCGACGCCATTCCCAATTTGAGCGTTTTTTGCATAGTAAACGCGTACTTTTGCTTGGAAATGTACGGTTTGCGGTTAAAAAAATCATATCTCGGCTTGTGCCCGTCCGATTGCGTCCATTTTTTTTTCACGGCGTACTAAAAGAGGAGGCTAAAGGTTTACGTAAAAATATTCAAGCTAAATATAATGTGGCGCGTTTTTAAATTTGAAAATTTTTACTGTTAAAAACTGAAAGTTTCATTATGCGGTCTTTTTTAGGGTCTTCGAAAAAATCACATTTCGGCTTGTGCTCATTTGATCGGGGCGAGTTTTTTTAATCGACAGCTAACGTCTTACGCAAAAAAACTTCTTGCGTAATTACATAATTGATTGTTTATAAATCGAAAAAAAAGTTAAGTTTTGTATTTTTATTAACAAAAGTGTATTCTAATGCATAAATAAACATGTGTTTTACTTAAACCTATTCATTATTGGTTATTAAAATATATTTCATTCCATTTAACTGTAATCAAGTACAATTTTAGGGATATTATGTCATTTTATTTTCGGGGTATGACAAACTCCACCTAGTATGGCATGTGACCTTTAGTCACCTAGTATGCGGAAGGTTAAATAAAAGTAAATTACCGCCAAGTACATTGTTCAAAGAAAAATGTACCGAAATTATTAATAAACAAATAAACGGTGTGATAAAATGAAAGAAGCTCGAATGTAAATAAAGCCCGAGCGCTGAATGTGTCTGATTTTTTGAGTGGTCTGCGTTTTATGCTGGGGGCCTTCGGGTCACCGTCAAAAGGGACAGGCTATCCAGCCAAAATCTTCTCGAATTACATCTGACGCCTTTTTCGTCCGAGATATCGGTTACGCTGCAATATCTAATTACAATTCCTCGGTGAAACAACAAAAAAAGGAAGTGCGCGTCGAGCGGCGGCTCGAAATCGACGGGGACGATTTTTCGAATGGGGGCATGTAAAATGTGTCGGTTGTAATGTTTTTTTTATATATTTCGGCGGTTCGCAGGGTGTTGTGTTTCTGCGTTTAGTCATGACTGAAGTTGTAATTTATGCAAAAGGCGGTTTCGACCCATGTGCGGCGCGGCAGCTGCGGACTGCAGTCTTGCTCGGAGAGATATTACCCCAAAATGTTGTATTTCCATGCATGTCTGTTGTTTATGGTTGTGCAGGCAGAGAAACACGACACGTGCCAATAACGTGTTATTACTAATGCTAGAATGATTATCGCGAAGTTAAATCCTAATTAAACGACTTAGGGCACAAGAAGCGTGCACGAGGGGTTGATCATTGTTTTTGTAATAAGGCTGATCCGATTTTAAAATATTTCGATTAATGGATAAAAAAAGTGGACCCCTTTTAATACGTAAAAAAATTATGTAAAAGCAACGGTTTAACAAACCGAACTTTTAGGGGTGTAGATCAACAAATTTTGTCCCGTCTATTTTAAATGCAAACTCCATCCCCGTTCCCATTTGCCAAATTTTTTAGAGATCGAAAATATCTGGTTTAAAAAAGTATAATTTTTCTTCGGACAAAAAACGATGCGTTTTTGAAGGTTGAGTTTTGAGGTAAATTTCTTACGGCCACAAAAGAATAAAAATAATTTTTTAACACCGAATGGCTTAAACTTCGTTCTTTTTTGATTTGCAAAAATCCCGTTTAAATTAAACTACCGTTTTTTGAGTAAAAAATAATTTGTAACCGTGAACTGTACATTGATTCTTTGTTTATATATTAAAAACAATTAATTTTTTGAAAAAAGATAAATATTTTAAATGATATATTTTTTAAATAATAATCCAAATATTAATTCATATTTAGCAGGGATTTGAAAAGATTTACTAAAAAAATTAAACAGTAATAAATTTTATAAGACCGAGTTTAGATTCCAATTTTTGATCGTCAGAAAAAAATACAAATAATTTTTTTCAAAAAAATTCCTAAGACACGTGTTTGCTTAAATTTAGTCCTTATTCGAATACTAAAAATTCCATTTAAATTGAAGTACCCCTTTTTGAGTAATTAGCATTTTGTCACCCTTAACTGTAAACTACTTAAAATAAATACTTCGGCTCGGTTTATAATTTTAAAACAAAATGATTTTTTGAAAACGAATAAACATTTTAGAGTGACAAGTATTATAAATAATAATATAAATATTTATTAACATTTAACGCAAATTAAAAAAAAAATACTTAAGAAATAAAGGAGTAATAATTTTCTTAAGACTGAATTTTGATTCCAATTTTTGAATGCCAGAAAAAAATACAAATAATTTTTTCAAAAAAATTCCCAAGATACGTGCTTGCTTAAATTTAGTCCTTATTCGACTAGTAAAAACCCCATTTAAATTTAAGCACCCCTTTTCGAGTAATTAGCATTTTGTCACCCTTAACTGTAAACTACTTAAAATAAATAAATCAGCTCGGTTTATAATTTTAAAACAAAATAATTTTTGAAAACAAATAAATATTTTTGAGTGACACGTATTATAAATAATAATATAAATATTAATTAACATTTAACACAGATTTAAAAAAAAATTACTTAAAAAATAGAAGAGTAATCATTATTTTAAGACCGAGTTTAGATTCAAATTTGTGATCGTCGGAAAAATATAAAAATAATTTTTTTCAAAAAAATTCCCAAAACACGTGTTTGCTTAAATTTAGTCCTTATTCGACTAGTAAAAACCCCATTAAAATTGAAGCACCCCTATTCAAGTAATTAGCATTTTGTCACCCCTAACTGTAAACTACTTAAAATAAAAACATCAGCTCGGTTTATAATGTTAAAAATAAATAATTTTTTGAAAACAAATAAATATTTTTGAGTGACACGTATTGTAAATAATAATATAAATATTAATTGACATTTAAACACAAATTTAAAAAAAAATACTTAAGAAATAAAGTTCCAATTATTTTTTTAAGACTGAATTTCGATTCCAATTTTTGTTCGTCAGAAAAAAATATAAATCAATATTTTCAAAAAAATTCCCGAGTCACATATTAGCTTAAATTCAATCCTCTATCAATTAATAAAAACCCCATTAAAATAAAAACACCCATTTCTGAGTTATTTGTAATTAATCACCCCTAACTGTAAATCAACTAAAGTAAACGCACCATCTACTGTGTTCAAAATTGAAAAAAATGAATTCCTCAAATAATGAGCCCGCAAAAATTTTATTGTGCAATTTTTAGTAAATATAAGGGTACATTTTGTGCTGCTTTATAAATCCTGATCAAAAACCTATTAAATTTTTTGTAAAATAATAACAAAGCTCAATACCTGTCGTCAAAGCTCACATAAAATTGAAAGGCAACATGGGGTCTTATTAGGGCCCTCAAAAAACAAAGCAACATAAAAATAAATAGGGTCCTCGGCCAACAAATCAATCCCTGCTTAAAATTCTCGATGCGGTAAGTTAAATTACTTCGGCGAGTCGTATACCATTGCTCGAAAACATTACAATGGTTATTTTGCTTGCTCAATCGTCCGTTTCCAAATAGTATTTCCTTCTTAAACGTAGACTCCGATGGCATTGTTACATAAAATAACGTCGAGGGTAGAAACTTGAAAGGGAATAATAAGCCGCGCTTGCCTTTATGAATTAAAACTTTTGCGAAACACAACTTTCCTCTACGAAATATTTGTTCGGGTTAAATACGGCCCAAAACGAAAAATACCTGCGAATTTTAATCGCCAAGTTTTCGGCGGTACGTAATTTGTTTAACTCAAGCCCTTTCATCGCGCGCCCCTTTAAATAATAAGGTCGGAACGCAAGCTCCACTGTAATTTTTTTTATTGCAAAAAGTAATAATAGCAACTATTCGCGATATAAGCGGGAAATATTTTCGGTCCATAAATTTCTATTATTTAATAAGGGATGAAAAATCTAGCCAGCGTATTACGCGTTATGTGTACTTAATTTAAATTAGATTAAAAAAGGAAATAGACGCTTTCGTTCGAACTTTGTGTTGGCTTGTGCAATATATGCAGAATATAAATTACATTATTTCTGCGTAATCATCCGCCCGTATTTTAGCTCGTTAATACTTGGTTTTTTTTTGCTAAAGTAAGTTCAACGGTTAGGGGTGTAATGTGAACAACGTGCAATTATACAAATTGTTCGATTTTCGGGTCTCTTACACGAATAAATTTTTGATAAATAATGATCGGTTAGGACCCCGATAAATGCTCTAGCAAAATATTAATATTATTGAAAATTTGCCATATTAAGTGTATTTTATTTAAAATAATGTTTTAAATAATTTGCAACTGCCTACGGTCACGGTTTAAATTATTTTTTGGATTTATAATCAATATTATTATAAACAATTAATATTTTCTTATGCAAAATGGCCTCTCGAATTTATTCCAAGAAGTTTTTTTTTCAATAAATCCAATAATATAAAAGTTAAAAGCACAGTTCGTACAATACACCCTCTATTTATCTATTATTCGTTAATACAAAAATAAGATGTCGTTTTTTATGCTTTTTACTATAAAATATTTACATTTTTTTGTGTCAAATGACCTCTAGATTTAATTTCCAAAGAGTTTTTTTTTAATATCTTTAGTATTAAGAAAAATAAAGTCATATTTTCAAAAGTACGCTATACTTTTTAAATTATTTTTTGAAAGCGAAACGAATTAACATTTACAAATCAATATTACTACAAACAATTAATATTTTCTTATGTAAAATGGCTTCTCGAATTTATTCCAAGAAGTTTTTTTTTCAATAAATCCAATAATATAAAAGTTAAAAGCACAGTTCGTACAGTACACCCCCTATTTATCTATTATTCGTTAATGCAAAAATAAGATGTCGTTTTTTATTCTTTTCACTATAAGATATTTACATTTTCTTATGTGAAATGACCTCTAGAATTAATCTCCAAAGAGTTTTTTCACTATCTTAAGTATTAAAAAAAATATATAGCCATATTTCCAAAAGTACGCCACAGTTTTTAAATTTTTTTATAAGCGGAGCGAATTATCATTTCTAAGAAACAATTAATATTTTCAAATGTACAATAATCCGCAAAATTAATTTCGCAACAGATTTTCCAAAAATAACAAAAAAAAATACAGGCACACATCCCAAAGCACAACGCTATTTTCAAATTTTTTCCTAGCCAAACGTACATTATAACAACGCGAAAAAAACCAAGAAACAATTCTAAAACGACCGCTGCCCCCGGCTCGGTTTCTAATTGCGCCAAGCAAATTAAAAGGAACAATTTTTATGGCGCATAAATTTCGAAACAATTTCCAAATATCTATTTTCCTTAATCTTAATGGCCTTATGAGTCGGAAGGTAAAGTTTCTAATTCGTTCATTTAAATTATAATTGCGATCGATTTATAGATAATTTCTCGTAGTTGGCTCGATCAAATAAGGGCCATTAGTTTATCCAAAAGGCATCTTAAACGAGCAATATATATCTGCCTAGTTCTAATTTAATGAGAAAGTGACCGTTTCTGGGCGCCCATAAGAAAAGTTCAGGTAAAAAAGAAGTTAGATAAGCTCCTAATAAATTAGAACATAACCTTATAGTGTTCCCCCAGGGGGCGACGTTTTTCATTTCGGGCATCTACATAATATTACTTCCACCGTATTCCGAATGGGTTTTATGAATCCTTAACCAGGCCTTCCTCCCATTTATGTGATAATTAACCCAAATACAAATTGAAATTAGCTGTTGACTGGAAGTTTATATGCTTTTTATGCGGCTGGCATTAGCTATTTATAAAGAGCTATTTGTCTTGTCTCGGGGTATAACTTTAATTTCGGAAAATTTATGCGAGCTGTCAGAAGGCGAGCGCTCCGAACAGGTAGAAAAAGTTTTCGTGCCCGTCGACCCCCCGTTTAATCGCGATCCTAACCTCAATCTTTCGAATTTGGCGCTCCGGACGGGCGGCGCGCCCCGAAACTCCCTTCCGACGCGCGCGCGCACCTCGGACGCCCCAAAAGAAGTCATTTAACGCTCGAAGAAGTGCAGGATCCCTTTGAAAACTAAATAATGTGTGAGCCGCGTAGACAAGTTGCAAACTTTCATAAGCTTTTGCTCGACGATAAACAGATTAGAAAACGAAATGGGAAGCTGACAGAGAGGTATTACATTTTAAAGAGATTAAAGACGCTCAATTGCTTTTGAAAGAATACCCTCCCCCTCGAAAACTTTAATGCTGAAATATAGTGCTTCGTTTACAATTCCGACGAGTTGACTCGATTTGCTCTCCAGCTTTTCATTAAAATCGAATTTTCTTTTGGTAGGAGGAAGGTCGCGGAGTCGGAAAAGTTTGGCCGCGACCGAAAAATTTGTTTTGATGCGTTTTCGCTTGGCGATAAGAGCGAATTTTTTTTTTAATATAGTAATTAGGTGTTTGTTGTTTTATATTAAAACGTTTTAATTTTTTTTTGCCACGGAATTGAATTCAGTTGGATGGACGTAATTTGCCTAAAATTTTGTCATAGTGCAGTCCCTCGTGTTTCACGATATTGGGGGGTGACTGTTATATTATCTCTAATCAAAAATTTGAACCAATTTAATGTTTTTAAGGTGAAAACGTACAATACAGCTCGATTCAAAAAAGTTATTTGCAAAAATTTAATCAAAAGAGAGTCATGTATACTTGATTACAGTACACCCCTGGAATATAAGCTAAGTACAGCCCCTTCTACAGTACTGGAAAAAATTAAAGAACAAAACATTTTCAAACATTTTTTAAGAATTTTTGAAAGTCGTAAATGCCCTGTCGTGTTAAAAAAAATGCGTTTTGCAGCTATAAGTGTCTAACTGCAAGATTTTTGGAAAATCGTTTTTTTGAGCTACAGTTTTCGCGTAATCAAAGGAAGAAAAACATTTTCTAATTTTTTTAGCGCTCCCCACAAACTCAGAAAATTTTTTCAAACTATATAGAAGTGAGATCAGCCTCAATTTTTTATTTTTTTGACGCCTGTTGGTTGCTGCGATATCGATGACTAAATGAAAAATGACACTTTCGTCTTTAAGCGTCGATATCTCGGCAAAATTTTTCGCACAGTAAATCCAAAAACGTTTTTGAAAACCCGAGTAAAATCTCTATGGGAAACTACCATGGTTTAGAAACAAATAATTTTTCTTCGTCCTTAATTTGAAAATATTGAAAAATATGACTGTATGGTTGTTTAGAAAATTTACCGCTAATTTACAAATATCGATGGAACGACTAATGTCAAAAAAATTTTAAAAATCAATGTACCCCCAATAGCTCTGTAAATTTACAAAGTAATCTATCGAACCGTTTTTATGTTCAAAATGATCAGTTTTGAAAAGAATTAAACAGTAGGTAGTCATTATGAAAATAAAAAAATTTCTTGCCCCCTCCACAACTTTATATTAGATATCAGTTAAATTTGAGAGAAAAAAAATTCGAAATTTTCCAAAAGACTTGTTAAAATTTTTTTTTGTGTTTTGAACAAGTTGATGACCATTTGGGAAAATATCTGGTCGCTTCTATGCGCGTGTGTGTGTATATCAAATCCAATCACCCTTTTTGAGTAAAAAATTAACAAAAAAAGCCTTTTCAAAAAACGATCATTTGCAATTTCGCGAGCCCCATTTTTTTTAGAACCGCCGACCTTCTCACATAATTAATCGTGCGCCCCCTTCCACACCTAAACACCCAAAAAAATGTTCCGGTGTAAATATCGAAGCAATTAATTAAACGGGATCAAAAAGGAGGGCAACAAAGGAGCCGTGGCGCATTCTAATGTTATTTAAAGTTCTTCGCCAACAGTTGATAAATTAATGTTAGTCGAAGAACCGGATGTATCTAAATTAGTATGCAAAGCAGTAGTGGAAATTCCTCGTATAATTTCGAACCACTTCCCAGCATTCCCGTCACTCGCCATTTGTATAAGAATGCGGGATATAATTGCCGCCAACATTCGGCTTGTTTCTTCTGCCATTGTCGACAAGCCGCCGAGGTTCATTTGACTTTAACCTTCCGCGTACTAGGTGGGGTAAAACTAACGTGAACAATTTTTTTTTCGTTAACCGTGCGCTCCCTCAAATCAAAAAATTTAATTTAATTTAGTAAATATCGATTTTATAGTCGAAAAACGTATTTACCATAGCAAGGAGTGGAAGGGAGCGAGAAGATACGATAAACACATCGGTGCAAGCGAGAGGGAACGATTAAAATCATTCAACTGCTTTTTCGTCTAATTTATTAACCTATATCATTGTGAATCGTGCTTAAAACCGAGTGTGCGCATTCGAGCTCAAAGTGGCACATTCCGATCTCGGGAAAATGAAGCGCGCCGCTCCGCGTCGCGCTTCATTTGCCTCCCTCGCTCGGAAATGTGCCACTTTTCGCTCGAACGTGCACATCTTTGTATTTATTTAATTTGGCTAGAATATAAACTTAAATTCATATTTTCTATTTATAGAAAGTTGTAGTGGTTATTTTATAAAATACCTGCTTAAAAGCTTTATATGGCGTTTCTGCTTTTTTTAGGGGTTGTTAGAATTTTTTTATTATTTTTTTAATGTGTCATAAACTGCAACAGAGCACTCTTATGCGTTAATTGCGCCAAATTGGCCATTTTCTAAAGTTGTGTTGTTTATTACAGGCCAAATCAAAAATTTACATTTATGATTGAATCGTTGGCTGCCCTGTTCTTTTAGGGGTAGTTAGATTTTTTTATTTATTTTTTTGATTAGTTATAAACATCAATTAAAAAGTTACATGTAAAAGTTTCGCCGAATTCGCGACTTTGAAAAGTTGTTTTTTATAACATGGCTAAAATCAAAACTTTAACATTTCTAATAGTACTAGCGCCCTCCCTGCCTTTTTAAGGGTAGTTATAATTTTTTAATTATTTTTTTGGGGTTTCATAAACTCCAATAAAGCATTTTCAAAAGTTAATTACACCAAATTTGCAATTTTTTAATATCAAAAATTTACATTTTTAATTGAATCAATGGCAGCCGTGCTCTCCTACGAGTAGTTAGATTTTTTAAATTATTTTTTTGGTTTGTTATAAACATCAATTAAGAACTTCTATGTAAGTGTTTTTTCGAATTCGCGATTTTGAAAAGTTGTTTTTTTAACATGGCCAAAATCAAAACGTTAACATTTATAATTGTATTAGCACCCTCCCTGCTTTTTTGGGGCTAGTTAGAATTTTTTAATTATTTTTGTGGTTTCTTATAAATTCCAATAAAGCACTTTCATTAGTTAATTTTGCCAAATTTGCGATTTTTTAAAATCAAAAATTTACATTTTTAATTGAATCAATGGCTGCCCTACTCTCTTAGGGGTAGTTAGATTTTTTTAATTATTTTTTTGGTTTGTTATAAACATCAATTAAGAACTTCCATGTAAAAGTTTTCCCGAATTCGCGATTTTAAAAAGTTGTTTTTATTAACATGGCTAAAATCAAAACTGTAACATTTCTATTTGTACTAGCGCCTTCCCTGCTCTTTTAGGGATAGTTGAAATTTGTTAATTATTTTTCTGGTTTGTCATAAACTTCAATAAAGCATTTTTTTTAGTTAATTTTGTCAAATTTGCAATTATTTAACATTATGTTATTTACATCAGGCGAAATCAAAAATTTACCTTTTTGATTAAATCAATGGTTGCCCTCCTCTCTTAGGCGTAGTTAGATTTTTTAAATTATTTTTCTAGTTTATTATAAACATCAATAAAGAACTTCCATATAAAAATTTCCTTGAATTCGCGATTTTGAAAAGTTGTGTGTTTTAACATTGGTAAAATTAACACTTTAACATATCTAATTGTACTAGTGCCGTCCCTGCTTTTTTCATGCTAGTTAGAAATTTTTAATTATTTTTCTGGTTCCTCATAAACTTCAATAAAGCACTTCCATAAGTTAATTTTGCCAAATTTGCGATTTTTTAAAATCAAAAATTTACATTTTTAATTGGATCGATGGTTGCCCTGCTCTCCTACAGGTAGTTAGATTTTTTTAATTGTTTTCCTGGTTTGTTACAAACATCAGTAAACAACTTCCATGTAAAATCCTCGTGTTTATTGTATTAGTATAATTTATCGTGCGCTCCTTCAAATCGAAAATTTTAATTTAATTTAGTAAATATGGATTTTATATTTGAAAAACGTATTTTTACCATAGCAATGAGTGGGAGCGAGCAAAAAGATACGACAAACTCTTAAGTACAAGTGAGAGAGAACGATAAAAATTATTTATTAATTTTTTGTTACCAAAATTATTGTGAATCGTGCTTAAAACCGAGTGTGCACATTCGAGCTCAAAGTGGCACATTCCGATCTCGGGAAAATGAAGCGCGCCGCTCCGCGTCGCGCTTCATTTGCCTCCCTCGCTCGGAAATGTGCCACTTTTCGCTCGAATGCGCACATCCTCGTGTTTATTGCATTAGTATAATTT
This sequence comes from Sinopyrophorus schimmeli, assembly GCA_036325965.1. Taxonomy (NCBI): domain Eukaryota; kingdom Metazoa; phylum Arthropoda; class Insecta; order Coleoptera; family Elateridae; genus Sinopyrophorus; species Sinopyrophorus schimmeli. Next base: position 991,418 of record JARFIZ010000407.1, read on the forward strand.
ATCGTGCGCTCCTTCAAATCAAAAATTTTAATTTAATTTAGTAAATATCGATTTTATATTCAGAAAATGTATTTACCATAGCAATGAGTGGAAAGGAGCGAAAAGATACGATAATCTTGTCAATGCAAGTGAGAGGAAACGATCAAAATAATTCAATTAATTTTAAATTTGTAGAAACCCCACATTTTGGATCAATAAAGCAAAAGACAATTTTAGATTACTTTCAAACCAACAATAAATAAGATGTAAATAACCATATTACCTAAATAGTTAATAACAATAAATAATGTTATTAATTGTTTACAAATTTTGGTTATTTTGCATAAAGGACGGTAAATATAGATATGATATATACACAGAAAAGTATTTAACTCGACTTTTTTTGATAACTCGAATTATTTTTAGTTTCCCTTCGACTTCGACTTATCGAGCGTCGACTGTACGTGTTTTACTTAAATTCGACGCGCAATCGAAATAAATATTTCGGATTTCGACTCGATGCGCCCCTACGCACTAATAATAATCCCCGACGCGCCCTAAAAGTTTGGGAACCACATGTGCCCCCTCGCGAGAAAAAAATCCCAATCAAAAAATTCGGTTTTTTCTACGAAGTTCTTAAAATCGTTAATAAGGACTTTTCGTTAGGGCTCGAACGACAAAAGGATTTAATGTGAAACTTTTTTATTTATTCGAGCTTAAAATAAGCTTAACTTTGTTCGGGTCCTTGAAATATGATTAAGATTCTTTCCGCCCATAATAATTTCAAAAGTTGAGCAGTAGTTTTTTTATTGTCATTTTAACGACGACGATCGGTTCGCCTATAACTCTATCTCCGAGATCGGGAACTTTGTGAATAGCGAAATAAATGTATATCGTAAAGGTGAGGCGATTTTTTTCGAAAAGCGTCCGCACGGGACGGACGGGTCGTTTTTTTAATTGGGCGATCGACGGGAGCGAGAGAGAGCGCGCTATGGCGTCGGAGCGGACGAGAACGGGAGGTCTAATCCGAAGCAGCTGCTTGCACTAAGCCATTTCTCAATATAATAACATTTTATTTAAGTCCCCGTGGGGGGTTTTCTTTGACAGACTTGTTATACTAAAGTTAAAAAATATACGCTTCACGCACCGACACGTCCTTTTTTTAACGGCGAAAAGGATCAAACGCGAACAGGTTTCATAAATATCCCCCAAGTCCAAAAGTTTGAATCTCCTTAAATTTATTTTTATTGTAGCTTTGCCATTAAAAAAGTTTAATGCCGTTTTGACTGCGTCGATTCCCTTTGTTTGGAGTTATTAGAAGTAGATTGGAAAAGGTTTCTTAAAAAATTACAGAAATGCCCGTTTTTAAATGTCGAATTGAAAGTTTATCGTTTGTGCTTAATTTTTAATTCAAAACAATTTTTTTATAAAATATTCCAGAAACACGTGTTAGATGAAATTTAATCTTTTTTCGGATAAAACAAACCCCGTCTTAATAAGTCATTTAGTTTTTGAGAAATAAACAAATCGTGGACGAGAAATGTAAATAATTCGCCTAAGACAAATCTCTCATCTACGTTTTCTTCTCGTTTTAAATTAATTTCTCAAAAACTAATAAAAATATTTAAATGCGGTTTAAAGTAAATACAATTATATTGACTCGTGGATTTTTTCGCTAATTTTGAAAAGATTTCCGAAAAAAATAATAGCGCTGTGGCGTTTTAAATAAAAAATTTCGAGTTTTAAATTTTAGGTCAGTGTACAAAAATCAAAAATTAATTTATAAAAAATCGCCCGGACACCTACTTACTCAAATTTAATCTGTTTTTGGTTAAATCAAACCCCGTCTTAATAAGTCATTTAGTTTTTGAGAAATAAACAATTCGTGGACGAGAAATGTAAATAATTCGCCTAAGACAAATCTCTCATCTACGTTTCCTTCTCGTTTTAAATTAATTTCTCAAAAACTAATAAAGATATTTCAATGCGGTTTAAATTAAATAAAATTATATTAATTCGCGTATTTTTCTACTAATTTTGAAAAAATTTCCAAAAAAAATAATAGCGCCGTGGCGTTTTAAATAAAAAATTTCGAGTTTTAAATTTTAGGTCTGTGTACAAAAGCCAAAAATTAATTTATAAAAAATTGCCCGGACACCTTTTTACTCAAATTTAATCTTTTTTCGACTGTTAAAAACCCCGTTTCATTTGGACTATTGGTTTTTGAGAAATAAATATTTTATTAGCCGAAAATGTAATTAATAAAAATTAAATTTACGATCTTTGCTATCTTTGCTATCGTAATTTTTCAAAAAACGATCAATATAATTAAATTTGAATTTATATAAACATAAATAAATTAAAACCTTTATAAAATAACAAAATATGAAAAAAACTTCTGAAAGAATAAACAAGTTGTAAATTTTTAACTATCAAATTTAAAGTTCATACATTAGATCTGTGTACCAAAGTTAAAAATAATCTATAAAAAATCCCCGAGACAGCTATTTACTCAAATTTGAATCCTTTTTCTATTAGTAAAGGTCACATTCCAACGGAACCCCCCGTTTCCGAGAAATAAACATTTTGTGAGCGCAAGACGTAATTTCTACAATGTAAACATAGTTTTTTTTTAATTACTTTTTCTAAAACCAACAAAAACAATTAAATATTAATATTAATTAGATATTTATTTAAAAATAAAATTATCAAAAAAATTCCATCACAAACACCGCACATGTAAATTTTAAAAAGGCTAAATCTTTTTTGGGCCCGCTTACCACCATGAAAAATAATTTTATAAAAATCGCAAAAACACTTCTTAGCTCACATTTAATCCCCTTTCGATCGAAAACAACCCCATTCAACTCCGATCGACCGTACTCGAGCAACAAACAATGCGAGCCCAAAAACCCCAATTTCCATAAACCAACAAAAATACTTAATTTGTTTGAATTAATTTTTTCACAACTCCGCACATACGTACATCTTCAAAACAATTTATTCGTCGCAAAAATAAAAACAAACAAACAAAACGCGCGCCCTTCAAGCCCGATCCTTCAATTATCCGCCCCCAAAACCGGCGTTTAATTTCGTTTCGTGTCCGCTCAATTCCAAATTCGAAAAAATATAAATTAGAATATCAACGAGCAAATCTCCAAAAGCAAAAAAAAGAAGAGAATCTCGGGATTTCATAAAAACTTTTTAGCATTCTTTCCATCCCCCATTTTCAGGGATCAGAGGATGTAATAATAGTATATACGTGAGCATTCACAAACTTTTTATTAGAATACTTTTTTCTGGATTTGCAAGGGAAACAGTAAAGTTGAAATTGTTTGATTGTATTACTTATTATTAAATTTATTAAACTACCTCTTTCGCTCATTCCCATCGTTCATGTTTCGCTTTATTTATTTCCCTCCGTGTTCGCCCACTAAATGATCGATTCTGCGTCGATATCGATCGATATTAATCCGTTTCCACCCCCCAAAAAAACAGATCTTCGACGCTCGTCGCCCATCAAAAAATAAATCACACTTCGTAATTCGACGGATCGTTATTTAATTTTCTGTGCTTCTATTTGTTATTTGTTCATGTCGTTCGTCGGTTTTAGCAAGAGTTGCGCCGCCGAAGACTTTTAAAATAAGCGTCGCCGCGGATTCCTTTTATTTACATTAATTTCCAGCAGTTAAGCCTGACAAAGTGCCAAATTTAAGTCTATATTTCAACCGCAAAAAGAGATCTATCTCGTGATTAATTAATATATTATCAACATCGCACGCCCGAAATGATTAACGGTTTGTTATTTTACGTCCGTTCGTTCTTTGCCGCACAATGCCGCTTTAAAATCGTCCGCGAAGGGCGAACGGATCGCAATTTACATCTTAGCACGACTTTATTAATTGTGCGAAGAGCTTCTTCGGATTCGGAAGAATTGTGGTCTAAAAACGAGTCGCGCAAAGAACGGCAAAAGAGAACGCACATGCCAATTTAACATGGGAAATTTTTCAAAATCGCGAATTCGAGGAAAATTTTGCATGGAAGTTGTTTACTGATGTTTGTAACAAACCAGGAAAATAATTAAAAAAATCTAACTACCTGTAGGAGAGCAGGGCAACCATCGATCCAATTAAAAATGTAAATTTTTGATTTTAAAAAATCGCAAATTTGGCAAAATTAACTTATGGAAGTGCTTTATTGAAGTTTATGAGAAACCAGAAAAATAATTAAAAAATTCTAACTAGCATGAAAAAAGCAGGGACGGCACTAGTACAATTAGATATGTTGAAGTGTTAATTTTACCAATGTTAAAACACACAACTTTTCAAAATCGCGAATTCAAGGAAATTTTTATATGGAAGTTCTTTATTGATGTTTATAATAAACTAGAAAAATAATTAAAAAAATCTAACTACCCCTAAGAAAGGAGGGCAACCATTGATTTAATTGAAAAGGTAAATTTTTGATTTTGCCTGAAGTAAATAACATAATTTTAAATAATTGCAAATTTGACAAAATTAACTAAAAAAAATGCTTTATTGAAGTTTATGACACACCAGAAAAATAATTAAAAAATTCTAACTATCCCTAAAAAAGCAGGGAAGGCGCTAGTACAAATAGAAATGTTACAGTTTTGATTTTAGCCATGTTAAAAAAAAACAACTTTTCAAAATCGCGAATTCGGGAAAACTTTTACTTGGAAGTTCTTAATTGATGTTTATAAAAACAAAAAAATAATTAAAAAAATCTAACTACCCCTAAGAGAGTAGGGCAGCCATTGATTCAATTAAAAATGTAAATTTTGATTTTAAAAAATCGCAAATTTGGCAAAATTAACTAATGAAAGTGCTTTATTGGAGTTTATAAGAAACCAAAAAATAATTAAAAAATTCTAACTAGCCCCAAAAAAGCAAAGAGGGTGCTAATACAATTATAAATTTTAACGTTTTGATTTTAGCCATGTTAAAAAAACAACTTTTCAAAATCGCGAATTCGAAAAAACTCTTACATAGAAGTTCTTAATTGATGTTTATAACAAACCAAAAAAATAATTTAAAAAATCTAACTACTCGTAGGAGAGCACGGCAGCCATTGATTCAATTAAAAATGTAAATTTTTGATATTAAAAAATCGCAAATTTGGTGTAATTAACTTTTGAAAGTGCTTTATTGGAGTTTATGAAACCCCAAAAAAATAATTAAAAAATTATAACTACTCTTAAAAAGGCAGGGAGGGCGCTAGTACTATTAGAAATGTTAAAGTTTTGATTTTAGCCATGTTATAAAAAACAACTTTTCAAAGTCGCGAATTCGGCGAAACTTTTACATGTAACTTTTTAATTGATGTTTATAACTAATCAAAAAAATAAATACAAAAATCTAGCTACCCCTAAAAGAACAGGGCAGCCAACGATTCAATCATAAATGTAAATTTTTGATTTGGCCTGTAATAAACAACACAACTTTAGAAAATGGCCAATTTGGCGCAATTAACGCATAAGAGTGCTCTGTTGCAGTTTATGACACATTAAAAAATAATAAAAAATTCTAACAACCCCTAAAAAAGCAGAGACGCCATATAAAGCTTTTAAGCAGGTATTTCATAAAATAAGCACTACAACTTTCTATAAATAGAAAATATGAATTTAAGTTTTTATTCTAGCCAAATTAAATAAATACAAAGATGTGCACGTTCGAGCGAAAAGTGGCACATTTTCGAGCGAGGGAGGCAAATGAAGCGCGACGCGGAGCGGCGCGCTTCATTTTCCCGAGATCGGAAATGTGCCACTTTGAGCTCGAACGTGCACACTCCATTTTAAGCGCGATTCACAATAATTAAATAATTTTTTTAACGACCAACTTTATACTGTCAAAATTGCATTAGCTGCATGCGCGCAATTTCCATTGCCTGCTAAAATTTTACACTCGACGACCCAAAAGAAGTATTACTTCAAGGTCCGAACGCTTTCTCACCGGCATCAGGAAATTACGTGCTAATTAAAGGTAAAAAAGCATGCGAAGTGTTTAAAAATAAATGATTTTCGTTTAATGGTGGCCGCTTAGGCAGTCGATTATGCCGGCAACTAATTGTTAAAAAGTTTTAAAGTATCCGACAAGAGCTTCGACTCGTTTCATGTTGGAACAATTAATCGTTAGTTTGTTTATTACGGAATGCACGCTGATAATTTAACGTTTTTTTTCTTCTTCGTTTTATTTTCTAAATAACACGGCGGCTTTTTGTTTTTGTCATAACGCCGCAATCTACCGATTAATTAACGAGACTTTGCTTCGTAATGACAGCATAGTTAAAGTTGACCAGCTTCGTCTTTTTCCTTCGGCCGTCACATACGCACGAGATTAAGATTCTTTCACCTAAGTCCTTCGGTTATTTTTCGATTGTCGCAAGAAATGCTTTTTGTGGCAGAACGATTTTCGAACGGGCTCCCAGTTATTTCAAATATTTCGGCGATCGGAGAGAGAGAGTAATGTTTAAGCGCTTGTACTGACGACAAAAGTTTTTTTATTAAAAATCCCGAGACACCTATTTGCTTAAATTTAGTCTTGTTTCGATTAAAAAAAACCGCGTTCAAATCGGAAGTTCCGTTTCCGAGTAATACTCCATTTTTGAATTTACAAAAATTGTTATTAATTTTGGTGTAATGAAAAAAAAATTTTTTTTCATAAACGAATACAGATAATTTAATATTTTTCTCACCAGATATAAATAAATCAAAATACGTCCTTATTATGAGATCTAATTAAGTTTTCTCAAAAAAAAAATAACGTTACAATATTTTTAAACAATAAGTTTGTAGGTAATTAGTTTTTGGCATTGCACTTAAGTCAAAAATTTTTTTTATGTAAAATTCCCGAGACACCTATTTGCTTAAATTTAGTCTTGTTTTGATTAAAAAAACCGTTTAAATCGGAAGCCCCGTTTCTGATTAATACTCCATTTTTGAATTTACAAAAATTGTTATTTTTTTGGTGTATTTAAAATTTTTTTTTTCTTTGTTAACTAATGCAGATAATTAAATATTTTTCTCACCAGATATAGATAAATTAAAATACGTGCTTATTATGTGATCTAATTAAGTTTTCTCAAAAAATAATAACTTTACAATAGTTTTAAATAATAAGTATGTGGGTAATTACTTTTGGGGTTTGCACTTTAATCAAAAATTTTTTTAGAAAAAATTCCCGAGACACCTGTTTGCTTAAATTTAGTTCTCTTTCGATTAAAAAAGACCCCGTTCAAATCGGAAGTCCCGATTCGGCGTAATACTCCATTTTTGAATTTACAAAAATTGTTAATTCTTTTGGTGTATTAAAAAAAAAATTTTTCTACATAAACTAATGCAGATAATTAAATATTTTTCTCACCAGATATAAATAAATTAAAATACGTGCTTATTATGAGATTTAATTAAGTTTCCTCAAAAAAGAATAACGTTACAATATTTTTAAATAATAAGTTTGTAGGTAATTATTTTTTGACTTTGCACTTTAGTAAAAAAAAAATTACAAAAAATTTCCGAGACACCTATTTGCTTAAATTTAGTTCTGATTCGATTAAAAAAGACCCCGTTCAAATCTGAACCCCCGTTCCCGAGTAATAATTCATTTTTGAAAGAGACAAGTGCTTTATACATATAAATTAAAATTGTCACTTCCTCTTTTTCTATTGAAATTTTTTTTTTAAAGACCAGATATTTAACTGCCCTTTTCACCCAAAATAAATAAATGAAAATACGCATCCACAACAAAATTTAATTAGGTTTCCTCAAAAAATATATTAAAGCTGCAAATTTTGAAATAACAAGTTTGTAAATTGTTTTCGCCTTTGCACTACCGTTAAAAATTTTTTTACAAAAAATTTCTGGGACCCCTATTTGCTGAAATTTGATTCTCTTTTGATCAAAAAAACCGCACTTAAATCGGAACCCCCGTTTCCGAGTAATAACTCATTAGTGAACCAGAAATGTACTTTACCTAAGATAACTTGCTCATTTTTTGCGCTTTAAAAAATTAAAATAACTTTTAAAAACCAATAACAATTTTTGAAAAAGATACCTATAAAAATATTTTATTAACTATTTAATAATTATTTCTTTGCGACTGGACAAAATATTTCGTACAAAGCTCAAGTTCAAATTTTCTTCTCCCTTAAAAAAACCCTCAATCCATTTTCATTTAAATTTCGAATTTAATTTTTCCGAAAATCAATAAAGATAATTAATTACAATTCTCGCCGGACAAAAGCACGATCATAAAACATTATTTTAACAATTTCAAAGACCGATCCTTATTGTTTTAAATAATCGGTGTCGAAGGCTTTCAAGACGCCCCCATTGCCCTTTTTTAAAGGCAATCTCCGGCACAAATCTCCGGGATAAAATGCACAAATCGTTTTATTATGCGACGATGATAAACATGCAGGCCTTAACTATAAGTTTTACTTTTTGAATGTTGCGTGAGTGCTTTGCTACCTCGTTATTAGATCGCGTGACGAAAACCACCTTTAATTGTACATTGTATTTTATTATTTAATTGGATTCTGTCTGAAGCTTCATTGCGTTTAGACGTTTAATTAATGCAATCATAAATAATATTATAATTGTTAAAACGGAAAGAGAATTCACTTAAAAGTTTCCACTTTGAACGAGCCTTTAACGCGCCGTGAACGATAGTTCGAGCCACATTTGTCGGCCAATAAGAATTTTTCGAAGTTGGTCGCATGAAAAATCGCCACGCAGATTAATTTGACGCTAATTTGAATAATCGTAATTTATGAACTAATTAAATTAATCGTAAGACGAATAATCAACATTAATAAATTAATTTAGGAATTTCCTATAACGTTGAATAATATTTATCTTGCAATCGGAAAGCAATGTAATCGCATTAAATATGAACCGGTTTGTTTTCTTAACGTGTTTCACATTAAAGTCCATTTCGATTATCTTCGGGCTTTATTATCGTTATCTGCGCTATTTTTATTTAATTACCGGCATTAAAACGTGTAATGCCTGCAAAAATTCACTTTTTTTCGTCGGGCCTGCGACGTCGCAGGAATGCTTTCGCGTCGTTGTGAACTGATCGATCGAAAGAACAAAGGAAATTGTTTAAAGAAAAATACACATTAATTTTTAGGGGACGAGATTCCTGATAAATAAATTTTTGTGAAATTGCAACACTATTTTAAAGTCGATTTGTTATGGTAACGATTCTAATTTAATTTGTTTGAAACGAAAAAAAAATTTACAAAACGAAACTCGTCTGGGGCTAAAAAAAGGTTTTATTAATGCCCGGGGTTGATAAACAAATTGTGCCCAAAATGAATGAAAAGAAACGTCCCTATTTTGATTAAAATAGAAATTTGGAGCTGGGTGACTAAAGAAAAGGGTTATGCCCCCGGTGGGGTTTCCACAATTTGTTAAATATTTTTTTAGTTTAATAACAAATGAATTTTTTACTAAATTAGATCCGAATAAACAACTTTTAAAAATCGATCATTTTGAAGGCTGATTTTATATATGCAAATTAAGAAAAAACGTTATTATTTTAATACAAAGAGTTAAAGTAATAAATTTAACTTGTCTGAGAGTACAAAAGGCCTTTGTTAATGTGTCGTTATTTTAAAAAATTTATGGGAAGGATATTAATTAGAAAATTCACCCCAATTTTGATTAAAATAAAAATTTACATTTTAGTTACGAAAAAAAGAGTTACATCACTTATGGGGGTACGTATAATTTTTAAATTATTTTTCTGGCTTATTATGATTTATAGTAAATAAATTTTTTACAAAGAATCAACAAAACAATTGTTTCTTAAAAATTGACTATTTTTAAATACGATTTTATACATCAGAATTTGAAAAAAAAGTTATTATTTTAAAACCAGGGAGCAAATTAGCAAATTTAATTCATCTTAAGGTACAAAACACTTTTGTTAATACGTAGTTATTATATAAAAATTGTGCCTAAACTATTAATTAAAAATTCACCCCAATTGTGTTAAAAATAAACATTTACATTTTGGTTATGAAAAAAAAATAGTTACACCACTGATAGGGTACGTTGAATTTTTTAATTATTTTTCTGGCTTATTACGATTTACAATAAAGCATTTTTTTACAAAAAATTAATAAAATAACCGACTTTTAAAAATTGACCATTTTAAAACACGATTTTATACATCTAAAATAGAAGAAACGTTATTATTTTAAAACGGGGAGCTAAATTAACAAACTTAACTCATCCGAGAGTACAAACGTTTTTTATCAATACGTAGTTATTATATAAAAATTGTGCCTAAAATATTATTTAAAAAATTCGCTCCAATTTTGATAAAAATAAAAATTTACATTTTAGTTATGAAAAAAAAAATATTACACCACTGGTGGAGTACGTGGAATTTTTTAATTATTTTTCTAGCTTATGTCGACTTGTAATAAATCAATTTCTTACAAAAAATCAACAAAACAAAAAACTTTTAAAAATTGGGAATTTTGAAACACGATTTTATACATCAAAATGAGAAGAAACATTATTATTTTAAAACGGGGGGCTAAAATAACAAACTTAACTCATCTGAGGATACAAAAGACCTTTGTCAACAGCAACCTATTATAAAAAAAATTGCACATAAAATATTAATCAAAAACGCACCCCGATTTTGTGCGACCTATTTAGTTATTTCTCCAACGTATTGAGCGATCTATAACAAATCAATTTCCTACAAAATTTCGCCGAAAGAAACAACTTCCAAAATCCACGATTCCAAGACCCGAATTTATTCCAATTAAAAACAGAGGCCGAATTACTAAAATACGGCCGAATTCGTTCGCCTCGAAAAGATAAAAAAATTATTAATTAAGCTCCTAAACGCTAAACCAACCATTTTTAATACAAAACCAACAAAGGCAATTAAATTAAAAAATTTACGACAAGTAGCCCGATGCATCCATCGCCGAAGGCACGAAACCCCATCCGCCTTAATTCATTTCAGAAGCCCGCATTCGAAAGCGAAAGAATTCGGAAATAAAAATGCAATTCGAACGAAATGCCAAAAAAAGGCCGAAGTCGACGACGAAGCGCCCAAAAGGCTAAGTAAGTTTGCGTGAATAGCAGCTAGTTATGTCGGCATTGAAGTGTAACATAAAATGAGCACATTCTTGACCCTCGGAGTAATTATTTAAAGCAAGCCCAGGTAATTAATAAACCCACGTGTTTCGCACCTAGACCTGTGCTCGCTGCGGTGGAAGTTAATACAAGGGCAACGAAGTAATTTATAAATGAGGAGCAACTCGTTCATCAGCTAAATGGCCGAAGTAATGTTGGCGTGCATTTTTGCTCTCTCTCGCTCCTTTTTTTTCGTCACTAATCATTTCTACAGTTTACGGCTGTTATTAAAATAATAAATAACTTGTGCAAAAACAAAAACGTTATTAAAAAATTTATTAATATGAGCACTTATTTTGAATTTCGCGCCGCAATTAAAATTCCAAAATGGCAGTCCGCCCGTAACTATGGTTACTTCTATTGACAATCAATTTAAGAGTACTATCGGAGTAAAAAGTATTGTCGCCTCACTTTGAAAGATCGTATTTCCAAAATGGAAAAACAGAATTTTATAAAATTTTACAAAATATACTATTTAGGCCGTTTCGTATAAATAAACAAACTACTGGGCGATGTAGAGCCCTAAAACTTAGCAAATGCTATAGGAAAAAAATTATTTCCTTCTTTGATAGCTATCCAAGAATTTTTTAATGATTTTTCCCGTGTTTAGTAAAGAATAATAAATTATTACATGTAATAAAAACGGCCGTATTGGCCAATTTTGAAAATCCCTTATTTGCCTGTCTAAAACTTGGCAAATGCTATAGGAAAAAAATTTTTTCCTTCTATGATAGCTATCCAGGAATTTTTTAATTATTTTTTCGGTGTTTAGTAAAGAATAATAAATCATTACATGTAATAATAACGGCCGTATTGACAAATTTTGAAAATCGCTTATTTGCCTGTTTAAAACTTGCAAATGCTATAGGAAAAAAATTATTTCCTTCTTTGATAGCTATCCAGGAATTTTTTAATTATTTTTACGGTGTTTAGTAAAGAATAATAAATTATTATATGTAACAAGAACGGCCGTATTGGCAAATTTTGAAAATCGCTTATTTGCCTGTTTAAAACTTAGCAAATGCTATAGGAAAAAAATTATTTCCTTCTTTGATAGCTATCCCGGAATTTTTAAATTATTTTTCTGGTGTTTAGTAAAGAATAGTAAATCATTATACGCAAAAAAAACGGCCGTTTTGGCAAATTTTGAAAATCACTTTATTTGCCTGTTTGAGCGACCGCATCTTTCTTCTTCTCGTAATATAATTTTATTTTTTCAATACTCTAATTAACATTATTTTTATTAACAATTCTACGAAGAATTTATTTTGTTTTACGCCTTAATATGCAACCAAGATTTGCAAAACATGAGTAAAAACCCACTTTTTAAATATGAAATTAAAGTAACTAATTAACACGTTGTTAAAACAATTATTGATGTGTAAAAATAAATCGTCCATAATCCGAATTTAGTTTGATTAAAATAAGTCGGACATTTTTTGAGATCTGAGCCTTCAAAGCGAGGTGACAATTCTTTCTACTTCGACCGAACACCCCCGGAGCCACGTTTCCAATTTTTAACTTTATAAAAAATCGAGTTTTCAGAATTTTTAATTATCGAGCATTCTTTGTGGCGATTTTTTAGCGTTAAAAGCAAATTTATGGTTAATTTAATCCTTTTCACAGCTTGTTATGCTCGAGTGCCGCGATCCATCATCGCACCTTTAAGAATAATCCGAATCCAAGACGCGAAAATTATTGCAAGGCAAATCGGTTTTATTTTTGCCAGACGAGAAAAATTGGCTTTTCGAAATTTTTAAAGGCGATGCCTTCCGAGATAGAAACGACAATGATGGATCGCGAAATTTTTTTTAAACGGCCACAACTTTTGATCTCTTCCGCGTTTTAAAGGGCCCCTTTGTGTTTGTTTATATTAAAAAGAAAAAAAAACGAGGAGCCGGGATTAATGAGGATCCCGTCTTATTAAATTGTCTCGCCTTTTGAAGTGAATAAGCAAAAGTTTAATTTGTTTTGCGAAGCGTAATTATAATCCAAAAGACAAATAATTGCGGGATTTTTTCATACGAAAATATCGATTAGCATACGGCGAGCGCTTATTATTTTTTTGGTAGCCAATAATTAGTTTTTCCTGCTGGTCATTTCTTCCCATTTTAAAGCGTCATCCATTTTGGCATTTAAATTGTTGATAAATCATGTAACAGGAGAACACCTGCCGAGCTTAATACCCTTACACATACATCGCTTTGTTAGTGTGTGTGTGCAGTAAATAAATACGCTAGAATTTGATCCACGGAAACTTCAGGCCGAAGAACGAGACAAAAGGGAACTTTGGGGGCAAACGAGAGGAATCAAATAACTACAATACTTGTGCTTCTGTCACTGTTATCGGAAATGCAACGAATTCCTCTCGACGAGCTCACAACAATCCCTTTCTCTCTGCATAAGGGCCAAATTTAATTAAATACTTTCTCAGAATTTAATACTAACTTCCTCATTTTTCAATGGAATTTAATAAGTAAGTAAAAGTCAAAAATTTAGTTACTATGGACGAAAAATGAATGGATTTAAACGAATTGTACCCGCAAATTGTTTCTAACAGAAAAAGAAATGGTCTAATGGAAATAGGAGTTGCACCATTCGAAATAGGACTAAATTTGAGTAAATAGGTGTCAAAGGGATTTTATTTAATACGGTAGATTGTAGTTTTTCTAAGCCCTCAAAGATAAACGTTGGTACTCTAAGGACAATAATTCGCTATTTTGTAATTCTTGGAAAAAATTTGATCAAAATTAGGAACCGCGTTTTGGATTTAATGTATTTTAATCTAATTAAATCTGCATTTAAATATCTTTGTTCGTTTGGAAGAAATCAACGTTTTTCGAAAAGTCTCCCAAAACGAATTGCAGAAAACGGTGAAAATACAGTTCGAGACGACAATTTATTTGATTTTCGAAAACTAATTAAATTTTTGTATTGCGGTTTTCACCAGTCGGAAGAGAACTAATTTTTATGAAATAGGTGTCTCGGGAATTTTTTTAAAACCCTTTCCTTATATTTTTTCTAAGCGCCCGAATTTTAAAGTTGCTTCTCAAAACGCAATAATCCGTATTTTTGGAATTACTCAAAAAACACCTTCAAAATTAAAAAAATGTTTATAGAATAAAATATATTTTAATCTAATTAACGTTGCGGTTAAATATCTTTTTTCGTTTCAAAGAAATTAATTTTTTTCATAAAAACCTCCCGAAACGATTTTCAGTAAGTTGTAAAACCATCTATGGGCGCAACGAATTATGTATTTTTCGAAAACCAATAATCCTATTAAAATGCGGTTTTCGACAGTCGAAAGAGAACTAAATTTTATGAAATAGGTGTCTCGGGAATTTTTTTAAAACCGTTTCGTTATATTTTTTCTAAGCGCTCAAAGTATAAAGTTACAATTCAACACTCAATAAGCCCTCATTTTAGAGTTACTCGAAGAAATGCCCTCAAAATTACAAATTGTATATAAAATATAATATATTTCAATCTAATTAACTTCCCATTAAAATATCTTTCTTCGTTTCAAAAAAATTAATTTTTTCCATAAACACCTTCCAAAACGATTTTCAAAAAATTGTAAAAATACAGATCAACGCAACAAATTATGTATTATTCGAAAAATAATAATCTTTTTAAAACGGGGTTTTCACCAGTCAAAAGAGAACTAAATTTTATTAAATAGGTGTCTCGGGTTTTTTTTTTAAACCGTTTTCTTATATTTTTTCTAAGCGCTCAAAGTGTATAGTTACAATTCAACACTCAATAGGCCCTCATTTCAGAGTTACTCGAAGAAATGCCCTCAAAATTACAAATTGTATATAAAATATAATATATTTCAATCTAATTAACTTCCCATTAAAATATCTTTCTTCGTTTCAAAAAAATTAATTTTTTTCATAAACACCTTCCAAAACGATTTTCAAAAAATTGTAAAAATACAGATCGACGCAACAAATTATATATTATTCGAAAACTAATAATCCTTTTAAAACGGGGTTTTCACCAGTCAAAAGAAAACTAAATTTTATTAAACAGGTGTCTCGGTTTTTTTTAAAACCGTTTCCTTATATTTTTTCTAAGCGCTCAAAGTGTAAAGTTACAATTCAACACTCAATAGACCCTCATTTTAGAGGTACTCGAAGAAATGCCCTCAAAATTACAAATTGTATATAAAATATAATATATTTCAATCTAATTAACTTCCCATTAAAATATCTTTCTTCGTTTCAAAAAAATTAATTTTTTTCATAAACACCTTCCAAAACGATTTTCAAAAAATTGTAAAAATACAGATCGACGCAACAAATTATATATTATTCGAAAACTAATAATCCTTTTAAAACGGGGTTTTCACCAGTCAAAAGAAAACTAAATTTTAGTAAATAGGTGTCTGGGGAATTTTTTTAAAACCGCTTCCTTACATTTTTTCTAAACGCTCAAACTTCAAAGTTAATATTCAAAATTTAATTCGATTTTTAACAATCAATTTCCCATTTAATATTTTTCTATTTCCAAACCGAATTACCAACTTCTAAATTGGAAATTATAAAAACAAATCGAATACGTTATCACTTAATTAAAACCGCAATTAATTCAAAAAAAAATCATACTGTATCAAAATATAATACAACAACTCTTAATTAAATACAAATCGAAACAACAATCCGTACATTTCTCAAAAACGAACCGTCAGATCAAAACGCAATTTTCGCCGACTCAAAAAAAAAAAAGACCGAAGACCAAACAAGCATGTCCCCGATTTTATTTCGAAAATCTTTTTCATCGACGCCCAAACTTCTAAGTCTACACGAAGGCCATTAAAGAGCGATTTTTTCGCTCCCGAAAAACCTAAACCGAAAACTTCGGAATTCCGTTATCGTAACGACGCCGAAAGGCCCTTGCCGTGTAGTGTCAAGCCCGAGAGTCGCGTTCAATAAATTTGCATAACTGTGCAGCGAGAGCGGCGGAGTTCTCCGGGAAGCGGTTTCGGACAATCTGTCTTCGAACCCGGAGTTTCCTCGCGAACCTTCAGGAAACTCCCCGTTCCGCAGGGCGGCCTAGTGCGTCCCTTTCTTTCGACGACGCGCCGAAGGCACGCGGAAGCGAAATGGAAAGTCTTACGTTGGCGGGCGCGTATTTTAAGCTAAGTATATTCCGGTGAATGGAACGAGGTCAGAGATTGGAGGTATTGATACAAAAATATACAGACTAAGTTTTATCCCTTATCTAAAATTGTATTGAAAGTAAATAAAAGTTTCGGTTTAGTATACTGTTAACGTGGATTTATAAACTTCCATCTGAACAAAAAAAAACTAAGAGCGTTCACAATAAAGCGCCGTTTGAACGAAGAAGTGGAGGGTTTAAGGATTAATTAAAAGTTTATTTAAAGGATTAAAGTGTTGCAGGGTCGAATCCACTTTCGTCGAAAATCGATGGGTTCGAGCCGTTTAAAAGGAACTTAAACGACGCTAATATTTCTCATTTCCTTCTGAAGAGGAAATATTTTAAATCGCTTCCCTTCGCATTTTATTATTTCGAAATCTTTCGGAATAAAATAATTTACTTCGCGTCCTGCCTTTTGCGAAACACATGAATTTGCGTTTCAATGGGCGACAAGGCCGCAGTGATAAATTTCGAAGACAATTTAGTGTGGCGATAAATTTTAGGGACAAAATTACATACCGATAAATTTTAGTTTTGTCCTTGGCATCAAAATGGGGCCCTTTCAATGTGTGAAATTGTCTTGTCGCATTTTTCTTAATGTAAACAAGGCGCTTTTAGATAAGCCGAAGATGCATGAAAGGCGCTCCGATAAATTTTGTTGGTGCTTAAAAATGCCCAAGCCTTTGGGGGGGGGGGGGGTGTATATAATAGAGATGTGTATTCCTGTTTGCTGCTCTCGTTTTAATCGGCCGATTTTGTGAGAAAAAGGTTCTTCTGTTGTGCGCTTAATGGTCATTTAAAAATTGAATACCATGAATTTTTTTTTAATTTAAATAATTTTTTTTTACTTTTTTGTATGTTAAATGGTCACAGAATTCTGAATCCCAAACATTTTTAATCATTTTTTGCAAATTAACCAAGCCAAAAATTTTTAAAAGTAAACTCAAAAAAATTAGAAATGCAATTCTCCTCTCTTCATTTTGTGAATTTTTTTCCATACTGCCTTAAATTAATTTTAGGCGTATCTTATGTAAAAAAGTTCCAAAATTTTGAATCTGTAATGCCTTTAATGATTTTCAAAAAATTAACCACGATGCAAATTTTTTAAAATAAAATAACAAAATTTACATATTGAATTGTACTACGTTTTTCCTCTCAAAATTTTTATATAATGACCTATATTTATTTTGAATTTTTCTTATGTAAAAAGGTCCCAGAATTCGGAATTTAAGACGTTTTTAATATTTTTTTAAAAATTGAGCAAGTTAAAAATTTTTAAAGGTAAACTTAAAAGAATTAGAAATGCAATATTTCTCTCTTCATTTTCTAAAAAAATTTCTATACTGCCCTAAATTAATTTTAGGCGTATCTTATGTACAAAAATTCCAGAATTTTGAATTCGTAATGTTTTTAACAATTTTCAAAAAATTAACCGCGATAAATTTTTTTTTAATTAAAATAACTTAATTTACATATCGAATTGTACCACGTTGTTCTTCTCAAATTTTTATATAATGACCCATATTTATTTTAACTTTTTCTTATATAAAAAGGTCCCGAAAATCTGAATTTGAAACCTTTTTAATATTTTTTTTGAAAATTGAGCAAGCTAAAAATTTTTAAAGGCAAACTTAAAATAATTAGAAATGCAATTCTTCTCTTTTCATTTTCTAAAAATTTTTTTATACTGCCCTAAATTAATTTTAGGCGCATCTTATGTAAAAAAATCCCAGAATTTTGAATATGTAATGCCTTTAATAATTTTCAAAAAATTAACCACGATAAAAATTTTTTAAAATTAAAATAACAAAATTTACATATCGAATTGTACCACGTTGTTCCTCTCAAAATTTTTATATAATGACCTATATTTATTTTAATTTTTTCTTATGTAAAAAGGTCCCAGGATTCTAAATTTGAGACGTTTTTAATATTTTTTTAAATATTGAGCAAGTTAAAAAATTTTAAAGCTAAATTTCAAAGAATTACAAATTTAATTCTTTCCCCTTCGCTCTCTTAAAAATTTTGTATGCTGCCCTAGTTCTTTTTTTAAGTTTGTCTTGTGTATAAAAATCCCAGAATTCAAATTCGTAATGTTTTTCAAATTTTAAAAAATTAACAGCGGTAAAATTTTTTAAAATTATAATAACAACATTTACATATCGAATTGTACCACGTTGTTCTTTTCAAAATTTTTATATAATGACCCATATTTGTTTTAACTTTTTCTTATGTAGAAAGATCCCAGGATTTAGAATTTGAGACGTTTTAATTATTTTTTTTAAAATTGTACAAGTTAAAAATTTTAAAACTAAATTTAAAATAATTACAAATTCAATTCTTCCCCCTTCGCTCTCTTAAAAAATTTTGTACGCTGCCCCAGTTCTTTTTTTAATTTTATCTTGTGTATAAAAATCTCAGAATTGAGAATCTGTGACATTTTTAATGATATTGCAAAAAATAATCGGGTTGGAATTTTTTAAGGATCATTTTACGAGAAAAACTCGATCAAAGTCTTCCCTCCACGATTTCTCAATTATTTCGCCCTAAAACTACGACTTTTTTAATCGAATCCCAAACGAAAAAGCTATCACAACGAAAAAGAGAAGAAAATTAAAAAACCATCGCGGATAACGCTTTAATAAATACATCAAGTCGAGGGTAGCTCATGCCAAATAACCCGATTATCTATTTCCCAAGTTTAACGCTCAAAATCAATTTCACTTCGGTGCATTACCGGAAGTAACAGTTCTTAAAAAAGTACGAAATGGCTTTGCCAACCAAAGAATTAAACTCCGCAAATGGCAACAGTCCAAAATCGCGTCTACTTGCAGCGGAATTACGAGCCCCGTTTTTATCGCACCAGAAATTAAAGTTGAAGGCTCTTTACTGGTGTGGGCGCTCTTCTTTTTCTACAGTGAAAGGTGTCCTTTATGGTCCGTTGGGCATCGCAGGTAAAATTAACGAATTTCAAAATATAAGCTAACGAGGTTCAAAGAGACGTATCGACTTCATTCCTCTTCGCTTGCGTAAAACGCGTTCGACCGTAAAAATTGCCAGTTTTTATTCGAAAAAACAGCTCGCCTTCCTCTCCGACAAAAAAATAAACAAATAAGCTGGAGATGTGAATTTTTCTTAAAGTAACTCCCGAAGAGATTCGTATTTTATTAGTTTTAAAGCACAAATGAAAATACTAAAAAAAAATATTTTTCCAGATTTGGGTCCTAGTGGAAATACTGTTAATTAAAAAAATTCAGTGGAATTGTAATTAATTAGTTAATTATTGCGAATTGTTGTTAAAATCGAGTGCGCACGTTCGAGCTCAAAGTGGCACATTTCCGATCTCGGGAAAATAAAGCGCGCCGCTCCGCGTCGCGCTTCATTTGCCTCCCTCGCTCGAAAATGTGCCACTTTTCGCTCGAACGCGCGCATCTTCGTCTTCCATTCAATTTGTTTAAATTCATTTGTTGGATTTAAAAAGAAAAAAGCAGTGTAGCCAAACGAAACGTCCCTTGTGCACATTTTCAAAATTTGACAACAATTTCGTGAAGGGATATGACAAAAAAATTGTTTACAGTAAAGATTTCAATTTTATACACAATAAATGTTATTTGTATAGTAACTTTAATGTTAATTTATAATTACAGTCGAACCTCGATAGGTCGAAATCAAAAGAAAATAAAAATAATTCAAGTGTTCAAAAAAGTCGAGTTTAATACTTTTTTGTGTATAGTATATCGTCAAATAAATTTAATTTTTAAAATCGCGAAAAAAAGTTTAAACAACGACTGCAATAAATTTCACAGTGGTGCACCAAAATGCGAAGCACCTTGTATATAAATTTTTTTATGAACTCTAAACAAAACCCCAATAATTCGCTTTAATTTTACAAAGTAAGCGTCAATTCCAAATTAATTACGTGCAAACGCAAATTCCATTATAAAGGGTGTTCCGAAATAAAGCGGAAAATATTAAGATTTTCAAAAATTGCCAAAAACGATCGTTACGAGGCTTCGTAATTATTTATAAAAGATTATTATTACAAACCGATAAACACGTGTGCCTATTTAAAAACTCAAATGCACGATTCCGGAAGGCGCGATAACGTTAACTTGCAAATGGCCGAAAGCGCTACGTCGAACAAAGGAAAATTAATTTTGGGCCTCGCAACTAACATTTTGGAAAGCCATTACGATCAAAAAAGCCAAGATTTTTGAGAAAGGTGGCGTAAAGATTTTTATAGTATTATTTGTGACTTAACAAAAACGACAAAACATAGAATATTTAAAAATAAGCTTACAATTCAAATTTATATACAGGGTGTACTTCGGAGAGTTCCAAAACCCTTCGGTAAACACTATTCTGTTCCACACAAACACTAATTAGTCAAAATCAAAATTTTCTAGAACGTTCTTAACACTTCAACGCGCGATTCACAACTGGGGTGTGGGAGGGGAACGATGTGTGCAGTTTGCAACGTTATCCCTTTACTTCCATTTTGATATATGTTAAATACGATTAAGAAACTTTCTAAAAACGGCCGTACCGATGTTTTATAATTATTTATAAGTTTGTACACACCAAAAACAAATAATGTAACTAATTTAAATCAACTCGTGCGAGCCATCTACGGTACACGCACTAGTTTAAATTGATTTATAAGAGTTCAAATAAATAATACAATTAAACAAATATTTGAATTTTCATTTTTTAAGTAATCTATTAAAGTCGTTTAAAAAAAAATGTTTTAACGACCTATATAATTTAAATTAGTGCGATCGCAGCGTCGGCTTACGGGCTTCTAGCCAAGCAAATTTTAACAAATACAGAACTAACAATAGAAAAATACCTTTTGTTGTCTTTTACCTCAGCTGGATATTGCTTTATATTTAACTAAGCTTTTTTAATATTCTAAGAAAAGATATTTTCTTATTATACACCAGGTAAAAAAAATTAAAACCCTGACACAATTTCTGCACGGGTTACGGTGTCGAAAACTCTCTACATTATATATTGCCCGACGCGCCCGGCTCTTCGACTCTCCCCACTCTTTCGAACTACTGGGCTTGCCGCTAAAACATTTCCCCTTCCCTTTTCCATCCGGCCTTTCACTTTATATTTCTCCTCTCGCGCTATCGCGTGAATTAATTTCAGAGCAACCCTCGCACAAGAAGTTTTACTTCAAAAAATGCATAAATAATATTGAAACAAATCCGTAAGACGCATTTTGTCTCAGATTTTATTAAATTTTCGACGAAACACGCGGAAACAATTAAAAGCGGTTTTCGACGAATTAAAACGAATTAGATCCCCCGCTTTTTCTGCAATTTCGGGGGCCGTAGCAAAACTACAAATGCTCCGGTTTCGGGAAAATATAGGTGTGCATAGCAAACGAGCTTCCCAACAGATAAATTAGTCTCTTTAATGCGAAAGTTTAGCATTTGCGGCTTTGATCCTTTGTATTCGTTAATCTATTTCGCTAGACGGAAAGGGTACGCCAAAAATTAAGGGATATGCGCATTCCTCGATAACGAATTTCTCCAAGTTTGGGCCAAAAACTGGCGGGATGATCAAAATCGGGCTCGGGGGCGGCCAATTCGGACGAGCGGGGCTCGCGCCCTCATAAAATTTGCAAAGCCATCGAGGACCATCTTTAATGTGTCAAAATCAGACGAACTGTGCAAACGGGGGGTTTGGGACGCGGCGCAGCCCCCGGAGCGATATTTTGTCATTGTCACGGAGATATTGGCGGTCGCAGGGGATGTGTCTGACACCGACACCGGCGGCCGCCAAAAACTGCACGCACGCAAACGTCATCCTCCATTTTTCACATCAAAGAAAAATAATTGCCGGGCGTCGGGCGAGGGGCGGCCGCTTTAATTAAAGTCGCAAACATTTATTGTTGTTCGATGCGATAAACCGTAATGACATTTCGGCGATGTAAATATCGAGGGGTCGGATGCGGCGGGGGTCGGGTTCGCGTCCCCTTCGAAATATGAGCGGAATTTTAAATTTTGGTTACAAAATAGAAACAGACTTTAAATATTCGAGTTGGCTTTTTCTAAGTTTCGCGCCGCAATTAATTTCAGGTTCGACGAAAAATGATTAGGCGGAGGAAAAAAAGCGGAGAGACGGGCACAATGAAAAAATCAACAAACGGCCGAAATGTTTTCGCCAATAAAATAATAGCGAACGATGTTTATTTTTGCAGCACAAACATTTACATCTTTTTAGGTTTTGTGCAGACACGTACGCATACAAATCCTCCGAAAAATCACACAGGCCGTGAGCTGAATCCAATTTTCCGGGGGAAATCATGTTTATTACTAGCCGAATTTGCCAAACCTAATTATTGGTGAAGGTGATTAGCGTTCGCATTATTTTTATTTCGACCTCCTCAAAATGTGGGTTTTGTTCGGTTTTAATTGTGCGATTCAATTTGAGCCAATAGGGGCCTCGAGAATTTTTTTAAGACATTTTTTTATATTGTGCGAAAATTAAAGGTAAAGTGTAATAGATAAAAAATTGTTATTTTGTCGTGTCGTAGAAAACTGTTCCCCAATTGGTAAGTGATTACAGTCGGCCCCCGGTAATCGCAAGGCGGTGTTGAATTATCAATTGTGACGGATTATAGAGTGCTGCCATTGGTCCCTTGTAGTCCGGAACTTTTTAAAAAGGGGTACTTTATAATTCAACAAATCACTACATAATTGGTATATCGGAATACAAAGGGTGCCGGGTTACCGCGGGTCTACTGTATGTAATTTGACCGTTTTTAACGTAATTAAAACGTTTGTGTTAGATTTAAATAATTTTGAAAAATAATTTTCGACTTTTTGTATTATTTCAAAAACAGATAGGAACGGTAATTAATGTTTCACGGGCTTATAAGACGAGCTACAAAAAAAAACGTAATCGATATAAAATGGTCCGGAAAGTCTCCTCTAAACAGCCCTTGTGTTAGATTTAAACAATTTCAAAAAATAATTTTTGGCTTTTTGTATAATTTCAAAAACAGATAAGAATGGTAATTAATTTTTCACGGCCTTATAAGGCAAGCTACAAAAAAAACGTAATTAATATAAAATGGTCCAGAAGGTCCCCTCTAAACAGCCCTTCTGTTAGATTTAAATAATTTCGAAAAATAATTTTTGGCTTTTTGTATTATTTCAAAAACAGATAGGAATGGTAATTAATTTTTTACGGCCTTATAAAGTGAGCTACAAGAAAAAACGTAATTAATATAAAATGGTCCAGAAGGTCCTCTCCAAACAGCTCTTATGTTAGATTTAAATAATTTCGAAAAATAATTTTCAGCTTTTTGTATTATTTCAAAAACAGATAAGAACGGTAATTAATTTTTCACGGCCTTAAAAAACGAGCTACAAAAAAAACGTAATCAATATAAAATGGTCCCGAAGGTCCCTTCTAAACAGCCCTTGTGTTAAATTTAAATAATTTTAAAAAATAATTTTCGGCTTTTTGTATTATTTCAAAAACAGATAGGAACGGTAATTAATTTTTCACGGGCTTATACGACGAGCTACAAAAAAAACGTAATCAATATAAAATGGTCCGGAAGGTCCCCTCTAAACAGCCCTTGTGTTAGATTTAAACAATTTCAAAAAATAATTTTTGGCTTTTTATATAATTTAAAAAACAGATAAGAATGGTAATTAATTTTTCACGGCCTTATAAGGCGAGCTACAAAAAAAACGTAATTAATATAAAATGGTCCAGAAGGTCCCCTTTAAACAGCCCTTCTGTTAGATTTAAATAATTTCGAAAAATAATTTTTGGCTTTTTGTATTATTTCAAAAACAGATAGGAATGGTAATTAATTTTTTACGGCCTTATAAAGTGAGCTACAAGAAAAAACGTAATTAATATAAAATGGTCCAGAAGGTCCTCTCCAAACAGCTCTTATGTTAGATTTAAATAATTTCGTAAATAATTTTCAGCTTTTTGTATTATTTCAAAAACAGATAAGAACGGTAATTAATTTTTCACGGCCTTAAAAAACGAGCTACAAAAAAAACGTAATCAATATAAAATGGTCCCGAAGGTCCCTTCTAAACAGCCCTTGTGTTAAATTTAAATAATTTTAAAAAATAATTTTCGGCTTTTTGTATTATTTCAAAAACAGATAGGAACGGTAATTAATTTTTCACGGGCTTATACGACGAGCTACAAAAAAAACGTAATCAATATAAAATGGTCCGGAAGGTCCCCTCTAAACAGCCCTTGTGTTAGATTTAAACAATTTCAAAAAATAATTTTTGGCTTTTTATATAATTTAAAAAACAGATAAGAATGGTAATTAATTTTTCACGGCCTTATAAGGCGAGCTACAAAAAAAACGTAATTAATATAAAATGGTCCAGAAGGTCCCCTTTAAACAGCCCTTCTGTTAGATTTAAATAATTACGAAAAATAATTTTTGGCTTTTTGTATTATTTCAAAAACAGATAGGAATGGTAATTAATTTTTTACGGCCTTATAAAGTGAGTTACAAAAAAAACGTAATTGATATAAAATGGTCCAGAAGGTCTTCTCCAAACAGTTCTTATGTTAGATTTAAATAATTTCCAAAAATAATTTTCAGCTTTTTGTATTATTTAAAAAACAGATAGGAACGGTCATTAATTTTTCACGGCCTTAAAAGGCGAGCTACAAAAAAACCGTAATCATTATAAAATGATCCCGAAGGTCCCTTCTAAACAGCCCTAGTGTTACATTTAAATAATTTTAAAAAATAATTTTCGGCTCTTTGTATTATTTCAAAAACAAATAGGAATGGTAATTAATTTTTCACGGCCTTATAGGTCGAGCTACAAAAGAAACCTAATTAATATAAAATGGTTCAGAAGGGCTTCTCTAAACAGCCCTTGTGTTAGATTTAACTAATTTCTAAAAATATTTTTTAAGTTTTTGTATTACTTCAAAAACAGGTAAAACCGATAATTAATTTTTCACAGCCTTATAGGGCAAGCTACAAAAGAAAACCTAATCAATATAAAATGGTCCAGCATGTCCCCTCTAAACAGCCCTTTTGTTAGATTAAAATAATTTCGAAAAATAATTTTCGGCATTTTGTATAGTTTCAAAAACAAATCTCTTTCGTTATCTTCACCTTAAATGCAATTATTCCAACTGCTCCCTTATCGGGTTAGGCGTGTTCTTAAACAGTATTCTCTTCTATTATAAACCTCGTAAAATTAAAAGAAATTAATATTGAAACAGCACCAAAACGGACAACCCATTTATTATCCTACAAAAGTTAAAGAAACATAAATAGAAATGGGAAATTATAAAAGTCGTATAAAATAGCAATAAAAACGTCAACCGAAAAAAATAAACGCCCCAAATAACAACATCCCGAATTTTAATGGCGCACACTTTTCGAAACAACAATCTTAGCTCTCGCCCTTTTTTCAAAATCCATTAAATTAATATTAAAGGCGGCCGGTGTTTAGACGTCGACGCCGAAAAAAACGGACGTTCACAATCGATTGTGCCTCGTGCAATCGGGCAAGCGTCAAAAAGAATAAAGGGGGGGGGGGGGAGGGGACTTTATTAGTGTTCTTTAAATAAGTTATTTGGGCGGAAATCCTCGGGAGATTTTGGACGAAATAAAAATTACATTAGGACGAATATTAATCCATAACTCATCGTCCGTCACGTACATTTAATCAAAGGTGATGGATCGAAGGCTGCTGTTCTCCGAGAAATCAATCACTTTCCGACCTTTTTGCGCGGCCTCCCCATAGAAATTTGCTCTGTCTCGCCGGGCCGAGCAATATTTTCCAAATCCATTGCAATTCCATGCAAATAAGTCATTAAGGCGTCGGATGGCGTCTTTTCAGAAAGTTCCTTCCACCGGCCCCGGCCCTCCTCCGCCGCCGACGACGAAAAGGTAAAAGGGCGTCGCGCACTTTTCCGAATCTTAATAAATTCGCTCGTTGATGCGATTTTCAATATTTAAATCCCTTCTCCCTTGGGTAATTAACTCTAATCTCGAAGTGAACCAACTTCTGATGAACTTTTGTTAACTTCCCAGATATAAATTCGCCGTACCTGCAGGTATTTACGATATCTCTTCGAAAACAGCGCCGACGACTTTGTTGCCCGAACGACGCCCGCCCTTTGCGACGCGTTTTGCGTTTCGGGCAAGGCTGACGCCCCTTGTTTTTCGTACGGCATTCGTCCTTTGCCCAATTTTTGGCGAAAAACAAGGTAGAAATTAATTTTTATTATTTCGTGTATTTTTCGCCCCCCGTTTTGTTTGTCGAAAGTTTTTTCTCGTTGCCGCGAGTGGGGATCGATTTCGTGCTTTGTTGTAATTTTTTTTTCTCTGTTATCTTAAGTGGGTTATAATTGGGATATCTTTACGGCGCGCTCTCGAAGAGAAAATAATAAAGTTTAAATTTATTTCGATGGTTAACAAATTTTTATGTGCCACGAAACACGTCCATTAATGAGGCGGGCGATAAAAGTGTCGCCTCGTTTTTATGTAAGGACGATTGTTTAAAACCGAGGAGGAATTTAATTGCTTTATTTTTTCTCTGTGTGCACCTACGAACGCGCGGAAAAAATTAGGGCGAAGAAGTCGGGGCGAAAAAAAAACGGGGAGAGAGAATTTAGTAACTCGGCGGTTATAAAACATGTAAATAATCCCGCATCAAAGCCCCGAAAAGCCTTGGGTTAAACTGTGGTAGCACATGGAATAAATATGGAAAAATAGAAAGCCCTTATCCTCTGACATTAAATTATTATATTTCAGGTCCTATTGATTTATATTCGTTTTTGAGATCGTTTTTTCGCTTTTTTCTTGTCGGGTGCGTTCGGTCGAGAGAGGGGGCCTCCTTCTTAATCGAATTGAAGGGGAACGGTTTCAATTGTTTTCTCTGGTCATTTTGGGGGCGGCTCGAGCGTTATTTATAATCAAATTCGCGTTTCTTTAAGAAAAAAACGTGTACGCAATTTTTTTTTGAAGATTTTCTCGCAATATTTTAGCCGGTAGGGCAAGAGACCCGTTGCCCGATCGGCACCCGATGCCCGATCACTTGCTCCATTTTTCGTGTTAATAAAATAATTATGCAAAAACTGCTGCAGAAAAAAAATAATATTAATAACGTATACCTGAAGTTAAATGTATTATACAAGGTGGTCAAACAAATAGGTACTTTTCTTAAAATTTGATTAATTTTATATATGAAAAACTTTTTTTTTCGGTTGTTTCTTGTCGGGTGCGTTCTGTGCGGGGGAAAGCCTCCTTCTTAATCGGCTGTGCGGCTCGAATTGAAGGGAGCAACGGTTTTTATTGTTTTCTTTGGTCATTTGGGGGCGGCTCAAGCGTTATTTATAATCAAATTCGCGTTTCTTTAAGAAAAAAACGTGTATGCAAATTTTTTTTAAAGATTTTCTCGCAATATTTTAGCCGATAGGGCAGGAGACCTGTTGCCCGATCGGGACCCGACGCCCGATCACTTGCGGCATTTTTCGTGTTAATAAAATAATTATGCTGCAGAAAAAAAATTATATTAATAACGTACACCTGAAGTTAAGTGTATTATACAGGGTGGTCAGACAAATAAGTACTTTACTTGAAATTTAAATAAATTTGATATATGAAAAACTTTATTAACTAATAAAAAAAAAATTTTAATAGATAGAAAAATTATGATAGCTTTATTTCTTTTAACGCGACAAAATAGTGATCGGGTACTGGATCTCGTACAGTACAAACGACAAGTAAATCCAATCAATGTACACCCCTGGAATTTTGTTGCGGCACACCCCTTCTACGTATTTATTTTTGAGAGGTGGCTGTTACATTATTTTCAAAACAAAAGATTTTACCAAAACCACATCTTTTTAAGTATAAACAATTACACAATTTTATTTTTAAATTATAATATTTTAGTTAATTCGAAAACAAATAAATTCGATTGGAGCACATCTTTTTTTGCAAAAATTTAGGTAAAAATGGCCGCGCAGCACAATGTCAGTCTTTCGAGAAAAACTTCAATCAATTTTCTGGCAAAATTTTAGTTTTTTGTTTGAAAGCTTTTAAAATCAAAAATTCTCTGAATTTTTCTTCTTAGAGAAGCTTAAAAATAGCGTAGAGCACAGCGACAATTTTTTGAGAAACTTGCGCTTAAAGATACGAATCCATTTTATCAAAAAATTTAATCTCACAATCGAAAAAATTCTAAATATTACTTTTATAGATTTTTCAAAATTATTAAACCGTTTTGCTTGAAGAAAAAATAAGTAATCCAAAAAAAAATGTTTGATACGGTCCTGAATTGGGAACTACCCCTTTTTAATACACGTTGGGGTCGTTATAATTTTTTTCGTAACTTGAGACGTTTTTTTTGAAAATCAACATTTTCGAAACGTATAAACAGTCACCCAAGAAGATATATAACGCGTTTATACGGTTGGACTAAGGCATTTTTGTGTTAGAAAATGCGTCCATTGAGTTTCCTCCGCGCCGTTCATAATTCACCGGCCCCATGATAAATGCGGCCCCTCCTCGCCCTCTGCACCTGTCCTAAATCATCGGAACTGCGAACGGGGGACAAGGAGCAAGTTGAAGGTTTTAATTCACTGTCGGTTGTCATGTCTCGGCTAATTCGGACCAACCCTTAGAAAAGCAACTCCCTTTGTCGTTGATGTAAATAAATTCGCTCCCGAGTTTTGTTAGATGTTGCGCTCCGCCAGATAATAATTCCGAGGGTTTATTCTCTTTCTACTTAACAAAACCGTTTGTCACAAGAAATGCTCATTCAAATTCATTTTGCTTACTTCGGATTCTCTACTCTTTTCTTGTTGTTCTTCGAGGGTGGGTTTTTTTGGGAGCGTTCGTCCGATTGCGGCGATGGCGCGGCTAATTTGGGGAGGGTTGTTGGGGGCGCCGATTTTTTTAATTTAATGTTGATTTTTTTGGGTTGTTGCAATTGAATTTTTTTTTAGAACAAAATTACTCAGAGTAAAACGTCCAGTGAATGACCGATTTGTTGCATCGACAACTATTTTGTTATAAAAAAAAGTAAACAAATTAATAAACCTATAGTTATAATAAGATATTATTTTTATTCATGAATTAATGAAAATATTTATTATTGCAATTTGGTCGTAAACTTTGTAAAATTAACTATAAAGAAGGAAATCCAGTAAATGACCATTTTGGTCTAAAGAATGACTGCGTATAGCGCTGCGAATCACTCATTAATTGATTCGCCTATTAAAAACCAATAAATCATAAAATTTTGTAAAATTTATTTTAAACTTGAGGCTTTGCGTGGTTTTTCAATTAAAGTTCTTTTTGTATTCGATGAATCGCAGGGTTTTTTGGCGTTTCTTTATTACTTTTATTTCTTGCAATGAAATAAAAAAAAAATGTCTTTTATGGAAGATTGCATAAATTAATATAACATAAATATATATTTGTTTTTAAATTTGTTGTACACATTATTTCCCGTAACGGTCGTTCACTGGTAGGGGGTCACAGACAGGGCGATTTACCCTATTGGGAACAGTGGTTTCCGCTGAGGGTGCACATTTCTCGTTTTATTAAATTTTTTTTTAATTTTTAATTTTTCTTTAATTTATTAGTCAATTTTGTATATTGCGTTTAAATAATTTTTTTGAAGGGTGCCCAATTTAGGGTTAATTTTTTATTAACAATGCGCAAGGAGACCGAATACCCGATTTTTCATATTTATAAAATAATTATGAGAAGACTGCTATATCAAAAAATTACCCCTTGACATACAAAAAAAACCGAATTTGATGAGTCCGAAAAAACGATTAATTTGACTCAACTTAACTGTTATGAGCATACACAAATAACATAAAATAAATAATTAATAGTTTTAAAATATTTTGAAATTTGTAAAGCACTGTTTCCCAATCTTTTTTTAACATTCCCCACCTAAGTCATTCTAAAATTTTGATGCATATAATATATAACATATAAATAGTTTTTTATATTTAAAAATTGAATTATTCCATAAATGAAGTCTAATTACAACTTGTTCAAGACACAAGATTTAAGTTTTAGCAAGAAATCACTAGGAAATTATTAAGAAAAAAAAAACAATAAGTAAAATTTTAAAAAGATAAACTAAAAAATATTTTTATATTGATAGCTCGAATTTTTGATAACGCGAATTAATTTTAGTGTCTCTTCAACTTCGACCTATCGAGGTTTGACTGTATTTAATTTTATAAATTTAATATTTCTGAACAATTAAGATAATTTATTTATTGAGTTTTCTCCAATATTAATTTTATTTGGTAAATTAATGATCTTCAAAGTTTTTGAAAACCACAAATTTTGTATTTACTCTATTTGAGTTTTCTGAAAATACATAATAATTTTTCATCAAAATTTCCTTTTAAATTTACCGAATAAAGTTTTGTTTTATTCAATTTGTGTTATGTAAAAAATTGATAATTAAAAATTTCTAAAGTTCTTAAATATATTTTAAAAATTTTCCAAGTTATTAATTTATTTAATTTGAGTTGTCTAAAACTTAAAATAATTTATTCTTCGAGTTTACTTTAATAATTTTGCTAAATGTTTAAAACTGAATTTCATTCATGTAAAAAAACCGGTGCATGTACTTATGTACGCACGTTAGAAGTAATACTTCTTTGGCGCGTCTAAATTAAATATAACAACGCGCTATGTTGCGCTTGTGTATAGCTAGACCAGTGGTTATCAAACTATATGTTACTGCGCATATGTCGTTTTATTTGAATACATTGCTATTTCCTTTTAAATCCAAAAGTAATTTAAACAAATTGAATAAATACGAAGATGTGCGCGTTCGAGCGAAAAGTGGCACATTTTCGAGCGAGGGAAGCAAATGAAGCGCGACGCGGAGCGGCGCGCTTCATTTTCCCGAGATCGGAAATGTGCCACTTTGAGCTCGAATGCGCACACTCGGCTTTAAGCACACTTTACAAGAATTAATTTACTCTCTGGACAATTCGCAATTAAATATTACAGAATTATATTAATAACAAAATTCCCAAATCGCCAAATTTGTGCTTTTTAACAAAATTATTGTTGAAAACAAACCTTTTTCGGAACATAAAATTAAATACAGTTCTTGACGTCTTAGAGACGTCGAAATCTACAATGACACCCTAAACGAGTGACGTCTCCTAGACGTCATTGTATGTCAAGTGGTTAATAAACTATTCCTCAAATTAAATTTATTATATAATCAAAAACTATAATACTTGATCTAGTACTCCTACCGTTTTTTTTGTGTGGAATTAGTACTCGATCAACTACGATAACCGAATAATTATTTGAAAATATTAATTTTACTGATTCCTGTTG
Source organism: Sinopyrophorus schimmeli (assembly GCA_036325965.1). Classification (NCBI taxonomy): domain Eukaryota; kingdom Metazoa; phylum Arthropoda; class Insecta; order Coleoptera; family Elateridae; genus Sinopyrophorus; species Sinopyrophorus schimmeli. Next base: position 1,023,112 of record JARFIZ010000407.1, read on the forward strand.
AATTATTACTCAAAATTTTATTAATTAATAAAAAAAGAAAAAAGAATATTAACGCCAAAATCATGATCGGGTATTGGGTCCCTTGCCTCACCTCGCCCAATCGGTCATTACGAAAATTAGCCGCGTCACACCACCGTCGTTCGTAGCTCGCATTTCAGCCCCATCAAAAATTCAAAATTTCCTTTTTATATCGCAATACATTAGGCGTTCCTCGAGAACATCTCCATGTTAAGGTTTTTGAGTGAGTTGCGTAAATTGATGTTATGAGCGCCGAATGTCGTGTTCTGTTTCCGCTATCAGCGTCTTTTGCATAACGCGCCCCTCCAATTTTTACTTTCTCCATTTTATTACATCCCTTTACGACTCCGTTCCGCGTCCTCTCGCCGGCATAAACAAGGCCCCTTATTAAAAAAAAAAAAAACACCAAACGCACATCTTCGCGCTCAAAAATTAAATTTTATTAAGCTCCGATCTTATCCGGACGTTCCAAAAAGGACGTCGGCGCGAAATCAGAGTTTCTTGACTTTACGGCGGCATAAATATTGCATATGAATTTTTTTTTGGCGAAAATGTTTACCGAGACGACGGTCTCTGGAAATATTTTTCGGTTTATCGTAAAATATTTTCGTGGAGATAAAACGAAACAGAGAGGACGACGACGACCAAAAATGAGAGTAGCTACCATCAATAACATTTAATAAAGTGTCGCGATAGGTGTGTAGGAAGGCGCTATAGAAATTGTGTTATCGTCTACGTTAAAGTTCAGTCATGTAGTTAATCTCGTAATGGCAGTCAGACATTTCAATCGGCCCATCGATCAACTGCAAGATTCTTGCATTTGCTTTATATTTTCCCTCGTGCACGGCTTAATCAGGCCTCCTTCCGCTCGGAGACGATGTCGGGCGCTTGCGGTGACGCAATTTGAAAGAGAATGCGACCCTCCAAAAGAAATTCGCAATGAGTCATTGCCGTTTTTTTGAATTTTTTCGGTTTTGACAATCTTTAGATAGCAAATTTCATTTTTGACGCGGAGAATTTCTGGCGCAGAAAATTTGCGGCTCGGAAGAGTTTCTGAGTTGGAAAACCCCTAGTCGGAAAGAATTTCTTAATTTGATTTGTATTTTGGTTAATTTTTCCAAAATTTCATTTTATTGTGCTTTAGAAAAAATCATTTTCGTAAAGATATTTAAAAAGCTGGAAATTTTTCGAAATTATTTAAATCTAACGCAAGGGCCGTTTAGAGGGGACCTTGGGGCCAATTTTATGTCAATTACGTTTTTTTTGTAGCTCGTCTTAAATGCCCGTAAAAAATTAATTACCATTCCTATCCGTTTTTGAAATTGTACAAAAAATTTTGTATTTTGCTGTGACAATTATGGCCCGACAGATTTTTCAAAACAAATTTTTTAAAGCCGAGTAAAAAGAACAATTTAATTTTTATTATTGTGTTTCGAAAAAAAAAATTTAGAAACTAATCAAATGGCATTTCTATTTCTTAAGTCATTTTCAAAAATTTGATTGTCTTTACAAATTTGTACAATTATAAACTAAAAGTTTAATTTCAATGCGGTTTTTTTTATCCAAAAGAAACATAAATTTAAGCAAACAAAGGTGCTGACGATTTACCTTTAAAAAAAAATTCGAATATTATTTTTTTGAAGCGCCAAAAAATTAATGTTATTGTTCCAAATTGAATCGTCCGCCGTCTCGTTATTTTCTGCGAAAATTTATTTAAAATTGTCGACGACACACGAAATTTAATATATTTCAGTTTAGAACAAATCGCATTTAAATATTTTTGTTTATTTAAAAAAAAACAACTTTTTTATTTGCTTTAAGAAGAATCTTACGATTGGCTGAGTGTTTAAAAAACGCGACGAATTGTTTATTACTCAAAAACCAATGGTCATATTTAGACGAAATCTTTATCAATCAAAAAAGGAACAAATTTCAGCAAATAGGTGTTTCGGAAATTTTTTTCAAATTGACATTGGGTGTTGTTTCCAAGCGCCCAAAGATTAAAGTTAGCGTTCAGTTAGCATTCTTGCTGTTTCTTTTACGAATTAATTCGAAATTGGCGAAGACGTTGGGAATTTAATATATTACAAATTGAATGCAAACCGCATTTAAATATCTTTGTCCATTTTGAGGTTAACAATTTTTTAATGCAAAATTTTGTTAAAATATTGTGCTTTATAAATAATGTGACAGCTACCCCTAAGAAATAAATACATAGAAGGGAGTGTACTTTAGCAAAATACCAGGGGTACATTCTAATTAGATTTATTTGTCTTTTGTGAAGTAACAAACCCAATGCCCAATGCCTATTTTGTTCCATTGAACAAAATAATGCTATAAAACCGTTTCAATCCATTAAAATTCCTTTTTAATTTTTTTTATTGGTTAAGAAGAGTTTTTGAGACATAAAATTCACCCTCCGCATACTAGGTGACTAAGTGTAACACGCCATACTAGGTGGGGTTTGACATACCCCGAAAATAAAATAAAATAAAATCCAAAAATTGTACTTTATGGCAGTTCAATGATAAGAAATATATTTTAATAACCAATAATGAATAGGTTTCATTGCTATGGCAAATACGTTTTCCGAATATAAAATCGATATTTACTAAATTAAATTAAAATTTTTGATTTCAAGGAGCTTATGTAAATTATATTAATGTAATAAATACGAGGATGTGCGCGTTCGAGCGAAAAGTGGCACATTTCCGAGCGAGGGAAGCAAATGAAGCGCGACGCGAAGCGGCGCGCTTCATTTTCCCGAGATCGGAATGTGCCACTTTGAGCTCGAATGCGCGCACTCGGTTTTAAGCACGATTCACAATAATTTAGGTCGATAATTTAGACGAAAAATTAATTAAACAATTTTAATCGTTCCCTCTCTTTCGCACCAACGAGAATGTCGTATCTTTTCGCTCCCTTCCACTCATTGCTATGGCAAATACGTTTTTCGAATATAAAATCGATATTTACTAAATTAAATTAAAATTTTTGATTTGAAGGAGCTTATGTAAATTATATTAATGTAATAAATACGAGGATGTGCGCGTTCGAGCGAAAAGTGGCACATTTCCGAGCGAGGGAGGCAAATGAAGCGCGACGCGAAGCGGCGCGCTTCATTTTCCCGAGATCGGAATGTGCCACTTTGAGCTCGAATGCGCACACTCGGTTTTAAGCACGATTACCAAGCGTCCCGTTTTAACAAGAAAAAAATTGGTCACGTTAATTACACCCCACTTCGTACACGGAAGGTTAATAAAATTTCAAGTAATAAATCGAAAAAATTAATATTTCATAATGATTACTGGGTTACCCCAATACCCGATCAAGAGAATTAGTAGTCGATCAGTGTATATGCCCCAGTACCCGATCCCCACAATGTATTTTTGTAAACCGACAAATAATATTAGTTTAATTACATTGCACCCCATCAAAAAAAAATAAAACATTTTTTTCGCGCCCAAACAAGACCACTTTCCGCACGAACCGTCAAAAAACGCACAAGCACAACAATCTTCGACTTCGACCCTTCGCAAAATTGCACGATTTCGGCACGAAACCGATTCCCTTCGTTTTTATTTCGCCAAATCCCAAACATCCACCCTTTATTTCTCAAGTCGCAAGTTAAAAGTAACGCGAAAACGAAAAGCGCTCCTTCGATTCGCGCTCGAAGAGCTCAAAATTGTAAAATGAATTAACCGGGGATCAATTCGACGTCTTGTCTCGTGCAGAAAAAAAAATAAACACATAAAAGCTAATAAAAAATTTCTACATTATGGTCAGTAGTTTTATGTGGCGTATCGTATCGATGGCATTTTGAATGTTATACGGCAATAAAAAGAGGAATTTAATAACCGACGTTGCGTTACGCGGACGAAGCCAAAAGTACGTTTTTTTCGCTCGCCCCCCCGCGTTCCAAAAATCAATTCCGTTTCGGTTAATTATAAGTACGCGCGGGTAGAAGTTATAGGGGAACCTGTTGTACCTTAGCCCTTGTATTTTTTTTAAAGCTAAAAAATTTTGATTTTTCCTGTGTTAACGTACACAATTTTTTAAAATCCCGAATTCGAGACAACTATTGGGTGGAAGTTATTTATTGGAGTTTATAATAAACCAGAAAAATAAATAAAAAATTCAAACTACCCTTAAAAAAGCAGGGCAGCCGGTGATTCAATTTAAAGTGTAAAATTTTGGATTTCTCTTATGTTAAACAACATTATTTTTAAAATTCACGAATTCAAAAAAACTACTGTGTGGCAGATCTTTATTAGCGTTTATAACAGTCTAAAAAAATAATTAAAAAAAATTATCAACCCCTAAGATGCAGAGCAGCGGTTGATTCAATTAGAAACGTAAGAAATTTTGATTTTTCCTATGTTAACATACTCAATTTTTTAAAATCCCGAATTCTAGAAAACTATTGCGTGGAAGTTTTTTATTGGAGTTTATAATAAACCAAAAAAATAATTAAAAAATTCTAACTACCCTTAAAAAAGCAGGGCAGCCGGTGATTCAACTTAAAGTGTAAAATTTTGGATTTCTCTTATGTTAAACAACATAATTTTTAAAGTTCGCGAATTCAAAGAAACTATTGTGTGACAGATCTTTATTAGTGTTTATACCAACCCAAAAAAATAACTAAAAAAATTTATCTACCCCTAAGAAAGCAGGGCAGCAGTTGATTCAATTAAAAATGTCAAAAATTTTGATTTTTCCTGTGTAACCATACAGAATTTTTAAAATCTCGAATTCAAGAAAACTATTGAGTGAAAGTTCTTTATTGGAGTTTATAATAAACCAGAAAAATAATTAAAAAATTCTAACTACCCTTAAAAAGGCAGGGCAGTCGGCGATTCAATTTAAAGTGTAAAATTTTGGATTTCTCCTATGTTAAACAACATAATTTTTAAAATTCGCGAATTCAAAGAAACTATTCTGTGGCAGACCTTTAGTAGTGTTTATACCAACCCATAAAAATAATTAAAAAAATTTATCTACCCCTAAGAAAGCAGGGCAGCGGTTGATTCAATTAGAAATGTAAAAAATTTTGATTTTTCCTATATTAATATACACAATTTTTTAAAATCCCGAATACAAAAAAACTATTGCATGGAAGTTCTTTATTGGAGTTTATAATAAACCAAAAAAATGATTAAAAAATTCTAACTACCCTTAAAAAAGCAGGGCAGCCCGTGATTCAATTTAAAGTGTAAAATTTTTGATTTCTCTTATGTTAAAAAACATAATTTTTAAAATTCGCGAGTTCAAAAAAACTATTGTGTGGCAGATCTTTATTAGTGTTTATACCAACCCAAAAAAATAATTAAAAAAATTTATCTACCCCTAAGAAAGCAGAGAAGCGGTTGATTCAATTAGAAATGTAAAAAATTTTGATTTTTCCTATGTTAATCTACACAATTTTTTAAAATCCCAAATTCGAAAAAACCATTGCGTGGAAGTTCTTTATTTAAGTTTCTAATGAACTAAAAAAATAATTAAAAAATTTTAACTACCCTTAAAAAAACAGAGCAGCGGTTGATTCATTTAAAAACGTAAAATTTTTGATTTCTCCAATATTAAATCAAATCAAACGTACTCCAAAAGCAAAATCCCGAACAAAATCTAAATCGGGCGACGACCTCCGAAACTTAACAAATTTCGGGTCCTTCGCAGATAATAATAAAAAATATTTATTTCCTCTTTTGCTATCTGCTTTATGCGACATTCGATAAGGTTTCATCTTTGCGAGATATTTTTTCCAATAAGTAGTTATTTGGGAAATGCTAAATTTGTCACACGTGTCACAAATAGACCGGCAGTTTTTCTCGGGGAAAGTGCAAAGAGAGTGGCCCTTTTTTCTTTCGGGGGGCATTAAATCAAAAAAATTGCGCTCGCACCTCGATTTTAGATTTTCGAATCGGGCTTAGGGCTTCGGAACGAAGGAAAAATCGCAATTAGGGCCGATGGGCGCGTCCTCGTTAAGCTCGCCCGAAGAACTTAGATTAATGGGAAAATAATATTTGCCTTTGCTCGGCCCCGACGAAACGATGCCTAATTTACGTTTTAAAACAAACAAAGATGGGAGGGCCCTCGACGTTCCTTTCGTTTTGAAAATTCGAGCGGAAAGTCGACTTCGGCGAGTTCGCATTAATGGCGCAAAAATAAACAAGAAGGGCAAATGTTCGCCGAATTAGGGATCGCTTCTCAAATTTCCGAGACGTTCGTAACGGCTCTATCGTTCCCGATTTGAATAATCGATTTTCTCCGTAATCAGATCCCTTTCAATTCTAAAACATATCTGTGAAAGGATCTTTGCCAATATGAAAATATCCCGCACCTTCGCATCCATAATCCGTAACGACAAATCCACTACCCTGTGACCCTCGACCTACTACGTTGAAAAAAATCTCCCAAAAATATTTTTTAGTGTCAGACGAGGGGCGAATTTGATTTTCGCAAAGTGCTTTCGTCCTTCGAAACGCTTCGGCACTATTAATTTGAAGAACGCCAAGATTCTTTCGTTTTTTGAAGTTATACTTCGTAAGGGTGGAATTTTGGCGGCGAGGGAAGTTGGGAGCGCACAACGCGACGGGTACGAAGTTAGACGACCGAGAAAGTAAATTAGTTATTGTGAATCGTGCTTTAAAATCGAGTGTGCACGTTTATTGGATTTGTCCGTTTTTTCTTTTTATTAAATTTGGTTCAATCAATTGAAATTAAATCTTTAATTGTAATTTTTACTTAAAATTACTTAGAAAGCAATTTAAGTATTGTGAATCGCGCTTTAAACCGAGTGCGCGCGTTCGAGCTCGAAGTGGCACATTCCGATCTCGGGAAAATTAAATTAAGATTGAAAAAAAATTAATTAATTGATTAGAATTTTTTAACTTTTCAAAATCAACGACGATAAGAAAAACCCAAAACTGGGTTTGGCGTCATTCCATTAATAATATTTCGTTTTTTTCCCTAAGAATTAGATTTGTGGTTTTCCCCCCAAAATTCATCTTTGTTTAAAGCTAATTTTGGCTACCAGACTAAATATTTTTGATTTATTTAAAGCGCCGGTTACTGTTTTTTTTTAAGCGTCGTCGAGTACACCGATTTACCGATTCGATACGTTTTAATAAAGAAAGTACATGTTCTAATAAAAATCAAATGGTACAGCCATAAAAAAAAATAAAGTGTCATTGATTTTGAAAATTAAATTAAAAATTGGAAAACAATTTTTTAACTATTGATTAATTGGTTTATGATTTTTTAACTTTTCAAAATCAACGACGATAAAAAAAACCCAAAACTGGGGCCCTACCTTTGCGCTGAAGACTTCTGCAGAGGCTGCTCGAGAAGACCATCCACTCAAACACCCCCAAACTCCGATTTTAACACTCCCGAATTTTTTTTTAATATTATGAAGTCCTTCGAGCAAATTAAAAAACACCAATTTTAATCGAACGGTTAATCTATTTTAATAAGGGATTTTTTTAGACTGGGAGGATTTTGACGGTTTTAAGACTACGATTGCAAAACGCGGTCGTCCCCGAAAACGATTGAAACGAGCACAATTTGGGGGTGGAATGGTCGGTCTCGTCGGCACGTTGTCGTCTGGAACTAAAGAAAATTATTTTGAGTACAATTGAAAAAAATCGCCGGAAAGACTTGGCATTTGATAACAACCAAAGTCGGTTATTGTTAAAATCGCAGAAAAAAAATATTAAAGGCTGCAATCTTACCTCTGCAATAATTCTGGAGGTCCCTGAGGCCGCCTTCGTGTTCTACTCGATTCCCGAATTTTGATTTCCTCTTGTATTCTGAAACAAAAATTCTCATTGGTAAAAGTCTGGGATTAACAATAAACGTTATAACTACTCCATGACCATTTAAAACGAAATTAAGGGTTGCTGTTTAAAGTTGACGATTAAAAATTTATGATAAACCGTTTAGCGATTTTGCAAATAACATTTAATTTGAATCCTAATTAAATTGCCCGTTAGACCGGTTGCAAACTAAGTTCGAATTGTCTTACCTTCGAAGGTGTTTCAAAGCGCTTTTCGAAGACCACCAACAAAATATTTAAACAAATTAAATCGCTGCAATTATTTGTAATTAAACAATTAATTGGTGGCCGAGAACAGCAAACGATGCGAACGAAAGCAAAGTGAAAACAAAAGTGCTTTGAAGGCCTTCGAAATAAGCCGACAGTGCGCAAAAATATCGATTGCGAGCTCGCTTTCCCTATCGCAAAACGCACGTGTGCCTTTGGTAACAGGCCAGTCACCTCGCTTCTAGAGGTAAATAATTTTTAAAATTTATTTTATCGGGCCCACTCATTTCCAGAACGTTCCTAACGCACTTAGTCATCGAACACCGTAACCACTCTTCGAATTAAAAATCGTTTGTGAATGTTAACGAACGATATTCGCCAATTAATTATTTCGTCCCCAAATCTAAACGGATTTAATGTATTTTTCTTCGACCGACCTAACCTCCTATCTCGATTTGTATTTTAAGAAATATCAGCTAATTTGCTACAATTTTAGGACGCGAGAAAAAAACCAAGAAAGATACGATGCATCTCGTACAGATCGCCCAGAAAAGGCCGGAGTAGTTTGGCGGGCTCCGCGGCTTCGCTCGCCGGGAACGCTCTTCGCGCAATCGACGGTGAAACTGGGGATGCTGTTGGCGAACGTTACGAGACAGAATTTATACGTATAAGCAACCCTTTTAATGTACGAAGCAAATCGCGTTTCAAACCGATTCTAATTAAAGGAAAAAATATTTTACCTGCGGATATGTTGAAAGGGCCTTCTCGCCGATGCACTTTAAATATTTTAAACTAATTAAATGTCGATTGTTATTATTGAATTAATTGTTAAATGCTTATGAAGAGCGAAATGCACACAACAAACGGCAAAGCTGCATTAGAGGGGGTTAAGCAAGTTGAAACTTCGCAAAATGGGAGCACGAATAATGTATTGCCATCTCGCTTCCGCTCGTTCAACAATTTGCACCTTTCCTTTTTTCGCATTGGACGTAGGCCCGTGAATCACCGCAGTTTTAGTCGTAAAAATTTATTTAATTCGAATTAAAAGTGCGAAGTGCAATCGGCTAGTGTCGCAGAACTTCGCAAAGCACTTTCCCAAAATCGCTCCGCATTCATTAAAACAGCTCCCACGATTTTCAATAACAAAATGGTATATTTCCAAACGAGAAAAAAATTAGAATTAAAAATGCAATCGTAGAAAATTCGCCCATTAATTATTTCACCCCCAAACCCCAACAGATTTATATATAAGTAATATCTTGTTGTATGACTGATTGAACCTTATAGTTTTAATAGTTATCGTGAGAAATCGCGGATAATTTAGTACAATTTTGCATCCCTAAAAAAGACCTAAAAAGACTTACGTTGTAAATTCAACGAACCCCCGGTAAAAAATCGGAATAGTTTGGCCGGCTCCGCTGCCTCGCTCGCCGGGAAAGTCCTTCGAGCAATCGACGGTGAAACTCGGCTTGCTGTTGGCCACTTGAATACGTACAACATTCATCTGCTACAGATGCTTTCTCGCATGAATCGGCTTCTGTATACTAAGAAAAAAAATTGTTACCCTAAAATCTTTACAATAACTGTACATTTTAACACAAATACACAGAATTAAAATTCACCTCAGTTTAAGGGTTGAAACACAAATTTCGCAGAGTCGTATTTAAAACACAACCGTACGGTCTTACATTTGAGACTGGTGCGAAAGTAGGCACACAAAGAAATTGTAACATTAGGTCGAGCTGATAAGTCGTCAAATCGTTGACCTCCAACGGCCAACGCACCTGATATCAACAGCTGGCCAAAAAGAGCCTTGATAATGCGAAATAAAATTATCGATCGATTCTATTTTACGAAAACGCATATACGGAGTGTTGCAAAAATTTTGATTCCTATTCCGAAGATCTAACAGTGCTCGAAAAACAAATGGCAATACAGTAAAACCATTTCGGACGTATAAAAAATAAGTAAATAAAGCATCGTCTTAGTTCTTAATTTTTTTAACTCTGTCTTTTATTGTACTTTGAGCGAACATAGAACAAATAAATAAGAAAAGGTCGAAATAAATATTTTACCCGTTTTAAACAAATTTTGTAACACACGTCAAAAGACCAAAATACCCTTCGCATCAAACACGTAAGGCCAAAAAGTTATTTAATAAAAAAACAGCTCCTTAATTTAACCCAGATTTTACATTTAAGGAAATTACGGGTAAAAAGAAAAAAAAATTGTCAATGAGAATTTTTTGATTGCGCGCTTAGTTTTCGAGATATTTCGATTTAATGCGAACTACCCCAAACGCTCGCGCTCGCGCTCCCGCCTATTCGATCCTAATTTTTTCAAAAATTAATCTAGCGTCGCCCATGTTACTACACAGCATTTTGTAGCCCAAAGGCAGCCCTTTTTAAAAATGTAAACGTTTCCTACCGACGTCATATTACTTTTTGCGATGCGAGGCTTCAAATGGACCCTCAATTCTCATAAAAGTTTTGCGTTAGTAAATCGCCCATACACAATCACTTCAAAAATAATTAATTTCTCGAAAACGAACAAAGATCCTTAAACGCCCTTTTCACCAAATTGAAATATAGTCTTCCCATATTATCTCCCAAATTTTGATGCCTTTTTCTCCCCAGATAACAAAATGGCGAACGTTGCAAGATTAAATTGGTAGTTTAATTTTCGCGCGGTTGTAAAATTGCCAAAAATCGTTTTCAATAAAATTGCCAAGACACGTATTTACTAAAATTTAATTAATTTTCGATTTAAACCACGTACAGAGTGTTGCAAAAATTTCGATTGCCATTCCGAAGATCTAACAACACCCAACAAATTAAATGCAATTAATGAAAATGAATTTCAATTGAAATAGATGACGGGGCCATCTTTCAAAAATATTAGTTTTGAGAAAAGAATGAATTCAGCTCTTTTATCCGTAAATGCTGTGTTACATAACCCCTCCATCAATTCGGTTTCTTCTAAAACGTAACAAATACTGCAGCTTTAAAGGGTTTATGAATTTCTCCCGCACATAAAACCTTCATCCACGATTTCATTATTTAAAAAATGTCTTTCAACCCCCCTCGACCACTCGCTCCCTTCGAATTACCAATTTATTAAAATAGACACAATCGCAATATGAGGATTCGCAAATGCAACAAGCCCCTAAGTTCATTTAACGGCCGTGCAACGCAAATCCTTCCCTTCCCCGCCTCCCAGACACTCGCTTTTTAATTACAACTTTTCTAATTAGTTTTTAAAACAAACTTCACAAAAGGATACAGCGCATATTAAAATGATTATCGGAGCCGCTGCACCAGCATTTTTCCTCGAAAACTAAAATCTCCAAGTGCAGAAGTTAATTGCGCTTCTGCATTTTGATTACCGACAAGAAATAAAATCAGGGATTTTAGAACGATGGTGCAGCAACACCAGTTCGGGGCACTCTCCACCTTAAGTGGGAAAAAAGTGGTCAAAAGACCAACGAAAAAGACTGTAGGGGGATAACCATGGTAAAAATGGCTTTTGTACATATCTTAAGGGGGTATTCTGGTGTAGTAATAAAAAAAAATCGATTTTTTTTGTATATTTTAAAAGTTTAACTAATATTTAAGAATATGTCTGCAAGAGGATTTTTCAAAATTCAAATTATTTTCGGAGATATAGGTATTTTGTTGACGCGGCATCCAAACTGGCTCGGCCGGAGACACCCCACTTTATCAGCTGCTAATTTTGGGAATTTTTATTTTTTTTAATTTTTGTCTGTATTCTTGTAATGTTAATAAACAACTTACGAAAAAATGGATAGTAAAAATATTGATTGCCTTTTTTTTACGGCACTTCAAAAATTACCTGAAACTCATGCCTCTACACCAGAATACCCCCTTAATGATGTTCTATGGATATGTAGGCAATATAAATATCCTATTATTATTATTATTATTATTATTAAATAAATAATACACTGAAATATAATTTTAATAAAGTTGACTTACAAATTATTTCAAATTATATTTTTATTAAATTCTAATAGGGGTTAGATTTTATTGTAAGAACAACTTTTTTTTTATATCCAATGTAAGAGATTTATTTCATCTTATTATTTATGTAATAATAATAGTATAATTTGTAATTATTTAGATAGAATTTGTTGAAAAATTTAATTTGTTTAGTAATAAAAATAGTTTTTATTTTTTTTAACTATGGCCTACCATTAAAAAAATTTTGAAAAAATTCTGAGTGATCATAGGTCTTTTAAGAAATGTAAAAATGATAGAATTATAATTTTGCTCAAAAAGTATCATAATTAAAATTGAAAAGGTAAAAGATAATAATTTTTTTGATCATCAATTTATTAACCTAAAAATTAGTCCATGGTGTGCGTAAGTCTTCTATCGCCTGCACGATATACTAATTTTTCAAAATTATCGATTCACTCAATCCAAAAAAAAAAAATTGTCCAATTTTTACTTATTAAGATTTTTTGAAGGGACCGATATAGATTAAGGTCTAAAATTTTCAAGATCTTTATATTTCTATATATATATCCATATAATAACATTAAAAAATTTACAAAATGCATTTTTACCAAGCTTATCCCCTATGGCCTTTGTATTTGTTAAAAGAACGAATTTAGGGGTTAAAAAAACGGTACATTGTACACTTTTACATTGAAAAAAATGCTTGAACAGAACAAGGTTAATTTTTAATTTGAAAAAGAGGTGATTATTATAAACAAATGTGATGAATGCGCAAAATGTGCGCGTTCGAGCGAAAAGTGGCACATTTTCGAGCGAGGGAGGCAAATGAAGCGCGACGCGGAGCGGCGCGCTTCATTTTCCCGAGATCGGAAATGTGCCACTTTGAGCTCGAACGTGCACACTCGGTTTAAAGCACGATTCACAATAATTAAATTGCTTTCTAAACAATTTTAAGTAAAAAATTACAATTTATCAATTAATTTTAATTTATTAAAACTAAATTTATTACAAAAGAAAAAAACAGACAAATCCAATAAATGTGCGCACTCGACTTTAAGCATGATTCAAAAAATTAATTTGCTTTCGTTGCCCGCCAAAAATTCGACTCCCAACGCCCCAAAAGAAATACAACTTCAAAAAAAAAAGTCAAAAAAATCAGTAATCATTAAATTTGGCGTTTCGATACACAAAGCATTCCCGCTTTTCATTTATATCAATTTGCGGAGCTCGGGGGGCTAACGGCGGGCGTCCGCGTCCCGGCGCAGGAGACAAAGAGAACGCGGCCGAAATCATGGCGATGCTTGTCGAATTTCGGCGGTGGCCACAAGTCGCATTAGGGCCACTCCGATAAATCAAAGGCCCGTCAATATGTTTACATTACCGGTAAATGGACGGCGGGCAAATGCGCTCCCCGTGATTTATGGTTAATGTAAATTACGCCGTAAAAGTGCAGCTAATCTAACAATATCGGTTGGTCCCGACTGCGTGTAGCGAATTAGCCAGAAATTACGTCGCTCTCGTTACAAAATAAATTCGGCCCCGCTCGTAAATCACGAAAAATCCGGCCGATTTGGCGCCCCGCGACCGCCGGGGTACGCGACTTTTCACCCCGGAAAAAAAAATCCGAAACGTTTCCCCTTTGCTATTTTTTTTTTGTATTTTTAAAAGAAACGTTTTTAACTCGAGACGGCGTGCGCTTTTTTTTCGCATTTATCTTCATCTAAAAATAGGTTCGAAAATAAGACGTTATTTTTTACGCTTTGACGTCGCGTCTTTGTGCGCACCTTAGAAAATGCCAAATTTAAAATGCAAACAGTTTTTAAAAGGCTTTCAGCCGACAAAAGCTCGAACAGGACGAGCCTCATATAACACGGTTTACAAAAGCCAACCCCTTAAATAAAAAATCAAAATGTCGCTCGCGTTCTAGATTTTAATCTTTCGCGGTTCTGATTTTGTGGATGGGAAAATTTTTATTTTAAGGCCCATGGCCGATTTTTCAAATATTTTGTGTTTATTAAACAGCTTATTTTTTCTCGATTCCAATGACACCAAATAGCCTAAAATTATTTTCAAAAATAACGGAGATTTTTGAAAAAAAAAACGCCTGGTTCAACCTGGTTTTTGACCTCATTAAACTTTGAATAGCTGTAACTCCATTAATTTTCACAATAAATCAAATCCAAAAACACTTTCTTAGGGTACTTTTTTCCGCCCCGTACGATGGTTAAGTTAGATTTCTGTTTCAGCCTTTAATTGGGCCGGTAGCAACGCCAATTTCGTTAAATCAAGTAGGCGCTGTATAAATTTTTGGGGTCGTTAAACGGCTTATTTCGTTACGATTCCAACGATACCAAACAGTCCAGGAAAATCTTTAAAAACGACGGAGTTATTTAAAAAAAACCATTCCCAAATTGTAAAAGAGTTTCCACTTCAAGATGGAGTTTCCACCAAAACAAGGGGGTTTTTCACCAAAAACCTATTTTTTGCTAACTTTCTTATTAGTCGAGATAAATTGATTCTGTAAAAACTTTTTTCAGGCACTTTTTTGCGTACTTTACGATGGCGAAGTCAAAAAAATTTTGGGGCCGTTATTTGTCCCCCATTTGGGTACCAACTTTGTTATTTCAAATGGGGACCACGATGTATTTTTGCAGAACTGAATAGCTTGCTGTTTTACGATTTCAACGATATATAAATGTCCGCAAAAATTTTGAAAAATACTGCGCTATTTACAAAAATCATTCGATTATCGAAGTACCAAAGAGCCGAAAATTGGAATTTTTCTAAAATAGCGACGTAGAGCGGCGCGCTTCTTTTCCCGGGATCGGGAATGTGCCACTTTGAGCTCGAATGTGCACATTCTGTTTTAAGCGCGATTCACAACACTTAATTTGCTTTCTTAGACGACTAACTTCATACTGTTGCATTTTCGTTAGGTGTGCGCGCGCACTTCCACGCCAAAAAAAGTATAACCTCAAAAACTTGCCGAGCCTCTATTACTTCGGTCTATTTCTTTTTTTTTTAACGGAAATTTTTCGGGGGTCCGCGACATCACTCCAGTCTGTTATTGTGGTACGAAGATTTAGTTACAAGATATTAGTGTAAATGTCATCGATCTTACAACGTCGTATTTTAAATTTTATCTGATCATAAAATGGAGTTATTATTCTACTTAGTTATTAAAATGTCGTGGCAGGTGAGAATTTATCGTCGGTCATTTATCATCTTAAAGACTCGAGTTAATTTTTTTCTCGGGCGAGATTGAAAAAAAAACGAGCGCTCGTTGGGCGCCCCTCGACAATTCGGTCGAACAAATTCGATTTGTGCGCATTCCAAAATTGAAGCATCTTCCAAACAATGGGAATTAACACTCGTCACAGCCACACTTATCCTGTGTGAACAGCACAACGCCCGCCACTCAGTCTTGTAGTGATTCAATGGGGTGGTATGTAAATGTGTCAGTTTTCACGCCCTGATTGACTCGAGCCGGGGATCCACCCCGCACGCGGCAGCATCCCGACCCTAGGCGACGGGCGCAATAATACAATGCACCCACACCCCCGGCTAATAATACGCCGTCATCATGACAACTGCTCTTGACATGTCAGGCTTGGACTTTCTGATGGCTTTTGTAGTCCTCGCTCCGCAAGCGACGACGGCTAATCGAAGATCAAAATTTGCGACAGAGTTTTGTTGGGGCGAGGAAAAATTCGGCGATTTTTTTTCCTTGAGACCGAGTCAAAAGTTGAACGAAATTTTTGGAAAACCATTGAGACACTTTGAAGAAGAAAAATGAAATTTTTCAAATCAATTTTTGAGCTTGAGAAGTTTAGAATTCGCTTTGTATTGGATTGTTTTTAAAATTTTGAAAAAAAATAGAATACTGGGACTTTTTAGCTTAACACTAAGTCAAAAGTTCTGTATAATTTATCGAAAACTTACTGACGCCCGTCAAAAGGAAAAAATTAATTTTTTAATGCATATTTTCACTTTATTTTGAGGTTATCTGTACAAATTTAAAAGAATAGAACATTGGGACTTTTTAGCTTAAAACAAAGTCAAACGTTCTCAAAAACTATACGGAAAATTATTGAGATGCGTAAAAAAAATAATTTTTAAATGCTTATTTCCTGCTGGAGAAATTCAGAATTCACTTTGTTTCATGGGTTACATTAAATTTTTTTTTTAAAATAGAATACTGTGGCTCTTTAGCTTAAGACTAAGTCAAAATTAAATATAATTTTTAGGAAAATTATCGAGATACGAAGAACTAATAAAAATAATTTTTTAAGGCATTTTTCTAGCTTGGGAAATTCAGAATTCACTTTGTTTTAAAGTTATCATTAAAAATTTTAGAATAATCTTTAAAAAAATAGAATACTGTGCCTTTTTTGCTTAAGACCAAGTCTAAAGTTTAATACAAATTATTTGAAAAAATCAAAACAGACAATTTATTAATTTTGTACAAATTTCAAACTTAAAAATTGTATAACTCGGTTAGTTTTAAATGTATCCTTAAAAAAATTTTTAAATTTTTCCAAAAATATTTAAATCTAAACCAAGGACTATTTAGCAGAGACCTTCCGAGTATTTTATATCAAGACATGCTTGCTCTATTCTTGCTAATAAGACCGGAAAAAATTAAATACAATGTGCACTTGTACTGCTATGTTCGGAAAAAGTCAAAATAATTTTTGCGAAATTATTTAAATCTAACTTAAGGACTATTTAGCAGGGATTTTCCGGAGTATTTTATATTAAGACATGCTTGCTCTATTCTTAGTAATAAGACCGGAAAAAATTAAATACGATGTGCACTTGTATTCCCATTTTCGGAAATAGTCAAAATTATTTTTGCGAATTTATTTAAATCTAACTTAAGGACTATTTAGCGGGGACTTTCCGGAGTATTTTTTATTAAGACATGCTTGCTCTATTTTTACTAATAAGCCCGGAAAAAATTAAATACGATGTGCACTTGTATTCCCATTTTCGGAAATAGTCAAAATTATTTTTGCGAATTTATTTAAATCTAACTTAAGGACTATTTAGCGGGGACTTTCCGGAGTATTTTTTATTAAGACATGCTTCCTCTATTTTTACTAATAAGCCCGGAAAAATTAAATACGATGTGCACTTGTATTCCATTTTCGGAAATAGTCAAAATTATTTTTGCGAATTTATTTAAATCTAACTTAAGGACTATTTAGCGGGACTTTCCGGAGTATTTTTATTAAGACATGCTTGCTCTATTTTTACTAATAAGCCCGGAAAAATTAAATACGATGTGCACTTGTATTCCATTTTCGGAAATAGTCAAAATTATTTTTGCGAATTTATTTAAATCTAACTTAAGGACTATTTAGCGGGACTTTCCGGAGTATTTTTATTAAGACATGCTTGCTCTATTTTTACTAATAAGCCCGGAAAAATTAAATACGATGTGCACTTGTATTCCATTTTCGGAAATAGTCAAAATTATTTTTGCGAATTTATTTAAATCTAACTTAAGGACTATTTAGCGGGACTTTCCGGAGTATTTTTATTAAGACATGCTTGCTCTATTTTTACTAATAAGCCCGGAAAAATTAAATACGATGTGCACTTGTATTTCCATTTTCGGAAATAGTCAAAATTATTTTTGCGAATTTATTTAAATCTAACTTAAGGACTATTTAGCGGGACTTTCCGGAGTATTTTTATTAAGACATGCTTGCTCTATTTTTACTAATAAGCCCGGAAAAATTAAATACGATGTGCACTTGTATTCCATTTTCGGAAATAGTCAAAATTATTTTTGCGAATTTATTTAAATCTAACTTAAGGACTATTTAGCGGGACTTTCCGGAGTATTTTTATTAAGACATGCTTGCTCTATTTTTACTAATAAGCCCGGAAAAATTAAATACGATGTGCACTTGTATTCCATTTTCGGAAATAGTCAAAATTATTTTTGCGAATTTATTTAAATCTAACTTAAGGACTATTTAGCGGGACTTTCCGGAGTATTTTTATTAAGACATGCTTGCTCTATTTTTACTAATAAGCCCGGAAAAATTAAATACGATGTGCACTTGTATTCCATTTTCGGAAATAGTCAAAATTATTTTTGCGAATTTATTTAAATCTAACTTAAGGACTATTTAGCGGGACTTTCCGGAGTATTTTTATTAAGACATGCTTGCTCTATTTTTACTAATAAGCCCGGAAAAATTAAATACGATGTGCACTTGTATTCCATTTTCGGAAATAGTCAAAATTATTTTGAATTTATTTAAATCTAACTTAAGGACTATTTAGCGGGACTTTCCGGAGTATTTTTATTAAGACATGCTTGCTCTATTTTTACTAATAAGCCCGGAAAAATTAAATACGATGTGCACTTGTATTCCATTTTCGGAAATAGTCAAAATTATTTTGCGAATTTATTTAAATCTAACTTAAGGACTATTTAGCGGGACTTTCCGGAGTATTTTTATTAAGACATGCTTGCTCTATTTTTACTAATAAGCCCGGAAAAATTAAATACGATGTGCACTTGTATTTCCATTTTCGGAAATAGTCAAAATTATTTTTGCAATTTATTTAAATCTAACTTAAGGACTATTTAGCGGGACTTTCCG
Source organism: Sinopyrophorus schimmeli (assembly GCA_036325965.1). Taxonomy (NCBI): domain Eukaryota; kingdom Metazoa; phylum Arthropoda; class Insecta; order Coleoptera; family Elateridae; genus Sinopyrophorus; species Sinopyrophorus schimmeli. Next base: position 1,041,777 of record JARFIZ010000407.1, read on the forward strand.
GAGTATTTTTATTAAGACATGCTTGCTCTATTTTTACTAATAAGCCCGGAAAAATTAAATACGATGTGCACTTGTATTCCATTTTCGGAAATAGTCAAAATTATTTTGCGAATTTATTTAAATCTAACTTAAGGACTATTTAGCGGGACTTTCCGGAGTATTTTTATTAAGACATGCTTGCTCTATTTTTACTAATAAGCCCGGAAAAATTAAATACGATGTGCACTTGTATTCCATTTTCGGAAATAGTCAAAATTATTTTGCAATTTATTTAAATCTAACTTAAGGACTATTTAGCGGGACTTTCCGGAGTATTTTTATTAAGACATGCTTGCTCTATTTTTACTAATAAGCCCGGAAAAATTAAATACGATGTGCACTTGTATTTCCATTTTCGGAAATAGTCAAAATTATTTTGCAATTTATTTAAATCTAACTTAAGGACTATTTAGCGGGACTTTCCGGAGTATTTTTATTAAGACATGCTTGCTCTATTTTTACTAATAAGCCCGGAAAAATTAAATACGATGTGCACTTGTATTCCATTTTCGGAAATAGTCAAAATTATTTTGAATTTATTTAAATCTAACTTAAGGACTATTTAGCGGGACTTTCCGGAGTATTTTTATTAAGACATGCTTGCTCTATTTTTACTAATAAGCCCGGAAAAATTAAATACGATGTGCACTTGTATTCCATTTTCGGAAATAGTCAAAATTATTTTGAATTTATTTAAATCTAACTTAAGGACTATTTAGCGGGACTTTCCGGAGTATTTTTATTAAGACATGCTTGCTCTATTTTTACTAATAAGCCCGGAAAAAATTAAATACGATGTGCACTTGTATTCCATTTTCGGAAATAGTCAAAATTATTTTTGCGAATTTATTTAAATCTAACTTAAGGACTATTTAGCGGGGACTTTCCGGAGTATTTTTTATTAAGACATGCTTGCTCTATTTTTACTAATAAGCCCGGAAAAAATTAAATACGATGTGCACTTGTATTCCATTTTCGGAAATAGTCAAAATTATTTTTGCAATTTATTTAAATCTAACTTAAGGACTATTTAGCGGGGGCTTTCCGGAGTATTTTTATTAAGACATGCTTGCTCTATTTTTACTAATAAGCCCGGAAAAATTAAATACGATGTGCACTTGTATTTCCATTTTCGGAAATAGTCAAAATTATTTTGAATTTATTTAAATCTAACTTAAGGACTATTTAGCGGGACTTTCCGGAGTATTTTTATTAAGACATGCTTGCTCTATTTTTACTAATAAGCCCGGAAAAATTAAATACGATGTGCACTTGTATTTCCATTTTCGGAAATAGTCAAAATTATTTTTGAATTTATTTAAATCTAACTTAAGGACTATTTAGCGGGACTTTCCGGAGTATTTTTATTAAGACATGCTTGCTCTATTTTTACTAATAAGCCCGGAAAAATTAAATACGATGTGCACTTGTATTTCCATTTTCGGAAATAGTCAAAATTATTTTTGAATTTATTTAAATCTAACTTAAGGACTATTTAGCGGGGACTTTCCGGAGTATTTTTATTAAGACATGCTTGCTCTATTTTTACTAATAAGCCCGGAAAAATTAAATACGATGTGCACTTGTATTTCCATTTTCGGAAATAGTCAAAATTATTTTTGAATTTATTTAAATCTAACTTAAGGACTATTTAGCGGGACTTTCCGGAGTATTTTTATTAAGACATGCTTGCTCTATTTTTACTAATAAGCCCGGAAAAATTAAATACGATGTGCACTTGTATTTCCATTTTCGGAAATAGTCAAAATTATTTTGCGAATTTATTTAAATCTAACTTAAGGACTATTTAGCGGGACTTTCCGGAGTATTTTTATTAAGACATGCTTGCTCTATTTTTACTAATAAGCCCGGAAAAATTAAATACGATGTGCACTTGTATTTCCATTTTCGGAAATAGTCAAAATTATTTTGCGAATTTATTTAAATCTAACTTAAGGACTATTTAGCGGGACTTTCCGGAGTATTTTTATTAAGACATGCTTGCTCTATTTTTACTAATAAGCCCGGAAAAATTAAATACGATGTGCACTTGTATTTCCATTTTCGGAAATAGTCAAAATTATTTTTGCGAATTTATTTAAATCTAACTTAAGGACTATTTAGCGGGACTTTCCGGAGTATTTTTATTAAGACATGCTTGCTCTATTTTTACTAATAAGCCCGGAAAAATTAAATACGATGTGCACTTGTATTCCATTTTCGGAAATAGTCAAAATTATTTTTGAATTTATTTAAATCTAACTTAAGGACTATTTAGCGGGACTTTCCGGAGTATTTTTATTAAGACATGCTTGCTCTATTTTTACTAATAAGCCCGGAAAAATTAAATACGATGTGCACTTGTATTTCCATTTTCGGAAATAGTCAAAATTATTTTTGCGAATTTATTTAAATCTAACTTAAGGACTATTTAGCGGGACTTTCCGGAGTATTTTTATTAAGACATGCTTGCTCTATTTTTACTAATAAGCCCGGAAAAATTAAATACAATGTGCACTTGTATTTCCATTTTCGGAAATAGTCAAAATTATTTTTGCGAATTTATTTAAATCTAACTTAAGGACTATTTAGCGGGGACTTTCCGGAGTATTTTTTATTAAGACATGCTTGCTCTATTTTTACTAATAAGACCGGAAAAAATTAAATACGATGTGCACTTGTATTCCATTTTCGGAAATAGTCAAAATTATTTTTGAATTTATTTAAGTCTAACTTAAGGACTATTTAGCGGGGACTTTCCGGAGTATTTTTATTAAGACATGCTTGCGCTATTTTTACTAATAAGCCCGGAAAAATTAAATACGATGTGCACTTGTATTCCCATTTTCGAAAAAATTACAACCCTCCACCTCTTACCCCAAGATTAGCAGAAAAACTCAATAAGTTTCCACGTAGAAAATTTGAGAAAATCGACCTTAACATGCTCCATTAAAAATATTAATTTTTCGACGCATAATCTCAGAACACGATGGGCACAACTGGAGAGTTTTTCCAGGGGACCACAGCAGGTTTCTTTGGATGGCGGCGGGGTCGGGGGCAGCTGGTTTGGCTGCTCAACCACTGCAAGCTTTCGGTAATTCAATTTTTTTTAGGATGGACAATGAGCGTTCCGTCACCCCCCTTCCCCCAAAACTGAAATTGCATACATTTTGCGGAAAATGGCCGACGCACTAAATCTTTGACTTGTTCAAATGGTGGAAATGAGGTCTGCCGGTTAGAGCTAATCCAATCCGCTAACCAGTAAGTACCTTTAGTTTAATCAGCAGTTGCACATAAACAACTACGTGCAGCAATAATGCAGCAGATATGGCAAGAGGAGCGCTGTTCAAATTAACTCTGCACATACGTTACAAATACCGCTGTCAAAATGAAATGTGAATATTGCACAAGTACACATGGAGCGCCGGCTACGCGTCGGAATTCTGGAAACAGACGCTTTATGATCTCCGACTGTCTGCGGTTATTCCGTAATAATCGAGTTAACATAATGCCCCAACCAACAGCTCGAATTTTAAACGACACACACCCGCTACATGGGCTACATACCACATACACGAGCACACAAGCATATTTAATGGGCGGATTTTTTCTTTTCGCAGCAAACGCAATTAAATTATTAGCGAAATTTAATAGGGACGCACGAGGGCGTAAATATGTTATTTTAATGCAGTACGGATACGCGGGCAAACGTAAGCAACAAAGCTGTAAAAAGCGCCCTCGCATCCGCACGAAAGCAGATATATTACATTTTCGTGGGCGGCGTATGTATTTCCATGTTTGAACAAAAGTACATCATTTTAAAGGCCGCATAAATTTAATGTTTCGTTTTTATAGGTCAGGGTTTTTTCTCTCACTTTATTAGGTTTGTAATTACTTTGATTTATCCCGCGTATTATTTGTAAAGCGAAATGAATTATATTTTGCATGGGGTGGGTCTTTTCATAATTGAAAGGGTTTTTTAAAGGACGCCGTTATTTTTGAAATTTTTTAAAAAGTTGTGTATCGTTTTGCTAAAATACGAATGGTTCTCAATTGAAGTAAAATAGTTGGTACCAAAGGGGGACAAATGATGGTCCAAAATATTTTCTACTTCGCCATCATATAGTACGTGAAAAAGTGCCCCAAGAAATTTTTACAGAATCAATTTATCTCAATTAATAAAAAGTTAAAAACATGCTATTTTAGCCAAATTAAATTTTTGCGAATTTATTTAAATCTAACTTAAGGACTATTTAGTGGGGACTTTCCGGAGTATTTTTTATTAAAACATGCTTGCTCTATTTTTACTAATAAGCCCGGAAAAAATTAAATACAATGTGCACTTGTATTTCCATTTTCGGAAATAGTCAAAATTATTTTTGGGAAATTTTTTTAAATCTAACTTAAGGACTATTTAGGGGACTTTCCGGAGTATTTTTATTAAAACATGCTTGCTCTATTTTTACTAATAAGCCCGGAAAAAATTAAATACAATGTGCACTTGTATTTCCATTTTCGGAAATAGTCAAAATTATTTTTGCGAATTTATTTAAATCTAACTTAAGGACTATTTAGTGGGGACTTTCCGGAGTATTTTTTATTAAAACATGCTTGCTCTATTTTTACTAATAAGCCCGGAAAAAATTAAATACAATGTGCACTTGTATTTCCATTTTCGGAAATAGTCAAAATTATTTTTGCGAATTTATTTAAATCTAACTTAAGGACTACTTAGCGGGACTTTCCGGAGTATTTTTATTAAGACATGCTTGCTCTATTTTTACTAATAAGCCCGGAAAAAATTAAATACGATGTGCACTTGTATTTCCATTTTCGGAAATAGTCAAAATTATTTTTGCGAATTTATTTAAATCTAACTTAAGGACTATTTAGGGGGACTTTCCGGAGTATTTTTATTAAGACATGCTTGCTCTATTTTTACTAATAAGCCCGGAAAAATTAAATACGATGTGCACTTGTATTTCCATTTTCGGAAATAGTCAAAATTATTTTTGAATTTATTTAAATCTAACTTAAGGACTATTTAGCGGGACTTTCCGGAGTATTTTTATTAAGACATGCTTGCTCTATTTTTACTAATAAGCCCGGAAAAAATTAAATACGATGTGCACTTGTATTTCCATTTTCGGAAATAGTCAAAATTATTTTTTCGAATTTATTTAAATCTAACTTAAGGACTATTTAGGGGGACTTTCCGGAGTATTTTTATTAAGACATGCTTGCTCTATTTTTACTAATAAGCCCGGAAAAAATTAAATACGATGTGCACTTGTATTTCCATTTTCGGAAATAGTCAAAATTATTTTTGCGAATTTATTTAAATCTAACTTAAGGACTATTTAGCGGGACTTTCCGGAGTATTTTTATTAAGACATGCTTGCTCTATTTTTACTAATAAGCCCGGAAAAATTAAATACGATGTGCACTTGTATTTCCATTTTCGGAAATAGTCAAAATTATTTTGCGAATTTATTTAAATCTAACTTAAGGACTATTTAGCGGGACTTTCCGGAGTATTTTTATTAAGACATGCTTGCTCTATTTTTACTAATAAGCCCGGAAAAATTAAATACGATGTGCACTTGTATTCCATTTTCGGAAATAGTCAAAATTATTTTGCGAATTTATTTAAATCTAACTTAAGGACTATTTAGGGGACTTTCCGGAGTATTTTTATTAAGACATGCTTGCTCTATTTTTACTAATAAGCCCGGAAAAATTAAATACGATGTGCACTTGTATTTCCATTTTCGGAAATAGTCAAAATTATTTTGCAATTTATTTAAATCTAACTTAAGGACTATTTAGTGGGGACTTTCCGGAGTATTTTTTATTAAAACATGCTTGCTCTATTTTTACTAATAAGCCCGGAAAAAATTAAATACAATGTGCACTTGTATTTCCATTTTCGGAAATAGTCAAAATTATTTTGCAATTTATTTAAATCTAACTTAAGGACTATTTAGGGGACTTTCCGGAGTATTTTTATTAAGACATGCTTGCTCTATTTTTACTAATAAGCCCGGAAAAATTAAATACAATGTGCACTTGTATTTCCATTTTCGGAAATAGTCAAAATTATTTTTGCGAATTTATTTAAATCTAACTTAAGGACTATTTAGCGGAGACTTTCCGGAGTATTTTTTATTAAGACATGCTTGCTCTATTTTTACTAATAAGCCCGGAAAAATTAAATACGATGTGCACTTGTATTCCCATTTTCGGAAATAAATCAACCTCACCTTTACCCCAAGATTAGCAGTAAATCTAATTTCACGGAAAATTTAGCGACCCTTTCCCAGTAAAAATTTTTATTAGACGCTTCTCATTTTCACTAATAAGTTTCCGGGGGAAAAGCTTTAAATACGATGTGCACTTGTTTTTCCCATTTTCGTAAAAAATGGACAATGACGTTCGTCACCCCAAAAGAAAAATTAAGCAGGAAAACCAATAAATTTCCACGTAAAAATGGTGGAAAATCGACCTTAACATGCTCCATTAAAATATTAATTTTTCGACGCATAATCTCAGAACACGATGGGCGCAACTGGAGAGTTTTTCCAGGGGACCACAGCAGGTTTCTTTGGATGGGGACTGGACGGGGGCAGCTGGTTTGCTGCTCAACCACTGCAAGCTTTCGGTAATTCAATTTTTTTAGGATGGACAATGAGCGTTCCGTCACCCCCCTTCCCCCAAAACTGAAATTGCATACATTTTGCGGAAAATGGCCGACGCACTAAATCTTTGACTTGTTCAAATGGTGGAAATGAGGTCTGCCGGTTAGAGCTAATCCAATCCGCTAACCAGTAAGTACCTTTAGTTTAATCAGCAGTTGCACATAAACAACTACGTGCAGCAATAATGCAGCAGATATGGCAAGAGGAGCGCTGTTCAAATTAACTCTGCACATACGTTACAAATACCGCTGTCAAAATGAAATGTGAATATTGCACAAGTACACATGGAGCGCCGGCTACGCGTCGGAATTCTGGAAACAGACGCTTTATGATCTCCGACTGTCTGCGGTTATTCCGTAATAATCGAGTTAACACAATGCCCCAACCAACAGCTCGAATTTTAAACGACACACACCCGCTACATGGGCTACATACCACATACACGAGCACATAAGCATATTTAATGGGCGGATTTTTTCTTTTCGCAGCAAACGCAATTAAATTATTAGCGAAATTTAATAGGGACGCACGAGGGCGTAAATATGTTATTTTAATGCAGTACGGATACGCGGGCAAACGTAAGCAACAAAGCTGTAAAAAGCGCCCTCGCATCCGCACGAAAGCAGATATATTACATTTTCGTGGGCGGCGTATGTATTTCCATGTTTGAACAAAAGTACATCATTTTAAAGGCCGCATAAATTTAATGTTTCGTTTTTATAGGTCAGGGTTTTTTTTTCTCTCACTTTATTAGGTTTGTAATTACTTTGATTTATCCCGCGTATTATTTGTAAAGCGAAATGAATTATATTTTGCATGGGGGTGGGTCTTTTTCATAATTGAAAGGGTTTTTTTTAAAGGACGCCGTTATTTTTGAAATTTTTAAACAGTTGTGTATCGTTTTGCTAAAATACGAATGGTTCTCAATTGAAGTAAAATAGTTGGTACCAAAGGGGGGACAAATGATGGTCCAAAATATTTTCTACTTCGCCATCATATAGTACGTGAAAAAGTGCCCCAGAAAATTTTTACAGAATCAATTTATCTCAATTAATAAAAAAGTTAAAAACATGCTATTTTAGGCCAAATTAAATTTTTTTAATTATTTTTCTGGTTTGTCACAAACTCCAATAAAGCACCTTCATAAATTAATTTCGCCAAATTTGCGATTTTCTAAAATTGTATTTTTTAACTTAGGCAAAATCAAAACTTTCACATTTCTAATTAAATCAACGAGTGCCCTGCTTTCTTGGGGTTTTTTAAATATTTTTTTGGGTTGTTATAAACACCAATAAAGAACTTCCACATCAGAATTTCTCCGAATTCGTGATTTTGAAAAATTGTGTTTTCTAACATGGGCAAAAATCGAATCCCTTACATTTTTAATTAAACTAACGCCCACCCTGCCTTTTTGCAGGCATTTAAAAATTTTTAATTATTTTTTTAGTTTGTCATAAACTCCAATAGAGCACTTTTATAAACAATTTCGCGTATTTACATTAGCAATAAGTGGAAGAGAGCAAAAAATACGACAATCTCGTCAATGCGAGTGAGAGGCAACGATTAAACTTAAATTAATTACACCAAAGAAGTAACATGCAGCGGTACTACTGTACATACCTTTTAAAAAAAATTTAATTGAATAACTTTGTAAATAAAATCAATCGAGCAAAACAACGGCCCTTTTAAATTGCGCCCTTCATAGCTTGTATTTAAATCGTCTAAACTGCAATATAAATTTAATTATTTCAGCTATACACTTCTTTATTAATTTTATTTCTTGCACTCAACGGTCGCCCACTGGTGGGTGGTTAAAAACAGGACCAATTTTTAAAAACCGAGTTCTGCTATCGACTTTTTACAAAAATCAAACACTTTTTGAATTTCCCAAAGTAAACAATTAATTAAACAAATCTGTGCCCTCTCGACCTCGCCCCTAAAATTAAAAAAACAACTTCCACGACAAACTTCGAGAAACAAAAAAATTACAATTTTTCCATCTTTCGAAACGGAGCTCTCTCGCATTAAAGCAAATTAACGCGCGCACACCCAAGCCCGAAGCTTCGGATTTGCAAAAAGCAAAACACATTAAATTAACAAACACGTTACGTAATATAAATTGCAAAAGTAAATAAATAAAATAAACAAAGCGTATCGCGTTCGTCATTAAATCCACGTAAATTAATACCCGCTCGCGCGCCACTCGTCGAATTTCACGTAAAACCCGATCGGGGCCCCCAATAAAAACCCCCCGACATAGGATATTTCGAAAGTAATTAGACGGCGATTTGCGCGAAAACGAGCCTTATTCCACGCATCCACTAATGCGGCACTTTGTAACGCTTTATTGATATCTGCTTCGGCATCGCTTTTCCCCAAAAGTTTCGACTAATTTACAAGGGATCGAGCACCTGTTTACGAAATAGTTGGTCGGCCTTCCAACTATTGCACAACAAACTTTGTATTATTTCGGCAGCGCCCCGCATTGCGCCTCCATTTGCCCAAATCGCTAATTGACCCGAGCTCCGCCGAATTTTCGCCCGGCCCGAAAAGCGGACACCCGGTAGATTCGACCCGCCGAACGCGCTCCCGCACTAAAATATTTAAATTTAAGCGTTCGCCTTTAGACGGAAGAATCGCAAATCCTTTTAAGGATAATCTCTTCTTAATTCGATTTAACGTGAAAGCTGTTTTGCGAGCCCCCCCTTTTTTCGGCGACAAGAAAATCTCGAGTCACATGTAATACCGTGTTTTCGTCATATTAATTTGGTGGGAGCCGAAAAGCCCGAAACGTCGCTCCTAATTGAAAGAAAAGCGGAATTTTTCCTTCGAATTTTTTTTTTCGTCGGGAGAGGCAAAAATAATTGGTTTATTTCGGCGTCTTTTACAAAGATGTTTTCGTTCGGAGGGGCGGCCTTGTTTTTACAAGCATATCAGGTATTATATTCTGCGGAGTATCGACGAGCTGCGGCGGCGGCGGCGAAGGAGCGAATTGACCGTTTTTTTTATCCTCAAAACGATTCCCCATTCAAAGGCCGTGTCAGGACGCGTATGGAATACGGGATTTGGGGAGAATATGACCAAAGTATAGACCACGTTCGCGTTGATTCGCACTATTCAACACGTTTTCTATTCATATGTTGCTCTACACGCACTCGCTCGCGTCGTTTTTGTGGATTTTTTTTCTGACGAAGTCTTGGCGGCTTAGGCGCATCGAATTTGCCGCCCCCGATCCCCAAGGGGCTTTTCCGGAAGATAATTAACGCATCTCGTCTTGCGATCTGCGATTTTTCGGTGTTTGTTGGATTTAATAAAAAAATTGCGTGTTGGTCGTGCGATTACGGAATCGTTACCGATGGGTTTTTGGCGGGAATTTGCATATTCGATTTGCTCGAAATTTGTGGCGGTTTTTTTTTTGGAAGATTGATGGGCTCGGATAATGCGACGCTTGCTCGAATTGATTTTCGTAGTTTGAGGGCGTCGTAGGAATTAAATTAATTAGTTTAGAAAAAATCGGCGAGACACTGATTTGCGGCAATCCGGTGCCATTTTTTGATTTGGCGAAAGCCGTTTTTGAATCGCTCGTTGCATTTTATTGGGATCGCGTTTTGTATTATTTTGATTGGGTTTTAAGAAAAATTGTTTTCTCAAAAATCGCGCAAAATTTTTAATGTGCTTTGGGCACTATTGAGATATAGCGTTTTTACATATTACCCTAGAATTTGGTGGTGAATTTCCAACGCAAAACGGAATGGCGATTTTTTTCTTGCATGAAATACGTTGTTGTTACGTTGTATATTAAAAAATTAATTTTTCAAAAATCGGCAAAAATTTTGAATTGCTTTTTTAAACATAGTGCCTCTTCTTTAATATCTAGTCAAAATTTGGTGAGTTTTTTTCGACTCAAAACGAAATGGTAATTTTTTTACTGAAGAGTTCTAACTTAAACTACGATCGTTAATTATAAATTAAAAAAATTGATTTATAAAAAATTTTTAAGATACCTAATCCTTCAAATTTAGTCCATTTTTGATTGGCAAAGGCCGCTTTTAAATCACACTTTTCATTTTTCGTTGTGAATTATTTTTGACTCAGTTTTGTATTGTTTCGATTTTATTTTGGAAAAAACAATTTTTTTCTCCAAAAATTAATGAAGATTTTCTAAATGCGCTGTGGGCATAATCAAATTATAGTTTTTTTACATATTATTCCAAAAGTTGGTAGTATATTTTCAACGCAAAACGAAAAGCGTTTTTTTCTTCGATTAAGCGTATTTAAATTACTGTTCCATTAAAAAATTGAAAGAGATTTCAAAATGCCCTTTTAACCATTTTGAAATATAGGATTCCTCAATATTATGTCAAAATTTCGTGAATCTTTTTCGACCCAAAACGAAATGGCAATTTTCTTACCGAAGAGCTCTAATTTCAAATTCGAACGTTAATTATACATAAAAAAAATTGATTTATAAAAAATTCCCGAGACACCTAATAGTTTAAATTTAGTCCATTTGCGATTGGCAAAATCCATTTTTAAATCAGACTTTTCGTTTTTTGGTTTTAAATTATTTTTGACTAAGTTTTGTATTGTTTTGATTTTATTTTGTAAAAAAATTTTTTTTTCTCAAAAAGCAGTCAATATTTTCTAAATGTACTGTGGGCATAATCAAAATATAGTGTTTTTACATATTATCCCAAAACTTGGTGGTATATTTTCAGCGCAAAATGGAAAGGCGTTTTTTTTCTTCGATTAAGCGTATTTAAATTACTGTTCCATTAAAAAATTAATTTCTCGAAAATAGAAAGAGATTTCGAAATACCCTTTTAACCATTTTAAAATATAGGATTCTGCAACATGATGTCAAAATTTGGTGAATCTTTTTTGACCCAAACCGAAATGGCAATTTTCTTACCGAAGAGCTCTAATTTCAAATTCGGATGTTAATCATACATTAAAAAAATTGATTTATAAAAATTCCCGAAACACCTATTTCCTTAAATTTAGTCCTTTTTCGATTGTCGAAAACCGCATTTCAATCGGCCTTTCCGTTTTTTAGTTATAAATTATTTTTGATAAGATCTGTATTTTTAACGATAATAATTTTGTTTTTGGATTTTCAAAAGAAAAAAAATTAATTTCTCAAAAACCAGTAGCAATTCCTAAACGCCCTTTGAACCGTATTACAATACGACGTTCTTACATATTTTTTTCAAAAAATATGTTGTTTTCCTCAACCCCCCCAAAAAAAAGCGATTTTTTTACCATAGCGCCGAATCTTTTCTAAAATGCATTTAAGCCTTTGACCCAAAACGAAATTTAGTACCGAAATGTTGCAAGGGGCACAGGCCCGCCGATTAGAAATCGACCGAATGGAATTCCAAAATCGGGAACAAATCGGGGGCGCACCCCAACACATTTTCGACCATCGCCCGCGTTAAGGCTCGTAAGTGCCCAACGCAAAACACCCCCAAAAATACAGACGCCCCAACGTAACCATTAAACTCATTCCCCTTCGATTTTTTTACATCATTCTATATGCACAATTTAATATCATTAAACACAATAATTAACATGGGTAAATACCTTGTATGTAATGGCTGCTGGTTCAGCGTTGAAAAGCCCATGGAAAACCACCATTGCAAAACCACACTTGTCGATCGTCGGCCGGCACTTTCTAGAAATCGTGACGTCGCCAAAATTCGATCGATCGACACGCCTTTCCGTTTTTAGTTATAAATTATTTTTGATAAGATCTGTATTTTTAACGATAATAATTTTGTTTTTGGATTTTCAAAAGAAAAAAAATTAATTTCTCAAAAACCAGTAGCAATTCCTAAACGCCCTTTGAACCGTATTACAATACGACGTTCTTACATATTTTTTTCAAAAAATATGTTGTTTTCCTCAACCCCCCCAAAAAAAAGCGATTTTTTTACCATAGCGCCGAATCTTTTCTAAAATGCATTTAAGCCTTTGACCCAAAACGAAATTTAGTACCGAAATGTTGCAAGGGGCACAGGCCCGCCGATTAGAAATCGACCGAATGGAATTCCAAAATCGGGAACAAATCGGGGGCGCACCCCAACACATTTTCGACCATCGCCCGCGTTAAGGCTCGTAAGTGCCCAACGCAAAGCACCCCCAAAAATACAGAAGCCCCCAACGTAACCATTAAACTCATTCCCCTTCGATTTTTTTACATCATTCTATATGCACAATTTAATATCATTAAACACAATAATTAACATGGGTAAATACCTTGTATGTAATGGCTGCTGGTTCAGCGTTGAAAAGCCCATGGAAAACCACCATTGCAAAAACCACACTTGTCGATCGTCGGCCGGCACTTTCTAGAAATCGTGACGTCGCCAAAATTCGATCGATCGACACGAGCTATGATTTAAGTAAGTGGGAGGGAAGTCGGCGCTTACCGACGTCGCGTAGCCAATCAGAGGACGGAGAAATCGGCATGTGGTACGCCGTCGATTTATAGGAATTGAAGCACCTCGCTATTTTGCACCGATTTAAAGCAACTTTATAATTTTCGATTTCCAATGAGTGGGAGCGAGAGGGAGAGAGCCTAAATCGAATGCGAAAAGAGAGATGGCTTATAATGCACTTTTAACATAGAGGAATGAAATAAAATGATTAAAAAACATTATATTTTAATAAATTCGATTATTTAGTAACAATTAAAATACCGATAAATAAAAACAGCTAGGTTTAATTACTCTTCGTCAAAATTGGCATTACATTTTGAAAATGAAATTTTGAAAAATTTTAGCAAAATTTACGCTTTGATAGCTTCGAACGGGTTTTTCTCCCAGACTTAACATTGCGACCTGTTGGTTTTTTTAGTTGATTCTACGGTACGATAAAAGGGCTTTAAGAATCTCAAAAGTATTTAAAGATCCGTTCATAAATAACCGAGCTACGATTTTTCAAAGTGGAAATTTAGAAAAAATTAATTACAAGTTGGACTCTTCGAACCCGTTTTTCACAAAAATTTCAAACAGCACGCCTATAGATTTTTCGACCTTTCCAAAGCCAAAAAGTCTGGGAAATCTGAATCTGTATAGTTTTTAAAGATCCGTCCACAAGTAACGGCGCTACAATTTTTTTAACAAAAATTTTGTACTCCAAAAATAAACCTAACACTTCAATCCTTAATTACTCAAAAAATTAACATTGCGCCCTATGCCAATTTTAAACGTATCTTATAGGAAAAAGTCTCAAGATTCTGAATCTGGGTCGTTTTTAATAATCGAATCGGAAATGAGGCACTATGATTGTTTTTGTGAATCGAAGTGTATTTTTTTCGAATTTTTTAGTTTTCTCAAAAAATTTGCGGGGTTAAAGAGGGAGCAGGGAAGAATGGCTACCGAATATGTCGGTTTGGGATCCATAAAAACGTTCCACAAAAATTTAAGGCAAATCCGTCACCTAAAATTTTTTTTCCTCCAAAATATGCAAGGGGTTATCCATGTTTTTTCTCGATATTGGGGGTTTCGAGTTAGGACCGAATTCCGACGCGTAGAAGTTGGAAACGTTCAGAAATGAAAGGATTTGACGAAGTTCGCAAAGACGCCGAGTTACAGCATTTTGAAAATTAAAAATTTTAGCTAAATTTGACTTTGAAAGCTTCAAGCGCGTTTTTCTCACAGACTTAACATTGGGCCCTATTGATTTTTTTAGCTTGTCTTACGCTCAGATAAACGGCCTTTCAGAATCTGAAAAGTCTTCAAAGATCCGTTCGCAAATAACCGAGCTACGTTTTTTCAAAGTAGAAATTTTGAAAAAATTAATTACAAGTGGGACTCTTCGAACCCGTTTTTCTCAAAAATTTCAAATAGCACGCCTATGGTTGTTTAGGCCTATCCAAAGTAAAAAAATCTGGGAAATCCAAATCTGTATAGTTTTTAAAGATCGCTCCACCAATAACGGCGCTACAATTTTTTTAACGTAAATTATTGAGTTCAAAAATTAAATTAAAATTTCAAGCCTTAATTACTCAAAAAATTAACATTGCGCCCTACGCCAAATTACACCTATCTTATGGAAAAAGTCCCAGAATAGTTTGCGATTCTCCCAAAAAACTTTTATCGAATTTTCCAAAATTTTTGACCGTAACTCTTGTAAAGATGTAAACATGTACAGTAGACCCTCAGTAACCCTGCTTCAAAATGGGTGAAAAAATGTTCTTTCCTGAACTACACGACATTTGAATTTCATCAGACTCGTAAGAAAAACAAATTTACGAGCGAACCACCTTTTAAAAAAAAAAGTAAACATAAATAAAAACGTATTTTTTTTGTGCACCCGCCCCAGGGACCTTCGCACAATTCCCAAACCTCCACACAAGCAATTCGGGCGACTGTTGCGACACAAAAACCGAAGACACAGATTTCTGGTGCGCCACATGCGGGTCGGCCGGCCCATCTGTTTTATTGTTTGCATTTTACAATGCTCGACATCTATTTTTGGAATTTAGTTGTATTTTTTTCTGGGACACTTGCGCGCTCGAGGCCATAAATCACGGGGAAGTTAAAAGTCGAAATGCTCTGCAATATTCGGAATCGTGCATAATTATCTCGGCAAATTGCTTTCCGACCGCAAACACCGAACTTGAGGTGGCACTTCCTCGCTGCTAAATTAAGGACATTATGGCACACACACGCGCCCCTCTTTCGAGCACAATTGTTGCACGCCGATGGTGCGTTGAATTCTTGGAATAATTTCTGATAGTGGCGTAAGAAGACGTAATTACTCTGAAAAAGGCGAGCCGGGGCTCATCCCAAGGTTGTCTTCTTACGGGACAGAAGACTATGATGTATGAGGCAAGACCGGACAAAGAACTAGTCTCGAGTGTTGAATGTGGCCATTCATCTTCCGTTGACCACGAAGTGAGTCGCGTAAAAGAGAGCCCTACGGACCGCAACATAGGAGCCACATTAGGACTGTCCGGGTGTGTGCGCTTCTTCTTCTTCTTCTTCGTCGTCTTATTTGTTTAGAATCCGGTGTTTGAACTTGTGATTAATTCGTTAAATGTTATTAAATGCAGCTCCGAGGAATGATTTGTAATGGCGATGAAAATGTTGCTAAGCTTCTTTTATATTTTCTCTTTACATCTTTTAGCTTAATGGGGCTACATGTTTATAAAAAGTCTACGGGTCTGGCTTTTGAAATTTTAAAATATTGCTCCATAAATTAAAACGAAATGCTTTTGGGAGGATGGAGTTCTAAGGAATTGGAAGACGTTTCAATTGGTAAAAGCCGTTTAAAAAAAAACTAAGGGAAGTAATTAGGTGGAGGTTTTGATTTAATTTAAATAAATTAAAAGATGCGTACTAGTAATAATTTTTAAAAGAACTATTTATGAATTTATTAGATGCGGATTACGTATTTATAATTATGTAAAAATTATTTAAAATCATTTAATTGGTGAGATGGCGCATATGCAAACGATAAATCTTTGAGCCCTTGCAAAAAATATTAAAAACAATTTATTTAAAAATCGCCGAGACACCTATTTGCCCAAATTTAGTGTCTTTTCGATTGGTAAAAACCGCGTTTCATTTAGACCACCCGTTTTCAAGAAATTAATAATTTGTGACCAGCAAATGCAATTTTTGAAAAAAAATTCAATCCATTATTTCACATTCAAAAAAAAATTAATTTTTCAAAAACTAATTGAAATAATTGAATGTCGTTTTCACTGCTTTAGATTAAATAAATTTATACACATTATCACTAGTTATTAATCAATTTCCTCTAAAAGTGACAAGATGTCGCATATTTAAACGATAGATCCCTACATTACAGTTTGAGCGCTTACAAAAAATACTACAAACAATTTTTTTTTAAATCGCCGAGATACCTATTTACTCAAATTTGATGGTTTTTCGTTTAGTGAAAACCGCGTTTTAATCGAACTACCCGTTTTCGAGAAAGAAATAATTTGTGACCAACACATGCAATTATTCATCGAATAATTTCAATCCATTATTTCAATTTCAATAAAAAATTAATTTTTCAAAAACTAATTGAGAAAATTGAATGCCGTTTTCACTGCTTTACATTACATTCATTTATACACATTATCACCAGTTTTTAATAAATTTTCTCTAAAAGTGACAAGATGTCGCATATTCGAACGATGAATCCCTTCATTAAAGTTTGAGCGCTTACAAAAAATACTAAAAACAATTTTTTTTTAAATCGCCAAGACACCTATTTACTCAAATTTGATGTTTTTTCGATTAGTGAAAACCGCGTTTCAATCGAACTACCCGTTTTCGAGACAGAAATAATTTGTGACCAACACATGCAATTATTCGAAGAAAAATTTCAATCTATTATTTCAATTTCACTAAAAAATTAATTTTTCAAAAACTAATTGAGATAATTGAATGCCGTTTTCACTGCATTATATTACATTAATTGTCACACATTATCAACGGTTTTTAATAAAATTCCTCGAATATTGGCAAGATGTCGCACATCCCAACGATAAATCCGAACATTAATTTTTGAGTGCTTACAAAAAATATTAAAAACAATTTTTTTATAAATCGCCGAGACACCTATTACATCAAATTTGATTCTTTTTCGATTAGTAAAAACCGCGTTTCAATTGGTCAATCCGTTTTCAAGAAATAAATAATTTGTCACCAACACATGCAATTTTTCCCAGCAATTTTTCAATTTATTATTTCATATGCAATAAAAAATTTATTTTTCGAAAAATAATTGAGATAATTGAATGCCGTTTTCACTGCATTAGATTACATTGGTTTTCACACATTATCAGCAGTTTTTAATAAAATTCCTCAAAAATTGGTAAGATGGCGCACATACGAACGATAAATCCCAACATTAATTTTTGAGTGCTTACAAAAAATACTAAAAACATTTTTTTTATAAATCGCCGAAACACCTATTACCTCAAATTTGATTTTTTTTCGATTAGTGAAAACCGCGTTTCAATAGGACAATCCGTTTTCAAGAAATAAATAATTTGTCACCAACACATGCAATTTTTCCCACCAATTTTTCAATTTATTATTTCATATGCAATAAAAAATTAATTTTTCGAAAACTAATTGAGATAATTAAATGCCGTTTTTACTGCATTAAAATATATTATTTTCTCTATACTACAACCAATTTTCAATAAAATTCTTCACAAATTGGCAAAATAGCAATGATATAAATACTAAGTGTTTGAGCGCTTCCAAAAACTATTAAAAATCAAATTAAAAAAAATCAGAAAAACACGTATTTACTCAAATTTAGTATTCTTACCATTGATAAAAACGGCATTCGCATCTGACCCATACTTTTCGAGTAATCCACTAAACGTACACAAATTAATACAAATATAACGAGCAACTTATACAAAACGGATACGATTTTTTTTAAAATAACGAATTCCATAAGAGAAAAGAAACATTAAACTTTTATAAATAACAAAGCAATAAATATACATGAATTTTTTTCTAAAAAAAAAAAATTTATACAACGTCAGGCTTAAGTTGATACGTCAGATCGAGTTACGTTCGCTTTTTATTTATTTATTTTTTCTCCGCACCGGCGACGTGTATAATTTTTTCTATTCAATTCCGTCCGAATTTAAATACAATTTTTTAAAGGATGCCAAACGAGAATATAATGATACAATTTCCTACTTCCGGGATTAGTTCGTCGCGAAGCGCGAACCAAGACAATCCTCAAACGAAACAAAAAAAATAACGAATTAAATTTGTGGTACCTCTGCCGGCACGAAAGCGAGCTCATCAACAGGTTATAATTTTTGTTTCAATTGTGCGCTTAATTAGCATTTAAAAGTTGTAACAGGAACTCGTTTCCTGCGAAAACAGATTCGAACAGCGCCAGAAAGTTAACTAACACCAGTCGCTCTTCTTCGGCGCACATTTTAATGGCCTTAATGTAAATGTTGGTTTTCAGTTAAAAATTTTTGCGAGGCCAGGACGACGCCTTTGTTAGCAAAAAAATCAATAGCACATGAGGATTTATCTTTCAAAGAATACAGGAACTGCATTCGGCGACTCGGATGAAAGATGCCCCCAAGTTAAACGCAGCATCGTTAAGGATGAACAGTTAGAAACAAAGACCCTTGTTTCTTCTCGTTTCTCAGTAAAAGAATATTACGTTAAACTTCTCGAGTTGCCTATTTCGCTTGTGCCTTGTTCAAAGTAAGGTTTTTTTAGCTGGAAATTAATTGAAGTCATATCCAGGGCCGGTTTAAGTGTCGATGCAATTATTTCGTCGAGACGAACTCAATCAAAAAAAGCCTCGCCCATATATGCTCGTGGAAGAAGTGAAACTTGTTTGCTACGGCTGATATAAGGGCGTCAACAAATTTCGACGCATGCGCCATGCATTTTATATTGCCCGGCTCTTCGACTCTTTCGAACTATCGGGCTAGCCGCTAAAATATTTCCCCTTCTCTTTTCATTCTGGCCTCGCACAAGAAGTTTCACTTCGAAATGTAGCAAAACAGACAATAATTATGCTTTTAGGTCGTTTTTCGCGGGGAACGGGAAATGAAGGCTTCGGATCAAAATAGTTTGGCTAAAGCTGACGAATAATCGGGCTTTAAATGCATAAATTCGAGTTGCTTAACAAAAGGGCTTACCAATAACTGTTTAATTAAGAGACGGTATAGTTTACTAACTTTATCATTAAAGTTTAGTAAATTAGTGGAGTCCATAAGTTTGATGAGCTTTTGTATTGACCAAAGCTTTCATAACACACATAGTTCGACGATTATTAAAACTATTTTAATAAAGCTGCCAAATTGCAAACGTATATGCCCTGTGCTTGCCTCAAACTTCATTGTTAATAAACACATTCATCGAAGAAATTGTCCAAAATTTATTATTAAGTTCCTGTAAATTAAACCGAAAGAAAACAAAACGATTTTTAGTGAAAAAAACTACTAAATATAGTCCAATGAATAAAAATGTTAGAAGTTTATGAAAGAAAGATTTTAAAAAAATTAAAAAGCACCCCTTTCCCTTTTTACGAGAGGCCTGCCATTAAGAATTAATGTTTTTAGCGTTTACTTTCGAACAATCTCTCAAATTTGAATAAGAAAAGTTATTAAGTCTTTCCATTTAATTAAATTGTAAACACAAAGAAAGAATCTATCTAAAAATATGTATATTAAAGTGTATTTGTGCTCTCGCAAAAGTTTTCTTATTAGCATCAGCTTACTAAACAAAGTTTCCAGATGTTTAACTGCATAAATTTGTTTAAAGACAAGTATTAATTTTCTTGCTTTTAACTGTTTACCAAGTTCTGCGAAAAACATTAAAGTAGAAGAAGAAAAATTATTAATTACACTTCTCGCCGGGGTTTTTAGTAATTAATAATGAAACGCGTGGGTTTCGATTTATCATTTTTTATGGTTGTTTAATGTTATTGATTAATATCCGCAATTTGTGTTGATATTGCGAAGGGGTTGTTTTTGGTATCGAGCTTTTTACATTTTGTTAGTGGAGAGGCTCACAAAAAGAAATAAACCAAGTTAAATTATTGATTTTTTAATAATTTATAACGTCCACGAGAATGGGCATTAAAATTAGAAATTGTTTATTAATAATTATTAAGGCTTGTATTTTCAAAAAATAATTAAAAAAAATTAATTTCAAGAGTGTGTTTTAACATCGATATTTAAGCGCCCAAAAAAAATACAAAGGCTCGTGTTTACTCAAATTTCGTGCCTTTTCGTTTAGTTAAAACTCCATCTCGAAATATTCCCAATTTTTGAATGATTATCTTTAGAATTAATGAGATGGCAAAATTATTAATAAAATACCAAAACTTTTTCTTTAAAGAGCTAAAAAAAATATTAAAACTAATTTTTTTTTAAATTCCCGAAAGACGTATTTGCTTAAATTTAAAGCCATTTCGATTGCTAAAAACCCTAGTTCAAAAAAATCATTTGTTTTCGAAAAATAAACCATTTGCAACCGACACGTAAATTTTTGAAAAAGCTCTCCCATCCATTTAATTCTAAATCAATAAAAAATCAATTATTCAAAAACCAAGATCGATAATTAAATGCCCTTTTAACTAAACTAAAATACAATAAATTACCCATACTATCCCCAAATTTTAAAGCATTAACTTTAAAATTAACAAGATGGCAAAATTAATAATGAAATACGAAGATTTGTTATCTGAGGCCCTGAAAAAAATACTAAAATAATTTTTTTTTTAAATTCTCGAAACACGTGTTTGCTTAAATTTAATGCCTTTTCGACTAGTAAAAATTCTACGTCAAAAGCTCTACCCGTTTTCGAAAAATAAACAATTTGTGACCACCACATGTAATTTTCTGAAAACGTTCTGGCATCCATTTCTTCTAATTCAATAAAAAATTAATTTCTCAAAAACTAATAAAGATAATTAATTTCCGTTTCAAGTAAACCAAAATGCATCAAATTTTACACATTATTCCCAATTATTTAACCATTATTTTTAAAATGTACGAAATGGAAAAATTATCAATGAATCACTAAAACTTCTACAATAAAGTGCTTAAAAAAAATATTAAAATTAATTTAAAAAAAAATTCCCAAAACACGTATTCACTAAAATTTAAGGCCATTTCGACTGCCTCAAACCCCACACAAATCGATCCACCCGTTTTTGAAAAATTAATAAATTCTGACTACTAAACGTAACGCGCCTTAATAAGTGCCACTTCAATTTATTCATTTCAGTTCAAAAAAAAATTATTTTCTCAAAAACCAATTACGCCAATTAAACGCCGTTTTCACCACATCAAAATATATTAAATCCCACATCTTATCACCAATTTTAGAGCGATTCCCTGCAGAATTAACAAGCCGGCGATTTTTTCAAAATAACATCACGAAGGTGTGTATTTAATTAAAATTAATCTTGATTAATCGGGGGCGCAGTCCGCGGGGCTTTAAAATTAGTTTATGTAGGGCCGATAATTGGATACAATCGCATATTGACGTGGACCATTTCGGCTTGTAATTGTAGCACATAGATCATTATTATTGTAATTAGTAGGAAGTCCCTGATTGATCTACAAGCGTAGGGGATTTCGACAGGAAACGGACCGCTGGTACACCTTAATCTATTCCGATTCGCTGCTAAATACCCATGGATCATTTATAAAGCTCTCTTTAGTAACACAATTTATAATCACAAACGATTTTTATCTTCGCCAGAAATCTGAGAGGGTTCTTCTACCTGTCCCACGGAGCACCAAGCACCTGCATTGGCCTCTTTCGAGCTCCAGCTCCGCCATAATTGAATGTGGTACTTTGCCTTTTTAATTAAAAAATTCTTGTCGCTTATTTATGGGCGTGGGTAAATCAGCTGACCCTTGGAAATGAAAAAAATTAAATAATTTATTTTTCAAAATTTACGTAATAGTGTACTGTGTGGTAAGTATGTTCGTAAGCATAGGTTTCCTAAATATTTACAACATGCTTTGGAATTTACAATGAAAATACACAAGTAACAATTTACATATCTTACAGAGACATCGAAATCAAAACGCTTACATCTATTTATGTGGAAATAGCTCGAAGACTTCTTAAAACCTAGTAGTATCGTTGTGGCCCAAAGATTTACAAGAGAAGAACGGGGACGACTCGCCCGCCCCGCACGAGGCGCTCGCTTTTGTTCGGGCGTCGTTTAGAAATTTTTCGAACTCCTCGAAACTTTTTGCGAATGCCAAATCGTCGACTTTCTCGCACACAATGGGATCGAAAAATTGATTTTTTCGGCCGAGATCTCGCAAAAAAACTGTACTCGCATTGTTTTTCATTCGATCGGTTTTTGATTTAATTAAAAACAAATCTAAATGGAACTGTTTAGATTTTTTAGCAATAAAATAAAGTTTTTAAACCAAAAACGAATTTGTAAGTGTGTGCTTTTGAATAATTTTGAAATCACGGGAAATTTTTTTTTATATAATTATATATTAATTATAAATAATTATATATTAATTATACATAATTATATATTAATTAAACATAATTACATATTAATATAATTTATATATATTCATATATAATTTTTTTTACTAGGAATGGTACGTTTTTTTTTTAAAACGAGTCGTCCCTGCCTCAATCGAAACGCTGCTCAAATTTCGTTAATTAATCACATTTAAAATTCATCTTAGCACAACCATTTACTACCTATTTTTTTCGATTTTCGAACAGCGCTTTCGTAAATATTTTTTTTGCAAATGCACATCGAAAACAAACCCGTAGCAGATGAGATAATTGTTATTAAAACGTGAAATTAATACGAAACAGCTTTGTGTTTATAAATATTATATACACCTACACTATTAAGCTCATTAAGCCATATTTTAGGAAAACGTAGTAAACACTGATATAACATACAATAATCAATAATGCATTTGAATCGTAGATCGTTTCTTGCTTCTTTTTTTTTAAATAAATCTACCTATAATAATTATTTATTTAAGTAAATTCGATATCACCAGTCCGTTTAGCACTAAAACTAACGAATCTCTATCTAAACCTAAAATCATCATCATTTTTAGAATATAAAAGTGGAGTCGCACAAATATCACATCCACAATCGCCCCCAACCCCCCCGGTTTTATGTCTCACAGTATCCACCGCCGTTTTCCTTTGTGACTTAGTTCGTACAGTAGTTTCGCCGAAGTGGACCACTGAAAAAAAATACCCCATTTGTAATTCGAGAATATCAACAGATCGACCCTTTTCTCTCAGTTTCTCTCTCTCTCTCTTTGTTTTCTTTTTACTTGATTCGATTGGAATTATAATTCACAAAAACAGTATATATTGTATTTATTTTTGGTTTGTACGAAGGGTCATTTAATATTTTACGTTCGCAGATGGAAGCGGATATTCTAATAAAGAATGTCCGGCAGATTTATTTACCGTAAACAACGAGTGCGCGGTAAGTTTATTAATGGACGCCATAAAACAGCGTTTTCAAAAAGTTGGAGGCGCGGACTAGTCTAAACTAAGGCGCAAAATGCTTACTAAAATTTTATAAATAAAATTTTGAGTTTAAATTATTTTATAAATGAGGGAAGGTGGGCGTCATATAATTAAATATTTTTAAGGGAGGTGCGGTTACATACAGTTTGGAAACCGCTGGGTTAGTCCATGTTAATGATTTTTCAAAGTGGAAATTTTTAAATAATACAAGTCGCACACTTCGAACCCGTTTTTCTCGGGAATTTCAAATGGCACGCCTATGGTTTTTTGGGCATATCCAAAGTCAAAAAGTCTGGCAAATCCGAATCTGTATAGTTTTTAAAGATCCGTTCACAAATAACGGCGCTACAATTTTTGAACGTTAAATTTTGTGCAAAAAAATAAACCTAAAATTTCAACCCTTAATTACTCAAAAAATTAACATTGCGCCCTATGCCAGTTTTGCACGTATCTTATGAAATAAAGTCTCAGAATTCCGAATCCGTGTCGTTTTTAATGATCGGATCGAAAATGACAGCGCTACGATCGTTTTTGTGAGTCAAAGTGTATTTTTTTCGATCAATTTAGTTTTCTCGAAAACTTTAGGGGTTGAAGGGAGAGCATGATTTTGGGGGTTTTGAGTTAGAGACGGATTCCGACGCGTAGGGGTTGGAAACGTTCAGAAATGAAAGGATTTGACGAAGTTCGCAAATACGACGGAGTTACAGCATTTAGAAAATTAAAAATTTAAGCTAAATTTACACTTTGAAAGCTTCAAGCGCGTTTTTCTCCCATACTTAACATTGGGCCCTATTGATTTTTTTGGCTTGTCTTACGCTCAGATAAACGACCTTTCAGAATCTGAAAAGTCTTTAAAGATCGGTTTGCAAATAACCGAGCTACGATTTTTCAAATTAGAAATATAGAAAAAATTAATTACAAGTCGGACTCTTCGAACCCGTTTTTCTCAAAAATTTCAAATAGCACGCCTATGGTTGTTTAGGCCTATCCGAAGCAAAAAAGTCTGAAAAATCCGAATCTGTATAATTTTTAAAAATCGGTCCACCAATAACGGCGCTACAATTTTTTTAACGTAAATGATTGTGCTCAAAAATTAAATAAAAATTTCAAACCATAATTACTCTTAAAATTAACATTGCCCTCTATGCCAAATTGCACTTATCTTAAGCAAAAAAGTCCCAGAAATCCGAATCCGTGTCGGTTTTAATTATAGGATCAAAAATAAGGGCGCTACAATCGTTTTTTTGAGTCAAAGTGCATTTTTTCGATTTATTTAGTTTTTCTGAAAATTTTGGGGGTTGAGGGGGGTGCCTAGAAACGTCCCGCACAAATTTAAAGCACACCGAAAAATTAATTCAGACCGAATTAAACTTTTTAACCCAACACGAGCCCTCGTCGGGTTCATATGGGGTAAAACGAAAATTAACGTGCCGAAGTTAGGGCAGGAACTCGCGCATGCGCTCCTTTTGTAATAAGGGCTTTTTACGGCTGCCTCATCAGGTCCACGTAGGGCACTCGGCCTAACTTAAACCCAACCGAAATTTTCAGTCGGTATTGCATAAATCTAGACGAAAAAGCGTCGAGGTCATAAAGAAACAAGTTTATTAGTTAACAATATTTAGTCGCATTGAAAGGCAATAAAAAAAGTTTATGTTTTCTAATGAAATTCCGTAGTTTCGTGTAAAACGCGACGACGATTTAAGGCATATGCTAATTCTCGTCTGGCCGTAGTAATTTCTAGGCGCGATTCACGATTCATTAAAGTTAATATTTAGAAGTAACATCAAGCAAAGTCTTATCGGAATATAATATTAATAGAGAACGGCCGGGCATCGGGCGTAATCTTAAAGTTTATTAATTTCGCTGGCATGTTATTAAATTTCTCGTAAAGTTGGACCCCGAGTTACGCATATTAAAGACCAGGTCTCATTGTACGACTAACGATGGGATTGTGAACGTCGGCAGGCTCGGCAGAATTTAACATTCGTTCCGGAATCACGATTCGCAATAAAATAAAGGCCCCCAATTAACGCAGCTGCGTGCAAAATGTGCGTGTGGCGAATTTCGATCGCTTCTCGACTTCAACAGTATCTTATTTATTAGGGCCGTTTGCATTTTATTGTCCTCGGCATTGTTTTACAAGCCCCCTCGCAAAATCGAAACCTTAAATATGTCCCCCCGCCCCGGCGGGCGCCGTTCCTCAGCGCGAAATTGCCCTTCTTCGTATTCAGGGCGCAACTTCTTGCCACACTTAAAATTACAATGCCCCGCTGCCTTCGCCGATATATATTTTTC
Source organism: Sinopyrophorus schimmeli (assembly GCA_036325965.1). NCBI lineage: Eukaryota > Metazoa > Arthropoda > Insecta > Coleoptera > Elateridae > Sinopyrophorus > Sinopyrophorus schimmeli. The sequence continues at coordinate 1,067,821 of JARFIZ010000407.1, forward strand.
GGTTAAACCATGAATTTACTTCTTTCTCGGAGGACGTACCGCTCTTTTTGGGGCGCTTTCGAAGGCCCAAGGCCTAATTCTAAATTCTGAAGGCACGGACCTTGTAATTTGTATAAAAATAAGGAGAGCGCCGCAACAAAAAGTTAACCTTCCGAAAGAGGGGCAAAAAAAAAAAACTAAGAAAATTTGTTAGGGATTAATTTTGTGGCTTTTTCGTCGGAGCGACGTTTTATTTTGCGAAAGTAAGCACATGTAGAAAAGACATTAATAAAAAGTGTAATTACTTAATTTTAGGCGAACTCGAGGAGGGTTGGTTCGTTTAATCGAGTCACATGTCCGCGCTAAACGTAAGACCAACAGAAGGAATGATAATTTTCTTTAATTTATGAAGGAGTTTGGGGGATGTTTTTTATGCGGAATAACGTTTCGTTAATTTATGTCTGGGCGTAAAAAAGATCTTTGTGGTAAGTGTTTAGATCATCGAGAAAAATTAGCAATCAGAGATCGATTTAAAAAAAAAATTATTAAAATGGTTTGGACAGATATCTTTAAAAATTTGTTTGAAAACATAAGAAAAATTTATTTTAATTCTAACTAAACATTCGAGAATTAGTTTTTTTTTAAGTATGCTTAAAATTTTGAACAATCTAAACCTTGGGACTTTTCGCCAAAAATTAATTGAAAAATTTGGTACAAATCTAAACAGAAACTTTTAAAGTGTTGTATATTTTTTTTAAGCTCAATTAAAAATTCGCAAAGAGGTTATTTTGTTTAAACGTCCTTAAAATTGTGAACAATATAAATCTTAGGACTTATTTCCAAAAAATACTACCAAAATTAATTGAAATATTGGCGAAAATCTAAAAAAAATTATTTCTTTTTTAAATTAAATTAAATACTCAAAAAGGTTATTTTTTTTAAACATTCTTATAATTTTGAACAATCAAAATCTTACAACTTTTTTCCAAAAATTCTATTAAAAATTAATTAAAAACTTTAGTGCGAATATTAAAAAAAACTTTTACAACATCGCATTACTTTTTTAAATTAAATTCAAAATTCAAAAGGGGGTTATTTTTTTTAAACGTTCTTCACATTTTAAACAATCGAAATTTTAGAACTTTTTTTCAAAAAATTCTATTAAAAACTTTAGTGCAAATATTAAAAAAACTTTTAAAACATTGCATTTCTTTTTTAAATGAAATTAAAAATTCAAAAGGGATTATTTTTTTTAAACATTCTTAAAATTTTGGACAATCAAAATCTTAGAACTCTTTTCCAAAATATTCTATCAAAAATTAATTAAAAACGTTAATGCGAATATTAAAAAAAACTTTTACAACATCGCATTTCATTTTTAAATTAAATTCAAAATTCAAAAGTGGGTTATTTTTTTTAAACGTTCTTAGAATTTTGAGCAATCGAAATCTTAGAACTTTTTTCCAAAAAATTCTATCTAAAATTAATTAAAAACTTTAGTGCGAATATTAAAAAAAACTTTTACAACATCGCATTTCTTTTTCAAATTAAATTAAAAATTCAAAAGGGGGTTATTTTTGTTAAACTTTCTTAAAATTTTGAACAATCAAAATCTCGGGACTATTTTCCAGAAAATATAGTAAAAATCTAAACATAAACTTGTCAAGTGTTGTATATTTTTTTTTAATTAAATTAAAAATTCAGAAGTGGGCCATTTTTTTGAAATTTCCTTAAAATTTCAAGAAACCCCAACCCTGGGCCCTTTTTAGCATTAAATTAAATTAAATCACTTCAAAAAAACTTCGAATAAACATTTACTTGTGCACATCTTTAACAATTCTTCGAGCATTCTAATTAAAGCAACAAAATATCTCCCTTAAAACATCCATCCCCCCATTTTCAATAGAAAACGGCCGACTTAATAAAATTGAAATTTAAAAAAGTAATAAACTCCACGGGCCCCGCCAAATCGTCCCATTTAGCAATAAGTAAATTCGAACAGTCGCTATAAAACATCCCTCGTACGATTTGCATCATAAATTCCATTCAACGGGGTGACAAATTTTATGGGGTGCTGGTCAGCGAATCATAACACTGCGCGAATGTTCCGAACAATATTCTTGACCGCATCATTGTAAGGGATAAGGGCGAATGAGTTCCCTAAATGCAGGCTCGACGTCGTTATGTGTCATTGATTTTAACAACCATCTCTGATTTTAAATGATGAGTATCGTTATTAACCGTCGGGAATTGTTAAGAGGAGGGCCCCGCCGGGAATTGTTGCTCTTTGTCTTTAAAACGCAGCTGCCGCGCGTTTACGTCGCCCCGAAAATTTACCCAAAAACGGAGGGCGCAATTAAAAACAAACAGATCGAAGCGATTCGTTCGACGAAAACGCGCAAATACTATGTTGTTTGTTTTTTCTTTGTATATATGCACTGCCCTATCAAATGTTTTCATGTAATTTTAAAATTAAGTACATAAAATATCTCTAAAAATAAAAAAATTAAATTACCAGCATAAATTAAAGGTTACGGGGTAAAACGTCCAGTGAATGACCGATTTGTTGCATCGGGATGTATTTCAATGTAAAAAAATATAAATCAAGTTAATAAACTTTGTACAATTAAGTATAAAGGGTATAAAATAAAGCTCCATTAACCAATAACCATTTTCGTCTAAAGAATGACCAGGTATAGCCCTATGAATGACCGATTAAATTATTCACCTATTAAAAACCAATATTTCATAAAATTTTGTAAATTTTATTTTAAATACTAGGCTGAGCTATACCTTCGTTTAGTTTTTTAATTAAAGCCCTTTTTCTTTTTTAATATATACTTTATCACCTTTCTTCTTGTTTGCGCATTTTTTAAATGTATTTTTAAGCTAGAAAAGCATCGAAAACCAAACATTTCGTGGGTGTCCGTAAATCTTTGATATGTCACTGTATATATATTTGGTTTAAATCGTTATTCGAGACGTGTTTGCTCGATATCGCAAAGAGCCCATGCTAAATCAAAGCCAACTCGATTAATATTTATTCAGACTTAAAAGCGCGTTTCGGAAAGGAGCGAAGAAATTTCTCGAAATTAAAGCAATCATTAATTACACTTTCGCACATCGTCGACTTCATTACGAAAGAAGAAAAAAAAGAGACGAGGCACTAGCACAAAGCGAGTCATAAAATTTCGACTTTTAATATTTCTCATGTCAGGAGCGTTCTGTACGAGGGGCCCTAAATCGAAACACGGGTCCGAGGTGTACGTAACATAATGCGAGATGTTTCTTTAATCGGAATCTCCCATTATTCTGTCATTCAAAAATTTTATATCGTATCATTACGGAACGGAAATGCAAAAAACAAAACGTATAAATAATAGAAAACGTTTTCGAGAGTAAGTAACGTTTCTCTTTTCCTTTCGGTGTACAAAGTTAGAGTTCGTTAAATTCGTATTTTAGTTGGAATAATAGGGGCTTTGTTACAATTATCCAATAAATTTCATTTGCCTCGAGGCTCGCGTTCGAATGTTGAATCTCTTGATTTATTAAATCCTAGGAAGCTAACAATTTCTTGACTTTATAGAGTTTAATTAATCAGAAAGTGATTTCTCGAAGCTTCGCATTAATAATGTACGCGCATTTAAAACCAACTGCGATTCCCAATATTTACGGCAAAAAAAACCTTAATTTCCTCTCCTTCGTTTTTTAGACGGGCCTTGCAAAGCGCGTAGAAGTATTACAATTTTTTTATTTTTGCCTTAAAATTAATATCTACAATATTTAATGAAATTGGTGGGCGTCGTTGCCGTGGCAACCGAAAATGTTAGCGATTTTCTTCGCTTCCAAAACGAGTTTCGATCGAAATTAAAAGTTTTTCATTATTATTTAATTTTTATTGGATATACACGGTATTTCGCAAAAGTTTGCCCAAGTGTAGTAGGTCTTTGCAAGTGGAAAAAAATTAGTTATTTAATCGTCGAGAACCCGACTAGAAACTGTCGTCGGGGCCTGGTCGGGGCCACATCGGGCAAAACGTTATTGCCTCATGAGGTGCCCGACGAGACATATAACGCAAAACTACCAGAAAGGCCTAATGGGGAAGGCCTGATTTGCGCCTTATGAGGTATGCCTCATCAGAGCCTTATTAACATTGTCTCAATAATATTATTTAATATCTTCGTTATTTCTCAAAATTTTCTCTAAGTGTTATATATCGTTGGAATCGGAAAAAAATCAGCTATTTAATTAGCAAAAAATCAAATATGGCGCCCTAAAATTTAAGCAAATTAATTAGTAAGAATGTTATAAAAATAGTTTTCGTCCAAAGTGAAAGTTTTTGATTTTTTAAAAATATTGATTAATTTTAATAACAATCTTAGCTAACTATTTATAATAAAAATAACAATAAATTAGACACATTGTTCCCTCATAAATTAAGCAAAAGAACAAAGGGATACATACGCATTTTAAAATAAATTGCGCAAGATTAATGGGAAGACTATAATTCGGGGTAATTCGAGAGCTTTCTTAACAAAGCAATTAATTTTCGAAACGTGGTTGTAAGGAAAGACATATATATGCCAATGTAACACATTTATACAAGTGGTTATAATTAAGGGTGGGTTATGTGCTGGTGTGTACGCACACGGTGCAGCCGGTTGTGAATTAACAGAAAACGGATCGGTTCCTCCCTTCTGCGACCCGTATTTATCTTCGGCCGTCCGAAAAGGGGAAAGAACGCGCGCTCTTCCCCGCGGCGCCTTTTTGCGAAACGCAAGGCCCTAGGTGCTTGCCGGGCGTTTTTGCGAACAACGCTATTTATGTAATTTTAACCGGATTATGTTTTTGTTGGCGTTGCGAGGGCACATCTAAATATGTGCGGCTATATTTCGCTAATTCAAATTTTCGAGTTTATTAAAGGGCGAACTTCTGCAAACAGCGTTTAGAATTTGCGAAATAACATTCGCTTCACTTTGTGTTGTTTTTCTTCTGAACGCTTACGCATGAAAGATTCCATTTCGGAAGATGATTTTGAACCCTAAATAAACTACAAAATGTTGCTCGAATTTGCTATTTCTCAAATCTAGTTTTATGTAAAACGCTTCACAAAGCTAACAATAACATATCCACATTGTTAACATTGTTAACATTTATACTTAGCGTTAAAATTGTGTTTTTACAGCCCCCAAATACAAGGGTTTGGTAGAAATAAATAATGGTTGCTTTAATAAAATATGTTTCGATTTTATACCGAAAGAAAATGGCATTTATTGGAAAAATTACCATTCTTTTTAGCTTACAATTGTTCGGCTCGAGAAAATCCAAAAAATTTGTAAATTAACAGATCGAGATTTGTGCGTAATTATTTTTTAATCCGACCAAAATAATTGTAGACCTCGTCCCCACGCCGGTTCCCCATAATTTATTAATGAAGGGTAGGAAACGAACACTCTGAATCGGTATTAGTCTTACTAACAGGTTGTTTGGGATAAATTACTGTTTCGGAATGAATTTTAAGTGGTGTGTTTTTGTGTTTCGCCACTTTAATGGCTCGGCCTCCTTAAAGAATGTTAACAAGAAAATTGGTCGGTATAACAACGGACTTGGAAGATGTCGGTCGAAGATCTTTATATGATGTATGGGTTTTTTATATCTTCGAACCTGCGCAATTATCGATAATTAGGAGCGAGGTGGATTAGATCGAGCGCCTCTGTGTTTCGTCTTTTTTGGAAGGATTGATTTTAAGGGAGAAACATAGCGCATAGCAACCCTATTGTTAAATACGGTTCTGTTTAATTATATTAAATAATTTTTATACACGTTATTGTTTATAGTCCTGGGACTTTGCAAAATAAATTTGGTAATTCTATATTTTTTTTTGGGGGAGATATAAAATGAATTACATCCCCATGTTTTTATTTGTAAGTTTAATTTTGAAAAATTGTTTAATGCCGTTATTGTTAATTATAATAAATAATATTTAAACAGGTTATTGTTTATAGTGCTGAGACTTTGCAAAATAAATTTGGCGATTCTATATTTTTTTTTAAGGGAGATATAAAATAAAATACATCCCCATGTTTTTATTTGTAAGTTTAATTTTGAAAAATTGTTTAATGCCGTTATTGTTAATTATATTAAGTAATATTTATACACGTTATTGTTTATAGTCCTGAGACTTTGCAAAATAAATTTGGCGATCCTATATTTTTTTTTAAGGGAGATATAAAATAAAATACATCCCCATGTTTTTATTTGTAAGTTTAATTTTGAAAAATTGTTTAATGCCGTTATTGTTAATTATATTAAATAATATTTATACACGTTATTGTTTATAGTCCTGAGACTTTGCAAAATAAATTTGGCGATCCTATATTTTTTTTAAGGAGATATAAAATGAAATACATCCCCATGTTTCTATTTGTAAGTTTAATTTTGAAAAATTGTTTAATGCCGTTATTGTTAATTATATTAAATAATATTTATACACGTTATTGTTTATAGTCCTGAGACTTTGCAAAATAAATTTGGCGATCCTATATTTTTTTTTAAGGGAGATATAAAATGAAATACATCCCCATGTTTTTATTTGTAAGTTTAATTTTGAAAAATTGTTTAATGCCGTTATTGTTAATTATATTAAGTCATATTTATACAGGTTATTGTTTATAGTCCTGAGACTATGCAAAATAAATTTGGCGATCCTATATTTTTTTTTAAGGGAGATATAAAATGAAATACATCCCCATGTTTCTATTTGTAAGTTTAATTTTGAAAAATTGTTTAATGCCGTTATTGTTAATTATATTAAATAATATTTATACACGTTATTGTTTATAGTCCTGAGACTTTGCAAAATAAATTTGGCGATCCTATATTTTTTTTTAAGGGAGATATAAAATGAAATACATCCCCATGTTTCTATTTGTAAGTTTAATTTTGAAAAATTGTTTAATGCCGTTATTGTTAATTATATTAAGTAATATTTATACAGTTATTGTTTATAGTCCTGAGACTATGCAAAATAAATTTGGCGATCCTATATTTTTTTAAGGGGGATATAAAATGAAATACATCCCCATGTTTTATTTGTAAGTTTAATTTTGAAAAATTGTTTAATGCCGTTATTGTTAATTATATTAATAATATTTATACACGTTATTGTTTATAGTCCTGAGACTTGCAAAATAAATTTGGCGATCCTATATTTTTTTAAGGGAGATATAAAATGAAATACATCCCCATGTTTTATTTGTAAGTTTAATTTTGAAATATTGTTTAATGCCGTTATTGTTAATTATATTAAGTCATATTTATACAGGTTATTGTTTATAGTCCTGAGACTATGCAAAATAAATTTGGCGATCCTATATTTTTTTTTAAGGGAGATATAAAATGAAATACATCCCCATGTTTCTATTTGTAAGTTTAATTTTGAAAAATTGTTTAATGCCGTTATTGTTAATTATATTAAGTAATATTTATACACGTTATTGTTTATAGTCCTGAGACTCTGCAAAATAAATTTGGCGATCCTATATTTTTTTTTAAGGGAGATATAAAATGAAATACATCCCCATGTTTTTATTTGTAAGTTTAATTTTGAAAAATTGTTTAATGCCGTTATTGTTAATTATATTAAGTAATATTTATACACGGGTTTTTGTTTATAGTCCTGAGACTATGCAAAATAAATTTGGCGATCCTATATTTTTTTTAAGGGAGATATAAAATGAAATACATCCCCATGTTTTTATTTGTAAGTTTAATTTTGAAAAATTGTTTAATGCCGTTATTGTTAATTATATTAAGTAATATTTATACACGTTATTGTTTATAGTCCTGAGACTCTGCAAAATAAATTTGGCGATCCTATATTTTTTTTAAGGAGATATAAAATGAAATACATCCCCATGTTTTTATTTGTAAGTTTAATTTTGAAAAATTGTTTAATGCCGTTATTGTTAATTATATTAAATAATATTTATACACGTTATTGTTTATAGTCCTGAGACTTGCAAAATAAATTTGGCGATCCTATATTTTTTTTTAAGGGAGATATAAAATGAAATACATCCCCATGTTTCTATTTGTAAGTTTAATTTTGAAAAATTGTTTAATGCCGTTATTGTTAATTATATTAAGTCATATTTATACAGGGTTTTTGTTTATAGTCCTGAGACTATGCAAAATAAATTTGGCGATCCTATATTTTTTTTTAAGGGAGATATAAAATGAAATACATCCCCATGTTTCTATTTGTAAGTTTAATTTTGAAAAATTGTTTAATGCCGTTATTGTTAATTATATTAAATAATATTTATACACGTTATTGTTTATAGTCCTGAGACTCTGCAAAATAAATTTGGCGATCCTATATTTTTTTTTAAGGGAGATATAAAATGAAATACATCCCCATGTTTTTATTTGTAAGTTTAATTTTAAAAAATTGTTTAATGCCGTTATTGTTAATTATATTAAGTAATATTTATACACGTTATTGTTTATAGTCCTGAGACTCTGCAAAATAAATTTGGCGATCCTATATTTTTTTTTAAGGGAGATATAAAATGAAATACATCCCCATGTTTTATTTGTAAGTTTAATTTTGAAAAATTGTTTAATGCCGTTATTGTTAATTATATTAAATAATATTTATACACGTTATTGTTTATAGTCCTGAGACTATGCAAAATAAATTTGGCGATCCTATATTTTTTTAAGGAGATATAAAATGAAATACATCCCCATGTTTTTATTTGTAAGTTTAATTTTGAAAAATTGTTTAATGCCGTTATTGTTAATTATATTAAATAATATTTATACACGTTATTGTTTATAGTCCTGAGACTTTGCAAAATAAATTTGGCGATCCTATATTTTTTTTTAAGGGAGATATAAAATGAAATACATCCCCATGTTTCTATTTGTAAGTTTAATTTTGAAAAATTGTTTAATGCAGTTATTGTTAATTATATTAAATAATATTTATACACGTTATTGTTTATAGTCCTGAGACTTGCAAAATAAATTTGGCGATCCTATATTTTTTTAAGGAGATATAAAATGAAATACATCCCCATGTTTTTATTTGTAAGTTTAATTTTGAAAAATTGTTTAATGCCGTTATTGTTAATTATATTAAGTAATATTTATACAGGTTATTGTTTATAGTCCTGAGACTATGCAAAATAAATTTGGCGATCCTATATTTTTTTTTAAGGGAGATATAAAATGAAATACATCCCCATGTTTTTATTTGTAAGTTTAATTTTGAAAAATTGTTTAATGCCGTTATTGTTAATTATATTAAGTAATATTTATACACGTTATTGTTTATAGTCCTGAGACTCTGCAAAATAAATTTGGCGATCCTATATTTTTTTTTAAGGGAGATATAAAATGAAATACATCCCCATGTTTTTATTTGTAAGTTTAATTTTGAAAAATTGTTTAATGCCGTTATTGTTAATTATATTAAGTCATATTTATACACGGGTTTTTGTTTATAGTCCTGAGACTATGCAAAATAAATTTGGCGATCCTATATTTTTTTTTAAGGGAGATATAAAATGAAATACATCCCCATGTTTTTATTTGTAAGATTAATTTTGAAAAATTGTTTAATGCCGTTATTGTTAATTATATTAAGTAATATTTATACAGGTTATTGTTTATAGTCCTGAGACTCTGCAAAATAAATTTCGCGATCCTATATTTTTTTTTAAGGGAGATATAAAATGAAATACATCCCCATGTTTTTATTTGTAAGATTAATTTTGAAAAATTGTTTAATGCCGTTATTGTTAATTATATTAAGTCATATTTATACAGGTTATTGTTTATAGTCCTGAGACTATGCAAAATAAATTTGGCGATCCTATATTTTTTTTTAAGGGAGATATAAAATGAAATACATCCCCATGTTTTTATTTGTAAGTTTAATTTTGAAAAATTGTTTAATGCCGTTATTGTTAATTATATTAAGTAATATTTATACACGTTATTGTTTATAGTCCTGAGACTCTGCAAAATAAATTTGGCGATCCTATATTTTTTTTTAAGGGAGATATAAAATGAAATACATCCCCATGTTTTTATTTGTAAGTTTAATTTTGAAAAATTGTTTAATGCCGTTATTGTTAATTATATTAAGTCATATTTATACAGGTTATTGTTTATAGTCCTGAGACTCTGCAAAATAAATTTGGCGATTCTATATTTTTTTTAAGGGACATATAAAATGAAATACATCCCCATGTTTTTATTTCTAAGTTAATTTTGAAAAATTGTTTAATGCCTTATCCCTTCGCCAAAACTTCGAATTAATTCGCACAGTTTCAAGCTCAAATATTTCATAAACGGTTGTTCCGTTTTTGGCACTCGGCCTGTAAAATAAATTTGATCGTTTAATTTATAAGTGGACTTATAAGATTAACGTCCATGTTTTTCTCTGCAAATCAAATTTGAATATTGTTTTAAAGCTTTATCCGCTTCCGGACAAAACTTCGAAATTAACCCTCGCACAAGTTTCACTGCAAAAATACAAAACGGTGCCGTTTTTGGGCATCGGCGTCATACATGCAAACGGTTTGTTATTAATAAGTGGACGTTCAAGAAACGTCCAAATAAGCTTCGGTGCTCCCGAATTATTTTGATGAATTGTTTTTAAAGCTGCATCCGCTTGCGCGACAGAACAGCCCCTCGAAATGATAATTTCCCGCACAAGTTGTGGCGAGGCGTCTGTCAAATGTCCGCATTTGCATTTGAAAAGCCAGAGTATTGTTCCGTTCTTTGTTCGGAACACGTTTCGTGGCACTGTAAATAGAGATTATGCATCGTTTAAGCGATATCCGTCCGAGATTCCCTTAAATAAGGATAATTCTAACGGGATTCCGTTTTTAACAAACCGCCAAATCCGAATTTGAATAGTTTTTGAAGATCCGGCCACAAAAAACGGCGCTACAATTTTTTTAAAGTTCAAAATCGTGCCAAAATGAGGCCGAAAAATTGCGATTTTTAATTTTCGAAAAATTTACGTTGCGCTCTATACTTATTTTACATGTATCTTATGTAAAAACGTTCCAGAATTCCGAATCCGTCACGTTTGTAATGATTGCATCAAAAATAAGGGCGCTACGATTTTTTGTGAATCAAGGTATATTTTTTTTGATTTATTTAGTTTTATCAAAAATTTTTATTTTAGAGCGAGAGCGCCGAGAAATGACACCGGTTATAGTTAGTAGGGGTACGTAGGAACATCCCCTGACAAAATAAAGCAATTCTATTTTTTTCATATTTTGACCAAATAACATGGGTTAAAACCCATCGATTTTGAATTTTCAAAACGTTTTCCCAAAGCTCTGGAATACCACACCTATGTTTTCTTAGACCTATCCGAAGCCAAAAAGGCTGCCAAATCCGAATCTGAATAGTTTTTAAAGATCCGTCCACAAATAACGGCGCTACAATTTTTTGAAAGTTCAAAATCGGCCCAAAATGAGCGCTAAAAATGGCAATTTTTAATAATCGAAAAATTAACGTCGCACCCTATACATATTTTACATGTATCTTATGTAAAAAAACCTCAGGATTCCGAATCCGTGTCGTTTGTAATGATTGGATCGAAAATAAGGGCGCTACGATTTTTTTTGTGAATCAAGGGGTCCGTTTGTTTATTTAATTAGTTCTATCGCAAATTTTTATTTTAAGAGCGAGAGCGCCGAGAAATGACACCGGTTATAGTTAGTAGGGGTACGTAGGAACATCCCCTGACAAAATAAAGCAATTCTATTTTTTTCATATTTTGACCAAATAACATGGGTTAAAACCCATCGATTTTGAATTTTCAAAACGTTTTCCCAAAGCTCTGGAATAGCACGCCTATGTTTTCTTAGACCTATCCGAAGCCAAAAAGGCTGCCAAATCCGAATCTGAATAGTTTTTAAAGATCCGTCCACAAATAACGGCGCTACAATTTTTTTAAAGTTCAAAATCGGCCCAAAATCAGCGCTAAAAATGGCAATTTTTAATAATCGAAAAATTAACGTCGCACCCTATACATATTTTACATGTATCTTATGTAAAAAAGCCTCACGATTCCGAATCCGTGTCGTTTGTAATGATTGGATCGAAAATAAGGGCGCTACGATTTTTTTTGTGAATCAAGGGGTCCGTTTGTTTATTTAATTAGTTCTATCGCAAATTTTTATTTTAGAGCGAGAGCGCCGAGAAATGACACCGGTTATAGTTAGTAGGGTACGTAGGAACATCCCTGACAAAATAAAGCAATTCTATTTTTTCATTTTTGTCAAAATAACATGGGTTAAAACCCATCGATTTTGAATTTTCAAAACGTTTTCCCAAAGCTCTGGAATAGCACGCCTATGTTTTCTTAGACCTATCCGAAGCCAAAAAGGCTGCCAAATCCGAATCTGAATAGTTTTTAAAGATCCGTCCACAAATAACGGCGCTACAATTTTTTAAAGTTCAAAATCGGCCCAAAATCAGCGCTAAAAAAGGCAATTTTAATAATCGAAAAATTAACGTCGCACCCTATACATATTATACATGTATCTTATGTAAAAAGCCTCACGATTCCGAATCCGTGTCGTTTGTAATGATTGGATCGAAAATAAGGGCGCTACGATTTTTTGTGAATCAAGGGGTCCGTTTGTTTATTTAATTAGTTCTATCGCAAATTTTTATTTTAGAGCGAGAGCGCCGAGAAATGACACCGGTTATAGTTAGTAGGGGTACGTAGGAACATCCCTGACAAAATAAAGCAATTCTATTTTTTCATTTTTGTCAAAATAACATGGGTTAAAACCCATCGATTTTGAATTTTCAAAACGTTTTCCCAAAGCTCTGGAATAGCACGCCTATGTTTTCTTAGACCTATCCGAAGCCAAAAGGCTGCCAAATCCGAATCTGAATAGTTTTTTAAAAATCCGTCCACAAATAACGGCGCTACAATTTTTTAAAGTTCAAAATCGGCCCAAAATCAGCGCTAAAATGCAATTTTAATAATCGAAAAATTAACGTCGCACCCTATACATATTATACATGTATCTTATGTAAAAAGCCTCACGATTCCGAATCCGTGTCGTTTGTAATGATTGGATCGAAAATAAGGGCGCTACGATTTTTTGTGAATCAAGGGGTCCGTTTGTTTATTTAATTAGTTCTATCGCAAATTTTTATTTTAGAGCGAGAGCGCCGAGAAATGACACCGGTTATAGTTAGTAGGGTACGTAGGAACATCCCTGACAAAATAAAGCAATTCTATTTTTTCATTTTTGTCAAAATAACATGGGTTAAAACCCATCGATTTTGAATTTTCAAAACGTTTTCCCAAAGCTCTGGAATAGCACGCCTATGTTTTCTTAGACCTATCCGAAGCCAAAAGGCTGCCAAATCCGAATCTGAATAGTTTTAAAGATCCGTCCACAAATAACGGCGCTACAATTTTTTAAAGTTCAAAATCGGCCCAAAATCAGCGCTAAAATCGCAATTTTTAATAATCGAAAAATTAACGTCGCACCCTATACATATTTTACATGTATCTTATGTAAAAAAGCCTCACGATTCCGAATCCGTGTCGTTTGTAATGATTGGATTGAAAATAAGGGCGCTACGATTTTTTTTGTGAATCAAGGGGTCAGTTTGTTTATTTATTTACTTCTATCGCAAATTTTTATTTTAGAGTGAGAGCGCCGAGAAATGACACCGGTTATAGTTAGTAGGGGTACGTAGGAACATCCCTGACAAAATAAAGCAATTCTATTTTTTCATTTTTGTCAAAATAACATGGGTTAAAACCCATCGATTTTGAATTTTCAAAACGTTTTCCCAAAGCTCTGGAATAGCACGCCTATGTTTTCTTAGACCTATCCGAAGCCAAAAAGGCTGCCAAATCCGAATCTGAATAGTTTTTAAAGATCCGTCCACAAATAACGGCGCTAGAATTTTTTTAAAGTTCAAAATCGGCCCAAAATCAGCGCTAAAAAAGCAATTTTAATAATCGAAAAATTAACGTCGCACCCTATACATATTTTACATGTATCTTATGTAAAAAAGCCTCACGATTCCGAATCCGTGTCGTTTGTAATGATTGGATCGAAAATAAGGGCGCTACGATTTTTTTTGTGAATCAAGGGGTCCGTTTGTTTATTTAATTAGTTCTATCGCAAATTTTTATTTTAGAGCGAGAGCGCGAGAAATGACACCGGTTATAGTTAGTAGGGGTACGTAGGAACATCCCTGACAAAATAAAGCAATTCTATTTTTTCATTTTTGTCAAAATAACATGGGTTAAAACCCATCGATTTTGAATTTTCAAAACGTTTTCCCAAAGTTCTGGAATAGCACGCCTATGTTTTCTTAGACCTATCCGAAGCCAAAAAGGCTGCCAAATCCGAATCTGAATAGTTTTTAAAGATCCGTCCATAAATAACGGCGCTACAATTTTTTTAAAGTTCAAAATTGGCCCAAAATCAGTGCTAAAAATCGCAATTTTTTATAATCGAAAAATTAGCGTCGCACCCTATACATATTTGACATGTATCTTATGTAAAAAAGCCTCACGATTCCGAATCCGTGTCGTTTGTAATGATTGGATCGAAAATAAGGGCGCTACGATTTTTTTTGTGAATCAAGAGGTCCGTTTGTTTATTTAATTAGTTCTATCGCAAATTTTTATTTTAGAGCGAGAGCGCCGAGAAATGACACCGGTTATAGTTAGTAGGGGTACGTAGGAACATCCCTGACAAAATAAAGCAATTCTATTTTTTCATTTTTGTCAAAATAACATGGGTTAAAACCCATCGATTTTGAATTTTCAAAACGTTTTCCCAAAGCTCTGGAATAGCACGCCTATGTTTTCTTAGACCTATCCGAAGCCAAAAGGCTGCCAAATCCGAATCTGAATAGTTTTAAAGATCCGTCCACAAATAACGGCGCTACAATTTTTTTAAAATTCAAAATCGGCCCAAAATCAGCGCTAAAATGCAATTTTAATAATCGAAAAATTAACGTCGCACCCTATACATATTATACATGTATCTTATGTAAAAAGCCTCACGATTCCGAATCCGTGTCGTTTGTAATGATTGGATCGAAAATAAGGGCGCTACGATTTTTTGTGAATCAAGGGGTCCGTTTGTTTATTTAATTAGTTCTATCGCAAATTTTTATTTTAGAGCGAGAGCGCCGAGAAATGACACCGGTTATAGTTAGTAGGGGGACGTAGGAACATCCCTGACAAAATAAAGCAATTCTATTTTTTCATTTTTGTCAAAATAACATGGGTTAAAACCCATCGATTTTGAATTTTCAAAACGTTTTCCCAAAGCTCTGGAATAGCACGCCTATGTTTTCTTAGACCTATCCGAAGCCAAAAGGCTGCCAAATCCGAATCTGAATAGTTTTTAAAAATCCGTCCACAAATAACGGCGCTACAATTTTTTTAAAGTTCAAAATTGGCCCAAAATCAGTGCTAAAAATCGCAATTTTTTATAATCGAAAAATTAACGTCGCACCCTATACATATTTTACATGTATCTTATGTAAAAAGCCTCACGATTCCGAATCCGTGTCGTTTGTAATGATTGGATCGAAAATAAGGGCGCTACGATTTTTTTTGTGAATCAAGGGGTCCGTTTGTTTATTTAATTAGTTCTATCGCAAATTTTTATTTTAGAGCGAGAGCGCCGAGAAATGACACCGGTTATAGTTAGTAGGGGTACGTAGGAACATCCCTGACAAAATAAAGCAATTCTATTTTTTCATTTTTGACAAAATAACATGGGTTAAAACCCATCGATTTTGAATTTTCAAAACGTTTTCCCAAAGCTCTGGAATAGCACGCCTATGTTTTCTTAGACCTATCCGAAGCCAAAAGGCTGCCAAATCCGAATCTGAATAGTTTTAAAGATCCGTCCACAAATAACGGCGCTACAATTTTTTAAAGTTCAAAAACGGCCCAAAATGAGCGCTAAAAATAGCATTTTTTAATAATCGAAAAATTAACGTCGCACCCTATACATATTTACATGTATCTTATGTAAAAAAGCCTCACGATTCCGAATCCGTGTCGTTTGTAATGATTGGATCGAAAATAAGGGCGCTACGATTTTTTTTGTGAATCAAGGGGTCCGTTTGTTTATTTAATTAGTTCTATCGCAAATTTTTATTTTAGAGCGAGAGCGCCGAGAAATGACACCGGTTATAGTTAGTAGGGGTACGTAGGAACATCCCCCGACAAAATAAAGCAATTCTATTTTTTCATTTTTGACCAAAATAACATGGGTTAAAACCCATCGATTTTGAATTTTCAAAACGTTTTCCCAAAGCTCTGGAATAGCACGCCTATGTTTTCTTAGACCTATCCGAAGCCAAAAGGCTGCCAAATCCGAATCTGAATAGTTTTAAAGATCCGTCCACAAATAACGGCGCTACAATTTTTTAAAGTTCAAAATCGGCCCAAAATGAGCGCTAAAATCGCAATTTTAATAATCGAAAAATTAACGTCGCACCCTATACATATTATACATGTATCTTATGTAAAAAGCCTCACGATTCCGAATCCGTGTCGTTTGTAATGATTGGATCGAAAATAAGGGCGCTACGATTTTTTTTGTGAATCAAGGGGTCCGTTTGTTTATTTAATTAGTTCTATCGCAAATTTTTATTTTAGAGCGAGAGCGCCGAGAAATGACACCGGTTATAGTTAGTAGGGGTACGTAGGAACATCCCTGACAAAATAAAGCAATTCTATTTTTTCATTTTTGCAAAATAACATGGGTTAAAACCCATCGATTTTGAATTTTCAAAACGTTTTCCCAAAGCTCTGGAATAGCACGCCTATGTTTTCTTAGACCTATCCGAAGCCAAAAAGGCTGCCAAATCCGAATCTGAATAGTTTTTAAAGATCCGTCCACAAATAACGGCGCTACAATTTTTTGAAAGTTCAAAAACGGCCCAAAATGAGCGCTAAAAATTGCATTTTTTAATAATCGAAAAATTAACGTCGCACCCTATACATATTTGACATGTATCTTATGTAAAAAAGCCTCACGATTCCGAATCCGTGTCGTTTGTAATGATTGGATCGAAAATAAGGGCGCTACGATTTTTTTTGTGAATCAAGGGGTCCGTTTGTTTATTTAATTAGTTCTATCGCAAATTTTTATTTTAGAGCGAGAGCGCCGAGAAATGACACCAGTTATAGTTAGTAGGGGTACGTAGGAACATCCCCCGACAAAATAAAGCAATTCTATTTTTTCATTTTTGTCAAAATAACATGGGTTAAAACCCATCGATTTTGAATTTTCAAAACGTTTTCCCAAAGCTCTGGAATAGCACGCCTATGTTTTCTTAGACCTATCCGAAGCCAAAAAGGCTGCCAAATCCGAATCTGAATAGTTTTTAAAGATCCGTCCACAAATAACGGCGCTAAATTTTTTAAAGTTCAAAATCGGCCCAAAATCAGCGCTAAAAATGGCAATTTTTAATAATCGAAAAATTAACGTCGCACCCTATACATATTTTACATGTATCTTATGTAAAAAAGCCTCACGATTCCGAATCCGTGTCGTTTGTAATGATTGGATCGAAAATAAGGGCGCTACGATTTTTTTTGTGAATCAAGGGGTCCGTTTGTTTATTTAATTAGTTCTATCGCAAATTTTTATTTTAGAGCGAGAGCGCCGAGAAATGACACCGGTTATAGTTAGTAGGGTACGTAGGAACATCCCTGACAAAATAAAGCAATTCTATTTTTTCATTTTTGTCAAAATAACATGGGTTAAAACCCATCGATTTTGAATTTTCAAAACGTTTTCCCAAAGCTCTGGAATAGCACGCCTATGTTTTCTTAGACCTATCCGAAGCCAAAAGGCTGCCAAATCCGAATCTGAATAGTTTTAAAGATCCGTCCACAAATAACGGCGCTAGAATTTTTAAAGTTCAAAATCGGCCCAAAATCAGCGCTAAAAAACGCAATTTTTAATAATCGAAAAATTAACGTCGCACCCTATACATATTATACATGTATCTTATGTAAAAAGCCTCACGATTCCGAATCCGTGTCGTTTGTAATGATTGGATCGAAAATAAGGGCGCTACGATTTTTTGTGAATCAAGGGGTCCGTTTGTTTATTTAATTAGTTCTATCGCAAATTTTTATTTTAAAGCGAGAGCGCCGAGAAATGACACCGGTTATAGTTAGTAGGGGTACGTAGGAACATCCCTGACAAAATAAAGCAATTCTATTTTTTTCATTTTTTGTCAAAATAACATGGGTTAAAACCCATCGATTTTGAATTTTCAAAACGTTTTCCCAAAGCTCTGGAATAGCACGCCTATGTTTTCTTAGACCTATCCGAAGCCAAAAAGGCTGCCAAATCCGAATCTGAATAGTTTTTAAAGATCCGTCCACAAATAACGGCGCTAGAATTTTTTTAAAGTTCAAAATCGGCCCAAAATCAGCGCTAAAAATGGCAATTTTTAATAATCGAAAAATTAACGTCGCACCCTATACATATTATACATGTATCTTATGTAAAAAAGCCTCACGATTCCGAATCCGTGTCGTTTATAATGATTGGATCGAAAATAAGGGCGCTACGATTTTTTTTGTGAATCAAGGAGTCCGTTTGTTTATTTAATTAGTTCTATCGCAAATTTTTATTTTAAAGCGAGAGCGCCGAGAAATGACACCGGTTATAGTTAGTAGGGGTTTGGAACATCCCTGACAAAATAAAGCAATTCTATTTTTTCATTTTTGTCAAAATAACATGGGTTAAAACCCATCGATTTTGAATTTTCAAAACGTTTTCCCAAAGCTCTGGAATAGCACGCCTATGTTTTCTTAGACCTATCCGAAGCCAAAAGGCTGCCAAATCCGAATCTGAATAGTTTTAAAGATCCGTCCACAAATAACGGCGCTAGAATTTTTTAAAGTTCAAAATCGGCCCAAAATCAGCGCTAAAATGCAATTTTTAATAATCGAAAAAATTTAAAGTCGCACCCTATACATATTATACATGTATCTTATGTAAAAAGCCTCACGATTCCGAATCCGTGTCGTTTATAATGATTGGATCGAAAATAAGGGCGCTACGATTTTTTGTGAATCAAGGGGTCCGTTTGTTTATTTAATTAGTTCTATCGCAAATTTTTATTTTAGAGCGAGAGCGCCGAGAAATGACACCGGTTATAGTTAGTAGGGTACGTAGGAACATCCCTGACAAAATAAAGCAATTCTATTTTTTCATTTTTTGTCAAAATAACATGGGTTAAAACCCATCGATTTTGAATTTTCAAAACGTTTTCCCAAAGCTCTGGAATAGCACGCCTATGTTTTCTTAGACCTATCCGAAGCCAAAAAGGCTGCCAAATCCGAATCTGAATAGTTTTTAAAGATCCGTCCACAAATAACGGCGCTAGAATTTTTTTAAAGTTCAAAATCGGCCCAAAATCAGCGCTAAAAATTGCAATTTTTAATAATCGAAAAATTAACGTCGCACCCTATACATATTATACATGTATCTTATGTAAAAAAGCCTCACGATTCCGAATCCGTGTCGTTTATAATGATTGGATCGAAAATAAGGGCGCTACGATTTTTTTTGTGAATCAAGGGGTCCGTTTGTTTATTTAATTAGTTCTATCGCAAATTTTTATTTTAAAGCGAGAGCGCCGAGAAATGACACCGGTTATAGTTAGTAGGGGTACGTAGGAACATCCCCCGACAAAATAAAGCAATTCTATTTTTTCATTTTTGTCAAAATAACATGGGTTAAAACCCATCGATTTTGAATTTTCAAAACGTTTTCCCAAAGCTCTGGAATAGCACGCCTATGTTTTCTTAGACCTATCCGAAGCCAAAAAGGCTGCCAAATCCGAATCTGAATAGTTTTTAAAGATCCGTCCACAAATAACGGCGCTAGAATTTTTTAAAGTTCAAAATCGGCCCAAAATCAGCGCTAAAATGCAATTTTAATAATCGAAAAATTAACGTCGCACCCTATACATATTATACATGTATCTTATGTAAAAAGCCTCACGATTCCGAATCCGTGTCGTTTATAATGATTGGATCGAAAATAAGGGCGCTACGATTTTTTGTGAATCAAGGGGTCCGTTTGTTTATTTAATTAGTTCTATCGCAAATTTTTATTTTAAAGCGAGAGCGCCGAGAAATGACACCGGTTATAGTTAGTAGGGGTACGTAGGAACATCCCTGACAAAATAAAGCAATTCTATTTTTTCATTTTTGTCAAAATAACATGGGTTAAAACCCATCGATTTTGAATTTTCAAAACGTTTTCCCAAAGCTCTGGAATAGCACGCCTATGTTTTCTTAGACCTATCCGAAGCCAAAAAGGCTGCCAAATCCGAATCTGAATAGTTTTTAAAGATCCGTCCACAAATAACGGCGCTACAATTTTTTTAAAGTTCAAAATTGGCCCAAAATCAGTGCTAAAAATCGCAATTTTTTATAATCGAAAAATTAACGTCGCACCCTATACATATTTGACATGTATCTTATGTAAAAAAGCCTCACGATTCCGAATCCGTGTCGTTTGTAATGATTGGATCGAAAATAAGGGCGCTACGATTTTTTTTGTGAATCAAGGGGTCCGTTTGTTTATTTAATTAGTTCTATCGCAAATTTTTATTTTAGAGCGAGAGCGCCGAGAAATGACACCGGTTATAGTTAGTAGGGGTACGTAGGAACATCCCCTGACAAAATAAAGCAATTCTATTTTTTTCATTTTTTGTCAAAATAACATGGGTTAAAACCCATCGATTTTGAATTTTCAAAACGTTTTCCCAAAGCTCTGGAATAGCACGCCTATGTTTTCTTAGACCTATCCGAAGCCAAAAAGGCTGCCAAATCCGAATCTGAATAGTTTTTAAAGATCCGTCCACAAATAACGGCGCTACAATTTTTTTAAAGTTCAAAATTGGCCCAAAATCAGTGCTAAAAATCGCAATTTTTTATAATCGAAAAATTAACGTCGCACCCTATACATATTTGACATGTATCTTATGTAAAAAAGCCTCACGATTCCGAATCCGTGTCGTTTGTAATGATTGGATCGAAAATAAGGGCGCTACGATTTTTTTTGTGAATCAAGGGGTCCGTTTGTTTATTTAATTAGTTCTATCGCAAATTTTTATTTTAGAGCGAGAGCGCCGAGAAATGACACCGGTTATAGTTAGTAGGGGTACGTAGGAACATCCCCTGACAAAATAAAGCAATTCTATTTTTTTCATATTTTGACCAAATAACATGGGTTAAAACCCATCGATTTTGAATTTTCAAAACGTTTTCCCAAAGCTCTGGAATAGCACGCCTATGTTTTCTTAGACCTATCCGAAGCCAAAAAGGCTGCCAAATCCGAATCTGAATAGTTTTAAAGATCCGTCCACAAATAACGGCGCTACAATTTTTAAAGTTCAAAATCGGCCCAAAATCAGCGCTAAAATGGCAATTTTAATAATCGAAAAATTAACGTCGCACCCTATACATATTTGACATGTATCTTATGTAAAAAAGCCTCACGATTCCGAATCCGTGTCGTTTGTAATGATTGGATCGAAAATAAGGGCGCTACGATTTTTTTTGTGAATCAAGGGGTCCGTTTGTTTATTTAATTAGTTCTATCGCAAATTTTTATTTTAAAGCGAGAGCGCCGAGAAATGACACCGGTTATAGTTAGTAGGGGTACGTAGGAACATCCCCTGACAAAATAAAGCAATTCTTTTTTTTCATTTTTGTCAAAATAACATGGATTAAAAGCCATGTTTTTTCTCGGAGAAAAGCGTTTTTCTCAAAACTTTAAATAGCACGCCTATGGTTTCTTAGGCCTATCTAAAGTCAAAAGGGCTGCCATAAGATTGTTTTTCGAGTAGCTATCGAAAGGTATAGGTCTTATCGTGCAACTCCATCTTCCACATAGTGTCCTTTGCTTGTTAGTAAAATACAAATCAAAGCGAGAAATTGTTTATAACAAGAGAACGAAACGAGATAATCAAATGCGGTTTTGCCAATCAAAAAAGAACTAAATTTGAGCGAATAGGTGTCTCGGCGAATTTTAAAAAAATATTTCATACTAATATTACAAGAGCGCCAAATTTAAATCGTTAATTTCAAATTAAAAAATTCTGCATTCCGTTATATTTCGAGAAAAATTCATCTAATTTTGATAAAACAATTGGGACTTAATGTGTTTTGATTTAATCAAAACCCATTAAAATATATTCACTAGTTTTCAAAAATTTTTTTTTCTTATTGCATCCAAGTAAACCAAAATGTGTTTTTATAAAAATACATATCAAAGCGACGAATTGTTTATAACAAGAGAACGAAACGAGATAAATAAATGCGGTTTTCGCCAATCAAAAAAGGACTAAATTTGAGCGAATAGGTGTCTCGGCGAATTTTAAAAAAATATTTCTTAGTAATATTACAAGAGCGCCAAATTTAAATCGTTAATTTAAAATTGAAAAATTCTGCATTCCGTTATATTTTGAGAAAAATTAATCTAATTTTGACAAAACACTTGGGACTTAATGCGCTTTAATTTAATCAAAAGCCCATTAAAATATATTCACTAGTTTTCGAAAAATTAATTTTTTTCTTTTTGCATCCAAGCAAACCAAAATGTGTTTTTATAAAAATACATATCGAAGCGACGAATTGTTTATAACAAGAAAACGAAACGAGATAATCAAATGCGGTTTTCGCCAGGCGAAAAAGGACTAAATTTGAGCAAATAGGTGTCTCGTCGATTTTTCATAGAACGTCCCTTAAGTATTTTACCAGCGCGGCAATTTTAAAATTATAATGCACTTTTGTAATACCAATAAAACTTGGTTTTATGCAAAAAGTCGAGAGGCAAAGACATAACATAATGCAGATGCACTTTGACCGAGAGCTTTTATAAACGTTAGTCGTCCATTATCTAATTAAATCCTTTTTAACCATTCATTTCCAACCGACGCCGCGGACAGGAAACTTTACTTAACATTTTTTAAGTAGACTTCCCGGTCGCGGGTGCCGCGTTCAAAAGGCGAGCCATTCTTTACTCTCGATAACAAGATTATGCGACTTAATTTGTCCGCCATTAATTTTCAAGCGATTCATTATTTATAGAGAATGTGGGCCAGTAAATTTCGCGGGATTCGGGGCCGGCGGCGGCGGCGGCGACCGCAAAATATCGCATGAAGCGGTGCCAGTAGTCTTTAATGCTCCTCGCAATTATGGAGTCGAAATTTTAGCTTTTAGCATCTATCTAAACTCTTAATAATCTCTTTTTCCTATTTATTTGCGCAGTTTAAATGCTTTTAATAATCCGGCTTTTAGAAATTTCTTGGCTCCGTCGACTCTTTCGATTTACAAAGAGCGCGCGAGCGAGCGACTTTTATTTTCTAAATTAATTTCGACAATTTTAAATTTACATCTCTTCTCTTCGGCGACACAACAAACGGAACGCTCGAAAGCGAATTATCAACGGAAAAAACTAAAAAAATAAAAAGCAATTTGGGAAAGAAATTAAAATTAACGTCGACCGTTTCCTAATTTCTTTGCTTTTTATTTTTTTTTTCCTTTCGGCCCTAGCAAAATTAGCGCGCCTTTAAATATTTAATCCGAGCGTTAAATTCGGAGAAAAACAAATACAAAAAAAAAGGGGGAGAGGAAAATTGTAAGCGTCGCGACGCGCGGCAAACGAATCGAAGCGGGCCCTTTGTTTTCGGCAACTTTTACATAATTACTTTCGCATATGAAAAAAAAAAAGCCGAAACTTTTTATTCCGCAAAAAACTTATTAAAAATTGTAATTGGTCGAAAAGCAAATTTAATTTTGCTTTTGCATTTTGCGAGTGTATTAAAATAAATTTTTTTTCGGAAAAACGTTACGGGGCACGTTCACAAAGAAATCGCGCTTTTTACGAGAGGGGGTTCGGGGGCTTTCGTTTTTAGTTGCTTAATTGATATTTTTGGGGGTTTCTCGTTAACCTTCCGTGTACAAGGTGGGGTATAACTAACGTGAACATTTTTTTTTGTTAAAACGGCACGTTTGGTAATCGAGCTTAAAACCGAGTGTGCGCGTTCGAGCTCAAAGTGGCACATTCCGATCTCGGGAAAATGAAGCGCGCCGCTCCGCGTCGCGCTTCATTTGCCTCCCTCGCTCGGAAATGTGCCACTTTTCGCTCGAATGCGCACATCTTTGTATTTGTTCAATTTGACTAAATTAATCAAAAAATTAAATTCATACTTTCTATATGTAGAAAGTTGTAGAGCTTAAAAATTAAAAAATAACTGCTTAAAAGCATTATATGGTGTTTCTGCTCTTTTAGGGGTAGTTAGAATTTTTTAATTATTTTTCTGGTTTGTTATAAACTCCAATAAAACACTTTAATGAATTAATTTCGCCAAATTTCCGATTTTCTAAATTAGCGTTTTTTATTACAGGCAAAATCAAAAATTTACATTTCTAAATAAATCAATGACTACCCTTTTTTCTGAGGGGTACTTAGATTTTTTTAATTATTTTTCTGGCTTGTTATAAACATTAATAAAGAACATACATGTAAGAGTTTCCTCGAATTCGCGATTTTAAAAAGTTGTTGACTGTATATGTATAATATATTTAATGAAATATAAATGAGACGGATTTTTATTATAGACAAATTAATTATTGTGAATTGTTGTAACGAAATGTACTTTTAAAAATCCCTCCATTTGCACGGTACGCGGTTTACAAAAATTTTTCGTAATTTTTAAATAAACTAACTATTGTGAATTGTTGTTTAAGTCGAGTGCGCACATTCGAGCTCAAAGTGGCACATTTTTGGATTTGTCTGTTTTTTCTTTTTATTAAATTTAGTTCAATAGATTAAAATTAATTCATAAATTGTAATTTTTACTTAAACTAATTTAGAAAGCAATTTAATTATTGTGAATCGTGCTTTAAACCGAGTGCGCACATTCGAGCTCAAAGTGGCACATTCCGATCTCGGGAAAATGAAGCGCGCCGCTCCGCGTCGCGCTTCATTTGCCTCCCTCGCTCGGAAATGTGCCACTTTTCGCTCGAATGCGCACATCTTTGTATTTGTTCAATTTGACTAAATTAATCAAAAAATTAAATTCATACTTTCTATATGTAGAAAGTTGTAGAGCTTAAAAATTAAAAAATAACTGCTTAAAAGCATTATATGGTGTTTCTGCTCTTTTAGGGGTAGTTAGAATTTTTTAATTATTTTTCTGGTTTGTTATAAACTCCAATAAAACACTTTAATGAATTAATTTCGCCAAATTTCCGATTTTCTAAAATTGCGTTTTTTATTACAGGCAAAATCAAAAATTTACATTTCTAAATAAATCAATGGCTGCCCTTTACTCTGAGGGGTACTTAGATTTTTTTAATTATTTTTCTGGCTTGTTATAAACATTAATAAAGAACATACATGTAAGAGTTTCCTCGAATTCGCGATTTTAAAAAGTTGTTGACTGTATATGTATAATATATTTAATGAAATATAAATGAGACAGATTTTTATTATAGACAAATTAATTATTGTGAATTGTTGTTACGAAATGTACTTTTAAAAATCCCTCCATTTGCACGGTACGCGGTTTACAAAAATTTTTTCGTAATTTTAAATAAACTAACTATTGTGAATTGTTGTTTAAGTCGAGTGCGCACATTCGAGCTCAAAGTGGCACATTTTTGGATTTGTCTGTTTTTTCTTTTTATTAAATTTAGTTCAATAGATTAAAATTAATTCATAAATTGTAATTTTTACTTAAAATTATTTAGAAAGCAATTTAATTATTGTGAATCGTGCTTTAAACCGAGTGCGCGCATTCGAGCTCAAAGTGGCACATTCCGATCTCGGGAAAATGAAGCGCGCCGCTCCGCGTCGCGCTTCATTTGCCTCCCTCGCTCGGAAATGTGCCACTTTTCGCTCGAATGCGCACATCCTCGTGTTTATTATATTAGTATAATTTACTGTGCGCTTTTTCAAATCAAAAATGTTAATTTAATTTAGTAAATATCGATTTTGTATTCAAAAAATGTATTTACCATAGCAATGAGTGGAAGGGAGCGAGAAGATACGACAGTCTTGTCAATGCAAGTGAGAGGGAACGATTAAAATTAGTCAATTAATTTTTCGTGTAACTAATTGGTCTAAATTATTGCGAATCATTAAGAAATTGCCCTGAAATTAATTTGTATTTCAAAAAAGAGGCAAAAATGAAATTCTTGTTAGGTTTTCTTAATATTCGGTATCATAATTAACACGTGTCATTGGAATTTAGCACTCAAGAAAAGACTATAGTTTATAAGTTGAAGAAAAAGTTAAGTTTTTGTATTTGATTAATAAAAGTCTATTCTAATGCATAAATAAATAGGTTTTTTACTTAAACCCGTTATTAAAATATATTTCTTATCATTGAACTGTCACAAAGTACAATTTTGTGGATTTTATTTAATTTTATTTTCGGGGTATAGCAAACCCACCTAGTATGGCATGTGCCATTTAGTCACCTAGTATACGGAGAGCTAAAGAGGGCGAAAAAATTTGTAATTTAGGTTTTACCCGAATTGAAAAATTGGTAGACATGGCCTTACCTCAACAAAAAAAAAATTGTGGGGTGACAGGAAAAAAAAATAGACACCAAATTCTCTTTGTTCGTTGATCGCAGATGGAAGATTACCGGTTATTGTTTTTCTTCGAAACGCATTAACACAAAGAAACAATTTTATATATTTACATTATAATAATTACGGTTTACTAATTTCCTTTTGTTGTTTGTCTGTTTCTGCGGAAGAGGCTCATTGTGGCAGGCGTAATACACGCATAAAGTCAATGTCTGCGCCGCAACATTTTTCATTGTTAAAATCCGACGGTTACAGATATTTTATTTTATTATTGCGGTTTCCTCGGGGGAAATAATTAGGGCGAATTTGTGCGTCTTTCGATGTTCCTTGTATTCGTGTCCGAAATGCGAGCACGGAAATAAACGCCGAGAGCTTTCCATATGGTTCGTTTTACGAGAAAAAAGCGCAACGTAAAAAGCGCAATCTACTTAATTTCGTAGATTTTTGAATAATACAAAAACGTACGGGCAAACGTACTTGAAACAAAAAATCGGGAAACTCTTATATGGCAGCTCTTACAAAACCAAAAAATAATTAAAAAAATCTAAATATCGTTAAAAAAAACGGCTAACGATTGATTCAATTAGAAATGAAAAACTTTTGATTTTTTGATTATTTAAAATCGTAAATTCAGGGAAACTATTCCGTGAGAGTTCTTTGTTGGTGTTTCTAACAACCCAAAAAAATTATTAAAAAAATCTAATTACCCCTAGGAAACCAGAGCAGCCGTTGATTCAATTAAAAATGTAAAACTTTTGATTTTTCCTATGTTAACAAACACTCATTTTTTAAAATCGCGAATTCGGAAAAACTATTGCGTGGAAGTTCTTTATTCGAGTCCATAATAAACTAGAAAAATAATTAAAAAATTCTAACTACCCTTAAAACAGCAGGGCAGCCGGTGATTCAATTTAAAGTGTAAAATTTTTGATTTCTCCCATGTTAAACAACACGATTCGTGAATTCAAGTAAACTAGTGCACGCCAGTTCTTTATTGGTGTTTATAACAACCCAAAATAATAATTAAAAAAATCTAACTACCCCTAGGAAATCAGGGCAGCCGTTGATTCAATTAAAAATGTAAAACTCTTGATTTTTCCTATGTTAACAAACACACATTTTTTAAAATCGCGTATTCGGAAAAACTATTGCGTAGAAGTTCTTTATTAGAGTTTATAATAAACTAAAAAAATAATTAAAAAAATCTAACTACCCCTAGAAAAGCAGGGCAGCCGTTGATTCAATTAAAAATGTAAAACTTTTGATTTTTCCTATGTTAAAAATTACTCATTTTTTAAAATCGCGAATTCGGAAAAACTATTGCGTGGAAGTTCTTTATTCAAGTCCATAATAAACTAGAAAAATAATTAAAAAATTCTAACTACCCTTAAAAAAGCAGGGCAGCCGGTGATTCAATTTAAAGTGTAAAATTTTTGATTTCTCCTTTGTTAAACAACACGATTCGCGAATTCAGGGAAACTAGTGCACGCCAGTTCTTTATTGGTATTTATAACAACCCAAAAAAATAATTAAAACAATCGAACTACCCCTAGGAAAGCAGGGCAGCCGTTGATTCAATTAAAAATGTAAAACTCTTGATTTTTCCTATGTTAACAAACACACATTTTTTAAAATCGCGTATTCGGAAAAACTATTGCGTAGAAGTTCTTTATTAGAGTTTATAATAAACTAGGAAAATAATTAAAAAATTCTAACTACCCTTAAAAAGGCAGAGCAGCCGGTGATTCAATTTAAAGTGTAAAATTTTTGATTTCTCTTATGTTAAACAACATAATTTTTTAAATTCGCGAATTCAGGGAAACTATTGTGTAGCAAATCTTTATTAGTGTTTATAACAACCCAAAAAAATAATTAAAAAAATCTAACTACCCCTAAGAAAGCGGGGCAGCCGTTGATTCAATTAGAAATGTAAGACTTTTGATTTTTCCTATGTTAACAAACACTCATTTTTTTAAATCGCGATTTCGCAGAAACTATTGTGCAGAAGTTCTTTATTAGAGTTTATAAAAAACTAAAAAAATTATTAAAAAATTCTAACAACCCTTAAAAAAGCAGAGCAGCCGGTGATTCAATTTAAAGTGTACAATTTTTGATTTTCTCTTATGTTAAACAATATAATTTTTTAAATTCGCGAATTCAAGGCAACTATTGTGTAGCAAATCTTTATTA
Organism: Sinopyrophorus schimmeli; assembly: GCA_036325965.1. Lineage (NCBI taxonomy): Eukaryota > Metazoa > Arthropoda > Insecta > Coleoptera > Elateridae > Sinopyrophorus > Sinopyrophorus schimmeli. The sequence continues at coordinate 1,096,673 of JARFIZ010000407.1, forward strand.
GTGTTTATAACAACCCAAAAAAATAATTAAAAAAATCCATCCACCCCTAAGAAAGCAGAGCAGCGGTTGATTGAATTAAAAATGTAAAAATTTTGATTTTTCTTATGTTAACATACACAATTTTTTTTAAATCGCGAATTCGAGAAAACTATTGCGCGGAAGTTCTTTATTAAAGTTTCTAATGCCCTAGAAAAATGATTAAAAAATTCTAACTACCCCCAAGAAAGCAGGGCAGCCTTCGACCCAATTAGAAACGCAAAACTCTCGTTTTATACAAAATCTTATTCGAAACGTATTTAACTCTCGGAACGATCAGAAAATTGGTCGTAATTAACATTCGCCAAAGGAATCGCTCGCCACACACACTAAATTATTTAAAATGCCTTATAAATCCTCACTTATCGTCCATCTCGAATACGGTGGTCTGAGCACAATGGCGAGGATCTGCTTACAATGGTCCATATATCGCCTTTCCGACCGAAAACTAGACTACTTAAAAACAACTACGTCCCTTGTTTGTTAAGGCAATTCAAGTTTATGGGTCCGTGCGATCGCTACGGACGCAAAACGCTCCCGTTTTCCATTTTTCGGTCCGCCGATTTCGCCCCGAAAAAAAAATACTTCGGGGGGGCCGCCCGACGCGCACCTCCGCCGAATTAATTTTCTTTTAATCACGTGCGCCTCCGCGCGCCGCATTTTTTCGCAAAAACCCGATTTCCAATTTGCGAAGACACAAAGAAAAAGTTGCCGAAGCAATAAGAAGACCCGACAAACAATATGAAACGCGGTAATAATAAAGACGTGCATCGGTGGGCAAAGATCAAAGGGAAACTTCGACGAAGAAAATCGCGCGATGATAACGTAGTTACTTCGACGACTTTTCAAAAAAAAAAACCCGCACACACACACACAAAAGGGGCAATAAACGAAGAAAACAGGACGCGATGCCTAATGATGCAGAAATTTTCTAATAAAATTTTAGTGTGTCGAATTTCCCAATTTTTTCTTCTTCTGTAAACTTTCCAAAATAAATAAAATAAGAGTGGAAAGAGAAGAAAAAAAAGGGGGGACGCTCGCGTTGAGAAGGAACTAAGCATTTCGGGGCCGCTCGTTTTATAAATAAATAAAATTATCCGCCCTGCTTTTCTCATTTAAGTCGAAAGGAGCTCTTACATGTTAAATATTTACGAAAGGGCTCGAGGAACGGATGAAATTTTAGTATTCGTCGGAATTACGTGGGGATTAGATCGTGGACGATCATTAGAAATGCACTTCGATAATCCGATGCAGTCGGAAGAGCAAATCCGTAACGCGACAATCGATTTCGAATCTAATCTTCCAGCCTCCCGCTGTTGTTTCGAACGTTTCGGCCTTTCGACGGACGAATTTAAAAGATAAATTAAGTCAACACGGAGCCGGAGCCCTAAAAATAATAGAGACGGGCACGAAGTAATGTTTTTTCGTCTTCGAACCTGAGTTTTTGTTGTTAATTTTGGGGTTGGCGAGGATTTGGCTTATTGAGGACCGCTTTGTTCACTTTTATCCGTTTTTGGAATAAATGTTGTTGAAAATGTGCGTTTTTGTTCGTGGTTTTGTATTTTTTTTTTTAATTTGGGCTTTAGACAAATTAGTTATTGTGAATTGTTGTTAAAGTTGATTTATTGGATTTTTCTGTTTTTTCTTTTCATTAAATTTAGTTCAATAAATTACAATTAATTCCTAAATTGTAAGTTTTACTTAAAATTATTTAGAAAGCAATTTAATTATTGTGAATCGTGCTTAAAATCGAGTGTGCGCGTTCGAGCTCAAAGTGGCACATTCCGATCTCGGGAAAATGAAGCGCGCCGCTCCGCGTCGCGCTTCATTTGCCTCCCTCGCTCGGAAATGTGCCACTTTTCGCTCGAACGCGCCCATCCTCGTATTTATACAATTTGGCTATATTAATAAAAAAATTAAATTCGTGCTTTCTATTCGAAGAAAGTTGTAAGAGTTCTTTTATAAAATAATAGCTCAAAAGCATTATATGGCGTTTCTGCCTTTTTAGGGGTAGTTAGAATTTTTTAATTATTTTTTTGATTTGTGATAATCTCCAATAAAGTACTTTCATGAAATAATTTCGCCAAATTTGCGATTTTATTAAATTGAATTTTTTTATTACAAATGAAAAATTTACATTTTCAATTGAATCAATGGCTGTCCTGCACTGTTAGGGGTAGTTAGATTTTTTTAATTATTTTTCTGGCTTGTTATAAACATTAATAAAAAACATCCATGTGAAAGTTTCCTCGAATTCGCGATTTTGAAAAGTTGTGTTTTTTAACATGAGTAAAATCAAAACATTTACATTTCTAATTGAACTAGCGCCCTCCCTGCTTTTTTACAACTAATTAGAAATTTTTAATTATTTTTCTGGTTTGTCGTAAACTCCAATAAAGCACATTCATGAATTAATTTCGCCAAATTTGCGATTTTTTAAAATTGGGTTTTTTAACTTGGGCAAAATCAAAAGTTTTACATTTCTAATTGAATCAATGGCTGCCCTGCTTTCTTAAGGGTAGTTAGATTTTTTTAATTATTTTTCTCGTGTGTTAGAAACATCGATAAAGAACCTCCAAGTAAAAGTTTCCTCGAATTCGCGATTTTAAAAAGTTATGTCTTCTAACATGGGTAAATACAAAACTTTTACATTTCTAATTGAACAGCGCCCTCCCTGCTTTTATAGGGCCAGTTAGAATTTTTTAATTATTTTTCTGTTTTCCCATAAACTCTAATAAAGCACGTGCATAAATTATTTTCGCAAATTTGCGATTTTCTAAAATTGTGTTTTTTATTTCAGGCAAAATCACAAATTTACATTTTGAATTGAATCAATGGCTGCTCTGCTTTTTTAGGGGTAGCTAAATTTTTTTAATCATTTTCCTAGTTTGTTATAAACACCGATAAAAAACTTCCACTCATTAGTTTTTACAAATTCGCGATTTTAAAAAATTGTGTGGGTAAAAGCTTTTACATTTCTAATGAATTAAGGCCCTCTCTGCTTTATTAGGGTAGTTAGAATTTTTTAATTGTTTTTCTGGTATGTCGTAGACCCTAATAAAGCACTTTCATAAACTAGTTTAGCCAAATTAGCAATTTTCTAAAATTGTGTTTTTTAACTTGGGCAAAATCAAAAGTTCTACATTTCTAATTGAATCAATGGCTGCCCTGATTTCTTAAGGGTAGTTAGATTTTTTTAATTATTTTTCTCGTGTGTTAGAAACATCGATAAAGAACCTCCATGTAAAAGTTTCCTCGAATTCGCGATTTTAAAAAGTTGTGTCTTCTAACATGGGTAAATACAAAACTTTTACATTTCTAATTGAACAGCGCCCTCCCTGCTTTTATAGGGCCAGTTAGAATTTTTTAATTATTTTTCTGTTTTCCCATAAACTCTAATAAAGCACGTGCATAAATTATTTTCGCAAATTTGCGATTTTCTAAAATTGTGTTTTTTATTTCAGGCAAAATCACAAAATTTAAATTTTGAATTAAATCAATGGCTGCTCTGCTTTTTTAGGGGTAGCTAAATTTTTTTAATCATTTTCCTAGTTTGTTATAAACACCGATAAAAACATTTCCCTGTGAAAGTTTCTTTCGAAAATTTGCGATTTTGAAAAAAAATTTTGTTTTGTAACATGAGTAAAATCAAAACATTTACATTTCTAATTGAACTAAACGCCCTCTCTGCTTTTTACAACTAATTAGAAATTTTTTTAAATTTTTTTTCTGGTTTGTCGTAAACCCAATAAAGCACATTTTATAAATTAATTTAGCCAAATTAGCGAATTTTCTAAAATTGGGTTTTTAACTTGGGCAAAATCAAAAGTTTTACATTTCTAATTGAATCAATGGCTGCCCTGCTTTTTAGGGTAGTTAGAATTTTTAATTATTTTTCTGTTGTTATAAACATCGATAAAGAACCTCCATTAAATTAGTTTTCGAAATTCGCGATTTTAAAATTGTGTTTTAACAGGGTAAATACAAAATTTTACATTTCTAATTGAATCAAGGCCTCTCTGCTTTTATAGGGTAGTTAGAATTTTTAATTATTTTTCTGTTTGTCCATAAACTCTAATAAAGCACTTCATAAATTAGTTTTAGCAAATTTGCGATTTTCTAAAATTGTGTTTTTATTTGGGCAAAATCACAAAATTTACATTTCTAATTGAATCAATGGCTGCTCTGCTTTTTAGGGTAGTTAGAATTTTTTAATTATTTTTTCCCGTTTGTTATAAACACCGATAAAAACTTCCATAAATTAGTTTTACAAATTCGCGATTTTAAAAATTGTGTTTAACTGGGAAAATCAAAAGCTTTTACATTTCTAATTGAATCAAGGCCTCCCTGCTTTTTAGGGTAGTTAGAATTTTTAATTATTTTTCTGGTTGTTAGAAACCTAATAAAGCACTTCATAAATAGTTTCCAAATTGCGATTTTCTAAAATTGTGTTTTTAACATGGGCAAAATCAAAATTTACATTTCTAATTGAATCAATGGCTGCCCTGCTTTTTAGGGTAGTTAGAATTTTTTAATTATTTTTCCTGTTGTTATAAACATCGATAAAGAACCTCCAGTAAATTAGTTTTCGAATTCGCGATTTTAAAATTGTGTTTTAACAGGGTAAATACAAAATTTTACATTTCTAATTGAATCAAGCCCTCTCTGCTTTTTTTAGGGTAGTTAGAATTTTTAATTATTTTTCTAGTTTGTCCATAAACCCTAATAAAGCACTGCATAATAGTTTTTAGCAAATTTGCGATTTTCTAAAATTGTGTTTTTATTTAGGCAAAATCACAAATTTTACATTTCTGAATGAATCAAGGCTGCTCTGCTTTTTAGGGGTAGTTAGAATTTTTTAATTATTTTTCAGTTTGTTATAAACCCTAATAAAGCACTTTCATGCATTAGTTTACCGAATTGCGATTTTAAAAATTGTGTTTTTACTGGGAAATCAAAAGCTTTTACATTTCTGAATGAATCAAGGCCCTCTGCTTTTTAGGGTAGTTAGAATTTTTAATTATTTTTCAGGTATTCATAAACTCCAATAAAGCACTTTAATGAACTTAGTTTGCCGAATATGCAATTTTCGAAAATTGTGTTTTTAAACTTTAGGACAAAAATTCAACCAAGTCTTTACATTTCTGATTGAATCGACGGCTGCCCTGCTTTCTTAGGGGTAGTTAGATTTTTTTAATTATTTTTCCGATTTATTATAAACTCCAATAAAGCACTTTAATGCTTTAGTTTCCCTGAATATGCGATTTTGAAAAATTGTGTTTTTTAATACATTTAGGACAACAAACTTTGCAACCCCTGTAAACTCAAAAACTATTAATTTTTGGACATTGGTACCATTTAAATGTTTAATCAGTGATCCCTAAACTACAAAATTTAGTTGGTAAAATATAATTTCGCCGCAACTCAAAATCCCATTTAAATCGCACAACATCCTTTGCGTTAAACCTTTAATCAAAAAATTACCAGTGCAACCCATAGCAACTTCAATTCTATCTTACAATTCTAAATTTGCGTAATTTCAAAAACCACGCTCAAATCAAATCGAGATTCCATCTTCCAAAAAAACAACAACAACAACAAAATCTCCCCAACGAGTCGCCAATGGCTCGCGCTTGTATGCGTTTGTACGCAATCAATAAACGAAACGGCGCGTTTCCTTCAATCTGTTTTAATAAGAAATAAGGAAAAGAATGAAACTAGAATTTGTGCGGAATGAAAGCTCATGATTCTTAGCTTCGTCTCTTCGAGAAAGGAAACGTTTTAATTCCGAGGAGCAGAAACTCGCGGCCCGGCGTCATTCATCATTCCCAGGTGTCGGTTTGCTACGACACAAATGCCCTAATCGTTTCCCCAATTTCCAAAGCCAAAAAAAAAAACCTCCCTCCCCTCTAACAAAGGGCAGGTGTAAATTTGGCGACGTAATTCGAAAAATACATATTTATAAGTCGGCGACGGCCCGAAAGTACCATATACCCAAAGACAACGCCACACACACACACACACACACGCACACCACTTTAAACTTTATAAAGATCTTAAACAAGTCTCGTCCTTTTCTCGCGCGAAAGGTCCCCGTTCCGTCTTCCTCCTCTGGCATTATATTTACTTTCGGTGCGGTGACTCTGAATGGGGAACTAACTACAGGCCGGCACGGCCATTGTGCTTTAAAAGGATAGGAGGAGCACACACATACACCTTCTTCCGTCTCCTTCTGGCCGCTCGTTCCGCGAGGAAAAAATGAAACGGGCATGCCCTAACAAAGCCCTTAGGTCTCGGTTTAAGTGAGTCCCCCTTCGAGCTCGTTTTACATGAGAAAATATCGGTTGACATTTTTGAGGACGACGTTCCGCTTTAAAGTAGTCGGCAAATAGTGGGAACGATTTTTTTTTGGGGGTTCGAGTGGCCAATGCCTAAATAAATATTTAGTGCGAGATCTCGAGACGCGCCCAAATTATTGTGCAATGCCGCTTAGAAATGAATATGTTCGTGGAAAATATAAATTATGTTATGTTTTGTGGAATATAATAGAAATAGAGCGAAATCTACCGTTTTGGAATCTATTGTATGTACAGTCGAACCTCGATAAGTCGGAGTTGAAGGGAAACTAAAAATAATTCGAGTTATCAAGGATTCGGCTTATCGAGGTTCGACTGTATATGTATAATGTATTTAATGAAATATAAATGAGACAGATTTTTATTATATACAAATTAATTAATGTGAATTGTTGTTACAAAATGTACTTTTAAAAATCCCTTTATTTGCACGGTACACGGTTTACAAATTTTTTTTGGTTCTTGGTAAGAAATACGGATCTGTAAGTTTTTATTAAAAATTTTTTGGTGATTTTTAAATAAATTAATTATTGTAAATTGTTATTTAAGTCAAGTGTGCATATTTGAACTCAAAGTGGCACATTTTTGGATTGGTCTGTTTTTTCTTTTTATTAAATTTAGTTCAATAGATTAAAATTAATTCATAAATTGTAATTTTTACATAAAATTATTTAGAAAGCAATTTAATTATTGTGAATCGTGCTTTAAACCGAGTGTGCGCATTCGAGCTCAAAGTGGCACATTCCGATCTCGGGAAAATGAAGCGCGCCGCTCCGCGTCGCGCTTCATTTGCCTCCCTCGCTCGGAAATGTGCCACTTTTCGCTCGAATGCGCACATCTTTGTATTTGTTCAATTTGACTAAATTAATCAAAAATTAAATTCATACTTTCTATATGTAGAAAGTTGTAGAGCTTAAAAATTAAAAAATAACTGCTTAAAAGCATTATATGGTGTTTCTGCTCTTTTAGGGGTAGTTAGAATTTTTTAATTATTTTTCTGGTTTGTTATAAACTCCAATAAAACACTTTAATGAATTAATTTTGGCAAATTCCCGATTTTCTAAAATTGTGTTTTTATTACAGGCAAAATCAAAAATTTACATTTCTAAATAAATCAATGGCTGCCCTTTACTCTTAGGGGTAGTTAGATTTTTTAAATTATTTTTCTGGCTTGTTATAAACATTAATAAAGAACATACATGTAAGAGTATCCTCAAATTCGCGATTTTAAAAAGTTGTTTTTTCTAACATTGATAAAATCAAAACTTTTACATTTCTATTTGAACTAGCGCCCTCCCTGCTGTTTTAAGGCTAATTAAAATTTTTTAATCGTTTTTCTAATTTCGAAATCTACCGTTTGGAATCTATTGTATTTACAATAAGTCAAAGGGAAATTAAAAATAATTCGAGTTATGAAGAATTCGGTTTATCGAGGTCCTACTGTATATGTATAATATATTTAATGACATATAAATCAGACAGATTTTTATTAAGGTAAAAGTACCGGTTTTGGACACGTTAGGCCCAGTTTTAGACACTTGAGTAATTTTGATAAAATACCTTAAAAAATACGAAAAAAACATAATTGATGTTTCTATCGTGGTTAAACATACATTAATTACACTTATAGCAAGTAGCGATAATTCTTACATTTGACATTTGTCAAAATAAAGTGGAAAATGTCCACAACTGGTACAGTGTCCAAAACCGGTACTTCTACCTTATTAAAAAATATTATATTCAGAAATTGGTATGGCTGTCTATGTGTGAATTTAAATCTTTTAGTAGATCTAGGTGAAAAATTATATTTCTAAATGATATATATTTTAAATTGAAGAAAGAAATGAACAAAGCTAAGAGACGGGTCCAAGTTAGGAAATAAAAAAAAATAAGAGCATTCCCCAATGTTTTTTTGGTTAGAAATCAAAATAATAATAAATGAAAAAACAGTAATACTGAAGAAAAAACAACATTTATAATATATTTATAAACAATTGATCAAATAATTGTTAAATTTCAAATATTTTTCAATAATAAAAGTATAAAATGTGCCACATTTGTTATATTTTATTTATAACCGAAATAGATTTGTTATACATAGATATATTTCCGAAATACAGTCGAACCTCCATAAGTCGAACCCCGAAAAGCCGAATTTTTGATAACTCGAATTATTTTTAGTTTCCCTTCAACTTCGACTTATCGAGGTTCGACTGTATATTATTCTTGATATAAAAATAATAAGTGCCTATTTAATTTATATAAACGTGATAGATTTATTATAAATTAAATATAATTTTTTTTATATTCCCTAAAAACTATTTTATACATTTTCCAGAGAGAGGGGAAACGAATATCGACCGGCCTCCGCGCGCTTTTTTTCCCGACATAGTTTTTCCGAATCAAGGCACTTGTTCCGCGATTTCCCATTTTATGGGGTTGCTTCTTGCGCACGCTGCACACACACAACCTCGACAATATTGGCCGGTGGCAGCTGGCCTACCCTCGCAAGCGGTACGAATAACTTACCGACGCCGGCGACGCCGAAGAAGCGGAAGACCGAGGGGGCCGACTGGACGGTACCGAACGTCGTAGATCTTGCACGACGGACCGGAATCTGCGGCAATGTAGTCGGGTCCAATTTAACATATTACGGCTTATTCCCTGTCATTTTTTCCGAAACCGCCAAGAGTGCCCGAAAAGCGAGAAACCAAAGCGCGGGGCCGCCCGGCCCCATAACGAGATAATCACATTTCTTCCTCTTCTTCTCTAAATTGGGGTCCGTTTCAGGTACGGCGAGATGTCACACAAAGCCGTGCAGCTTTTCGAAATCAAGGGAGCACAATGACAAAAATAGCCCTGACAATAAGCTCGATTCTGAATCTAATGCCCTATACAGAGCAAACCCGCGTTAGACGACCGTACAATAGACAAATAAGTTCCCTTTTTCGAAAGGACTTAAGAATTTTGTTAAGGTTCAGCCTATTGTTAAATTCCATCGTATTTATTAGCATTTCAGTTGGAAGACCACTTAAATTTATACATCTATAAAAATGCGTCCCGGCGAGCGCGTTGCGTTCGAAAGAATTTAAAAATCATTTGTCGTAAACACAACCCCCTCGTTCCTTTTATTTATTTATTTTCGGAGAATTTGATCCGTTGCTATTTTACTTCTTTTTCGAGTATTTTACGAGTTACTAAGCTCTCAGATCTCATTGAAAATGTTCCTTTGAAGAACTTTTTTTGATTGGGTAATTTAATTTAATTTTTAGAACAAAGAAAAACTTTGCAAATTGAAGATTTTCATTTTATTTTTTATTAGAACGAAAACGAAACATCGATTCGAGAACGAAAAACGCGATTTAAAAATTTTCATGCGTTAGAAAATAGATATTTTCGACACGTGTGCGTAAAGCGAGAGCTTTCGGGTACACTTGCGTTTGACAACAACTTTTATTTATTTTTCCGCGTCATTTTCTCGAAAGTTTAATTATGGTTTCTAATTTTTTATATTAATATCGTCCTTAGAAAATAAATATACGTCGATTTTCTTTAAAGGTGATTATCTCAAAGGGCTTAATTATTATTTTGGGCGCAATTTAGGCTGTCGACGATTAACATATAAATAAAACCATTCTCGCAAAGGAAAATCGATTTTCACTTCGCAAATTGCATAAAGAAATATATCCAATTGGCCTAACCGAAATTTTTTTATCAAAGTCACCCTACCCTAACAATCTCCTAAAAGTTTTTTTTTCTTTTTGAAAAGAAACGGTCCTTTCTATCTGGCAATCCTTTTAACCAAAATCTTTTGTATCTTTACAGTATTATAATCCTGTAATCCTTCTTGAATTATGCTGGCAAAAAAACAGACACACACTCGCGCATCCCAGCGCCCAACGTTATGCCTAAAATTATAAATTCGTATTTATGCGAAGGGTCTTTGCCGACGTCGAAGGGTGCATTTTATAAGATAACTACACAAGGGGGTTGTTTGAGCAAACATTGCATGGAAATAAAGCGATGAAACAAATCCGCGTTCGACTTAAAAAATTAGAAAAGTGATTTCCAAACAGAATGTACTTTTAAAAATATTTTGGTTCTTGGTAAGAAATACGGATCTGTAAATTTTTATGAAAAAATTTTGGTAATTTTTAAATAAATTAATTATTGTGAATTGTTGTTACAAATTGTACTTTTAAAAATTCCTCCATTTGCACGGTACGCGGTTTACAAAAATATTTTGGTTCTTGGTAAGAAATACGGATCTGTACATTTTTATTAAAAAATTTTTGGTAATTTTTAAATTAATTAATTATTGTGAATTGTTGTTAAAGTGGCACATTTTTGGATTGGTCTGTTTTTTCTTTTTATTAAATTTAGTTCAATAGATTAAAATTAATTCATAAATTGTAATTTTTACATAAAATTATTTAGAAAGCAATTTAATTATTGTGAATCGTGCTTTAAACCGAGTGCGCGCATTCGAGCTCAAAGTGGCACATTCCGATCTCGGGAAAATGAAGCGCGCCGCTCCGCGTCGCGCTTCATTTGCCTCCCTCGCTCGGAAATGTGCCACTTTTCGCTCGAATGCGCACATCCTCGTATTCATTAAATTTTTCTGATCAACAAATTTAATTTAGTTCGATCAATTATCGATTATATGTTGGAAAAACGTATTTTTACCATAGCAATGAGTGAGAGAGAGCAAAAAGATACGACAATCTCATAAGTACGAGTGAGAGGGAATGATAAAAAGTATTTACTAATTTTTCGTGGCCCAAATTATTGTAAATCGTGCTTGAAACCGAGTGTGCACATTCGAGCTCAAAGTGGCACATTCCGATCTCGGGAAAATGAAGCGCGCCGCTCCGCGTCGCGCTTCATTTGCCTCCCTCGCTCGGAAATGTGCCACTTTTCGCTCGAATGCGCACATCTTTGTATTTGTTCAATTTGACTCAATTAATCAAAAAATTAAATTCATACTTTCTATATGTAAGAAAGATTATTTTATAAAATAATCTGCTTAAAAGCATTATATGGTGTTTCTGCTCTTTTAGGGGTAGTTAGAATTTTTTAATTATTTTTCAGGTTTGTCATAGACTCCAATTAAGCACGTTCCTAAATTAATTTAACCAAATTTGCGATTTTCGAAAAATTGTGTAATTTATTACAGGCAAAATCAAAAACTTACATTTTTAATTGAATCAATGGCTGCCCGACTTTCTTAAGGGTAGTTAGATTTTTTTAATTATTTTTCTGGTTTGTTAGAAACATCAATAAAGAACATCCATGTAAAAGTTTCCTTAAATTTGCGATTGAGAAAAGTTGTGCCTTCAAACATGGGTAAAATCAAAACTTTTACATTTCTAATTGAACTAGCGCCCTCCCTGCCTTTTTAGAGCTAGTTAGAATTTTTTAATTATTTTTCTGGTTTGTCATAAACTCCAATAAAGCACGTTTATGAGTTAATTTCGCCGAATTTGCGATTTCATAAAATTTTTATTACAGGCAAAATCAAAAATGTACATTTTTAATTGAATCAATGGCCGCCCTGCTTTTTTAAGGGTAGTTAGATTTTTTTAATTATTTTTCTGGTTTGTTAGAAACATCAATAAAAACATCCATGTAAAAGTTTCCTTGAATTCGCGATTTTGAAAAGTTGTGTCTTCTAACATGGGTAAAATCAAAACTTTTACATTTCTAATTGAACTAGCGCCCTCCCTGCTTTTTTAGGGCTAGTTAGAATTTTTTAATTATTTTTCTGGTTTGTCACAAACTCCAATAAAGCACGTTTATGAGTTAATTTCGCCGAATTTGCGATTTCAAAAAATTTTTATTATAGGCAAAATCAAAAATGTACATTTTTAATTGAATCAATGGCCGCCCTGCCTTTTTAAGGGTAGTTAGATTTTTTATATTATTTTTCTGCTTTGTTAGAAACATCAATAAAGAACTTCCGTGCAATATTTCACCCGAATTCGCAATTTTCTAAAATTGTAATTTTCAACATAAAAAAAATCAAAAATTTACATTTTTAATTGAAACAAGAACCGCCCTGCCTTTTAAGGGGTAGCCTCCCCCGCTTCGTCTTAACACAAAGTTTGGAAACCACCGAAACTCGCAAAATTGGTGTGCTTTTAACCAGCGCGCCCAAAAAAAAACCAATAAAGGAAGTGCTTGCCGCCATTAAAAGTCCCCACCGCAATAATTATAAAAAGGAAGCGAAAAATTGCTCTCCTAACATTAAGGATTTTATAGGAAAACGTTTACGCTATCTGCGCGAATAATTAAATACGCTTTTTACATTCAGAAATTCGCGTTATTCGTTTTATTTCCGATTGTGTGACCTGTCGATAGGCAAATGATGATGGTTTGCTAACGATCCCCATTGTGTTCGGGGGCGGAAACGGCAATCCGGCGCCCCCAGGCCCCCCTTCTTCCATCGTCCGTTGGTTTATCTCGAGAATTAGTATTTTAACGAAATAAGACCGTTTCGAATGGCAAATTCGAAAGATCGACTGTTCCGAAAACGAATTTCTAGTGAGATGCTTTCGGTTGCGAAGGCACTCGGTGGTACATTATCTCGAAGTTACACATCCTTCAAGAACACTTGCGAACAATTGCATTGTTCCTATAAATTGAGTTTGGAAGAGAATTCGCTTAAGCATAGTCGAAATAAAAATTAAATTTGAATGACGGCGAATTTGTAACACAAAGCTGCACACATTCTCTCGAATATATATCGAATAATGGGGAAAACTATGCCCAAAGGCGGCAAAACGTAAAATATTAAATTCGTAAACGCGGGGAACCGTTTCGAATGTAATTATTTACTGAATTTTGCATTATTTGTTTCATAATAAAACGACTTTGTTGCACTTCTGACGAGCTATTTTCATTTATTGTGCGCCGAGCGAAGTTTAATGTTTCACTTTTGCAAATTAATCGAAATTGGAAGGAGCTAAGTCGCTATAAGACTATAGATTGCGGATTATTTTTTCAGAAAATTATTTTGAGTTTACTATTTTTGATTTTATTAAAAATTGCCAGTCGCTTGTCGGCTTTGTTTATAATATTTTTTTAAGTTAGGTTATATTTCCTTTCGGAAGAATTATTGGTATTTTAGTCATGCAGGCATATTACAGCTTAAATTGTGTTTAAAATAAAAATTAAAATCCTCCAACTGTAAATCTCAAAATTGTGCCCAAAATATAAATTAGGTCTTACATAAATTTTCCATGAAAAAGACATCTGAAGGAAATAAAAGTTAATCAGCTAAGTCTAGCATAAAAAATTAATTACTTTTTTCTTTGGGAAGAAATCAAAATAAAAATTATTAAAAAAAATGTTAAATTGTTCCCAAAAATATAAATTGGGCCATATTTTAAAAAAAGGCCACTTTTAATGAAAGTGGAAGTTTTTCAACAAAATACAACTTTATATATTTAATTATTTACATTTTTTTAAAAGAAAAATATCAAAATAAATACTAATCAAAAAAATCCTCAGCTTTTAAGCCTTAAATTGTGCCCAAAATATAAATTAGGTCTTATATACATTTTTTGAGAAAATCACGTTTGAAAATAGTAAAAGTTTTTTGACAAAATACAACTTTAAATAATTAATTACCTCCTTTTTTTTTCGAAATATATCAAAATAAAAATTAATCAAAAAAATCGTCAGATTTCAAGCCTTAAATTGTGCCCAAAATATAAATGAAGCCTTATATATATTTTTTGAGAAAATCATGTTTGAAAATAATAAAATTATTCGACAAAATACAACTTTAAATAATTAATTACTTCCTTTTTTTTAAAAAGGTATCAAAATAAAAATTAATCAAAAAATCGTCAGATTTCAAACCTTAAATTGTGGCCAAAATATAAATGAGGCCTTATATATATTTTTTGAGAAAATTCCATTTAAAATCGCCTAACAATTTTAATTAAATCGCATCTAAAATAACCCTAGGTCCTACTTGGTCTAATTTTGAAAAAAAAACACGTAGACAACCGCTAAAAATTACCAACGCAGACGCCCTCAGAAAAACCCTCCCCTTTTCCCTTGTTTGGGAGCATTTACAACAGGAAATCAAACATTTAAAATTTATCACAAAAACGTCACTCAAAACTTTCTTCCTTATCTTTCTAATTAAACGTCCCGCACACCACAACTCCGTTGTTATAAATTATTATAAGCAACCCTTAAAGATAACTTAGCTTTTTGACATTTCATCCGAAGCAAAATAAATCAAAAAAACCCAAAATAATTGTCGATTTTCAGCCGCCCTCAGTAATCCAGTAAATATTTCAGAGAAAACGTCTTTTCACAAAAACCAATTGAGCTATTTTTTACCTTTTTTGATCTCAAATTTCTGAGACCAAAAGCGCGCGCGCGAGAGAGAGAGAGAGCGACACAAAATGTGCGAGAGAGAGAAATGGGTCAAAATCGTGGACATCTTACCTGCGGCGCCCCTTCCGCTACGTCCACAAAGGGTGAGGCAAGGTCCTCGTGTCCGCCGGCAAGTTCGGCGGATGCTGCAGGAACGGCGGCAGCTTGCCGGGCGGCGGCGGCGGCGGCAGGGCCGGACTCCGGGACCTCTCCAGGTGCATGGGCGCGGTCGAGGCGTAGATGTTGACGGCCGACCGCTGATGGATGCAGGCCCTTTTCACGTCGGGCATGGCGAACTGCAACTTTTGCCAGAACTGGCGGTCGCCCCACTCGATCACAGTGTTCGTCTTCAGATACAGACGCAGGTCGGGATCTAGATCGCGCTGCGGAAGGTCCCCGGTAACTACGAAAATCAGCCTACGTCTCCTGTCCTTAAGCACTTCGTGAAGGGCCGACTTGAACTCGAAACGGCACCATTCGTTGTGTACGAAATTTTTAGATAAAACTATTATGGTTCGGCGGGACGATTCGACAGCTTCGATTATCGTGTCGGCCACGTAAGTCGAGACATTGAAATCTCTGTAATGCAAGCAGAGCCTGTAGTTGGCGTCGGCCCCCTCCAGCCCGGGGGCGAGCACCTGGTTCACAAACGTATCGTCCTTAACACTATAACTTACGTAGGCGTCGAAGAGCCGATCCTTGTCCTGCTGCTCCTCGAAGGCCGTCGTCTTATAGCACATCCGCAGCCCGCACCGCGAATAAACCCACACCCGCAGCTCCCTCCGATAATAAAACGCCCCGCAGACGATGACCACGCTCGCCAAAAAGACGCACATCGCCACCAAGAGCATGGGCAAATAATCGTTCATCACCTGACTTTCCACGATGGCGTGCGACCCGATCGCGAAGCTCGCACAACTGCTCGAATTAAAGTCGGCCATGGGCGGATGGCCCAACGCGCGGCTCGCGTTCCCGAAGGCGCACGCGATCCTTCCGGCCTCCAGCACCTTCCCCAGGTTCACCTGCAACCATTCCCTGAACTTCTGGACGTAGTCGCAGTCGCACGACCACGGATTCTCCATAAGTCCGATCTCCACCAGGTACGGATTGGACACGAACTGCCACACGGGAAAGTTGCCCAGACGATTGCCGTCCAACCTCAACACCTCCAGCTGCTTCAGCTCCAAAAACGTCCTGTTGTCCACGAAGTAGATCAAATTTCCTTGCAGATACAGCTCGCGCAGGTTCTCCAAAGTCGCCAGCTCGAACCCCAAGAACTTTTTGATCCTGTTGTTCTCCAAGTGCAGGACGGTCAACCTCCTCAGCCCGCTGAAGGTGTCGTTGTAAACGGCCGCCACGTTGGAGCTGTTCGCGTAGAGGACCTTGAGATTTTTTCGTCCGATGAAGGAGTGACTGGACAGCTCGCCAAAATTGTTCCCGTCCAGATAGACCTCGGTCGCGTCCATGGGTATGCGACTGGGCATCTCGGTGTACCCGACCCCCGAGCACTCGACCACGTTGGCCGACCACGACTGGTCATGGTAGCAGGTGCAGTTGATGGGACAGGTCATCTCGCAATCGCACGCGTCGAAATCGCAGCAGTGGCACAGGGCGAAACAGTGCGTCTTGTAGGTGCAGAGGAACTGCGAGGACTCGGCCTCGATCAGCGGCAAATAGTTGCTGTCGCGGTTGTACAAGAGCTTGCAGTAGATGCTCTCCAGGTCCATGACGCGCGGGTGCTGTCGCAAGTGGTCGAGCTTGTTGATCCTCTGCAGCCACTCCATGGTGCAGTCGCACTGGAACGGATTACCTCCGATGTAGAACTCCGGGAGCGGCTTCTCGGGGTCCACTGGCGTCAGACGGAGCGCGTTGAGGTCCATCCCCACGATCTGATTGGCGTACAGATCGACCCTGGTCAAATTCGTTTTCTTGAGGAAGGTGTGCGGCTCGACCGTCGTGATGAGATTGTCGTTGAGGAAAAGGAGCTCGATGCTGCTGGGCACGGCCGAAGAACTAACTCTCACCAATTTGTTGAAGCTGGCGTCCAAAGTCTGCAGATGCAGCTCCAAATCCAAAGCATAATGGTTCCCGATTTCCCTCACGTGATTCTTATGCATATCGAGCCACTGCAGTCCCTTGGGTATTAGCGCGTAATCGAACCATTCGATGCGATTGTCGGAGACGTTGAGCCACAATAAGCTGGGGATGTCCGCGAACAGCCCGTTAATATCGACCAAGAGATTAGCGTCGAGACGGACGGCTTGCAAAATGGGACTAAACTCGAAAGCCCCGTGCTCGATCCGTTCGATCTTGTTCCTGGCGAGGTTCAAAATCTGCAGAGCGGGCAGATCGGCGAAAGCCCGCTTACTCACGTTCTGCAGCTGATTCCCGATCAGCCGTAGGCCGTACAAGTTGCTCATCCCCCTGAAGCCGGGATCGTCGAGCGCCGCGATGGCGTTCTCGCCCAAATCGACGGTCCGCAGGAGACGCATGTTTTTGAGGGCCAACGGCACCGTCGCGAGCACGTTCCCGTTCAGATTCAGGTCTTGCAGGCTCGAGCAGTTCCTGAAGGCCTCCGGGTGGATGCCTTCGAGCACGTTGTTGTCCAAAGCCAGAAGGGAGAGGACGTAGAGCCCGTTCAAAGAGTAGGCGTCCAAATAAGTGATTTTGTTAAACGAGAGGATCAGGGTGTGCAGATTGCTCATCGGAGCGAAAGTGTCCGCGGGGATGCTCTGCAACGCGTTGTGCTCCAAATTCAATATTTGGAGCGTGTAAAGATCTTTGAAGAAGGCCGGATCGATCTTCGAGATCCGATTGAAGGAGAGATTGAGCAAAACTAACCTGATCAAGCCGGAAAAGGTGTCGCTATTGATCCAGGCGCTCGTCAGATGATTCTTGGACAGGTCCAAGGCGAGGAGCTGCTCGAGGTTGGCGAAGAGGCCGGGAGCGAGCACGCTGATGGAGTTGTTCTGGAGATAGATTTCTTTGATGGAGCTCGCCGAGTCTTTGAAGAGCTCGGGCGGAAGGGCGACGACTTTGTTGTTGGACAGATCGAAAATCTGGAGGGCTTTGAGGCCGGCGAGGGCCCTATCGGCCACCATCGAGATCTCGTTGTTGTGGATGTAGAGCTCTTTGAGGCGCCTGAGGACGCCGAAGCCGTTCGCCGGGATCAAAACGAAATGATTGAAGGCGGTGTCTAGGATCTGGATGTCCAAGCTGCAGGGGTGGGCGAAGGTCTTGGGGGTTTCGGCCCGATTTGGGTTCTCCTCGTCGGGGATGCTGATGAGGGGCTGGGGGGCGCCCGGCGCCTTCTCGCGGAAGCCCAAGTCGCTCACGTCCTGCAGCCGATTCTCGCTCACGTTCAGCGCGACCAAATTGGTGAGGGGGCAGAAAATGTTTTCGGGGAAGGACCAGATGTTGTTGCAGCTCAGATCTAACCGTTCGAGCTGTCGGACGGGGACGAAGCTTTCGGGGGAGAGGTCCAAGCTCATCGCGGGCCAATTCGTGTTGTGCGTTCGCACCGTTAAATTTCGCAGGTCGCGAAGGCCCGTGAGGGTGCCGGCGGGCCATCGGCCCAGCTTGCAGTGCTCCAGCTCGAGCTCGCGAAGCTTGATCAGATGGACGAAACTGCGATCGTCCAAGCTGCTGCGCGAAAGGATGACGTCGCTGCACTCGATCCGCAAGGAGGTGGTGTGCTCGGAGGGAATTACGCTAAAATTAGTGGTGTCGAACTCACTGTTTATTGTCCGCAACTTGCACGTGAGGCGACCTCGTCCTGGCCGCCGGCGACGGCGGGCTCGCGGATCCACCACTGGCAGTCGTCGGGCGCCTCGTACCGAAGAGGCTGCGGGCCGCCGTCCGAGCCCTCGTTCGCCACCACGTGCCGCAGCACCAACACCACTGAACAAATGAAAAAAGTCGCGGCCATCGCAGGATCGCTCAAAAATCTACATTTTTCGAGGGCGACGCCGCGAAGAGCGCTGCCACACTGAGCGCGCCCCTGTACTCCGCAAGCATGCCGCCTCGCGCGACCACAACGCACCGCCGCACCCCACGATTTCGTTTCGGGTAGAGTCTTTTAGCGCGCTCGCGAGTTACACAAATTAAAAGTGGGCTGTGAGCATAGTAGGGAACGCGTGAGCGCGGCCAGCTTCCTCTGCAGGTGGTGCACGACTGAGCGCTGACACAGCGAAATGCCGCGAGAAGAGAGAGCGTCCAGCATCCGCACGCAGAGGCGCTACGGAAGCGCGCGACCGCGGCCGACGGAGGCGTCTGGCGCCCCGCCTATGGAGGAGACTTGGCTTATGAAGAAATGCAGAACTGTAAGAGAACCCCTAAATTTAGCCTCTCGGAAAAAGCGCGCTCGCCAACTTTTTTTTTCCCGACGTTGAATATGTTTAATCTAGCGTACAATTGCCAGACATCGATATACGGCGGACGAGCGGTCGTGTATGTGCGAATCCGACTATTTTTGGGTTTTTTTGGATTTTTTTATTTTAGGGTCGGGGCGAAATCTGTGCGAAGGAGTCGGGAAGTAATGCGGCGCTGACCGCGGGAGTTGCCACCTGCCACTTCGGACGGAGTGCTGGTTGCTCCGGTCGCGTTTCTGCTGCCACTAATCGTGACAAACAACCCCGGAATTTTACTTGGACTTTAATCTCTGAAATATCTACTTATGTACTCAATTAAGGTCGCATTTATCGGAGGGCTCTAATGCGTTTTAGATTGGAAACACATTTTTAGTTGGTTTTTACTTCGGAAAGTGGTTTGGGGGCTTTCGATTCGTAAATGAGTTGCTTTTGTGTTTCGTTATCGATATGGGCGCTTGTTAAGAGTTAATTTGACTAGGTTATTTAATTTAGGGGTGGTTATTTTTGACTTGTTAGTCCATTAAGATTTGAAGTTTTAAAAATAACTACGAAGGAAAATAATAACGTTATTATATGAGCTTTTTTAAAAGCTTCCGCTCGAAATAGGCGCTCGCTGATTTTTTTCCTACAATTTTGAACATACAGAAATACGTAAAAAAAAATTCAGTAGCGTACGCAAAAGTTAAAATACTTTGTCGATTTTTTATAAACATTTTGCTGAATTGCTTCATTTAATAATTGTAAAAATGCTTTTTAAAAGCTTCCGCACAAAATAGGCGCTTGGTAATTTTTTTCCTACAAGTTTAAAGATACAAAAATAAGTAAAAAAAATTCAGTAGCGTGCGGAAAAGTTAAAGTACTTTGTCAATTTTTTTTAAACATTTTGCTGAATTACTTCATTTAATAATAGTAAAAAAGCTTTTTTAAACGCTTCCGCTTAAAATACGCGCTCGCTGATTTTTTTCCTACAAGGTTAAACATACAAAAATGTGTAAAAAAAAATTCAGTAGCGTACGCAAATGTTAAAATACTTTGTCGATTTTTTTTAAACATTTTGATGAATTGCTTCATTTAATAATAGTAAAATAGCTTTTTTAAAACCTTTCGCTCAAAATACGCACTCGCTGATTTTTTTCCTACAAGTTTAAAGATTTAAAAAAAAGTAAAAAAAAAAATCAGTAGCGTACGCAAAACTTTAAATACTTTGTTGATTTTTTTTAAACATTTTGGTGAATTGCTTCATTTAATAATAGTAAAAAAGCTTTTTTAAAAGCTTCCGCACAAAATACGTGCTCGCTGATTTTTTTCCTACAAGTTTAAAGATACAAAAATAAGTAAAAAAATTCAGTAGCGTACGCAAAACTTAAAATACTTTGTCGATTTTTTTTAATTTCTCGCAATGGCTTTATTGAATAATACTAAATGAACTTTTTTAAAAGCTTTCGTTCAAAATAGACATTTGCTAATTTTTTTCCTACAAATTTGAATATACAAAAAGCAGTAGAAAAACATTCAGTAGCGTACGCAAAAGTTAAAATAGTTTGTCGATTTTTTTTAAATTTTGATCAATGGCTTTATTTAAAAATAGTAAATGAGCTTTTTTTAAACCTTCCGCTTAAAATAGACACTTGTGAATTTTTTCCTACAAAGTTAAAGATAGCAAAAGACTTCAAAAAAAGTTCAGTAGCGTACGCAAAAGTTAAAATACTTTGTCGACTTTTTTAAACATATTGCTCGATCACGTTATTCAATAATACTAAATGAGCTTTTTTAATAGCTTCCGCTTAAAATAGACGCTTGCCGATTTTTTCCCTACAACTTTAAAGATATAAAAATAAGTGAAAAAAAATTCAGTAGCGTACGCAAAGATCACAGTACTTTACCGACTTTTCTTAAAACATTTTGTTGGATTACATTATTTAATAATAATAAACGAGCCAATTTTTTTCCGATAAGCCTAGAGACCCAAAAACGTCTCGCAAAAATTCCATCAATATCCCAATTAAAACGTAAAAATCGCAAAAATGCATTTTCAGCAAGCTCGCACAAAAATATCGCATTGATAAACCCAATCGCACTCACGAGGCCCTTCTTGCACCTTTATAAAACTGCTTAGCAAACAATTCGACACGCAAATTCCGCCAATTTAAATTTCGACCTGACACATTCGGCAATATTTGCAGCCAAATAGAAGCAAACTCCCTTTTCGCAAAAATTCCGACCCCGGTCGTCGCCGTTTCGATCGAAATAAAATATAAATTATTTGTTTTCTCCCCCTTAAAAATTGTTTTAATCGGCTATTCGGAAATATAAGTGCCTCCGGGAAACCGACATCATAATAGACTTTACACAGCGGAAAATTATGTAGGGGTAAGAAAATCAGCCAGGTGTGGGAAATTTAGTGTACACCATATTTTATGCTTCGCGGAGCCCCGTCGCAAAATATCAGCAATAATATCTGCGCGCGACACACAAAAATGCACACCATTAAATAAGGGCTTTTATTTATTATATTTTTTTTTGTAAATAATTTTAAATACCTAAAGCCGAAATCTATATTTGGCAGCTGACGGCGATGTTAACCGATAATTTGAAAATGTCGATTTTAATGGAATGCTAAAAAGCATTAATATCTGACTATGGGGTAACGTTTTTATAAAGAGCGATATAAATCGAAAGCTGTTCCACACCAATATTGAATTTATAACGCGCGATAAAAAATACATTTAGGCCAACTCATAAACACGCGAGTTGATATCTATTCTCGAATCTCGTCGAAAAATTTCACAAATTTTACCAATCGGGAGACGATAAAAAAAAATTCGACTAAGCCGAAACTAACTTATCATCTCTTATGATCCAAAAAAATCTTGGGGTACCCCAAAAAAAAATTCAACCGTAATCAAATTTGTTAATTAATAATTTTTTTATGAATTAATTAAAAAAAAAACAATATTAATAAACTGCTACTGCCACACAACGACCTCCCTTGAGCCTCCTCGCCCCCCGAATGTAAAAAATTCAAATGAATTCTATTTTGGAATATCGAATAAAATATTCAAATTTATCATACATACATAAAGGGCGGAAAAGTTTAAGTCCGACAAATTTTCAAAACCGTAATACATATGGAAATTTTAAATAAATAAAAAACTTCCGCCTTTAATGTCGGGGGGAATTATTTCCTAATGTCGGACGGAAAGTTTGGCGAAAGGCAAAGAACCGAACGAAAATTGCGTCAATATTGGAGGAAATTTTAAACTTTATTTAACTTCGCATCGAGCTTATTTCGAATGTGGCCGTTCCGGTCTTTAATTGCGCTTTCGTTATTTTTTTTTTTTGGAGGTGGCTGATTATGAAACGTCGGGATTTTGCCCCCGGGTTCGTCGTCCGCCCCCCTCCGGCCGAAAAAAGGAGAGAGCAAAAAAATTAATGGAATTGTGTGTACGGAAACTGTTGTGATTACAATTTTACTTTCGAATTGTCGGAAGTTTTCCACTTAGAATGAAGCCCGTATGAAACTTTTTTATTTTATTGTTTTAAATGTAAGTTCGTTTCTTTCAATTTAAACTTTTGGGACGAACGGAAACGTATAGGGTGTTTTTGAAGTGACGCGACCAATTTTTAACGCATCTTTTATGAGAAATTGTAGTCGAATCGTGGTTTAAAGTTTGCACGCTTAAAAGAAATGTTAAGAGATGTTTTAAAAAAAATCGCCGAGACACCTATTTATTGAATTTTAGTTCTCTTTTGAATAAAAAAAACTGCATTTAAAAAGGACTTATAGTTTTTCCGTAGTAAACAATTTCTGGATAAGATGTGTTTTCTTTGAACAATTAAAATTTTGCTTTATTACAATTAAATAAAAAAATTAATTTTCCCAAATGGGAACAGATATTTTAACAAAATTTTAACTGAAGTAGCACATACTAATCCTACATATTATACTTAAATATAATAGTATTTATGAACAGATAACAAAATGGTAGATTTTATAAGAATAAATGCTTAGTTCAAATTTCGCGCTTTTCTAAAACAATTGCAAAATTATTTTATAAAAAAATCCTGAGACACCTATTTACTTAAATTTTCTCTTCTTTTGATTAAAAAAAACCGCAATTAAATCGGAGCTATAGTTTTTTTGTTATAATCAATTTCTTGATGAGACGTGTGTATTTTGAATAATTAAAATTTTGCTTTATTCCAATTTTTTTTTTAAATTAATTTCTCGAAAACGGGTAAAGATATTTAAATAAAATTTTAACCCAAGTAAAACATAATAATTCTACACATTTTACCCAAATTTAATGATATTTCATTGACGCATAACAAAATGGTAAATTATTAAAAAATAAATGCTAAGTTTAAATTTCGCGCTTTTATAACACAATTGGAAACTATTTTTAAAAAAATTCCTGAAACACCTATTTCCTTAAATTTCCTCTTCTTTCGACTAAAAAACCGCACTTAAATCGGAGTTATAGTTTTTTTGTTATAATAAATTTCTTGATAAGACGTGTATCTTTTGAATAATTAAAAATTGCTTTATTGCAATTTTATAAAAAAATTAATTTCTCGAAAACGAGTAAAGATATTTAAACAAAATTTTAACCCAAGCAAATCATAGTAATTTTACATATTTTACCCAAATTTAATGAATATTTTATGGACGCATAACAAAATGCAAATTTTTGAAAAATAAATGCTAAGTTTAAATTTAGCGCTCTTATAAAACAATTGGAAATTATTTTTAAAAAAATTCCTGAAACACCTATTTAATCAAATTTGCTCTTTTTTCGATTAAAAAAAACCGCACTTAAATCGGACTTATAGTTCTTTTGTTATAATCAAATTCTGGACGAGACGTGTGTGTTTTGAATAATCAAAATTTTACTTCTTTGCAATTTTACAAAAAAAATATTTCTCGAAAACCAGTAGAGATATTTAAATAAAATTTTAACCGAAGTAAAATAAACTAATTTTACACGCCCTCCCTAAATTGGACAAATTTTTATTAAGTTACCAAAAAAAATGGCAACCCTTACAAGATTAAATTCAAAATGTAAACTTTAAGCGTTAATAAAAAAATTTAAAACATTTATTTAAATAATCGCCGAGACACGTATTTACTAAAATTTAGTCCTCTATCGACTGCTAAAAACCGCATTTGAATAAAACTTTGCGTTTTCTTATTACAAACAATTTCTCGCCGCGATCTGCATATATAATATCCTTAATTTCGCCTTAACAAAACGAACATTCGGAAGGCGCACAGTTAAACCCATTAATGTTGACTTCTTCCCACTTTTAATTATTAAAAGTGCATTCCTTGACTGCAAGAAATTTAAATTCAAACGAGCCAATTGGGAGGAATTTAAAAATAGCTACCGATTCAAATTTTTGGCCTAGTTCGAAGAAACCGGATCCGATGTAAACATCGACGTAAACAAATGTACGAAATTCTGAAGCGTTTAAAAAGGTATTTATAAAATTTATGGTACTCGAGGTGTTTGCTCAACAAAGCCCATATTTCCGAGTCCTTCGAATTGTTGACCTCATGTTATAAGCACAGCTGCAGTCGTCCTTTTCAATGCGAAAACGACTCGTCCACGCGCACTCCGATTTGTCGGTTTTTTTGAATTGCCAGCGTTAGGCGAAATTTGCCGAAGAGGCAACAAATTAATTAAATACTAATTAAATTTTTGGTTGGAGCGTTTGTGGAAGCTTTTCTTTAAAATGTTGTAGTAAACGACTTAAATAAACTTTTTGCTTTTAGCGTTGGAAGTGTTCAAAGCGCTTTCCTTTTAGTATTAGAAACGAAGTTTCTGCAACATGTCTTTTATAAAAGCAACGGGAAATTGAAATGCAATTAAACCGGCTACAATTTAAACGATGTTAGTAAACTACGTCTTAATTAACTGTTTTAATTAAACTTGATATATTTATGATTCATGTGGCCTTTCGGGTAAAAGTGTAAAAAAGAAACGTCTCGCTGTTCGGACGGCGAAGCGATTAAAACGCTAAGGCGAAATCTTGCCTTTTGCTTTTTAATTTTACTTTTATATTGCTTTCTAATTAAAAGTTCTATCGTAATTTCATTAACGCATTTCCGATCCTTTAAAAAAAGGTACAGCGAAACCTGTCTAACGCGACCGCCGTGGGGTCGTGCTCAAAATTGGTTTTTGTAGAGGTGGGCGTCTATGAGATAAAGACAAAGATGGACAATGCAAATGTAATAACGAATATTATATTAGATTAAATGCAGTAATTATTTATCGAAATCGTATCGTTTTAAAATTAAAGTTATTCTAAATAAAGTACAGTCGAACTTCTATAAGTCGAACGCCGATAAGCTGAATTTTTCATAGCTCGAACTCGAACCAGTTTCCCTAGGACTTGCCTATCTCAACGTTAATATTTTTATGTCAATAACTCGAAATTTAATAAATCGAATTATTTAATTAGTCGAAGCGTTTTACAATTCATTAAATTCAAGTTTCCATTAGTAAATAGGTCGATGACTCGAAGTTAAATTTTACAACTTTTCTAAAATTTTCTCTATCTGAGAGAGAATTAAGGACGGCTCGGTTTGGTGTTATTGATGCTTTAAAAGCTCTATTGTTAACTACGAATAAAAGGTTTATACTACAAGAATGTGTTGACGGCGGCACTTCAATTGGATTTAAAAACTAATTTATGTTTAAATGCCTTATGAACAGTTATAAATTTTTGAGATGGTTTTACCGTTTATTTTACAAAAAAGAAACTATTTTTGCATTTTTACTTTCAATTTGCTAGTTATTCGTCGACTACGAAGACAAACAAATGTGTTTTACGTTCTTTATAGTTTGTAACAGAGTATAACAGAAAATCTAAAAAAGTTTAATACTTTTTCTAAAATTATTTACGTATTAACATGGAGTGTAAACGAAAATTAAAAAGTTTAACCATAAGGGAGAAAATTAATCTTATAAAAGAAGTGGAACGTGGGCTCAAAAGAAAAAGGATATAGCTAAAGATTTTGGTATTCCGCAAACACTTTATCAACCATTTTAAAAACAGAGACCTAATTGTAGCTGCTGAAGATACAAATGACAAATGTCAACGTTGATAAAGATTTGGAAGTTGCTGAAATTCCTAGCGATGAAAGCATTATAAGTAAAGTGCTAGAAGAAAATAAGAAAAACTGTGAAAGTGAAAGTGAATATGAAAGTGATACAGATGTTACAGTAAACATCCCTTCAACATCTCAAGTTTACAATGCAATAGATACTATTTCTCTATTCCTATGTGCTCACGAAGATGTTCCTACAGATATATTATTATCGGTAAGATCATTGGAAAAATTTGTAGAAACGTAACATTTTGAAGCAATGAAGCAAAAGACAATTTTAGATTACTTTCAATTTAACAGTAAATAATATGTAAATAACTATATTTGTTAGGGTTTTAATAAACATAAATAATGTTAATGACTGTAGATCAATTTTGGTTATTTTCTATAAAAAATGAATAATATATATATACGGAAGTATTGAATTGAACTTCTTTTGGTAACTCGAGTTTTTGATATGACGAATTATTTTTGCTGTTCCTTCGACTTCGACTTATCGAGGTTCGACTGTAGATCTAATAAATTCGACTTTTAAATTTTTGAATTGAAGAATAAAATAATAATATAGGAAAATTCAATAAATGCGAGGATGTGCGCATTCGAGCGAAAAGTGGCACATTTCCGAGCGAGGGAGGCAAATGAAGCGCGACGCGGAGCGGCGCGCTTCATTTTCCCGAGATCGGAATGTGCCACTTTGAGCTCGAATGTGCACACTCGGTTTTAAGCACGATTCACAATAATTTAGGCCAATAAATTAGATGAAAAAGTAGTTCAATAATTTTAATCGTTTCCTCTCACTCGCACTGACCAAATTGAACTTCTTTGGGTAACTCGAGTTTTTGATATGACGAATTATTTTTGCTGTCCCTTCGACTTCGACTTATCGAGGTTCGACTGTACTATACTTAAATATTTACATATAAATATACCGAAACAATAAATATAATTAATTGGAGCATTTTGAAAATTGAAAAATTTTGCATAATTTACATTTTGAAAGATTCAAGCGCGTTTTTCTCCCATATTTAACATTGGACCCTAATGATTATTTTGGCTGGTTTTACGCACGAATAAACCGGCTTTCGAAATATCAGAAATTTTTAAAGCTCCGTTCACAAATAACCGCGCTACGATATTTCAAATTAAGAATTTAGAAAGAATTAATTACAGGTCGAACTATTCAAACGAGTTTTTCTCAAAAAACTCAAACAGCACGCCTACGGTTGTTTCATCCTATCCGAAGTCAAAAAGGCCGCCAAATCCGAATCTGAATAGTTTTTAAAGATTCGTCCACAAATAACGGCGCTACAATTTTTTCAAAGTTCAAAATCGTGCCAAAATGAGGCCGAAAAATTGCGATTTTTAATTTTCGAAAAATTTACGTTGCGCCCTACTCTGAATCAAGGTATATTTTTTTTTATTTATTCAGGTATATCAAAAATTTTTATTTTAGAGCGAGAGCGCCAGGAAATGACACCGGCTATAGTCGCTAGGGGTACGTAGGAACATCCCCTCGAAATAAAAAGCAATTCTATTTTTTTCATACGTAAAATAATCAAAATTAAAGCAAGTTCCAGCGCGTAAGCGAACGAAGAAAAACGACTACAAAAAAAACAAATTGATTGATACATTTTCGATTCGGTTTCATGTAAAACTATCGAAAGTAATTTAAATTTTAGTCAAAGCACGAACTTAAAAGCGCGCCACAATAAAAAGGAATTTTCTCCCGCGATTTTAAATTGGAAACAAATTTATTAGCGAAGCGATTTGCGTATATGGGACCATAAATTTCTTGTTTCCTGAATATTTTACGTTCGGAAGTGCAAGAAGAATAACACTTACATAATAACGTCCTCTTATTTGAATACATTATCCGAGTCAGACTGCATTAACCTACTTCCCTCGAATAAAATGCTTTTCAAATTACTGGCAGTTTGCGACAAGTTCATGTTGAAACTCCCCAACTTTCGCGGAATTCGTCCCCATCATGGTGATTTATAATCTGGATCTTCGGGACGCAAGAAAATGCGAGCTCTGAACGATTTTTGTCAAAAATGGTAAATATTACAATATCCATTATGCGTCTCCCCCTTCCCCTCTCGCGCTCCTCCACCCCCGTTTTATTCTTATAGCTTTTCTCCTAACTTTATTTATGGCCCTCGAGCGTCCCGAAATATTTGTTTATGCCTTTTGCGAAAAACAAAACTTTTCGCCCGAAAGCGACTTTATTGCGCGCCCATTTTTCCTCTCTCTCCTTTAATAAAGGCACCTGTAACCCGACGTAATCAACAAATTAATATCTTGCACGAAAAACTTTTTAATTAAAGCCAAAATGAGTTTAATCAACAGTTCCGGTTTCTAATTCAAATAAATTACGAAACCTTAGGCCAGTGATTCTCAACCACTGTGCCGCGGCACTTTTGTGTGCCGCGAAATTTTAAAAATGAGCCGCCAAATTTTGAAATCGTTAAAAGTGTGCCGCAACAAAAAAAAGGTTAAGAATCACCGATATAGATAATATAAATAATTGAAGTTATACTTCTTTGGCGCTTGAAGGTTAAATTTTAGGAGGCAAGGGAAGTTGGGCGGGCCCAGCCAAAGAAAATTCGACGGTATCAAGTTGGCCGTCCGAGAAAGTAAATTAATGTTTGTGAATTGTGCTTAAAACCGAGTGCGCACATTCGAGCTCAAAGTGGCACATTTCCGATCTCGGGAAAATGAAGCGCGCCGCTCCGCGTCGCGCTTCATTTGCCTCCCTCGCTCGAAAATGTGCCACTTCTCGCTCGAATGCGCGCATCCTCGTATTTATTGATTTGCCCGACTAGAAACTAGCTTGGGAACGCCCTAAGTACGTATCTAGACCCCGTCGGGTTGTAATGAGGCATGCCGAATAGGGAAATCGCCGTTATGACCCAAAAAAAAGCCAACTTGAAAATTGCAAGGTGAAAATAAATAAAGTACTGTCAGTTTTTATCCCAATCTGACGCGCATGTTGGCCATAGCTCTGCTAGGGAATGCCCTAACGAAACCCTACTAATACTAGCATTGCCCCTTTGTGATCTAACTAGAATTAGTTGCGCGTAAGAAGTATAACTTTTCAGGTTCAAAATTAATATTTTATTGTTCGAAAACAAAATTAATTTCTCAATAGAATTAACTCATTTTTTTTAAATTGCCTTTTAAAAAAAACTTGGGCTCAAATTTGCTTTTTTTCCGATTTTTTCAGCACAATTTTTCCAAACAAAAAATTAATTATACGAAAAACAAACAATTTGACCCGAAAATGTTCAAATATTTAAGCAGAAAATTGATTTTTTTTTGGTTTGTTTTAAAATTAGTTTAGTTTTTTGAGATATAGATCAGTGATTCTCAACCACTGTGCCGCGGCACTTTTGTGTGCCTCGAAATTCTAAAAGTGTGCCGCCAAATTATTATCATAGACTATTTTACGCAGTGCGTTATAGGTAAGTAAATAATTTTTAAATTTATCTTTTTTTGTGTGCCGCCAAATTTTGAAATCGTTTAAAGTGTGCCGCGACAAAAAAAAGGTTGAGAATCACTGCCTTAGGCAAAGGCTACAAAATCTCATCTCGAATGACGCGGAGTTCCGTTTCCAAGATATTAAAGAACTTCTTTTGCAGATATCGAATCGGACGAGTGCCGTGCGGAAAAGGCGACTTTCGAGCGCGACTTATTTTTCTACGGACAAATTACCGATTGTGTTCGTTTACGGTATTCAATTGGGCGAAAAATCCGGGGACGAATTGCGGCGTCCTTAAGGGTTTATCCGAATGACGTAATTAAAATTAAATTAAAAGTAAATTGCGGCCCGGACAACAATGCCCGGCAAGTTTAATTAAGTGGAATAACGGCCCCGTATATACGATACTGATAACAGTTCGAAACATTTAGTTTAAATTGCATACCTACATGTGTGCGCGAAACTAGGACACCGAAAAATTTAATTGTGTTGTTTTAAACGCGATCGTAATTCACGTTTTTAGTTTAATTGCGGAATTCTATTGTGGGGATTCGTGGGGGGCGCGGGCGGGCGATTTAATTTTTGCGAGGGGAATCGGGAAAATTTATAATGGCGAACGGTTTTATTTATATCTCGACGTGTGTGCGAGATATTAAAAAGAATTGGATAAAAATTATTTAATGAATATTGTGATGTTTAAGAAACTGCATTTTTGAAAAAGTTTTTCGGCCGGTTGAGTCGAAAATCGACAATGACTTTGTTTAGATTTGTTTTTCTTTGAGTTTTGAACGGGGGTGCGCGTAGAAAAATGAGGCAATGGCTTAAAAAAAAATTACAATCACGTGTTTGCTGAAATTTAGTCCTTTTTTGATTGGCGAAAACCGCATTTAAATCAGACTATTTGTTTTCGAGTTATAAGTAATTTGTGAGCGAGAAGTGTATTATTTTGAAAGTGCGCATTTATTTACTATTCTTTTAAATTCAAAAAAAAATAATTTTTTCAAAAAATAGTAAAGATAATAAAATGCGGTTTGAACTAAGTAAAAATACATATATTATTGCCTTTATTATTGCCTTATATTATTGCCTAGTTTTAGAAAAAAATCTTTTAAATTCGCAAGTTAACTGGTATTTCACTAATATATTTTATGTTCAATTTGTGGGCGCTTGCAAAAAACAATAATAGTTAATTTAAAAAAAAATTGCCGAAACACCTATTTGCTTAAATTTAGTCTATTTTTATATATGAAAACCCCATTTAAATCGGACTATTCGTTTTTGAGAAATAATTAATTTGTGACCGGTACTTGTATTTTTTTTCAACATGGATATGTATTTACTATTCTTTTAAATTCAAAAAACATTAATTTTTCGAAAAATAATAAAGATAATAATATGCGGTTTTAAATTAGTCAAAATAAAATTAATCCTATATATTATTGCCCAGTTTTAAAACAATATCTTTTAAATTCGCAAGTTGACTGGTATTCAACTAATAAATTTTATGTTGAATTTTGGGGCGCCTGCAAAAAACAATAATAGTTAATTTTAAAAAAATCGTCGAGACACCTAATTGCTTAAATTTAGTCTATTTTTGATAAATGAAAGCCCCATTTAAATCGGACTACTCGTTTTTGAGAAATAATTAATTTGCGACCGGCACTTGTATTTTTTTCAACATAGATATTTATTTACTATTCTTTTAAATTCAAAACACATTAATTTTTCAAAAAATAATAGAGATATTAATATGCGGTTTTAAATAAATCAAAATACAATTAATTTTATATATTATTGCCCAGTTTTAGAACAAAATCTTTTAAATTCGCAAGTTGACTGGTATTTGACTATTAAATTTTATGTTCAATTTTTGGGCGCTTGCAAAAACAATAATAGTTAATTTAAAAAAAATTGCCGAGACACCTATTTGCTTAAATTTAGTCTATTTTTGATAAATAAAACCCCATTTAAATCGGACTACTCGTTTTTGAGAACTAATTAATTTGTGACCGGTACTTGTATTTTTTTCAACATGGATATTTATTTGCTATTTTTTTAAATTCGAAAAACATTAATTTTTCAAAAAATAATAAAGATAATAATATGCGGTTTTAAATAAATCAAAATACAATTAATCCTATATATTATTGCCCAGTATTAGAACAAAATCTTTTAAATTTGCTAGTCGACTGGTATTCGACTAATACATTTCAGGTTCATTTTTGAGCGCTTAAGAAAAACATTAATAGTTAATTTTAAAAAAATCCCAGATACACCTATTTGCTTAAATTTAGTCCTTTAGCGATTAGTAAAAATCCTATTAAAATCGGACTACTCGTTTTTGAGAAATTAATAATTTGTTACTGGTACTTGTATTTTTTCAACTTGTGCACTTATCTACTTAAATTTGTACATTAAGAAATGTTAATTCTTCAAAAACTAATTAAATACATTTATTTAAATTTTAATTTAATTAAAACACAATTAATTGTACATATTACCATCAAATTTAAGAAATTATTTTTTTCCTCGAACTGCTACAACTCGAAGAAATCGCGAACATCTCAAAAAGCAAACAAAATTAAAAAAACGCGGTTTTCAGCACTGCACTAAGCACCTAATTTTTTCCTTTCCCATTGGAAAATTAATTTTTCATTTCTGCAAACAAATTAAATAAGCCTGCGTAAATTTGCTTTACGCAAGTTCGTATGTAAATTACCCACGGATAATCCCTTTCGAGGAAACCATTTAAAATCGAGGTCAAGGAACCAAAAAGTATTCATTTCCTATTAAAAAAAAATAAAAAACCAACAAAAATTTTAGTAATCGCAACAGAAGGGGTTCGTGGGCTAATTTATTGTGGGAGATAAACACGATCAAAACTTATTCGGTACAAAAAACGAGAAAAAGATGCGTGTACGGTTGTGTGCGCGGATACGGGCATATGCATATGCATATCTGACAATAACGCGATTCGCTCCCCAAAAAGCTTCAGTATTTTCGAACAAACTCTTTTGAATACCGTATTTTAACGAATGGCTGGATTCGATTTACTACAGCGCCCACTTAGGTTCCTGACTGAAGGTTAAAGCTAAAGCTCAATCGAGCGATAACGTTGTTATGCCAAGCAAAAGAAAAATATTTCCAGAATGCGATTTTTTTCTAAGTGAAACTTCCTCAAATACGCATTCTAACGACGCGCTTTATATGGATACATTTTATAATTTTATGAGGCGAGAAACGCTGCGAAAGGGAAAGGAAACAGAAAATGAAAAAATAATTGGACGGTTATGGCCGAGGCCCTGCACGGACCTCGACGTAAACGCAGTAAAAGCCAGTTCTAGTTTCCGGTCATTATCTTTAGGGACGACACCTTAACGAGGACGAAATAACGAGGAGCTGATTAGAGAGGAATTAGGCAGACTGCCCATGTCTTTTAATTTACTTAAATACGTTTTTAATTCAACAGATGCGATAACAAGTTTTTTTTTCGAAAAAAAAGCCATTCTCCCGGCTCGATGTCTCGAATTAATTAAAGTGACGAATTTAATTGACGTCCCGATTAGATTAAATTAAACGTTATTTATGCATTTTCGAATTTAAACCTACTTCCATCTTTGAATATTGACGTTTCCATTGTTGCAAAAGTTCTAAGTTAAAAAATAATGCAATCGCCATTTTTTTATCAATAGAAAAGAAACATATTTTATTGCTCATGAAAAAAAAGTATTGAGAAACATTACATTGCTCATTAAAAAAAAAGTTTTGAGTAACAATATATTGCTGATTAAAAAAATTTGTATTGAGAGACAATACATTACTAATTATAAAAAATTTGTATTGAAGAACAATGCATTGCTCATTAAAAAGAAATGAGTACATAAACTCATCAAAAAAAATAATTTTTTGCAATTACTAATTTTTTTCCGAAATTTTTATGGAAATTAATTTATTATTTATTATAAATAACAAAATGGATAATAAAAAGAATTTAGTGCTCATTAAAATAATAATGAGCAACGAAACTTCGTTACATTGTAAAAATAATGCAAATTTAGCAACCTTTCCTTTGATTTTACAAAGCACTTTAATAATTCAATATCGTAACAGGACCTGTCTTTCACTTTCGAACATAAAGACCCTTAATAAATTAATAATGAGCTTTAAAGTCCGAACAAAGCGCCAACGCTCGACCACCGCACAAAAAGAATCAAATTTCCGAGCTGTTTAAATTATAAGAATCTGAAATTTATTTTTGGAACGCCGGCGATATATTAACGACGAATTGTAGCAAAACTATTCGTTACGTGTGAGGCGAAAGAGATATATTAAATAAATAAAAATAATGCCCATCAGCTTTAGAGAAAAAAAATTCTCCGTGTGTTTATACAAAGAATCTGGAATTAATCGTTTTCTAAGATCGGTTTAGGTTTCGTCTGTGATTTGTTGAGGTTTCCTTTTCGTTTTCTTTATGCGTTTTTGAGGAACAAAAAATATATTCAACGCGCACACCTGAGCGTTGTACACTCCTTAATTTTTTAAATTTTGTCGTTTGTTTTATTTATAATTTATTTTATTTGTGTTGCGTGGGATCGAAAGTTATTTTTTTCGAGAGCCGGAGAGACGTTTTATTCTTTTGACCCTTTCAAAGCACAACAAAATGGAAGAATTGAAGTATTTTGGAAGTTTGAAATTGGCGTTGCGATGAAACTTAAGAAAATCGATTTAGAAAAAATTTCCGGCACACCTATTCGCTTATTTTTTCTTTTCTTTCGATTGGCGAAAACCGCATTTAAATTGAACTTTTAGTTTGCTTGTTATGAACAATTTTTCGATGAGACGTGTAAATGGAGACGTTTTTCGATGCAGTTTTGAAGAAAAAAATTGTTAGTTGAAAACGGACGACAATATTTAAATTGGGTTTTGATTAAATTAAAACATATCCGTTGACACACATTATATTTAAATTTGATTAATTTTTGGCGGCGCACAACGGCAGGAAAAATTTCATAAAAACTAAATTAAATTTTAAACTTGGCGCTGTCGTGAAACTTATAAACACATTTTTATAAAAAATCGCTGAAACACCTATTTAATTAAATTTTCTTTTTTTTTGACTAGTGAAAACCGCACTTAAATCGGATTATTTGTTTTTTTGTTATAAACAATTTCTTAATGAGAAGTGTGTATTTCATGGTCAGTTTCTGATAAAATTTGGAAAATATTTTTTTTTAGCAAAACAAGTAACAAAGTTAAAATTTTGGTTTAATTAAATTAAAACAAATTAACTCGCACACATTATAGTTAAATTTGGTTAACTTTTGCCGACGCATAACGGAAAGAGAAATTTTATAAAAATGAAATTGAATTTTAAACTTGGCGCTGTCGTAAAACTTATAAACACATTTTTATAAAAAATCGCTGAAACACCTATTTAATTAAATTTCCTTTTTTTTTGACTAATGAAAACCGCACTTAAATCGGATTATTAGTTTTTTTGTTATAAACAATTTCTCAATAAGAAGTGTATATTTTATGGTCAGTTTCTGATAAAATTTGAAAAATATTTTTTTTTAGTAAAACAGGTAACAATATTTAAATTTCGTTTTAATTAAATTAAAACAAATTAACTGGCACACATTATACTTAAATTTGATTAATTTTTGCCGATGCATAACGAAATGGCAAATTTCATAAGAAATAAATTAGATTTTCAATTTGGCGCTGCTATAAAACCTAAAAGAACATTTTTATAAAAAATCGCCGAGACACCTAGTTGCCCAAATTTCCTTTTTTTTATTGGTGAAGACCACATTTAAGTTGGATTATTAGTTTTTTTGTTATAAACAATTTTTTGCACCAAATTGTGATTTTTATGACAAAACAAGTGTATTTTTACTATAATTAAAAAAAAATTAATTGTTACAAAACAAATTAAGATATTTAAATGCGGTTTTAATTAAATTAAAATACATGAAATTTCACGTATGATACTCAAAAATTATTGCTTTTTCTCAAAGCATAACAAAATGACGAATTTCTTATAAAACTGAAATCATAATTTAAATTTCGCGCTCGTCGAAAAACCGTAAATTTTATTTATTAAAAATTTGCAATAGAAATAAAAATTCAAAATTTAATTCTCTTTCGTTTGGTAAAAACTTCATTTAAATAAAACCATTAGTTTTTTTCGTAATAAATAATTTCTCGCCACGATCCCCATTACAAAACTTTTTCCTTCAGAAAAATTGATTTATTCGCTTCAAAAACGCCATTTAATTTAATTATTTTTGTTGTTACAGGTGTGCCCTTTTTGAAAACGCTAAACGCATTTAAATGACTGATTTTTCTTTCAACGAGCGTCGACAACTCATGGGGAACGCAGATGTGCCTTCGTTTTAGCCAAATTTTGAAATTGCCTTCGCACTAAATTATTTACCAACCATCATCGATGCCCTATTGAAAAACGAGCGTCTCTTTCACAAATAAACAAATTAAAATCTGGTAAAAGAACTCTCCGAAAAGCGGTACTGCTTTTTCCGGAAGCAGTTGTGTGCAAGTTTGTCCATTAAATCTATTTTTATTTGCTTAGGCGAGAATAAAAATTAATTAAAACTGTATCTAGCGTAATGTAGCGATGCTATCGCAAAAATACAAAATTGCAGAGATACCGGAGCAAAATGGACATCGTTGCAACGAGTGCTTGTTTCTAAATTGCTAACTGTGATAACGCGAAAGCTGCTCGGAACAAAATTAATATGGGTGCCTGCTGGCGCTGTTGTGTGTTCGAAAAAGTTACATTTTAAATAATGGAATAGCAAATGCCCCGCCGTACAAGTTTGCATATAATAATAATAATGGCGGAGTTTTTCGCGAAAAACTGCAGCGAGCTTTAATATGCGAGGGACGCGCAAAGTGGCTTCGATAGAAGGAAATCTGCAGCGGTCGAGGTTGCGAAAATAACATCGTTTAGTTGCATGGCGTGCGCGAAATAGGGTCAACTCTTCCATAAACCTGTATTTGTCACGATCCCCCTAACCAGAATTGCGCTTTTTCTTCTCCCATGGCCGCTGTTCTGTTGCTGTTTTAGAAGAATATTAAAACTAAGCACGGTTATTAGACGAAAGCTCCACTTTTCCGCCCGTTTGCCGTCTACGTGCTATGGGCTTCGTTTGCTTCGATCAACTTTTTGGTGACGCGATCGAAAAATTGTATTTTAAGTCCGTCGGTTATTAATTTTTTCAAAAAAAGTAATAAAAGGGCTGGATCTTTTCTCTATTTTTATTAATTAACTTAAGTTTCTTTTTTCTAAAGTAATTTGCGTTGAAAACATCAGAATTTATACAAGATTACTAAATACCGGGCGTCAGACGAATAGGTACTGAAACTTAACCTGGTAATATCCGTATAGCAATATGAACAATAAAAGTCTGTATGCAATTTGTTCCGATTTTAAAGAATTTTGAGAAAAATTAATTTTAGTACCGTCCCTTTTCAATTTTGAGGCA
Source organism: Sinopyrophorus schimmeli (assembly GCA_036325965.1). NCBI lineage: Eukaryota > Metazoa > Arthropoda > Insecta > Coleoptera > Elateridae > Sinopyrophorus > Sinopyrophorus schimmeli. The sequence goes on from JARFIZ010000407.1 coordinate 1,133,932, forward strand.
ATCTTGCCATTGTTCCCTATTTCAAAGCATATTTAATATGCGATTTTTATGGTTTTTTTTTTAATTTAAAAAAACATACATATGACTTTAATGGCATTGTTATAACGGACATTAAGAAAAATTTTCAAAAAAATTCAAAATAATAAAGTATTTAGTACACATTTTTAAATTAAAATTTGCCATACTATAACTCAAAAATATTGCACATAGGACCACTTGACTTGGGGGTACGTTTTCGTTTAGATTGGGGTTAAGTTCCGGTACTTACTCGTCCCACATACTATACATCGAATAAGTCTTTAAAAAAAATTTTCCGCCTGTAAAAATAATTATAAAACCCCTTTAAATAAATATAATTGTAAATTATTTTTTTTTGGTTGGAACTTAAATTAATATTAATTAAAAATAGATATTAAAAGTTACTCAACGTAGGAACTGTTTTTTTCTGGCCAGAATAACACTTTTAGCAATAAAATAATAAATATTTGTTATTGTTAATTGTATTTTACAATTTTGAGCAAAAAATTATGCTTTTCCAAAACGAGCAACGCTTTTTAATTGAAATTTTTACTAACTTAAAATAAATTTATTTTCACATATAAAACCCAAATTTGAACAATTTTGTTCAACGTATAACGAAAAGGCAGATTAAATTGTAAACTTACCTAAGCAAATCAAATAATTTTACAAGTTTTACAAAATAAAATCTATTTGCATTGAAATAATTCATTAACCATAACAATAATTAATTTTCTCAAAACTAAATTATTAAATCTTACGAAAAAAAAAATAAAAACACTAAAATTAATAAAACAAACTTAGTCAAAATAATTTAAAAAAAACACTCAATTTAAAATAATTAAAAAAATTTAATTAATTAATAAAGCAATACACTAAAACTTTTTTCTTAATATTTCTTTTATAATAAGAAAAAATCAAGTCATTTAATCTCCTTTTTCATTTTAAATACGGCAAATCTTTTTTCGACCTAATATTTTACACTCATCAAAGCCGATAGAAAATCTAACTGCGTTGCTCGTTTTAGAATTGAAAGAAAAGGTGTATTCTTCGATTAATGATCAATTGTGAAAAATATATAAGGTGGTTTGTTGGGCCTTGTCATGTTATTAAATCCGATCCATCATTCTTAATCAAGGTGGTCATTAACAGGGTCATTAAACCTCGTCCGAATTCTTTGTGAAATAACGCCAGGAACTATGCAAGATCTTTTTTTTGCGATAGACGTATTGGTAATATAGTAAACGCTCTAAAAGTGTGTGAACCTTTCGCACTTGAACAATGATCCGAAAAGGCCGAAGTCCCGTTAGAAAAAGATCAATTAATATAATTAGCCGAACGCCTTTCGAGAATGCCGTTTTTAAAGTATAAACAGAAGGCGTGAATGAGCAATATTTAGGGGCGAACACCCTCGGCTTTTTATTTCGAGTTGACATGTTTAATTATAAGCGATGCTGACAGTTTTAAGATGTTGTTGGTGCTAAGTCTTTCAACACAACTTCTCTTAACAGGAAACGCGGCAGCCTAAAAGCAAACTGTTCCAAGTTGGGATATCGCTTTGTTTCTTTTAATAAATGCAACAAAATTCGGTTTAATCGTAACGTAATATCGGATGTAATGAAAAACGGAGAAAACAAGGAAATTGGATTAGAAATAGGGTCAACTTTCTTTCGCGTTATTATCTTATTTCATTCCCTGCTTATTTATTGTATTTTATATTGCTTTGTACAGTGGCTCCTTAAAGTTTTCGTACAGAATTCTCGAAGAGCATTATTGAAAAAAGAAACGATTAACAAAAGTCAAAAATCATTTAAAAAGAGAGGTTCTAATTACTTTTTTGCATTTATAAATATGTTTAAAAAAAAAACTTAGAAGAAATATTAGCAAAAACCTATAAACAATTGGGTCTCGATAAGTTAAATCCGAAAAAAAACCAAAAATAATTTGAATTATCAAAAATTAAATATAATTATGCATACGTATCTTCATAACGAACTTTTCAAACTGCCGCTTCAATGGAGCCACTGTGATTGGTCCATTTTTGTTGTATAATAATGGCCGCTAATAAATTGACCAATTAGATGAGTTTTGTTATTTCGTTACTATGGTTAAATTACAAATATTAAAGTCATACACATTTTTGAAATAATATAGGGTAATAGACTCATTGCCCGATCACGACCCAATAATCGAACACTTCCGGTATTTTGCTATTTATAAAATACTTATGTGAAGACTGCTACATTAAGAAAAATACTATTATACCTATTAATAAACTATTCCCGAAGTTAAATTGATATAATGATCGGGTATTGGGTTTCTTACTTTAATTAAATATTAAATACAGTAAAACCTCAATAAACAAAATCAAAAATAATTTCATACATAATAATTATTAAGTTGCTAAGACAAAATAACAGATCACGTCGAGAAATCGTTTAAAACAAAAAAACAAGAAGTCTTATTTTAATGCGATTTTCACCAGTCGAAAAAAGACAAAATTTAAGCAAACAGGTGTCTCAGCGATTTTCCTTTAAACCATTTTTAAGTGTTTTATAAAAGCCCAAAAAAAATATTTATATCTCCGTATTAAAAATTTTGTCACTTCATTGCCCATTAAGACAAGTTATACAAATTTGAGTTTCATATATTAGAATAGATGTATTGCATTTTAAGTAAAATTAAATTTAAATATCTTTGTTCGTTTTCGAAAAATTAATATCTTTTTGCTTAAAACTGCAAATTTAAAATTAAGTTGCTAAAAAGAAAACAGATCACATCGAGAAATTGCTTACAACAAAAAAACAAAAAGTTCTATTTTAATGCGGTTTTTACCAATCGAAAAAGGACAAAATTTAAGCATATAGGTGTCTCAGCGATTTTTTTAAAAACTATTTTTAAGTGTTTTATAAAAGCCCAAAAAATATATTTACATCCCAGGCTTAAAAATCCTATCAGTTCATTGTCCATTAAAAAAAATTAACCAAATTTGAGTTTTATATATTGAAATAGATGTATTGCAATTTAGGTAAAATTAAATTTAAATATCTTTGCTTGGTTTTGGAAAAATTAATGTCTTTTTATTTAAAATTGCAATTTTAAAATTAAGTTGCTAAGAAAGAAACAGATCACATCGAGAAATTGTTTAAAACAAAAAAACAAGAAGTCCTATTTTAATACGGTTTTCACCAGTCGAAAAAGGACAAAATTTAAGCAAATAGGTGTCTCGCCGATTTTTTTAAAAACTATTTTTAAGTGTTTTATAAAAGCCCAAAAAATGTATTTACATCGCAGTATTAAAAATTTTGTCACTTCATTGTCCATTAAGAAAAATTTACCAAATTTGAGTTTTATATATTGGAATAAATCTATTGCAATTTAATCAAAATTAAATTTAAATATCTGTGCCCGTTTTTGAAAATTTCGACTAGATTAAAAAATAATTTCTACAAGGCAACATCAAATCTATGATTTACTGCTTTTAAAACATTTCTCCTTTTCTTTTCATTACGAATTTTCACTTTTTATATTTCTTTTTTTGAAGTAAAACTTCTTAGGCAAGACTATAGCCCTTCATAAGAAGTTTCACTTCAAAAAAAAATTAATAACTGATTTTAGACTTTGTGATGTCGATTCAAAAAAACGAGAACCCTTCAAAACGCAAAGAATTTTTTAAAGACGCTCCTCGCTCCTCGGGATTTTTGGGGGTCGCAGCCGCATTCCTCGAACGACGCATTCTTTTTTAACTACTCCGATCGATTAAAGCTATTTTCTATTAATTATCTTTGACGTTACGAATATATATCCGCGCGGAGTCGTATATTTAACTTTTATGTTTAATCTGAAATCTCATTTCCCATACTTTTAACAACGGCCGTAAAGCAGCTTCATCTTACAACTTTTCGAATACGTCCCGCCTAGCTTTGCACTAAAACGTTATTACTTTTCTAGTAATTATCTCGTTTAGCTGCAATCGCTCTTATTGCTTCATTAAGTTATTTATGAAATTTAAAACGATCGCCGAGAAGCTCCGTAAAGTCGCCTTTGTTCGTGGCCAATGAGAAGCGAAACGTTTTACGAGTTCGAAGGCGCTTAAAATTATAACTAATAACTTGCACGTGCATTCCGCCAAACTCGAGCACGTTCCTTTAAACAATTCCTTATCTAATTAAGTTTCGTTGTATTCTCGACTACCGCAAAAAACAATTAGCGAAACGTGGTCGCAATTGAAACTTTCCGAAAACGTATAAAATTCATGCTCGGCCCCCCCTATCTCCGAGTCCGCTTCGACGAACTTCCAAAATAAAAACTTTTCTTTCGACCGAATTTGCGGGCGATCGTTCGCAACGGGCGCCCATTTAAAAATCGAAATCGCAGGTTTTTTTGCGGGGGCGGCTAATGGCGCGATTTTCGAGAAATGGAACGACACGAAAGGAAAGGAATACGAATAACAATAAACAGTAAACGGTATCAAATAGCAACAAAAATAAGGAGCGTTATTCTCGAACTGCGAAAGCTGAGGGTTTGTCAACTAATAAAATTTATTTTTTTTGGAAGAGACGGCGGAATATGTAATTGCCTATTTTGAACGTTTACGATGCGTTAAATCCCAAAAATAGTTATTTAATTTGTTGATGTGATTAATATTTGTTGCGCTTTTGTAAACAATTTGGCCAAGTTTTTTTGTTAAAACGGAACGCTTCGTAATCGTGCTTAAAACCGAGTGTGCATTCGAGCTCAAAGTGGCACATTTCCGATCTCGGGAAAATGAAGCGCGCCGCTCCGCGTCGCGCTTCATTTGCTTCCCTCGCTCGAAAATGTGCCACTTTTCGCTCGAACGCGCACATCCTCGTATTTATCGGATTTGCCTATATTATTAATTTATTCTTCAATTCAAAAAATCAAAAGTCGAATAAATTAGATCTGAGGTACTTGCGGGTAATAAGGCCTGTCGGCTAATTTGTAATTTTTTTTAAATATTTTATTCCAATTGCTGTATTCATGTATTTATTAAACTTAGTTATCAAATATGTTATGTCCAGTTTGATTACTTAAATTTTTTAAAGCTATAGGCCTTACTACCCTTCAGTAGTATAATAAAGCCTACTGGAGAGGTTTTTAAAAATGTTAATTTTTGGTTTTGTTTATGGTGAAAGTTGCCATTTTTCCTTTATATTTTATAGTAACTGAATCTTAAAAATGATTACAATTAAAACCTGTTGATTAAATTTGATGTTTTTTCATTTAATTTCCAATTTCCTTTAGCTAGGCCTTATTACCCGCAGTTACCTTAGTTTTGTTTAAATTAAATGGCTATAATTCTATGTCTGCAAATTAATTTAAATTAATTTTCGTTAAAGAATAATGAAACGACATATTTTTAAAGATTAACACATAAATACAGTCTAACCTCCATAAGTCGATTTTTTGATAACTTGAACCTGTTTCTCTAGGCCTTGCCTATTTCAACATTAATATTTTTATATCGATAACTCGAATTTTTTGATAACTCAAATTATTTTTAGTTTCCCTTCAACTTCCCGACTTATCGAGGTTTGACTGTATATAATTCGCGCCTTTGTGAAACGCTTAAGAATGGTTTTAAAAAAAATTGCCAACACACCTATGTGCTTAAATTTTGTTCTTTTTCCATTAGTCAAAACCGCATTTGACTCAGCCTTTTAGTTTTCCCGATGCGCACATTTTCTCGACACGATCCGTTTTTTATTCTAAAAAAAATCAGTTTCGCCCGCAAAGCAGCTTGCGCCCTGCCGCAATTAAAAAAGCATCAAAGTCGCTGCGCAAGAATTCCCGAAGAAATTTCAATTTAAAAACGATTAAAGGAAATTAATGAAAATTTTAATTTTTCCGCTCGCGCTCACAAAAAACCAAACAACGTCCTCCCCCTAAAATTTAATCGGATATTTATGGAAAGAGTAAACAGCGAAGAGTGGTCGAAATTAAAGCCGTACATCAAAAACGAAATTGTTTGAAGCTGATGTCATTAATTAACGTTAATTATGAAATTCTATTTTCATATTTGCTCGTTTGTCCTTTAATTTATAAATCACGAAACGTCGGTCGATTGCTCTTAATAAGCGAGCCGTCTCGGCCCGTTTTTTTAATTGCGGCGACACATGTTCGGGCAGTGCCCGACGCGCGCTCAAAACGACAAGAAAAAAATTAATTTGGCGATGGAAAAAAATTAAATGGCCACGAAGTTTTGTTTGTAAATTTAATTAAGGGCCGAATTTTGCGGTAAAAATGGAAAGATGGCGGAAACGGCCCGAATGCCCCTTTGCCTCCGACAAACGTGCAAAATTGGCGGTGATCTACTGCATATCGAAATTGATTTCGATTGCACGGTAAATGCATGAATCACGTTCATGAGGATTCGTGAGTGGATGTCGTGACTCGTAAAGCCGTGCAGGTCGTTTTTTCGGCATTCGTAATAATGTTGTTCACTGTCGCTTTTATAAATATCTCCTCGCTACTTGCCTATAAAACGGTCGTAATCTCATTTTTGCGCGTTTCTCTTTTTGTAATGGTCGCGCACAAAGCTACCTTTGTTTACACAAATCCGAATCGCCCCTTCTGTTGCGTAGACGACCCTTAAAGTGTAGCGCTTTGAGAAGGACGACTAATAAAAACAGGGTACAAATACGCACACCCTCGTACATGGGGGAGAAGCACATGTACACAAATATTAGTAACGCATGAACTTGAAAGCTCGGTTTGTCAATAAGCTCTTGAAACCACCGAACGATATCCCAATCCAAAAAGAAAACGATTCGAAGGTATTGACCAATTAAAAATAAAATAAAGGCACCACGTCTTTTAAAAAAATCCACAATCAGAGTAAAAATAAATTAAAGACCTTGAAAGGCTTAAATTTGATTTTTTATACAAATTGAGACTTAATTAATGATGTTCAATTTATTTGAAAACATTAATAAAAATCAACTTTTTTCAAAAGAATTATTTTAAAAAAATCATCATTTTTTTTGGAATTAAAATCCCAAGTTTAATTTAATAAATAAATTTCTAGTAAATTGATCGTTTCAAAGATGGTTGACTTTTGCAAAAGACATTGTAATTTTTTTTAAAAGACTATTTATTTAGCATGTTTTAATTTTTTCAAAAATATTGATTTTGAATATGTACAAATCGAGCTGTTTAAAATTTGGATATAATATAAAGTAATTAAAGTCTTTTTTTTAATTAAAACTCGATTTAATTTGGGATAAATTGTTTATAACAATCAACTTTTTAAAAGAATTATTTTAAAAGAATCAAAATTTCTTTTGGGATTAAAATCGTAAGTTCAATTTAATAAATAAATTTTTAGTAAATTGATCGTTTCGAAGAAGGTTGACTTTTGTAAAGGACCTTATAATTTTTTTTAAAAGACTATTTATTTAGTATGTTTTAATTTTTTCAAAAATATTGATTTTGAATATGTACAAATTGAACTGTTTTAAATTTGGATATAATATAAAGTAATTAAAGCCTTTTTTTTAATTAAAACTCGATTTAATTTGGGATAAATTGTTTATAACAATAAACCGATGTAAAACGTTTTAATAATTGTATATGGTCTTGTTCCTAACAAGCTCAGTTAATTGAGGTCTACTGTAATATGCAAAATTAAATATATTTAATTTAATGAAAACGTTATTTAACAATTTTCATTAGTTTTTGACTAATTTATTTGTTTTTAACATTAAATAAAATAATTGGAGGTCTACTGTAGTCGGCAAAATTGAGTACATTTGATTTCACGAAATCGCTATTCACTTATCTTTATTAATTTTTGAGCAATCGGCTAATTTTCAATATTTAATCAATAATCGTAGATAAATCGTCCAGGCTGACAACGTTTAAAATTAATTAATTTTTCTTTTTTATTTAATGATGTTCAATTTCAAAAATCAACTTTTTTCAAAAGAATTAGTTTAGAAGGATCTTAGTTTTTTTTGGGATTTAGTTTAATAAATAAATTTTTAGTAAATTGATCGTTTCGAAGAAGATTGACTTTTATAAAAAATTTTGAAAATTTTTCTTAAAAGGCTATTTGTTTAGTAGGTTTAAATTTCTTCAAAAAAATTGATTTTAAATATGTACAAATCAAGCTGTTTTAAATTTGGATAAAATATAACGTAATTAAAGCCTTTTTTTAATTATTACCCGATTTAATTTAAGATAAATTGTTTATAATAATAAATCCATGTAAAACGTTTTAATAATTGTATATAGTCTTGCCCCTAACAAGCTCGGTTAATTGAAGGTCTACTGTATTATGCAAAATTAAATATATTTAATTTAATGAAACCGTTATTTAACAATTTTCATTAGTTTTTGAGAAATTTATTTGTTTTTAACATTGAATAAAATAATTGGAGGTCTACTGTACTTTGCAAAATTGAGTATCTATTAATTTTTGAGCAATCCGTTAATTTTCAATATTTAACACGTTTAAAATTAATTAATTTTTATTTGCGTTAACATTTTTTTTAACTCCAAAGCGCGTAAAACATAGAAATCAAAATTTATCAATAAAAAATCTTTGGAAATTCGCCAATCGATTACCACATAAGAAAATCCTTTCGGATTTACCCAAAATGCGTACATTGTAATTTAATCGTAGAAAATTAATGGAAAAATCTATTTATTTAAAGAATGGAAAAAGCGAGGCGCGAGCACCGGTGCACACCGGGACGCAATTCATTATTTATAATAAAAGGCCCGACCGGCCAAATTCTAAAACAATTCCCAAATTAAGATCGATGCAAATAAAGCCCTTGCGATTAATCCGAAGGAGATAACAATAAGGAGCCTTGCGCTTATTAATATTCGAGATAAACTTATAAAACGAAAGAGCCCCCTCTATACATAAGTAGCGTAACAGTTAATTTAACTTTCATTAATTCCCAACCTTAAGAGCAAATGGATATTTTAATTAGAATCCTTAATTATAATTAATGGACGTAGTGCTTTCTTTTCGGCCGTAATTAGGAGTGTAAGTTATTGTTATTAGGATATAATAAACACTTTAAGCGAATTAGCAACATAAGACACTTCAGAAAGTATACTTCGTAATTAATTGTTATTTCTGCATAATTACTAAATTTTAAATATTCGCCGAAACCTCGAGATAAATTAATATCGCAATCTCCGCCCGCTAAAAGCGGTAATAACCCTTTGTTTTCGCTCGAAATCAAAATTTCAACGCGCGTCGGGAAAAAATACAGGTGAACAAACAAGGTCGTTTTGGAGAAGGCCCCGCTTTTTGGGGCGTCGTCGTCGACGCAAAAAAACGCCACGCTTAGCCCGAAATGATATTTTAAATGTTTGATGGAGTGCTCTGACAAGTGGATCGACCTATATCTGGCTTGACATATGGACACAAAAGAAACTTGTACGAAATATATAACAGATTTTCGGATAATGTTCGAAATATTCCCACTTTTTATCTTTGCTCTTCGATCTGCGTTTCGCTGGCAGACGGATTAATGGTATATGCCGGCATCCGATTTTTATAACGGCCGAAGAAGAAAATAATGAAATTCGTAGGAAACTTGAGACGAGGGAAAGAGTTCGTCGATTTGATTTTAACTCAAAAAAATTATTTTGCAGGATTGTTGCGATTTTAACCTTCTTAGGTAAGGTATAACTAACGTAAACAATTTTTTTTTTTTAAAAACGGGACGTTTGGTAATCGAGCTTAAAACCGAGTGTGCGCATTCGAGCTCAAAGTGGCACATTTCCGATCTCGGGAAAATAAAGCGCGCCGCTCCGCGTCGCGCTTCATTTGCCTCCCTCGCTCGGAAATGTGCCACTTTTCGCTCGAACGCGCACATCCTCGCGTTTGTTATATTAGTATAATTTACCGTGCGCTCCTTCAAATCCAAAATTTTAATTTAATTTAGTAAATATCGATTTTATATTTAAAAATGTATTTACTATAGCAATGGGTGGAAGGGAGCAAAAAATACGATAATTTCGTTAGTAAAAGTGAGAGGAAATGATTAAAATTATTTAACCGATTTTTCGTCTAATTTGTTGGCCTAAATTATTGTGAATCGTGCTTAAAACCGAGTGTGCACATTCGAGCTCAAAGTGGCACATTTCCGATCTCGGGAAAATGAAGCGCGCCGCTCCGCGTCGCGCTTCATTTGCCTCCCTCGCTCGAAAATGTGCCACTTTTCGCTCGAATGCGCACATCCTCGTATTTAACACATTAGTATAATTTACCGTGCGCTCCTTCAAATCCAAAATTTTAATTTAATTTAGTAAATATCGATTTTATATTAAAAAAATGTATTTACCATAGCAACGAGTGGAAAGAGCGAGAAAATACGATAATCTTGTCAATACAAGTGAGAAGAAACGATTAAAATTATACAATTAATTTTTCTCTGTCTTAGTTAATTAATAAAAAATAACGTTATTTTATTGTTTATTAAATTTTTTTTCTGCATCTTAAAGTTAAATGTATAACGCATAAAATCAGCGAAAAAACTTTTTATTTTTCGACCGAGAAGTCATCGAAATTTTCATTTGTTTATTTAAAAATTAATAAACAATAGGATAATAAATAAATAATTTTGAATTTTCAACATTTTAACAAAATATAGACATTCAACAATAAATCCTGAAAATTTCGTCAATTTATCGTTCACGGTTGATATGTAATCGATTTTTCGGTGAAAAGTACCCGAAATTTTCATTGTTAAAAAAATCGTTGTTAAAACGAAAATTTCGAAAAAACCTTTTTTGCCGATTAATTTTTAGTAGTGACTACTTAATAAAAAAATGCATTAATTTAATTTTCATGATTAAGTGGTAAATGGGGGGTGCACTTGACGTGATCTGACCCATTTTTATAATTAGAAAATTTAAATCGCCCCCTTTGTTATCGTTTTCCCTTAAATTAGAGCTTGTCTTGTGTCGAGGTCGTAAGTAAAAAATTGGGACAATCACAAGTAAAACAGTATCGTTGATTTTACAAAAAAAAATGCAGATCAAACGCCCAATTTTTTAATTTTTATTGGTTTTTAAATTTGATTGAGTTTTGATCTATTTAATTTTCAAAATCAACGACGATGAAAAAAACCCAAAATTGGGGGCCTACCTTCGCACAGAAGACCTTCTGCAGAGACTGCTCGAGCAGACCATCCACTCAAACACCCCCAAACCCCGATTTTAACACTCCGCGATTTTTAAAAATTATGGCGTCCTGGAACAAGTCAAAAAGGCACCACTTTTTAGACGAACGATCATACTATTTTTATTAGAGGCAATTTCTTTACTGGGAGGGTTGTAAACGGTTTTAGAACTACGGTTTCAAAACGCGGTTGACCCGAAAAACGATCAAAAACGAGCACGATTTGGGGGTGGAATGGTCGGTCCAATCGGCATGTTGCCACCTGGAACTAGAGAAAATAAAAAAAATTAATAATGGGAAACTTGGAATTAATTTTGTAAACAATCCAAAATTGACCGATTTAAAATCAAAAAAATTATAAAAAATTCAAAAAGTGCACTCTTACCTCTGCAATAATTTTCGAGTTCCATGGGCCCCCTTTGTACTGCTCTCAGTCTCGAAGAATTCTTCCATCTTCTCGAATTTCGAATTTCTTTTTGTCTCCTGAAACAAGTTTTTTTGTTAGTAGGAATCTGACAACGTGATAAACCATAAAACTTATAATTAATCAAAATTAAAAGAAAAAATTAATGATAAATAATTTTTAAATTAAAATACCAATTAAATTGCACTTTGGGCCCGTTAGAAATGAGGTTCAAACTATCTTACCGGCAAATATGTGTTAAAGGGCTCCCCCGTTTGGTTCTCTAAACGCCCTGAATTTTTCTTGGATTTCGATTTTCCCGTTCAGTTCTGAAAAAAAAATTCTCATTAGTAAAACTCTAGGATAAACAAATAAAAAATATAAATAGATGATTTTTTAAAAATGAAATAAAGGGCGGTCCTTCAAAATCGGTGATACAACTTAATGACAAACCCTTTAATGTTTTCGCAAAAAATTTAAAATAAAATTAATTTGCGTTGTAAATAAAGTTCAAAATTATCTCACCTTCAAATATGTTTCAAAAGGCTTTGAAAAGACCAACTTTGAGCACTTTAAAACAATTAAATCACTGAAATTATTTTTAATTAGACAATTAAATGCTTATTGGAATTGCAAACGATGCGAACAAATGCAAAGCCAAAACGAAAGTGTTTGGCAGGCCTTCGAAATAAGCCGATAGTGCGCAAAAATATTTATTTAGGCATTTCGCACTTTTCCTTATCGCACAATGCACGTGTGCGTTTGGTAAGAGGTTACTCACCTCTATTTTAAAGGTAAATAATTTTTAAAATTTATTTTACAAGGTCCACTCATTTCTACAATTTTTGTAACGGCCTTAGTCATCAAAAACCGTACTGACTCTTCGAATTAAAAATCGTTTGTGAATGTTAACAATTGGTTTTATTAAAACAAAGCCACGAAATAAATAAAAGTAGTCCCTTCCAATTTTAATAACAATTTTTTTTAACATATATTTTTAAATGAGGAAAAATTAGAATTAAAAATGTCAACTTTGGAACCCTAAAAAAAAACTAAAGTAACTTACGTTGTAAATTCAGCAGGCCAACGAGAAAACGTCAGAGTGGTTTGGCCGGCTCCGTTGCTTCGCTCGCCGGGAACGATCTTCGCGCAATCGACGGTGCAACCCAGCATGCCATTTGGCAAGTTGAATACGTCCAAAATTGGTCCGCCAAAGACGGTCACAAATGGGCTTCTGTTAAATAAATAAAAAAAATTGTTACCCTAAAAGCTTTACAATAACTGTAAAATTTGTACAAATACGTAGATTTTACATTCACCTCAGTTTAAGGGTTGAAACACAAATTTTGCGAGCTCGTATTTAAAACACACCGTTCCGGTTTACATTTAAGACTGGTTCGAAAGTAGACACACAAAGAAATTGTAACATTAGGTCGAGCTGATAAGTCGTCAAATCGGTGACCTCCAACGGCCAACGCACCTGATATCAACAGCTGGCCAAAAAGAGCCTTGATAATTCGAAATAAAATTATCGATCGATTCTATTTTACGAAAACACATATACCGAGTGTTGCAAAAATTTCGATTCCCATTCGAAGATCTAACAATGCTCGAAAAATAAATGGCAATACAGTAAAACCATTTCAGACGTATAAAAAATAAGTAAATAAAGCATCATCTTAGTTCTTAATTTTTTTAACTCTGTCTTATATTGTATTTTGAGTAAACATACAACAGATAAATAACATCAGGTCGAAATAAAAATTTTACCTGTTTTATACAAATTTTGTGACACGCGTCAAACGACCAAAACACCCTTCGCATTAAACACGTAAGGCCAAAAAATTGTATAATAAAAAAACAGCTCCTTAATTTAACTCAGATTTTACAATTAATGAAATTACGGGGATAAAGAAAAAAAAATTGTTTCTGAGAATTTTTTGATTGCGTGCTTAGTTTCCGAGATATTTCGATTTAAAGCGAACTACCCCAAACGCTGGCGCTCGCGCTCCCGCTTATTTAATTCAAATTTTTTCAAAAATTAATCTAGCGTCGCCCATGTTACTACACAGCATTTTGTAGCCCAAAGGTGGCCCTTTTTAAAAATGTAAAAGTTTCCTACCGACGTCATATTACTTTTTGCGATGCGAGGCTTCAAATGGGCCCTCAATTCTCATAAAAGTTTTGCGTTAGTAAATCGCCCTTACACAATCACTTCAAAAATAATTAATTTCTCAAAAACGAACAAAGATCTTTAAACGCCCTTTTCGCCAAATTGAAATATAGTCTTCCCATATTATCTCACAAATTTTGAAGCTCTTTTCTCGGCAGATAACAAAATGGCGAACGTTGCAAAATTAAATTGATAGTTTAATTTTGCGCGGTTGTAAAATTGCCAAAAATCGTTTTCAAAAAAATTGCCAAGACACGTATTTACTAAAATTTAATTAATTTTTGATCGATTTAAACCGCGTTTTAATCTGACCATTAGTTTTCTTGTTATAGACAAGTTCTCGTCCCAATCTGAATTTTTTTACCAAAAAATAATAAAACCCCTAAACCTCTAAAACTTAAGGACACGTTTTTGTTTTTTTGAAACCATTCTTGCAGCGGGTCCCTAAAAATTTCCCATAAAATTACCTTTTAATTAACGCAAAATCACCAATAATTTTTCCAAGTCTTCCGCAATCATAAATTACAATAAATTAATGGCCCTCGATTCCTAAGACTTCCAATAATTTACAAAACGCGCCGAACAAATACAAAGTTTCGACCAACTCTTGCATTTATAGACAACATAAATTAAGAGCAGTTCCAGATTAATACAACATCCCCTAATTTACGAGTTATCATAAACACACCCCCATTAATCAATAACATTACGGACGACCACTCGCAATTACACTTTATTAATAATTCCCGAGGCCACCCCCCGAAGTATTTCAATTTCTCCCATTTTTTCGAAAAGCCAAAAAACGTCCGTTCTTCCTCAAAGTTGCGATTTTTTTTGAAACGGTCCGAGATTTATTTTTTTAAGCCCAGCAAAAACAAAGCTCATTATTGTTATTAGAACAAAAAAACAGTCATGAATTAAATAGAATAATAACTTTTTGCGCTCGGGCTTCGCGAAAGATCTTTGTTTATTTACACAAGTGATTTTTCTTTGGGCAAACCGACCGTAGAAAATTTGTACGAGACCCAAAAAAGATCGCTTAAAAAGCTTATTGGGGTGCGAATTTCGGAAAAAAGTAATTCGAGGGCGCAAACGTCGAAATCCTAATGCACTCGGACGTAATTCGGCCTTTTGAAGTCGTCGGGCTTTAATTAAACGCCTTAAAGAGCCCAAGTGTAATTTTTTAATTCGAACGCTTCTCGGGAGATAATAAAGGCCCGACCCGTGGAAATTTACATTAAAATCCTCCTCTGTTATTCGAAGATGTTGGGGCCGATAGCGTAAGGTGTTATTAGGTGTGTGCACTAAGCAGGTGCCGAAAGCGACCAGAATCATGTCTGCTTATTACGAGACGGTCGTCTCATTATGTTGTTTGCGGCTGCTTAACGATAACTTCGCCTTTTCTACCTTTCGGGGTCACCTTTCGCCGCGCCACGGTCGGAGGGTAGCATATGGCATTCGCACAAAAAAAGCGTCATTCGCTGCGTACGGTTATTATTACAGTGGGACCTCGATTATCCGGACCTTCAGTTATATTTTATTATTTATTATTTTTTTTTGCTTTGTCGATTTTAAGATATTGTGCGACTATTTTATTTAGTGATTAATATTGGTTGCGTTTTTTGTAAACATATAACTAACAATTTGATCAAGTTTTTTCCTGTTAAAACGGGACGCTTTGTAATGGTGCTTAAAACCGAGTGTGCGCATTCGAGCTCAAAGTGGCACATTCCGATCTCGGGAAAATGAAGCGCGCCGCTCCGCGTCGCGCTTCATTTGCCTCCCTCGCTCGGAAATGTGCCACTTTTCGCTCGAACGCGCACATCTTTGTATTTATTCAATTTGACTATATTAATAAAAAAATTAAATTTGTATTTTATATTCGAAAGTTGTAAAGGTTATTTTATAAAATAACTGCTTCAAAGCATTATATGACGTTTCTGCGTTTTTAGGGGTAGTTAGAATTTTTTAATTATTTTTCTGGTATGTCATAACCTCCAATAAAACACTTTAATTTTGCCAAATTTCCGATTTTCTAAAATTGTGTTTTTTATTACAGCCAAAATCAAAAATTTACATCTTTAATTGAATCAATGGCTGCCCTTCACTTTTAGGGGTAGTTAAATTTTTTTATTTATTTTTCTGGCTTGTTATAAACATTAATAAAGAACATCCATGTAAAAGTTTCCTTGAATTCGCGATTTGGAAAAGTTGTGTTTTTAACATGAGTAAAATCAAAACTTTTACATTTCTAATTAAACTAGCGCCCTTCCTGCTTTTTTAGGGCTAGTTAGAATTTTTTATTTATTTTTTTAGTTTGTCATAGACTCCAATTAAGCACGTTTATGAATTAATTTAGCCAAATTCACGATTTAGTATAATTATGTAATTTATTACAGGCAAAATCAAAAATTTACATTTTTAATTAAATCAATGGCTGCTCTTCACTCTTAGGGGTAGTTAGATTTTTTCAATTATTTTTTGGCTTGTTAGAAACATTAATAAAGAACATCCATGTAAAAGTTTCTTCGAATTCGCGATTTAGAAAAGTTGTGTTTTCTAAAATGAGTAAAATCAAAACTTTTACATTTCTAATCGAACTAGCGCCTTCTCTGCTTATTTAGGGCTAGTTAGAATTTTTTAATTATTTTTCTGGTTTGTCATAGACTCCAATTAAGCACGTTCATGAATTAATTTAGCCAAATTTGCAATTTTCTAAAATTGTTTTATTTAATTTAGGCAAAATCAAAAGTTTTACATCTTTAATTGAATCAATGGCTGCCCTTCACTTTTAGGGGTAGTTAAATTTTTTTATTTATTTTTCTGGCTTGTTATAAACATTAATAAAGAACATCCATGTAAAAGTTTCCTTGAATTCGCGATTTGGAAAAGTTGTATTTTCTAACATGGGTAAAATCAAAACTTTTACATTTCTAATTAAACTAGCGCCCTCCCTGCTTTTTTAGGGCTAGTTAGAATTTTTTATTTATTTTTCTGGTTTGTCGTAGACTACAATTAAGCACGTTTATAAATTAATTTAGCCAAATTCACGATTTTGTATAATTATGTAATTTATTACAGGCAAAATCAAAAATTTACATTTTTAATTAAATCAATGGCTGCTCTTCACTCTTAGGGGTAGTTAGATTTTTTCAATTATTTTTTTGGTTTGTTAGAAACATTAATAAAGAACATCCATGTAAAAGTTTCTTCGAATTCGCGATTTAGAAAAGTTGTGTTTTCTAAAATGAGTAAAATCAAAACTTTTACATTTCTAATCGAACTAGCGCCTTCTCTGCTTATTTAGGGCTAGTTAGAATTTTTCAATTATTTTTCTGGTTTGTCATAGACTCCAATTAAGCACGTTCATGAATTAATTTAGCCAAATTTGCAATTTTCTAAAATTGTTTTATTTAATTTAGGCAAAATCAAAAGTTTTACATTTCTAATTGAATCAATGGCTGCCCTGCTTTCTTAAGGGTAGTTAGATTTTTTTATTTATTTTTCTGGCTTGTTATAAACATTAATAAAGAACATCCATGTAAAAGTTTCCTCGAATTCGCGATTCGGAAAAGTTGTGTTTTCTAACATGGGTAAAATCAAAAGTTTTACATTTCTAATTGAACTAGCGCCCTCCCTGCTTTTTTAGAGCTAGTTAGAATTTTTTATTTATTTTTCTGGTTTATCATAGACTCCAATTAAGCACGTTCATGAATTAATTTAGCCAAATTCGCGATTTTGTATAATTATGTAATTTATTACAGGCAAAATTAAAATTTACATTTTTATTCGAATCAATGGCTGCTATTCACTCTTAGGTGTAGTTAGATTTTTTTTTTCATTTTTTTAGTTTATTATAAATACCAATAAAAAATAAACAACGGGACAAATGATCTGAAAACGGAATAGTCCCATTTATAACAGGAAATAGGATCACATTATATATACAATGCTGTGAATAAGTGATTAAAAATGCTTCCTAGAACAATTAAATCAGCAAAATAGTACATAAAGTGTGTTTATAGTATTAAAATTTGTTTATTATATATTAAATGAATTATTCGTCTACACCAGGGGTGAGCAACCTTTTTAATCAACGGGTCAATTTAAATTTTAAAAATTTTTGGCGGGCCGGTTTAGTATGTACTACCATTTTATTATAATTAATTTTATAACAATATATTGATGGGAGAAAGTCGATAAAATAAATTCAATTTTAGAAATGCTTGGCGGGGGGCATACGATCATAATCCAAAAATTTTTTTCGGTTCAGTTCCGGTTTTCGTTCTGTCAAAACTAACGGTTTTTTCGGTTCAGTTTCGGTTCGAAGCTTCGATTTTTATTTATTTATTTATTTGTTTGTTTATTTTTTTATTTCGGGCGACATTAATTCGACCCTTAAAGCGCGTTGTTAACAACGGCCGTCCTCCGGCATCGTTGGGGAAAAGGCAGAAGGGCGATTACGAGCAAAACTAGACCCATAAAGTGAGAGATTGATGGGTCGATGTTATGATATCGATACGTAGGGACTCGCTCAGGTAAACTAAATGGTCGTCCACCAAAACACACCACCTGCACGTTCCATCCTCCACGAACGTACCGGTCTTTCGCGTAAACACACTTTGTTTAATACAAAAGCCGATCATAATGTTGCGGTTGCAATTTGTTTTAATGGTATTATTATATGGTGTAGATTTAACGAGCGTTTTGCATGCAAATTTATTTGCATTTCGAGTTGACTTTGTATTAGAATTTAAGACTATCGATTCCCGTGTTCACCTTTGGTTTGTGTGCCGAACAAACACTTCAACGTGTTTAACAGACCTTTGGCCCATAAGGACGTGTCGACGTGCTGAAGGACCTCTAAATTTACCCGAGTTTTTGCTTTCGGTTTTCGAAAAAAAATTGCCCTTAAACGCACGACGTGCAGCCTTTCGTGTACAGTACGCGGAAAGGGCTCGATTATGCGGTCGCAGACGAGACGTAACTTTTGACAATGCATTTTTATAAAAAGGGCCGTAAAAATTGAAGTGTTTTTTATTTACATTTTTTTTTTGGAATAACTTATAAGAAACATTAGCAGTTTGTAAGTTGCGATAGTAAAAAAGGTACAGTAGGGCCTCGTTTAGCTCTTCCCCGATTAACGCTGGTCTGGTAACAGTCCAAATTAAGCTCAGAATTTACGCCGAGTCAAAATTTAATTCGAAATTACTTCGTTTAGGGCTTTGTTATCTGGGAATGCATTGTAAGTGCTGAACGAGGCGTTACTGTATTAGGCGGCGAAGTCGTTGTTGGCGGCAATCTTTTTCGAATTATGTTCCTTTAAATTTTATAAAACTACATTTTTTGTTATAATGTTTTCAATATTGAATACGAAGTAAATAACATTAATCTTACTTTTTTTTTATGTTTTATTGTGTCAGTTGTGAAAATTGGGATGTTAACTGACGAAATAGTCGATATTCTTTTGAAATGTGTCAGCTCTAAATTTTCCGAATGTAAACAAATGGCGTTTTGCCGCGCACAATGGCGGTTCTTAATCCATCCGTGATATTTAATCTTTCGATCTTAGTTTATTGCAAATAAAATTGTTTACAATAATGATTTTGCGTGTATTGAAACCGTTTATTTATGTTTTGAAGGAAAAAAGTTTTTTTTTGGATTATTTATTCGTTTTTAATATACAATACGGCTTGTCAGACAAATAAGCACTGAAACTTAAAACATATACATTATATACATGATCATAAATTGAACAAAAACACTTGAGTGCCCTTATATGTAATATTCTAAGTCAAAGTATGGTAAACTTTAATTTAAAGACGTATTACCTAAAAAAAATTTTAAACTTTTTATTTCAGTATTTTATAACGTCATTACTGCTATATATATATTTTTTTAATTAATAAAACCAGAAAAATCCCATATTAAATATGGATTTAAATGGGGGAGAAGTGCTTGGCAACAATGCTTCAAAATTGAGACGTGAAATAAAGTTGCTTAGCTTAATCACTTCACGGGCAACGTAAGAGGTTAATAATAAAAAAAGTGCCGCGAACTAATTCTGTATTATGATATCTGAACGATAAAATAAATGCACAATGGGCAATTTTAAGGCTGTTTTAGACTACACAATTTCTTTCATTTAATTTCTCGTACAACATTTGAAGTTGCAGTACTTATTCGTCCGACATGCCGTTCAGTATCTACAAATAGACTAATACATCTGAAGAATTTTGTAAAAAATCATTTTAATGCAATTTAGAAGCGAAGGACGAGAATTTTTTTTAATGTGCCAGTAATTCTCCTCAATTTACCAAATAAAAAAAATTCGTTGGGCTTTGTTTTGTAAGCTTCCACTAAAGTGCTATTATTTATTACGATCGTTTTCACTAAACTCTTATTTTGTTTTATAATTTAGCGAAACTAGTTCTGTTTTTTGCACAAACGCAAAAACAAATTAATTTCTGATCTCGTTCGGGGCCGCAATTTATTGTCGGCGTGCACGGTGATGCAACGGCGCGATAAAAAAAAATTGTAAACAGCCATTAAAAGTGGGCACCGAGAACCGCGTGCGACGTTCTGATTTCAAGAAGATATAAGTTATTTTTTCCGAGAACGCACAGAGCCCAGTCCGCGCCATATACGTCGCTGTTTACTTCTCGTACATGCCTCTTAAATCAACTTTTCATCATAACAAGCCGTAATTAAGTCGTATTTTTTTCCGTTTCGTTCAATTAAAATAGCGCCTAATGAGATCTCCTCGTAATTCCCCTTTTTTTGACCGTTCCATTAGTTTTCTCGTCAATAAATTGTACCTTGGCCCTAAGATCGAGGTGCAATAAATAAAAATTTAGATATACCTTTGTTATAAATTCTTATTGTTTTTTTATTTTGCTTCAGATAATATGCCTCACAAGTCTAACGAAAAATTTAAATTTTTGCAAAGTTAACCATTAAGCATGTGAAATTTTAATATACGAGAAAAGTTTTGTTAATTTTTGAAACAATTTTAGTGTACCTCAAAGAAGAATATTAGTAGTTCTTATAATCCAAAAATAAATATATAGTTTTCATAGAACAATGGGTTTTATTTTGCTTAATATGAATAGAGCCAAGGTACATCACCTCTGTTGTACCTAGACCATAGATCCACTAATTTTTAAATCTGATAGCAATTTGAGTAAACGGTTGGTAATGCTTTCTAATATTTTATGATGAATGCCTTATTAGTGCCCCACTACGATGCAATTCATCTTATCAACAAATTGTTACATATACAATTTAAAAAAATTACAAGTAATAAAAGGGCCAAGGTACAACAGGTTCCCGTACAATTTTGTGGATTTTATTGCAATTTATTTTCGGGGTATGGCAAACCCCACCTAGTATGGCATGTGACATTTAGTCTCTCGGTATGGAGAAGGTTAAAATTTTCTTTGAAAATATTCAATTTAACAACAATTTTTTTTACAATTAAATTTTTCGGTACTTTTAAAACCGAAAACCGAAAACCGAAAAAATATTTTGGTGCATTTCTTCTCGTTCTTTCTCTTTATTAATAATATAATACATAATTAATTTTGCAATTGTACTTTAAAGCGAAAAAACTCGCATATTTGGCGGAACGAAAACCGGAACCAAACCGATATAAATTTTTTTTCAATTGTCGCTCTAATAAAAAGCGACTTTGTAATATTGGACTTTGGGAATCGACGTTTTTCGAAAGTTTTTCAGCGAAAAGTAGCGTCGCGTCGTAAAAAGAGCGTTAAAAGTGTGTAATAGCTGCAACACAGAGGCAGTAGGTGGTGCAGATGTCGTTAAAAGTAAATACTTGTTAGTCTCGTTAACTGTTATCTTCGGCAATGAAATGTATCGTGACCTGAAGGCTTTGTTAATCTGCTCTTTCGAGCTATTGTCACTTCGGTATAATTACAAGTGTTATACGAGAGCCCGCCGTTATAACGAGCTGGTAAATGATTGAGATAACATTTTAATATACAGATAGTTCCACTCGAAATTTATCCCTCGCAACGTACGTCGTTAGCTTTTATTCCTTCTTATTTTAAACAAAAAGCCTCAAGAGCTAATGACTCAGAAACTCGCGGACGAAGTTCTAAAAAGGGCCGTTTCGCGATGTTGTACAAAGACTGCATAGCACCCAGGCGACTGATACTCCAATAAAGGATTTTCTTAAACTCGAGGGTGGTAGTAAAAATTTTAAAATTAAGCGTTAAATTATACTACACTTGTTCCTCGATTTTTTTTAAATTATTAACAACAGTTTGTTTTATTTTTTAAATTAAAATGTAAGGAAAAAAATTTTTTGATTTTTCTGGACCATAAGTAACAGGTAGGAACAGTGATTAATTTTTCACCGGCTTATAAAGGAAGTTACAAAAAAAAAGTAATTTAGATAAAGTTGTTCCGAAAGTCCCTGTTAAATATCCTTAGCGTCAAAATTAAATAATTTTGAAAAAAAATTGGCTTTTTTTGAAATATAAATAACAGGTAGGAACAGTAATTCATTTTTACGGGCTTATAAGGAACGTTACAAAAAAAAGTAATTTAGATAAAGTAGTTCCGAAAATCCCTGCTAAACAGCCCTAGCATTATATTTAAATAATTTAAAAAAAAATTTGGTTTCTCAAAAACATATAGAAACAGTAATTAATTTTTTCCGGGCTTATAAATCATGCTACAAAACAAATTACTTTAAATAAAATGGTTCCGAAGGTCCCCTCTAAACAGCCCTTGTGTTAAATTTAATTAATTTCGAAAAATAATTTTTTGCTTTTTGTGTAATTTCAAAAACAGATAGGAACGGTAATTAATTTTTTACGGGCTTATAAGGCAAGCTACAAAAAAAACCTAATTAATATAAAATGGTCCTAAAGGTCCTCTCTAAGCAGCCCTTGTGTTAGATTTAAATAATTTCGAAAAATAATTTTTGGCGTTTTGTGTAATTTCAAAAAGAGATAGGAACGGTAATTAATTTTTTACGGGCTTATAGGGCAAGCTACAAAAAAAACCTAATCGATATAAAATGGTCCCAAAAGTCCCCTCTAAACAGCCCTTGTGTTAGATTTAAATAATTTCAAAAAATAATTTTGGCTTTTTGTGTAATTTCAAAAACAGATAGGAACGGTAATTAATTTTTTCCGGGCTTATAAGGTGAGCTACAAAAAAACGAATCAATATAAAATGGTCCTGAAAGTCCCCTCTAAACAGCTCTTGCGTTAAATTTAATTAATTTCGAAATATAATTTTTGGCTTTTTGTGTAATTTTAAAAACAGATAAGAACGGTAATTAATTTTTTACGCGCTTATAAGGCAAGCTACAAAAATTATATACAAAAGTTATAAATATAAAATCTTTGTTAATAGTTATATTAAACATCCCTAACGTCATAATTAAAACAATTAAAACATTATGTTTAGCCACATTTATTAAAATAATTATTTTCACACAATTTCACAGATTCCCGTCAAAAATACATCATAACAACCAAACCAAAATTACGATTAAAACAATTTTATTCCCACCTCAAAGAGCATTAAATGTGAGCAAATAGGTGTCTCGCAAATTCTTTTTAAAGCAATTTATTTGATTTTTTGTGCTCTAGCAAACCTTCAAATCGCATTCTCTCATCGAATCGCTTTAAAACTGCTCGAAGCTGGGAACGAACCGACGCGATTTCGGAATTTTTTAAATTTCCACGGTTATCGAGTAAAATCAAGAAGTCCCCGATCAGATATTGAATGGTGAGCCCAGTTTCTCGGCCGGCTTTAATTGATCAATTACGATAATGCAAATCAGGCCGTAGCATGCAATTGACCGCTGTTCGGAACGGATTCTACAAGTCGTAACTACGAAGTACAGGTTTCGCTCCGGGCTATCTTAGAATATATACGTTCTTTGAACTAAATGTTACCCATTTACGGCAACATGAGAGTCCGTCGCTGCTTTCGTGTTTTCGATTTTATTTCCTTTTATACGGCCAGAAAATGTAAAATATTTTGAAGAGCGCCTCTTTTTTACGGCCCCGATGTTTTTGCTCGAGTTTAATTTTATTGTTATTGGGATTATTTATTTTTATCGACCGTTAATTTCGACTTGGCTCGATTTAATTAAAAATCGCCATAAAAAATAATGGGAAGAGCTAGAAACGTCGATACAAAATTTTCCGCTTTTTTTACATCAAAATCGAAAAACAACTTTAATTTAAAATTAACAAAAAACATTATTAAATACTTTTTATTAAACATTATAATATTTGATTAAATAATAAATTTATAATTATATTTTTTATGTAGCATTGTTTATACAATTATTTTATAAATAAAAAAAATTGTGATCGGGTATAGTGTCCTGATCGCGTATTGGTTCGCTCAACTTATAGTATTTCAAAAATGTGTATAATTTTATTATTTATAATTTAACCATAGTTACGCAATAACAATGCTCTTCTAATTGGTTAATTTATTAGAGGCCATTATTACACATCAAAAATGAACCAATCACAGTGACTCAATTAAAGCGGAAGTTTTAAAAGTTAAGATACATATGTATAGCTATAGTTAAATTGAAAATTATTAAATACTTTTTATCAAACGTTAAAATATTTATTTTTCTTATTAATAAACACGTTTAAATCAATTATTTTTTTAAAATAAACATTTTATTTTTGGAAAATAAGTAAAAGCAATGAAAACAATTAAAATAAATTATTTTATTTATATTTGAACTTATTTTGAAAAAATTTCATTAGGAAATATTGATGCCAGACCTTCAAAGATATGTAATATTTGAGCGCTTATAAAAAATATCAACAATTAGTTTTCAAAAATTCCTGAGACACCTATTTACTCAAATTTTGTGCCCTTTCGACTGACAACACTGCCATTTAAACATCTTTGTTCGTTTACGAGCAATAATTAATTTGTCGCGACTATCTGCATTTTTTTTAATATTAATAAACACGTTTAACCAATTTACTTTTGAAAATAGACATTTTATTTTTGGAAAATAAGTGAAAATGATTAATTAAAATAAAATAGGTTATTGCTCTTATATTTGAACCAATTTTGAAATAGTAATGCCAGCCTTGATTTGTTTATTATTAAATAATTATTTTTTTAATAACAAAGCTCTTCTAATTGGTTAATTTATTTGCGACCATTATTACACATCAAAAATGAACCAATCACAGTGACTCAATTAAAACGGAAGTTTTAAAAGTTAAGATACATATGTATAGCTATAATTAAATTGAAAATTATTAAATATTTTTTATCAAACCTTAAAAAATTTAATTACATAATAAATTGAATTTTTGGAAATAGTTTATTAAAATTATAATAATTTTTTATGCAGCAGTTTTGCGTAATTATTTTATAAACACAAAGAAGTGGACGACCATTGGGTCCTGGTCGGCTATTGGGTCTTCTACCGTCAAGAAAATTTTTTATTGTATTTTAAGAAAAAATAACTCAATAACAGACGTTCTCAACTTTCACCACAACTTTATTTTAAATTCTCCTTCCGCTCTGCCTTATCGAGGATCGCCTGTAACTCTACATCCGAAAATTAATGCCCGAAATAATTTATTATTTTTTTCTTAGTTTTAAATAAATAAAAACGCGAAGTCAGGTCTGATTTTGCAACAAGTTTTAATTGCAAAACAAAGGCATTTTAAAAATTAAAACCAGTAACTCCATAAAAATTTAAAAAGCAGCTCGCTGCCATTTTTACGAGCAATTCCATAGCAAAATAGATTAGATTTAACAAATTAGCAAAAATAGAGCGAGCTTATCTGCCTCGAACCGACCAAAAAAAAAACTTTGCAATTTTGATGAGGTCTGCTACAATTGCAGGACATGTGCAATTTGCTTTTTACGTTTATTTTTATTGCGGGGTGGGTCGCAGCTGTTTTTGAGAACGGCCTCGTACGGTTTTATGCGTTCTAGAACTTTGGTCGCCTCGATTTTTTCTAGTTGTAAACTTTCGAAATGTCTCCACGAGGGCGCTTAGAGCCGACGTCCGAAATTTCGCCCCCTCGAAATAATTTAAATGTCGAACTTTATTAGGGAAACGTTCGAATTTACGACTGTCGGGGGCTGCAACCCCGACCGCCCTTATCGTACTATGATGGCCTCGTATAATGTTGCACATGTTGAAATGTTTATATGAGCCCTTCGTGCAAGCGTAGGGGATGCGCTGTACAAACAAATATCTTTTTATTTGGCCGGGGCGAAAAGGCGCCCATATAAGTACATGCACGCTGTTTTTTTTTCTAGCGGGAAAATATTTGCGCTGAACAAACACAGAATTTAAGATTATTAAAATTTCCATAATACAAAATAAGTTGGATATTGGAATTTTTGTTGTTTTTTAATATTATCCGTCGATTTCGAAGTTTTAATAAAGCAAAAAAAAAATGTTCGGGTTCGCTTCGAGCGGCGGGCCCCGCTTGGTTTTTAGATACTTAATTTATTAAAAGAAAGTTATTCGAAAAATGCGTGGTGCAACGTTAACTTCTTAATTTATTACGGGAAAAGCGAAATAAAAAAAAAACACTAATTTTTGCTCGAAGTAATTAACCAAAGAATCGGATTCTAAGTTTGTTAACTAGGCACTTTAATTTATTGAGCTTTTATATTGGTATTAATGGACGTTACTAAAAGGACATTAATTACGTGATTCGAAAACAGATTTTATGTGCCTATTTTGAGATCATTTCTTTGAAAATGAAATCCGATGATGAAGCTCCCGTTTATGGCGGACTGTTTTGTTGATGGTCGTTTTAAAAAATTGATTATCTTGTGAAATGCCTAAGAATCTATTTGTTTAAACGACTGGATTGATTTTGTTATGAATTTAAGAGTGTTGGAGTTTAGTTATTTGAATTGAATGGAAAAAAGTCGGCGAACAAATAAACAAACTTTGATGTTCGATCTTTGAGTGCTCGTAAAAAATATAAATAATTATTTTAAAAAAAATTCCTCGGACACCTATTTACTCGAATTTAGTGGCCTTTCGACTGGCAAAGATCTCGTTTAAAAATATTTATTTGTTTTCGAGCAATAAATAATTTGTTAGCGCCATCTCTATTTTTTAATATTTATGAATATAGCGTTTTAATAAATTTTTTGATAAATAATTTAATTTTTATAAAATAACTAAAAGCAATTCAATATGATATTAATTGTATTAAACTACATTATTTTTTATAGATTTAAACCAATTTTAAAAAGCTTTGATTGAGAAAAAAGCTTTGTTAAATAACTAAAATTTTTAAGCGCTTATAAAAAATATAAACAATTAGTTTTAAAAAAATTCCTCAAACACCTATTTACTCAAATTTTGTGGCCTTTCGACTGGCATAGATCTCGTTTAGAAATATTTATTTGTTTTCGAGCAATAAATAATTTGTTGGCACCATCTGTGTTTTTTAATATTTATAAATACAGCGTTTTAATATTTTTTTTAATAAACAATTAATTTTCATAAAATAAATAAAATCAATTTAATATGATATTAATTGTATTAACTACATTATTTCTTTTAGATTTAAACCAATTTTAAAAAGCTTTCATTGAGAAAAAAGCATTATTGAATAATTAAAATTTTTAAGCGCTTATAAAAAATATAAACAATTTGTTTTCAAAAAATTCCTCAGACACCTATTTACTCAAATTTTGTGCCCTATCGACTGAATAAAGTCCCATTTAAAAATCTTTGTTTGTTTTCGAGCAATAAATAATTTGTCGCGACTATCTGTATTTTTAATATTAATAAACACGTTTAAATCAATAATTTTTTTTAATAACAACAAATTAATTAAAAATGCGGTTTTCACCAACAAAAAACTAACTAAATTTAAGCAAACAGGTGTCTCGGTAATCTTTTTTAAAGGATTCTAACTAGTTTACAAAGTGCGCTAAATTTAAAACACCGATTTCAAATTGTAACATCTGCCACATAACCAAACGTCGAGATAAATTAATTAAATTCACAGATGTTATACATAAAACAATACAATTTAATCCGGCAAAAACAAATCCAAAAAATCTTCACTCGTTTTTGAGAAATTCAATTTTTCTCAACTACACAACAAAAAGAATAGAACTTCTAAAAAAATCGCAGAAACCAACCAGAAATTCTTCGTAACAAGAAAACTAACAATTTAATTAAAACACAGCTTCGACCAATCAAAAATGAACAAAACTTAAGCAAACAGGTGTCCCGCAAATTTTTTTTGAAATCGACTTTTAATCGTCTTCGGGGCGCGCGATATTCGCACCGAAAGCGTACACCCCAAAAGCTCGTCTTCGCGCATTAATCTAAGCGACAAGACGAATGCGTTACGAACAACCCCAAAATCTTTCGACCTACCCTTAGGCGCACCTCAATCTCATTAATAAGAATTTAATTTTTGTAATGTATCCGATTTCGTGCGCTCAAGCGACGACCTCGCGACTTCTTGCGCGAAAGCTCCGAGCTTTTCATTTAACGCCTTGACATACAAAAAAATTCGAAAAAAACTATTAATTTGGCTCAACTTAACTGTTATGAGCATACACAAATAACATAAAATAAATAATTAATAGTTTTAAGATATTTTGAAATATGTAGAGCAGTGTTTCCCAATCTTTTTTTAATATTCCCCACCTAAGTCATTCTAAAAGTTTGATGCATATAATATATAACATATAAATATTTTTGTATATTTAAAAATTGAATTATTCCATAAATGAAGCCTAATTACAACTTGTTCAAGACAGAAGATTTAGGTTTCAGAAAGAAATCACTAGAAAATTATTAAGAAAAAGAAACAATAATTAAATTTTAAAAACATAAACTAAAAAATATTTTTATATCGATAGCTCGAATTTTTGATAACGCGAATTATTTTTAGTTTCTCTTCAACTTCGACCTATCGAGGTTTGACTGTATTTAATTTTATAAATTTAATATTTCTGAACTATTAAGATAATTTATTTATTGAGTTTTCTCCCAAAATTAATTTTATTTGCGTAAATTAATGATCTTCAAAGTTTTTGAAAACCACAAATTCTGTATTTACTCTATTTGAGTTTTCTGAAAATACATAATAATTTTTTCATCAAAATTTCCTTTTAAATTTACCGAATAAAGTTTTGTTTTATTCAATTTGTGTTATACAAAAAATTGATAATTAAAAATTTCTAAAGTTCTTAAATATATTTTAAAATTTTCCAAGTTATTAATTTATTTAATTTGAGTTGTCTAAAAACTTAAAATAATTTATTCTTCGAGTTTACTTTAATAATTTTGCTAAATGTTTAAAACTGAATTTCATTCTATGTAAAAAAACCGGTGCATGTACTTATGTACGCACGTTAGAAGTAATACTTCTTTGGCGCGACTAAATTAAATATAACAACGCGCTATGTTGCGCTTGTGTATAGCTAGACCAGTGGTTATCAAACTATATGTTACTGCGCATATGTCGTTTTATTTGAATACATTGCTATTTCCTTTTTAAATCCAAAAAGTAATTTAAACAAATTGAATAAATACGAAGATGTGCGCGTTCGAGCGAAAAGTGGCACATTTTCGAGCGAGGGAAGCAAATGAAGCGCGACGCGGAGCGGCGCGCTTCATTTTCCCGAGATCGGAAATGTGCCACTTTGAGCTCGAATGCGCACACTCGGCTTTAAGCACACTTTACAAGAATTAATTTACTCTCTGGACAATTCGCAATTAAATATTACAGAATTATATTAATAACAAAATTCCCAAATCGCCGATTTTGTGCCTTTTAACAAAATTATTCTCGAAAACGCACTTTTTTCGGAACATAAAATTGAATACAGTTCTTGACGTCTCCTAGACGTCATTGTATGTCAAGGGGTTAATATCGAAGGACGCGAGGCGTTCTTTTAATAAAATTTATTTAATTTAAAAGAAGTTGAAATTTGTGTATTAAGATAAATTCGAAGGCCTGCCATGGCGTCGCTTTAAAAGCCGAAACCAAAGCCGATCCGAAAAGCAATAATCTTCGAGCAGCTGCCGCCTACAATAATTGCTCTCTACGAAAATTATTGTACTCGAGTTAGTTTTTTTTTTATACGAAACCCTCCGTTTTTTGGGGAAAAGGGGATCGATTTGTGATGGGAAACGGGAAAAGCGTAAAATAAATTGCGGATTAAGCGCGCATTCATTTACATATTATGTAATTTACAAAGGAAGTGTTTACTCAATTAATTACGTAATTTATTTGGGCAGCGTAGATGTTTCGGCCCTTTTAATCGTTTTCTCTTTGCGATAGAAATAGGAATCGATTGTGGGCAACTCCGCAAACCGAATTACGGTTTGCTGCAAATCTATTTGCATTCGAAATTGAAGCAGAAGACCCCCAGAGTACAAGCGAAAGTTAAAGTAAGTTATAAAGTCGAGATTTCAATCGGGAAAACTTTTTTCTTCAGACTTCGAGGCAATTACTAAATCTCTTGTAAATAATCGTCGTTTACATTTATGCGATTTTTGATAAGTTTCGTGCGCTTTCGAGCGCCCGATTCGCGAAGAAACGAAGGCTCCAAGGGGCGCGAGCTTTGGAAAAAATCAAAATCGATTTCGTTTCGTTCAATTAATTATTTATGTACTTAAGATTTAATTCTAGGTCTTATTTTAATTTGGAAAAAATGCGAAAGCGAGCCGAGCCCTAATAATAAATTAAAACGTAATGTTTTTAATAATTTAAAATGCGTTCCGTTTGATGATGCCCGGCGAAAAAATGATGAGGCCATGGCACCGGAATATGCGAAGCATCGAGATAAAAGAAAAACTGGAAAACGAATTAAATTTATTTAATTTAAAAATAAAGCAATAATTTAAATTTTAAATTTATATCCGACCTCGATGTGCGTTTTTCCTTCTCTAAATCATCGCAGGAAAAAAAATTGTCATTCTGGTCGGTGGAACTATCGAAATTTTTAGGCGCTTGAAAAATTTCGAAACGAAAGGGTTTTTTTCGAAAAAAAATCAATGATGTTTTTAAAAATTTGCATACATCTATAAACTTTAAAATTCTAGAAAGTCATAGTTAAAAAAAGTCTGGCATTACTATTTCCAAATCGGTTCAAATATAAAATCAATAACCTATTTTATTTTAATTAATTGTTTTCACTTATTTTTCACAAATAAAATGTCTATTTTAAAAAATAAATTGTATTAAACGTGTTTGTTAATATTAAAAAATACAGATGGGCGCGACAAATTATTTATTGCTTGTAAACAAACGAAAATTTTTAAATGGCAGTGTTGTCAGTCGAAAGGGAACAAAATTTGAGTAAATAGGTGTCTGAGAAATTTTTTGAAAACTAATTGTTGATATTTTTTATAAGCGCTCAAATATTAAATATCTTTGAAGGCCTGGCATCACTATTTTCCAATGAAAATTTTTCAAAATGGGTTCAAATATTAATGAAAAATAATTTATTTTAATTGATTTAATTGCTTTTACTTATTTTCCAAAAATAAACTTTTTCTTGTTATACCTAAGCAATTTCTTGTTAGAATCTGTGTTTTCTTTTCATAAGTTTGATTTGTGTTGTTATTAATTTTTTTTTTAATTATTTCTCAATAACGGGTGAAAATTTTTTGATTTTGTTTTTACTGGATTAAAATAAATCACATTATGTTTAATTACTGCAAATTTGATTATTTTATCTATACGCATAGTAAAATGACAAATTTTGTAAATAGAAATTGATGAATTAAATTTAGCGCTATTTTCATACACTTGAAAACCGTTTTAAAAAAATTTTCTGGGACCCCTGTTTGCCCAAATTTAGTCCTTTTTTAAATTTAAATTTATATTAAGTTTATTCACCTCAAACTTTCGGATAATCTAAGTTAGAGCCACGTAAATATCCCAATAGACTTAAAAAATGGGCAAAAATCAAAATAAAGCCCGTGTTTTTATTGGGTTGGCAGAAAAGAAATTGCGGTTGTCATAAATTGATTTAAAAAAATTTGTTTCAACAATCTTTCGCTTAAAGATGACCAACGTACTGGCCTACCAACATCAATTAATAATTATCAAATCTTAATCAGATCTTTTTTTGAAAAAAATCATCACTGGTGATGAAAAATGGGTCGTCTACTATTCCCCTCACGCAATCTGAATTTTCGTAACGCTCAAAAATCGTAGCCCCCTCACAAAAGAAGCTTCGCTTCAAAAACCAAAAATCCGAAATTACTTTCTTGCCGATCCGACGGCCGCGATGCAATTCGGAAACTTCGTTCCGCTTGTTCCTCTCGCCTCCAACTCAAATTATTTGATAAAATCGCGGCAATCAATTATGCGACGCCCACGAGGCAATACCTGTTTTAATTTAATCTATAAATGACGGACGCGGTCTTGAGGAGGTCCGAAGGTGGCATATACACATGTTATAGTAATAGCTTATGTCATCTACCTACGTCTATAAAGCCGCCAAATAACCTAATATGATTAATACCTGGCAGGTTTAATCACTCCGCAGATGCACGTCCATAAATTTAATCTCACTTATACAAGGCCTCTCCTTTGATTTCTCCCAGGTATTTAATACACAATTGGATTGATTTAACCAGCACTAAGATTAATAGCTTTTTTTCTGCTCTCCGAATTAAGAACGAAAACGGCGACTCGAATTTAAATAAAATCCTCAGTCGGCCCTCCGAATTAATACCGGTTCCACCCTCTACGAGGGAGGGTTTTAGAAAAAAAAAACAGAATCAATTAATTCGGCTAATTTTTAGTGCTGCTCCTGCCTTGTAAGAAGATCCTCGGGGAATTTATGGACCCCGAACTTAGCATAAAGTTGGCCCGGATCAAAGATGGTTTCTTGCTCGTCCTTCGAAGGTTGTCACGCAGGTCCATTACGAAGCGGAAAGATAATATCCGCGCTTACGGTCAATGCATTATGAATCAAAGGAGGTTTTTCTATAATTTATAAGGAGCAAACGGCTCCTCGTCGAAAACCCCGCGCTGCGCTCCTCATACGCGAAGCCCACTTCATTTTGCACGGCGCGCGCGAATTACGTAATTTATTTGGGCAGCGTAGATGTTTCGGCCCTTTTAATCGTTTTCTCTTTGCGATAGAAATAGGAATCGATTGTGGGCAACTCCGCAAACCGAATTACGGTTTGCTGCAAATCTATTTGCATTCGAAATTGAAGCAGAAGACCCCCAGAGTACAAGCGAAAGTTAAAGTAAGTTATAAAGTCGAGATTTCAATCGGGAAAACTTTTTTCTTCAGACTTCGAGGCAATTACTAAATCTCTTGTAAATAATCGTCGTTTACATTTATGCGATTTTGATAAGTTTCGTGCGCTTTCGAGCGCCCGATTCGCGAAGAAACGAAGGCTCCAAGGGGCGCGAGCTTTGGAAAAAATCAAAATCGATTTCGTTTCGTTCAATTAATTATTTATGTACTTAAGATTTAATTCTAGGTCTTATTTTAATTTGGAAAAAATGCGAAAGCGAGCCGAGCCCTAATAATAAATTAAAACGTAATGTTTTTAATAATTTAAAATGCGTTCCGTTTGATGATGCCCGGCGAAAAAATGATGAGGCCATGGCACCGGAATATGCGAAGCATCGAGATAAAAGAAAAACTGGAAAACGAATTAAATTTATTTAATTTAAAAATAAAGCAATAATTTAAATTTTAAATTTATATCCGACCTCGATGTGCGTTTTTCCTTCTCTAAATCATCGCAGGAAAAAAATTGTCATTCTGGTCGGTGGAACTATCGAAATTTTTAGGCGCTTGAAAAATTTCGAAACGAAAGGGTTTTTTTCGAAAAAAATCAATGATGTTTTTAAAAATTTGCATACATCTATAAACTTCAAAATTCTAGAAGGTCATAGTTAAAAAAAGTCTAGCATTATTATTTCAAAATCGGTTCAAATAACCTATTTTATTTTAATTAATTGTTTTCACTTATTTTTCACAAATAAAATGTCTATTTTAAAAAATAAATTGATTTAAACGTGTTTATTAATATTAAAAAATACAGATAGTCGCGACAAATTATTTATTGCTCGTAAACAAACGAAAATTTTTAAATGGCAGTGTTGTCAGTCGAAAAGGAACAAAATTTGGGTAAATAGTTGTCTGAAAAATTTTTTGAAAACTAATTGTTGATATTTTTTATAAGTGCTCAAATATTAAATATCTTTGAAGGTCTGGCATCACTATTTCTTAATGAAAAT
This sequence comes from Sinopyrophorus schimmeli, assembly GCA_036325965.1. Lineage (NCBI taxonomy): Eukaryota > Metazoa > Arthropoda > Insecta > Coleoptera > Elateridae > Sinopyrophorus > Sinopyrophorus schimmeli. Next base: position 1,167,945 of record JARFIZ010000407.1, read on the forward strand.
TTTTCAAAATGCGTTCAAATATTAATGAAAAATAATTTATTTTAATTGATTTCATTGCTTTTACTTATTTTCCAAAAATAAACTTTTTCTTGTTATACCTAAGCAATTTCTTGTTAGAATCTGTGTTTTCTTTTCATAAGTTTGATTTGTGTTGTTATTAATTTTTTTTTTAATTATTTCTCAATAACGGGTGAAAATTTTTTGATTTTGTTTTTACTGGATTAAAATAACTCACATTATGTTTAATTACTGCAAATTTGATTATTTTATCTATACGCATAGTAAAATGACAAATTTTGTAAATAGAAATTGATGAATTAAATTTAGCGCTATTTTCATACACTTGAAAACCGTTTTAAAAAAATTTTCTGGGACCCCTGTTTGCCCAAATTTAGTCCTTTTTTAAATTTAAATTTATATTAAGTTTATTCACCTCAAACTTTCGGATAATCTAAGTTAGAGCCACGTAAATATCCCAATAGACTTAAAAAATGGGCAAAAATCAAAATAAAGCAGAAAAGAAATTGCGGTTGTCATAAATTGATTTAAAAAAAGTTGTTTCAACAATCTTTCGCTTAAAGATGACCAACGTGCTGGCCTACTAACATCAATTAATAATTATCAAATCTTAATCAGATCTTTTTTTGAAAAAAATCATCACTGGTGATGAAAAATGGGTCGTCTACTATTCCCCTCACGCAATCTGAATTTTCGTAACGCTCAAAAATCGTAGCCCCCTCACAAAAGAAGCTTCGCTTCAAAAACCAAAAATCCGAAATTACTTTCTTGCCGATCCGACGGCCGCGATGCAATTCGGAAACTTCGTTTCGCTTGTTCCTCTCGCCTCCAACTCAAATTATTTGATAAAATCGCGGCAATCAATTATGCGACGCCCACGAGGCAATACCTGTTTTAATTTAATCTATAAATGACGGACGCGGTCTTGAGGAGGTCCGAAGGTGGCATATACACATGTTATAGTAATAGCTTATGTCATCTACCTACGTCTATAAAGCCGCCAAATAACCTAATATGATTAATACCTGGCAGGTTTAATCACTCCGCAGATGCACGTCCATAAATTTAATCTCACTTATACAAGGCCTCTCCTTTGATTTCTCCCAGGTATTTAATACACAATTGGATTGATTTAACCAGCACTAAGATTAATAGCTTTTTTTCTGCTCTCCGAATTAAGAACGAAAACGGCGACTCGAATTTAAATAAAATCCTCAGTCGGCCCCCCGAATTAATACCGGTTCCACCCTCTACGAGGGAGGGTTTTAGAAAAAAAACAGAATCAATTAATTCGGCTAATTTTTAGTGCTGCTCCTGCCTTGTAAGAAGATCCTCGGGGAATTTATGGACCCCGAACTTAGCATAAAGTTGGCCCGGATCAAAGATGGTTTCTTGCTCGTCCTTCGAAGGTTGTCACGCAGGTCCATTACGAAGCGGAAAGATAATATCCGCGCTTACGGTCAATGCATTATGAATCAAAGGAGGTTTTTCTATAATTTATAAGGAGCAAACGGCTCCTCGTCGAAAACCCCGCGCTGCGCTCCTCATACGCGAAGCCCACTTCATTTTTTGCACGGCGCGCGCGCGCAACCTCCGCCTCCGACATGTGCTCCTGTCGCGCTTCCTTCGCGGCCAAGGATGAAGCCCTAAAATAGCCGCGACGTAAAATAAACAAGCTAAAGCACTTCTAAGGACCATTCTTCTTTGTCATTCCGAGAGCGAGATTTCCGTAATTCCATTATCCGTATTCAGTTCGCGCCTCTTCTGGAAACATATTCAGCATAAATATAGTTCCGCCGATTCCCATAGGGCCCGAGGGCGCAACGGTCGAGACCTGCTGAAATTTTCAATTCGCAATTATCGGCTCTTCGAGACCCTTGATTATAGGCTCCGCTGCGCCCGAGCTGCTTAGCTCCGAGTTCTTTTCGGAATTTCGATTTTGAAAGCGACAGAAACTAACCGCAACACAATTAGTTTAATTAAAATGGAATATGTTTAGGTTTCCCATCGACTTCACTTTTGTAAAGTTAATCTATCGGAAGACAAATTAAGAATTACGTTCTCTTCGTCGAGCATATCTTAAAGGTTTAATTAATTAGTTTATTACGGGTTTTTTTTCGGGCTTTTAATCTTTCGAAACGTATTAAAAGCTTGCTTTTTAAGGTCGGATTAAGAGCGGGGCCGTTTAATGGAAAGGGCCGAGCGTAGAGGAATTTTTTTTTATTCGCGTTTTGATTTCATAAATAAATTGTTTAGAACAAAAAATTCCATTAGATTTTTTCGTTTTTTGCCAGTCACAAAAAAAACTAAATTAAGGCGAATTGTTGAATTTTTTAAATGTTGATAAATTATTAATAACTTAAACCTTTGTGATGCACAATCTAAATTCGACAAAGGTGCCATTTTGTTATTGTTATAAATAATTTTAATTTAATTTAAATCACAGTTAAATATTGCAATTAGTTTTTGAAAAATTAATTTTTAATTTTCAGATTTGTATGTAAAACATTTCTTTTGAATTTAATTTTACATATAGCTTCGACAAATTGTTTATAGAAAGAAAACCAAAGCTGGGATTTTAATTTAGTTTTTACTAGTAAAAAAAGGACTAAATTTAAGTACATAGATGTCTCAGGAATTTTGAAAATTTTTTTATTAATATTGATAGCAACTTAAAATTTTGTAATTAAATTCATAATGAAAAAGTTGCTATTTTGTAATTCGCTGAAATAAAATATTTTAGATTGGTTATAAAATACAAAAATTCAGTTGTTTTAATATAATTTAAATCCCAATTAAATATCTGTGTTAGTTCTTAAAAAATTAACTTTTTATGTTCAGATTGGTGTATAAAAAATCAGTTTTATTTTAAATTTTACGGATGGAGTCGACAAATTGTTTATAGCAAGAGAACTAAAAGTCCAATTCCAATTTAGTTTTGACCAGTCAAAAGAGGACTAAATTTGAGCTAATAGGTGTCTCAGGAATTTAAGAAAAATTATTTTTTTTAATATTGATAGCAGCTCAAAATTTCTTAATTTAATTCTACCTTAAAAAAACTGTAAGTTTGTTATCCGTTGAAATAAAATGATTCACATTGGCTATAAAATACTTAAATTATGTCGTTTCAATTTAATTTAAACCACGCTTAAATATCTTCATTAGTTCTTCAGAAATAATTTTTTATTTTCAGATTGGTAGGCAAAACATTCCTTTTATTTTAAATTTTACAGATGGAGTCGACGAATTGTTTATTGCAAGAAAACCAAGAGTTCGATTTCAATTTGGTTTTCACCAGTCAAAATAGGACTAAATTTCAGTAAATAGGTGTTTTAGGAAATTAAGAAAAAATTTTTTGAATATTTGTTAGTAGTTCAAAATTTTCTAATTTAATTCAACCTTAAAAAAAATTGTAAGTTTGTTATCCGTTGAAATTAAATAATTCCTATTGGCTATAAAGTACATAAATAATGTCGTTTTAATTTAATTTAAAACGCACTTAAATATTTTTATCAGTTCTTTAGAAATAATTTTTTTTATAATGAGATTGGTAGGCAAAGCATTCCTCTTATTCTAAATTTTACAGATGAAGTCGACGAATTGTTTATAGCAAGAAAACCAAAAGTCCCATTCTAATTTGGTTTTTACCAGTCAAAAGAAGACTAAATTTGAGCGAACACATGTTTTAGAAATTAAAAATCAAAATTTTTTTAAATATTTGTTAGCAGCTTAAAATTTCTTATTTTAATTGAACCTTAAAAAAATTGTAAGTTTGTTATCCGCTGAAATAAAATAACCCACATTGGCTATAAAGTACATAAATAATGTTGTTTTAATTTAATTTAAACCGCACTTAAATATCTTCATTAGTTCTTTAGAAATAAATTTTTTATTTTCAGTTTTGTTAAGCAAATTTTACACATGAAGTCGACGAATTGCTTCTACCAAGAAAACCAAAAATCCAATTCACATTCGGCTTTCGGCACTCGAAAAAGCCTTCAATTCGAGCAAACAGGTGTCTCGGCGAATTTCCCCAAATCTGTTTTTTCGAGTTTCGCTAACGACTCGAATTTGTAAAACACCACCCCGCCTCCTCCCAACGCAGGACCGCCGAAAGCGAAGATGATTTATAATCTCCGACAAGACGGAAGGTTACTTCGAAGCGGGGGGCGGGGGACATTTCTATAAAACGACGTTGATGTTTTTACGATAGCAAAGAGTTCGATAACATAAAATCGTAAACACGTGATGAAGTCAAAACGGCGTGATTTATGTGTTTCGCGGGAGACGGACAGCGGCCGACCGTAAATCGAGCGAAAACCATCTGAGACTGAAACCTACGAGATTGCCGTGAAATATGGCGTTTCATTCACAGCTTCGATACATCGTTATGCATGAGCGACCACAAATTACCGATAGATGGGCCGGGCTCGTCAATATATCGGCAACGATCTGCCCCATGACTCGCGCCAACTTTGACCCATTTAATTCCCCATTCATTTGACGATGCCGATAAAACAGGCAGCCAAAATTGCAAATTCGAAGCGAGCTCGTTTTTTACGGATATCTCTCAACAGCACTCGCCTTCACCTTGACAAATGACCCTCACTTTTATTATTTACTTCGTGAAGTCATCCTTCTGGGCCTAACGCGAAAGAACAATCAACTGCATTCGCCCTCGAAGAATTTCCCCTCGTTTCGCTTTTATTGCATTCCTTCGCACGTCAAACGCAACTACGTTAGAATGTAACCTGCAGCCTTCGCTTTTCCCCTTTTGCCCCCCTTCGCCCTCTGCGCCATTTAAATAAACGCGGGGACGAGCACAAAAAAAACGGTCGATTCGTATTCTTCATTACCGGCCCCCTCTTTGGGGAATTCTCGATCGGTAATCGTATGTGGTGGCTGCCTTGCTCATCACTCTCGTCACGATCCGTCCCGCGGGACCAGTTCCAACGCGCATGCCTCGGCCGGGGATATTACCCAGGGATTATCCGGGAGTCCCCCGGGACGGTCGGACCTTTTCCGGAGATGCTAATCCTCGGCGACGTGCACGCAAAATCCGACTTTCGAGAGCGACCTTAATTATTTTTATTTTTCTCGCTCTTCGCCACCCCCAAAATCGACAAATGAATTGTTTCAAAAAACTTTTGGGCGCACTTAAAATCGCTTCTTGAGCAACACGTGAGAAGATGGCGGGCGCGATACGGCGCCTTGTCGCGATTTAAATTTCGGACACCGAGAGAGCGGGCGGGGCTTTTAGTCTGTTTTAGGTTAATCCGCTTAATCCGACCGAAAGTCGAGTTCTCCAAAAAGGCAACTTTGTCTAAGAGGATTACGGCTGATATATAACTTGCCATGTCCAACGTTGACGTAATCGCCCGTGGAGATATTAAATTTTAAAGCTCTTTTGTGATACAAACGGGCTGAACGTTTTGCGGGCTTCGAGCGCTTTGCGTTTTTGGGGCTCTTACCTTTTTTGGATTTCGCGTCGGTTATTGCGTTTTATGGGGCGTCGCCGGGGCCGGAAAGGGGCTCGCGGGATTTGCGCAATTAAAAATAATTACTCTTACGAGCGTCGTTTTGGTACGCAACGTCGGATCGTGTGTGCTTTGGATTAAAGAATGAGTCCAAAATTAGAGGTTTGCGAAAATAATCGTAGTTTTTGAAGTTGTACTTCTTTTGGTGCGGCGAGAGTAAAGGAGAGCTATTGAAATTTGGCAGTGTAAAGTTGGTCACCTGAGAAATTAATTAATTATGGTGAACCGTGCTTAAAACGGAGTGTGCGCATTCGAGCTCAAAGTGGCACATTTCCGATCTCGGGAAAATGAAGCGCGCCGCTTCGCGTCGCGCTTCATTTGCCTCCCTCGCTCGGAAATGTGCCACTTTTCGCTCGAATGCGCACATCCGCGTATTTATTAATTAATTTATCTTCGTTTTTCAAATCATAAATTTAATTAATTTAGTAAATATCGATTTTATAGTTTAAAAACGAATTTACCATAGCAATGAGTGAAAGGAGCGAAAAGATACGATAATTTCGTCGGTGCAAGGGGAGGGGAACGATTAAAATTAAATTTAACTATTTTTCGTCTAATTTATTAACCTAAATTATTGTGAATCGTGCTTAAAACCGAGTGTGCACATTCGAGCTCAAAGTGGCACATTCCGATCTCGGGAAAATGAAGCGCGCCGCTCCGCGTCGCGCTTCATTTGCTTCCTCGCTCGGAAATGTGCCACTTTTCGCTCGAATGCGCACATCCGCGTATTTATTTAATTTGGCTACTTATTCTTCGTTTTTTCAAATCATAAATCTAAATTTAATGTAATAAATATCGATTCTATGTTCAAAAAACGAATTTACTATAGCAATGAGTGGAAAGGAGCGAAAAGATACGATAATTTCGTCGGTGCAAGTGAGAGGGACCGAGAACAATTATTCAACTAATTTTTCATCTATTTTATTTGGCTAAACTATTGTGAATCGTGCTTAAAACTGAGTGTGCACATTCGAGCTCAAAGTGGCACATTCCGATCTCGGGAAAATGAAGCGCGCCGCTCCGCGTCGCGCTTCATTTGCTTCCCTCGCTCGGAAATGTGCCACTTTTCGCTCGAATGCGCACATCCGCGTATTTATTTAATTTGGCTACCTATTCTTCGTTCTTTCAAATCATAAATCTAAATTTAATGTAATAAATATCGATTCTATGTTTAAAAAACGAATTTACCATAGCAATGAGTGGAACAGAGCGAGAAAATACGATAATCACGTCGGTGCAAGTAAGAGGGACCAATTAAAATTATTCAACTGATTTTTCGGCAAAGTGCGGCTCCGGAGCCGCATGTGGCTCTTTGGCTCCTTGAGTACGGCTCTGGCACAAATATTTATTAAGTATGAAATTTAATTTATTTATAACCGATCAATTTAGATATGTTTAATTGTTATCCTCTAAATTTTTCATTGATTTAGAACAATTTTAACCCGCAAAAGAAAATAATTAAAGAACGTACGTGCGAGGTCAACGATCCGGCATGACAACGTCCGAACTCAGAAGCAGTAACTTTGGCCGGCACCGAGGCCTCGCTCGCCGGGAACGGTCCATGAGCGATCGACGGTGAAACCAGGCAACCCTTTGGTAGTTTGCATTATTTCAAAATTGACCTTCCAAAAAGGCTTGAAAGTGGTCTGCTGCAACGTGGAACACCACCTCTCGTAGATTAACTTCTGTAAAAAAAATTATTAGCTCAAAACTTTTTCGACAAGTGTCAATTTAAAAAGAAATACGTAGAGTTAAAATTTACCTTAGTTTAAAGGGCGAAACTCAAATTTTGGAGAACGCTTATTTAAAACACAACTTCAACTCGGCTTCGAAAAGGAATGAATCAAAAATCGAAACACAAAGGAATTGTAACGTTACATAAAGCTAATTCGTCATATCAATGCAGCTGAAGCCATCACCTGATATCGATAGCCGATTAAAAAGAACCTTGATAATTTGAAATAAAATTATCAGTTTATTTTATTTAAACGAAAACACTTACACAGAGTGTTACAAAAATTTTGGCTTCTACTTCGAAGAGCTAATAACCCCCAATAAAATAAAATCCATTTCAGTCCGGTAAAAAACCAATTAATAAAACTAACACACCACCATTTAATAAATAAATTTTTTTTAAATATTTTATTTTATATTTTACATTAAAAAAAATTAAAAATGGTTCTTAAATATAATCCTGTGTACACCTTTAATTAAAATACCCTTCTGAAAAATCAAAATTTTATTGAATACGTTGTAAATTTCTTTCGTATGACTATTAACAGTAGCAACCATAAAGTTATTTTAGCAACAAATTAATTTGTATTTAGCTTAGATTTGTTAGTTCAGTGTCCTTTGGGACAATGCTCAAATTTACTCAAATTTGTGTTCAGAAATTTAATTATAAAACTTTGAAAAAAACTGTCTTATTAAATATTTTAACGTACGACAGTTATCCAAAATTTCTTTCAAATTTAATGTTAATTTTTAGATTTTTTAACGACTTTAAAAATTTACATGTTTATTAGCAACAAAAAATTTTGTTCGTCCCAAATTTCATCGAAAAACGAAAAAGATCCGAACCGAAATAAAATAAAAAGCCTTCCAAAGCATGGAAGCAAGTTCGTTATCGAGCTTTAAGTACGACCAAAGCGAGTACAAATTCTTGACAACTCCATTACGGTTCGAAAATTGATGTCACACGTGCACGACACCGCAACATCACTTGTCAACGACTTCTGCTTAAGGCACATACTTAGCAATTCATAAATTTCCTACTTCCGGCTGCGCGTCTCGAGTTCGACATTTAAAAAATCGAAGACAAAACCCCTTCCCGCGTACATTTCCCATCCGAAAATCATTCATCAAAAGGTTCAACTTTTAATCTCGTTCCCCTCTTTCGCAGACACTTTGATGAAAGTCTTAGCGCTTTGCCTTCATTAATTATTTTTCCAAAATCAAAGGCAGAAGGATTTGTGTAAATATTTGGCGATCTTTTCCTTCGCGCTCTCCTTCGCCGCGCCGAAAGGGACGTCGGCAATAATTTATTTTCAATAATCAATGACGTCTGATGTTTGAATAAATTATGGACGACATGCCTTACACTATTATTAAACCATTAGTTAGTGATGGAGGCTTTTGGCTCAGCCTTGGAACGCGAACAGCTGCAGATAGTAATTAGCTTTTGGAAGATCTAGTTAGTGGTGCCCTAGGGACGGGCATTTACAGATAGTTAAAGAGACAAGGGTGCTACCGAGGTGGTATTTAACATCCCATCAAAAAAAAACCCATAAAATTTCCCTGCTATTATACAAAAATTATTCCATTTTTTAAATTGCTATTTTCAATAATCGAGCTTGATTTAGTGCGTCCACTTTTTCTGACTAATCTGAAATTGTTTAAAACTCAATTAAAAATTGTGACGTATAATTATAAGGGAGTGCAGTGGCGTGCCCAGAGAAAACGTAACCGGGCCACAGCTGCCCTTCAAATCTCTCAATAATTAAATAATAGTGAACGGTAATTTCTCAATAAATAAAATTCTTTTTTTGTTTAATTTAAGTGCGCCACTGATGTTTTGTACACTGAAAATTAATTAAAATTCTTTTTTACACAAAAACATGATTTCTTTTTCTTTCACACATATAGAACATTGAGATACCAGTAGGCCAAAATATTTATGCATTGATATTAGCTTCTCAACAACAGATGGCGCTACATGACACTGTTAACATGAAAGTATAAAAAATTAGTTTACTGCGGTCGCAGTAAATTTAATCAATGCATTTATAGAAAGTAAATTAATTAGCACGACTTCCAATAATTAATACACAATAAACTATTTTATTAGAAATTCCAGCGACACCTATTGACTAAAATTTAATCATTTCTCGATTAGTAAAAACCCCATTTAAATTGAATGTGTAGTTATTTAGCAATAAACAATTTCTCGTGTACAGTTGTATTTTACGCTTCGTCCCCCAACAATTTTATTTGAAAAATAGAAAAAAATTAATTTTTCCAAAAGGAATAAAGATTTTTAAATTTTGTTATTGTTAACTTAAAAGGCATTAATGGTTGTATATCTAATGCCAGTTTCAATAAAATAGATATCCAGATTCCAAAATGACAATACTTTTTTCGGTCAAATAACATCGTCGTCATAGATGCGCTCAAAAAAATATAAAAACACGTTTTTGAAAAAATTCCCGAGACACCTGTCAGCTAAAATTTGGTCCTATGTCGAGTGACAAAAACCGCATTAAAATCCGCGTTTTTGTTATCTAGCAATAAACAATTTTTGGGGTACCGTTGTACTTGAGTCTTATTCCCCCAACGATTTTATTTGCAAATTGGAAAACAATTAATTCCACAAAACGAATAAAGATTTTCAAATTACGTTTTGCCCGGCTTAAAAGGCATTAAATTGTACACATACCACGTAAGTTCTAATTAAATATTATTTAAAAAATTAAATTTTTTATAGACTCAATTCCAAAGCCTAATCTCGGCGATTTTAAAAAATAATTTAAATGTAATTGAATTTTATTTTTACTAATGAGCTCGAAGGTGCACGCTCACTTTTGCGCGCGATTCGCAATAATTAATTTCTTTTCGGAAAAGCGTTTAAAAATCGGAAAACCGCGACGGTGCGCGCCGCCGCTGCAGCAAACCGAACGCGTATAATTAAAAGCAGAAGAATTCCTTCAGATTGGGTGTTAAAATTTATATCAAAAAGGATAACAGTTCGCTTAATCAGAGGTACTTAAAATTATTTAATGACACGGTCGGATTTGTGAAAAGGGGAAAATTGCCGAATTATTAATATAATAATACTCATTAAATTGCTTTTAACAAAAAAAAAGGAGCTTTCAGTTATAATTGTACGGAGCGAAACAGATGTCGATGTTTAACAGCTTCGGAAATTAGAAAGGTGTGAGCTCTTTAAAATTGGGGGCTAATTGGGTTTGGATTTTTTATTTTTTTTAAATTGGCCGTACTAAAATCTTATATTTTTACACTTCTGAAAGGTGAAAGTTTTATTTTGACGGCATCGCTTCAATTTTAGATTTTTTTAAATTAAGGGTGCACATAGGATTAAAAAGAATTGTCTAATATTTTTTTTAAATAACAATATATAGCAAAATTTTGTGAAAAAAAATTGAATTATAAATGATGGGGTGTTAGTTTTATTTATTGTTTTTTTTTGCCCGAGTGCAAAAGATTTTAATTTATTGAGTGTTACTAGCTCTTCAAAGTACAAACCAAAATTTTTGCAGCACTCTGTATATGTGTTTTCGTTTAAATAAAGTAATCTGATAATTTTAATTCGAATTATCAAGGCACTTTTTGGTCGGTTATCAATATCAGGTGTTGCCCTCAGGTACATTGATATGACGAATTCGCTTTATGTAACGTTACGATTCTTTTGCGCTTTGATTTTTGATTAATACGTTTTGAAGCTAAGCTGAACGGTTGTGTTTTAAATAAGCGTTCTTCAAAATATGAGTTTCGCCCTTTAAACCAAGGTAAATTTTAATTCTACGTATTTCTTTTTAAATTTACACTTGTCGCAAAAGTTTTGAGCTAATAATTTTTTTTACAGAAGTTAATCTACAAGATTACTTGCCGCAGACCACTTTCAAGTCTTTTTGGAAGGTCAATTTTGGAATTATGCAAACCACCAAAGGGTTGCCTAGTTTCACCGTCGATCGCTCATGGACCGTTCCCGGCGAGCGAGGCCTCGGTGCCGGCCAAAGTTACTGCTTCTGAGTTCGGACGTTGTCATGCCGGATCGTTGACCTCGCACGTACGTTCTTTAATTATTTTCTTCTGTAGGTTAAAATTGTTCTAAATTAATGAAAATTTTTGAGGATAACAATTAAACATGTCTAAATCGATCGGCTATAACAAAACTTAAAATATTTTCGATCTATAAAAATTTTTTTTTACAATTTTGGTGTTCTAATTTTTTGGTTCCTTATAATTTAAATCTTGGGCAAACTAAATTAATTTTATTCTTTAATAATTCGAAAATTTTGCTATAATTAAAAGAAAATTGTTTAATGTTTATAAACACATTTTTTATTGTTGCAGAACTAAAATTGCAGTTTTTGGAATTTTTTAATGTCTTCTTTAATTTTGAAACTTATGGCTTTAGTTATTTTTAAGATAAACTTTAAGCCGCTTTACTGTTAATTAATTTTCAATTGCGCGGTTTATTTTGAAATTGGCCTAAGTCCATTTATCTTTAATTTGAAATATTAAAGGTTTTCCGTTTTTACAAAATTAAAAATATACGTAAGGTTGACTCCCAATGCTAAATCTTATTTAAGGGAGTTAATTTTATAATTCCTATTAAAAAATCGCTATTATTAAGAGTATAATATGTCCTTGCTTACCTTTAAAAGACTTAAGTCACTTTCAAAATAAAAATTTGTTTTGTTATAAAATGTGAAAGAGTTTAAGTCTGTTACATATAGCTTAAAATTTAGAAAAAAACTATTTAATTTACTTTATATTTTTAGAAAAAAAAATTAATTTAATAACAAGTTATTCGTTAACATTCAAACATTTCAAACATACGTTTTCTTTCTGTTTTATTTAAATTTTTTAAGCAGTCTTTTCGACATTGGTAATCTTTATTTTGAAAAACTTTGGCAGGTATAATTTTGCCCGTTTGTGTATCGTATCTTTTCCGAATTTCGTTTAATTTTACGAAGTTTTTGAATATAAGTATCACTTCTGTTTTCTCTGAATCCTTCTCGGAAGCTGTTGTTTTGTAAATTCTCATTCTCAATTAGTTCCTCTTCCTCTATTGAAGAATGAAGTTCCAAAATTATCTTTCTTTTTCTATATTTGTTGTATGATTTTAATTCTTCTTCACTTTCAGCACCAAAGAATCTTGTGATTTTATCCTTTCCCATGGGTTTAATTATTTCTTTAATTAAATATTATTCTTTAAAATTTAATTCAATATTATAATGTAATTTAAATTACCTTTATCACTGCTTTCAAGATTTTGGGCCGCACTTTTTGACATTATCAATAAAAAGCGAACTTAGGTCACTTTCAAAATTATGATTTTCAGTATTTATATTATTATGAAAATGTACGTATTACAAAATTTTCAAATGTACTAAATATATTTCAATGCAGATTTATTTTTTTGACAGTTTAGCATAAATTATAAATGTCACCACAGTTAACTTGAAAAAAAATAAAAATGGACTTGGGCCACTTTCAAAATAAACGACTCAATTGTGCTTATTTAAATTTCTTTGGTTTCAGATAATCTTATTTGAATTAGGCCGACCAAAAAGGCTAAAAGTGTGTTTGTTGTGAAGTCGTTTTTCGGGCAACCGCGTTTTTCTTAAATCGTAGTGTTAAAACCGTAAACAACCCTCCCAGTACAAAAAAACTACCCCTTATAAAAATTAATTAATCGTTCGTTTAAAATTCGACGTAATTTTTTAAAAAATAGTGCACGGGAGCGTTAAAGCCAAAGTCCGAGAGTTTCCGACTGAATAATCTTCCACAGCAGTTTGCAGAAATTAAAGGTAGGTCCCAATGACTTGGGTTTTTTACTTCTTCTTTCCTGTCTTTTATTATAAGCTCGCTGGTACATCAACACACCTCAAAAAACACAAGTTTTAATTAAATCATTTGCTTCTAATTAAAAGCGAAGTCACTACTAAAACTTAATGAACCTCCAAAAGACAGAAAACTTAAAAAAAAATTTTTTTTGCCATGAATCGAATCGAAAAAAATTATTTTGGTGGTAATTTAAGTTAGAGAGTGAAAAGGACAATAATCGATTCGAACGAATACAAAGATGTGCGCATTCGAGCGAAAAGTGGCACATTTCCGAGCGAGGGAGGCAAATGAAGCGCGACGCGGAGCGGCGCGCTTTATTTTCCCGAGATCGGAATGTGCCACTTTGAGCTCGAATGTGCACACTCGGTTTTAAGCACCATTCACAATAATTTCGGCCGAAAAATTAATTAAACAATTTTAATCGTTCCCTCTCACTTGCATTGACAAGATTATCGTATGTTCTCGCTCCCTTCCACTCGTTTGCTATGGTAAATACGTTTTTCAAATATAAAATCGATATTTACTAAATTAAATTAAAATTTTTAATTTAAAGGAGCGCAGGGTAAATTATATTTATGTGATAAATACAAAAATGTGCGCATTTGAGCGAAAAGTGGCACATTTTCGAGCGAGGGAGGCAAATGAAGCGCGACGCGGAGCGGCGCGCTTCATTTTCCCGAGATCGGAATGTGCCACTTTGAGCTCGAATGCGCGCACTCGGTTTTAAGCACAATTCACAATAAGTAATTTTTTGTCTCAAAAATTTTAATCAACAATTACACGACTATATTTGTACAGACAACAATGTAATTAAAAAATGCTAAATTTAACCTTTCCCGAATATTAAAACCGAAGCTACTTGTGTTCCAACAAGAAATTTCAGTTGAGGCTTGCCTCACGTGGACCCGACAAAGTCAAAATCCGCCCTACTCTTACTTCTAGCCGGGCCGCACATCCAATACCAACAAAAAAACAATTAAAAACACGAGTTCCACTTTCGAAAGCTTTTGTCAAGCAAAACTAATCGTTTCTGCACGAATCGATACGCGCAAAGTTAAACGACAAATTAATTGCAATAAATGCAGCTCTGCGACCCCGAGGGACCAAATGTACACACGTAATATTTTCTGTGCCGAAATGTACATACGACCGGCTCGCCTAGTCGGGGCAAAATTAATTTGGGAATAGTTTCTCGTAGAAATTCAGATTTAATTAATTTAAACTTACTTTCCGTGCTACGTACAGTTAATAACTCGGCACGGTCAGCAAACGTTTTGCATTAGCTCCGCTCCGCCAAGTATTAACTCCGGAAAGTTCTCCTGGCCGGAAATCGCTATTCCCCCGCGAGTTTCGAATCGGAAAAGAACAAATCTTGATTAAAGGCGGCGGTCGTCGACACAATCGCAGACACGAATCGCGTTTCGGCCGAAAACCGCATCGGGCAAATGCCCGATTACGGGTCGGGCAAATGCCCAATTACGGGTCGGGTAAATGCCCGATTACGGGTCGGGCAAATGCCCGATTACGGGTCGGGCAAATGCCCGATTACGGGTCGGGCAAATGCCCGATTACGGGTCGGGCAAATGCCCGATTACGGGTCGGGCAAGTGCCCGACCGATTCGAAATAACCGCGTAATTGGAACGATTAAATAAATATGGCGTGCGACGATTCGAATCGCATCGTTCGGTGCAATCGGAATAATTAACCGATATCGACGTCGTCCTCTGCAGCATCGATTACGGCCGAAACGTCGCCGCAGCTCCATCCGCAGGACTCGTTAGAATTTTATGGCGGCGCGCAAAAAGCCGTTTTGTCGTTTCGCCCGGCGCACAACTATTCCCATTTGTTCGCTTAAATAATAAATTTCGGGGGCGTTTTATTGAATTTTAGAGCGAAGCCCTATTAGTTGAGCAAACACGCCGTAAAATTATTTTGCGAATGTACGTTTGCATTTTGCGGGGCATCGATTTTTAATTATTAATGGCTCGTTTTGTTAATGTACAACTAAAAACCGCTTTTCCATAGGAAATTATGTGTGGTTATTTGACATCCGTTGCGATAAATAATGGATCGGCCCAAATTCGCGCAAATATTACATTTCGATAAGGGATCTCTTCTTTGCTTTAATAAATACGTGCACGGGGGCCCTGTTGATTTTATCTCTTTTGCATAGTTTGTTTAATGAAGGTCGTTATTGTTGTGAATTTAAATTTAATGAATAAAAAATACGTCAAGTATAGAATTTTTTGTTTAGAACGAAACGAATCGACAACTTGCTCATAATAAAAAAAGTTGGGGTCCAATTAAAATGCGCTTTTTACCAGTCGATTAAGGACCAAATTTGGGTAAATAGGTGTCTTTGCGATTTTTTTGTAAATGGTTTTTTATGTGTTTTATGAGCGCCCAAACATTAACCCTAAATTTGCATCTCGCGAGAATTGTTATTTTTTTTATTTATTTAAAAAAAAATTATTAAATCGTGGGTTATCACTAGAATTATGTTCTAATTTAATTTAATTGAAAGGATATTAAAATATTTCGATTGGTTTATAAAAAATTACCTGTTTTTCGGCACGCAACTTAAAAATTAGTATTTTAGTAGAAAAACTTTAATATTATTCGGTTTGGATTGAATCAAAACTAATCTTTGATATCAACCCTCATTCCCAAATATTTTTTTTCAATTTAAAATGGGTTCCATTATAGAAAGACAAAAAAAAATAGTTAAAAACATAAAAGCAAATAAATAAAATTTATTACAATAATTTAATTTCGCCGACATTGATTGGAAAACCATCCAATTAGTCACTCTTTAATGTTACAATAATTACAGTTGAATATAATAACATAAAAAAAGCGAAATCGAACGATTTATATGTGCACACAATATTTATATGCAAACTTGTAAAATAAAACGCAATACGCGAAATATTTGCAATTCACAAATAGATAACCAAATATTAATTTCAACTTTACACTCGTACGGATACGCTTTTCATTTACATATCATAGTCAATTTAATTAAACAAATATTTTATTTGTTACTCTTCGGTATTTATTCAATTACGTTTTAAATACAAAATGTTAATTTATTCCTTTCGTGTTTACCGGCTTGTTATTTTAAACCAGGCGCGCTCCCATCAAAACCGTTCGCAAGTTTCGCCCAAAAAAAAAATCTATTTATTTGCACATTTATTTATTTTTCGCCTGGCGCAAGTTTTTCATCAAATAAAAGCGACCTCTAACGATATTTGTCTTGCAACAGGCCTTTAAGCTAAAGGGTTTACAATTTTTCTTCCTTGTTCGCGCGGAATAAACATAAAATGAAAATATCGCGCAGAATATAAAACATCCTTTAATAACAAAGTTATATATGCACGACGTAACCTAACATATCGCGGCGCTTTTCCGGATGATGGGCTTAGCAAATTGTAATTTAAATCGTTCCGAAACGGCTCCTGAATAAAATTACGTCCTGGTGCCGTTTTTCAAAGGATGGCGCGTTACTTAAGGGGCCTGGGTTCCGAATTTCGTCCTGTCTACTTAACACGACCCTCACGGCCCTATTTTTGAAGATGGAGACTTAAATTTTTTTGCAGGGGTCGACGTCGTCTGGCTCGACCCGAATTTGGCTTTGAATTTTTTTTAAATTTATTAATTTCGCAGAAAAAAATTAACAAAGAGAAATTCAGTTGTTAAATATGCGCTGTTTTTATTAATTAGTTATAAACAATTAAAATATGTAAATTGTGGAAAAAATTGGGTAGAAAGTGAGATTGTTTTTGTATGATCGACAGCTCATCCCTTGTAATCGAAAATGCTTATAGGAATCCGAAATAAAAAAAAGGTTAAAAATGGTAATATTCTACTGACCAACTTTTTCAAATTATTTTACCAAAATTAGCCTAACTTTTATTTTTGGATTGTTTTTGATTTTCAGATCATCTTCTATTTTGCATTAAGCCATATGGTCCTTTGCCCATGCAAAAATTTTAACTTTCCATTTTTCAAAAAACAACCGTGAGAGCCATAATATATTTACGTTTAAAGTATACAGCAGAAAATTTAATGCCCAGGGTCTTAAAACTAGTGATGAGCAAAGCAAGACCAAGACCAAGACTGTAATAGTCTTGGTATTGCTCTTGGTCTTGCTTATTCGGTCTTGGTCTTGTTCTTGCACAAATGTTTCGAGACCAAGGTCTTGCAAAAATGCAAGACCAAGACCAAGACTGCAAAACCAAGACCAATTTTGCTCATCACCACTTAAAACGCTTTCCTCCTCCACTCACAAAAGCGCACCAGTCCAACAAATTCATGTCCCCACGAAAATCATTTTCAAATTAATCGTTTTTGAAAGTGTAATAGGCCGAGCTCAATTTGAGATCCTTAAACTTCTCGTCGATCCAATTTTTGACTTGGGAAATTTTCGCGAAGACCGTGGGCGCATTTGCGGCGCATCCGATCCCCCAAGAAGTGACTCCCACCTGCTGGTAGCGGGTCGGTTGCCCTTCGATGGGACACACCAAAGGGCTGCCGCCGTTGCCCGCGCACAAATCGCTGCCGTACTGCCCTTTGGCGCAGACGAAGGTCTGGTGCAGGTCGAACCATTTGCCCAAACGGGTCGATTGCAGCTCTTGCTCGCAGACCTTGTGCGAAAGCAGGGAAAATTCGACCTTCTTCATGATCCTGCTGTACATCTCGTTGGGCGCGTCACCCCCCAGCCGGTGGCCACGCACTCGTCGTAGAAGGTGCGCAAGGGCACCGGGGTCGAGTCGGAGAGGCAGGCCGTTTTGACGTTGCCCCCGAGCTTGAAGGGCTCTTCGAGGATCAGCAGGGCTATGTTGTAGAAGAGATTGCTCCTGTCGAAATCGGGATGTTTGATTATGTACTTGACGTTTTGGTTTTGATGGGGGTAGGTTTCTTCCTTGTTGGTCGTGTCCCATTCGCCGACTCGGGCCATGTATTTTTCCGAATTGTTTATGCAATGGGCCGAAGTCAAGACGACTTCGGGATGGATCAGAGAGCCGACACATTGGTATTGAAAATTTTCGTCCAGGATGACGGTGGTCCAGGGAAATTCGCCGAATTTCGTTAGGGAGTCGTCTTCGTTGGGGGTCGAGTTGGTGGCGATCGGTGTGCTGTAGCCACAATCGGCGTCCTCGATGGATTTTTGCGTCATGTTGATGCTGTAGGGCTCGCAACAGATATCGCCGATTGTGTGGCAAGGGTTGAAGCTTCCCCTAAAACAATTAAAAGCGAGCAGTTGGGGTGGGACCGCTTTAAAAACAATTATTGCAAAAATTAACTTAGGTTTTGATAGTTTTCAAGTTTGAATTTCGCGCGCTTCTAAAATAATTGGGAATTGTTTTAAAAAATATTTTTAAACACAAATTGTTTACATTTAGTTTTTTTTGAATATTGGAAATGGAATTTTATTCCAATTTTTAATTTTTAGTTATAAACAATTTTAGATTGGTACCTACGAAATTCTATTTTGATTTTTTCTTTTTTGGTACATTTTGGGAAATAAATTTATTTCTCAATAATGAGCAATGATATTGGAATGCCGTTTTGAATAAATAAATATGCATAATGTCTTATATATTTTACCCAAATTTGAGTTTTGTATCTCGATCCAAAATACAACGGTCAGCTTTTCGATTTTGAGTTACCCGATGAAAACTGGCGTCTTTGTAAAACGTTTAAATTATTAAAAAAAATTTTTCGAGCACTTTTTTTTTTAAATTTTGTTCTTTTTTAATTGGGAGATACGAAATTAAAATCAGACATTTGGTTGTTCAGTTATAAATAATTTTACGTCGGTAACTGTAAAGTTCTTCTAATTTTATTTATTTTTTTGGTACAATTTGAAAAATAAATTAATTTCTCGAAAATAACCAAAGATATTTAAGTGACATTTTAAATAAATAAAAATACGTAAGTAAATTTTTGTATAATGTACTTAAATTTGAAATTTTTATATTAATCCAAAATAAAATCGAAATTTTTTGATTGTGACTTAACCATTTAAATTTGACGCCTTTATAAAACCAATCAAAACTGTTTTAAAAAAAATTTCTGAAACAACCTACTTATTTCAATTTAGTTTTTTTTTAAACTGCTAAAAATAAGACTTGTAGTTTTGTTTTGTTATAAATAATTTCTCATCCACACTCCTCAATTTTATTAACTTAAAAAACAAAGATATTTAAATGCGACTTTAACCACAACAAAATATATTTTTCCCTACATTTTATTACTAGTTTTTTGGGCTTTATCCTTAACGAGCAACGGAATGGCAGTTTGTTCAAAACGAAAATAAATAGTTTACCTGTTTTCTAAGAGCTCGCGGCCATCTTTAATAATATTCCCGTTGTTACACAGATAAAAAGGCACACAAACACAATTATCGTTATTTTTGCTCCTTGTCGGATTCAGCAGCAGATCTTGTACCAGCAACTGCACTTTGCTTTGGCTCTCTTCTAATTCTTCGAGGGCCTCTCTTATGGCTTCGTATTTTTCGACGTCGTACTTATTTTCGTGGCAAGACGAAGCCGCAATAATTAACAAGATTTGGAGAACTAATCCAAAAAACATCTTTTAGTCTTTTTTTAAATCAGTGCGAAGCAATTCTTTCGAAAAGCAAATTCGATGTGAGGAAGACGAAAAAAGGAGTGTTCGATGATCCGGGGATTAAAACCGCAAGTTCCTTTTTCGGAGGTTTATCGGTTGCGATTCTAAAAATAAGTGGCTGCGCTTTTCGGATTAATTAGCCGGAATTTTAGATGAAGTCGAGGAGGGATTTTTCGCGAAGAAACGCTGTCTGCGGTCGTGTAACGTATTGCGGTTTAATATACGAAATAAATGTAGGGCTGGCGATGTGGAAGTTGGCAACTGCATGGAAATTAGTTAAGGGAAGTTAATGCATTAGGTTTGCTATATTTAAACCACTCCAAAGTAATCATAAGCATTGCCATCTGTATATGTCTTTATGCACCCAACACTAATTACAGTTATACAAGCGAACTTATAACAACTCGTTTACCGGATGCATAACCGCGGATAACGTTATGCAACAGTTTCGCTTTTTTGTTACGAAATTACAACTGTATGACACCAGTTTAGAGGGAAAGGGATGAAAAAATGCGTTCAAAATTGTTCGAGAAAAAATATAATTATTTTTGAAAAGAAAAACTATTTTGAGCTTGAAGGATATTTTTGCAGAAACACGTTTTTTGGTTATTTATTTGAAAAAAATATTTTGAAAGTTATATACAGCCTGTCAGACAAATAAGAACTAAAAATTTAGATTTTAGAAAATTGTGTTTTTTAATACATGCAGTATTTCAAGTGTTACATTTGCAATTGCTTTAATGCCACCCCTGGCGTTTGAGGGGCAGTTAGATTTTTTTAATTATTTTTCTGGTGTATTAGAAACATCAATAAATAACTTATATATAATAGTTTACCTGGAATTTAGATTTTAGAAAATTGTGTTTTTTGATACATGCAGTATTTCAAGTGTTACATTTGCAATTGCTTTAATGCCACCCTGGCGTTTGAGGGCAGTTAGATTTTTAATTATTTTTCTGGTGTATTAGAAACATCAATAAATAACTTATATATAATAGTTTACCTGGAATTTAGATTTTAGAAAATTGTGTTTTTTGATACATGCAGTATTTCAAGTGTTACATTTGCAATTGCTTTAATGCCACCCCTGGCGTTTGAGGGGCAGTTAGATTTTTTTAATTATTTTTTTGGTGTATTAGAAACATCAATAAATAACTTGTATATAATAGTTTACCTGGAACTTAGATTTTAGAAAATTGTGTTTTTTAATACATGCAGTATTTCAAGTGTTACATTTGCAATTGCTTTAATGCCACCCTGGCGTTTGAGGGCAGTTAGATTTTTAATTATTTTTCTGGTGTATTAGAAACATCAATAAATAACTTGTATATAATAGTTTACCTGGAACTTAGATTTTAGAAAATTGTGTTTTTTAATACATGCAGTATTTCAAGTGTTACATTTGCAATTGCTTTAATGCCACCCCTGGCGTTTGAGGGGCAGTTAGATTTTTTTAATTATTTTTTTGGTGTATTAGAAACATCAATAAATAACTTGTATATAATAGTTTACCTGGAACTTAGATTTTAGAAAATTGTGTTTTTTAATACATGCAGTATTTCAAGTGTTACATTTGCAATTGCTTTAATGCCACCCTGGCGTTTGAGGGCAGTTAGATTTTTAATTATTTTTCTGGTGTATTAGAAACATCAATAAATAACTTATATATAATAGTTTACCTGGAATTTAGATTTTAGAAAATTGTGTTTTTTGATACATGCAGTATTTCAAGTGTTACATTTGCAATTGCTTTAATGCCACCCCTGGCGTTTGAGGGGCAGTTAGATTTTTTTAATTATTTTTCTGGTGTATTAGAAACATCAATAAATAACTTATATATAATAGTTTACCTGGAATTTAGATTTTAGAAAATTGTGTTTTTTGATACATGCAGTATTTCAAGTGTTACATTTGCAATTGCTTTAATGCCACCCCTGGCGTTTGAAGGGCAGTTAGATTTTTTTAATTATTTTTCTGGTGTATTATAAACATTAATAAGCAACCTGAATATAATAATTTACCCCAAATTTTGATTTTAGAAAATTTTGTTATTTGCAAGTCATTAAAATCATTAACTCTTTATTAATCAATTTTCCTATTAACATCTGCCCTTCTTAATTAAATTAATTGTTATTTGTTTAATTCAATGGCTGTATACTTTTACAACTTTTCTACGAGTTATTTCTTTGTTTAATCCGTTTTCAATTGACCTTATTATTTGTTTCTCCCGAGAGCTTAATAATTTTTTTCCGCATCGAAAAAAGTTTAAAAAAGCCATCGAGCGCCGACAATCAAACAAAATAAAAAACGCAATTTCGCGAGAGGCGCAGCAACAATTGTAATACGCGCAAATACACAGGGGTTGCCGATTGAATTTTCATTAAATTCTGATAACAATACAAAAAAATTTTACCCTCTCTAACTATAATCCGAAACGTGATTGATTTAGAGGCTAACAGTGAGTGAGCAAATTAACTGGTTGTGGTACAATACTAAACCAATTTCGTTCGACAGAAATTATTCTCCACACACCCGCACTTTACAATATAACAAACTAATTACCATATTCATGTTTGAAAATTTAACAAAATTAGCAAATAAATTGAAATTATTTTCCTTGCCAATTTCATTAATTCCCCCCATTTTTTTTTGTGCAACAAAACGGAATGTCGACCCGATAATCCTCCAATTCCTTTCAGATATTTGTCTAAAGGGGAAGAAGCAAATGAAAAAATTAAATCTCGTCCAAAATCGCAGCGAATAAAAAAATGCGTATGTCATCACAAAAAAAAATGTGATAAGCGTATAGTTCATCAAGAAGCCAATAACCATGTCGTCTTATTGTCTGGAGAATAGAAATCTTGTTTACTGATATATCAAAGACGAGATTGCCTTACGGAAGAGAAAGAGCAACACATAAAATATTTGCAAATAAAATAAATCGAGGCGATGCGCCGCGGCCTCGTCGCTTTCATTTTTCCCATCGCGAAAGCTTTAATTTTTTTTTGGCAAAGGTGACGCAATTAATTTCTTTTTCTTCGCAAGAGATCCTTCTTTAATTCGTCCGTCTTTGGAATGGCGGTGTGACAACTTCTCGCCCCAGTGCGAAAGTCATTCATCAATTAATCAAGCTTAACATACAAAGGGGAAGAAGAAGTATTTGGGAGAGACCATTTTCCCGCTTCCTTGCCGTTTTAATATCTTACACGGCCCCTTTATTGTTGTTTCTAACTGTAATTAAACGCCCTTTTAAAGATTTAACGGCCCACAAACATTATTTGCTTATTTAACAATTAAATCGATCGAAGGCGAAGCGTCGAAAGAGTTGCGGTGGGGACTCGCGATTATCTTCATTTGCACTTTGAACAAAATTAATAAATTGTACGTCATTATGTTAGGGTTAGTGTAGTTTAGTTTGGTCAAAACGGCATTACAATATCTATGCTAATTTTTGAGAAATTAATTTTTTAAAATGTGTAAACTCAAAAACACGTATTTTATTAAGAAAGCTACCAACGTGGACGATAAATTAAGCATAACTCAAACCAAAAGTCTGATTTAAATGCGGTTTTTTCTAATGAAAAGACAAGAAAATTTTAGTAAATACGTGTTTTTGTATTTTTTTAAAAAACGTTTTATTATATTTTTTCTGGGCGTTCAAAAATTAAATTTTAAGCTCATCTTTGTGAAAACCACCATTTAATTATATTTTGAGAAAAAATTAATTAATTTAGCATTATTCTATTAGGGTTAGTATAGTTTAATTTGGTCAAAACGGCATTAAAATATCTATGCAAATTTTTGAGAAATTAATTTTTTAAAATGTGTAAACACAAAAACACGTATTTTATTAAGAAAAATACTAACGTGGGCGATAAATTAAGCATAACTGGATAACCAAAAGTCTGAGTTAAATGCGGTTTTTTTTAATGAAAATACAAGAAAATTTTAGTAAATACGTGTTTTTGTATTTTTTTAAAAAACGTTTTATTATATTTTTTTCTGGGCGTTCAAAAAATCAATTTTAAGCTCATCTTTGTAAAAACCACCATTTAATTAGTTTTTGAGAAAAAATTAATAAATTTATCATTATTATAGTAGGGTTAGTGTAGTTTAATTTGGTCAAAACGGCATTTAAATATCTTTGCTAATTTTTGAAAAATTAATTTTTTATTATTTGTAAACACAAAAAATTTATTAAGAAAAATACCGACGTGACGACAAATTAAGCATAACTCGAAAACCAAAAGTCTGATTTAAATGCGGTTTTTTTTAATGAAAAGATAAGAAAAATATAGTAAACTGTGTTTTTGTATTTTTAAAAATCGTTTAATTATATTTTTTCTGGGCGTTCAAAAATTCAACCTAAACCTCATCTTTGTGAAAACCACCATTTAATTAGATTTTGGGAAAAAATTAATAAATTAGTTTTTATTATAATAAAATCAGTATATAACTTTAAAATTACAGGCCCGATTTAAATGCCCTTTTTACCGATCGAAAGATAGCAGGTATTTTAGCGAATTGTTGATTAATAATTAATTAATTAAACCCGAGTAAAAAAATTTATATATGATTATATCCTATTTATATTCAATTATATCCAATTATATATAATTCTATCGGGCTATTTATTATATAAATTTTTTTCTCGGGTATTTTACAAGCGTCTAAGTTTGATGAAAAATAAACAAATCAAAGCAAACTAAATGCGCAGAAATTTTCCTAATAAGATCACAAAATAAGTTAATACTTTAAAGTTTTTTTTTCAAAACTACTAAAACGAAGCTCATCAAACGCGAAAAATATTAGAGACTGAGTGCTTTCAAATAAATTTCCTTCGAACAACAAAGAGGGATATATTCGGGTACTTAGTCGGATCTCGGCTTACTTCAAACGTTTCCTCGCAAATGCAGAAAGTTTAAAAGATATGGCGTAACGTCTTAAAGCTTCATTTTAATTAATTACTAATTAAGTTGAAAGATTCCTTTTGATGTGTTTAAAAGTCGAAATGAAAGAAGCGATACGAAAGAGATGGAGATACGATTAAAGTGTGTTTGGCGACTTATCTCGAACAATTCTCATTGAAAAGTTAAATGTAATTGATATCCGCGAGGTAATTAAATAAAATTTCGTCTTGAAGCCGCCCTTTTTTTTATCGAAATTTTTAATTAGCTCGGGGGGGCGCGCGCTGCGAGTGCGTTTAAATTTTTTCCATGCAGAATCACGCTTCGAACGGCCTTCCTCCTAATTAAATTTGCGGAGGTAGGCGATAA
Source organism: Sinopyrophorus schimmeli (assembly GCA_036325965.1). NCBI lineage: Eukaryota > Metazoa > Arthropoda > Insecta > Coleoptera > Elateridae > Sinopyrophorus > Sinopyrophorus schimmeli. The sequence continues at coordinate 1,193,003 of JARFIZ010000407.1, forward strand.
GGCTTAGAATTTATTTTTTTGGCGTGGTAAAGAAATATTTATTCAGCACTTCAAAGGAACATTTTGTGCGGTTCATAAGGCTAAACCGTTGTAACTTTGCTTTTCATACAAAACTAACTACGTGCTTTAAGCTAAGTTTACCTCGGACATCTTACACGAGACCTTCTAATTAACTTTATTTGTTGTTATGGAAGTAATGCAACAGGCACAACTCCGAAACTAATTTCTGAACAAGTTCTGCTCTATTTGTGTGTATGTGTATAAATGGCGTCGAAATTTCGCTACGTAATAATTTTCGAAATTAATTTCGAAGCCGAGACCTCTTTGCAATGTCAAAGGTTTCCCGTTTGCATGGTTTCTGTTTTAAACATTAATTCGAGACAAATCGGTTTTTATTTATTTTTTTCATTGCGATATGTGAAATTAAAAAATATGCGAGAACAAAACGGGCCGAAGGCTGTTTTAAATCGTTGTTGGGAGAAAAATTGTTTTTAATAGCAAAAGTTTGCTGTCAGCATAAAAAATACAGATTTAAGGGAGAAATTGTTTGTTACTAAAAAAGTAAAGGTTGGATTGAAATGCGGTTTTCACTAATTGAAAAAAGACCAAATTTGAGCAAACAGGTGTCTTAGGGATTTTTATAAACCATTTTTTTTGCTTTGAAAGGGCGCTTAGTTTAAAATATTAGTTTAAAATTGTAAATTTTGTAGTTTTGTTTTGGGCGAAGAAAATTTATAAACTTTAAGGAAGATGCGTGTATTTGTTATATTTTAGTTTGTTGATAAAGGGCCTTAAAATATGTTTACTGGTTTTTGAGAAATTAATTTGTTTTGAATTTGACGCAAAGAAAAATGTTGACCACAACAAAAAAATACAAATGATGGCAAGAAATTGTTTATAAAACGAAAACTAAAGCTTTTATTAAAATGCCGTTTTCACCAATCGAAATGGGACTAAATTTAAGCAAATAGGTGTTTCAGCGATTTTTTCTTAAACAGTTTTCTTTTGTTTTAAAAAAGCACTAAGTTTTAACAGTCAATTTAAACTTGCAAATTGTGCAGTTTTGTTCTCCGTTGAGAAAAATTTATAAAATTTGAGAAAAATGTGTGTTTTTGTCGTATTTTAATTTGCACTAAAGGGCTTTAAAATATATTTACTAGTTTTCTAGAAATTAATTTGTTTTGAACTTGACTCAGGGTAAAACATTAATCACATCATGAAAATACAGATGATGGCAAGAAATTGTTTATAAAAAGAAAACTAAAGCCTTTATTAAAATGCCGTTTTCACAATCAAAATGGGATTAAATTTAAGCAAATAGGTGTCTCAGCGATTTTTTTCTAAACAGTTTTCGTTTGTTTCAAAATGGCGACAAGTTTAAACTTTCAATTTAAACGCGTAAACCGTGCAGTTTTGTTCTACGCCAAGAAAAATTTATAAAATTTAAAAGAAATGTGTGCGTTTGTTGTATTTTAATTTGTATTAAAGGGCCTTAAAATATTTTGACTGGTTTCGAGAAATTAATTTGTTTTGGATTTAAATCAAGAAAAACACTTATCATAACAAGAAAATACAGATGACGGTCAGAAATTGTTTATAACAAGAAAATTAAAAGTCCGATTTAGATGCGGTTTTCACCAATCGAAATGGGACTAAATTTAAGCAAATAGGTGTCTCGGCAATTTTTTTTAAAACCATTTTTATTACCTATAACCCGCGGCGCAAAATTCAAACTTTTAACCCAATCTTAACAATTACAAATCTTGATAGGCTTCAATCATTAATTCCTTTTTTTTCGAATTCCCAAAATACAATTAAATCCCATATTTTTAACACTATTTAATTTTGTGTTAATTACTTTATATTTAATAACATTTCTCAAAACCACACAATTGGATAAACATAAGACAACTTCCCGTCCCGTGACTCATAAAAACATAAAAAATAACTGCAGATTAACAATAATGTAAGGACAAAGACGGCCAACAGTTGTGATAAAAATAAAAATTGCCGGGAATTAAAAGTTCCACGAAGCCCTTACCTCAGAAAACATCGTAATTGCGCTTTAAAATTGCAAAGTGAAACGCATGCCGGCAGGAAGTGTGTCTAATGTACTTCCGTTTTTTACGTTGCGATGCACGATGCAATCTAGCCTCGTTTTCGTATATTGCCCAAAAAAAAAATCTGGGCTAAATCGCGACGCCCAAAAGCAAAAAACGAAGGCAACTTCTGCTCAAGAAATTCGCCCGGTTCGATTTGTAGGAAATCGGGGAAAATGTTCGAGGGCAAATTCGGCCTGATTGACAGGCACATTTAAGGGCTTGTTATATGGGAAAAGAGATCGCTAATAAAAGGAATTACATCGAAGCCCAAAATCAGATCAGACTGTTTATACTCGACGGAAGATCTTCTTGATGTGGGTCTGATTTGCGTAACTGAAAGCAGGGCGAAGAGCGGATCGATTTGATTTAAGGGATGCAACAGCTTTCAGGGGGGCGCGAGCGGCGGCGGGCGAGGAGGCGAAGAGCCGAAGATGCGCTTTTCCCTAAAATCGTATTTCGATGTGAAACTATTCATTACGGAAGACATGTAGCCGAATTACTGTTGAGCGCAGAATTTAATAAAAAGATGCCTTCGATATTAAATTTTTGCAGCTGAAAGTATACAATCTGCACTTGCATCGCAAACCACTCGACTAAAATATGTTTAATAATGCGAACCGGCCGGATACCGAATTTCGCTGACCTCGCATTTCAGCTTAAAATATTATACATTTCGTCGCAAACCGAAACTATTTGCTTCAACTGCGATGGAAAATGCGACGTAACGACGCCCTTCTGCTTTAACTTATGAGCGTACATTTTCAGCTACGAGATGTTAGTTTTCCAAAAGCCAATGTGACGTGGAAAATAAGTGTTTATCTTTTAAGCCAGAGTTTTCAAAAGTGGGGGGGCGCGTGCCACCCAATATAACAAAATTTACATTTTGAAAGCTTCGAACGCGATTTACTCCCATAATTAACATTGTGCTCTGTTGATTTTTTTAGCTGGTCTTACGCTCAGATAAACGGGCTTTCAACGTCTGAAAAGTATTTCGAGATCCGTTGACAAATAACCGAGCTACGATTTTTTAAATTGGAAATTTAGAAAAAATTAATAGTCAAACGAAAGAAATTACAACATATTCAAAAAAATTTTGATTTTTTAGAAGGGTATTTTAATTAAAGGTATTCACAAGATTATATTTAAGGACCGTTTTAAATTTTTTTTAATTTAAAATATAAAGTAAATTATTTAAAAAAAAATATATATTAAATGATGGTGTGTTAGTTTAATTAACTGTTTTTTTACCGGACTGAAATGGATTTTAATTGATTGGGGTTTATTAGCTCTTCGAAATAGAACTCAAAATTTTTGTAACACTCTGTGTAAGTGTTTTCGTTTAAATAAAATAAACTGATAATTTTATTTCGAATTATCAAGGCTCTTTTTGGTCGGTTATCGATATCAGGTGTTGGCTACAGCTGCATTGATATGACGTATTCGCTTTAGGCAACGTTACAATGTCTTTGTGTTTCGATTTTTGATTCATTCTTTTTCGAAGCCAAGTTGAACGGTTGTTTTAAATAAGCGTTCTCCAAAATTTGAGTTTCGCCCTTTAAACTAAGGTAAAATTTAATTCTACGTATTTCTTTCTAAATTTACACTTGTCGCAAAAGTTTTGAGCTAAAATTTTTTACAGTAGTTAATGTACAAGAGGTAGTGTTCCACGTTGCAGCAGACCACTTTAAAGGTTTTTTGGAAGGTCAATTTTGGAATTCTGCAAACTACCAAAGGGTTGCGCGGTTTCACCGTCGATCGCTCATGGACCGTTCCCGGCGAGCGAGGCCTCGGTGCCGGCCAAAGTTACTGCTTCTGAGTTCGGACGTTGTCATGCCGGATCGTTGACCTCGCACGTACGTTCTTTAATTATTTTCTTCTGCGGGTTAAAATCGTTCTAAATTAATGAAAAATTTAGAGGATAACAATTAAACATATCCAAATCGATCGGCTATAACAAAACTAAAAAATTTTCGATTTTAATCTTTAAAAAAATTTTTCTTTACAATTTTGGTGTTTTAATTTTTTGGTTCTTTATAATTTAGTTCTTGGGCAAACTGAATTAATTTTATTCTTTAATAATTTGGAAATTTTGCTATAATTAAAAGAAAATTGTTTAATGTTCATAAACACATTATTAATTGTTGCAGAACTAAGATTGCAGTTTTTGGAATTTTTTAATTTCTTTTTCGATATTGAAATTTACCGGCTTTAGTTATTTTTAAGATAAACTTTAAGTGCCTTTACTGTGAATGGTTTTTTTAATTGTGCTTATTTAATTTTTTTTGGTTTCAGATAATCTTATTTGAACTAGACCGACCAAACAAGCCCAAAGTGTGTTCGTTTTGAGTCGTTTTTCGGGCAGCCGCGTTTTTCTTAAATCGTAGTATTAAAACCGTAAACAACCCTCCCAGTACAAAAAGAACTACCCCCTATAAAAATTAATTAATCGTGCGTTTAAAATTCGACGTAATTAAAAAAAAAATAGTGCACGGGAGTGTTAAAGCCAAAGTCCGAGAGCTTCCGACTGAATAATTTTCCACAGCAGTTTGCAGAAATTAAAGGTAGGTCCCAATGACTTGGGTTTTTTATTTCTTCTTCTTTGTCTTTTATTATAAGTCTGCTGGCACATCAACACACTTCAAAAAACACAAGTTTTAATTAAATCATTTGCGTCTAATTTAAAGCGAAGTCACTACTAAAACTTAATGAAGCTCCGAAAGACAGAAAACTTAAAATATTATTTTTTTTTGCTATGACTTGAACCGAAAAAAATAATTTCGGTGGTAATTTAAGTTAGAGAGCGAAAAGGACAATAATCGATTTGAACGAATACGAAGATGTGCGCATTTGAGCGAAAAGTGGCACATTTCCAAGCGAGGGAGGCAAATGAAGCGCGACGCGGAGCGGCGCGCTTCATTTTCCCGAGATCGGAATGTGCCACTTTGAGCTCAAATGTGCACACTCGGTTTTAAGCACAATTCACAATAATTTAAATCAATAAATTAGACGAAAAAGTAGTTAATTAATTTGAATCGTTTCCTCTCTTTCGCACTAACAAGATTGTCGTATCTTTTCGCTCCCTTCCACTCATTGCTATGGTAAACACGTTTTTTGACTATAAAATCGATATTTACCAAATTAAATTAAAATTTTTGATTTAAAGGAGCGCACGGTAAATTATATTAATGTGATAAACACAATGATGTGTGCATTCGAGCGAAAAGTGGCACATTTCCGAGCGAGGGAGGCAAATGAAGCGCGACGCGGAGCGGCGCGTTTCATTTTCCCGACGAAATGTGCCACTTTGAGCTCGAATGCGCACACTCCGTTTTAAGCACGATTTACGATAAGTAATTTTTTTTCTCAAAAATTTCAATTAACAATTACACGACCGTATTTGTAAATACAACAATGTAATTAAAAAAATGCAAAGTTTAACCTTTCCCAAATATCAAATTTAAATTTATTCGAAAACCAAAGCTACTTTTGTTGTTGGTGCTTGCCTCACGTGAACCCGACAAAGCTAAAATCCGCCCCACTCTAACTTCTAGCCGGGTCGCACACCCAACACCAACCAAACACAATTAAAAACACGAGTTCTAGTTTCGAAAGCCGAAAACCGAACCTACTTTTGTTGTTCGGGCTTGCCTCACGTGAACCCGACAAAGCAAAAATCGACAAATTTATTTGAAAATTACGGAACCGGATGGTCTTCTTTCGCGAGCGGCTGGAGCGGCGCGCGCTCTTGTCGTCGGCCGGTTTCCCCACCACTATTCCCCTCGCGCGCTCGGAATTTTCGTAACGCTCCCAACTGAAAGCCCTTCTCACCAAAGAAACTTCACTTCAACGTTAATTAGTTGTTTACGATCGGATTTTTTTTTAAATAATCTTCGACCATATCCACTCCTACCAACACATTGTAACAAAACTCGTCGTGCCAATATTGCGCCAGCTTTAGACAAACGAGCTCTAAGCTTTTCACAATTATATTAGGCTAAGCGTGCCATTCGTCAGTTCGATATTAAAGCAAGTTACAAGGTTGCGACCAATAGCGCTTATTGTCGCAAAGTTTCCCCTAAACGCTTTTGTCTCTTTATATTACACAAGTTCAGACGAACCTGTAGGTGTATAGGTGCACGCGCGCGTGTGCGACCATTCAATAAATCTCCCGCAAAGTTACGTTTCGCAGGCGTGCCAACAAAGCGCCGTCGAAAGTTACCCGCTAATTAAATCGACCTTTGCTTCCCTGGCCCCGCTCAAAATCGAGAACCCTGCGGTTCCCGTTCCGGCGCGTCTACCCAAAAAAAAAAAAAAATTGTCATTAGAGATTAACGAGACGAGAATAGCGCATTGGTGAAATGTTAGTCATAGATACCGGAAGTGGAGAACGAGCTGACGGAAGCGGAAACCGGCCGGCCGTATATCTCGGAAAGACATTAATCCCGAATCGAAAGACAAAAAAATAACGCGCTGGAACGGAGGGAGCAGGGGGGGGCAATTCGCGCGCCAAACTCGAAATTCGATTAGCGCGCCCGAATGCGAAATTTTGAACGCGTCCATATTGTGTTTTGCGCGAAATTAATTCGAAAAGGCGCTCGGCCGAATTACAGTCGAACCTCGATAAGTCGAAGTCGAAGGGACAGCAAAAATAATTCGTCATATCAAAAATTCGAGTTACCAAAAGAAGTTCAGTTAAATACTTCCGTATATATATGTTACAGTCAAAGCGTGCGTTTCAGTTAGAGTATAGGCTTACTAGGCAAATTATGCGTTTACTACCTTCTGTAGTAAATGTGTTGATTTCGGGCGAAAGAAAGCTTTTGCATTTATGAAACTTGCGCAGTGAGTGTAAACAAACAAAATTTGAAACATAACCTACTTATTGGCATTATTTGTTAAAAGCCTTTATAGTATTTATAGTTTTTTTATATTTATATAAAGGATGTTATAGTTTTTTAATAAATAATGCGTTTTTTTTTATAAATTTATAACCATCTAGAACTAAATACTATTAAGTATTAAACAAATCAAAAAATATTCTTATGTAATAATAATTAGTTAGATTTTACTCTAAACATTAGGAACTTTATATTTAAATTTAGCGCACATTTGTGGGAGTGGCTTAACTATTTCTGTTGGCCGGACAGAGTATAGTGAAATTTAACTGATTATTATTTCCTAGAAATTTTTTTTTGATTTGTTTAATACTTAGTAATATAATGTTTCTAATGAACTCTAACTGATTAATTATTATTACCTAAGAATATTGTTTTGATTTGTTTAATACTTAGTAATATAAAGTTCCTAACGTTTAGAGTAAAATCTAACTAATTATTATTACAAACAAATATATTTTGATTTGTTTAATATTTAATAGTATTTAGTTCTAGATGGTTATAAATTTATAAAAAAACGCATTGCACTATTTATTGAAAAACTATAACATCCTTTATATAAATATGAAAAAACTATAAATACTATAAGGGCTTTTAACAAATAACGCCAATAAGTAGGTTATGTTTCAAATTTTGTTTGTTTACACTCACTTCGCAAGTTTCATAAATGCAAAAGCTTTCTTTCGCCCGAAATCAACACATTTACTACAGAAGGTAGTAAACGCATAGTTTACCTAGTTAGCCTATACTCTAACTGAAACGCACGCTTTGACTGTAACATATATATAAATTCATTTTTTATAGAAAAAACCAAAATTGATCTACATTCATTAACATTATTTATTTTTATTAAGACCCTAAAAAATATAGTTAGTTACATATTATTTACTGTTAAATTGAAAGTAATCTAAAATTGTCTTTTGCTTCATTGCTCCAAAATGTTACGTTTCTACAATTTTTTCCAATGATCTTACCGATAATAATATATCTGTAAGAACATCTTCTTGAGCACATAGCAATAGAGAAATAGTATCTATTGCATTGTAAACTTGAGTTGTTGAAGGGATGTTTACTGTAACATCTGTATCACTTTCATATTCACTTTTACTTTCACAGTTTTTCTTATTTTCTTCTAGCACTTTACTTATAATGCTTTCATCGCTAGGAATTTCAGCAACTTCCAAATCTTTATCAACGTTGACATGTGTCATTTGTATCTTCAGCAGCTACAATTAGGTCTCTGTTTTTTAAAATGGTTGATAAAGTGTTTGCGGGAATACCAAAATCTTTAGCTCTATCCTTTTTTTTTTGACCTCAAGTTCCACTTCTTTTATAAGATTAATTTTCTCCCTTATGGTTAAACTTTTTAATTTTCGTTTACACTCCATGTTAATACGTAAATAATTTTAGAAAAAGTATTAAAATTTTTAGATTTTCTGTTATACTCTGTTACAAACTATAAAGAACGTAAAACTCATTTGTTAGTCTTCGTAGTCGACGAATAACTAGCAAATTGAAAACTAAAATGCAAAAATAGTTTCTTTTTTTGTAAAATAAACGGTAAAACCGTCTCAAAAATTTATAACTGTTCATAAGGCATTTAAACATAAATTAGTTTTTAAATCCAATTGAAGTGCCGCCGTCAAAACATTCTTGTAGTATAAACCTTTTATTCGTAGTTAACAATAGAGCTTTTAAAGCATCAATAACACCAAACTAAGCCATCCTTAATCCTCTCTCAGGTAGAGAAATTTTTAGAAAAGTTGTAAAATTTAACTTCGAGTCATCGACCTATTTACTAATGGAAACTTGAATTTAATGAATTGTAAAACGCTTCGACTAATTAAATAATTCGATTTATTAAATTTCGAGTTATTGACATAAAAATATTAACGTTGAGATAGGCAAGTCCTAGGGAAACTGGTTCGAGTCCGAGCTATCAAAAATTCGGCTTATCGGCGTTCGACTTATGGAAGTTCGACTGTATTTCGAATACACCGGGTGGAGGGAGGGCCGCAAGAAAAGGAGCTACACTCTAAGTAATTGGTTTATATCATTTTATTAAATGGATTCCGTTCTATTCGTTCGCGACAGATTTATGAATTTTTGGCACGCCACGTCGAGCTTTGCGTACAGATAAATTTTGCGCGCGAGGCTTCTTCGTCAAAACTATAACTCAAACGGGCGCGCTTAATATGCGTAGTTTTTCCGGTTTCGGCCCGGCTTCTCTATTATTCGATGGCGCACAGAGGGCCTGAGGCTGCGAGCCGAAGTAAACTGCGAAACTGTAAATTAATTTCGAACTTGCAATAACCGGGGGCGGTGTGCGCCCGCCCCGTTCGGTTGCGATCCCGAAAGAGTTGTTGTTCGGACGAGACCGGCGGACTTTCGAAGAAAAACGAGGGAAAAACGAGCGAAAAACACGAGGAGACGATGTAAGCGTGGGTCACCTGTCGCGGTGTCAACTTGCGAATAGGGCCATAACTTATTCATTTTTTAATTATTTTCCGAAGTTTTTTTATATCCAAACGTACTGGACCTTATTTTATTAGGACCCTGTGATAATTAAAACCCCAAAATTTAAAATAATAAGTTTTAATTACCGAAAAATTTAATTGTAAAAAAAATTGTTGTTAAATGGAATATTTTCTAAAACTTTTTTAACCTTCTGCAAACCAGGAGAGTAAATGTTACATGTCATACTAGGTGGGGTTTCCCATACCCCGAAAATAAAATGCAATAAAATCTACAAAATTGTACAGGAAGCTGTTGTACTTTGGCCCTCCTTTTAATTGTAATTTTTTTTTAAATTTTATATTTAACAATTTGTTGATAAAATGAATTGCATCGTAGTGGGGCACTAATAAGGCATTCATTATAAAATATTTAAAAGCATTACCAACCGTTTACTCAAATTGCTCTAAGATTTAAAAATTAGTGAATCTATGGCCTAGGTACAACAGAGATGATGTACCTTGGCTCTATTCACATTAAGCAAAATAAAACCTATTGTTCTATGAAAACTATATATTTATTTTTGGATTATAAGAACTACTAATGTTCTTCTTTGAGATGACACTACAATTGTTTCAAAAATTAACAAAACTTTTTTCGTGTACTACAATTTCAAATACTTAATGGTTAACTTTGCAAAAATTTAAATTTATCGTTAGACTTGCAAGGCATCATTATCTGAAGAAAAATAAAAAAAAAAAAATGTATAACAAAGGTATATCTAAATTTTTATTTATGGCACGTCGATCTTAGGGCCAAGGTACAACTTATTGACAGTGACCGAGGTACAACACTCCACCCTTGATGTTTAAACTCAAAAATAAAATTAAAGATTATGCTGTGCCAAAATCGGATCACTACTATGCAAACATTAATAAATATTCTTTCTATTACGATGAGTCATTTGTTATTAGGTAATAAAAATCAATACATTTAAGTAAAAAGAATATAAAAAGACTCACTTTTTTTCGATTAAAATTTCAATTGATCTCATACATTAACAAAGTACATTGGCCAGCCTCTGCTAACTTTACGTTAATGTCTGTCGATGTGGCATTTGAAATATCAAAAAATTTGGGTCGCACAAGCCCGCAAATATTAAAAATAATAAAGTTGCTCTAGGGGCAAAGGGACCAAGGTAAAACAGATTTTCCTACATTATGAAAGTTAAATAATAACAAATATATTTCAATAACAAATAATAAATAGGTTTAAATAAATCACATATTTGTTTATGCATTAGAATAGAATTTTATTAATATAAGTACATAAACTTAGCTTTTTCTTCAGCTTCTAAACTATGTATTGAGTCTTTTCTTGAGTACTAAATTCTAATGACACGTGTCAATTACGATACCGAATATTAAGAAAACCTTTCAAGAATTTAATTCTTGCCTCTTTATTGAAATAGGGGAGACCGGGGTTAGAAGTCACAATTTTTGTTTTTTTGCATTTATGGAGCCCATGGTCTTAATTTATCAATGACATTTATAAATCAATAGATAGTCTATTTATTCTAGTTTAAGCAAAAATAAATACTTTTTTTTTACCATTATCTAATGAGAACGTATTATAATTTTTATGAAAAAAGAGACGTGTGACTTTTAACCCCGTGTCTGGGGTAAGTCACATACTAAATAAAAGGTAAAATGTTGTTTGTAAGAAATTTTACCTAAGAAAGGAACGAAAAATATCTTATTCATAATTAAAAAAAATAAAAAATATTTGCTGTGAGCGAATAGTAACTTATATCTAACAAACTTAGGTTATGGTAACAAAAATGACACAAATATAATTACAGCCAATCGTTTATGTAGTAAAACCCCTAGAAACCAATAAAAAAGGCCGCACATATTTATGGTGTTGCTTTGCACATGGGACAACTAGTCCCCGTTAACTTGAGACAACTTTCCCCAAAACAGTTTTAGACAAATAACTCCCAAAATAAATTTAAATCAATGGTCATTTAAGAAACCATATGACTAATATCATGAAGCATATCTTAAACATCATAAATACACGAAAAAGTATATCACTATGCAAAATTTAAATATACTTACAAGACTCAACACAGATTCACAAAAAATTACTTTCACTGTATAAAAAAAACAATCGCATATATTTCTTTTACGGTATTTCAGAGCGAACTGAAGTGAAGTACGCAAGGAGGTATTCTTTGACACGGGTAAACAAATTTATTAATTCATTAGGTTTGTTGTTATGGATTTGTGACAACTTACCCGTGAGACAACTATACCCGGTCTTCCCTACAAATTAATTTCACGCCAATTTCTTAATGATTCGCAATAATTTACATCAATAAATTACAAAAAAAATTAATAAATAATTATAATCGTTCCCTCTCGCTTGCATCGACAAGATTTTCGTATCTTCTCGCTCCCTTCCACTCATTGCCATGGTAAATACGTTTTTCGAATATAAAATGAAGGAGCGCACGGTAAATCATACTAATATAATAAACACGACGATGTGCGCGTTCGAGCGAAAAGTGGCACATTTTCGAGCGAGGGAGGCAAATGAAGCGCGACGCGGAGCGGCGCGCTTCATTTTCCCGAGATCGGAAATGTGCCACTTTGAGCTCGAATGCGCACACTCGATTTTGAGCTCGATTACCAAACGTCCCGTTTAATGATTATTAGTACTTTCCAAAAATATATTTAAACTCAAATTGGACTACACCCCCACCTCTAGTTTACATATTGTGCTTTTTTATGGTAATACTAATATTTTAACAGAATTTCATTAAAGAAACCTAAGAATTTGCTTAACCGTCCATCTCTTGGTCAGGTTACCCCCACCCGAGTCGTTTTAACCGAAGAATATTCCTTCACAAATAGAGTTAATGAATCGAAACGATCGATTCCGAATAATAAAGCGCTTAATCTACTTCGTTGACAGTCATGTCCGACTTGCCCGCACAGTTCTTCCGAAATCCCCCCCGCGAAAGAAAAAAAACCGGGAGGAAAAAAAACCCTCCCGCACGCTCTTAATTCCACTTCATCAATCTGATTAAAAAAGCTTTGCAGAAGCGCGGAAGGGTCTAATTAAACCTTTCATAAAAGTAAATCCAAAATACGACGGCTAATTGCTAATTAGTTTCGATGTGTATATATTTTCTCTTCGCGAACAATAAAACGAAATTCTTTCTTAATAACTCGCGCCCTTCGTTCCGACGAAATTTATTTATGCGCCCCGCGAAATCCGACGATGGATGTTTGCTCGTTCGCGGATCCGTTTCCGGGCGTCGGCATCGATGGCCGCCACTTTGGACGGTCTTTTGGCCGCCCCACCGGGACCTTGCCGAATTAAAATTGTTTTTGTTTAAGTTTGTTGTAAACAAAAAGTTCGGAGTCGGTGGGAAGTTTTGGCTTCGGAACTGCTGCGTATTTATGCCTCGCTTAGCACGGATTTTTTCAAATTAGCTTACTTTTAATTAGTTCGTGTTGATTCTCAAATAAAATCGTCTCCAAAGTGCCTACTAAATATCCCTTCAGTTAGATTAAAATAATGTCAAAAAAAAAATTTTTGACTTTTTTGCAGATTGAAAAACATATAGCAACGGTAATTAATTTTTTACGGGCTTATAAAAGGAGCTACAAAGAAAAACTATTTAAGTAAAATTTTTTGGAAGGTCTTTACTAAACAGTCCTTAACTCAGCTCTAAATAATTTAAAAAAAAATTTTTTTGACATTCCTATAGATTGAAAAACAGATAGGAATGGTAATTAATTTTTTACGGCCTTATAAAAGGCGCTACGAAAAAACACTCTTCAAATAAAATTTTTCCAAGAGTGTCTAATAAACAGCCCTTAAATTACAATTAAATAATTTTGAAAAAAAAATTTTACGACTTTCCTGCAGATTGAAAAACATATAGGAACGGTAATTAATTTTTTACGGGCTTATAACAGGAGCTACAGAAAAACTCTCTTCAAGTAACATTTTTCCGAAAATCCCTTGTAAACGGCCTTAAAGTTAAATTTAAATAATTTCAAAAAAATTTTTTTTTGAGTCTTGTAAATTGAAAAACATATAGCAACGGTAATTAATTTTTTACGGGCTTATAAAAGGAGCTACAAAGAGAAACTATTCAAGTAAAATTTTTTGGAAGGTCTTTACTAAACAGCCTTAAGTCAGCTCTAAATAATTTTGAAAAAAAAATTTTTTGACATTCCTACAGATTGAAAAACAGATAGGAATGGTAATTAATTTTTTACGGCCTTATAAAAGGCGCTACGAAAAAACACTCTTCAAATAAAATTCTTCCAAGAGTGTCTAATAAACAGCCCTTAAATTACAATTAAATAATTTTGAAAAAAAAATTTTACGACTTTCCTGCAGATTGAAAAACATATAGGAACGGTAATTAATTTTTTACGGGCTTATAACAGGAGCTACAGAAAAACTCTCTTCAAGTAACATTTTTCCGAAAATCCCTTGTAAACGGCCCTAAAGTTAAATTTAAATAATTTCAAAAAATTTTTTTTATGAGTCTTGTAAATTGAAAAACATATAGCAACGGCAATTAATTTTTTACGAGCTTATAAAAGGAGCTACAAAAAAAACCTCTTCAAGTAAAATTCTTCTGAAAGTCCCTAGTAAACGGCACTAAAGTTAAATTTATAATTTTGAAAAACAATTTCCGATTTTCCTGTAGATTGAAAAGCATATAGCAACTGTAATTAATTTTTTACGGACTTATGAAAGAAGGTACAAAAAAATCTTTTGCAAGTAAAATTCTTCCAAAAGTCTCTACTAAACAGTTTTTAAATTAGATATAAATAATTTCAAAAAATTTTTTATTCTACTTTCCTGCAAATTGAGAAACATATAGCAACGGTAATTAATTTTTTACGGGCTTATAAAAGGAGGTACAGAAAAACCTTTTACAAGTAAAATTTTTTCCAAAGTTCGAACTAAACAGCCCTTAGATTAGATTTAAATAATTTAAAAAAAAAATTTGCAACTTTTATGCAAATTGAAAAACATATAGCAACAGTAATTAATTTTTTACGGGCTTATAAAAAAAGCTAGAAAAAAACTCTCTTTAAGTAAAATTCTTCCAAAAGTCCTTATTAAAGAGCCCTTAAGTTAGATTTAAATAATTTCGAAAAAAAAAAATTTTTTGACTTTCTTGCAGATTGAAAAACATATAGCAACGGTAATTAATTTTTTACGGGCTTATAAAAGGAACTACAAAAAAATCTTCTTTAGGTAAAAGTCTTCGAAAAGTCCCTACTAAACAGCCCTTAAGTTAGATTTAAATAATTAAAAAAAAAATTTTTTGACTTTCTTGCAGATTGAAAAACATATAGCACTTTTCTTTATATATTGTCAAACATTAATTTAACAAAAAATCAAATCCTTCGATGTCGAAAAAACAGTTCTTGTTCTTTTAATAATTAAAAAAATTTTCGAGAAAAGTTTCCGATCCAACCCCGACAAAAAATAACAAACAAACCAGCCCCCAAAAAAAAGCTCCAAGACCAAACGAATAGTTCCGGATTGCAAAAATCGGGCATCGATCGCCACAAAGCCCTTTTCCCGCATTCCCAAGAGACCGTCCCGCCATTGCGGCCAGGTCGACGCCGCCGCGGCGCGCGCGGAGCGGCGTCGTATTTAAAATAATTAAATCTCAAGTTAGAATTCGAAACAATCGGCCGTAAAATAATTAGGACCGGCCGGAACGGGGAAATCTCCGCCAGTTCCGGTGCGATAGGTCCGAAGGGATGTAGAATTATCCCGGATCATCGGCATCATGCTAATGGACAAGTTGCCTAATGACGGGCCGCTGTTTACGTTAACGCTTAATTCCGGTTCCTCTTTCCAGTTCCCACGCTTGTCTGTCCCATCTCCGATTACGAGACAATGCCATCGAAATTAAGGGCGGAAAATCGGATCCGGGTTTTTTTTGCGGCGCTCCCAACTCGCCCTTTTTTTCTTCTCGCGAATTACGTGTCGGACGAGGTGCGAATTGTTAGAAAAGCGGAACGGCGAGGCCGCGCGCCAACGCCCGAAGACAATTAAAAACGCATCTATCAAGCGCGCTCGGACGCAAGAAATGTGTGCTCCCTTTAACGCCCTTAAGCATTTACAGAAAGGAAAAACGAAACGTGTTATTTTTCCACCCTTATTCCGAGAAACGACCGTCTTGCGAATAATCTAACGCGTAAAACCCGAGCCCCTTCGCCCCGACGCATTTTTTCTGTCGCATTTTTTGATTTTCGTTACGAAAGAAAAACCGCGCCGACCTCTTCGATTTAGATCAGTGTGTCCCAACGTGGGTCCCACGCCCCACATGGGGGCAATTTAAAGGTTTCGGGGGGCAATGTTATTATTCAATTTGAAAACGTACTTGATTTTTAGTTATCTACCTATTATATGTGTTGAAAATTTGTTTATTGTTTTTTTCTTAAAGTCTTACATTTCGTATTGGTTTAATGCCGCCTCTGCCGTTTGAGGGGTGGTTAGAATTTTTTATTTATTTTTTTAGTGTATTAGAAACATCAGTAAATAACTTGTATATAATAGTTTGCCCACAATTTTGACTTTAAAAAATTGTGTTTTGTCACACAAGCGGTATTTAAAGTGTTGCATTTGCAATTGCTTTAATGCCTCCCCTACCGTTTGAAGGGTAGTTAGATTTTTTTAATAATTTTTTTAGGGTATTAGAAACACCAATAAGCAACTTGTATGTAATATTTTACCCGGAATTTTGATTTTAGAAAATTGTATTTTTTAACACAAGCAGCATTTAAAGTCCTACATTTGATATTGGTTGAATGCCGCCCCTGCCGTTTGAGGGGTGGTTAGAATTTTTTAATTCTTTTTTTAGTGTATTAGAAACATCAGTAAATAACTTGTATATAATAGTTTGCTCAGAATTTTGACTTTAAAAAATTGTGTTTTGACACACAAGCGGTATTTAAAGTGTTGCATTTGCAATTGCTCTAATGCCTTCCCTACCGTTTGAAGGGTAGTTAGATTTTTTTAATAATTTTTTTAGGGTATTAGAAACACCAATAAGCAACTTGTATGTAATATTTTACCCGGAATTTTGATTTTAGAAAATTGTATTTTTTAACACAAGCAGCATTTAAAGTCCTACATTTGATATTGGTTGAATGCCGCCCCTGCCGTTTGAGGGGTGGTTAGAATTTTTTAATTATTTTTTTAGTGTATGAGAAACATCAGTAAATAACTTGTATATAATAGTTTGCCCACAATTTTGACTTTAAAAAATTGTGTTTTGTCATACAAGCGGTATTTAAAGTGTTGCATTTGCAATTGCTCTAATGCCTCCCCTACCGTTTGAAGGGTAGTTAGATTTTTTTAATAATTTTTTTAGGGTATTAGAAACACCAATAAGCAACTTGTATGTAATATTTTACCCGGAATTTTGATTTTAGAAAATTGTATTTTTTAACACAAGCAGCATTTAAAGTCCTACATTTGATATTGGTTGAATGCCGCCCCTGCCGTTTGAGGGTGGTTAGAATTTTTTAATTATTTTTTTAGTGTATTAGAAACATCAGTAAATAACTTGTATATAATAGTTTGCTCAGAATTTTGACTTTAAAAAATTGTGTTTTGACACACAAGCGGTATTTAAAGTGTTGCATTTGCAATTGCTATAATGCCTCCCCTACCGTTTGAAGGGTAGTTAGATTTTTATTAATTTTTTAGGGTATTAGAAACACCAATAAGCAACTTGTATGTAATATTTTATCCGGAATTTTGATTTTAGAAAATTGTATTTTTTAACACAAGCAGCATTTAAAGTCTTACATTTGATATTGGTTTAAAGCCGCCCCTGCCGTTTGAGGGGTGGTTAGAATTTTTTAATTATTTTTCTAGGGTATTAGAAACATTAATAAGCATCCTGTATATAATAGTTTACCCGGAATTTTTATTTTAAAAAATTGTGTTTTTTAACACATCCAGTATTTAGAGTTCTACTTTTGCAATTGCTTTAATGCCGCCCCTGACCTTTGGGGAGTAATTAGATTTTTTTCATTGTTTTTCTGGTGTATTAGAAACATCACTAAATAACTTGTATATAATATTTCATCCGGATTTTGGTTTTAGAAAATTGTGTTTTTTAACACAAGCAGCATTTAAAGTCCTACATTTAATATTGGTTTAATGCCGCCTCTGCCGTTTTAGGGGTGGTTAGAATTTTTTAATTATTTTTTTGATGTATTAGAAACATCACTAAATAACTTGTATATAACAGTTTACTCAGAATTTTGACTTTAGAAAATTGTGTTTTTTTACATATGCAGTATTTAAAGCCTTACATTTGCAATTGGTTTAAGCCCTTGACATACAATGACGTCTATGTGACATCAATCGTTTAGGGTGTCATTGTAGATTGTATTCAATTTTATGTTCCGCAAAAGGTTTGTTTTCAACAATAATTTTGTTAAAAGGCACAAAATTGGCGATTTGGCAATTTTGTTATTAATATAATTCTGTAATATTTAATTGCGAATTGTCCAGAGAGTAAATTAATTCTTGTAAAGTGTGCTTAAAGCCGAGTGTGCGCATTCGAGCTCAAAGTGGCACATTTCCGATCTCGGGAAAATGAAGCGCGCCGCTCCGCGTCGCGCTTCATTTGCTTCCCTCGCTCGAAAATGTGCCACTTTTCGCTCGAACGCGCACATCTTCGTATTTATTCAATTTGTTTAAATTACTTTTTGGATTTAAAAAAGAAATAGCAATGTATTCAAATAAAACGACATATGCGCAGTAACATATAGTTTGATAACCACTGGTCTAGCTATACACAAGCGCAACATAGCGCGTTGTTATATTTAATTTAGTCGCGCCAAAGAAGTATTACTTCTAACGTGCGTACATAAGTACATGCACCGGTTTTTTTTTACATAGAATGAAATTCAGTTTTAAACATTTAGCAAAATTATTAAAGTAAACTCAAAGAATAAATTATTTTGAGTTTTTAGACAACTCAAATTAAATAAATTAATAACTTGGAAAATTTTTAAAATATATTTAAGAACTTTAAAATTTTTAATTATCAATTTTTTGTATAACACAAATTGAATAAAACAAAACTTTATTCGGTAAATTTAAAAGAAATTTTGATGAAAAATTATTATGTATTTTCAGAAAACTCAAATAGAGTAAATACAGAATTTGTGGTTTTTCAAAAAACTTTGAAGATCATTAATTTACGCAAATAAAATTAATATTGGAGAAAACTCAATAAATAAATTATCTTAATTGTTCAAAAATATTAAATTTATAAAATTAAATACAGTCAAACCTCGATAGGTCGAAGTTGAAGAGAAACTAAAAATAATTCGCGTTATCAAAAATTCGAGCTATCGATATAAAAATATTTTTTAGTTTATGTTTTTAAAATTTACTTATTGTTTTTTTTTCTTAATAATTTCCTAGTGGTTTCTTGCTAAAACCTAAATCTTGTGTCTTGAACAAGTTGTAATTAGGCTTCATATATAGAATAATTCAATTTTTAAATACAAAATTAAAAAATTCGGTGCGTGTACTTATGTACGCGCATTAGAAGTTATACTTCTTTGGTGTAACTAAATTAAATATAACCACGTGCAAAGATAAGTTCAATAAATTCAATAAATTGCGCGTTCGAGCGAAAAGTGGCACATTTCCGAGCGAGGAAAGCAAATGACGCGCGACGCGGAGCGGCGCGCTTCATTTTTCCGAGATCGGAAATGTGCCACTTTGAGCTCGAGCGCGCACACTCGATTTTAAACCTCATTCACAAGTATTAATTTACTTTCTACTTCAACTGTCGAATTTTCGTTGGCAGTGCTAATATTTCACACTAAAAGAAGTATAACTTTAAACATATTGATGTTACATAAAGGGGCATTTAAATTTTAGAATGACTCAGGTGGGACATGTTAAAAAAAAGTTTGGGAAACACTGATTTAGATCGAATCGACTTCGTCTGGGGGCAAAAAGGGGAAAAATTATGGAATCAAAGTTGTTTATGTCGAAACCGTGCGATTCGGAACGTCTACTGCGCATTTAAAATGCAAGCGAGCTTGTTTTATATTTAAAATCGTAAAGTTGCAAAGTTTGATGCGAAAATAAAAGGAGCGTCTGCGGGTTTTTGAAGATGGAGTCAATGATGCGCTCAGTCTATATTACCGAAGTATTTCGACGGAGTCGTTAGTCGTAAATGCAGTGTTGATGCATATAGGAAAGCGTTTCAAACGACGTATTCCGACATGCTTTCGACGTACTAAGTTTTATAGGAAACATGAAAGGCGTAAAGATGCATAATTATTACCGAAATTCTTCTGAGCACGTCGTTGGGCTTTAAATAAGTTGGTTGAACGAGCGCCACTTTTGGCATGTTTGCAATTTTGTTAGTTTTGCAGGTGCCATCGTCGAAATTGAAAGATAACGTAAAGAATTGCAGTTTTTATTTTGCGGAAAATAGCTTTAAAATTGCTTTGTAAATTTTTGCGTACCTAATTAATTAATTTTTACTTACACGAAAAATAAATTGTGGATCTTTTTACTACAGGATATTGCCAAATTTTTTTTTAACGCAATCTCATAGAATATGAGATAATATGTAAAAATATCACATTTTAATGTAGTCCAAAGGGCATTAAAATATTTTTGCTTGTTTTGAAAATATTAATTTTTTTCAAATTAGAACAAATCAAATTCAATAGTAAAGGCGATAACACACTTTAAGGCGAGAATTTATTCATAAAAACGAAACTAAACGTTTGATTATATTGAAATTTTTTTTAATCGAAAGAGGACTAAATTTGAGTAAATAGGTGTCTCAGCAATTTTTGAAAAAATACTTTTTAGTACTTTTGCAAGAGCGCGAAATAAAAACTTTTACAACACCATTTAAAAAATCGCCATTTTGTTTTGCGTTGCAAAAATTTTACCTAATTGTGATATAATGTGTACAAACATCACCCTTTAATGTAGTTCAAAGGGCATTAATATATCTTTGCTCAATTTCAAAATATTAATTTTTTTCAAATTAGAACAAATCAAATTTAATTGTAATGAAGAAAACGCACTTTCAAGGCGAGAAATTATTCATAAAAACGAAACTAAGCGTTTGAATAATTTGAATTTTTTTTTATTCGAAAGAGGACTAAATTTGAGTAAATAGGTGTCTTGGCGATTTTTGAAAAAATAATTTTTAGTACTTCTGCAGAAGCGCGAATTATAAACTTTTACATCAACATTTAAAAAATCGCCATTTTGTTTTGCGTTGCAAAAAATTTACCAAATTTTGAGATAATGTGTACAAATATTACATTTTTATGTAGTCCAAAGCGTATTAAAATATCTTTGCTCGTTTTTAAAATATTAATTATTTTCAAATTAGAACAAATCAAATTCAATTGTAAAGGAGAAAACGCATTTCAAGACGAGAAATTATTCATAACAACGAAACTAAACGTTTTATTTATTTGAAATTTTTTAATCGAAAGAGGACTTAATTTGAGTAAATAGGTGTCTCGGCGATTTTTGAAAAAATATTTTTTAGTACTTCTGCAAGAGAGCGAATTATAAACTTTTACATCAACATTTAAAAAATCGCCATTTTATTTTGCGTGGCAAAAAATTTACCAAATTGTGAAATAATGGGTACAAATATTACATTTTAATGTAGTTTAAAGGGCATTAAAAAATCTTTGCTCGTTTTCAAAATATTAATTTTTTTCAAATTAAAACAAATCAAATTTAATTGTAAATCAAAAAGCGCAGTTCAAGGCGAGAAATTATTCATAACAAATACGCTAAACGTTTGATTAACTTGAATTTTTTTTTAATCGAAAGAGGACTAAATTTGAGTAAATAGGTGTCTCGGCGATTTTTTAAAAAACAATTTTTAATTACTCCGCAAAAGCGCGAAATTTAAACTTATAGATCAGCTCTTAAAAAAATCGCCATTTTGTCTGCCAATAACAAAAAAATTACCAAAATGTGAGATAACACGTATAAAAACTACGTTTTAACAAATCTTTATTCGTTTTCAAAAAATTAATATTTCCCTCAAATTGCAACAAAAAATTACAAATAAAATCCACAAATTACTTATACTCGAAAAATTAAAGGTCCGATTAAAATGCGGTTTTCACCAATCAAAAAAGGACCAAATTTAAGCAAATAGGTGTCTTGGCAATTTTTTATAAAACCATTATCCGTTATTTTACGAAAGGCCTTCCGACCCAAACAATCATCATCAACATTTCCTAACCTCTAATTCTCCTTATTAAATTTGAATAAACCTTTGGTGCCACCCCAAAAAAAACGCAAAAACGCAAAAAATCGAATCGGCAAACGCAAAGCGAACCCAAGCCCGAAAAATTTTCGCAGCACGAACCGAAAAATAAGCGGAGAGTGCTTTATAGTGCCTCGTTGAGCGTTAAAGTGCGGCATTCGGCGAAATGAATTCTACAATCATTAAAAGCTGTACAAATCATCATTGCCGCCAACTGGCGCTGACTTGGATTGCTTTACAGTGGACCGACTGGGATTTACTGCAGAACTAAACACTTCTTATGGAGGGGCCCCGAAATTATTGCTCCAAATACCGACGACTTTTATTGCTCGCTTATGCCTCCTGCCCCTTTTATTCTCTTATTCCCTTTTAGTTTAAAATTAAGGCCAACATATTAAACTATCGCCGTTTCCTTCGGGAAACTAACGAACCGACCCTTATTGTTGCTCCGAATTTGGTACGTTTGTATGTATGTATGTTTGCTTTGTTCGATGTTTGCTGGAAGCACGATGCCGCATTAGTTATGCCTCCGAGTAATCGGAAATGTATGTGCCCGTTTCCTTTCACGGAATTACTTGATATTCCATTATGTAATAAGTGCATACAGGGTGTTTGCCTGAGTTGCGCACAAGCTAGAATTTAAATTGTCTTCGTAGAACGAATAATACAGGGTGTTTACAAAGATACACTACTGTGAAAAGTAAATAGAAATTACAAATTGGTAAAAAATAAATCGAATAATTCTGCTGGCAACGTTGCGTTTGCAATCGATATTCTCCGTTTTTAATTTTTTTTTTTTGAAGTTATACTTCTTTTGGTGCGTCGCGAGTAAAACTATGGCAGGCAAAGGAGGTTGCGCGCGCACAGCTAACTTATTAAATATAAATTTTATAATTCGGATAACGTATTTACCATAGCAACGAGTGGAAGGGAGCGCAAAGATACGATTCTCTTGTCAATGTAAGCGAGAGGGAACGATTAAAACTATTCAATTAATTTATTGGCCTAAATCGTTGTGAATCAGACTTAAAACCGAGTGTGCGCATTCGAGCTCAAAGTGGCACATTCCCGATCTCGGGAAAATGAAGCGCGCCGCTCCGCGTCGCGCTTCATTTGCGTCCCTCGCTCGGAAATGTGCCACTTTTCGCTCGACTGCGCACATCATCGTATTTAAAACATTTGTCTAATTCATTCTTCGCTCTTTCATATCAAAAAATTAATATTAATTTAGTACATATCGATTTTATAATTCAGAAAACGTATTTACCATAACAAGAAGTGGAAGGAAGCGAAAAGATGCGATAATCTTTTCAATGTACACGAGAGGGGACGATTAAATTTATTCATTTAATTTATTGGCCTAAATTATTGTGAATCAGGCTTAAAACCGAGTGTCCGCATTCGAGCTCAAAGTGGCACATTCCCGATCTCGCGAAAATAAAGCGCGCCGCTCCGCGTCGCGCTTCATTTGCGTCCCTCGCTCGGAAATGTGCCATTTTTCGTTCGAATGCGCACATCATCGTATTTAAAACATTTGTCTAATTCATTCTTCGCTCTTTCATATCAAAAAATTAAAATTAATTTAGTACATATCGATTTTATAATTCAGAAAACGTATTTACCATAGCAAGAAGTGGAAGGAAGCGAAAAGATGCGATAATCTTTTCAATGTAAGCGAGAGGGGACGATTAAATTTATTCATTTAATTTATTGGCCTAAATCGTTCTGAATCAGGCTTAAAACCGAGTGTGCGCATTTGAGCTCAAAGTGGCACATTTCCGATCTCGGGAAAATGAAGCGCGCCGCTCCGCGTCGCGCTTTATTTGCCTCCCTCGCTCGGAAATGTGCCACTTTTCGCTCGAATGCGCACATCCTTGTATTTATTGAACATATTTATATTTATTTTTGCACGTGGTTATATTTAATTTAGTCGTGCCAAAGAAGTATAACTTCTAACGCACCGGTTTTTATTTTAAATTGAAACTTTCTATCGTTTAAGAAACTTTGATTTTTTTTGGGGTTTTACAATCAAGATATGTCTTTCCTGATTTTTTTCCTAAGAGATTTAAAATCCAAAAGCACCATAAAAAAGTTTAATAAAATTGTATAAAGGCTGAGATATAATTTTGATTTTTTAAAATTTGAACGTCCTGTTTCATAAGAAAATTATTCTAAATAATTATATCCAATTTGTTTTAAAGTGTTTCCAATTAAAAAAAGGACTACTTGATTTTTTTCTTAAGTGATTAAGGACCCAAATACATATTTTAAAAGTTTAATTAAAATCCACAAAGACTCGGGATGCAATTTTGATTTTTTAAATTTAGAATTTTGAGTTCTATGAAAGATTTTTTTTAAATAAATTTGTCTAATTTTTTTAAAAGCTTTACAATCAAAATAAGGACCCCCTGATTTTTTTCTTATGAAACTAAAGACCCAAAAACACATTGTAAAAGTTTAATTGGAATTCGCAAAAGTTTAGATACAATTTGAATTTTTTTAATTTTGAATTTTGTTATTTATGAAAGACATTTTTTAAACCTTGTCTAATTTTACGATCAAAATAAGGACTCTCCGATTTTTTTTCTATGAAATAACAAAGCCAAAAATATATTTTGGAAGTTTAATTAAAATTAATTAAGGCTTACATACAATTATAATTTTTACAACTTTGGCCAATCAAATTGACGAAGAGTTAATTAAATAATTTTCATCATTCCCTCTCACTCGTACTTATGAGATTGTCGTATCTTTTCGCTCTGTCCCACTCATTGCTATAGTAAAAATACGTTTTTTCAATATATAATCGATATATTGATTGAACTAAATTAAATTTTTTGGTCGGAAAAAAAGTTTGATTTATAAAATTCAATAAATACAAAGATGTGCGCGTTCGAGCGAAAAGTGGCACATTTCCGAGCGAGGGAGGCAAATGAAGCGCGACGCGGAGCGGCGCGCTTCATTTTCCCGAGATCGAAATGTGCCACTTTGAGCTCGAATGCGCACACTCGGTTTTCAGCGCGGTTACAAAGCGTCCCGTTTTAACAGGAAAAAAGTTGGTCAAATTGTTAGGTATATGTTTACAAAAAACGCAACAAATATTAATCACTAAATAAAATAGTCGCACAATATCTTAAAATCGACAAAGCATTTTTAAACACTTATTCACAGTACTGTATGTCGGCGCCCAAAAGGAGTGGTCGCAAACAAAAAATAAACACAATAAATTTAATGCACAGAAAATAATTTATTTAATAATCGGTACAGTAATACACAACCGGTTTGTTCCCGTTTCTTAATTAGGCAATTTAACGTCGTCGCAGGTCGAATTAACTGCGGTTCCCAAAAGATGGGCTCAACTTCAATTTTTTAAACAAATGAGTTTGAAAAAATTACACAATACTAATACTTTTAAAAAATCACCCGCCCCACCTTTTTGGCTGTGCCACAGAACCGTAAACACCTTGTACATACAAAAAGTAGTTACGTCTCAACTTAGCCGGACGCACTGTACATACAGGGTGTTCCATTTTGCTTGACGTTTGTTTTTCGCCACAAACTGCATTTTTAAATAATTTAATGTGAATCAGAGGCAATCGAGCCGAACGAAGAGCAAAATCACCTCCCCCCCTTCCCACGATTTTTTTTCCAAAATCTGCGAACCGATGAATTAATAAAATCTTCGGTTCGGACGTAATTGAAATTCCGAGCGGCACTTAAACGCGGGCGAACAGTAACAAACCATTTGTTTGGACGCGCTTATCTGATTTCCGGCGTCGCTTATAAGACGATTCATTTGCGAGGAAATTTCTCAATCTGCAAATTAGTTCCGAGATAATCTAGCGTTTATTTCTTTATCGGGGTTCCCGTAGGTTAGTTGCGTTTTCATCTCGCAGATAAGCATTAAATTACAAGTGAAATACGACGACTTCGGGAGACGTGCCTCGTGATCTCAGGTATAATTACGAGATTAGGAGGCTGCGATGATAACGCTCGCAAAATAAGATTTCGCCCCCCCGAAAATCTGTTAGCCGTCTTTTCGTTCCCACGGAGGCGGCAAAAGAGGCGCCCCCCCACCGTTTTTTTTTCTTAGATATGAAAATGAAAAATTTTGTATATTTATTTGCCGGAGAGGATATTCTGACTTTTGCGTTCGTTTTAATGTAATAGTGCTATATGTCACGGTGACATAGCGAGAAATTACGCACATCTAATTTAGAAGGAAATAAAGCAAGGTCGAGAAGTTTCCTGCCATAAAATGTGACATAAAGTAATTCGTATAAGGCACTCTGCTATTGGATATTTTATTGTTCCTGTTACCTCAATTTACTTACTGGCTTGTTTTTCCTCAGCAGCTCTTCTCGCAATTAGTTTTACTCGTGTTGCTTTGCTCCCAATTAAAGCTCACGTGTTTGTCCTTTTTATGTTTCGTCGTTCGTTGAGCTTTCGATAACCATTGAAGTTTTTTCATATTGGATTTTTTGGGAATTAAATTTGTAAATTTTGAGTTTTTTGTAAAATGCAAAAACGGTTGTTTTCTTGTTTTATAGTTGTTTATAACAAATCACTGTAAGCCAAAAAAATAATTTAAAAAATTTGGGGTAACTATCAAAAGAGATCAGAATTGTTTTCATGTTAGATCTGTTGGGAATTGAACTCTTAAATTTGAAATTTTTACAAAACGCCAAAACGTCCGTTTTATTGGTTTATAATTGTTTATAACAAAACACTATAAGCCAAAAAAAGTAATTAAAAATTTTTGGGATAACTATCAAAAGAAATACGAATTGTTTTCGTGTTAGATCTGTTGGTAATTGATCAATGAAATTTGAGATTTTTACAAAATGCTAAAATGGCCGTTTTATTGATTTATAATTGTTTATAACAAATCACTATAAGCCAAAAAAAATTAAAAAATTCCGGAACAACTATCAAAAAAGATAGGATTTATTTTCATATTGGATTTGTTGGGAATTAAACTCTTAAATATGAAATTTTTAGAAAACGCCATAACGGCCGTTTTATTGGTTTATAATTATTTATAACAAATCACTAAAAGCCAAAAAAATAATTAAAAAATTCTGGGATAACTATCAAAAGGAATAGGTATTTTTTCCATGTTAGATTTGTTGGGAATAGAACAATAAAATTTGAGATTTTTACAAAAAACTAAAATCGCCGTTTTATTGATTTATAATTGTTTATAACAAATTACTGTATGCCAGAAAAATAATAAAAGAATTCTGGATCAACTGTCAAAAAAGATAGGAATGATTTTCATACTGGATTTGTTGGGAATTAAACTCTTAAATATGAAATTTTTAAAAAACGCCAACACGGCCATTTTATTCATTTATAATTGTTTATAACAAATTTTTAAAAACCAAAAAATTAATTAAAAATTTCTGGGATAACTATCAAAACAAATACGAATTGTTTTCATGTTAGATATGTTGGGAATACAACAACAAAATTTGAGATTTTTACATAACGCTAAAATGGCCGTTTTATTGATTCATAATTGTTTATAACAAACTACTATAATCCAAAAAAATAATAAAAAAATTATGGAATAACTATCAAAAGGGATAGGATTTATTTTCATATTAGATTTGATGGGAATTAAACTCTTAAATATAATTTTTTTAAAAAACGCTAAAACGGCCGTTTCAGTGGTTTATAATTGTTTATAACAATTCACTTAAGCTCAATAAAATAATTAAAAATTTCTGGGATAACTATCAAAAGAAATACGAATTGTTTTCATGTTAGATCTGTTGGGAATTGATGAATAAAATTTGAGATTTTCACAAAACGCTTAAACGGCCGTTTTATTGATTTATAATTGTTTATGACAAATTACTATAAACCAAAAAAATAATTAAAAAAAAGCAGAACAACTATCCAAAAAGATAGGAATTATTTTCATATTAGATTTGTTAGGATTATACTCTTAAATATAAAATTTTTTAAAAACGCCAAAACGACCATTTTATTGGTTCATAATTGTTTATAACAAATCACTAAAAATCAAAAAAATAAAAAAAAAATTCTGGGATAACTATCAAAAGAAATATGAATTTTTTTCATGTTAGATCTGTTGGGAATTGAACAATAAAATTTGAGATTTTCACAAAACGTTAAAACGGCCGTTTTATTGTATTATAATTGTTTATAACAAATTACTATAAGCCAAAAAAATCATAAAAAAATTCCGAAACAACTATCAAAAAAGATAGGAATTATTTTCATATTAGATTTGTTGCAAATTAAACTTTAAAAACTTCTGTATTTTTGGAGCGCTTTTTAAGGACCTTTGTTTCCTAAGACAAAAATCAGGTTCAACCTCTTTTAAGCCAAAATTCCTTTGCAATTATTTTAATATTGTTTTTTTTTAATCTCACTGCAACAAATTAAAAAAAAATTAATCCAAAAATTATTTTGATGTTTTAAAAAGCCATAATCAAGACTTTTCCTTACTAGAAAAAAAATTCAAAAGCACCACCTTAAGCAAAAATTAATCTGCCTTTAATTAAAACAAAGTTATTGCAGATTATTCTTGTTAAACTTTACAACCTATAAAATTCGAAAAAAAAACAAGTAAAAAAAGGAGCACATCATTCCATGTAAAATAATTAAAATCTAAGCACTAAAGCTCGCTTATTACATCGAATTTCGTCGAAAGTTTCTGTGATATTAATTTCTAAAAGACAGATGTCGTTCGCAGAAGATTTAATTTTGAAATATTTAATTAAAAGCGTCCGTACGAATTTTTTCTCTCGCAGCCAACCTCGTCGACAAAATCTCCAAAGTACAAAATCGAGGTGTACATTTAGTTGCTAACAACATTATAAAGTAAAATAAAATCTAATGAAGCCCGAGACGTATCTTGATATTAGCGAAACCGAGCGCCGAAGACACGTTGCCGGATAATTGGCATCCTATGGGATTCTACTTGAGCACAGCTTGTTATTAATTTCGGTAAGCACATTAATCCACTTCACAATTCATTAAAATTTGCTCTGTTCCAAGGAGAAAATCCCTATAAAACCAAAACAATTGTTCCAGAAAACGGGAAGTTTTTTAATTAAAATCGCCCGCCCCCCTTTTTTAGCTACGCTCCTGGCGCGTTTCGGCAAATCGCGCATTGTGTTATTTGCTTTTGCGCGACCGACAAACAAAAAAATTATGAAGTCTAATCTAAATTATTGGCGACCGTCGAATAAATCAAGGTTGTTAGATATCGGGGAAGTCCACCAACATATGGGAAGCTAAATCAATCACGATGATGGAGCTGTGGCCTAACCGACCCATCCCAAAAACTAATTACCAGAGTGAGGTATATGACTGCGAAATTGTCACATACATTTGAGGTTTTATCTCTGTCTGTCCGCACAGATTTATTTCCCATTTCCCCATCCGCACGGAAGAAGAAAAAAAACGGGCGCGCCTCGCCCGCACGAGCGCGCGGAAGAAGCGAAACTTCGTTGGTCGCACCGGTGTCGACATGAATTGCAGTTTTAGATGTCGAATTTTGATTTGATTCTACGTAAACTAATAAAAGAAAAAATTAATATATTAAATATGGTTTGCTTTTGTCGAAAGAAGAACGATATTTTGCATTTTAAGAAGAATTACTTATTACTTCAAGTATTTGTAGTAAACATACTTCAGATTCGCGTTTAAATATCTTTAATTAAAAAATAATAATTAATAATGATAAACAAAGTTCAAAAATGAATATTTTTTGAACGTTTAGGTATGTGGGCTTTTTCGTATCGAACCCCAAATGCTCTCATTGTAGTGCCCTTGATGGTGTCGTTCAATGTTTATTAAAAATCACGACAAATTTAAAATTGACTGCTTTTAAAAAGCTTCACTTCAATAAAATTTCTCGTTTATGCATTTCAAATTCTATCTTTAATTAAAAGAGAAAAGATTAATGCATGGAAATCGAAAAAATAGTAGAACGTGGGCACACGGGCGTAAAGTGGCACATTTCCGTGCAGAAAAGGCCACTCTTGCTAAAGTAACTTCATGGTTACCACTGTTAATAATCAAACGAAAGAAATTGTAACATACTGACGGAAGCGATTCAAAAAAGTAAACACGATTATATTTAAGGGCCGTTTTTAATTTTTTTTTCTTTGAAAATAACGCAAATTATTTTTAAAAAAATATATATATATAATGATGGTGTGTTAGTTTTATTAACTGGTTTTTTACCGGATTAAAATGGATTTTATTTTATTGGGGGTTATTAGCTCTTCGAAGTGGAAGCCAAAATTTTTGTAAGACTCTGTGTAAGTGTTTTCGTTTAATTAAAATAAATTGATAATTTTATTTCAAATTATCAAGGCTCTTTTTGGTCGGCTATCGATATCAGGTGTTGGCTACAGCTGCATTGATATGACGCATTCACTTTAGGTAACGTTACAATTCCTTTGTATTTCGATTTTTGATTCATTCCTTTTCGAAGCCAAGTTAACCAGTTGTGTTTTAAATAAGCGCCCTCCAAAATTTGAGTTTCGCCCTTTAGTCTAAGGTAAATTTAATTCTACGCATTTCTTTTTAAATTTACACTTGTCGCAAAAGTTTTGAGCTAATAATTTTTTTTACAGAAGTTAATCTACGAGAGGTGGTGTTCCACGTTGCAGCAAACCACTTTCAAGCCTTTTTGGAAGGTCAATTTTGGAATGATGCAACCTATCAAAGGGTTGCCTGGTTTCACCGTCGATCGCTCACGGACCGTTCCCGGCGAGCGAGGCCTCAGTGCCGGCCAAAATTACTGCTTCTGAGTTCGGACGTTATCATGCCGGATCGTTGACCTCGCACGTACGTTCTTTAATTATTTTCTTCTGTGGGTTCAAATTGTTCTAAATTAATAAAAAATTTAGAGGATAACAATTAAACATATCTAAATCGATCGGCTATAACAAAACTTAAAATATTTTTGATTTTAATCTTAAAAAAAATTTTCTTTCCAATTTTGGTGTATTAATTTTTTGGTTCCTTATAATTCAGACCTTGGGCAAACTGAATTAATTTTATTTTTTAATAATTCGGAAATTTTGCTGTAATAAAAAAAAAATTGTTTAATGTTTATAAAAACATTTTTAATTGTTGCAGAACTAAGATTGCAGTTTTTGGAATTTTTTAATTTCTTCTTCGATTTTGAAACTTACCGGCTTTAGTTATTTTTAAGATAAACTTTAAGTCTTTTTACTGTGAATTGTTTTTTCAATTGTGCTCATTTAAATTTCTTTGGTTTCAGATAATCTTATTTTAATTAGGCCGACCAAACGAGCTCAAAGTGTGTTTGTTTTGAGTCGTTTTTCGGGCAGTCGCGTTTTTCTTAAATCGTAGTATTAAAACCGTAAACAACCCTCCGAGTACAAAAAGAACTACATCCTATAAAAATTAATTAATCGTTCGTTTAAAATTCGACGTAATTTTTTAAAAAATAGTGCACGGGAGTGTTAAAGCCAAAGTTTCCGATTGAATAATCTTCCACAGCAGTTTGCAGAAATTAAAGGTAGGTCCCAATGACTTGGGTGTTTTATTTCTTCTTCTCTGCCTTTTATTATAAGCTCGCTGGCACATCGACACACCTCAAAAAACACAAGTTTTAATTAAACGATTTGCGTCTAATTAAAAGCGAAGTCACTACTAAAACTTAATAAAGCTCCGAAAGACAGAAAACTTAAAAAATAAAATCCTTTTACCAGGAACCCGTGCAGAAATTGTGTGAGGTTTTAATAAGGCCCTCTAATATTTCTCTTACATTTTAAGGGCCCCTAAAAGGATGGTCACGCTTTGTAAAAGTGGACCTTTAAGGGCAATGTAACAAGGTCCTTTAAAGTTTTCCCTTACATTTATTTTTTTTTACCTGGTGTATAATAAAAAAATAAGTTTTCTTAGAGTATTACAAAAGCTTAGTTAAACATAAAGCAATATCCAGCTGAGGTAAAAAACAACAAAAGATATTTTTTTATTGTTAGTTCTGTATTTGTTAAAATTAAAAATAATTAATCCTTTTTTGCGTTTAGAAACCTGTTAGGATATATGTACATATATGAGTGATTCTATAAAAGTTGGGCAACTTTTGACCTAATTTTGTTTCTATAGTTTTAGGTGAAAATTTTCTAGTATTTTATTATAAAGATATAGGTAATCTAATAAATACACTGTTCCAAACAGGGCCAGTCACTTTTTCAAACAATTTTTGAGAAATTTGGATTTTTCTAAATCCGAATGCCAGGAAACTGACGAGGTTACCAGGGTACAAATGAAATATATCATTTATTAAAAAATACAAGATTTATTGCGACTTTGATACAACTATCTTAAAGTTTTACATTGCACAGATTTTTATGAATAAAATCATATTAGAAAGAATTATTAATTATATTAGAAAGTATTAAAATTAATGGTAGAATGAATGTACTATATATCAGTACCATAGTAATACGTCAGTCTTCTGTCAAAATTTCGGACATGGAACTGACGAATGAGACACAATTTTAAGATAATAATTCAAAGTAAAATTTCTACCGGATTTTCCATTAATTAGATGATATATTTTAACAAATCACATTTTGTATTAAATAAATCACAACGAAATATATCTACGCAAAGAAATAATTACTCGCCATAGAACTGACATTTTGTCTGGAACTGCACGTGCTTACACGATAATAACGCCGTTTTCACTGTTTTCAAAATGCCTGTCGTATAAAGGGAGTGCTTTTTAGCTAACTTTCCTACCAATATTAAAATCTGAAGAAGGATTTAACGTTTGGATTTCTATAATTGGGGGCAATTTCAAATTTTAAAATTGGGCACAGGACCGACGGATAAAAGTAAACACAGAGTTCATCATTTTTTTTTTTAATTACTGTATTGGGTTTTATGATAAAATATGGTAAATTAATTAGTTAATACTTCATAATTTATAGTAGAATAGTAAAATTTACAATTAATTGAATATATTTTAACGTACAATCACTCAATTATGGAATTCGGGAGTTGTGACACGCCAAGGTACTGACGTTTTGAACATTTAAAGTGTTATTTTACAAACTCGCCTTTAAAAAAATACATCCAAATTGGGTGAGCAGGCAAAAGGACCATTGGTTTTTTGGAATGTAATGAAATATTTGCAGAAAACGATAAAGTTCTTTCTCTATTGAATGATGACATCAAGTTGCCCAACTTTTGTAGAATCACCCATATGTTTCTAGGACATGAAATCTATATCTACTAAACTAAATTAATTTTTTACATTTGAAAGAGCATAGAATAAAGTAGACAAACTTAATAAATGCGAAGATGTGCGCATTCGAGCGAAAAGTGGCACATTTCCGAGCGAGGGAGGCAAATGAAGCGCGACGCGGAGCGGCGCGCTTCATTTTCCCGAGATCGGGAATGTGCCACTTTGAGCTCGAATGTGCACACTCGATTTTAAGCGCCATTCACAATTATTTGGCCAATCAAATTGACAAAAAGTTAGTTAAATATTTTTCATCATTCCTCTCACTCGTACTTATGAAATTGTCGTATCTTTTTGCTCTCTCCCACTCAATGCTATGGTAAAAATACTTTTTTCCAACATATAATCGATATATTGATTGAACTAAATTAAATTTGTTGATCGGAAAAAAAGTTTGATTTATAAAATGCAATAAATACGAGGATGTGCGCATTCGAGCGAAAAGCGGCACATTTCCGAGCGAGGGAGGCAAATGAAGCGCGACGCGGAGCGGCGCGCTTCATTTTCCCGAGATCGGACATGTGCCACTTTGAGCTCGAATGCGCACACTCCACTTTAAGCACAGTTCACAATCATTTATTTAGTCTCGAACAAATTTCAGTCAAAAAATCTACAATTTACAGCTTTTAAAATATTTCCCTTCTCTTATCATTCTGGCCTTTTACTCTACATTTCCCCTCTCGCTTTTTCGTCACAAAACTTCAGATTCGCCCTCGCACAAGAAGTTTCACTTCACAAAAATTTTCCCCGGCCCTCTCGAAAAACGCACCGGGCTCCGTAATTGTGTATTCCTGTTTCTTCGTCGAGTTTGTAAGAAATTCGTCGACGAGAAGTTTCGTTCGAGTGGGACTCTTGGCAATTAGCAGTGCAATACGCGAGGGTACCGTTCGGCATGAATATTGTTCGCGCTTCTCGGACTCTCGAGAACCTTAGAGTGCTCTCAAACTATTAAAACTTACTTATGCCACTTCCGAGCGCGACTGTAGGACTCATAAACGACACTGAGCTAAGTTCATTATACATTTGACAAGACCCGATATCTTACCCAACTTAGTACTTAGTCTTTGAATTACTTCGACTGCCTTTCATTAGATTTATTACGGCGAAGTTGGGCCCGTTATTCCCCTTAATTATTCCCCGAACCCCTCGCCTTTCTCGTGCTTTTGCGAGGCTCGAGGATTTCTCGAAGCTTTCTGGGACCAGAAGCCAGCAAATCGAAGGCTTGTTCGAAACGCTTATCGGTATCGTTTTTCTCAATTTTTTGAACATTATTAATTTTTTGGGGTTCTTTATTTATCAGAAACTAATTAATAAATTGCAAACAATCGTGTTTTTGAATTTGCAAATTTTAAAAATTAGTATTTTACATTTTTAATTGAATTAATATGGCTCGTATTTTTTTAGGGGCTGTTGACATTTTTTAATTGTTTTTTACTTATTAAAAACATTAATTTATAACCTCCATGCAATAATTTTTTCGAAATTGCAAATTTAAAAAATCTTGTTTTTTTAATATGGGAAAAATCAAAAGTCTTAACAGTTTCAGTTGGTTTAATGTCATCCCTGCCTTTTTAGGGCTAGTTGATTTTTTAACTATTTTTCTGGTTTATTAGAAGCACCAATTAATAACTTCCGGGTAATAATTACCACAAATTTGCGAATTGAAAAAATTGCAGTTTTTTAACATAGGAATAATCAAAAATCTAACAGTTTGAATTGATTTAATGCCATTCTTGTTTTTTAGGGGTAGTTAGATTTTTTTAATTATTTTTCTGCTTTATAAGACACACCAATTAATAACATTTATGCAATTGTTGTCACGAATTTGCAAAAATATAAAATTGTATTGTTTTAACATAGGAATAGTTTAAAGTCCAACAGTTTTGTTGATTTAATGTCGTTCCTGCTTTTTTAGGGGTAGTTGGATTTTTTTAATTATTTTTCTGGTTTGTTAGAAACATCAATTAATAACTTCCATTCAAAAGTTTTTTTTTAATTTGCAATTTTAGCAAAATGCGGTTTTTAATGTAAGAATAATCAAAAGGCCAACAGTTTCAGTTGATTTAATGCCACCCTTGCTTCTTTAGGGTTAGTTGCATTTTTTTAACAATTTTTTTGGTTTTTTAGAAACACCAATTAACAACATTCTTGCAATAATTTTCACGAATTTGCAAATTTTGGAAAATTGTGTTTTTTTTAACATAAGAATAATCAAAAATCTAACAATTTCAGTTGAGTTATTGCCATCCCTGCTTTTTTAGGCTTAGTTAGATTTTTTTCATTATTTTTTTAATTTATTAGAAACACCGATTAATAACTTCCCGGCAATAATTTTCACAAATTTGCGAATTTCAAAAATTGTGGTATTTCAACATAGAAATAATCAAAAATCTCACATCTTGAATTGATTTAATTCTATTCTTGCTTTTTTAAGGGTAGTTGGATTTTTTTTTACTATTTTTTCCCTTATTAGAAACACCAATTAATAACATCCATACAATAGTTTTTACAAATTTGCAAATTTATAAAATTATATTGTTTTAACACAAGAATGATTAAAAGTCTAACAGTTTCAGTTCATTTAATGTCGTTCCTGCTTTTTTTAGAGGTAGTTGGATTTTTTGAATTATTTTTTTGGTTTGTTAGAAACATCAATTAATAACTTCCATTTAAAACTTTTTTTTAATTTCCAAATTTAGCAAAATTTGTGTTTTAATAGGAATAATCAAAAGGCCAACAGTTTCAGTTGATTTAATGCCACCCCTGCTTTTGTAGGGTCAGTTGGATTTTTTTAACTATTTGTTTGGTTTTTTAGAAACACCAATTAATAACATTCTTGCAATAGTTTTTACGAATTTGCAAATTTATAAAATTGTATTTTTTTCACATAAGAATGATTAAAAGTCTAACAGTTTTAATTTATTTAATGCTATCCCTGCTTTTTTAGAGCTAGTTGGATTTTTTAAATATTTTTTTGGTTCTTTAGAAACACCAATTGATAATATTCATGCAATAGTTTTCACGAATTTGCAAATTTAGAAAATTGTGCTTTTTTAACATAAGAATGATTAAAAGTCTTACAGTTTCAGTTGATTTAATGCCATCTCTGCTTTTTTAGGACTAGTTGGATTTTTTTAACTATTTTTTTGGTTTATTGGAAACACCAATTAATAACATTCAAGCAATAGTTTCTACGAATTTGCAACTTTAAAAAATTGTTGTTTTTTAACATAAGAATAATCAAAAATCTAACACTTTAAGTTTATTTAATGCCATCCTTGCTTTTTTAGGGCTAGTTGAATTTTTTTAATTATTTTTCTGGTTTATTAGAAACACCAATTAATAACATTCAAGCAATAGTTTTTACAAATTTAAAAAATTGTGTTTTTTAACATGGGTAAAATTAGAAATCCCATACATTTTGAATTAAATTGATTTCTGCCATGCTTTTCTAAACACACTCAATTTTGGGTAGAAAATAGTGTAAAAACATAAGCCGTATAAAACAACAAAACACCGTTTTTAGCAATTTTTGTAAATTTCATAGCTAACACTTGAATTTCCAACTAATTTAATATTAAGAAAAATCCTATCTTTTTAATAACTATCTATGATTTATTTTTATAATTTTTCTGCTATATAACAATTAAAGACAAATAATTATAATAATTCCTATAATTCAAAATTTAATTCTTAACTTTAAATTGAATAAAATATGACTAATTTTCAAGTTAACATAAATTTTCCAAAATCGTGCATAAACAAAAAACTCTGCCAAATAAATAACTTACTATATTTGACCTAATTATTTTGGCACAAAATAGTTTTTTTTTTGGGCACCAAAACGTAGGTACTTATATAAAAAAATAATAATTGAACGAAATCGATAAGTGGAAAGACGAACTAAAATTAGAATGCAGAGAGGCGTATGGTTAAAATCCAGGGATAAAATGCCGGAGTATAATATCATTATTTCATAAAAAAAACTCTCCTGGCTTTATCTTTCCCATATAAATGGATATAATTACAGAAACCGGAAAATGGTTTCAGGCAATCACGTGCCTCAGAAGCCACTTTAAAGGTAGCTGCATAACATCCGATCACGCTACATCATTGATAAAACTGTTATTTTCCCATTTCGGAGCGGTCCCCTCTCCTCCTGATAACCCCCCTTTTTACGTTTAATTAAATTACGTTTTCGAAAAAAAACACAAACCGGGGCACGAATTAACATTTCTAAACGTATAAAAAACGACTTTCTCGAAGTGCCATCAACACCTAACGCACTTTTTTTGTTTTTCCATTAAATAAATTATTTTACGCGAAAAGCTGGTTTCCTTTTAGATGACTCCCCAAGGCAAAATTAGCCTGAAACTTTTTCGGCCTATAATCATCAACATTTAGCTTGTTGATTAAACTTCGACCTCCGATTTGGTCGGATTCCTCTACTACTTTTTTGAAATTTTAATGCCCTCAGAGAAATTTACGGCCCGCGAAGTTTGTTTACGAAAAGAAAAAAATTCGTAGATCTTCCGACTGGAAATTTATCGCCATTTTTAAGGATCCCCTCGCTCCTTAAGTTTCGGAAGGTCAAATTTAAATTTGTTAGTTACCGAAACAGGTCTGTAACTTGGCTCCTTGAGGAACAATAAAATTTATCTCAGAAAGTTACATCCCCCGTCTTTGTCCCTTGTGCATAACACATTTTCGTTGTGTAACGGATACATGAAGTTTCTCAAACTTTAAAACTGCGGTTTTACACATGAAGGAAATTTTAATACACCCGCAAGGGGAGCTTTGCTTTCTAATAAAGCCAAAAAGAATTTCTTTTTTGGGAAATCTCGAAACCGCATTTAATGTTTTTCGGTTTAATTCAGATTTGATCAACTTTAAAAAATTATTCTTTCTCTTTCTGTTGTTAAATACAGTTCCAACATTTTAGGAACCTTGTATGTTTAAAAAAATTAAATTCAAAAAATCAGAAGTTTAGTTAACCTCAGATATTTTAGGAGACATTAATTATAACCTTTTTGCGTTTAATATTGTACTTCGTAAAGACGCCATTTCATTAATTTAATTTTTTTTTAATATTTATTAATTTTTAACATCTTATAAAATTATTGGGGGTTTACTGTAGTACGCAAAATTTAATATATTTTACTTGATCAGGACGCTATTTAATTAGCTTAATTTTTTTCTGGATATTTATTAATTTTTAACATCTCATAAAATTATCGGGGGTCTACTGTAGTACGCAGAATTTAATATTTTTTTCTTGATAAAGACGCTATTTAATTAGCATAATTTTTTTTTGATATTTATTAATTTTTAACATCTCATAAAATTATCGGGGGTCTACTGTAGCACGCTAAATTTAATATATTTTACTTGGTAAAGACGCTATTTAATTAGCTTAATTTTTTTTTGATATTTATTAATTTTTAACATTTTATAAAATTATCGGGGGTCTACTGTAGCACGCTAAATTTAATATATTTTACTTGGTAAAGACGCTATTTAATTAGTTTAATTTTTTTAAGATATTTATTAATTTTTAACATTTTATAAAATTATCGGGGGTCTACTGTAGCACGCTAAATTTAATATATTTTACTTGGTAAAGATGCTATTTAATTAGCTTAATTTTTTTTTAATATTTATTAATTTTTAACATTTTATAAAATTATTGGGGGTCTACTGTAGTACGCAGAATTTAATATATTTTACTTGGTAAAGACTCTATTTAATTAGCTTAATTTTTTTTTGATATTTATTAATTTTTAACATTTTATAAAATTATCGGGGGTCTACTGTAGCACGCTAAATTTAATATATTTTACTTGGTAAAGACGCCATTTAATTAGTTTAATTTTTTTTTAATATTTATTAATTTTTAACATTTGTAAAATTATTGGGGGTCTACTGTAGTACGCAGAATTTAATATATTTTACTTGGTAAAGACGCTATTTAATTAGCTTAATTTTTTTTTTGATATTTATTAATTTTTAACGTTTTATAAAATTATCGGGGGTCTACTGTAGCACGCTAAATTTAATATATTTTACTTGGTAAAGACGCTATTTAATTAGCTTAATTTTTTTGATATTTATTAATTTTTAACATTTTATAAAATTATCGGGGGTCTACTGTAGCACGCTAAATTTAATATATTTTACTTGGTAAAGACGCTATTTAATTAGCTTAATTTTTTTTTGATATTTATTAATTTTTAACATTTTATAAAATTATCGGGGGTCTACTGTAGCACGCTAAATTTAATATATTTTACTTGGTAAAGACGCTATTTAATTAGCTTAATTTTTTTGATATTTATTAATTTTTAACATTTTATAAAATTATCGGGGTCTACTGTAGCACGCTAAATTTAATATATTTTACTTGGTAAAGACGCTATTTAATTAGCTTAATTTTTTTATATTTATTAATTTTAACATTTTATAAAATTATCGGGGGTCTACTGTAGTACGATAAATTTAATATATTTTACTTGGTAAAGACGCTACTTAATTAGCTTAATTTTTTTTTAGATATTTATTAATTTTTAACATCTCATAAAATTATCGGGGGTCTACTGTAGTACGCCGAATTTAATTTTTTTTACTTGGTAAGGACGCTATTTAATTAGCTTAATTTTTTTCTAGATATTTATTAACTTTTAACATCTTATAAAATTATCGGGGGTCTACTGTAGTACGCAAAATTTAATGTATTTTACTTCGTAAAGACGCTATTTAATTAGCTTAATTTTTTTAGATATTTATTAATTTTAACATTTATAAAATTATCGGGGTCTACTGTAGTACGCAAATTTAATTATTTTACTTGGTAAAGACGCTATTTAATTAGCTTAATTTTTTTAGATATTTATTAATTTTTAACATTTATAAAATTATCGGGGTCTACTGTAGTACGCTAAATTTAATATATTTTACTTGGTAAAGACGCTATTTAATTAGCTTAATTTTTTTAGATATTTATTAATTTTAACATCTCATAAAATTATCGGGGTCTACTGTAGTACGTAAATTTAATATATTTTACTTGGTAAGGACGCTATTAATTAGCTTAATTTTTTTAGATATTTATTAATTTTTAACATCTTCATAAAATTATCGGGGTCTACTGTAGTACGCCAAATTTAATTAAATTTTACTTGTAAGGACGCTATTTAATAGCTTTTTTTTAGAAATTTATATAACTTTTAACATCTTATAAAATTATGGGGTCTACTGTAAGTACAGACTACAATTTAATTATTTTATTCGTAAAACGCCATTTAATTATTTTTTTTTAAGCAAAATTTCGATTATTAACATTTTTAGTCTTCCATAAAATTATTAGGGTCTATGTAATGTCAGCATGAACACCTTCAAAATCAATTACTTTTTGTTAGACGAACATAGATTAAAATTCTTTTTTTAAGAAAATGTTCAGACTTATAACTCATTTTTAAGTCTTCAGTAATATATTATCCTGAGGTCTGGATAGTATTGTTACATAGTTATACCTAACAAATGATCAATGTCATTGCTGTCGTCAGGGAAATAGATCAAAATACGGAAAAATTTTGTAACGATTTCTTATTTGATTAAAAGCAAATATTGTTACAAGTGGCATCTTATTTAACCCCTGTTTCAGACTTCTACTGTTAATTAATTTTTTATTCCTTTGCCTGTTAGAATTATTTCTGCAGAGAACAAACAAAATATTCCAAAAAATTTTTTAAACATTTTTTTATTTTTTTTAATTAAAAGAAATTATTATTTAAATGTGGCGCACTAGCAGCATTCCTGCTGCCTCAACGATAACACCTTCTCAGGTATTATGAGTTAGACAAGTCCAACCACTCTTGTTACAAGTGGCATACTCTATATATACTTATCCTCTGTCAAGTCATAGGCACGACTTACTATCTGTTAATTAAGTTTATTATTAACACAATATCGCCTTTAGAATTATTTCTGTTTCAGAGAAAAATCAAAGATATTCGCGAAAATGTATTTGTAGAACGATTTTCGTTTATTTTGTTTAATTAAAAAGATAATTATTATTTAAATGTGGCGCATGTAATTAATAGCGGGTTTAAATTCGCTGGTGTTTAAAAGAGGCATCGGAGGGTTAATATTTATTGTTATTTACAGTTATTGTAGTATTCTCTACGATTACCGCTTTACAAATTCGAAAATAGCTGCCTTTTTGTACAATTTGGCAATTTTTGAGAATAATATTGCGTTTGACGGGTATCATATA
Organism: Sinopyrophorus schimmeli; assembly: GCA_036325965.1. Taxonomy (NCBI): domain Eukaryota; kingdom Metazoa; phylum Arthropoda; class Insecta; order Coleoptera; family Elateridae; genus Sinopyrophorus; species Sinopyrophorus schimmeli. The sequence continues at coordinate 1,234,353 of JARFIZ010000407.1, forward strand.
ATAGCGAGGGGAAGGGGTTCTAATGTCACCGTGGTTTGACAATGTCTGAATTAATCTTAAATTTAAACAATTCCATTTTATATATTTACAGCAACAAGTTTGGGTATTTATTAGTGCATTATTTACAATAGAAGACTACAAGAGATTATTTAAACAAATTTAAATTGAATTGGAATTCAGATTTAGTGTTACCCTGCTTTGGTTGGCAGTTTTGCTGTGTAGAAATCGTTAGAATTTTACCGCTTTTATGCGGCTTTAAATATTGAAATTTATAAATTAAAATCGTTTAATCATGTGCAATCAACACGTGTTTTTCTTATTTTAAGTGCTCTCCAAGTGTTTATCGCAAAAAGACTTTATTTACGATTGCTGACCACGATTCATGGGAATAACGCCGCTCTATGGTATCTTCTAACCTATTATACGCTTTCAAGCAAAACTATTAATTAAAACACAACTAAATTGCTGATTGGAATAAATATATATCACATTTACATTACATGGAATACATGATACTTATATATATGTAAGTATATAGACTAAGATACATTATGTTGTTTATGTACTTCATGTTGTTACCGGCATTTTAGATTTCCACTGTGAGGGTATCAATTCATCGATTCGCCTGCTAAGGAATGCAACACGAGTACTCATATTCTGCACAGTCTGTTCCATGTGAGTCTGTCTCGTTTGTTGTACCTGAGGCATCATCAGCTCAACTTGTGCTATACGATTTTCTATATTGTATAATTTCTGGCGTACAGCATCCAAGTAAGCATCTTGCAGGTTAACATTAGACTTTGCTAAAAGCACTTTATTTTATATATATATCTAAGTTAGTAAGAGTTACTCGTACTTACAGGCTTGTTGAATCTTACAGACGTCAACAATGAAATCACTAAAAGAATGAGCTTTAATTGATTAATACATACGTAAAATTACAATTAGTTACTTCTGTGCATTGTCTTCGAGGAGACTCATCAGAGGTATCAACATCAAATCTTTATTTCGAAGCTTCACAACCCGTTCTGAGTTTTCAGTTATACCAAACAAGTTTCGCAGCTCATTCTTTAACGAATTATAATCAAGCTTAGGATTGAACTTGAGTTGTTTATTTTCTAACTGAGGTTCATCTGAAAGAGATTTATTGATCGGTTTGTTATGGACATTCTGTCGAAACTAACCTGATAAATCGAATCTTCGTACTTTTAGATTTACTGTAATAATATCACACATCTTTATTTTGTACTTTAAAGTGCTTTTAGAACACAATCAATAACGTGCTCACAGCTGAGTTTTTTTCAATTAATTTGTATTGAGCTGATCGAAGGTTCTAAAATGAATTGTTCACAAATGCTTCAAATTCAATGTGTGGTTCACAATGACGCGTTATTCCCAACATTTGGATTTAGTGTAATTCGAATGAGTAAGAGGAGGGAAAGTTAAATGATCTCTGTTTTCAGATTTATCTTGATAAACATGTCGCAAGCTTTAAGAAGACCTCGAAGGACCAAAACCCTTTCGTGCTTATTCTGCCAGTCAACCTCCACTGATGAATTTAAATTCGGAGGATTAAAGTCGCTGGGGAGCCTACACGTTCATTACTACTGCCTTTTATTCAGCGCAACCATCGAACAATTAGGAGAGGACCATGAAGGTATTTTGGGTTTTCTTTTATCTGATATCTTAAAGGAACGGGATCGAGGACGAAAAAGTATATGCGTGTACTGTCATAAATCTTCAGCCACATTGAAATGTGCTAATAAATATTGCCGATGTAAGTATCACCTTCCTTGCGGTCTCTTAAACGATATTCAATTAAATTTCAATAATTTTAAGTCGTCCTGTGACGCACACAGGACGAAATCAAATGTTCCTGATGTTATACGAAGTAACATCAACCATTACAAATGTATCGTTTGTATGGAATATTTTATTAAGAATTTAAATAAGTTTGATGTTATTTGGGCGAATTGTTGTCGATCTGAGGTGCTTTTTCACGTAGACTGTATTCAAAATTTAGCTTACAATGCTGGGTATTTCACCAAATGTCCCAATTGTAATAACGACTCCAAATTTATTAGGACCATCAAATTGTATGGGGTATTTGTTCCCGAAAGGGACGCTTCTTGGGAATTGGACGAGAACGCGTTTTCCGAGTTGTACTATGTTCATGAGACTTGCGATGTAGCCAAATGTCTGTGCCCCTATGGAAGAAAGTATAATGCACGAAGAGGGTCGTATATGTTAGTTTTATGTCCATTGTGCGGATCATTTGGGGCGCATGCTAAATGCAGCCCCCAAACAGGCTTCGTCTGTCCAAGTTGCAACAGCGATAGTAATAATTATAGCGCCGAAGAAGAACAAATAACTAATGCCATCGAGGCAACCAGTTCGAGCTTCGATATTACCCAACAAATGGATGTCGCTGAAAAGATTGAACTTACGAAAGCATGTAATAACGATTACATCACAGTTATCGAACTACCTTTATCAGATAATACAGCTGAAGATTTACCTAAAGACCTGGCCGAAAGCAACAATACATCTTTGAAAAGAAAAAAGGACCTTCACAATAACAACGACACCGACGACTGGTTTATTTCTTCAAAATTATTTAAAATTCACGATTCGATTGTGCTTATTAACGACAAGCAGTTCGATATGCATGAGAAGAGATTATCTCCAGAGGACGAGGTGAAAATTGTCCAATTTAAAATTCACTTAAATAAAAACAGCGAGATTGAGTTTGCTCAAACTTCGAAACAAGCAAGTTCGGAAATGGGGGTACAGTTAAAGAAATTAGATTATTGTAATTATTATAAGGAGAACCACGCCAAATCGGTTTCTTTGGTTCAATATGTCGATGCTATTACTAAAACTCATGATGAAGACTTACGGAAAATCGTTACTATCAATTTTGACGATACAATCAAACTCAAATAACATTAAACTAACGAAATGCGGTTATTATTTATTTTAAATACCTATTTTAGATAAGTTTAGATTATTTAGATTGTTTGCTTTATGAATGACTTGGGAACTTCATTTAAACGCAATATTTATTGGTTTCTATTCTTATTGTTTATTGTTAATTTAAAACAAGCTAGCTAAGCTTTTTACAATTAGTGAAAGTCTACAGAAATGTATTCTACAATTAGGGACGTTTTATATATGTATGTATTTGGATAGGTCCAACGATTTGTAAAATGTTAGTCTAAATTGTATGTTAATACACTTAAATAGTGGTTAATATTTTTTCATTTTATCCTATTTCAAATGCATTGTATTCTTTCGCTTATATTTTCCTATTGTTATTATTTTAGTCCTTAATAATATGTTAATTATTTATTAAAATAGGAAAATAGTTTTAAAATTAATTGGGGAATTGAGATTTAAAACTGCTATGTTGGCATCAAGTATAGAGAGCTTCGATGTCCGCCATTGCAACATGACAGAAAGCGTTTAATGTAATTAGTGAAATTAATAGTGTAAATATTAGTTTATAATTAATTTATAATAATGTAGGGAGTGAAATTTGATAGTTTGTAAAATAATGGTGATAACACAGAAGACATTGAAATTGGGAAACTCAAATTTGTCTAGCTTTAAGAATTTCTTCATAGCATTATTTATTGTGCTCATAGTCTCGTTAATAACTGCATTTATTATACAGAGCTGGTCGTTTGCTAGCGACACTTCTGTAATTTATGATAAAATTGAACTTAAAGATGTATTGCATCTGCCCGAGGTTGTGTTGACTTCGGCTAGCGAGCCTGCGAAGGCTCGCAATCCCAGATGCACTTATTGGGATTGCTTCAACATCTACAGATGTGGCCGAACTGGTCACGATCGAATAGCCGTTTATGTATATCCTTTAAAGAAATATGTTGATTCTAAAGGGGTGCCTGCCGTCGATTTAATGTCGAAAGAATATTATATGATTTTGGAGAGTATATTAGAATCCAAGTATTACACGGCCAATCCACAAGAAGCATGCTTGTTTATAAGTTCCATAGACACTTTAAATCAAGACAGACTAAGACTTAATATTACGTCTAAGGCTTTGGACACCTTACCTTAGTAAGTCTAGCGAATCTTGGTGTTCGTTTGATAATTTTGCTTTTATTACAGTTGGAACGATGGGGAGAACCACCTCTTCTTCAATATGATCTCAGGAGCTGCACCTGATTTTTCTACAGTCTTAGAATTACATTTGGGAAATGCCATGATTGCTGGAGCTGGTTTTAATACGTACTCCTACCGATTGGGCTTTGATATTTCCATTCCGATGTATAGTCCTATTGCTAAATTAGCTGAAGTCTATTCTATTGATTTAGAAAGGTAAAATTGGCTGTAATTACTCGGGTTTCAGACGAATAGGTGTTGACACTTAACATACTAAACAATTTTTGTTTTAAATGTTTAGATGTTAAGTTTCAGTAACTACACGTCTGATACCTGGCAGAGCATTGTTTCATTTTTGGGTTTCTAGGAGATGGTTTGTTACCTCATCCCAAATTAGCATTGATTCTTATTTCTTAGACGAGCTGCAAGACCTACAAACACACAACCCCGAGCTGTTGATCTTAGATGCTTGCAGGGCCCATAATTACAGCAAACGTTGCGAGTATGTCTCGCAGAAAGAACATCGATATCCGGAAGTCCTTCAAAGGACCACTTTTTGTTTGATTTTTCGTGGAGAACGTATGAGCCAGTTGGTTCTATTAGAAGCCATGGCCGCAAACTGTATTCCGGTCATTGTAATGGACGGCGTCGTAATGCCTTTTGGTAACGTCTTGGATTGGAAACGTGCAGCCATTTTTATTATGGAAGATTACCTCAACACTTTGATCGACGTCTTAAAACAAAAATCGGATGAAACCGTTCGCAGCATGAAGAAGCAAGTCAAATTCTTATACAATAAGTACTTTTCCAATATGAAGAGTATTGTTGAGACAACCTTTGATATTGTTCAAGAACGCGTTTATCCACATGTTGGCAAAATGTACGACGATTGGAACATAAGGCCCGAAGAGGTAACTTCTTGTGTTACGAAAAAAAATTTTAACTAATGAGTTTTATTTTTTGTGTTTCTAGAAAGTGACGAATCCTCTCTTCTTGCCTTTAACAGCGCCCAGATCGCAGGGATTTACAGCTGTTATTTTAACTTATGATCGAGTTGAGAGTTTATTTACGCTAATCGAGAAGTTATCCAAAGTTCCAAGTATGACGAAGGTGATAGTTATTTGGAATAATCAGAGGAAAGCTCCTCCTCCACGTAAGAGCTTTTAATTTGTCGATTTCGGTTTGTAATCATTTTTAATGTAGTTTCAGCGTTTCCGGTCATACTGAAGCCTTTAAAGGTGATACGTACCAAAGCCAATAAACTGTCCAATAGATTCTATCCTTATGAAGAGATCGAGACTGAAGCAATCTTAACTATCGATGATGATATCGTTATGTTAACAGCAGACGAAGTAGAATTTGGGTACGAAGTCTGGCGCGAGTTTCCAGACAGAATAGTTGGTATGTTTGATTTCTATTTTTGGAGAGAATGAGGGAACAAATATTTATTCGTATTTTTTAAAAAAATATACAAAAAGACAGTTGTATTTACTTGTTATTAATATTTAACATAGTTCACTAAATACTTTTAATTAAAAATATTTTTTTACATAACTTACACAACTAAATAAACATATTTCTTTATTGTTTAAGTCTTAAGTTAAATTATAATATATTGGGCAAGGTTTCATTTTTGATTTTTAAAAGTATCGATTTTTTTTAATTTAAAACTTGTTGCACTTGGAAATATAATTATTGAAAGATGTGGGATTTAACATATTTTAATTAACTGCGAATTGTATTTAATTATCTTTATTAGTGGTTTTTTGTAATTTGTATTTAAATCAATATTAATCTTGAAAAACACAACAAGGATTTCTTGATCATTTCATAAACAAAAGTCTGATTTAAAAGCTCTTTTAACTGATTGTTAGAGGGTAAATTTTAACTAAAATCGTTTTTTTTTAAGTAATGAGATTTATTTTATAAGCTGAAAATTATTAAAATATCTAATACTTTCTTGTTTCAAGCAAATAACTTGGGGGGGCTTTTATAACGCTTTAAATTAGTACAAATTAATCCAGACCTTCTTTTTGTAGGTTTTCCATCACGGACTCACGTTTGGGACAATCTAACAATGAGTTGGAAGTACGAATCCGAATGGACCAATGAAATCTCGATGGTCTTAACAGGGGCCGCTTTTCATCACAAATATTGGAGCTATTTATATACGACGAGCTTACCGAACGGACTCAAAGACTGGGTGGACGAGCATATGAATTGCGAAGACATCGCAATGAATTTTTTGGTTGCAAACGTCACCAATAAACCTCCGATAAAGGTACGCAATGCTTTGCTTGTTTCATTGTATTACAGAATTGTGCATATTTGGTTGCATGCTGGGCTTTGAGTTTTACATATATTTATGCGCACAGAAAAAAATCGAAATTGTAGGTGACACCGAGGAAAAAATTCAAATGTCCTGAGTGTGTCAACAATGAAATGCTCTCGGCAGATATGGGGCACATGGTGGAACGATCGCAGTGCGTGCATCGTTTCACAAAGGCGTTCGGCCGAATGCCTTTGCAATCTGTTGAATTTAGGGCCGATCCTGTGCTATACAAGGATGCCTTTCCAGAGAAACTTAAACGTTTCAATGATATTGGTAGCTTGTAAGCTTACCAATGTTTGTTATGTCTATTTGTGTTTGTTCTCCAATTCCTTTTTTAGATACTTTTTTTATAGCAAACTATTGTGATAACTTGCCATAAAATAGTAACTAAATATTAATTTATTGAATATTTGTTACTATGTTATGTGTGAATTGTTTAAATAAAGAACGGAGTTGTTAGTGGGAATATGATCAGTATTTTTCCTCTTAACAATCCTTTGTTAAAATCCTGATTTTCCTCAAAAACTCTGTTCTTATAATTTATGTATTGTGTTTCCTATTTTCTTTATTCGATTTCTTATTTAGAGCTTTTTTTTACAGCTGCTGGCGTGATTTTATTTTCCCAAAGAACAGGATTTTTCGCAGTTGAACACGAAAAGATATTTTCGAATTGGAGATTCCCTGTTTAAGAATTTAGAAAATGAGAAAAAACCCCTTAGGTATGAAATTTCACTTTATTTATTTATTGTGTGCCGTTTTACATATAATTAACTGAAAAGGCAATTAGGGATTAACCCAAAATTTTATAATCAAACCTTATCTGAAATTAAGCAAAGTTAAAACCGAAATTTGGTATTAATTAAAGTTAAATTGGACATTTGGCTTTAATCAACATTAAAAAAGAAATTTGGCATTACGTAAAATTAAAACGAAATGTACAATTAATCATAATTAAAAAAGAAATTGAATTAATCAAAATTTAAAAGCTAAATTTCCATTTGGTTGTGAGCTTTCTATAGTTGCGCTTCAAGGAGTTGCCGATAGATGGCTCGTGAATGCACTTTGGCGAATTAATTGATAAAACTTTGTAAGTCCTGATAAATCGAAACTTTTTGCATTTAATTCGTACTTTTAACTTTGAATTTTTTGCAATCCATTTAAAAAATATTTTCCGTTGTTAATCTGAGAAAAATTAGCCGCTTTCCTCGGATAACCCAGGCTTTTCTTTCAGCCGAAGATTTGTGTGCGAGTTTAGTATTTTTCTTTTTGGAAAATCCGTAGTCTTTAAACCGTTTAACCCTCCCCAGTATAAGTGCAAAGTGGTCCTTTTAATAAATTAGAAATAACCCGTTTAAAGTTAATGTTGTTTCAATGGAAGTGCCGGAAAGGACTATGCCAGGTGTTGGAGAAGGACCTTTGTGGAGGCGTCTTTGAAGGCTTATAAGGTAGGATTTTTGCTCTTTTATGTTAGGGACTTATAATTTTTTTAATGATGTTTAAGGTTGATCGAGTTTTATTGTTAGATTATATCTTTTATCCAGGAAGATCGATATTTTATTTTTTTAATTGGTTTTCAAAATTTTAGAAGTTTAACTTTGTAATTTCGGTAATGTAAAATGGTCTTAATTGAATTTTTACAAAGATAGGAATAATTGTGTTAGATTTGATTAACCTCTGATTTTTTTTTTTTATAAAACTTACCCAAAGAACTTCGGTTTTTAGTTATAATTAATTGATTGCTTTTATTAACAATTATTAATTTAATCTGCTTTAACTTACTAATTAGTTTTGTTTTTAATTGAAATCACAAAATTGCGTTAAATTGTCTTATTTAAATGTATTTTCAAATTTAAAGGCTTTTGCAGTTGTTGGTTTACGTTAGCCACCAACAGATGTCCCAAGCATGTCGTTTTCATTTTAAAATTAATTTTCGATTTGATTTCTTTCTACAAGATTTCTGTGCTGAACCAATGCACCGCAAAAAACGTTTTTTTTTGCAACCCGAAATTTATTCAAAGAATCCCCGCTTGGGCTCGCCGGCTCCTCGCCCTTTAGACTTTTATTTTTCATTTTGGTAGCAAGAAAGAGAGGAATGCCGCAACATTTTCGATTTTCGATTATATTTATGGTACAATAATAATGAACATTGATTTTTCTAAATTTAAATCTTTCCAAAAAGGACTTCAGTCAATTTGGGTTTCAAAATTAAATTGATTAATTTGTTATTGTAATTTTTTTTGTATTTGTGCTGTATCTTCCCTGACAAGCCTTTGGTGTGCATTTTTCTTATGATTATTGGAATTTTACATAAAACGGGGGGGCTTACCCATCGCTTAGCCAACTTATTTTAGAAGGTGATTTTAAGGAGCTCTTGCTTCACTTGGAAAAAATCAAAATGGTACCCGAACAAGCGAAAATTGCCTTGGGATTTTTTTAATTGCAAAATTTCGTCTTTCGGTTCCATTTCTGACGGGGGGACCGTCATTTCTGCGTGCCCTCGGCAGAAAATTCCAAATATTCGATGGTAAATAGTCGAAGAATGCAATATAAAAGTATTTTAAAAGCAGATGTCATAAACCCTTCTCGTGTGCGTACTTAGCAGCGAGATTATCGTGTTTTATTTATATCCATCAAGTTTGAAACAAGTCGCAATTGATAGACAAAAAATCGATCAGATCAGTTGTGAGTCATATAAACAGGTTACAATTATTTATGCGACAAATAAAAGTAAACAATAGTAGTGAGTACTGGTTGTAGCGAGTCCTTTGACCGCTGGACATTGTTTAGTCCTTACGTGGTCGTTGTTTCCCGCGAAAAAAGTAGTCTACACCACCCGGTCACTATTATGGACAGTTCTTTATATATTGAGGACTACCATTTTCTTTCTTGCAAATTGCTTTTGAAACTTACATTATTGCAAAATTTCCGGAAAAGGCAATCCTACAACAAACACACACACACACACGCCAATTACTTCAAATCCGTCCGCAAAAATTAATATCCTTAAAAGCGTTTGCTCGTTACACAATAGGAAATGTCGTCCGAAATGGAAAATCGAGTCGTTGTGTTGATAAAGCCATTTAATCCATTAGTCGATGCAAATTGAACTAATTAATTGATTAATTAGGCGAAAGTTGCCCAAATCGTACTTTTGATTTATTTAATTAGAATGATTTTTGGTGATGTTATTTTGTTTTTTGTTTTTTTGAGAATTTTTTATTAACAAATTATGTCTTTGTTTATTTAGGGACTATGCAGTCGGTCTCTTAAGTCGTTTTTAAATTTTGTTGGGTCTAAGTTTTTGACTTTTTGTATTTTAATTTATTTCTTTATTTTTTTCAAGATAGGGACTTCTTGATTTTTTTGCAAATAGAAAAAGGGTATAGTAATCGCCGTTTAAAATGCCAGGGTTGTGTTTGTATCTAGACACATTTTTTGAATTTTTGAACCTTAACCAAGTAAAATTTTTTAACGTAATTTTTGTTTAAATTCATGTTTCATTTGCGTTCAAGTTAGGGACTTCTTGATTTTTCCGCTAATAAAAGAAAGGTATAATAATCACCTGTTAAAATATCAGGGCCGTATTTGCATCGGAAAAGATTTTTTCAATTTTTGAAATTTAAACAAATCTAAATGCTTAACGTCAAATTTTATTTAAATCCCATATTTTGTTTTTGTTCAAGATAGACACTTCTCGATTTTTTTGCAAATAGAAAAAGGGTATATTAATTACTTTTTAAAATATCAGAGCCGTATTTGCATTGGAAAAGATTTTGTGAATTTTCGAAACTTAAACAAGTCAAAATTTTTAAGGCAATTTTTGTGTAAATTCAAGTGTCATGTTCGCTCAAGCTAGGAACATCCTGATTTTTTTACTAATAAAAAAAAGATGTAATAATCACCTGTTAAAATATCAGAGCCGTATTTGCATCGGAAAAGATTTTGTGAATTTTTGAAATTAAACCAATCTAAATGTTTAATGTCAATGTTATTTAAATTTATATTTTATTTTCGTTCAAGATAGGAATTTCTTGTTTTTTTTGCAAATAGAAAAAGGGTGTAGTAATTACTTTTTAAAATGTCAAAGCCGTATTTGCATCCATACAGATTTTATGAATTTTTGAAACTTATTCAAGTAAACATTTTTAACGTAATTTTTGTTTAAATTCAATTTTCGTTTTCGCTTAAGCTAGGGACTTCTTAATTTTTATGCTAATAAAAGAAAGATATATTAATCACTTTTTAAAATATTAGAGCCGTATTTGCATCGTAAAAGATTTTGTGAATTTTTGTAATTTAAACAAATCTAAATGTTTAACGTCAATTTTATTTAATTTCATATTTTATTTTCGTTTAAGATAGAGGCTTCTTGATTTTTTTTTCTAATAGAAGAAATGTTTATTAATGAATTTTTAAAATATCAGAGCCGTATTTGCAACCAAACACATTTTGGAAATTTTGAAAGAGAATCAGATCTAAATTTTTAACCCTTTTTAATTTGATTTTTATTTTGTTCAAAATAGGAAGTTCCTAATTTTTTTCCTAATAGAAAAAAGGCTTAAAAATCACATTCTAAAATATCAGAGCCGTATTTAGATCCAAATTGATCTTGCGATTTTTTTAATTTAATTACACCTAACTTTTAAATAATTCTTCTTCAAATAAATTTAATATTAATTTTCGCTTAAGGTAGAACTTTGCCAATTTTTTTTCTTTAAAAAATAATCTTAAGTAATTGCTTCATAAAATATCAGGGCTGGATTTACACCACAACACAAAATACGACTTGTTTAATTTTACTGGAACCGATTTTCTCGAAACTTCCAACATAAAACATTTAAAAAAAAAATTCAAAACAATTTTCGCTTATGAGAGGCCTTTCTTAATTTATTTTCTACTAAAAAAATATCTAATTAATCGTCCCTTACAATATCAGGACCGTATTTACGCCACAACAAAACTTCCGATTTTTTTTTGTTGTATAAGTGATATTGAAATTTCAACCAAACATAGCCAAAAACCTTAAAATTCAAATTTCGCTTAAGGAGGACCTTCCCAATTTTTTTCGTAATAGAACAAGGTTGCATTAATCATCCCCTAAAATACCAGAACCATATTTAATTCCCATCTGAAAATTTTTCTGATTTTTTTTTGCTAAAGTAAGGTCCTAATGAATATCTCCCAAAATACTTGGTTCAAACTTACACTCGCACAAAAAGGCACATTTTTCGACTTTTACCAAATATCGATTTTAAGCAGGAAGTTCTAGAAACATTCCAAAAAGGCCGATAGCGATAAATCGTCTTATCGTACACTGCATAAGTCGTTTCCCCACACACCTCAGTCGTGCAATTTCTGTTGAACTGTTAAAGTCGTTTCTTAAAATTTGCTTTTTAATTATTGTTAGTGCCTGTGTACGAAGTAATTATTTTCCAAAGTATTTTTGATCTTCGACGGCGGCCCTTGCCCGAAAGGCAAAGTTGTAAGTTGTTTTTTTTTTAATCTAGGATTTTCTCATGCACAAATTGCGATAGCTCGAAGATTTGTATACCACCGTGCCCGAAAAAAATGGCCTTTGTTTTAGGCCCTAATGGTTTTGGAAAACATTAATTACCAAGCCGGTATTTTCCTTTGTTCGACCGTATAATGTTACGTATTGATGACGAAGCGCCTCGGTCTATTTTCAAGTTGCCTGCTATCTTTTTACCTGGCTTTTGCGATAATCAACATTTGGCCTTTTACTTGTTGTGTTTATTTCATTGTAAGCGTAATTAGTCATTAACAATTATGAATACGCAAAACTATTATAAAGCATAGAAATGGCGGTTTTACCAAATTTTGAAAACGACATGTTTCAGGTTTTGTAGCCTACCAAATCCATTCGAAAAAAATTCTGTCTTCGTTTGATAGCTGTTCGGGTTTTTTTAAAATATTTTTTGGGCGTTTAGTAATTGTTAATAAACAATTATAAAACACGGAAAGGGCCGTTTCCGAAAATTTTGAAAATCAGGTATTTAGCTTTTGAAAGTTAGAAATGTTATACGACAATAATAATTTCTACTTTGGCTAGCTATCTGAGATTTTTTTCACCAGTTCTTGAGTACTTAGTAATTGTTCATAAACAATTACAAAGCATAGAATTGGCCGTTTTGGCTAATTTCGAAAATGACATGTTTTGAGTTTTGTAGCCTGACTTTATTTTGAAAAAAATTGTTAACTTGTTTGATAGTTGTCCGGGATTTTTTATACTATTTTTGGATATTTAGTAATTATTAATAAACAATTACGAAGTATAGAAACGGCCGTTTTGGGCAAATTTTGAGAATTACATGTTAAAGATGTTTGAAGCCTGGCAAATCTATTCTGAAAAAAATTTCTATACCTGTTTGATAGCTGTTCAGGATTTTTTAACTGTTTTTTGGGTATTTAGAATTATTAATAAATAATTATAAAGCATAGGAACGGCCGTTTTGGCTAATTTCGTAAATGACATGTTTTTCAGGTTTTGTAGCCTGACAAATCTATTTTGAAAAAAATTCTCTCCTTGTTTGATAGCTGTTCGGGATTTTTTAAACTATTTTTTGGTTATTTAGCAATTATTAATAAACAATTATAAAGCACGGAAAGGGCCGTCTTTGCAAATTTTGAAAATCGGATAATTGAGCTTGTGAAAGTTAGCAAATGTTATATGAAAATAATGATTTCTACTTTGGCTAGCTATCTGAGATTTTTTTAACCAGTTTTTGAGTACTTAGTAATTGTTAATAAACAATTACAAAGCATAGAATTGGCCGTCTTGGCAAATTTCAAAAATGACATGTTTTGGGTTTTGTAGCATGACAGATTTATTTTGAAAAAATGTTAATTTGTTTGATAGTTGTCCGGGATTTTTTGAACTATTTTTGGGTATTTGGTAATTGTTAATATACAATTATGAAGTATGGAAATTGCCGTTTTGGCAAATTTAGAAAATGACATGTTTTCGGCTTTGAAGACTGCCAAATTTATTTTGAAAAAAATTCTTTCTTCGTTTGATAGCTGTTCGGGATTTTTTAAATTATTTTTTGGGTATTTAGCAATTATTAATAAACAATTATAAGGCACGGAAAGTTCCGTTTTCGAAAATTTTGAAAATCGGATATTTTAGCTTATGAAAGTTAGCAAATATTATACAAAAATAATTATTTCTACTTTTGCTAGCTATCCGAGATTTTTTTAACCAGTTTTTAAGTATTTAGTCATTATTAATAAACAATTATAAAGCATAGAAATGGCCGTTTTGGCAAATTTCGAAAATGACATGTTTTGGGTTTTGTAGCCTGGCAAATCTATTTTGAAAAAAATTCTCTCTTTATTTAATAGCTGTTCAGGATTTTTTAAACTATTTTTTGGTTGTTTTGCAATTATTAATAAACATTTATAAGGCACGCAAAGGACCGTTTTCGAAAATTTTGAAAATCGGATATTTTAGCTGTTGAAGACTGGCAAATTTTATATGAAAATAATTATTTCCTGTGTTCGTAACTATCCGAGATTTTTTTACGTATTTCTTGTCTATTTAACCATTACAAATAAACAATTATAAAACATAAGAACGCCCGTTTTCTCAAATTTGCAAAATCAGATTAGTTACTGTTTGAAACTTAAGAAACCCAATATGAAAGAATATAGCAATATTGCTTCCTGCGATAACTATCCTAAATTTTTTAATTTATTTTTTAGTTATTTAGTAAATACCAATAAACAATTATAAAGCATAGAAAAGGCCGTTTTCTCAAATTTTTAAAAATCATATATTTGTTATATGAAAATAATTATCTTCTCTGTTAATAACTATCCGAAATTTTTTACGTATTCTTTGACTATTTAGCAACTTTAATAAATCATTATAAAGAATGAGAACACGGCCGTGTTCGCAAATTTTCAAAATCAATTAATTTAATGTTTGAAAATTAACTACAACACCAGGAGTTCGAGCCGAAGGACCAGAAGGACCAGGAGGACCACGAGGACCAGAAGGGGAGGATTGTGGCAGACCGCACCAGAGTCAGCTCGTAACCCTCTGGTGCCAAAACATCTTTAAATGTGACTTAAGGTAGGTCCGTCCAGCGTTGGGACCATCGAAGAGGAAAACGAGAACCGCTCTTCGGCGAGTACTTTTGTCAACTTTGCCATTGCAGAGGTGAAACTGGATGGGGTGGAGTCTTACACTTTTTTCTCCAATTTTGGGCACGATTTATGATGCACCTGTACCTCGCTATATGGTCGCTCTTCGGACGGCACATCATTTACGGCTTCGGCCGTAAAACGAGGTATGGGTGTACTTCGAATTGCCGTTGAGGGTGGGGTAGATTTACTGGGATTTTCTGATTTTATAATTCGCATCAAGTCCGGTTTTAATTATCGAACTGACCTTCGTGACTTTGTCGCAATTTTATTGCATTTTTCTTAATTTATTATTGTTTTTTTAAATAAACAGTCAGAAGGTCTTTTTGATTTAGTCACGCTTCCTTACTAAGACTCCACCTCTACAATATATTTGTTTAATTCATTTATAGCCATTTTTTTGTAAATTTACATCGGAGAATATAGCAAAATTTTAAATAGTAAATAATTAATTGATTAATAATAACTTTTGTCTATTAAATTTGATTATTTTTGTTAGCAAAAATTTTAATGCAACTTTTAAACGAATTTAAAGTTAATAACTTTGATTATAAAAATTTAATAATTGGTCTAATGATATTTTTTTGTAAATTTAGAAAATTTGAACATTATTTTAAACATTTTTGATAATAATAAATGTTTTTTATGAACGTTAATATTTAAAAAAAAATTAACAAATTAGACGAAACTTGTGGGTTGCAGCAAAACAATTTCTTTTTGCAGTTTATTCAAAATTTTGATTGAACATTTACTGATCTTCAAAATAATTTGAATTGATTTTTGATTTTAATGTGGTACAATTTCAATTTTTTTTTATTATTTCATTATTCAAACATTGTTTTTGTTCAATTTTGGATTGCGAATCTGTTGTACTTTTGGAACTTCCAAAAAATACTAAACATAAAAAGTATTTTTTTCAATTGTATTATTTTTTATTTTTAATTGTTTTAGCTTATTATGGCATTTAAATATTTTAAATTAATTGACAAAAATTATTATTGATTCTTCGTTTTTGTATTAATAAAGACAATGGCACTTGCTTTTCAATTAAGTAAAAAATAAACTGAAAATGCTGAATTTCGGAGTTGGATTTTTATTTTTTATTTAAAAACCAGTTCACTCCTGCAATCTTATCAATTTTTTTCTATATTTGTGTATGGAGGTTTTCATTAAGGGCGGCTTTTTTTTCTGTCATTAGGCGAATTAAATTCCGACCCTTTTTTGAAAACTTCCGCGTTGAGCCAACAAAGCTGCAAGCGATCCACTTGCAAATCGGACATGTTCGAACTTTTGGGTTTCCGGTGCACATGTTATCTTTCTTAAGGTACCCTTTTGCCCCCTCGCCCATTTTTTACTATTTTGTATTTATTGTAACGCCGAAACCCAACGAGCGACAACATTTCCGTTTTTTTGGTTCAACATTTGCACGATCGCCGAGCGACCAATCTTTTTCACAATTCCATCTTAACTTTAAATTAAATTTTAAATTTTATTCGAATGCGATTGGTCCAAGTGTGGTCGTGCAAAAAAAATTGTTATATCTGTGTACGTTTTGTATATTTGTGTGCCGCCCCCGTGCCACGCTAGCTGGGCATCGGGGCACCCTTAGATTTCGCGTGCTTTTTCTGATGCTGCCGCTCTTAAAAAGATTTTTGCCAAACTTGGGGTGCAAACCTTAGGTTTTTTTTTTCAGTAAATTAATGCGATCGTTTTAAGGGTGGCGGAAGAGGGTGGCTTAGATTTGTCCCATATTTTTCAGGTTTCTCGAACGATTTGCACGTTTTGCGTCTCGATTTTTACTACAAAGTCAAATCGTGCGATAAGAATTAAGCGTTTTGCGTTGCGATCTTTTCCCCCAAAAAAAAGAACGCAGGTGGTCCTCAAACTTTAGCGTATTGTGCGCTTAAGACTGTTTTAAAAGGTCTTTTGAGGTTTTTCGATTTTATTCGAAAGCCGTAGTAGTTTTAAGTTGGTACAATTGTTGGGAATTTACAAGGGGGGTGGGTTGCATCGTAAAAAAATATTTTTTACGAATATCTTAGATTTAGTTTGCGGTTGCGATTTGCGTTTAATCAATTTTATTTTCAGGATTTTTCTATTTTTTTTATTGATTGTTTTATAAATGCTTATGTGTTTAACACTAAACCTACCGATACTTCATTTATACTTATTACTACCACAGCGAAAAAATATATTATTTAGCTTAAATTTAGTACATGAATAAAACAAATTTTTTGAAATAACAATTCATAATTGGTTTTTTTTGTAATTTAAAAAACATAAAAATAATACAAGAAAAAAATTAAATATTCTTCAATTGAATCTTAAATTTAGAAAATAAATAAGTAATATGCTAAATTTATTCACCGCATATTTTGAAAATTATTGTGTTTTCCAAGGCACATTTTCCACACACAATCAAATCTTTATATCACATGGATCTTTGTATGGGCCAAATGACCTGTTGCGATAATTAGAGCAGATTAAATATATTTCTCGGTAAAAAAATTAACAAGAGAGATGTAAAAATGTTGAAAAATACATTTGATGTATTTTTTAAGAAAAGTAATAAAAGCAAATGACGATGTTATAATGTTATTTACAAGAAATTCTGACAAAAAGTTTAAAATGGGTCATTTGACCCGTCGTGGTAGGTTTAGTGTTAATTGTTGTTTTTTTTTCAGCATTTTAAATGTAATTTATGTAATTGAAATGGGGTTTGTTGCGTCGTGACACAAAAAGAGTCACCCATGCGTATTATTTTTAAGAATTGAAACGAGCGCGTTTCTCCTTGAGATTTTGGGGACTGCGTTTCGATTATTCCCATGCCGCTTTTACGTCAAAATCTGCGGCAAAAAAAACACGAAATCAAACTCAAAACAACACAGTTCTAAAAAAAAAGTCTCGCACGCATAAGCTCACGAAGGAAGTGAAACTTCTTTGATAATTCGTTCCTGGTCTAAACGAATATTGATATAATAGCGTTGACAAATTTCGACGCATGCGCAATAATAATGGTGTTTGATGCTCACCACATTATATATTGGCCGGCGTGCCCGGCTCTTCGACCTTTGTACAAAACGTACAAAAGTTAATCCATTCATCTAAAATTATTTAATAAAAACAAACAAAAAATATTTATAAGATCAAAAATCTTTCTAAAATCATAGTAAAACATAATAATAAATATAGTTAGTCGCATAATGATTTTTAACCATTTAATACAAAGCATTTCTGAATGACGACATTCTAAATTTTTGGTTGGGACTATCCCATCTCTACCGCCTTAAATATTACTTTGTAACTTTGTGGCGTTTTAATGACTTTCGTTGGTAGTTAATTGATTTTTCTTTTGTAGTAAGGTACTGGAGGGTAATAAGGCCCACTTAGTGTTAAATATTTTTTATTAAATAAACTAAGACAACTCATAACATAACATGAATTCTAAGTGATTTCGATTATAGTTTTTTTTAATGGCTTCTGGGCTTTATTATCTGGTGGGCCTTATTACCCTCCGGTACCTTATTGTCCGGCGTGCCCGACTCTTCGACTTTTGTACAAAACGTACAAAAGTTAATCCATTCATCTAAAATTATTTAATAAAAACAAACAAAACATATTTATAAGATTAAAAATCTTTCGAAAATCATAGTAAAACATAATAATAAATATAGTTAGTCGCATAATGATTTTTAATCGTTTAATACAAAGCATTTCTGAATGACGACATTCTAAATTTTTGGTTGGGACTATCTCATCTCAACCGCCTTAAATATTACTTTGTAACTTTGTGGCGTTTTAATGACTTTCGTCGGTAGTTAATTGATTTTTCTTTTGTAGTAAGGTACTGGAGGGTAATAAGGCCCACTTAGTGTTAAATATTTTTTATTAAATAAACTAAGACAACTCATAACATAACATGAATTCTAAGTGATTTCGATTATAGTTTTTTTTAATGGCTTCTGGGCTTTATTATCTGGTGGGCCTTATTACTTTCCGATACCTTATTGTCCGGCGTGCCCGACTCTTCGACTATTGTACAAAACGTACAAAAGTTAATCTATTCATCTAAAATTATTTAATAAAAACAAACAAAAAATATTTATAAGATTAAAAATCTTTCGAAAATCATAGTAAAACATAATAATAAATATAGTTAGTCGCATAATGATTTTTAATCGTTTAATACAAAGCATTTCTGAATGACGACATTCTAAATTTTTGGTTGGGACTATCTCATCTCAACCGCCTTAAATATTATTTTGTAACTTTGTGGCGTTTTAATCACTTTCGTTGGTAGTTAATTGATTTTTTTTTTGTAGTAAGGTACTGGAGGGTAATAAGGCCCACTTAGTGTTAAATATTTTTTATTAAATAAACTAAGACAACTCATAACATAACATGAATTCTAAGTGATTTCGATTATAGTTTTTTTTAATGGCTTCTGGCCTTTATTACCTGGTGGGCCTTATTACCCTCCGGTACCTTATTGTCCGGCGTGCCCGACTCTTCGACTATTGTACAAAACGTACAAAAGTTAATCCATTCCACTAAAATTATTTAATAAAAACAAACAAAACATATTTATAAGATTAAAAATCTTTCGAAAATCATAGTCAATCATAATAATAATAATAGTTAGTCTTATAATGTTTTTTAATCGTTTAATACAAAGCATTTCTGAATGACGGCATTGCAAATTTTTGGTTGGGACTATCCCATCTCAACTTCCTTAAATATTACTTTGTAGCTTTGTGGCGTTTTAAGGGCTGTAGTGGGTAGTTAATCGATTTTTCTTTTATAGTACGGATTTACCTTTGCACAAGAAGTTTTACTTCAATAAAATTCAGTTTGCGCACAACAAACAAAATTTTTCTTGGTGCATCGCAAATTTTTATGACCATATTGCACCAAATTCGATTTAATGCTTGCAAAAGCGGAGAAATACGAGGATGTGCGCGTTCGAGCGAAAAGTGGCACGTTTTCGAGCGAGGGAGGCAAATGAAGCGCGACGCGGAGCGGCGCGCTTCATTTTCCCGAGATCGGAAATGTGCCACTTTGAGCTCGAACGCGCGCACTCGGTTTTAAGCACCATTCACAATTAATTTAGGTCAATAAATTGGACGAAAAGGTAGTTAATTAATTTTAATCGGTCCCTCTCTTTCGCACTAACGAGATTGTCGTATCTTTTCGCTCCCTTCCACTCATTGCTATTGTAAACACGTTTTTTGAACACAAAATCAATATTTACTAAATTTAGTTCAATTTTTTGATATGAAAGAGTGAAGGATATATTAGACAAATGTAATAAATACGATGATGTGCGCGTTCGAGCGAAAAGTGGCACATTTTCGAGCGAGGGAGGCAAATGAAGCGCGACGCGGAGCGGCGCGCTTCATTTTCCCGAGATCGGAAATGTGCCACTTTGAGCTCGAACGCGCACACTCGGTTTTAAGCACGATTCACAATAATTTAGGTCAATAAATTGGACGAAAAAGTAGTTAATTAATTTTAATCGGTCCCTCTCTTTCGCACTAACGAGATTGTCGTATCTTTTCGCTCCTTCCACTCATTGCTATTGTAAACACGTTTTTTGAACACAAAATCAATATTTACTAAATTTAGTTCAATTTTTTGATATGAGAGAGTGAAGGATAAATTAGACAAATGTAATAAATACGAAGATGTGCGCGTTCGAGCGAAAAGTGGCACATTTCCGAGCGAGGAGGCAAATGAAGCGCGACGCGGAGCGGCGCGCTTTATTTTCCCGAGATCGGAAATGTGCCACTTTGAGCTCGAACGCGCACACTCGGTTTTAAGCACCATTCACAATAATTTAGGTCAATAAATTGGACGAAAAGGTAGTTAATTAATTTTAATCGGTCCCTCTCTTTCGCACTAACGAGATTGTCGTATCTTTTCGCTCCCTTCCACTCATTGCTATTGTAAACACGTTTTTTGAACACAAAATCAATATTTACTAAATTTAGTTCAATTTTTTGATATCAAAGAGCGAAGGATAAAATAGATAAATGTAATAAATACGAAGATGTGCGCGTTCGAGCGAAAAGTGGCACATTTTCGAGCGAGGGAGGCAAATGAAGCGCGACGCGGAGCGGCGCGCTTCATTTTCCCGAGATCGGAAATGTGCCACTTTGAGCTCGAACGCGCACACTCGACTTTAAGCTTACTTAACAATAATTAATTCGCTTTCTAAAAAACAACTAAAAAGTAGTACCCATCATTTCCTCTTCGCCACGACTTCGCTCCATTTTAAATCGCCCTTTTTGAATTTTTCGAAGGACAATTAAAAGGGAAAGCATTTAATTAGTGCATGGACGTCGTAATTAGGAAGAAACATATTCCTTCTTAATTGTTGCCAATAATGCGAAGCAAAATATCGGAAAAAGTAGTCGGTTTTCCGTGAACTCGCAGGTTCTCACAATATCTCTTCGCAATAAAGTACGTTCTATTTGCGAATGCGTATCGCATCTCCTGAAGAATCCTCTTTTATTGAAATAATGGCCACGCAAACTCTCTCACAGCAGAGCCAGGCAGTCTGGAAAATAGTTACAGGCCTTCGCCTCTTATGGTGTTTTAGAAGATACGAGAATAAAGAATTGCGAACGTCATACCGAACGAACGTGTACAGGTGGTAATTGCGTCTGAAAAAAAGCGCGCAAATAGCCGAATGGCTTTTAGAATTATTTTTCTTTTTAAATGCAACGACTTCTTTATGGCGCTTCTTCCAACGGCCAGGATTTTTGTTTAAAATTAAAGCTGCACGCTGGCGCAAAAACCCTCCAACATTACATCTGAACGGTTTCCTATAATTGTTTACCTTCACCAAAATTATTATTTTGAGGAAAACGTTTTTTTTTTGCGTTTGAATATTTGATTGAATTAAAATACGTGAATGCAATATAATTTTTGTAAAAATGAGATTTTTTGGAGGCGCATTTCGTGACATGAGTTGTTTACGTTTTCGGGCACCTACCATAAATAACACAATTTTCTAAAATCAAAATTTTGGGTAAACTATTATATACAAGTTACTTATTGATGATTCTAATGCCTTAGAAAAACAATTAAAAAATTCTGACTACCCCTAAAATAGCAGGGCAGGAATTAAAGCAATTGCAAATGTAAGATTTTTTAATTCTGCTCCAGTTGCAAAACACAATTTTATAAATTCAAAATTCTGGGTAAACTATTATATACAAGTTACTTATTGATGTTTCTAATGCTCCAGAAAAATAATTAAAATTTTTTAACTAAGTCAAAATGACAGGGGAGGTTTTATAGCAATTGCAAATGTACTACTTTACATTCTGCTCGAGTTGAAAAATATATTTTTCTAAATTAAAATTCCGGATAAACTATTATATACAAGTTACTTATTGATGTTTTTAATGCCCTAGAAAAATAATTAAAAAATTCTTACTACCCCTAAAATAGCAGGGCGGGAATTAAACCAATTACAAATGTAAGATTTTTTAAATCTGCTCCAGTTGAAAAACACAATTTTCTAAATTCAAAATTGAGTAAACTATTATATACAAAGTTACTTATTGATGTTTCTAATGCCCTAGAAAATAATTAAAAATCTAACTAGCCCAAAATGACAGGAGGCTTTAAAGCAATTGCAAATGTAATACTTTTAAATTCTGCTCGAGTTGAAAAATATTTTTAAATTCAAAATTTTGAGTAAACTATTATATACAATTACTTATTGATGTTTTAATGCCCTAGAAAAATAATTAAAAATTTTAACTACCCTAAAATAGCAGGGAGGTTTAAAGCAATTGCAAATGTAATACTTTAAATTCTGCTCGAGTTGAAAACACTATTTTCTAAATTTAAAATTCCGTAAACTATTATATAAAAGTTACTTATTGATGTTTTTAATGCCCTAGAAAAATAATTAAAAAATTCTAATTACGCCTAAAATAGCAGGGCAGGAATTAAAGCAATTACAAATGTAAGATTTTTTAAATTCTGCTCCAGTTGAAAAACACAATTTTCTAAATTCATAATTCCGGTAAACTATTACATACAAATTACTTATTGATGTTCCTAATGCCCTAGAAAAATAATTAAAAAATTCTAACTACCCCTAAAATAGCAGGCCGGAATTAAACCAATGGCAAATGTAAGATTTTAAATTCTGCTTCTTGAGTTGAAAACACAATTTTCTAAAATCAAAATTCGGTAAACTATTATATACAAGTTACTTATTGATGTTTCTAATGCCCTAGAAAAATAATTAAAAATCTAACTACCCCTAAAATAGCAGGGAGGCATTAAAGCAATTGCAAATGTAAGATTTTAAATTCTGCTTGAGTTGAAAAACAATTTTCTAAAATTCAAAATTCGGGTAAACTATTATATACAAGTTACTTATTGATGTTTCTAATGCCTAGAAAAATAATTAAAAATTCTAACTACCCCAAAATAGCAGGGAGGCATTAAAGCAATTGCAAATGTAATACTTTAAATTCTGCTCGAGTTGAAAACATAATTTTCTAAAATCAAAATTCGGGTAAACTATTATATACAAGTTACTTATTGATGTTTCTAATGCCCTAGAAAAATAATTTAAAAATTCTAACTACCCCAAAATAGCAGGGAGGCATTAAAGCAATTGCAAATGTAAGATTTTAAATTCTGCTTGAGTTGAAAACACAATTTTCTAAATCAAAATTCGGGTAAACTATTATATACAAGTTACTTATTGATGTTTCTAATGCCCTAGAAAAATAATTAAAAAATTCTAACTACCCCTAAAATAGCAGGGTAGAAATTAAAGCAATTGCAAATGTAAGATTTTAAATTTTGCTTGAGTTGAAAACACAATTTTCTATATTCAAAATTCCGGGCAAACTATTATATACAAGTTAGTTATTGATGTGTCTAATGCCCTAGAAAAATAATTAAAAAAATCTAACTAACCCCAAAACGCCAGGGGAGGCTTTAAAGCAATTGCAAATGTAATACTTGAAATTCTTTTCGAGTTGAAAAATATATTTTTCCAAAATCAAAATTCCGGGTTAACCATTATATACAAATTACTTATTGATGTTTCTAATGCCTTAGAAAAATATTTAAAAAATTCTAACTACCCCTAAAATAGCAGGGTAGAAATTAAAGCAATTGCAAATGTAATACAGTAAATTCGGTTTGAGTTCAAAAACACAATTTTCTATATTCAAAATTCCGGGCAAACTATTATATACAAGTTAGTTATTGATGTTTCTAATGTCCTAGAAAAATAATTAAAAAAATCTAACTAAGCCCAAAATGACAGGGGAGGCTTTAAAGCAATTGCAAATGTAATACTTGAAATTCTGCTCGAGTTGAAAAATATATTTTTCTAAATTCAAAATTCTGGGTAAACCATTATATACAAATTACTTATTGGTGTTCCTAATGCCCTATAAAAATAATTAAAAAATTCTAACTACCCCTAAAATAGCAGGGAGCAATTAAAGCAATTGCAAATGTAAGATTTTAAAATCTGCTTGGGGTGAAAAACACTATTTTCTAAATTTAAAATTTCGGGTAAACTATTATATACAAGTTATTATTGATGTTTCTAATGCCCTAGAAAAATAATTAAAAAAATCTAACTAACCCCAAAATGATAGGGGAGGCTTTAAAGCAATTGCAAATGTAATACTTGAAATTCTGCTCGAGTTGAAAAATATATTTTTCCAAAATCAAAATTCCGGGTTAAACATTATATACAAAATACCTATTGATGTTACTAATACCTTAGAAAAATATTTAAAAATTCTAACTACCCCTAAAATAGCAGGGCAGCAATTAAAGCAATTGCAAATGTAAGATTTTAAAATCTGCTTGGGGTGAAAAACACTATTTTCTAAATTTAAAATTTCGGGTAAACTATTATATACAAGTTAGTTATTGATGTTTCTAATGCCCTAGAAAAATAATTAAAAAAATCTAACTAACCCCAAAATGACAGGGGAGGCTTTAAAGCAATTGCAAATGTAATACTTGAAATTCTGCTCGAGTTGAAAAATATATTTTTCCAAAATCAAAATTGCGGGTTAACCATTATATACAAAATACTTATTGATGTTGCTAATGCCTTAGAAAAATATTTAAAAAATTCTAACTACCCCTAAAATAGCAAGGCAGCAATTAAAGCAATTGCAAATGTAAGATTTTAAAATCTGCTTGGGGTGAAAAACACTATTTTCTAAATTTAAAATTTCGGGTAAACTATTATATACAAGTTAGTTATTGATGTTTCTAATGCCCTAGAAAAATAATTAAAAAAATCTAACTAACCCCAAAATGATAGGGGAGGCTTTAAAGCAATTGCAAATGTAATAATTTTAATTCTGCTCGAATTGAAAAATATATTTTACCAAAATCAAAATTGCGGGTTAACCATTATATACAAATTACTTATTGGTGTTTCTAATGCCTTAGAAAAATATTTAAAAAATTCTAACTACCCCTAAAATAGCAGGGCAGCAATTAAAGCAATTGCAAATGTAAGATTTTAAAATCTGCTTGGGGTGAAAAACACTATTTTCTAAATTTAAAATTTCGGGTAAACTATTATATACAAGTTAGTTATTGATGTTTCTAATGCCCTAGAAAAATAATTAAAAAAATCTAACTAACCCCAAAATGATAGGGGAGGCTTTAAAGCAATTGCAAATGTAATACTTTTAATTCTGCTCGAGTTGAAAAATATATTTTTCCAAAATCAAAATTGCGGGTTAACCATTATATACAAAATACTTATTGATGTTGCTAATGCCTTAGAAAAATATTTAAAAAATTCTAACTACCCCTAAAATAGCAAGGCAGCAATTAAAGCAATTGCAAATGTAAGATTTTAAAATCTGCTTGGGGTGAAAAACACTATTTTCTAAATTTAAAATTTCGGGTAAACTATTATATACAAGTTAGTTATTGATGTTTCTAATGCCCTAGAAAAATAATTAAAAATCTAACTAACCCCAAAATGATAGGGAGGCTTTTAAAACAATTGCAAATGTAATAATTTTAATTCTGCTCGAATTGAAAATATATTTTCAAAATCAAAATTCGGGTTAACCATTATATACAAATTACTTATTGATGTTTCTAATGCCCTAGAAAAATAATTAAAAATTCTAACTACCCCTAAAATAGCAGGGAGCAATTAAAGCAATTGCAAATGTAAGATTTTAAAATTCTGCTTGGGTTGAAAAACACTATTTTCTAAATTCAAAATTTCGGGTAAACTATTATATACAAATTATTATTGATGTTTCTAATGCCCTAGAAAAATAATTAAAAATCTAACTAACCCCAAAATAGCAGGGAGGCTTTAAAGCAATTGCAAATGTAATACTTTAAATTCTGCTTGAGTTGAAAAATATATTTTCCAAAATCAAAATTCCGGGTTAACCATTATATACAATTACTTATTGATGTTTCTAATGCCTTAGAAAAATAATTAAAAATTCTAACTACCCCTAAAATACAGGGAGCAATTAAAGCAATTGCAAATGTAATACTTTTAAATTCTGCTCGAGTTGAAAATACTATTTTCTAAATTAAATTCGGGTAAACTATTATATACAAAGTTACTTATTGATGTTTCTAATGCCTAGAAAAATAATTAAAAAATCTAACTAACCCCAAAATGATCAGGGAGGCTTTTAAAACAATTGCAAATGTAATACTTTTAATTCGGCTTGAGTTGAAAAATAATTTTCCAAAATCAAAATTCCGGATAAACCATTATATACAAGTTACTTATTGATGTTTCTAATGCCTAGAAAAATAATTAAAAATTCTAACTACCCCTAAAATAGCAAGGCAGCAATTAAAGCAATTGCAAATGTAAGATTTTAAATTCTGAAGTTGGAAAACACAATTTTTTAAATTCAAAATTTCGGGTAAACTATTATATACAAATTACTTATTGATGTTTCTAATGCCCTAGAAAAATAATTAAAAAAATCTAACTAACCCCAAAATGATAGGGGAGGCTTTAAAGCAATTGCAAATGTAATACTTTTAATTCTGCTCGAGTTGAAAAATATATTTTTCCAAAATCAAAATTCCGGGTTAACCATTATATACAAATTACTTATTGGTGTTTCTAATGCCTTAGAAAAATATTTAAAAAATTCTAACTACCCCTAAAATAGCAAGGCAGCAATTAAAGCAATTGCAAATGTAAGATTTTAAATTCTGCATTTTTTTTCATCACAAAGTTGTCGTTTTATAGTAACCGTAGAAAACCATTCGTCAAGCTAAATTAACTTAGAATTTAGGAACGCTTTTCTAAAGCAGTTTCGCAACTGCGATTAACGCGATAACGCTTCAGTCGGGGGGCCGCTTATCGAATGTGTTCCCTTCGTAAAAGAAAGGCGCAAACGGATCGATCAACAAGCCGAGTGTGTGCGTTAAGAAGTAAAATTGCATAACCCATTGCGAAACGGAAGGCAAAAGCGTGCACGATAAATACGGGGGCAACAATGCTCACAGAAATAATGCGGCGCAAATACGTATATCGCAATCAGAGAGGAGCACAAAGGAGTCGCACGCCAGCGTAAATACGCCGCGAAAAAATCGGCCCACGCCGAAGTGACTTAAACAACCGATTAATTTACACAATTTACATATTTACATCGTATAAATATCGCACAAGATGAAATGAAGCGCATTGGCCATGAAAGGATATAAGAGAAGAGGTATGTTCTCTTGCGTCCGCTACCAAATGGGGCTGCCGTTTCTGCCCCGCATCTCTTCCGCGCTCTTCGTACATCAGTATTGACAGGTTTTCTTGCTTGAACAGAATTTCGCTACTTTATTTTATTTCTTGTCCACGGGCTCTTTGTACGCTTGTACTTTGTTGCGAACCTACTCACGAAGAACTTTAAATCGACCCATTGTTTATGGGAATTATTCTTTATGAATTTCGTCGTTGACGTTCTTTATTATCTTCATAAATCTCGTCGATATTGACCGCTTCTTCGTCTTCTTCTTCTTTTTTTCGGCGAATTACACTGGTCGACACGAAATTTGTCTTAGATAAGAGAGTAGGAAATTTCGATAGATTTAACGATAGTTAGACCAAAAAATAATATATGGCCCGGAAAAGTTTGCTTTTGTGTGCAGGAGAACGGTTGATCAATATTTTAGAAAATCCATAGTTTCAATTTTTATTTATTGATAAATCCAAACAAATATATTTATATACAGTCGAACTTCCATAAGTCAAACGCCGATTATATGTTGGAAAAACATATTTTTACCATAGCAATGAGTGGGAGAGAGCGAAAAGATACGACAATCTCTTAAGTACGAGTGAGAGGGATTGATAAAAATTATTTAACTAACTTTTCGTCAATTTGATCGGCCAAATAGTTGTGAATTGTGCTTAAAACGGAGTGTGCGCATTCGAGCTCAAAGTGGCACATTCCGATCTCGGGAAAATGAAGCGCGCCGCTCCGCGTCGCGCTTCATTTGCCTCCCTCGCTCGGAAATGTGCCACTTTTCGCTCGAATGCGCACATCTTCGTATTTATCGAATTTTATAAATCAAACTTTTTTTCCGGTCAACAAATTTAATTTAGTTCAATCAATATGCCGATTATATGTTGGAAAAACGTATTTTTACCATAGCAATGAGTGGGAGAGAGCGAAAAGATACGACAATCTCTTAAGTACGAGTGAGAGGGATTGATAAAAATTATTTAACTAACTTTTCGTCAATTTGATCGACCAAATAGTTGTGAATTGTGCTTAAAACGGAGTGTGCACATTCGAGCTCAAAGTGGCACATTCCGATCTCGGGAAAATGAAGCGCGCCGCTCCGCGTCGCGCTTCATTTGCCTCCCTCGCTCGGAAATGTGCCACTTTTCGCTCGAATGCGCACATCTTCGTATTCGTTCAATTCGTTCATTGTCTTTACCTCTCCGTAACTTAAATTTTGCGTAGAAATTACTTTCTTGCCATCCGACAATTGCACGAATTAGAAGCCTTCCCGTGCAGAAATTTACTATGGACGCCCTAACAGTGGTAGGGGCCCTTAAATGCTACGTTGTGGATTTCACGTTAAAACATTTCTCAGTGAATCCTTTTAAAGCCGGTAAAGGGCATTGTTGGGTTATGATAAGGAAATCTTTTTAGGGGTTTTTCAGAGTAACCATTAAAGGGCCTTTTAATTTTTGTCAAGAATTTCTTAATAGGTTTTAGTTACGGTAAATACAGTCGAACTTCTATAAGTCGAACGCCGATATGCCGAATTTTTGATAGCTCGAACTCGAACCAGTTTCCCTAAGACTTGCCTATCTCAACATTAATATTTTTATGTCAATAACTCGAAATTTAATAAATCGAATTATTTGATTAGTCGAAGCGTTTTACAATTCATTAAATTCAAGTTTCCATTAGTAAATAGGTCGATGACTCAAAGTTAAATTTTACAACTTTTCTAAAAAATTTCGCTACCTGAGAGAGGATTAACGACGGCTCGGTTTGGTTTTATTGATGCTTTAAGAACTCTATTGTTAACTACGAATAAAAGGTTTATACTACAAGAATGTTTTGACGGCGGCACTTCAATTGGATTTAAAAACTAATTTATGTTTAAATGCCTTATGAACAGTTATAAATTTTTGAGATGGTTTTACCGTTTATTTTACAAAAAAAGAAACTATTTTTGCATTTTAGTTTTCAATTTGCTAGTTATTCGTCGACTACGAAGACTAACAAATGTGTTTTACGTTCTTTATAGTTTGTAACAGAGTATAACAGAAAATCTAAAAAAGTTTAATACTTTTTCTAAAATTATTTACGTATTAACATGGAGTGTAAACGAAAATTAAAAAGTTTAACCATAAGGGAGAAAATTAATCTTATAAAAGAAGTGGAACGTGGGCTCAAAAGAAAAAAGGATATAGCTAAAGATTTTGGTATTCCGCAAACACTTTATCAACCATTTTAAAAACAGAGACCTAATTGTAGCTGCTGAAGATACAAATGACAAATGTCAACGTTGATAAAGATTTGGAAGTTGCTGAAATTCCTAGCGATGAAAGCATTATAAGTAAAGTGCTAGAAGAAAATAAGAAAAACTGTGAAAGTGAAAGTGAATATGAAAGTGATACAGATGTTACAGTAAACATCCCTTCAACAACTCAAGTTTACAATGCAATAGATACTATTTCTCTATTCCTATGTGCTCAAGAAGATGTTCCTACAGATATATTATTATCGGTAAGATCATTGGAAAAATTTGTAGAAACGTAACATTTTGGAGCAATGAAGCAAAAGACAATTTTAGATTACTTTCAATTTAACAGTAAATAATATGTAAATAACTATATTTTTTAGGGTCTTAATAAAAATAAAAAATGTTAATGATTGTAGATCAATTTTAATTATTTTCTATAAAAAATGAATGATATATATATATACGGAAGTATTGAATTGAACTTCTTTTGGTAACTCGAGTTTTTGATATGACGAATTATTTTTGCTGTTCCTTCGACTTCGACTTATCGAGGTTCGACTGTAGATCTAATTTATTCGACTTTAAAATTTTTGAATTGAAGAATAAAATAATAATATAGGAAAATCCAATAAATGCGAGGATGTGCGCATTCGAGCGAAAAGTGGCACATTTCCGAGCGAGGGAGGCAAATGAAGCGCGACGCGGAGCGGCGCGCTTCATTTTCCCGAGATCGGAAATGTGCCACTTTGAGCTCGAATGTGCACACTCGGTTTTAAGCACGATTCACAACAATTTCGAGCAATAAATTAGACGAAAAAGCAGTTAAATAATATTGGTCGTTCCCTCTCACTTTCACTGAGGAGATTTTCGTATCTTTTCGCTCCCTTCCACTCATTGTTATGGTAAATATGTTTCTCGGACATGAAATCTATATCTACTAAACTAAATTAATTTTTTACATTTGAAAGAGCATAGAATAAAGTAGACAAACTTAATAAATGCGAAGATGTGCGGGTTTGAGCGAAAAGTGGCACATTTCCGAGCGAGGGAGGCAAATGAAGCGCGACGCGGAGCGGCGCGCTTCATTTTCCCGAGATCGGAAATGTGCCACTTTGAGCTCGAATGTGTACACTCCATTTTAAGGGCGTTTCACAATAATTAATTTACTTTCTTAATTGTAATTCAGATAAAAAAAATCAAAAACACTTTCTTAAGGCACTTTTGCGCGTACTGGTGAAATCAATACATTTTTTGGCATTCAATTGTCTTTTTGGCCAAACTAACTTCTACTTTGATTCTTTCAATTTATTTTCAATTTAACAGTAAATAATACGTTAATAACTATATTTTTTAGGGTCTTAATTAAAATAAATAATGTTAATGATTGTAGATCAATTTTGGTTATTTCTATAAAAAATGAATGATATATATATACGGAAGTATTTAACTGAACTTCTTTTGGTAACTCGAGTTTTTGATATGACGAATTATTTTTGCTGTCCCTTCGACCCTGACTTATCGAGGTTCGACTGTATTATTATTATAACCACCACAAAAGCAAACTTTTTAAGGAATATGGGTGTTTTTCCATTATTTTGGACCGTAATAAATAAAAAAATCATAAAACAAATTTTAGGACAAAGAAAAAATTTGTTTTCGTCGAGCTGCGTTATTTTTGCGAAAGAGCGCGCGTAATTAGAAACGGCATTGCGCGTTGCCCTTTCGTCCGTTTCGCGAAAAAAAAGAGGCATTAGGCCGATATCTGCGGGGACCGCTCGCCGAGAAGGAGCTCCTTTTGTGGTAAATTGCAAAGAAGTTGCGCGCGGTGCGGTAGACGGCTTGGCTCCGACAATGGACTTACTAAATCAGTCGTCTAATTATCGACTAACGATCAATTTACCTGTTTATTTATTTATTCTAATGCGCGAATACGTTGAATTTGAGTCATTGCCCATTGAATCACCTTTTTGCCCCTTAAGCGCCCGACTTACAATTAACGAGATATACGTTGTCGTGTCTAAATGTAATTTCGAATTGCGGACGTACGAATTAAGCTATTTCACCTTCTGCGGGATAGCTCGCCGAGGGACTTTTTTCAAAAGGCGAGAGATGAAAGTAGGAAGTGCGAGACCGACGGGAATTGTATGGGGTCGGAGGAATTTCAAAAATGGTTTTTAATTTAGTTGAACGCATAAAATTATTGTTAATTACGATTGGCTTCTTTTGTAATACAAAGAGCCAGCGCCTCTTAGGTTAATTTTTGGCCTACCGAACGGAAAAATTACTGACCGGGCGCAAATTGTAGACGAGTTTTATCGACTTGAAAAATGAGCTGCGCTTGAACGGTTGAATGAGTTTTTATCGCAATTTTAACGAGCTTTTTTAATTGTCACCAATTATTTAAGCTAAATATTGATGAAAAAGGTTCTAAACGATCCGAAAAATTTTTATAAAAATTTGTTTTTGATTTGAGCCTTCAGAAACTAATTCTGACAGGTCGATTTTTATTTGAGTTTTTCTCAATGTTCCCAAACTTTTTAATCATTTGTTTTTCTACAAATCAATTTTATTTTTTATGCTCTTTCTAATGACTCTAGTCAGTAATTTTTCCATCCACTCATTCGCATTTGGGCCAATTTGTGATCAAAGAGGCGCTGGCTCTTTTTATTGAATGTTTTATTGGAGAACGCTGACGGATCGCTTGAACCGTTTAAAGAAGGTTTTATTCGGGTTTAATTCGAGTTCTAGAATAAGTCAAATTTGAGTTGGGTTTATTTTCGGCTTAGTAATCGATTTAATTTTTAGGTTAAACGCACGATATAGGTTTAAATGTGCTAGAAAAAAAAAGGAAATTAAACCATTATTAGAGAGTTGAGAAAACTAGAATCAAAACCATGTAAAACTCAAATTTTTGAAAATGTGATTTAATAGTTTCAAATTAGTTTACTTTGAGTTTCAATTGTACTTAGATTTATTATTTTATTGATTTTTTTCAATATTAAATTTGTTTATTTTTATAAAAAAGATTAAATTGATGATACTTTTCGGGCACCCGCTATCAGGGACCGATCACTCAATGCTTTTAGATGGAAGCCAATTTTGTCACTCGATTTGGCTTTTCCATACCAACTTAAAGGTATGATTCGGCCCTTTATAGATGTTTTATAGTTATTTTATCTTTACCACGTTAATAACAGGCGAAATTCTGGTTGTATTGCAGCCAATTTTTGACTTTTCACAGTAGAGAAGCCAAAAATTATTATTTATTATTATTATTATTATTTACAGGGTAACCAAATTTACGCGATCAATTTTGAAAAATTAATTTTTACAAGTTGCCATGCACAGTTAAATCAATTTTACAAAATTGGGCATGGATGAGGGCACAAATGATTAACCCCCTTCTTCTTATTATAGTAATATTATTTCTTTTATTCGAAATATATCAAAAAAAGTAAAAACTGTTCACACTTGGTATAGTTAACGTGACCAATTTTTTTTCCAATAATCGATAACATATTGCCAATAAAAAAAAGTTTCTTCGTTAAAATTATTTATCTCATATGTTACTGCCCAAATATAAACACAAAATTATTTAAAGGCTTTATTCATATTGCAATTATAGGGGTGTTTTCTCGAAAAATTTCGACACCCCTTAAATTAAGAAATTTTATTTTTTCATTTAACGTAATTAAATAATTTTAAGTATTTATTCCATTTACTACAATAGGAAAAAGCTAAAGATTTCAGATAAAGGATAATTATTACGTTAAAATCGTCTAATCATTGTTATTACAAATTATAATTGCAATTCACCTTGCTAATTAATTAATTTTCAAACCCAAAATGAACCTATTTTAAATTAATTAATCGCATTTAAAAACTTAAATTAATTTAGGTTTTACTTGGGTTCTATTTGGGTTTGATTCTAGTTTTCTAAATCTATAATACTTAATGGTCTAATTTAAGATTAATTTTTGCAAATTTAAACCTCTATTGGGCGTTTTACCTTCGATTAAAATAAGCTGAAAATTAATTTGATTTATTCCAGAACTTGAATTAAACCCAAGTAAAACCTTTTATAAAAAAAGATTATTAAAAATCGACATTTTTAAGCAACGAATTCTCAATAATTAAATGTTTTGGAACAAAATTTTCAATTTTTTCAGAACTTGGTCTTTCATTAAAAAAATAAACTTTTCTTTTCTTCAAAAAGCACTTGACCCATATCTTTTTCCAAATAAAACTAATTCAAAATTTAATTCTCGACTTAATTTATCCTTTTATTTTTATTTTCCATCCAAAAAAGCCGAACCCATTGCCATCGTCAATTTGACGAAGAAGGATTTAAAAAAAAAACCAACTCATAGCGGAAAATTACCATGCAAATAGACATCAAACGATTTGGAAATTGAAATAATGTTATTTAAGAACGGGTTTTTTCGGTGAAGAGCATTTAAATTGCCTTATAAGTAAAAGTTTACCATATAAACCAATAATAGTAGGCGTGTTGTTCCGGTAGCAGTTTTTTCCGCGCTTCGCATAGATCTCCTCTGTGGGTCACCCGCCGTTAGGCGCCAGTCGTCCCAAAATCGCCGATATCCTAATTAATAAACGCAATAACGTTAAGGCCGACCGAACGGGCCAATCCCATCCAGTTAAATCGTCTTGTTTACAAATTGTCAGAGCAACAAGCAGATCCGTAAAAAGCGGGTGCCGCCAAATCGGCCGCCCATGCACCCATGACGCATACGGCAATCAATTAAAAGCGCGAAACGCAATAACGGGTGCCCGACTTCCGGGCCATCTACCTGTTCCTTCGGGAGAAGGAAGCGCACGGGTGGTGCGTGCGTGGGTTCCGAACGGTTCCGTAACGGGGGCCCACAATTTGGCCGAAAATTCCGCGCGCACGCATTTGACGGACGTCTTCGACAGTTTCGCATGCTATCCACAGAAGGAGGGATCTTAGTTGGCCTTAAATGGGCATCGTACCCATAAAAGGTAGCGTTCGTTTCTAAATAAGGTGTACGGGGCAGTCCTTGCCGCGCGTGTTTACACACACACATCCCACCTCGCGTGCACCTTTTGGGGGATACCGAACGCGGCGGGCCATGGGGGAGCGCGTTTAGTTAATTCGACCCGCCGTTAGGAGCGGTAGCGGCAAGCCATATGTACGCTTTTGGAACTATTTAATTTAATTTCGGGCATAGGTCGAATTACTGGTCGGGCGAGGCGCGCACGGACGTTACGGCGCGCCGCTTTAGTACCAGAACGAAACGGAGGCATCGGCGGCGGGCCGGCGAGCGCGCTGCCATCTGCGCAAAAACCTGGTGCGGCCATCTGCCGCTAGGAGCGCGCCGCGCGGCGCAGTTGCCCATTTGCGTACCAGCCCGCACTTACTGTGCGCTCAGCTGTGTTTGTGTGTACACAAGGTGTGACGCGGTGGAAGTGTGTCCCTCTTAAGCTGTCAAACTGTGGTGCACGATGGAACCACCAGGCGGGAGAGACTCCCGATTCAACCTGGGCTACAGCATGAACCTTCTGAGCGGCGAGACGCCGCCCGACATCTACGGCAATCCGAACCTCGGCCGACCCTCCGGCAGCCTCCAGCAGTTGTCGCCGAGGCACACGATGGTGTCGAGCGCCTGCGGCACCCAGAGCCTGAAGGGCCGCGACGTCTGCTACGACGAGCGCGGCATGACGCCCCAGAGCTTGGGGCTGGACTCGTGCGGGGTGAACGAAGTCGTCTCCGACGACACCTACAGTTCGCTGCAGGCGAAAAAGTCGCCGCCGAGCAACGGCAAAAAGACGAAAGGCAGGGTTAAGATTAAGATGGAGTACATAGAAAACAAATTGCGGCGGTACACGACGTTCTCTAAACGGAAGACTGGTATAATGAAAAAGGTGAGATAACCTCTCCGAGTGATTTGCAGGTTTAAGAGTGGCGCATGCACGTGAAAGAGTGCGTGCGCACCGCTCATGCCGTCGTCTATCCTTCGGAGCGGGCATAAAAAATAACGCAAGATATACATCTGCTATCAATAAGCGATTTTTTGCACTGTTTACCATCGCCATATAGGCGACACCCCTGCTATGGGCCCTCTCTTCGACGAAACTCCACGTTTTCGTAA
Source organism: Sinopyrophorus schimmeli (assembly GCA_036325965.1). Classification (NCBI taxonomy): domain Eukaryota; kingdom Metazoa; phylum Arthropoda; class Insecta; order Coleoptera; family Elateridae; genus Sinopyrophorus; species Sinopyrophorus schimmeli. The sequence goes on from JARFIZ010000407.1 coordinate 1,270,104, forward strand.
CGCTTTGCTCGCAAAAGTCGCCTTCTTAATGGAAATATTACAAGATTGTTACACGTGACTGAGATAATTATGGGCATTGCTATTGTAATGCTGTTATAATGTAACACACACACTCACACATAATCGTACGGTATTTTAAAATATGCCCATATGGTCGCTTCTTGGCACACTCATTCCAATTTCCTCATTTTTGAACTTATTATTTTTTTTTCTCATAATAACACAGACTTTATTTTTAACCTTTAATCCTCCCGTTATTTATAAATTAAAAAAAAATGATTAGATTAAAACAATGAGATGATAAGCTCAATTATAATTAAATCTATGGTGCCTGTGTCGACCTATACATCAAAATAAACATTGCATTTATTGATCTTTTTTTTTACTTAACGCTGTGGGACTTTGTTAATAGAAATTTTATTTTTAATTTTAGGGGATGATAAAACCCTCATTAACACTAGAACTACCAACGTTTGTTGTATACCTATTTTTACCAACCGGTCAAAATGATCGAATGACTTGTGCTTGCAAAGTATTAAATATACAGTAAAACCTCGATTATCCGGGCCTCAGTTATACGGATTCGCTATTATCCGGATTGTCAACCGCGTTCGTTTTTTCCTGTTAAAACGCTTTTCATTTGATGTGCGCATTACTCTTGTTTATTTAAAAAAAGGTTTTTTGTATTCTTTTTTTTTAAATATGTTTATAAATAGGGGTAAACAGTACAGCGATTGGCTCTTTTATTAAACAACATAGTTATTGGCCATATAAATATAGTAATTGACTAGTGAATTTACAGTGATCGGCCAATATTTTCTAATTAAAATAAGATATAGTCAATTAGCAAAAAAAAACGAACCATTTATTAGAAAATATATTTTAGGAAATATAGATTTATTATTAAATAATTTTTTAAATATGGCCAATCATTGTCGACTGGCTAACAACTGTACTGTTTACCCCTATACAATATGATTCAAATTTCAAATATTTCTAATGTAACTATAGTTACGAAATAATGAATTCTATCTGATTGGCTAATTAATTGGCGGCCATTGTAGTGAATCAAAAATGAGCAAATCACAGTGGCACATTTACAGCGGGATTTTTAAAAGTCAATTTTTGTGCTTTTTTGGATAACTTGATGTCGGATTTCGACTGTATTTATACATAACCCACGAAACATAGTTTGGAAACTGCTGTTCTAAAATACGTAATAGAACTACTCCTTCCAATCCTCAAAAATAAAAATCGAAGCGAAAATGGGACGCAATTTAATTCAAAAAAATACTTTTTTTGGCGTAACTGATTTAAATATAAATAAATTTCGTAAATACGAGGATGTGCGCATTCGAGCGAAAAGTGGCACATTTCCGAGCGAGGGAGGCAAATGAAGCGCGACGCGGAGCGGCGCGCTTCATTTTCCCGAGATCGGAATGTGCCACTTTGAGCTCGAATGCGCGCACTCGGTTTTAAGCACGATTCACAATATTTTAGGCCAATAAATTGGACGAAATATTAATTGAATAATTTTAATCGTTCCCTCTCACTTCCACCGACAAGATTATCGTATCTTCTCGCTCCCTTCCACTCATTGCTATGGTAAATACGTTTTTTTGAATATAAAATCGATATTTACTAAATTAAATTAAAATTTTTGATTTGAAGGAGCGCACGGTAAATTATACTAATGCAATAAACACGAGGATGTGCGCGTTCGAGCGAAAAGTGGCACATTTTCGAGCGAGGGAGGCAAATGAAGCGCGACGCGGAGCGGCGCGCTTCATTTTCCCGAGATCGGAATGTGCCACTTTGAGCTCGAATGTGCACACTCGGTTTTAAGCATGATTCACAATAATAAATTTAATTTCTAGAAGTGTTTTTAATTAAAAACTGGGACGCCTAAATCAAAATGTCTAGAAACATAAATAATCACCCTGTATATTATTTTCGAATCAAAAATTCTACAAAATTAAATTTCCCAAAATTCCCAAAATTTTGTGTAATCTTATCATATTGAAATTTAACGTTTTTTTGAAAATCTCTTCAAAATGTCAAAATGACCGGTTGGCATATTTAGGTATACGCAACTCAATAAATATGGGGGAGGGGGAAAAAAGAAATATGTGGTGTTATTGAATACATATAATTAGAAAAAGTCATGACATATTCAAAAAATAATAAGAAAGGTTTTACATAAAAATCTTGTGATGAATTTTTGAAACGGGCCATTTTGACCGGTTGGTAGTTCTAGTGTTAAATCTAGTTTAAACACAATTAAAAGGCGTCCATTTTCAAAAAAAAACATTAAAAAATAAACTGGCTTGAGCGAAGCATCGAAAACTATCCATATATTAGAGTTTATCAATTGTGAAGGGTGTCCGTCGTGCGAGATTTCACTGTAACGCTATCGCTTCGAAAGCTCTCGAGCCTAATTGAAAAACGCCATCAATTCTGCGTGTTTACAAATTTGTAACAAAGTCCTTCGTGTGTGTGTGTGTGTGTGTGTGTTTTTAAAAAGCTCAAGTGCGAAGTTGTACTATGCAAAAGGATTTATTCCGAGAACACTTAGCCGTAATAATAATTATTGCCATTTAAGTTGTTTATCATAAGAAGATGGAGAGCAGATTTAAATTACGCATTTCGATTTTTTTCTTTAAAAGAAATGCAAGAAGCTGCTTCGTATGAGTTGCACTTTGCAATTTATTTAATTCGTTTTCTTCGAGATTCGTTTTAATTAAATCAAACAACGCTTTAGCTATTAGTTAAGTACCATACAGATGTGCCTTTGGGGTTAATTAGAGGAGACGTTAGCGCTTAATTAATTAATTTCGATTCGATGCGTGGTACAATTAAAAAAAAATTGCGAGGAGCTACAAATAATTTTATTTAATCCAAATTTAATTAGAAAAAAAAAACATAAATTCGATTTTGCACAGGAAACGATTAAGGAAGATAAAAAATAGGGGTCCTGCGAGCCCTTCGTTTTTAAATACTCGAATAAATAAGAAAAAAATTGCTAAAAAGTTAATTTTTAAAATGACAATTTTTTTTTAATATTATTTTTCTTTTCTTTCTCAAAATAAAATATTTAAGGGGCGGTTGATTTACGGCTGCGAACTAACCATTTTTTATTTACTGGAATTTGTAAGCAGAAAATAAAAAATATTTTGAATTCTATAACTCAAAAAAAATATATAATAATAAGTGAACGTGCACGTGCACGCGCACAATAGTTAAAAAAATTTAACGAAAGAAAACGACAGATTTTCAGCTCAATTTATTGATTAGAAAAGGTGAAAATTAGAAAATAACGTTTATTTTTATTAATACATTAACACATGCCAAGAACTAAATTGTTTAAGCCTTTTTTGGCTTTATTAACTTCCATCATCATAATCCTTCCGAGAAAACCGATCGAAGAACTCAACGCTAAACCGTTTCTTCTTCGCATTTTTCGAAATTGAAATTTTCTAAATCGAAGTTTGGTTTCCGTCTCAAAAATTTGCGTTTTAGAAGCGCTTTTGTGCGCTTCGCAGCACCATTCCATAAGATTTATTTCCTCCTATTTTTAAACAAAACACATTTGCCAATTTTTTATAGGTCGTTTACGCATTGCCTATTTATACAATAGTGCGTTTAGTTGTAGATCAGACGAAACTCGGTTTTTTCGAAAAAATCATGGCGTAAATTGGGATTTTTCGGATAACGACGTCGATCGTTCATTTTTAATAATTAACACATCACGGCCCGTTACACTTAAAGCGACATAAATGTGTGGATTCTTGTTTGGAAGTTATAGAATTCAAAATATTTTTCTCGATTATCGATTCGAGATTATAACTTGATTTATTATTAAAGTTATAATTAAATTTTTTAAATTCTTACGCTCTTCCGAAGTCAGGCTTCGTTATTTAAGAACTCTTTTCCTTCAATGTTAATTTATTTTACGGCCAACTTTTCGTTTAAAACGACCCCTCTGAATAAATCTCTTTTAAAAATTCTTTTTTGATTAATTTTTTTTCGTCGTAAGAATTAAAAGCTTCAAAAAGAAGCCCGACGTCGGTGGGGACGCTTTATATTAAAAAAAACAATTTTTGAAGTTTAAAACGGTTTCAAAAAAACAGAGGGGACGCTTTATCAATTTTTGAGCAAAATTGCGTTGAAAAACCGGGAACCAAAGCTCTTCCTTCGTAAAAGCTCCGCGTCGCACCAAAAACTTGTTAAAATTACTAAAGGCAATTTATATTAATTTTATTTTTAGAAGGGGCGAGTTTTTAGGTTCTCGTTTTTAATTTGTTAAATTTTTTGAGTTTTAAAAATGAAGCAGCTCAAGCTCTTCAAAATAACAAGTCGTTTCCGAAGCGAAACGCATTTTTCTTTCGCCCCCCCTCAAAAAAGAAAGAAAAACAACTTCGGTCGTGGTTTTATTAAGTTTTTCGAATCGAAGAAATTAAAATACAATTAAGGGGGACACGTGTGCCTCGAAGTTCGTGGGAGGCGAGCCGCGTACCCGCCGGATAGTAAAATTTTAAATTTAAAACACATTAATGTTTCTTCTAATTTTTATTTTAATTTATAGGTTTACATTAACGCGTGTCGGGTTGTACTTTTTGGAAATATTTACAGCGAACAAGCTTTTTTAATGTTTCCTACATTTAACGGTTCTCTCGTCCGCGCACGCGGAAAACATTTTTCGTGAGTTTTTGCCGAAAGCGCACGGGGGACATAAGCATGGTGAAATTGCGCCCGGGGAATATTTAATCGCCACTTTCAAGATACTCAAAAATACTCAAAAAAATAGTTTTACCCAGAAAGGGTTTAAATTTTTAGTATGTTATAAGGATAAAACCGCAGCTCTATAAAATTTTATTATCCAATGGGCAAAAATTCCCCAAAATATATTTTTTTAAATCGATATGACAAGCAAAATTATAAAAACATTTTTTTTATAAGCCTTCTGCTCTTTTTAATAATATATTTTTTTTCGATTAATATAATATGAAGTGGTGTACCGTACTAAAAAAAAAGCTTTGAGGCTCTAAGAATTTCGTCGGTACCTACACTGTAAAAAATTTCTATTGTAATTTTACAAAGCAATTTTGCAATAATAAATCTGGTATTGTAATTTTACAAAACCTTACTGTATCTGTTTTCGAAAATTACAAAATATAAGTATACACTGTTAAAAATTTCCATGGTAAATTAAATTAATTTTATTAATAACTCTGTTGGAACTATTAATTGAATTACATATTATTATTATTGTTAAATTGTTGATTTATCTGCAACATTGTTTTCATACATATCTTCATTTTCAAATGTATTTATATAATTATAATAATTAACATTATTTGATGTTTTTTTAAATAACTATGTATTAATTACATTTAGCAAATTTTCATGATTTAAAGGATCACCTTACATATTTCTTGCATTAAACTTGATTTTGGTAAAGACGATGATGTTTTAATGTTTTCAAAATACAACAACAGGGGTGGCCAAGCTCATTGATAATCCGAGCCATTTTTCAAAATTTGAAATTTTTTGCGAGCCGCAATTAAATACGAATTTTAAAAGGTATGCAAAAAAAATTGTTTTACAGAAATTATAGTTATTGAAAACATAAATAAAAGTACAAAATATGTGTATTGGATTTAAATATTAAAAATTAAACACATTTATTTTACTTCTTTTGAAAATTCTTTAAAATTTCGAGAGGCACAAATAATCCTTCAAAGAGCCGCATGTGGCTCGCGAGCCGCAGGTTGGCCACCCCTGAAATATAATATATATGTGAAAGCACTAGATTTGCAAAAGGGTGAATTTAATTTGAAAAATCTGTATGCTTCATTGAGAAATGACAACTTGCATCTTGTTTTAAAAGAAAATAGTCAAAATACCACCCATTTTTGTAACATTGTAATTTTACAAAATTTTTAACAGTGTACGTATCCACAAAGTGGCGATCAAACATTTCCCTTGGGGGCTATTCCCCACGCTATAATTTTGCTTATTACAAATCGAACTCTTCGCGCCTCGAAATTCTAATGAAAATATCAGCGAAGAATTAATTTTTTCCAAACCGACCGACGTTTCGCTTATCATCGCCGGTTGCGCCTTTGTAATTTTCGGTGGCCCGCACGCCGTTTTTTTCGCGCGCGCGCCTCGAACGTTACTGTTACAGTTGTTCGTTCCGTCAACAATTTTTTTCGATATTTAAATTAAGCGACGAAAAAGTCGCGTAGCAAAACGTCGGAATGTTCGGCCATATGTTAAACACAAATTCGAACCGGCTACCGCCAATTACCATTAGCCGTTTCGCGTCTCCCGTAAGCGAAAAAAAACCAAAAAATTCGCGACCAATTTTTGCCATTTGCGCAATTAGCGAATTAACAGTTGTTTTTATTAGTTTCAAAGGCGCGCCACGCCTAAACGCATTTTCTTCGCCGTTGGAGACGGCTCGCAGGCTGAAAGAAATCCCTCTTCGATTTCGTTCGATTTGTGCGCCCAAAAAAGGATTTTCGAGCCGAAACGCTCAAAAAATTTTGCGAATTCGAATCCGCGCGCACACCTGTCCTTCTGCGGCCGCGCGATTATTAATTATCTCGAGGTAAATTTTTAAAGTGAAGATCGGGTTCTTGACACCTTAACGTATAGCAGCGGGTTCCCGTATCTCATCAGCGACGAGATGAGCCGTGACTAAGACAAATCAAACACCCGAACGACCACATGTTCAAATTATCATCGTGATTCGCCGAAATTCTTGCTTTTTTTTGCGCGCACACACACACACACAGTCGGCTAAGATTATTAATATATTAATTTAGGCACATCTGTATTGTTAGGAGTGAAAATAGGAATCGATGATAAGCGAAGTTGAAAGAGAAAAGCGCGTTTAGCGAAATTGCAAGGGGGTCATTGTGCCTAAAACGAAACGCAAAGTTATGTAAGTTTTAGCCGGAGAGAGAAGCGCAGAAAATCTGATCTTTTTTGCGATAGGCGAGGAGAACATGCGTTTAGACGTTTTGCTGAAAATTTATGTTTGTTAAACGTCGTCGGCTTCGTTTCTAAGTTGCGAGCTCGACACGTTTTTTTGGGCGAAAAAAATCGGGCTAATAGTGCTCGAATTAAGCTAACGTCGTTTTTGATTTAATTAAAATAATCGAAATAAGAGCGGAAGAAAAACAACTAAGGTACTGGAGGGTAATAAGGCCCACTTGGTGTTAAATATTTTTTATTAAATAAACTAAAGACAACTCATAACCTAATATGAATTCTAAGTGATTTTTAGTAGTAAAATTTTCTAAATTTATTGAACAGATTTGTTTGTTCTTATTGTTGATTATTGTGAATGGTGCTTAAAGCCGAGTGTGCGCGTTCGAGCGAAAAGTGGCACATTCCCGATCTCGGGAAAATGAAGCGCGCCGCTCCGCGTCGCGCTTCATTTGCCTCCCTCGCTCGGAAATGTGCCACTTTTCGCTCGAACGCGCACATCTTTGTATTCGTTCATAATTTAAGACACATAGGTGCTCATTTTTAATATTAGAATGAGCGGGAGGGAGTGAAAAGATGTGGAAATCCTATAATTGCAAGCGAGATAGAATGCCTAACATTGTTTTATCAAAAAGTAGAAAAAATTGAAATATTGGTTTGTTTAATGAACAGATTTGTTTGTTCTTATTGTTGATTATTGTGAATGGTGCCCAAAGTCGAGTGTGCACATTCGAGCTCAAAGTGGCACATTTCGATCTCGGGAAAATGAAGCGCCCTGCTTCGCGTCGCGCTTCATTTGCCTCCCTCGCTCGGAAATGTGCCACTTTTCGCTCGAACGCGCACATCTTTGTATTCGTTCATAATTTAAGACACATAGGTGCACATTTTTAATATTGGAATGAGCGGGAGGGAGTGAAAAGATGTGGCAATCCTATAATTGCAAGTGAGATAGAATACCTAACATTGTTTTAACAAAAAGTAGAAAAATTTTAAATATCGGTTTGTTTCATGATCAGATTTGTTTGTTCTTATTGTTGATTATTGTGAATGGTGCTTAATGCCGAGTGTGCGCATTTATCCAATTTTTTATAAGGTACTGGAGGGTAATAAGGCCCACTTAGCATTAAATATTTTTTATTAAATAAACTAAGACAACTCATAATATAATATGAATTCTAAGTGATTTTTACATATTTTTTTCTGAAAATAATGTATATTTAACACTAGATTTACGGGGATTAATTATATACCTATTTTTACTGAAGTGAGCCAATTTGACTCACAACAAAATTGAAGTTTTTTGCAAAAAAACAGTTCCAACTAAATTGAAATAAAAGATTTATTATTAAAAACTTTATTGAAAACATTTTTTACATATAAACTCTGCTTTTGAAATACATTTTCCGCAAACAGAAATAATGCTCGCTTTTTTTGCTATAGGTATAAAGCAATAATATTTTAAATGAGTCAAATTGGCTCAGTCCGTAAATCTAGTGTTAAAAAAAACTGAAAACACATTTTTTAAAAAGCAAAAACATATACACTGATGTTTGGGCCTTATTAAACGAACAGGCTGATAATAAGGCCCGCCTTAAAATGCAATGGCAGATATTAAGTCCCGAATAAAGTATTCAATTCAGGGGTAGCAACTTTGGCATATAAAAGGTGCTTGGTCATCTTTAGTTAGTCTAACACATTCTTCGTGTATCCAAGTGTTACATAACGTACAAGATCTCATATCAGCCACAAAATCAAGGTTGCAGACGGAACACATCCAAGATTGTTTTGAGGAGCCAGCAATATTGTATTTTTACGTAACCCTGATTTTGATTGTAAGTCACGACCCTTAAGTATTTGCTTTTTATTAAAATATTAAGGCCCGGGCCTTATTACCTGAGTAGTACATTTTTCCGTTTTTAAGATTATCTTTTTTTCTGATTAAATAAATCAAGTCAACTAAAGAAGAAGCTTACCTCTTTTTATATAATTTTGCTCCTCTTAAATATTTACACGATAGCACTAATTGAAAGTTAATTTGGCAGAGATACATTTATAAATTGCACATAATATTGTGGTAGATTCACTAAATCGAGATTTCCCGCGTTAATTGAAACCCAGAACATTTTCCAACCCAGAGGTGATATGTCTTAGATGTTTCTCGCTCGCCGATGGCACTAAATAAGCGATTTCGATTATAGTTTTTATTTAATGGCTTCTGGGCTTTATTACCTGGTGGGCCTTATTACCTTCCGGTACCTTAATAAGAGTAGAACGAAAAATAGTAAAAATCGAAATAGGAGAAAAATAATTAAAAGTACACGAAAAGAAATGTAGCAACTAGCGGCCGACCGGAACCGGAACTGAATAGTTGGCTAGTCTGCTAGTTTTGGGCCGAAACCGAAACTAGTAGTTAAGATACAATTTAGTAAAATTTTAATTGCACCTCGAAATCTAGTGATTTTTCTAGCTCTTCAACGGATTATTTGATTAAATTCAATTTATTAGGAAATCACTTTATTTTTGGAAATTATTTTCAGAAAGAAACCCATAAAACTAAAACTTTTTCCAATTTTTAAGTCCTTAGTTTTTGGCACAATCAAATAAATAGTCTTTTCGTGAAGTATTCGGCACTAAAGAACGCCAGTTTTGGGCCAAATTTTCAACCGGAACCGAAACTGGCATTTTTGGTCGAAGCCGAAACCGAAACGTCGGTCGGCCACTGGCGGCAACGAATAAAAGTACAAAAGAACGCCGACGGACGCAAATTAAAATAATAAAAACAGAACGAAAATGTTAAAAGCGCAATGTACACAAACAAGAAACACATTTTTTGTTTTTTTTTTCATTCCCAAAAGGATTAATTTTGAGGATGGCATTTTTCCCATTTAACGAAGCGACGATAAGCGTGGAGTTTTAATTCTTACATAATTTATTGAAATCTTAATAGCTTCCGGATTTAAGAGACGATTTATTAAAAAGTTGATTTACTTTTCGAGAAAAAAAAGATGATTGATAATCCCGCGTGGAAGTTCCATAAAATAACTGATGGATACGGGTTTTGTGCTTTTTTGCAAGTCAAATTCGCTCTTTTGGCACCAAAACAAGAGGATTAATATTTTTAGAAAAGATATAGCTTGAATCGTCCAATTAATTATCATAATTTGTTTTTTAATACGTTTGTTAAATACAGTCGAATGTGTGTAAAACTCTAATAGAAACACAACGTAAATTTTTAACGCTAATGGTAAAATTAGTTGTTTATTTCTACGTGCCCGAAATAATGTTCCTTCGGGATAAAAAATAATAATGGGGGAACGCAGAAAAAAAATTGTAGATTTATTTTCAATTAAACAGTAAATATATTGGGTACTTAATATCAATGAGCAATGTTAACGATTGTTTAAAAATTTTGGGTTAATTTTTGTAAAGTATAATCAAGATTTGATATAAAAGAAATGCTTAACTATTTAATTTTTGAGTTTTTGTTTGATAACTTGATTTGTTTTGATTTTTATTCGCTTTGAGTTATCGAGGTTTGACTGTATTTAATTTGGGTAATTGTAGTAATGAAATATATACAATTTTCATTTTTTTAACTAAAAATTAATTTTTTTTACAAGTCCTCAAATAATACGTTTTCTGTATAGAAATATTTCGTTTCTTGCAAGTTGTATTTAATTTTCAAAATTTATTTTGGACACTAAAACTTATAATAAATAAATTTTTTGAATTTCTTAACCATTAATTCACATCCGTTTTAATTTTTGTTATGTTTTTGAAATCGAATAAAATATTTATATAGATTTGCAAGAGATCATTTTGGATGACCAAATTAATGTAAAAAAAAATAACATTTTCCAATTCTATTAGCAATAAATTTTTCATAAAAGGCCTAAACAAAATAATTATGTAGAAATACTTTTAAATTAGATTTACGGACGAGCGAATTTGGCGAGTAAAACTTGTAATAAATAAGATTTTGAATTTATTAACAATTCATTTACATACGATTTAATTTTTGAACATAAAAACAACAAATTTGTATGGAAATGCTTAAATCGCTAAAAGTTGAATTTGATTTGCAAAAAGCCGAATTTGGAGACTAGTTTTTTATTCAAAATTACTAATTTTTTTAGAAATTTGAAAACTGTCGATTTTCAAATATTTTCATTAGATTTTCAAAGAATTTTTGGGCTACAGAATCTTGAATAAATAAAATTCCAAATTTTTCTATAATTATCTTTAATTGAATTAATTTTTATTTGAGAAATTTGCAAACGATTGATTTACAAAAATTTCAGATAGATTTGCAAACGGGAAAATCGGCTTAAAACGATCTTTGGACTACAAAATATTTAATAAATAACATTTTGAATTTCACAACAATTAATTTACATTCGATTTCATTCTTTTTCAAAAACTTTTATGGGAAATAGTTTTGATTTACAAAAACGCTGATTTTGGAGAGCTATAATTAATAGAAAAAAATTTAATTTCCCAACAGTGGATTAAATTTTTTTTTGAAATTTGTGTACGATGGATTCGCAACAATTAATTTTCATTTACAATTTAATTTATTTTGTTTTTTAGAAAACTCAGAAATATTTGATTTGCAAAAACTCGAAATTAATCTTTTGATGAACAATGAACAAAATACACAAACAAAAACAGAATTATTTGGTTTACTTTATTTAATTAATAACTAATTTTGTGTGCGACGCCAGAGCGACTTTTCGTCTCAGAATTTTATTTTTTATCGTCCCCATCCCGCTTGTCATTTACTTTTGGTACACCCAACATATTGGTTTCTCGAAAAGGGCCCTAAAAAAAATTCTTGTATTTAGATAACGATTTACTGTCTTTGAAAAATTCGTTTTCGCAGATATTTTCATTTTCTAATGCCAGCTTATAACATTTGAGGTACCTGCCGGCTGAAATATTCAGGCATTGACATTAGCCGCTCAACAACAGATGGCACTACACGACATTGTTAACATGTAGTTATAAAACATTGGTGGGGTCATATTTTTACTCAACCCGTGGTAAACTCAACTACTTTTGTTGTTATTTGTAAGTTATTTTAACCTTCCGTGTACGAGGTGGGGTATAACCAACGTAACCCATTTTTTTTCTTGTTAAAAGCGGACGCTTGGTAATCGTGCTTAAAATCGAGTGTGCACATTCGAGCTCAAAGTGGCACATTCCGATCTCGGGAAAATGAAGCGCGCCGCTCCGCGTCGCGCTTTCATTTGCCTCCCTCGCTCGGAAATGTGCCACTTTTCGCTCGAATGCGCACATCTCGTATTTATTACATTAATATAATTTACGATAAGCTCCTTCAAATCAAAAATTTTAATTTAATTTAGTAAATATCGATTTTATATTCGAAAAATGTATTTACCATAGCAAATGAGTGGAAGTGAGCAAAAAAAATACGATAATCACATCGGTGCGAGTGAGAGGGACCGTTTAAAATTATTCAAATGTTTTTTTGTCTAATTTATTGACCTAAATCATTGTTAATCGTGCCTAAAACCGAGTGTGCCCATTCGAGCTCAAAGTGGCACATTCCGATCTCGGAATGAAGCGCGCGCCCGCGTCGCGCTTCATTTGCCTCCCTCGCTCGGAAATGTGCCACTTTTCGCTCGAATGCGCACATCCTCGTATTTATTACATTAATATAATTTACGATAAGCTCCTTCAAATCAAAAATTTTAATTTAATTTAGTAAATATCGATTTTATATTCGAAAAATGTATTTACCATAGCAAATGAGTGGAAGTGAGCAAAAAAAATACGATAATCACATCGGTGCGCGTGAGAGGGACCGTTTAAAATTATTCAAATTTTTGTTGTCTAATTTATTGACCTAAATCATTGTGAATCGTGCTTAAAACCGAGTGTGCCCATTCGAGCTCAAAGTGGCACATTCCGATCTCGGGAAAATGAAGCGCGCCGCTCCGCGTCGCGCTTCATTTGCCTCCCTCGCTCGGAAATGTGCCACTTTTCGCTCGAATGCGCACATCTTCGTATTTATTGCTTAATATAATTTACGATAAGCTCCTTCAAATCAAAAAAATTAATTTAATTTAGTAAATATCGATTTTATGTTCGAAAAATGTATTTACCATAGCAAATGAGTGGAAGTGAGCAAAAAAAATACGATAATCACATCGGTGCGCGTGAGAGGGACCGTTTAAAATTATTCAAATTTTTTTGTCTAATTTATTGACCTAAATCATTGTGAATCGTGCTTAAAACCGAGTGTGCCCATTCGAGCTCAAAGTGGCACATTCCGATCTCGGGAAAATGAAGCGCGCCGCTCCGCGTCGCGCTTCATTTGCCTCCCTCGCTCGGAAATGTGCCACTTTTCGCTCGAATGCGCACATCCTCGTATTTATTACATTAATATAATTTACGATAAGCTCCTTCAAATCAAAAATTAATTTAATTTAGTAAATATCGATTTTATATTCGAAAAATGTATTTACCATAGCAAATGAGTGGAAGTGAGCAAAAAAATACGATAATCGCATCGGTGCGAGTGAGAGGGACGGTTTAAAATTATTCAAATGTTTTTTTGCCTAATTTATCGACTTAAATCATTGTGAATCGTGCTTAAAACCGAGTGTGCCATTCGAGCTCAAAGTGGCACATTCCGATCTGGAATGAAGCGCGCCGCCCGCGTCGCGCTTCATTTGCCTCCCTCGCTCGGAAATGTGCCACTTTTCGCTCGAATGCGCACATCCTCGTATTTATTACATTAATATAATTTACGATAAGCTCCTTCAAATCAAAAAATTTTTAAATTTTAAATTTTGTAAATATCGATTTTATATTCGAAAAAAGTATTTACCATAGCAAATGAGTGGAAGTGAGCAAAAAAAATACGATAATCACATCGGTGCGAGTGAGAGGGACCGTTTAAAATTATTCAAATGTTTTTTTGCCTAATTTATCGACTTAAATCATTGTGAATCGTGCTTAAAACCGAGTGTGCCCATTCGAGCTCAAAGTGGCACATTCCGATCTCGGGAAAATGAAGCGCGCCGCTCCGCGTCGCGCTTCATTTGCCTCCCTCGCTCGGAAATGTGCCACTTTTCGCTCGAATGCGCACATCCTCGTATTTATTACATTAATATAATTTACGATAAGCTCCTTCAAATCAAAAATTTTAATTTAATTTAGTAAATATCGATTTTATATTCGAAAAATGTATTTACCATAGCAAATGAGTGGAAGTGAGCAAAAAAAATACGATAATCACATCGGTGCGCGTGAGAGGGACCGTTTAAAATTATTCAAATTTTTGTTGTCTAATTTATTGACCTAAATCATTGTGAATCGTGCTTAAACGAGTTGCCCATTCGAGCTCAAATGGCACATTCCGATCTGGAATGAAGCGCGCCGCCCGCGTCGCGCTTCATTTGCCTCCCTCGCTCGGAAATGTGCCACTTTTCGCTCGAATGCGCACATCCTCGTATTTATTACATTAATATAATTTACGATAAGCTCATTCAAATCAAAAATTTTAATTTAATTTAGTAAATATCGATTTTATATTCGAAAAACGTATTTACCATAGCAATGAGTGGAAGGGAGCGAGAAGATACAATGTGTTTTACTTAAACCTATTCATTATTAATTATTAAAATATATTTCTTATCATTGAACTGTCATAAAGTACAATTTTGTGGATTTTATTTCATTTTATTTTCGTGGTATGGCAAACCCCATCTAATATGGCTTGTGACATTTAGTCATCTAGTATGCGGAAGGTTAAACAAAATATCGACGAAAAGTAAAAAAACTTTTGATCTCGACTAATTCAAGCAAATTTTTTGGTTTGGTTGGTACGATGTTTGGAAAAGAGTTTCTAAAAGAGAACGAGGTTTCGAAGGATAGACGCAGCTATATGAAAGAATGTGTGCTTTTATCGAGTAGCAATTATCGATGGCATTTCTTGCAGGCGTACGAGTTATCGACGTTAACAGGAACACAAGTAATGCTTCTGGTAGCGTCAGAGACGGGCCACGTGTACACGTTTGCGACTCGAAAGCTCCAGCCGATGATAACGAGCGAAGCTGGGAAAGCTTTGATACAAACGTGTTTGAATTCGCCGGATCCTCCGGCCGGTTCATCCGCCGGGGACCAGCGTATGTCGGCCACCGGCTTTGAAGAGACCGAGCTCACCTACAACATCAGCGACGAGGACTCGAAAGTAAGACAAATGGTGTACGGCTCGCCGCACACACACACGCACGCACATTCGTTGGGGGGCCAGACGCACTATTCGCATCTAGAGCAAAGTCACTTAGGGTTGGGGGGTTCGCCCCAGCACGGGGGCTACGCCCAGGCCTGCCCGAGTCCCCTGCCGCCGCCCCATCAGACCTACGGCCACCCCTCTCAGCACCCCCACACGCACACGCACATGTCCCACTCGCACCCCCAACGATAGACTCGTTAGGCTCTAAAAAAATTATTAACTTTTCCCTCCCCCTTCGTCGCCCAGCCCCCGCCCCCAAAAAAAATTAAATAAAAATAAATACGTAACGGCGGTGTGCGGGAGTGTGGCGTCGTCGCGGGGGGTTGTTGATGCGTTGATGCGAAAGAAGACAACTTGTTTGGCCATTTTGAATGGGGTCGGATGCGAGAATGCGGGCGATGATTTCGCGAGGAGACGTTGAAATATGGACGTGTAATTAGCGATACATTACGGTTAACGCGATCGAGCTTTGTGTGCCGAACATGCACATTTTTATTTGTACGATTTTCTTGTCGCGATTTATTCGTCCGACGTGCGGGGCGCCGCGCTTGCGAATGTTAACGATTTCGTCGGGGGCCGCCGCGTCCGTTTTTGGGGAAAAAATTTCGGACCGGCGGCGGATGCCGCGAGCGCGATGCGAAGTTTTCTTTTTTTTGTGATTTCGGATGGCTCGTTTTTGTAGTTTTTTTTTTTTTGAAACGAGGTAGAGCAATGGACGTCCGAAAGGAAAAATAATTGCTAAATCGTCTTGCTTGTGCTTATATCGAATTTTGATGTTTTTCCAAAAAATTTTAAAGTGCGATTTTGGGTTTGAAATCAAATTTACTAAGTTTTTTGAAAAATTTTAATTTAAAACGTCGCTTTTTTGAAGGGACAATTTAAAAAATTCCAATACACAATGAGTTCGTTTTTTTTTAATTGAAGATTTCAAGGTTTGAATCAAATTTTTAATTTTTTTTGAAATTCCGAATAAGATTTTATTTAATTTAAACCAGTGGTGATTTTTCGAAATTAACGATTATGAATTGTTTTTATTCGGGCCTCGCAATGAACCGTTTGACGACCACTGATTTAGATTACTATGGATCGAATAGTGGCACTTTTTCCGTCGCATTATTTTCGCACGATTTTAAATTTTTTGATCGAGCGATTAATTCGTAATTTTGCTTCGAAGAAAATGTTATGTGATTTTAATAATTAAAAACTTTCTAAATGGAAATTAAGTTTTTTTTACCTTGGAAGTTTATTTATGTTTTTAATTGCGAAGAAAATTGTTTTTCTGAACTTGTTTTGATTTTCCAAGTGTAGGATTTAAATTTTTGATCGAAAGGTTGTTTTGAATTTTTGAGTGGGCACAAAAGTAATTGGTCCATATTTTTATTTGCTTCCAGTCGAAATTGATTTGTTTGAAAACTTTTTAAAAGGCAATTAAAAGATTTTCTTGGCCGATTTTTGTAATTTAAAACTTTGATCGGAAGTTTTTAATTAAGAAACATATTCTTTCTAATTTTTATTTGTTTGCAATCAAAAATCGAGTAAATCGAAAATGTCTCAGATGAAAATTTAAATTATTTTTAGCTCAAACGCGCGTTTTTGCGCATTTTGCGATTTTAACTTTTGATTCGATGATTTTGATTTTTATTTTTAAGAACAACAAGCAAAAGTTGTATTTGTTTTTAATTTAAAGTCAAAATATAATTAAATTTGAAATTATTTTGATGGAAACGTTAAATTTTCTAAGCTGTTCGTTCCTTAATTCGTTTTGGATCAAAGAATTAATTCCAATTTTTAATTATTAAAAAAAATTTACATATTTTTAATCATGTCCAATAAAAATCGATTTAAATGGAAATTCAATTTTTTTGTTAGCACAAAAGCGCGCTCAATTCCGAACTCGATAATTTAAATTTTCGATCAAAGAATTAAATCGTATTTTTGATAACGAAAAAAAAATAAAAAATACTATTTGAAGTCGATTCGATCGAAACTCAAAAATTTCCAAATCCAATCTTCATTTTTACAATTTCATAATTTTAATTTTCGATCAAAGCTTTAATTCCAATTTTTAATTTCGCAAAAACTTTTTTTACGTATCCTCCCAATCGAACTCAAAAAATTTACAGAGGCGTATTAAAAGGAAATTGAAAATTTCAAGTCGAAAGCACTCATTTTTGAGTTAATTTTTGATCGAAGCTTTAATTTTAAACTCATTTTGATTTATTTCCAATGAAAATCTACAGAAATAAACCCCCTCCAATTTTATTTTTCCCCGTGTTCATTTTTGTTTACAAACACACAATTTCTACAAAAAAAACAATCGACGATTTTAATACTCGTTCCCAAAACACCGATTTTTGAAATTAAATCAAAATCGAATTAACACGAGTGCTGCGACGCCCCCAAAAAATCCCACCACAAAGCCCCCCTCAACAATATCGCCTGATCGAAAAGTGCCAAATAACTTCACGCGCTTAGGAACTTTTTTGTTCTACGCTTCTTTTGTGTAATTAGCGATTATTCAAAAACTAATTCATTGTCAAGCCGATTACAATACGGCGCAACCTTTTTGAGAAAGCGACGTTTTTATTATTCAACAACAATACACAAAAATAATCGGACACGTGTCGGACGTGTACCGTCTTCAAATTACATAAGCGACAAGATTCAGCAATTACGCCATTATGCTTTCTTCGTCATTCAGACCCCCACAAAAAAAAAAAAAAATTGCACCGAAAAAAAATCTGATCAAAATAATTAAAAAAATCGGACGGGGGGCCCTTCGACTTCGCGACTTTCGGTCGCATCGAACGGTATCCCCGGGCCCCCCGACTTCAATTAAACCGCTAACGAGAAAACGTTTAGCAAAAAGGTCGCCGCGGAGCCGCAATTTCTTGTCCTGATGTGCAATAATTTCAGGTTAGTTAGCAGTCGGCGTGTAAGCGCGAGAATCGTAATGCGGAACAGAATCTTGCACCGAGCGCGTCGCCCCGAATCGAGACCCAATTTAAAAACTGACCGACTTACTTGAATAATTCATCGGGAGTCGGGGGGGGACCGCACGCATTGGGACACCGGACTCATCTCGCTTCCCACCGTTTCGCTCGAAAAACTCGCAAGAATTTTCGAAAAGCGCGGCCCCCGGCACGCCACTGACTCACTTTCCGAATTTCGAGTGCCGAGCGGCACGCGCCTCATCGCTATTACTTCCGCACATTGCGGAAGCGGAAATGCGCTGCGTGCCCCAACTTATTATGTCTTGTGCGTGAAGGCCTTCTTTCCGCACGTGTGCGAAATGGCCGAAAAAAAGTCGAAATCCCCCGAAATGTGTGTTGTATGTGTCGACTTTGGCCGTTTTGGCGTTGATTTTTGGTTTTTGCTCCCCCGCCCTCTCGCCCCCATGCATGTTTTGTGCGCTTTTGTCGTTTTGTCGTCGCTTCTCTTTCGATCGTTTGCCTGCGAAAAATGCAGGGGAAAAAAGGGCAGATCTACGACGAGCGCTTACAAATCGTCGAGCTAAGAGAGCCATTTGGTAGCCGCGACACGAAATAATTTGTTTTATGTAGTCGATTATTGCTAATTACTCGCGTTCGATGCGACGACGAACAAAACGAAATAAATCGTACGATTGCGAACGAATGTGGTGTACGGCATCAGAAATGATGTTCGGAATTTAAATGAAACTTCAGAAATGTAATAGTCCACATTATTTATGTGCGCGGAAAAACTTGCAATCTTTCATTAAGTATTTATGCGATATTTTATATTAGAAAGCTTCGAGATCTTGTGGTAACCTATTTTTTTTTGCGATCGTCCGCTTCGGAAAAAAAGATGCGGACGAAAAGATCGATCGGAAACGGATCTACGGATGCGATTTTGCGATTTGAGGTGGTTCGCTCGTGAATTGGTTTTTTTTTTGACAAAATTGAAGTGCAATATATAATGTATATGATATATCTAATACAAAAGGGTCATTTATTTCATTAAAAAAAAGTGCGATTGTATTAGTGTGTTCTGTATATAGGGGAACCTGTTGTTACCGATTTTTTTCAAAACTAATATTTTGTAAAACGAAAAACTCGAAATTAATCGTGCTTAAAACCGAGTGCGCGCATTCGAGCTCAAAGTGGCACATTTCCGATCTCGGGAAAATGAAGCGCGCCGCTCCGCGTCGCGCTTCATTTGCCTCCTCGCTCGGAAATGTGCCACTTTTCGCTCGAACGCGCACATCCTCGTATTTATTACATTTGTCTAATTTATCCTTCGCTCTTTCATATCAAAAAATTGAACTAAATTTAGTAAATATTGATTTTGCGTTCAAAAAACGTGTTTACCATAGCAACGAGTGGAAGGGAGCGAAAAGATACGACAATCTCGTTAGTGCGAAAGAGAGGGAACGATTAAAATTAATTAATTACCTTTTCGTCCAATTTATTGATCAAAATTATTGTGAATCGTGCTTAAAACCGAGTGCGCGCATTCGAGCTCAAAGTGGCACATTCCCGATCTCGGGAAAATGAAGCGCGCCGCTCCGCGTCGCGCTTCATTTGCCTCCCTCGCTCGGAAATGTGCCACTTTTCGCTCGAACGCGCACATCCTCGTATTTAATACATTTGTCTAATTTATCTTTCGCTCTTTCATATCAAAAAATTGAACTAAATTTAGTAAATATTGATTTTGCGTTCAAAAAACGTGTTTACCATAGCAACGAGTGGAAGGGAGCGAAAAGATACGACAATCTCGTTAGTACGAAAGAGAGGGAACGATTAAAATTAATTAATTACCTTTTCGTCCAATTTATTGATCAAAATTATTGTGAATCGTGCTTAAAACCGAGTGCGCGCATTCGAGCTCAAAGTGGCACATTCCCGATCTCGGGAAAATGAAGCGCGCCGCGCCGCGGCGCGCTTCATTTGCCTCCCTCGCTCGGAAATGTGCCACTTTTCGCTCGAACGCGCACATCCTCGTATTTAATACATTTGTCTAATTTATCTTTCGCTCTTTCATATCAAAAAATTGAACTAAATTTAGTAAATATTGATTTTGCGTTCAAAAAACGTGTTTACCATAGCAACGAGTGGAAGGGAGCGAAAAGATACGACAATCTCGTTAGTGCGAAAGAGAGGGAACGATTAAAATTAATTAATTACCTTTTCGTCCAATTTATTGATCAAAATTATTGTGAATCGTGCTTAAAACCGAGTGCGCGCGTTCGAGCTCAAAGTGGTACATTCCGATCTCGGGAAAATGAAGCGCGCCGCTCCGCGTCGCGCTTCATTTGCCTCCCTCGCTCGGAAATGTGCCACTTTTCGCTCGAACGCGCGCATCTTCGTGTTTATTGAATTTAGTCGCGCCAAAGAAGTATAGGGGAACCTGTTGTATCTTGGTACCTTTGTCTCTAGGACACCTTTATTTTTTTTTAATATTTGCGGGCTTTCGTCACCCATAATTTTCGTAAGCAGCTGGCCAAATGTACTTTGTTAATGTATGAGATCAATTGAAAGGACTTGTCCCAGTTTGGATAAAACGCTTCAGATTTAATTTAAATTTTGTAAACTGATAAATTTATTTATTCCTAAACATAATTTGAGGGAAAAAAATTAATAAGTTTCAAAAACAAATAGTTAGCCATTTAAAAATTGCCTTTTTCTCTCTCTTCGGTATAGCAATTCTCACATTTTGCAATTTGTTCAACAAATCTTCAGTGTACACTTTTCTTAAACAGTTTTTATTAACTTTATTAAGATTTATTTGGCAACAGCAACATTTTTTCAAACTCAAATAAGACATTTTTAATTTAAAAAAAAATTCAACTTTGAAAATCGATGTATTATACTTGGGTAACCAAAACTTTTAAAATTTTTTTAATTTAAGAATTTAAATGTCTATTGTGAATAAAATTAATGGTTACTCTGGTATAACGTTATCGAATTTTCAATTCAATATTTAAAATGAAGTTTTTTGTTTGTAAAACTTATGTTTAAAAAATTTGATATAATTTTTGAGATGCTTTCATTAACTATGAACAGCAATTTGAAAAAGTTTTTCAATTATCTCTGTTAACAAAAAAGTTATGGTAACTTTTCATTTTTAATTCGATATGCTCTTGCTCATTTCCCTTTTAATCAATAAACAATTTTTTTGTGTTATTCATCATGATATTTAGTCCTAATTTGATGATTCAAATTTCAATAAGACCAAAGAAAATTATTTCAAACTGGGACGACTCCTTTTTAATCGAAAAAAAAGTAAGTCTTTTTATATTCTTTTTACTTAAACATCTTATTGTTTTTTATTACCTAATAACAAATGACTCATCGTAATAGAAAGATTATTTATTAATGTTTGCATAGTAGTGGTCCGATTTTGGCACAGCATTGAGTTTAAACTACAAGAGTCGGTGTGTTGTACCTCGGTCACCGTCAATAAGTTGTGCCTTGGCCCTAAGATCGACGTGCAATAAATCAAAATTTAGATATACCTTTGTTATAAATTCTTATATTGTTTTTATTTTGCTTCGGATAATGTGCTTCGCAAGTCTAACGAAAAATTTAAATTTATGCAAAGTTAACCATCTACCCCTTGACATACAAAAAAAAATTATATGTTACATAGGGGGGCATCAAAATTTTAGAATGACTTAGATGGCGAACGTTAAAAAAAGGTTGGGAAACACTGCTCTACAAATTTCAAAATGTTTTAAAATTATTAATTATTTATTTTATGTTACTTGTGTATGCTCATAACAGTTACGTTGAGCCAAATTAATAGTTTTTCTCGGACTCATCGAATTCGGTTTTTTTTGTATGTCAAAGGGTTAAGTATGTGAAATTTTCTCCACGAGAAAAGTTTTGTTAATTTTTGAAACAATTTTAGTGTCATCTCAAAGAAGAACATTAGTAGTTCTCATAATCCAAAAATAAATATATAGTTTTCATAGAACGAGGGATTTTATTTTGCTTAATGTAAATAGAGCCAAGGTACATCACCTCCGTTGTACCTAGGCCACAGATCCACTTATTTTTAAATCTTATAGCAATTTGAGTAAACGGTCGGTAATGCTTTCAAATATTTTATGATGAATGCCTTATTAGTGCCCCACTACGATGCAATTTATTTTATCAACAAATTGTTCAATATACAATTAATAAAAAATTACAAGTGAAAAAAGGGCCAATGTATAACAGGTTCTCCTAAACGTTTTTATTCATACAATACAGTCTAACAAAAATAAAAAACTGCGGCCATTGAACACACTAAACTTTTTGTACTCACTATAGACCTGTATTTTTAGCTCCAATTGTCACGAGTGAACTACCCCAAAAAAATATTACTCCGGCCCTAAATAAAGTCTCGGCTAAACCTCTACAAAGAGGATTGTCTATACGAGGCATTAAATCCCCCCGATTTGCGCAGAAATTTGAACATTGATTATGTTAGAACTCGTTTTGAGGTATTCACCAGTGGTTTCAAAAAGTTTCTACGACGACGGGAACATAGTGATTTTTCACTTAGAAGTCAATAAATAATTACAGTTAATACTGCCAGAATTTTTGATTTTACGACTTTCCTATAAGCAAATGAATATTTCGTCTTTATTTGCTCATTTATTTTTTAAATTCAGATTATTTTTAATCATTTCAGTTATTTTTAATATTCGTTTTGAAAAATTTTCAATGCATTTTTTCACCATGTTCCCGATCTTTTCTTAAACCACTTTTAAACTCACTGATTATGCTTATATTTTATTCTGTAATCAAATTTCTGCGCAAATCGGGTGGATTTAACGCTTCGTATGGACAATCCTCTTTGGGACCGATCGAAACCGTTCTAACTCAAAAAGTAATCCGACGTCGGTCCACCTGCTTTTCATATTCTAAAATGTCCACCTTTCGGCTACAAAAATTTCTAAAAAAAAATGGGGGACGCTCGATTAGTTTTTGAGAAAAGCGGTGATGAATAATGGGGAGCGTGCGCGCGCTTCGGTGCGATGTTCTCGAAAAATAGACGTTGCATCGCAAAACGGTAAAAGACAAACGTTATTTGTTTCCGGCCGCGTTTTAATCAAATCATATGTGACAGTGGGCCCCCCACCTCCGAGGGGGCCGTATTTTTGGTTTATAATTTTAATTTGTTTCGTTCGAAAAAAATTTTTAGTTGTGCCCGCTCGAATAATGCAATCGCGAGCTTGGCATATGTTTTGTAAAATCGTTTTCTATCGATTAAAATTGAAAAAACCAAAAATAGAAAGTTATTGAACTTGGATCTAAATTGGCTGGGAACAAATAATGTAGATGCGTGTGTAGATATGGACAAATAAAATAAGTTCAAGGGGGGTTTAGAAAGTTATAAATAAAATTAGCTACTTTCATATAACGGATCTAATTAACTTCTTCCTAACCTTAATCTCGCATTTTTCGATTTTTAAAACGCAGGCGAAATTCCAAAAACGAAGCTCCGATTACCAAAAATTAAAATTAAAAAAAAACAAGAAACGATCAGTTTTCTAATTAAAAATAATAAGTTTCATTTACAATTCTTTTCGAAAGAAAAAAACCAATAAATTATAGACATTTAATTGTAAAAAAAAAAATCAACAATTTGTAAGCGAGTTTGTCGTTGTAATTTTGCACAAAAAAAATTGGGTAATTACTAAAACCCACACACGCGACAAAATGCACAAAAATGGGCGAACGAAAAGTAGCGATTTGTAAAACTCAGGGTTACCACCGTCGACGAACGATTTAATTAAATCGAAAAAAATCACCGTTTCGATTTTTTTCGTTGCGACCTCTTCGCGCAAAACGCGCAGTTTGCAATTTTCCTCCCTCTCCGAATCGAAAATCGTTTCGTTACGTTGGCAAAAGCAATTTCGACCCACCTGCCGAATAGATCTTTTACGAAATCGCACTTTTACGAGTTAGGTAAAATCCGTGCTCTTTTTTGGGTGTAGGAGTCGCGGATTCGCGTTGGTGTTATACTTATTTTAGGTCGTTGTACCCGAAATTTGTCATTTTAACGGGAAAATCGTCGACACCTTCACTAAAAAAAAAAAAAATTAAAAATTATCGCACAAATTCTAGGAAATTAATTTTTTTTAATTGGATTATTCGCTTTCGTAATCTCGGAAAAACGTACACCTGTTGCGCGAACAGAATAGAAATTTTTTTAATCGCGCGCGGACGCGCACCGCAAGGTTATTCCTTTTTATTGTAATATAATTAATTAAATTAAACTGAATTGCGCGCCGCACCTGTACAAATGGCCGCCTGTAAATACTAGAACCTAGTACATAACCAATAATAATTTCGAAAATTGCAAACTGGGCCTTTTTGTTTCAAAATAAATCTTCTTGGACCGAAACGCAAAGCCGCACGCACACACACGCACACACCAACATTTGAAATGTTACTCCTTTTTTAATTTTTTATGTGTATAAATAAACTATAGACGTTTATTTTTAATTAAATTAATTTTTGTACAAAGTGTTTTATTTTTAATTATTAATTAAATCACATGTAAAGTATTAAAAGAGATTTAAACGAGGCGCTTCGAAGGGGGGCTCCCGATCGGGCAGGTCGCGCCGTGCTCGGGGGCTCTTAAGTCGAAACGCCATGTTTAAGTCGCGTTACTATGGTAACTTGGCATTCCGATCCAGAGTGCCGATTATTTTATTATTATTTTTATGATTATTTTAATTAATTGATTAATATTTAGTGTGCTAATATGTTAGAAACTAAAACTGTTAAAAAAAATATTAATTATCTTTTTTTTAAGGGCACACTTGAAGTCGTTAAGTAGTCTTTTTTTTAGCTGTTATTTATTTAAATATGTTTTTGTAGTAGACATCGATATTTATATGATTTGTTATTTATTTCACTTATTTTTTTCTATTTTAATTCGTTCGGTTTTGCAATTTACAATTGACGTGTTACATGTTGTTTAAAGTGTCTTAATGTACGATTTGGGAGGACCATTTTGAGAAAATGGTGTTTAGAAAACGTCCATCTGAAAAAGTGTTCGATTTGATAAGACGACGATCGATAATGTTCCGTAATTGTGATAATAAACATGTTAATAATTACAATTTTATCCCTTTTTTGTGGTGAGATTATTGCTATGCCTTCTGGTGGGGAGATTTTAATTTTTTCTGGTTTAATTGAATGAAAAAAAAACACTAAAGTATCGTTTAGATTTTTTATTTGGAAAAAGGTTGATAGGGCTATTTTTTAAAATCACCAAGTTATAAATTTTTGATTCAATTTTTTGAGAAAATTACTGAGTAATTGTGAACTGTGCTTAAAGTCGAGTGTGCGCATTCGAGCTCAAAGTGGCACATTCCGATCTCGGGAAAATGAAGCGCGCCGCTCCGCGTCGCGCTTCATTTGCTTCCCTCGCTCGGAAATGTGCCACTTTTCGCTCGAACGCGCACATCCTCGTATTTACAAAATTCATCTACATTGTTCGTCGCTCTTTCAAAATCAAAAAAATAAATTTAGTTTGATAAATATCGATTTTGTTCCAAAAAATGTATTTTTGCCATAGCAATGAGTGCGAGCGAGCGCAAAGATACAACAATCTCATAAGTACGAGTGAGAGGAAACGATTAAAATTGTTCTACTGATTTTTCGTGTAATTTATTGGCCTAAATTATTGTAAATCGTACTTAAAGCCGAGTGCGCGCATTCGAGCTCAAAGTGGCACATTCCGATCTCGGGAAAATGAAGCGCGCCGCTCCGCGTCGCGCTTCATTTGCCTCCCTCGCTCGGAAATGTGCCACTTTTCGCTCGAACGCGCTCACACTTCGTGCCACTTATTTCTACTACTTTCGATAGACCGAAAATTATTATTTTTGAAATAATGAGCTCTATATTTTTATTTATTAATTTAAAAAAAAAGCAAAACGGCTCTAAGACCAAAATTAATCAAAAATTTGCTTTTTAAAATTTATAAAACGAATTTTGGCGGTACACAATTAAAAAATATATGTATACATATAAATCGACCCCCTCCTCCTCGACAAGACAAAAAAAAATCGACAACTTAAAAAAATTTATTCGTACACGTAGAAAAGTAACTTATTTATTTAAAGCCATTTCAGCCGAACGTTCTGTTTTTTTTTATAAACAGCAAAAATGTACAAGTCTTACTTAACTAATTTGGCACAATTCGATTGTCACTTAAGCTAGCACTTAAAATTAATAATTTTTAATTGATTTAATTTTTTTGCCTTTCGCAAAAAAAGAAACAACTTAAAAACTAAAATGGCACAGCAGAAACTTAAAACCTATAAATAAAAAGAAAAGCGGCGGCATCCTTTAATTATTACATAAGTCAGAATTAATTCGATCATAATAAGAAGAGAAATAATAATAAAAAATAGAGAAAATTATTAAATCGTGACGAATGATGTAACGTCGCAGCCTTTCAGTAGGTCTTCCGTAAGTCGAAGAGATAACCGGTCCTGCACTTGCCTTGTCCACCCACATCTGCAACAAAGAGAACCATCATCTTAAGCGTTCCATACGTTATCCTTAAGCTACCGGTCTTCTTGCGTAATCCCTAATCCCCTCTAATCCTCGGCCGAGCGCCCGTCCGCCAAAATAAATTACAAAGCCGCCCCCGTCCCCGACTCCCAAAAAACTTACCTCCATCTCTTACGGTGCGACTTTGGGTGGGCCGCTGCGAGTGGGCGAAGCTGTTTTTCAAATAAACAGCACAAAACTTTTTATTACGAAATTCCAAAATTTAATAAAGAACTGAAAAACACGCTTTTTAATCCGCGAGCAATTAAAATTAATTTTAGGGTCATTTTAGTGTTGCTTATGTTGTGGTAGCACTGAACGAAGTAGACTTTTGGGTGTAGGAGTCGCGGATTCGCGTTGGTGTTATACTTATTTTAGGTCGTTGTACCCGAAATTTGTCATTTTAACGGGAAAATCGTCGACACCTTCACTAAAAAAAAAAAAAATTAAAAATTATCGCACAAATTCTAGGAAATTAATTTTTTTTAATTGGATTATTCGCTTTCGTAATCTCGGAAAAACGTACACCTGTTGCGCGAACAGAATAGAAATTTTTTTAATCGCGCGCGGACGCGCACCGCAAGGTTATTCCTTTTTATTGTAATATAATTAATTAAATTAAACTGAATTGCGCGCCGCACCTGTACAAATGGCCGCCTGTAAATACTAGAACCTAGTACATAACCAATAATAATTTCGAAAATTGCAAACTGGGCCTTTTTGTTTCAAAATAAATCTTCTTGGACCGAAACGCAAAGCCGCACGCACACACACGCACACACCAACATTTGAAATGTTACTCCTTTTTTAATTTTTTATGTGTATAAATAAACTATAGACGTTTATTTTTAATTAAATTAATTTTTGTACAAAGTGTTTTATTTTTAATTATTAATTAAATCACATGTAAAGTATTAAAAGAGATTTAAACGAGGCGCTTCGAAGGGGGGCTCCCGATCGGGCAGGTCGCGCCGTGCTCGGGGGCTCTTAAGTCGAAACGCCATGTTTAAGTCGCGTTACTATGGTAACTTGGCATTCCGATCCAGAGTGCCGATTATTTTATTATTATTTTTATGATTATTTTAATTAATTGATTAATATTTAGTGTGCTAATATGTTAGAAACTAAAACTGTTAAAAAAAATATTAATTTTCTTTTTTTTAAGGGCACACTTGAAGTCGTTAAGTAGTCTTTTTTTTAGCTGTTATTTATTTAAATATGTTTTTGTAGTAGACATCGATATTTATATGATTTGTTATTTATTTCACTTATTTTTTTCTATTTTAATTCGTTCGGTTTTGCAATTTACAATTGACGTGTTACATGTTGTTTAAAGTGTCTTAATGTACGATTTGGGAGGACCATTTTGAGAAAATGGTGTTTAGAAAAACGTCCATCTGAAAAAGTGTTCGATTTGATAAGACGACAATCGATAATGTTCCGTAATTGTGATAATAAACATGTTAATAATTACAATTTTATCCCTTTTTTGTGGTGAGATTATTGCTATGCCTTCTGGTGGGGAGATTTTAATTTTTTCTGGTTCAATTGAAGGAAAAAAAACACTAAAGTATCGTTTAGATTTTTTATTTGGAAAAAGGTTGATAGGGCTATTTTTAAAATCACCAAGTTATAAATTTTTGATTCAATTTTTTGAGAAAATTACTGAGTAATTGTGAACTGTGCTTAAAGTCGAGTGTGCGCATTCGAGCTCAAAGTGGCACATTCCGATCTCGGGAAAATGAAGCGCGCCGCTCCGCGTCGCGCTTCATTTGCTTCCCTCGCTCGGAAATGTGCCACTTTTCGCTCGAACGCGCACATCTTCGTATTTACAAAATTCATCTACATTGTTCGTCGCTCTTTCAAAATCAAAAAAATAAATTTAGTTTGATAAATATCGATTTTGTTCCAAAAAATGTTTTTTTGCCATAGCAATGAGTGCGAGCGAGCGCAAAGTTACAACAATCTCATAAGTACGAGTGAGAGGAAACGATTAAAATTGTTCTACTGATTTTTCGTGTAATTTATTGGCCTAAATTATTGTAAATCGTACTTAAAGCCGAGTGCGCGCATTCGAGCTCAAAGTGGCACATTCCGATCTCGGGAAAATGAAGCGCGCCGCTCCGCGTCGCGCTTCATTTGCCTCCCTCGCTCGGAAATGTGCCACTTTTCGCTCGAACGCGCGCATACTTCGTGCCACTTATTTCTACGGCTTTCGATAGACCCAAAATTATTATTTTTTAAATAATTAGCTCCATATTTTTATTTATTAATAAAAAAGAAATGGCAAAACGGCTCTAAGACCAAAATTAATCAAAAATTTGCTTTTTAAAATTTATAAAACGAATTTTGGCGGTACACAATTAAAAAATATATGTATACATATAAATCGACCCCCTCTCGACAAGACAAAAAAAAATCAACAACTTAAAAAAATTTATTCGTACACGTAGAAAAGTAACTTATTTATTTAAAGCCATTTCAGCCGAACGTTCTGTTTTTTTTATAAACAGCAAAAATGTACAAGTCTTACTTAACTAATTTGGCACAATTCGATTGTCACTTAAGCTAGCACTTAAAATTAATAATTTTTAATTGATTTAATTTTTTTGCCTTTCGCAAAAAAAGAAACAACTTAAAAACTAAAATGGCACAGCAGAAACTTAAAACCTATAAATAAAAAGAAAAGCGGCGGCATCCTTTAATTATTACATAAGTCAGAATTAATTCGATCATAATAAGAAGAGAAATAATAATAAAAAATAGAGAAAATTATTAAATCGTGACGAATGATGTAACGTCGCAGCCTTTCAGTAGGTCTTCCGTAAGTCGAAGATATAACCGGTCCTGCACTTGCCTTGTCCACCCACATCTGCAACAAAGAGAACCATCATCTTAAGCGTTCCATACGTTATCCTTAAGCTACCGGTCTTCTTGCGTAATCCCTAATCCCCCTCTAATCCTCGGCCGAGCGCCCCGTCCGCCAAAATAAATTACAAAGCCGCCCCCCGTCCCCGACTCCCAAAAAACTTACCTCCATCTCTTACGGTGCGACTTTGGGTGGGCCGCTGCGAGTGGGCGAAGCTGTTTTTCAAATAAACAGCACAAAACTTTTTATTACGAAATTCCAAAATTTAATAAAGAACTGAAAAACACGCTTTTTTTAATCCGCGAGCAATTAAAATTAATTTTTAGGGTCATTTTTAGTGTTGCTTATGTTGTGGTAGCACTGAACGAAGTAGACGATTAATGTTGGGAATTAGTTGCGCGATTTTTTAAATTGATTTAAAAAATATATCGGAAGCCCTAAATTGAATTAAATCATTTCGGAGATTAAGGCGGCTTAAGGATGTATGGGAGGTACAATCGGAGGCAAAAGTACTGAAAATTGGAAATTGTGAATATTGTCGTTTTATAACATATCACGAAGTAAATGAATAGTGTAAATACAAAAAAATAAATATAATTTAAAAGAAAATAGGAAATTTTACAAATTAAGGGTGCTTGGGACGTATTTCAAAATGCGTCAAGACGCTTTTTATTAAATTTTCGTTTGTCCTGGCGCATTTTTACAAACATACCCAAACATATTTTTTCTAATTTATATAAATTATTATTTTTATTGACTTACTTCGTGATATGGTATAAAACGTAGATATTCGCGAATATCTAATTTACAGTACTTTTGCCTCCGATTGTACCTTCCAAACATACTTAATTTTAATTAGAAATTATTGCTTTGGAGCCATATTTAAAGTTTATTTATTTGATAACCATAGTTACGAGTATTAAATGAACCAATAATAATCGTGAATTATTTAGGCGGTTTTTTAAATTAATTTAAAATTGTAAAAATTATTTTTCAAAAAATTAGAAGCTCAAAATTGAATCAATTCAATGCAAAGACTAAGGCAACTTAATTTTAAATTGAAATTATTGTTTCGGAGCCATATTTAATTTTTATTTATTTTATAAAACCGTAGTTACGATAATTAAATTAGCCAATCATAATCGTGAATTATTTAGGCACTTTTTTAAATTAATTTAAAATTGTATAAATTATTTTAAAAAAAAATTAAAAACTCAAAATTGAATTAATTCAATGCAAAGACTAAGGCAATTTAATTTTAAATTGAAATTATTATTTCGGAGCCATATTTAATGTTTATTTATTTTATAAAACCGTAATTACGATAATTAAATTAGCCAATCATAATCGTGAATTATTTAGGCACTTTTTTAAATTAATTTAAAATTGTAAAAATTATTTTAAAAAATTAGATGCTGAAAATTGAATCAATTCAATGCAAAGACTGAGGCAACTTAATTTTAAATTGAAATTATTGTTTCGAAGCCATATTTAATGTTTATTTATTTCATAAAACCATAGTTACGATAATTAAATTAGCCAATGTAAATGGTGAATTATTTAGGCGGTTTTTTAAATTAATTTAAAATTTTTAAAATAAACTTATTTAGTGTGCTCAAAATTAAAAAAGTTATGCCACATAATTTTAAATTCGAGACAAAAAAATTAAGTTTTTGGAGCTATATTTAATATTGATTTTTTAATAACAATAGTTGAATAAAATTACCGTAGCCAATACACATTGTGAATTGTTAGGGAGCTTATTTTAATTTATTTAAAAATTTAAAGAACTATTTTTTAAAGAATTAGGTGTGCTCAAAATTAAAGAGATTAACACTTCTTTTATATAAAACTCAAGAGGAAATTAAAATTAATTTTTTTAATTCATTTTTAATATTTTTTATTCTGTAACCATAGTTACATTAATTATTGTAGCCAACGAAAAACGTGGTACTTATATTTAAAATTCGTTTAAAATTAAAAACACTTTTTAAGGTTCTGTTGTGCCCAAAATTGAACGAAATGAATTAAAAGCCTAATGCGACTTATTTTTAAATTAAAATCGGAGGCAATTAAAATTAAGTTTTTTAAATCACTTTTAATATTATTTAAAATTTTTAAGAAAACAACTTTTGTTAAATTTGCAACGTTTCGTTTCTTTATTGAAACTTTTTCAAGCAACTGAAAATTAACATATGTGTATAACAATAACAATAAAGACAAGCATTTTATAAATAAAATTATAAAATAACTTAACATCTCAAAAAGTTTCAATAAAGAAACGAAACGTTGCATATTCAACAAGAGTCGTTTGGTTCCTGTTAACTTTAATATTTTTATTCGGTGACCATACTTACTTTAACCAATGCAGCCAACGAAAACCGCGATTCATTTTAGGCGGTTCGTTTAAAAATATTTTTTGAGGTTCCGCCGCGCGCAAAATCGAACGAAACCAATTAAAACCCTAACGCGACTTAATTTCAAATTAAAATCGTAGGTAATTAAAATTAAATCGGGGCGAATTATTAATGCAATTGCGAGGTGAATTTTTTTCCGCAAAAAGCACACTCGTTTGTCCAGTTGTCGCTTTCAAAAAAAAATTCGAAGTTGCATTTAGCAACCGGCCACACAAAAAAATACGAATAAAGGTAATACCTCTGCAGCCTTGCACAAATATCGAGGGTGTGGCTTTTGTGCAAGTTGGTGGAAGTCCATTCATTGTTCGAAATTTCGCTTAAACGAAAATTTAATGCGCCTTTTTTTTTGCACGTAATTAGTATTATTATTAATGACGAGCGCGCGAATGTTTGTCATTCTTACGTGCCGTGTTTCAGCAAACGTTTGAAAATTCTCGTTATTGGCTATTTTTATCGCATTAATTGCGCTCATCGTACTTTTTTTCTTCTTTCTTCTAAATAAACACGTTGGCGCGGATGATAAAACTCGAAGTATCGCTTTTTGAGATTAGCAAAAAAAAATTAAATAAAATAAATCGTGAGAATTGGAGGAACAAAAATAGACATCTTCACTTCCCTGATTGATAAGCAATTTAAAAAAAAAAAATGTCGATTCGATTTTGAGTAACGGATGATGACTGGGAGACGGAACCATTCGAGCATTTCTTAATTAGCTAGATCAATGAGATCCAATTACCACCACAGAGGTCCCCAAAGCATTAATCTGTTTTTTTCGAAATTTTAAATAATTAATTGGAGGGTCTAATGGGGCGGCCCTCCCTTGGCCCCCTTTCGAAAAGCGCCTTCGGCCCGCCCGCGATTAAAATTAATCCGCATTAAAAATTTAATTAAAACATTTTTACGGTGTCGGATTTTAATTAAAAAATTTTGCCTAAATATTTGTGTCGGGTGTAGGCGAGCCGTGGGGGCACACCGCGTTGTTTTCTTTCAAAAGCTGCGTCTTTAGGTGCCCGAACAAGGTTAAAGCCGTATGCATTAAAAAGGAGAGGAATAGAAAATGTTGCTCGTTCAATAAACATTTCAGCGTACACCCAACTTTCTAAACAAAACTTCGCGCGAGTGGGGTGATTGCAAAAAAATTGCTCGCTGCAGGGTGAAAAATGTTGCCGACCTACAAAGCGACGCGCAACGTTTTTTGAATCGTTCGCGAATCGCACGCTGCGGCGCATTAAATTTTGCTTATTTATTAAAATCGTCGATTCGACTCCGATTTTTGTCCACTTTTGCGGACAATTTAAAGCGTTTGTTTACGATTATTTACGTGTTGACGTAATTCGCGTTGTGCCCAGACCTACTTTGCTCTTAAAACGTATGCAAATTGTGAAAGTTGTTGCGTATTGCGCTCCCCGAGATTCGCTTATTTACTCGCCTTTTTTTGTTGATGAAAAAAAAATCGCAAAAAATTCTTTCGCGTATCTTATTAAATTCCTGAACCGCAGAAGTTATTTCAATGTTAAGCGCGCGCTCGGGAATCTCGAAAATGTTTTGTTTTTGGCCGAAAAAGTGCTATTTTTAAATCTGATTTTTTGTTAAATAAAAATCGATAAAACTAGGAAAAAATATAATTTAAACGGCTTGATAGGGTGCATCGGATTAATTAGGAAAAATTTTTGACCCCCCTTTTTACGAGGAAAATCGCTTTTTAGGGGACTTCGAGGAACGAAACCAATTATTAGTTTTAATGAAAAAGTAAAAATTAATCGGATTGTTAGGATGTATTTAATTAATTAAAAATAAATAAATATTATCTTCCGCTCATTAAAAAAGCAATATTTATGACCAAGGCTGAAGGAGGAAAAATTGATTTTAAATAGAAATTAATCTAAATGGTCTTTAATGTAAAATGTAAGTAATCAGATTGTTAGGAAGCATCAAATTAATCAAAATAAATGTGTCTTGTAGCCCCCTTTGTTAACAAGAACAATTTTGTGTAGTAACACAAAATCGTTTGGCGATTTTGTCACCGCGAAGCGCGCTTTACTAGTGTTCCCTGTCGGGTATTTTACAGAAAAAGACAATGTTTTTTTCTGTGTTACAACAAAATCGCTTCGCGAAGCGAATTTTGCCAAGTTCTGTATTCAAATACATTATATTAATTTTAAACAAATTACGAAGCTCCCCGTGTAAAAATCGATGTTTTTTTTTTAGTCGAATTTGAGGTAGAAAAATTAATTTTGGTCTCAAATAAAAATTAATAAAATTCGGCTTTAATAAACCGTATAATTTAATCGGATTGTTTGGGTGTTTCGAATCAATTAAATAAAATTCTTCTTTGGACTCCCCTTTTTAGAAAAATTAATTATCACCAGAAAAAAAAATTTTTTGGATCTTAAATAAAAATAAATAAAGTTCGCATTTAATGAAAAAAAAACAGCATTTAATTAGTAAGGGTGCATCTAATTAGTTAGGTTATTTTCGTCCTGTAGCCCCCCGCGTTCTTCCGAAAAATTTCGTTTTCCCCTTCAAAACCGAGGGATAAAATATTTTTTATTATGGTCGAAATAAAAAACAATAAACTTTTGATTGAGACGAATAAAAAAAAAACTTAATTCATTCAAATCGAATTTTGTACGTCACAAAATTGAGTTGCTGAGAGCCATTCAACGCCTACTTAGATCTAATGATAAAGACTTAAAAAAGAGGCATTATTAGTATTATTATTATTACTATACACTAATAAGCTGCAAACGATCGAATCTTATTAGAGGCCCAATAAATAACAAAAAAAAAGCGCTATTGAACGATCAAAAAAAGAAAAGAAAGAGCGAGAGAAGGCATAGTAATGATTTTTATCATAGCGATCAAAAAGATGAGATGGGATTACCTTTGTAAAACGTCCGTCGTGATTTTCGACATAAACTCTGGCGCTGACCGAGTTGTCCGGAGGAGGCCGAGGTGGGGGGGTGGCGAGAGGTCACACCTGTTCGCCTTTCGAACCCTCCTGGGGCCGCCGTTCAACCCTTGGGGTGGACGACGGCGCGGGCCGCTTCTTTCGGGCCCATCTCGTCGGGATGCGTTTTCGAAAATCTTTTCGGGCCGATCGGGACCGTCGGGCAGGCGATTTTCGATCCAGGTGTACCCCGGGTCGATGGACGCGCTCGCCGCACACTTGCCGCTGTAAATGGTGAATCACATGTGTTTCAAAAAGTGCCCCTTTTTCTTGCCGATTGCGCCTTCGGCCTCGATTTTTAATCGAAAATTATTTAGGCCTCCGGCGAATTTCTGGTCGTGCTCAAAATTTTTGTCCCCCCTCCGCAGCAGCAATTTAATTGTTAGATTAAAATTAATTTTTTTTTTAATTAAAAATAAAATCGGGGGTTAGGGTGTATATTAAACGAAAAAAAAAAATTAAAAGTGACTTACGTTTGAGTTGCGTCGAAGGGTACGGCGAGCTGTGCGCCTCATCCTCTGGAAAGGATTCGGTTCATCGAGCGTCGATGGTAAACTGTTGCGTTCTGGGTCCGTCTTTGGCTTAGGCGGCCGGCTCGGTGCGAGCCGAGCCGAACACGCATTTGCCCATAGATGGGCTCCGTGCCATAAATGGCATGGGTATTGTTACAAAGTGCTGGCTACCGGGCATGGGCCTACGACGACTCGCTATCCCACAAAAAATAAAGACGCGGCACGTGCTATTGTATTCCGAAGCTCATTTTCAGAAGAATGATGATCGGGATTTGCAATTATGCGTTTGCCGACAGAATGGCTTTTTTTAATCGATAATCATCTCGGCCTTTTAAAATGCGCCAATCTAAATCGTATGACCGATGGAATTTTTCTATTTGTTGGTTTTTTTTTCTCTCTCTTCCGAATCCGAAAAAGTTCGCCGAAGCGCTTTTGGGGCCTGCTCCGTTCGAAATTTGGGTTGTACTTTGTTTTTTCGAAATGCATTTGTTTGTAATTGAAAATTTTTAAAAATCGCGCTCTATTCTCAGAACTCCCATTGGTAAATTCGAGTGTTGCCATAGTTACTAAGTAAATTTTTAATTTTATATTATTTTACTTATTAATCAAATAGTTTGTTTTATTATCAAAACTTGAAGTTAATAAAGCGCATTAAAAAGTTTGCAACAATAATAAAATACAGTTGAGCCTCGATAAGTGAGGCTCACTGGGGCGAAACCAAACGTAAATCAAATTACAGTGGTCGTCGCTTATAATGGACTTCGGGGCACCAAATAAAATAGTTTGTTATAACCGAATGTTTGTTATAACCGAATGTTCGTTATAACCGAATGTTCGTTATAACCGGATGTTCATTTTATCAGAATACAAATAGGTATTTTTGTATTAAATAAAATGAAAACACAATACCAGCAGAAAATTTATAAATCAATGTAAGATTTTTTTTTCGAAAAAAGATAGCGATTTTTGTTTCCATCTGCGCCTTATTTACTTAACCTTTGTGTAGAATAAGTTCAACTTTGTTCGGTATCGAAATAATGTCTTTTCGTTGAACATATTGTTGCAAATTTTTTTAATAGAATTCATCGGGCGTCGCTTCTTTTCGATTGCAACGTAATATTTTACGTCGGGGAAGTACCGAGCAACTCCGCTTATAATGCGCATAATAAATAAAATTGTTCGTTATAGACGAATCTATTATAATCGAGTCCATTATAACCGTGGTTTTTTTACACGCGTTTGAAACTGGAAATTTAAAAATTGTACGTTATATCGGAGTTTCCATTGTAAGCGATTTCATTATAGAAGGATTCTACTGTATTCGCTTTATCCAAAATTAACGCTTCGAAATTGCCTTTTTTTTTCTAAAATAAACCTTTTTTTTATTCGAAAAAAAAATTAATTTCCAAAAAGCGAGTTATTCCATTTCCAATTTTCTTTTTTGAGTTTAATTCAAAGATCTTGGGTTTATTATTTTTTTAATTAATAATTTTTTTCGGAGACGTTCGGAATGCCGGCGTTTCTCCTTTTTTTTTCTTCAAAAATCGAAGACGAGGAGAGAGGTCGTCCGATAAGGCAAAAAAAGAAAATTTAATTTAATCAACTGCCAATTAAAAGCTCGAATTTATTACAACGTCGGAATGTTAAAATGCATTTCTATGCAAGGGAAAAACATATGTCGCGATTGATTCGAAACAATTATAAATTTGTTAAGTATTTATTTTACCAATTATTTATGCTACACTAAATGTACACGAAGATCTACTGTCAAGTGTTTTGGCGCCGGTCCTCCTTTGATCAGGTGGGGTATTGACCCGAACCGATACCGGGTCAACACAAGCTCACGCTATTTTAACATCTGAAACGTTTAAGGGTGGATTTTGCCCCTAATTCGGCTCGCAACGCGAAAATTCACCCGTCACCGGACACTTCTAGGCGAAATAAACGAGGCACCGTAAAAAAATATGCTAATTTTCGATGGGATTCCAATTTCTTATGGGGAGCACTCCTAAAATTTATTTTAATTTTTTAAATGGTTTTTGTTTAATTTTTTTCGAACTTATTCGTTGATATTTTACATTTTTTTGTATAGAAAAGTTCGTTTTTTTTGGGATTTGTTTGATTTGACGCCACAGGGGGCTTTTTAGGATGAAACAAGGCTCTTTGGGCCTCAAATTGATTTTTTTTTAGAGTAAAGTCCATTTTATTTGTGTTTTTAATTTGAGAATTTTATTAGTGAAAAATTTAGAAATTACATGATTAATTTAGTTTATTTTGAGATGACTAAAGGCACAAATTGAAATGTTTTTATTGGTTTTCGAAAAAATTACGTGTTTTCAAAATTATGACGGGAAATATTCATTGTATTATAAAAAATACAGATTGAAGCAACAATTTTTTTATAATTTGCAAACCGAAAGGCCGATTTAAAAGCGGTTTTTTTTTTATTCGAAAGCGAAGGAAATTTGAGTAAATACGTGTTTTGGCGATTTTTTGTAAAAGTATTTTAAGCAGTTTTACAAGCGCGCGAAATTTAAATTTTCAATTTGTAGTTGTGCGCTCTGAATTCCTATAATTTTTTGAGACCAAAATAACCAAATTAAGAAATAAAATAAACAATTTACTTTATTTTTAACTGAGTAAAAAAATATTTAAATATTTCTATTAGTTTTCAAAATCAAAAAAGCTCTTCTAATAACAAGGAAATTTTATTTCATTGAAAGAAGCACAACTCGACGCAATAATTCGTTTGTAATTCGAAAACCAAAAGACTGATTTTAATGCGGTTTTTTTTATTCGAAAGAGAAGGAAATTTGAGCACACACGTGTTTTGGCAATTTTTGTAAAATTATTTTTAACAGTTTTACAAGCGCGCGAAATTTAAATTTGCATTTTGTAGTTGTGCGGTCCGATTTCTGTTATTTTTGAGAACAAAAATAACCAAATTTTCAAATAAGATATACAATTTAATTTATTTTTAACTGGCTAGCAAAATATTGAAATATTTCTATTAGTTTTCAAAATTTT
This sequence comes from Sinopyrophorus schimmeli, assembly GCA_036325965.1. NCBI lineage: Eukaryota > Metazoa > Arthropoda > Insecta > Coleoptera > Elateridae > Sinopyrophorus > Sinopyrophorus schimmeli. The sequence continues at coordinate 1,308,666 of JARFIZ010000407.1, forward strand.
TAAAAAAGCTCGTCCTGGTTATAAAAGGAAATCTTCATTTCATTGTAAGAGACACAACTCGATGGAACAATTTGTTTATAATTCGAAAACCAAAAGACCGATTTTAATGCGGTTTTTTTCATTCGAAAGAGAAGCAAATTTGAGCAAATACGTATTTTGACGATTTATTGTAAAAATATTTTTAACAGTTTTACAAGCGCGCGAAATTTAAATTTGCAATTTGTAGTTGTGCGCTCTGAATTCCTATTATTTTTTCAGACCAAAATAACCAAATTAAGAAATAATATAAACAATTTACTTTATTTTTAACTGAGTAAAAAAATATTTAAATATTTCTATTAGTTTTCAAAATTAAAAAAAAAGCTCTTCCGGTTATACAAAGAAATTTTCATTTCATCGTAAGAGACACAAGTCGGGTCAACAATTTGTTTGTAATTCGAAAACCAAAAGACCGATTTCGATGCGGTTTTTTTTATTCGAAAGGGAAGGAAATTGAGCAAACACGTGTTTCGGCGATTTTTTGTAAAATTATTTTTAATAGTTTTAAAAGCGCGCGAAATTCAAATTTGCAATTTGTAGTTGTGCACTCTGAATTCTTGTATTTTTTGAGATCACATTAACCAAATTAAGAAATAAGATAAACAATTTACTATAATTGTGTAAAAAAATATTTAAATATTTCTATTAGTTTTCAAAATTTAAAAAAAAACTCCTTTGGTTATACAAAGAAATTTTCATTTCATCATAAGAGACACAAGTCGGGGCAACAATTTGTTTGTAATTCGAAAACCAAAAGACCGATTGCGATGCGGTTTTTTTTGTTCGAAAGAGAAGCAAATTTGAGCAAATACGTGTTTCGGCGATTTATTGTAAAATTATTTTTAGCAGTTTTACAAGCGCGCGAAATTTAAAAATCCACTTTACAGTTGCACGTTTCTTTATTTTCTGTTTTTTTGGAAAAAGATTATTAAACTTTCAAAAGGCTCCTCGTCAATTTTCTTTGAAACGACTTTAGATATATCCGACAGGCTGGCGAAGTTCCGCTCGCAAACGTCCCACTTTTTGCCCGAATATTAAATCGCAAACGCGCGCAAAAAAGAGAATCGCAAGAGCCTCGGCAAAAGCTAAACGAGAAGACAATTATGTTCAATAAATAGATGATGTTATCTGAAATGTTAAAATCTTGAGCATCTTAGGGATATCGTACGATATATCTGGCGTTGATCGTAATCGGCGGGCGCACCGTCGGTCGGGTCGCGGTCGTCCTAAGTAATGGCCGCTTGTCCCACAATTACATCGAACAATGGCTATTATATTGTTATCGAGTTACTTCGCAAAAATATTGACTTATTATATGCAAGGTACATAGGAGAATATGCGACCGGTCGCGTAGGTGTCCGTGCCTGTGTGTGTGTGTGTGTGTGCAGGGCACATCGCATGTAAAAACCACGTACTATCACTCTTTTCTTCTTCTTCGCGTCGCCCGTCGATTTCCTCAAAAAGCCTTTGTTCGTCCTCGAATTTTAACTCCTTCGCGAAATCGCTTCGGACGCACAAAAAGCCGAAGCGCTCGTTTAATCGACGAAGAACAAACAAATTCGCCTTTTTCTTTTCTATTCGCTTCGTCTTCGCGTTCTGGTTAATTTTGTAACGCCACTCATCAATTAAGACAAAAAAAGAAACGCTAAAGTCAAAGTCGGAACTAATTAATTCGATTAATTTCATCGATTCGTCTGGTCGCTCGGTCGTTTTACGAATCCGCTTAGAAAATACAGGAAGACCTCGCTTAACGCGAGCGATACGTTCCGACGAGCTTAAGCGCCAGCCGAAACGGCGTTAAACGAGATGGCTTTGAAATACAGTCGAACTTCCATAAGTCGAAGGCCGATAAGCCGAATTTTTGATAGCTCGAACTCGAACCAGTTTCCCTAGGACTTGCCTATCTCAACGTTAATATTTTTATGTCAATAACTCGAAATTTAATAAATCGAATTATTTGATTAGTCGAAGCGTTTTACAATTCATTAAATTCAAGTTTCCATTAGTAAATAGGTCGATGACTCGAAGTTAAATTTTACAACTTTTCTAAAAATTTCTCTATCTGAGAGAGGATTAAGGACGGCTCGGTTTGGTGTTATTGATGCTTTAAAAGCTCTATTGTTAACTACGAATAAAAGGTTTATACTACAAGAATGTTTTGACGGCGGCACTTCAATTGGATTCAAAAACTAATTTATGTTTAAATGCCTTATGAACAGTTATAAATTTTTGAGACGGTTTTACCGTTTATTTTACAAAAAAAGAAACTATTTTTGCATTTTAGTTTTCAATTTGCTAGTTATTCGTCGACTACGAAGACTAACAAATGTGTTTTACGTTCTTTATAGTTTGTAACAGAGTATAACAGAAAATCTAAAAAAGTTTAATACTTTTTCTAAAATTATTTACGTATTAACATGGAGTGTAAACGAAAATTAAAAAGTTTAACCATAAGGGAGAAAATTAATCTTATAAAAGAAGTGGAACGTGGGCTCAAAAGAAAAAGGATATAGCTAAAGATTTTGGTATTCCGCAAACACTTTATCAACCATTTTAAAAACAGAGACCTAATTGTAGCTGCTGAAGATACAATGACAAATGTCAACGTTGATAAAGATTTGGAAGTTGCTGAAATTCCTAGCGATGAAAGCATTATAAGTAAAGTGCTAGAAGAAAATAAGAAAAAATGTGAAAGTGAAAGTGAATATGAAAGTGATACAGATGTTACAGTAAACATCCCCTTTAACAACTCAAGTTTACAATGCAATAGATACTATTTTCTATTCCTATGTGCCCAAGAAGATGTTCCTACAGATATATTATTATCGGTAAGATCATTGGAAAAATTTGTAGAAACGTCACATTTTGGAGCAATGAAGCAAAATACAATTTTGGATTACTTTCAATTTAACAGTAAATAATATGTAAATAACTATATTTTTTAGGGTCTTAATAAAAATAAATAATGTTAATGATTGTAGATCAATTTTGGTTATTTTCTATAAAAAATTAATGATATATATATATATATATATATATATACGGAAGTATTTAACTGAACTTCTTTTGGTAATTCGAGTTTTTGATATGACGAATTATCCCTTTGACTTCGACTTATCGAGGTTCGACTGTAGATCTAATTTATTCCTTTTTTTAATTTTTTGAATTGAAGAATAAAATAATAATATAGGCAAATCCAATAAATGCGAGGATGTGCGCATTCGAGCGAAAAGTGGCACATTTCCGAGCGAGGGAGGCAAATGAAGCGCGACGCGGAGCGGCGCGCTTTATTTTCCCGAGATCGGAATGTGCCACTTTGAGCTCGAATGTGCACACTCGGTTTTAAGCACGATTCACAACAATTTCGAGCAATAAATTAGACGAAAAAGCAGTAAAATAATTTTGGTCGTTCCCTCTCACTTTCACTGAGGAGATTGTCGTATCTTTTCGCTCCCTTCCACTCATTGCTATGGTAAAAATCGGTTTTTCGACTATAAAATCGATATTTACTAAATTAAATTAAAATTTTTGATTTGAAAGAGCTTATGGTAAATTATATTAATGTAACAAATACGAGGATGTGCACATTCGAGCGAAAAGTGGCACATTTCCGAGCGAGGGAGGCAAATGAAGCGCGACGCGGAGCGGCGCGCTTCATTTTCCCGAGATCGGAATGTGCCACTTTGAGCTCGAATGTGCACACACGGTTTTAAGCACGATTACAAAGCATCCCATTTTACAAGGAAAAATTATTAGGTATATGTATATATATATAGGTATATATATATATACCGAAGTATTTAACTGAACTTCTTTTGGTAACTCTAGTTTTTGATATGACGAATTATGTTTGCTGTCCCTTCGACTTCGACCTATCGAGGTTCGACTGTATATCAATCGACGTCAATTTTGAGCTATTTCGCAGCTTCGAGCGGACCGCGTCACGTCGAAGCGGCGCGAAACGAGGCCCCACTGTACTCGCGGGCGAATCAAAATGATTTTTTGCCTCGCACAAAAATTGAACGATCGCCATTATAAAATTGCTCAAATGTTGACGTGGTGTGGAAAAGGCAAAAGTAAATTGCGCGTATTAACGCCTCCAAATTGCGGGTACCCGTTTTATGTATTTAATTGGTGTATTTGGAACGGCGTTTTTGTGTCCTCGCGCTTATAACGAGCGATTGGTCTCCGAGTCGCTTTTTTTGCGTTGGAAAGTTTCGGTCGCGGCCGGGATATCTTGAAAGCTTATCGCGCTTATTGTAAATTCTATGGGAATGGACCAATTATTATTATGATTGTTATTCGGCGCTGGTGGCGTGTCATTTATTAAGAGGGTTTTTGTCGAGGAGACGTACTGTTTTAAAAATGGCCCTTGCGGACAGAGCTTCCAAAACTGTTGGAGCGCGATCGCGCGATTTCGGCGGATTCAAAATTTCATTTTGATGTGCAAAATGGAAATTTAGAAAAAAATTCATTACTCGTCGAACGCATTTTTCTCGAAAATTTTAAATGGCACGCCTATGGTTTTTTGGGCCTATCTGAAGCCAAAAAGACTGACGAATCCAAATCTGTATAGTTTTTAACGATCCGTTCACAAATAACGACGTTATAATTTTTTTAACGTAACAAAAACGAATCTAAAACTTCAACCCTTAATTACTCGAAAAATTAACATTGCGCCCTTTGCCGATTTTGCACGTTTCTTATGGGAAAATGTCTGAGGGTTCTGAATCGGCGTCGTTTTTAATGATCGGCTCAAAAATGAGGGCGCTACGATCGTTTTTGTGACTCGAAGTGTATTTTTTCGATTTATTTTAGTTTAATTTACATTTTGAAAGCTTCGAACGCGTTTTTCTCCCAGACTTAACATTGGGCTCTGTTTATTTTTTTGCGTATCTTACGCTCAGATAAACGGACTTTCGGAATTTGAAAAGTTTGTAAAGATCCGTTCACAAATAACCGAGCTGCGATTTTTCAAAGTGGAAATTTTGAAAAAATTAATTACTTGTCGGACTCTTCGAACGCGTTTTTCTCGAAAATTTCAAATAGGACGCCTATGCTTTTTTGGTCCTATTCGAAGCCAAAAAGTCTGACAAATCCACATCTGTATAGTATTTAGAGATCCGTCCACAAATAACGGCGCTACAATTTTTTTAACGCAAAATTTTGTGCTAGAAAATGAACCTAAAACTTCAACCCTTAATTACTCGAAAAATTAACATTGCGCCCTATGCCGATTTTGCACCTATCTTATGGAAAAAAGTCTCAGGATTCCGAATCGGGGTCGGTTTTGATGATCGGATCGAAATTGAGGGCGCTACAATTGTTTTTTTGAGTTAAAGTGTATTTTTTTTATTTATTTAGTTTTTTCGAAAATTTTTGGGGTTGAAGGAGGCGCAGGGAAGAATAGCTCCGATTATGTCGGTTTGGGGTCTATAGGAACGTCCCGTAAAAATTTAAAGCAAATCCATTACCTAAAATTTTTTTTCCTCAAAAATACGCAAGGGGTTAATCCATATATTTTCCCGTTTTTTGGAGATTTTGGGGGTTTTGAGTTAGGACCGGATTCCGACGCGTAGGGCTGGGAAACGTTCAGAAATGAAAAGATTTGACGAAATTCGCAAGGACGGCCGAGTGAAAGCATTTTGAAAATTCAAAATTTTAGCAAAATTTACATTTTGAAAGCTTCGAACGCGTTTTTCTCCCACACTTAACATTGGGCCCTGTCAATTTTTTTGGCTTATTCTACGCTCAGATAAACGGGCTTTCAGAATCTGAAAAGTTTGTAAAGATCCGTTCACAAATAACCGAGCTACGATTTTTCAAAGTGGAAATTTTGAAAAAATTAATTACAAGTCGGACTCTTCGAACACGTTTTTCTCGAAAATTTCAAATAGGACGCCTATGGTTTTTTGGGCCTATCCGAAGCCAAAAAGTCTGGGCAATCCGAATCTGTATAGTTTTTAAAGATCCGTCCACAAATAACGGCGGTACAATTTTTTTAACGTAAAAAATGAATCTAAAACTCCCACCCTTAATTACTCAAAAAATTTACATTGCGCCCTATGCCGATTTTGCACGAATCTTATGGCAAAAAGTCTCCGGATTCCGAATCCGGGTCGTTTTTAATGATCGGATCGAAAATGAGGGCGGTACGATCGTTTTTCTCAGCCCAAGTGTATTTTTTTCGATTTATTTAGTTTTTTTCGAAAAAATTGGGGTTTAAAGCAAATCCATTAGCTTTGCGCCTATCGCGGCCGTATAAAATAGTTTGAGAAGCTCTGCTCGAAATGACGACGATGAGCAAACTTAATGCCAACATAATAGTGCTTTGCACACGTTCAAATCGAACGAGCCTTTTAATTAATTTAGTGCCTAATTATTTCCTTATGCGATCGACTCGAAATGCGAATTTTCGTTATTGTTTCAAACATTATTGCGATTCAGGTAGCGATAAATATCGTGCCGAGTCAGCGAATAGCGAAGTTATAAATAAGGCCAATAACAATTAATTTATGTAATTAGTAGTCTCTCTGTGCGCTTAGATCTCAGATTTACGTATGTGCCGCCATCGCAGCCAATACCAAATTTGACAAAGACGGGTTTAGCAATTCCAATGGAAAATCGCAGACTGCGTGGCTTTGTTGCCTATTATAGCCTTATTGCGCGAAGACTTGCATCTGGCTCTTAAACCAAATGCGGATAGCCGTAGAAAAACCATGTTATATCATGGAAATTGTATTCCGACGTTGCAAGAATTCGACCTTCTTCTTCTTCGTTTTTTTTTCTTTTCTTCGACTTCCACGTCGAAGAACCTCCTCGTTTCGATTCTCTTTTTTCTCGAAGTTATACTTCTTTGGGCTCGTCGAGAGCGAAAGGTAGTTGCGCGCGCACAAAACTATTTTGACAAGTTTGTATTGTGAATCGCGCTTTAAATGAAGTGCGCGCATTCGGGCTCATTGTTCTAATAAATAGTAGAAAAATTTTGAAATATTGGTTTGTTTAATGAACAGATTTGTTTGTTCTTATTGTTGATTATTGTGAATGGTGCTTAAAGCCGAGTGTGCGCGTTCGAGCTCAAAGTGGCACATTCCGATCTCGGGAAAATGAAGCGCGCCGCTCCGCGTCGCGCTTCATTTGCCTCCCTCGCTCGGAAATGTGCCACTTTTCGCTCGAATGCACACATCTTGGTGTTTATTGAATTTAGTCACGCCAAAGAAGATGATTTTAGATCTGATAAATATATTACAGTCGAATCTCGATAAGTCAAAATCGAAGGGTAACTAATAATAATTCGAGTTATCAAAAAAAGTCGAGTTAAATACTTTTCTGCGTATATATCGTATCTATATTTAACATCCTTTATACAAAATAACCAAAATTTGTAAACAATTATTAACATTATTTATTGTTGGTTTAAAAGTAAGGTAACTGCGGGTAATACGGCCTAGCTAAGGGAAATTGGAAATTAAATGAAAAAATATCGAATTTAATCAACAGATTTTAATAGTAATCATTTTTAAGATTCAGTTACTATAAAATATAAAGGAAAAATGGCAACTTTCACCTTAAACAAAACAAAAATTAACATTTTTAAAAACCTTGCCAGTAGGCCTTATTATACTACTGAAGGGTAATAAGGCCTACAGCTTTAAAAAAAATTAAGTAATCAAACTGGACATAATATATTTGATAACTAAGTTTAATAAATACATGAACACAGCAATTGGAATAAATTTTTTTTTAAAAATTACAAATTGCCTCTCCAAACAGTCATTAGCGCACTCAAAGTCATTAGTATAATCCACTGACATAATTTTTATTACCTAATAATGACTTACCGAAAGCAGGAAAATTATTTATTAACGTTTGCATAGTAGTAGTCTGATTTTAACACAACATAATCTTTAATTTTGTTCTTGTGATGATTAAACATCAAGGGCCGATGTGATGTACCTCGGTCATTGTCGATCAGTTGTATCTTGACTCTAGGATCAACGTGTAATAAGTAAAAATGTAGGAGTATATTTGTTATATATTCTTCTTTATTTTATTTTATTTTGCTTCAGATAATATGCCTAGCAAGTCAAATCAAAAGTTAAATTTTTTTTAAGTTTTTGAATAGTTAAATTTCGGTATACGAGAAATGTTTTGTTAATTTTTGAAACAATTTTAGTGTTATATCGAAGAAGAACATTAATAGTTCGTATAATCTAAAAATAAATAATAAACATATACTTTTCATGAGACGGGTCCTAGGTACATCACCCCTGTTATACCTAAGCCATAGTTCCACGAATTTTTAAATCTTAAAGCAATGTGAATAAGCAGCTGCTAATGCTTTTAAATTTTTTTATGAAGTGCACCTTATTAGTGCCCCAATACGGTGCAAATTATTTTATTAACAAATTGTTACATAGACATTTTGAAAAAAATTACAAATAGAAAAAGAGTCAAGGTACAACAAGTTTCTTTACATATTTATATCCGTAAGATCTTAAAAGAAATGTAAAATGCATTAGAAAACAATTAAACTTCGATACAAAAAGTAGGATTATAATAAGGCCTATGGTTAAATTTAGTAGGCTTTAATAACCGCCAACCACGTATGTAAGAAAATCAAAATAAAAAATATTTGGTCTATGATACGTCATTCAAATATTTAAAAACATCGAAGCTTGAACGAATAAAGAAAATAAATGTGATTTTACGTAGCTAAGTGTAATATTTCAAAAAATACTAACGATTGATTCGGATCGATATTTATTATTCGTGTTTCCTGGCCGCGTTTTACGATATTTGTGCTACATTTGGGACAGGAAGCGGAATATGCCGCCTCCACAAACTTGTAGAGACATCTTCGTTCAATAGGTGTTTGTGTGTGTGGCCTTAAGCCAAAGCGGTTATTTTAAACACGATTTTTGTTAATTAGACCTTATTAGCTGACAGGCCTTATTACCCGCAAGTACCTTATATATTATATCTATATTTACCATCCTTTGTACAAAAAAAACAAAATTTATAAACAATTATTAATATTATTTATTGTTATTAAGTATTTAGGTAATATGGTTATTTACATCTTATTTATTGTTGGTTTGAAAGTAACCTAAAATTGTTTTTAGCTTCATTGATCCAAAATGTTGGGTTTCTACAAATTTTTCCAATGATCTCCCGAAACCGGAATATTTTTACTACGTGTATACCAAAACCATTCAATCATAGCTTTCTCCAAGTTGGAAAAACGACACTCTTTTAGCCTTTTTTTAATTTTCATTTACACTCCTTGTTGATCGGTAAATAATTTTAGAAAAAGTATTTAATTTTAGATTTCTGTTACACACTGTTATAAACTATAAACAACGAAAAATACATTTGATCGTACTCCTGCTCGACGAATAACGACCAGAACGTAAACAAAAAGGCAAAAATAGACTCTTTTCTTATAAAAAAAACGGTAAAACCATCTTAAATTTCATTAACTGTTGAGAAAGCATTTAAACATAAATTAGTATTTAAATTTAATTGAAGTGCCGATGTCAAAACATCAAAGTCTTGTAGTAGATTTCGACCTTTTCATCCTATTTTACAATAGCCATTTTGACCAGCAATAACACCGAACAAACCCGTTCTTTAATCCTTACCAGGTATTGTACTTTTATGAAAAGTTGTAAAATTTAACTTCGAGTTATCGAAATATTTACTAATGGAAACTCGAATTTAGGGAATTGTAAAACGCTTCGACTTATCGAAAAATTCGAGTTATCGAGGTTCGACTGTATTTAATTTAGTCACGCCAAAGAAGTATAACTTCTAACCCACGTACAATGTACACGCACCGTTTTTTTATTTTTGCTTCTTCTAACTTACAGAAAAGCAGTAGTGGCCCCGCATGAATTCAGCTTCCTGGTGCATGTCGCGCAATTTTAACCCCCTTTCCCTCTCGCAATTTTCTCAAAAACCAAAAACATAAAATTGTTGCAGGAAGAAAACAACATGTCGCAGGAAGAGTCGAGCGACAGCAGCGAAGACGAGCTACCCGACCTGGGCGCCGAATCCAAATTCATACCGCCGCCCTCGCCCCTATATCCCCCCAACAGCCCTTCCTCCCCGCGCCCCTCCCCACAGACGTCGCAGGACCAGCAGAAGTTGTTGCCGTCGACGTCGTCGTCGACCCTGCCGTCGAGCAAATCGTCGACGACCTCCCAACCGACCCCCATCTTGCCCGCGCCCCTGGTCTATCAAACGCCGCAAGGTATGATGTACGCGACCCCATCGAACGGGGGCGTCATTTTCAGCCTGGCGCAGCCCGACGGCACCGCCGGCCAGCAGCCGCATTTCATTACGATTCCTTTGTCGGTGATGGCCGCCAACGGCCAGGGGGAATTGGACTTGTCGAAGAGGAAGTGACCGTCGCTGAAAATTCGGCACGTTTCTTTCTTTCCGTTCGCCAACTTCCGTACATGTATTTTGTTTCTGGTGTACGTGGTTTCCGCGGTTCTTTCGTTCGAAAAAAGGGCGACGCAAGATGTTGACAAGCGCACTGCTTAAATTAGGGACCAACGTTACATTTGATTATTATTAATTTTTTTTTGATAGACACGAACCTCTGTGAGGTTGTTTTTTCTTTGTCAGCACGAAAACACCCTCGGAAGGGCTGTCGACATCGCTCATTCATTTAAAAAAAAATTATTTAAGGTTTTACTTAAAAAAAATCGATTTTATCATAAAAAATAGTTTTTGGCGGGAGAATTTTTTTTATTTTGAGAAAACCTAGGGTCCCATTGAAATGCGGTTTTCACCAATCGAAAGATAACTAAATTTGATTAAATAGGTGTGTCGGCGATTTTTTTAAAAGTGGTCTTCAAAAGTTTTACAGCAGCGCGAAATTAAAATTTGAAAATCAGTGATAAAATCTTTTTTAAGGGAAAACTTTTCAAACTTTCGAAAATATATAGAATTTGATCTAATTTTATTTAATCAAAACGACATTTAATTGTTTTTATTTTTTTAACCAAATAATCTTTTTTTTAAATCAAATTTTCACTTAATTATTTAAATTTTCTAATAAGAACACATTTCATGACGAGAAATTGTTTATTTTGGAAAAACTAAATGTTCTATTGAAATGAAGGTTTTATCAATCGAAACATAACTGAATTTTAGTAAATAGGTGCGTCGGCGATTTTTTTGAAAGCGGTCGTCAAAAGTTTTACTGTAGCGCGAAATTGAAATCAGTGATAAAATCTTTTTTAAGGGAAAACTCTTCAAACTTTTTGAAAATATATAAAATTTGTTCTATTTTAATTTAATCAAACGACATTTAATTTTTTTTTAATTTTTTTACCAAAGAATCTTTTTTTAAATCAAATTTTCACTTAATAATTTAACTTTTTTAATAAAAATACATTTTATGACGAGAAATTGTTTATTTTGGAAAAACTAAATGTCCGATCGAAATGCGGGTTTTACCAATAGACAGATAACTAAATTTGGGGAAATAGGTGTGTCGGCGATTTTTTTGAAAGCGGTCGTCAAAAGTTTTACATGTGCGCGAAATTTAAATTTAGAAATCTAAGTTAAAATATCTTTTTTTACGGGAAAACTTTTCAAACTTTTGGAGTATATATAGAATTTGATATATTTTGATTTAATCAAAACGCCATTTAATTATTTTTATTTCTTATTGAAGAATCTTTTTTTTTAAATTAAAATTTTTACTAAACAAGTGAAATTTTCTATTAAGAAATACATTTCATGGCGAGAAATTGTTTATTTTGAAAAACTAAATGTCCGATCGAAATGCGGTTTTCACTAATCGAAAGATAACTAAATTTAAGTAAACACGTGTCTCGGGGATTTTTTCAAAAGCGGCCCTCAAAAGTTTTACGAGAGCGCGAAACTTAAATATTAAATTCTTATTTACAAAATTTGTTTTTTCCTAAGAAATCTTATAAAATTTTTAAAAAACTTATGTATTTTGATTAAATCAAAAGGGGGCCTTAACATTTTACTTTGCATTTCCAAAAAAATAATTTTTCACACAAACCACCCTCAGAAATCATTTGTCTTTCGAAAACCACGAGTCCGATCGAAAAGCGCTTTTCGCCAATTCAAAAAAAAAGTAAATCTAAGCCAAAAAGGCGTTCCGGCGATTTTTCAAAAAAATTTAATCGTCACAAACAAGCGCCAAGCTGAAAGTTATAAGCCGAACGTGACTATTTGCTTTTGCTAAGTCCACTTACAAAAGTGCGACGAAGAGGAAACCTCCAAACAAAAGGAAAACCTAAATAAGGATGAAAAGCAAAAAAACGGCCGAGATTGCTTCTTTTAAAAAAGACAATGAGCGATGTTGACAGCCCTTTGTAGTTCCATTTTACGCATGTACGCTTATCACCGTTCTTTCAAAAAAAAAAATACTAATAATAATAAATAAATAAATAAACATGTCGATTGTATCAGTTTTTAATCAATTCCTCCAATTATGGATAACATTATTTGTCGAAAAAATAATATCTAATTTGCCTTACATGTTCTCCTTTATATTGGTCGGTGTACCGTTAAATAATTTTTAACTTTAAAAAGTCATCCTTAAGCGGATTGCCTTTCAGTCTTTCTGGCTCGCTTCTTTTATTTACGTTTCGTTCCTTCTGCCAGGATTCGCGTGACAAATTTATTTTTCTTTTTTCCCCCCCTTCCTCCGAAAAGATAAACGACCTTCGTTTACCTAAAAACCGACAATAATTCTTAAAATAAGTTTTGCTATTATTAACTTATTGTTAGTCGTACTTAATCTTCGATATTATTCTGGCGTTAATGTTTAGATGGGAATATTTCTCTTATTTCATCCAAAATTAGACTGACCGAATCGTTTTTTTTTCTCTCTCTCGCTTGTGTTACATTTGCGCTCTAGTCATATTTTTTAGAGTCCTAGTTATTTGTTTTTGTGTTAGTTATTACTTTGTATTATTATTATTTTCTTTTTCATTTTACTTAATCTATAAGGTACTTCAGCTTTTGCGGTCTTCGTCTAATATTTTCATATCGAATTATCAAAATTGGACGAGGACCTGTGCGCTTTCAGCTCGAAGCGAAAAAAAAAATAAAATAAAATAAGGGTGCTTCCGAAACGAAATCAAAAATTAGATATTTACTTTTTCACGTTATAAAATTGTATGTACAGTCAGCCTAAGAAGTAATCAACACCCTAAAAACATCGTTTAGGGTGTCATTGTAGATTTTGACGTCTCTAAGACGTCAAGAACCGTATTCAATTTTAGTGTTCCGAAAAAGGTGCGTTTTCAACAAGAATTTTGTTAAAAGGCACAAAATTGGCGATTTGGGAATTTTGTTATTAATATAATTCTGTAATATTTAATTGCGAATTGTCCAGAGAGTAAATTAGTTCTTGTGAAGTGTGCTTAAAGCCGAGTGTGCGCATTCGAGCTCAAAGTGGCACATTTCCGATCTCGGGAAAATGAAGCGCGCCGCTCCGCGTCGCGCTTCATTTGCTTCCCTCGCTCGAAAATGTGCCACTTTTCGCTCGAACGCGCACATCTTCGTATTTATTCGATTTGTTTAAATTACTTTTTGGATTTAAAAAGGAAATGGCAATGTATTCAAATAAAACGACATATGCGCAGTAACATATAGTTTGATAACCACTGGTCTAGCTATACACAAGCGCAACATAGCGCGTTGTTATTTTTAATTTAGTCGCGCCAAAGAAGTATTACTTCTAACGTGCGTATATAAGTACATGCACCGGTTTTTTTTTACATAGAATAAAATTCAGTTTTAAACAATTAGCAAAATTATTAAAGTAAACTCGAAGAATAAATTATTTTGAGTTTTTAGACAACTCAAATTAAATAAATTAATAACTTGGAAAATTTTTAAAATATATTTAAGAACTTTAGAAATTTTTAATTATCAATTTTTTTTGTATAACACAAATTGAATAAAACAAAACTTTATTCGGTAAATTTAAAAGGAAATTTTGATGAAAAAATTATTATGTATTTTCAGAAAAATCAAATAGAGTAAATACAGAATTTATGGTTTTTCAAAAAAACTTTGAAGATCATTAATTTACGCAAATAAAATTAATATTGGAGAAAACTCAATAAATAAATTATCTTAATTGTTCAGAAATATTAAATTTATAAAATTAAATACAGTCAAACTTCGATAGGTCGAAGTTGAAGAGAAACTAAAATAATTCGTGTTATCAAAATTCGAGCTATCGATATAAAAATATTTTTAGTTTATGTTTTTTAAAAATTTTCTTATTGTTTCTTTTCTTAATAATTTCCTAGTGATTTCTTGCTAAAACCTAAATCTTGTGTCTTGAACAAGTTGTAATTAGGCTTCATTTATGGAATAATTCAATTTTTAAATATAAAAAAATATTTATATGTTATATATTATATGCATCAAAATTTTAGAATGACTTAGATAGGGAATGTTAAAAAAAGATTGGGAAACACTGCTCTACATATTTCAAAATATTTTAAAACTATTAATTATTTATTTTATGTTATTTGTGTATGCTCATAACAGTTAAGTTGAGCCAAATTAATAGTTTTTTTCGGACTCATCAAATTCGTTTTTTTTTGTATGTCAAGGGGTTAAGGAGATTTATGACCGCTTTTATAAGTACAACAAATAATTTTTTTCTATTAATTGTTTAAAAATAGCACGATCACTGTAAGTGTTGTTTCTAGGGCGTTGATTACTTCTTAGGCTGACTGTACGTCGATTTTTTTTGCTTCGAGCTCGGGGGGCCGCTCCTGTTAATTGTGACTGAATGTGACTTAAAAATTGTTAATAATTAAGAGCCTGTGGTGTTTCTATTGTATTTGTAAAAAAATAATAATAAATTAGGGGTGCGACAATTGTAATTGGTGCGTGTCGGTGTGTGTGTGTGTGTGCGAGACGTTAAAAAAGTGCGAGGCTCTATTTTTGATTGAAACTCGCCCTTTTTTAATTGCTTGTTGTTTTTTTTTAAAAATGCCCTTCTCCGAGCAAAAATTGTATTTTTAATTTTAATTATGTGTAATAACAGTAATTATATTACAATTATTCAGGTGGTGTGTGTTTGTTTTTTTTTTTATTATTTTGTGGGGTTGTTTTTTTTTGTAAACGAAAAGGACGCGTAATCTTCTTCGATTTATTCAACAGGTTTAATTTTCTTTTAACGGTCTTCGGTGGCACGTTTTATTTGATGGGCGAATTAGAGATTTTAATTAGCCTTGCGACCTTTTTTTCCTCCTGTTGAAAATTAACCGACCACGATGCAAAATAAATTAATTATCGCGTACGTTTAATTAGTACTTTGGTCGCGGTTGTTTATAAATCTAAAGTCGACTTGTAAATTGGACGGACGCATATATAAACTAAATAGTGTGTAATACTAATTTAGAAACTATTTACACAGAATTCAATTAATTTGATGTATTTTATACTCTGTACGAGAGGTATGCAGTCTTCGTAATTAATTTCGTTGTCGGACGGATTTCGTCGTGAAAAACGCACATGTCGACGACGAATTGTTTATAACGGGAGAACGGGGACGCCGATCCGGATGCGGTTTTCGCTGATCGAAAGAGGGATAAATTCGAGGGAATAGGTGTTTCGGGGATTTTTTCTTAAAAAATTTTCAGTCGCTTTGCGGGTAGTGTCAAATTTAAAGCGACTAAAACCGATGCGACTTGTCGTTTACATATTCTTCGAGAAAATTTTTTTTTTGATAATACGCCCAACGCGAAGTGTTTTAATCTAATAAAAACGGCATTTAAAAATTTTGATTTGTTTTAAGAACAATTTAATAATCGATTTAAAAAAATACGCTTCGCGCAAACGAATTGTTTACGATAAAAAAAACTAAAAGTCTGATTAAAATTGGGGTTTTTACTAATCGAAAAATTCGAGAAGAATGATTTTTTTATATGACGGGGGCGCAAAGTTTAATTTTTTCCCCCAAGTTAGTTAAAATCGTAATTTTGGTGTCCTACTAAATTGAACGAATTTTTGCTGTTATAAGCTCTAAGGTAAGGGACCCAATACTCGATCAGGACCCAATACCCGATCACTTGCCGTATTTATAAAATAATTATGTGAATCTTGCTACATAAAGAAAATTGCTATAGGGTAAAGCGGCCAGCGAATGACCGATTTGTTTCATTTAAAACTATTTTTTGATATAAAAACAAATAGTAAACAAATTAATAAATCCAAAATTGTTACAGTTGAAATGTGATACCATGTTGTTTGTTTATGAATTAATGAATTACTTGAAATTTTATAGCTGAAAACCTTCATTAATTAATAAAAAAAAAAAAAAGGAATTGTAATAAATAGAACTAATTTAAAGCTTTGTTTTAGCGATCGGGTATTGGGTCTTTTACCTTACTTTAATTCCATTCAAAAAAAAAGACGCTTTGATTTTGTAAAAACGATTTTTTAAAATTGCACTTTTTGTCCAAATTTTGTGTTTTCTAAAGCCCCGTTCGTTTTTCTCGGTTTCCATTTTTTTCATTTGCGTTTCTATGGCTACTGCTTGAAACGAACTATAGTGCCTTGGACGAAAGTTTTGCTAGGGGTAAACAGTACAGTGATTGGCCCTTTTATTAAAAAACATAGTTATTGGCCATATAAATATGTATAGTAATTGACCAGTGAATTTACAGTGATTGACCAATATTTTCTAATTAAGATAAGATATAGTAAATTAGCAAAAAAACCGAACCATTTATTACAAAAAAAAATATTTTATTTCCCACGTACCAAACGAAAGATAAGTATACTTTTGTATACATATTTAAAAAAAAAAACAATTTAAATATGAATTTAATAATTAAATTTATGATATTTAAGAAGCCATATCGTCGCTGCGAAGTCAAAACCTCGTATCTCAAAATTCGAAACTTTTTAGGCAATATAGATTTATTATTATAAATATAATTTTCTAAATAGGGCCAATCATTATCGACTGGCCAACAACTGTACTATTTACCCCTATGAGCTTTTTTACACACCATAAAAAATTTTATTAATTATATTTTCACGTTATTATTATTTTCTAAATTTACTCTTATGTTAAAAGCACAAAGGTGAAGGTTTTCTTAAAAAAAAAACTAAAAGAGCAATTGAAATTATCAATTACAATTATTTTGAAATTCTGCCGACAAATGTTCTTTGTACTTACATTAATTTTGTTCTAGCTCTAAGGGATTATTGTTTATGTTATCATTAAAAAAAAAAAAGGATTTGTATAGGGTAATTTTGTATAACTACTTTATATATACAGTAAGACCCCGTTTAACGCGGGCGATACGTTCCAATACGTTTAGGCGTTAAACGAGGTCATTGAGCAATACCGTAATAAGTCGAATCGGCGTTAAACGAGGTCTTACTGTACGTATATACCACGTGCCATAATAACAAAAAATAAAAAGCATAACTGTGTTTTCTTCTTCGGCCGCTTTTTTTTCTTTTTTGGGGCGTTCCTCTTAGGTACTATTTTTCCTCTAGCATTCACATTGGGTTTATTTTTACTCGGGCCAAAAATAGTGTAAAACAGCAGCCGTCCGTCTGCTCCACTCTTGAATTCTAGTTTGGAAATAGATTCTACAAGTTGGAAGCCAAAAACTACGTTTTCTACGGGCAGCAAGCAAATCGGGAGACCGAAATCCTTCCCGAGTTTATTTTCGATTCGAAACTCCTGTCAATCCGAACGGATTCGTTAATTAACCAAACACTTTTAGGAAGGTGCACACCTCGGCCTCCTCTCGATTTATATCCGAGACATGTGCGGGAGATTAAAAGAACTCTTGCCGATGGTGGTGCGCGCGTTTAGTAATAAATACCGAATCGGAATATGAAATTATTTATTACCGACTTCTTTTAACCTTTCGCATACTAGGTGACTGAATGTCGCATGCCATACTAGGTGGGGGGGTTTGCTATACCCCGAAAATAAAATCCACAAAATTGTACTTTGTGACAGTTAAATGATAAGAAATATATTTTGATCGCCAATAATGAATAGGTTTAAGTAAAACACATATCTATTTATGCATTAGAATAGACTTTTATTAACGCTAGATTCGTACTTCACCTTCATTTAAAAAAAAAAACATTTTTATGAGTTTTGTGCTTAAAATCGAGTGTGCGCATTCGAGCTCAAAGTGGCACATTTCCGATCTCGGAATGAAGCGCGCCGCCCGCGTCGCGCTTCATTTGCCTCCCTCGCTCGGAAATGTGCCACTTTTCGCTCGAACGCGCACATCCTCGTATTTACAAAATTCATCTACATTGTTCATCGCTCTTTCAAAATCAAAAAATTAAATTTAGTTTGGTAAATATCGATTTTGTTCCAAAAAATGTATTTTTGCCATAGCAATGAGTGGGAGCGAGCGCAAAGATACAACAATCTCATAAGTACGAGTGAGAGGAAACGATTAAAATTGTTCTACTGATTTTTCGTCTAATTTATCGGCCTGAATTATTATAAATCGTACTTAAAGCCGAGTGCGCGCATTCGAGCTCAAAGTGGCACATTCCGATCTCGGGAAAATGAAGCGCGCCGCTCCGCGTCGCGCTTCATTTGCTCCTCGCTCGGAAATGTGCCACTTTTCGCTCGAATGCGCACATCCTCGTGTTTATTACATTTGTTTAATTTACTGCGCTCCTTCAAATCAAAAATTTTAATTTAATTTAGTGAATATCGATTTTATATTCAAAACGTATTTACCATAGCAAATAAGTGGAGTGAGCAAAGATGCGATAATCACATCGGTGCAAGCGAAAGAGACCGATTAAAATTATTCAACTGTTTTTCGTCTAATTTATTGACCTATATCATTGTGAATCGCGCTTAAAAGTGTGCACATTCGAGCTCAAAGTGGCACATTCCGATCTGGAAATAGCGCGCCGCTCCGCGTCGCGCTTCATTTGCTCCCTCGCTCGGAAATGTGCCACTTTTCGCTCGAACGCGCACATCCTCGTGTTTATTACATTTGTTTAATTTACTAGTTTAGCCTTTTTACGTTCAAATTCCTACTTCACCTTAATTTTTTTTTGGAAAACATTTTCATGAGTTTTGTTGCGATAATAAAATGAATGATATTAGGCATTAATTAACTTTTTGTTTTGCGACTGTGATATTCAAAATAAGAAAACTAAATACAGAGAAAAATATAATCTTATTTTCATCTCATCTACCTTGCTTTGGATATAGGCCTCCCCCGTAGTTCTCCATTTTTTCCTGTCCAGCCCAGCGGCGTTTTTGAGATCGTCCTTTTTTGTGGAAATAATCTTATTATGTTTTAATTTTTTTAAATAATTGTTTTTAGATTTAGTTAAAATTGTAAGAATTCATTCGAAATAGCCTTCTCATTGTTCCTCGATTTTCTAATCACTTAATTGATGTTATTTTTTTATTAAATATAAATAAAAATTAAATAACGGTTTTTTAGAAATTTTATAATTATTGGTCTCTTATTTGCATTCACTAGTGATTCCGCCGAAAATGACGCTCGTCCGCTTCATTTGTTCTGAAATGATTTCGTGAAGCAACTGTTTATGATTTCTTTTAAATTACGATAATAAATTGAAATACGTATTTTAAGAAATTAAAATATTTTGATAGTCTTCGATAAGGACATGTCGGAATAGCCGCCGTGGTCGCGCTTATTTCCTCGAAATTTCGCTCATAATTCTTAATGTTTTTCTTTTTAATTAATAAAATTAAAAATAATTTATTTTTAATGAAAAATTTTTTAGAAAGTAAATTAATTATTGTGAATCATGCTTAAAACGAGTGTGCACATTCGAGCTCAAAGTGGCACATTCCGATCTCGGAAAATGAAGCGCGCCGCTTCGCGTCGCGCTTCATTTGCTTCCTCGCTCGGAAATGTGCCACTTTTCGCTCGAATGCGCACATCTTCGTTTAATTGGATTTGTCTATTTTCTCTTTTTATTAAATTTAATCGAATAAATTAAAAATTGAAATTAACGGTTATTTTTAATGAAAATTATTTCGAACGTAAATTAATTATTGTGAATCATGCTTAAAACGAGTGTGCACATTCGAGCTCAAAGTGGCACATTCCGATCTCGGGAAAATGAAGCGCGCCGCTTCGCGTCGCGCTTCATTTGCTTCCCTCGCTCGGAAATGTGCCACTTTTCGCTCGAATGCGCACATCTTCGTTTAATTGGATTTGTCTATTTTCTCTTTTTATTAAATTTAATCGAATAAATTAAAAATTGAAATTAACGGTTATTTTTAATGAAAATTATTTCGAACGTAAATTAATTATTGTGAATCATGCTTAAAACGAGTGTGCACATTCGAGCTCAAAGTGGCACATTCCGATCTCGGAAAATGAAGCGCGCCGCTTCGCGTCGCGCTTCATTTGCTCCTCGCTCGGAAATGTGCCACTTTTCGCTCGAACGCGCACATCCTCGTTTTATTCATTTGTTTAATTTACGTTGCCTTTCAAATCAAAAATTAAATTTATTTGGAATATCGATTTTTTTCCAAAACGTATTTCCATAGCAATAGTGGGAGCGAGCAAAGATCAATAATCTATATCGAGTGAAGGAAACGATTAAAATTGTTCTAACTGATTTTTCGTCTAATTTATCTGCCTGAATTATTGTAAATCGACTAAACGAGTGGCTATTCGGCTCAGTGGCACATTCCGATCTGGAATAGCGCGCCGCTCCGCGTCGCGCTTCATTTGCCTTTCCCTCGCTCGGAAATGTGCCACTTTTCGCTCGAATGCGCACATCCTCGTGTTTATTACATTTGTTTAATTTAGTTAGCCTTTCAAAAATTAAATTTAATTCGAATAATTTTTTTGAAAATGTATGAGTTTTATGCAATAAAATGGGAATGATTATACATGGTCTAACAGAATTGAACATTAAAATTTTCAACTGTTTTTGTAATTTAAAATAAGAAAACTAATCATATGTAATCGATCTTAATCACATCAGTCTAACTTGTCTGGAATAGCGCGCTCCGCGTCGCGCTTCATTTGTTCCTCGCTCGGAAATGTGCCACTTTTCCTCGAATCGCACATCCTCGTTTTTGAATATTTATTAATTATTTTACCTTTTTATTAAATTTACTCAATAATTTGAAAAACATAATTCTGGTTTTTGGAAAATAAAATTGAATGAATTCGGCAAATTTATTAACTTTTGTTTTCATGTGAATAAAACATAGCTTTCGAGAAAAATAAATCTTATTTTCATTCTCGATCTTGGAAATAGGCCACGCTTCGTGTCTCCATTTTTCCTGTCGCAGCCCACCTTTTTGAATCGCCTTTTTATTGGAAAAAATTTTTTATTTTTTAATTTTTTAAATTTACCCAAAAATGAAAAACGGAATAAACCGGTTTTTTTAAGAAAATTTATTTTCGGGGAACGTAAATTTAAATTTTTAAAATTGTAATTTTAATTTTTTTCCCTTAAAAAAAGTTTATAATTTTTTTTGATCAAATGCACATCAACGGTTAATTTCTGTCGCGTTCGCGCTTCATTTTTCCTGCCGGAAAGTGCCCTTTTTGAATCGCCATTTTTTTTTTTAATTTTTTTTTATTTTCTTTTTATAAATTTTAATCGAAAAAATTATAAAAGGGTTAGAGATTCGGTTTTAAATTGTTCTAAGAAAATTATTTGAAAATTTATGGCCTTGAAATTATTTAAATTCTTAACGAGTGTGCCATTCGAGCTCAAAGTGGCACATTCCGATCTGGAAAATGAACGCCCCGCGTCGCGCTTCATTTGCTCCTCGCTCGGAAATGTGCCACTTTTCGCTCGAAGCGCACATCCTCGTGTTTATTACATTTGTTTAATTTACTAGTTTAGCCTTTTACGTTCAAATTCCTACTTCACCTTAATTTTTTTTTGAAAAACATTTTCATGAGTTTTGTTGCGATAATAAAATGAATGATATTAGGCATTAATTAACTTTTTGTTTTGCGACTGTGATATTCAAAATAAGAAAACTAAATACAGAGAAAAATATAATCTTATTTTCATCTCATCTACCTTGCTTTGGATATAGGCCTCCCCCGTAGTTCTCCATTTTTTCCTGTCCAGCCCAGCGGCGTTTTTGAGATCGTCCTTTTTTTTGTGGAAATAATCTTATTATTAGTTTTAATTTTTTTATAATATTTGAGGCCCAAAAAATGAAAAAAACGGAATACACATTCTGTGTTTTTGGAAAATGTACTCGAAGCAAAATCTGCATATGTAAAAATTGCGGCGAATTCGATACTACTACTTTATAGATTTCTCAATCAGAATTGAAATAAAATTTCGAATTGCTTTTTCTGTAATAAAAAAAAATACATATATGATATTATGTTTTCGATCTTAAATCACACAACGGTTAATTTCTGTTTAGAAATGTGAATATAATTACGTTTTAATTAACTGATTTAAAATGTTTTAAAATTAACCTAACCGAAGTAATTAATTAATTTTTGAAAATATATAAAGACTAAAAACCGCAATAACTATTCTTAAATAGTATAGTTATATAATAGTAAATAGTTATAGTCAAATTGACGGTATATCTAGTGTTAATAAAAATACAAAAACTTAACTTTTTCTTCAACTTATAAACTATTACGTCTTTTCCTGAGTACTAAATTTCAATGACACGTGTCAATTACGGTACCGAATAGTAAAAAAACCTAACAAGAATTTCATTCTTGCTTTCTTATTGAAATACAAATTAATTTCACGGCAATTTCTTAATGATTCGCAATAATTTAGACCAATCAATTACGCGAAAAATTAATTGAATAATTTTAATCGGTCTCTTTCGCTTCCACCGATGTGATTGTCGTATCTTTTTGCTCACTTCCACTCATTTGCTATGGTAAATACGTTTTTCGAATATAAAATCGATATTCACTAAATTAAATTAAAATTTTTGATTTGAAAGAGTGCACGGTAAATTAAACAAATGTAATAAACACGAGGATGTGCGCATTCGAGCGAAAAGTGGCACATTTCCGAGCGAGGGAAGCAAATGAAGCGCGACGCGGAGCGGCGCGCTTCATTTTCCCGAGATCGGAATGTGCCACTTTGAGCTCGAATGTGCACACTCGGTTTTAAGCGCGATTCACAATGATATAGGTCAATAAATTAGACGAAAAAACAGTTGAATAATTTTAATCGGTCTCTTTCGCTTGCACCGATGTGATTATCGCATCTTTTTGCTCACTTCTACTCATTTGCTATGGTAAATACGTTTTTCGAATATAAAATCGATATTCACTAAATTAAATTAAAATTTTTGATTTGAAAGAGTGCACGGTAAATTAAACAAATGTAATAAACACGAGGATGTGCGCATTCGAGCGAAAAGTGGCACATTTCCGAGCGAGGGAGGCAAATGAAGCGCGACGCGGAGCGGCGCGCTTCATTTTCCCGAGATCGGAATGTGCCACTTTGAGCTCGAATGTGCACACTCGGTTTTAAGCGCGATTCACAATGATATAGGTCAATAAATTAGACGAAAAAACAGTTGAATAATTTTAAACGGTCTCTTTCGCTTGCACCGATGTGATTATCGCATCTTTTTGCTCACTTCCACTCATTTGCTATGGTAAATACGTTTTTCGAATATAAAATCGATATTCACTAAATTAAATTAAAATTTTTGATTTGAAAGAGTGCACGGTAAATTAAACAAATGTAATAAACACGAGGATGTGCGCATTCGAGCGAAAAGTGGCACATTTCCGAGCGAGGCAAATGAAGCGCGACGCGGAGCGGCGCGCTTCATTTTCCCGAGATCGGAATGTGCCACTTTGAGCTCGAATGTGCACACTCGGTTTTAAGCTCGATTACCAAATGTCCCGTTTTAACAAAAAAAAATTGTTTACGTTAGTTATACCCCACCTAGTACACGGAAGATTAATATGCAGGCGAGATACATTTAATTCGATGACTCACTTAATTTTGTCGTTAAAATTAATATTCGAAAGGGTACCCCATTTGCATACGAATTTTATTATGACGCGTCCTTAATTTTGTGGGTTACTTAATTTTTTTCGGTTTCTAATCGAAGAAAAAAACGTTTTTCTAATCGCTCTCTTCGGGTGACAAGCCAAACCATTGATATTCATGCGATCCTTATCTCGCGCAGAGAGTACTTAAGAGCTTTAGGTATTTAGTGAGTCAATTAGCAGCTCTTAAAATTTTTGAATATAATTATGGAGTATGAAAATTATTATTGTAGGGTTCTCAAACAATTTAATTAACGTCCAACGCCGTATAGATCTGTTTAAGTACATTAATTACGCCGACACAAGAAAGAGGCACAAAGCGCGGCTCGTTTTGAAAGGATAAACGCTTTAATTGTGGGTTCCCGTTCCGAATTTAGGATAACATTATTTAAGAGCAAAAATTATACACAACGCACTTCGGAAATTAACGGCGACTCGAAAAATTATGCGTCGGTTAAAATTTTGTAATTTTTGGTCGGGTTATTTTTTCCATTTGCGTCTGCGCTAAACACTAGAACCACGAAATCGGTCATTTTGACCGTTTCGCAACTTTATCGTCTTGTTACTTTTTGTTAGTACAATATATTTCGGCCATATTAAATGACTTTTCCTAATTTTAATTGATAATTACTGTCCTATAATAGTTTTTCTTTTTAAATTGTGTTTTTTCCCTTTAATATGAGACATTATACAAACAGACACATACTCTTTTCTTCTGGTAAAGATGCAATTATTAACTGTAAAAAATCAGTAGCGCAGGTCTTTGTTCAAGGTCCAATTTATCTCTATATCAAAATTCGTCAAAATGGGTTCAGTGGTTTAGGCGTAAAAAGGTAACAGACAGACGGAACGACAGACAGAGTTACTTTCGCCTTTATAATACTAGTTTGGGTAATTAAATTTTTTTAGAAAATAAATTAAGTATTGTGAATCGTGCTTAAAGTGGAGTGTGCACATTCGAGCTCAAAGTGGCACATTCCGATCTCGGGAAAATGAAGCGCGCCGCTTCGCGTCGCGCTTCATTTGCTTCCCTCGCTCGGAAATGTGCCACTTTTCGCTCGAATGCGCACATCTTCGTTTAATTGGATTTGTCTATTTTCTCTTTTTATTAAATTTAATCGAATAAATTAAAAATTGAAATTAACGGTTATTTTTAATGAAAATTATTTCGAACGTAAATTAATTATTGTGAATCATGCTTAAAAACGAGTGTGCACATTCGAGCTCAAAGTGGCACATTCCGATCTCGGGAAAATGAAGCGCGCCGCTCCGCGTCGCGCTTCATTTGCCTCCCTCGCTCGGAAATGTGCCACTTTTCGCTCGAATGCGCACGTCTTTGTTTTTATTAGACTTGTTACATGAATATTTTTTTTTCGAATTAAACAATTAGAATTTCATTCAATTTTGATTTTATATTCGGTGAAAGTTATGGATTTTATTGTTTTTAAAAACTGTTCAAAAGCATTAAAGGTGTTGTAATAAATATTTAATTGCTAAAAGACGAATTTTTCTTAAAGGTCTAATTGACTGCGGTTGTAGTAAGTCTAAAACTGCCGCGGTTCTAGTGTTAAATTCGAGGTGTTATATCTTTTGAAGAATGCGGAAGGGTTGTTTACGTCGAATATTTAAAATTTGCTTTGAAAAAAAAAGGGTGAAACATTTTAATTGATTAAATTCATATGCTATATGCAGTACCACCTATGCATGTTACGACCTCATCTTACCAGTTTTCCCATTTTTGTGATCTTCGCGCAAGCCTAAACCACAAAAAACATGATTTCCGGCTTTTCGAGCTTAAAATTTTCTAGATCATACGTTTTACCTACTTTTACATAGACACTGACAAACCTTCGTACTAATACCTTGCCCCAAGGCACGACAGAAACTAATTTTTAAAGTTCCCTTTAAATTTTCGTAACATGCAGAGGCGGTACTCGTACTATTTTTTATTTAATTGCTTCATTTTTCGAAAAATATAATTTTTTTATTTAAACATTTTTGTTAGGAAATTGTTTATTGCGACTTAAATGCGGTTCGCGGAAGTTGAACGAGGACTTAATTTCATTAAATACGTGTTTTCGGGTCATTATTTAAAAAAAAAGCTTTTTGAAATTTTTTGATTGGCGTAAATAGTTTTTAACTTGGTAAATAAAATCAAAGAACGCTATTTTGCTATTGTTAGAGATAGAATGGTTAATTTTTATATAATTTAATACATTTAGTGTATTTTAATTTAATTAAAGGGGCACATCAGGGTTTTTTGCTTTAGAGTACAAAAAAAATTATTGTGCAAACGTGTTCTTTTAATAAAAAATACAGACCACTGCGACAAATTGTTTATTGCCCGAAAACCAAAAGTTCGATTCGAATGCGGTTTCGACGAATCCAAAAAGCACAAAATTTGAGTAAATACGTGTCTCGGCGATTTTTTCTTAAACGATTTTTGATTTTTTTCGAAGGGCGCAAACTTTAAATTTAAAAATTAAGGTTCGAAAATACGCCGCTCCGTTATTATTGGAGATAAAATTCTGTAACTTGAAAAATAATACGATAGGTTTGGTATATTTTAATTTAATGAAAAGGGCACGTATAGATCTATTTGCGTTTTTGAGAAAAAAATTTAATTGTCTAATTTTTCGACGCCCATCTTTTTATAAATAATACTGATCGCCTCCACAAATCGTCAATTGTGAGAAAACCAATAGTCCGATTCAAATTCGGTTTTGACCAGCCGATAAGGCACGAAATTTGAGCGAATAGGTGTCTCGGCGATTTTTTAAAACGATTTTTGAATTTTTTTGAGGGGCTCAAACTTTAAATTTACAAATCGACCTTAAAAGATGCGCCCCTTTATTATTTTTTGAAATAAAATCATGTAAATTAAAAATAACACGTGGAATTTAGTACGTTTTTATTTAGTCATAAAAGGGCACTCGCAGATCTATTTCCGTTTTGAAAAAAAAAAAATTTGGGAATCACTCGATGTTTATTTTTTTACAACAAATACGCTCTCGCCGCAACAAATCATCGATTGTAAGAAAACGAAAAGTCCGATTCGAATGCGCCTTTCACCAATCGAAAAAGCACGAAATTTGAGCGAATAGGTGTCTTGTCGATTTTTTTTAAAACGATTTGTGAAT
This sequence comes from Sinopyrophorus schimmeli, assembly GCA_036325965.1. Classification (NCBI taxonomy): domain Eukaryota; kingdom Metazoa; phylum Arthropoda; class Insecta; order Coleoptera; family Elateridae; genus Sinopyrophorus; species Sinopyrophorus schimmeli. Next base: position 1,335,883 of record JARFIZ010000407.1, read on the forward strand.
TTTTTTGAGGGGCTCAAACTTGAAATTTATAAATCAACATTAACGGGTGCGCCGCTTTATTATTTTTAGAGATAAAATCCTGAAAAATTAAAAATAAACACGTTGAATTTGATACGTTTTTAATTTAATCAAAAAGGGCACTCACAGATTTAATTTCGTTTTGAAAAAAAAATTTGGGAATTATTCAACATCGAATTTTTTTATAACAAACGCGCTCTCGCCGCCACAAATCGTCGATTGTAAGAAAACCAAAAGTCCGATTCGGATGCGGCTTTCACCAATCGAAAAAGACTAAATTTAAGCGAATAGGTGTTTCAGCGATTTTTTCAAAAACGATACTTTACGAGCACGCGAACATCAAAATCGAAATGCGCCATTAAAAAATCGGCCGCGCCGTCATCTTCCTCTAAATACAATCGAAATTTTTCTTAAAACAAATAGAACTCGATATTAATTTTGAAAAAATTTATTTATTTTTTTTAAAAAAATAGTTTCCAAGACATTTTTCCGAAACGCGATTTTCGACGAATTCGCGCCCAAATAAAATCGAAATCGTTCGACAAATCGGTCAAGTTCGCGACAAATTTGCGCAGATTAACGCTCTTTACGAGCTCCACTTAAAATTTTTTTTTCTTCTAATCGAAAGCGCAATTCCATCGTGCAATTAATAAGTTTACGAGACGCGTAACAAAAATAAAATATTCTCGGCACAAAAGGTCGCACTTATTATTGTCAATTAACTCGAGGAGGGGAATATCGATAATTATTGAGCGCGAAACGAAAGCGTTTTTACCTCGCTTTTATGGTCTTTAATAAGACCCATTAGAAAAAGCAATGTTTATAGAATTTAGCGCTTTTTTCAATGATACTCTCGTAAACAATGGCGCAACACCTGCGTGTCATTGAATTATCAAAAAGGGTAACTAGAATTTCCTTGTTGGTCATTTTTTTTTCTCTCTGCGTATTTCTTTTAATGACGAATGTAAATGAGACACGTCTTGTCTTTTACGAAGCCGATAATAACGAGGGTTATCGCTTTTAATGATGTCGATCGGAAACAAGTAAATGAGCCGATTTAATATTAGACAAAAAAAATGGAGCCGGCTCTGCCCGGTTTCGGTGCAAGCCGCTTTTTTGCATATCGCGGGCGATTTTCGCGCGCGCGGATAGCTTTTTGGGGGGGGCCGACCGGCGAAAGTCGAGAAAATCGCCCCAAAAATAAACAACGCGCTTAATGGGATGTTACGCATTAACGTTTTGACACGAACAAATCGTCAATAACGACCGATACGAAGAAACCCAAATTATATGGTCGTCACAAGCGCACTGATGCGTTCAGAATACCATTTCCATTTTTGCCTTTACCAAATCGACTTTACTTACCGAATGACATCTTTATTTTGACAGACGTGCCCAACCGTGGAAGTCGCCCGAAAAGGCGTTGGCGCGCGTCCTTTGCATTTTTCTTGCGCGCTCGCCGATCCGTCATTCCTCAACCCCAATTTTCGCTAAATTGCAACGGGGTCCGGAATCGAAGGCTTTATTGGACTCGAAAATACAGTAGACGCCGCTTAATGTGACCGCGGCGTGTTGCTATGGACCCCAAATTGACATGGCCGGAGCCGTTCTTGCCTTCCGCCTCCAAAATTTTCGAGAAAACTAAATAAATCGAAAAAAATACACTTTGACTCAAAAAAACGATCGTAGCGCCCTCATTCTTCATCCCATCGATAAAAACGATGCGGATTCGGAATTCTGAGACTTTTTCCCATAAGATAGGTGCAAAATCGGCATAGGGCGCAACGTTAATTTTTCGAGTAATTAACGGTTGAAGTTTTAGGTTCATTTTCTAGCACAAAATTTTGGGTTAAAAAAATTGTAGCGTCGTTATTTGTGGACGGATCTCTAAAAACTATACAGATTTGGATTTTTCAGACTTTTTGGCTTCGAATAGGTCCAAAAAACCGTAGACGTCTTATTTGAAATTTTCGAGAAAAACGCGTTCGAAGAGTCCGACTTGTAATTAATTTTTTCAAAATTTCTATTTTGAAAAATCGTAGCTCGGTTATTTGTGAACGGATATTTAAAAACCTTTCAGATTCTGAAAGTCCGTCTATCCGAGCGTACAGTCGGCCAAAAAAAGCAACAGGGCCCAATTTTAAGACTAAAAAAAATGCGTTCGAAGCTTTCAAAATGTAAAATTTTTAAAATTTTTAATTTATTAATACTCCAACATATTTGGAAATTATACCATGCATTTTATAATCTAGATTATAATTTGAAATTATATCCTAGCAAAACGTAATATAATCTGAATTTATTGATGTACAGGGTGCTCACGGTATTTGAGGACATACCGACATAAAAATTCAATTAGTATTCATATTTTTTACAAAACATATTATAAGTCAATAAAATTTTTACAGCAAGTTAATTGACCCTTAAACTAAACAATTATTTTAAATTATATTTTTTTTTAGTTGAGCGAGTTATACCTACAGTCGAACCCCGATAAGCCAGTACCAAAAATAATCCGAAAAATTCCGATCTCTTCCTAATTCAAAATATTAAATTCTCAAATTAAACAAAAGTCGCTCATTCGAAAGAGACCGAGTTAGGCGTATTTATTATTATTGGCAGGGCCGGACCGGCTAATCGTCCGTTAAATAGCGACGAGAAGAACGAAAAAAGCGCACTCGTTAGCCATCAAGGAAACTGTCCCATTTTTTTTTCTCTATTTATTTTTATTCCGCGAGACCTTCGGGAAAAGTTGCCAAAATATGCGAATATGTAACGTGTTATATTCGCGAGATCGTCTTGCTTATTTACCAAATAAACTTGCCAAGAATTAAATAATACAACTATTTTCGACGGTGGCCCGCAATTGGAATAAATTTCGAAGCGGATTCGGCTCTTTGGGGGGCGATTCGATTTCGGCGGCGCATTCCTTTTCGATGCGTGTCTTGTACACTTTGGATGTTATTATTACTCCCAAAATAGTACAAAAGAGAAATAGTGCCAAGTTGTGTGGAGCACATCTCCGAAAGTTTCGTTGCTGTATTTGAGTAATATCGTTTTGAAATGGTTTCAGTGCGCGGAACGGACGCGGAATTATTTTTAAAACGGATTTATTATTAGTTTCCTTAATAACTACAAATATTTTAAGCTTCTGGAGTTGAATTATTATTTGTATTTATAGACTTTTAGGAGCAGACGCCTGGAAAATACTAAAAGCAGCTTAGGGAATTATATTCCCAACTTCGTGAAACGTTTTCTATTTTCGAAGCACTGTAGTCCCGCTTTTTCGTGGTTTACAGTTTACGTTTCGACCTTTTGTATTTGTAAATCTTTAAAGTGTTTAAAACAAATAAATTAATAAATCAAAAAAGCAATAAAAAAATAAATTATTGTCTAATAAAAAATAAAATGTTAAATATTAAAGTCAATAAATTAATAAGTAATTGATTTGGCATAAAGCTCGATGGTAATTTTTCGAAAAATTAAAGGTTGACGTTATGGGTTCTTTTGTGTACCACAAAATTTAACAAAAAAAATCGTAGCTCGGTTATTTGTGAACCGATCTTTAAAAAATTTAGAGATCTAGAATCCTCGGACTTTTTGGCTTCGGATAAGCTTAAATAACAATTTAAAATTTTCGAGAAAATTAGGTGTGAAGAGTTTGGTTTGTTTTCTTTTTGCAAAATTTTGAATTTAAAAAATCGTAGCTCGGTTATTTGTGGAGATATCTTCAAAAGCTTGCTACATTCTAAAAGCTCGTTTATTGCACCATAAAAATAGTCAAAAAAATCATTGGGACCCAATGTTAAATCAAAGAGAAAAGTGCGCTTGAAATTTTCAAAATGTTAATTTTTGAAACACTAAAAATTTTCAAAACACTATAACTCCTGCATCTTTGGGAATTTCGTCAAAAGAGATCATTTCTGAACGTATTGGACTTGAGTACGTCTGAATCCAGTCCTAACTCAAACCATCCAAAATCGAGAAAAAAACATGGGTTAACCCCTTTGCGTTTTTTTCGAAAAATTGAAAAAAATAGATTTGTTTTATATTTTACGGCGACGTACCTATGGGCCCGTGGTATCCATAGTCGTAGTCATTTTGCCCTGCTTCCGCGTTAACTCAAAAAATTTTGGATATTTTAAAAAATTTGTCTTTAAAATCAAAAGTTAAAATTACGCCAACTTTTTATTTTGGATTATTTCCCGAAATCCTTTTATTTCTAAACGTATTGGGCTTTATTCTATCGAAAACTGGTGCTAAGTTAGAATGCCTCAAAATAAATTATACGCTTCTAGATTTCATCAAGAATTGATTTAGTCGGCGCATCCCAAGCCCATTTGGGCAATCAAAATTTTGATTATGGGTTTATTGGCGTCGAAAAACAAATTTCCATTGTGGAATTGAGCGGAAACGAATTTTCGTCACAGATCGAATTAAATTTAAATATCAAATCAATAAATACGATCAATTAATATAATTAGCGTGTTTGCGGTGATAGACGGTACCAAGGCACGACGCGTAAATATGGTCAACTTCCGGCAGAGCCATTTCCTAATCTGGATAGGACACCGACTGAATCCCGATGGAACTGAAATATTTTCACGCACTGTTCTACCTAACGAAATTTATTCCATTGTGGTTTTTGCATTTTTTCCGTCTTACGCTGCGTTTTTAAATATCATATAGGAAGTACAGTGGACGCCGCTTAATGCGATCACTTTTGGACCTAGATAAAGCGATTACGTTAACCGACTGATCACAATAAGCGCAAGATTTTTAGATTTGAAAAGTTTTTAGAGATCCGTTCACAAGTAACCGAGCTACGATTTTTCAAATTTGAAGTCGTTTTTCTCGAAAATTTTAAATAACACGCTTATGGTTTTTTGGACCTATCCGAAGCCAAAAAGTCTAGCGAATCCGAATCTGTATAGTTTATAAAGATCCGTCCACAACTAACGGCGCCACAATTTTTTTAACGTAAAATTTTGGACTACAAAATGAATCTACAACTTCAACCCTTAATTACTCGAAAAATTAACATTGTGCCCTATGCCGATTTTGCACGTATCTTATGGCAAAAAGTCTTAGGATTCCGAAACCGGGTCGTTTTTAATGAGCGGATGCCAAATGAGGGCGCCACAATCGTTTTTTTGAGTGGAAGTGTATTTTTTTTATTTTAATAGTTTTTTCGAAAAATTGGGGGTAGAAGGGGGCGCAGGGAAGAACGGCTCCGGCTATGTCGGTTTGAGGTCCATGGGAACGTCCCGTAAAAATTTAAAGCAAATCCATTACCTAAATTTTTTTTTTTCATCAAAAATACGCAAGGGCTTAATCCATATATTTTCTCGATTATTGGCGATTTTGGGGGTTTTGAGTTAGCACCGGTTTCCGACACGTTCAGAAATGAAAAGATTTAACGAAATTCGCAAAGGCGGCACAGTTACAGCATTTTGAAAATTAAAAATTTTAGCAAAATTTACATTTTCAAAGCTTCGAACGCGTTTTTCTCCCACACTTAACATTGGGCCCTGTTGATTTTTTTGGCTTATCCTACGCTCAGATAAACGGGCTTTCAGAATCTGAAAAGTTTGTAAAGATCCGTTCACAAATAACCGAGCTACGATTTTTCAAAGTCGAAATTTTGAAAAAATTATATACAAGTCGGACTTTTCGAACGCGTTTTTCTCGAAAATTTCAAATAGGACACCTATGGTTTTTTCGACCTATCCGAAGCCAAAAAGTCTGGCGAATCCGAATCTGTACAGTTTTTAAAGATCCGTCCACAAATAACGCCGCTACAATTTTTTAACGAAAATGTGTCGGTTTGGGTGTCAACAGAGACGTCCCACAAAAATTTCCACGTAAGCCCTCTTGACTTTGGACGTGTTTGCGTCCAATTTGGGGCCACTTTAAAGTTCCAGTACGTATTCGTCCGACACCCGGCACTTTATCATATACGCTCTTTCGCGGAACCCAAAAAAGGGGCAAAATTCGTAGTTATCTGCTCTTTTGGATTTTGGCCAGAGCGCAAAATTTCGAAATGCGATAAAACGATGCGAGCCTGTCCCCGCTTTCCTCGTCTTCGGCCGGCCTTCTTGATTAATTGCGAGGCGTCAAAGCACCCCATACGTTGCGCATACCAGGACCATTCGTGAAAGTGCGAAAACTAGTATGCAATGATAAACTGCATTCGCAACGTGCATATTTGTAATAGCTACTTCCTTTAAGGCATTTCATACTTATGTTTCGCTTGCCGGGGAGTGTTGCGCTCGCATAAGCCATTCGCCGACGAAGATTTGTATTCTTCGGACATAAATAAATTGGGGTTTACATTTGTTTCGTTTAGATTACGTACATACGCAATCTTTGTACGAAAATATTTGCCTGCCTTCGTAATGCACCGCTCGAGGGGAAAAGAAACTTTTGCCGGTTTTTTTTTGCGCGCTCGGACGAGATATGCTTTATTGCCGCACTTGCGTTTTCTATGGTTCAGCTTTAATTAACGGGGCTTAGGACTTTTACGATTGGAACGAAAAAATAAAAGGAGATACGTGTACGTGCATGATTTAAATGCGTTCGCTTTTGCGCGAGAATTATTGCTTTATTTCTGAACTATGTAGGATTCGGATGGCTAATAATCTATTTAACGCTAGAACCGCGGAATCGGTCATTTTGACCGTTTTTTGGCAATTTTATCGTCTTGTTACTTTTTATTAGTTCAGTGGTTTAGGCGTGAAAAGGTAACAGACAGACCGACAGACAGACAGACAGATGGACAGACGGACAGACAGATAGACAGACAGAGTTACTTTCGCTTTTATAATATTAGTTTGGATAATTAAATTTTTTTAGAAAATAAATTGATTATTGTGAATCGTGCTTAAAGTGGAGTGTGCACATTCGAGCTCAAAGTGGCACATTCCCGATCTCGGGAAAATGAAGCGCGCCGCTCCGCGTCGCGCTTCATTTGCCTCCCTCGCTCGGAAATGTGCCACTTTTCGCTCGAACGCGCACATCCTCGTATTCATTGATTTGCCTTAATTAATCTTTTCACTTTCAAATCGAAAAATTAAAAGTAAATATGAATTTTACGTTCAAGAAACGTATTTACCATAGCAATGAGTGGAAGTGAGCGAAAAGATACGAGAATTTAATAGGTGCGAGTGAGAAAAAACGATTAAATTATTTTACTTAATTTTTTCAATAATTTATTAGCCTAAATTTTGTGAATGGCGCTTAAAATCGAGTGTGCACATTCGAGCTCAAAGTGGCACATTCCCGATCTCGGGAAAATGAAGCGCGCCGCTCCGCGTCGCGCTTCATTTGCCTCCCTCGCTCGGAAATGTGCCACTTTTCGCTCGAATGCGCACATCTTCGTTTTTATTCGATTTTTACGTGAATCTTTTTTTTTTCAAATCGAACAATTAAAACTTCAATGAATTTTGATTTTATATTCGGTGAAAGTTATGGCATTTATTGTTTTTAAAAACTGTTCAAAATTTGTTAAAAGACCAATTTTTCTTAAGGGTCCAATTGACCGGTAACCGCGGTTGTAGTAAGTTCAAAATTGCCGCGCTTCTAGTGTTAAGCACCCATCTGTTTTTTTTTCTTATGGCTTAAGGTTCTTTTTTTTTGTTATGTTTACTTTTGGAAAGCTATCCGCTAACAATTAATTAAAAAGATGTGATTAAAAAGCTTACAAGGTAGTACAATACAAAAATTTTGAAAGAATCCAAAAAGACAACGTCGATTTTTGTTTTTAATTTAACATTTTAAATTCGTTTTTTCTTTTAGATATTTTTAAAAATATTTAACGAGCTTATTTCGGGTTTAAACATTAAATTTTTAGGCGTAAGGTCTCATCAAAAATATCGTTAAGTTACAATAAAAAAATTTGAAAAAATTGAAAAGGAAAATCAAATTTTTTTTAATTAAATTTTACTTATATCTACCTTATTTTTTAAATATCTTATAGATTTGAAATTATTAGATTTTTGGACATTAAATGTTATCAAAATATATATTTTTTTTAAATTGGGAGAAAAGACATGATTTTTCCCGATTGACTTTTTTATTCCTAAAAAATTCGAAACTAAATGTAATTTACAAATATTTAACAAGTTTATTTTAAATTGAAGATTAAGACTTTTGGGCATAATATGTAATCAAAAAAACTAATAAGTTACAATCAAAAATTTTGAAAAAGTTGAAAAGGAAAACATCAAAATTTTTTTAATTAATTTTTACATATTACTGGCTTAATTTTTGCGGTGTTTTTAAACTGTTATAGATTCGAAATCTGTAGATTTTTGGGGCATTAAACACCATAAAAATACTAAGAAAATATACATTTTTTTTGAGAAATTGAGAGCAAAGTCGATTTTTTATAATTAACTTTTTTATTCGTAAAACAATTCGATACTAAACAATTATAATTTAAAAACATTTAACAAGCTCATTTCGAATTTAAACATTAGACGTTTGGGCATAAGGTGTGATCAAAAAAACCAATAAATTACAATCGAAAATTTTGAAATTAATTTTTTCATGTAACTCGAATTTTTTATAATTAACTTTTGCCCATCAAAAATTTTGAAACTAAAGAATCATAATTAAAACAAGTTTTTTTTTAAATTCGTTTTTTCTTTTAGATATTTTTAAAAATATTTAACGAGCTTATTTCAGGTTTAAACATTAAATTTTTGGGCGTAAGGTTTCATCAAAAAGATCAATAAGTTAGAATCAAAAATTTTTGAAAAAATTCGAAAGGAAAATCATCAAAATTTTTTTAATTAACTTTTACTTGTATCTACCTTATTTTTTAAATATATTATAGCGTTGATATTTTTAGATTTTTGGGCATTAAATGTTATCAAAATAACCATCAAAATATATATTTTTTTAAATTGGGAGAAAATACTTGATTTTTCCCAATCAACTTTTTTATTCGTAAAAAATTCGAAACTAAATAATTATAATTTACAAATATTTAACAAGCTCATTTTAAATTGAAGATTTAGACATTTGGGCATAATATGTAATCAAAAAAACTAATAAGTTACAATCAAAAATTTTGAAAAAGTTGAAAAGGACAACATCAAAATTTTTTGAATTAATTTTTACATATTACCTACTCGCTTATTTTTCGGGATGTTTTTAAACTATTGTAGATTCGAAACCTGTATACTTTGGGGCACTAAATACTATCAAAAAATTAAGAAAATATACATTTTGTTGAGAAATTGAGAGAAAAGACGATTTTTTATAATTAACTTTTTTATTCGTAAAACAATTCGAGAGTAAACAATTATAATTTAAAAATATTTAACAATCTTATTTCGAATTTAAGCATTAGACGTTTGGCCATAAGGTGTGACCAAAAAAGTTACAATAAAAAATTTTGAAATTAATTTTACACGTAACTTTTTCGAGATATCATTTTTTATAATTAACTTTTGCCCATCAAAAATTTTAAAACTAAAGAATCATATTTAAAATTTTTTTTTAAATACAAAAAGTAATCATAGGACTTTTGCGCATAAGACCCGATCAAAAAATCGATTCATTACGATCCAAAAAAATTTTATCCGACTTTTATTCACGACTCGATCATTTTTTGGGACATCCTTAAAAATAATAAACACTCAAAATCTGCAAAGCCTTCCGGGCACGAAAAAAATTGCCCAAGAAATTATTTTCTCACATAACTTTCAAATCGAAATAAATTACGCGTGGTTCAATTTTAGAAAAACGCTTCGCATATTTAAAATCTCCGAATGGGATCAAAACAACAATAAGATCTATTTAAAAATCGCGAAAAAAGGACGAGGAAGCGATCGATACGTAATTTTTCAAACGTTCATATCAAGATGTGGCTTTGTCTTTGATGTCGAACGTCTCATTAAATTTCAAATCTATTTTTTTTTTTCAATTTAGAAATTGGTAATGATGTAACTGAACGTATTGATAAATCGTTGTCGACGACGACAGCCCACATTGTACGAAATAATTTTTTGAGACTCCTCCACAGCAAAACGCTTTTTAATGAGCTAATTTTTTTCCTTTTGGCCTACGTTCTTTTCTTCCAGCTCTTCCGCCTTTATTGTAATTGATTAGTTTTGGAAATTAATTAGCGGTCGGCTTTGGATATTTTTAAAACGGCCAACACTAAATATTTACTGTTATTATTGCGACTTGGTCTAAATACTTTTAATAATAAGCCAAAGGATGTTGGACGTTTCGAATCTGGGACATGGTTTTTCTAACGCAGGCGGTCTCGTTTTATTTTTCCAAAGAACCGGCCCTGCGTTACGCGCAACGACGCTAAACGTGATTTTTTTTTCGGAACGCAATTACTCGTCGGAAAAAGCTGACGCATTTTCGCAGGAAATCGGGCGACATTTGAAATTACAAAGAAACCGCAATTACGCGATCGTGCCGTTGAGAAAAAACTCGGAAACGGCTTATCAGTAAGCGCAAATACGTAATTTGCTTGTGCGGTTCGAAGTGCGTGGAACGAGGCGTTCGGGTGGTTGCGTTAGGCCAGGCGTTTATTTCTCCACGTTGCGATTTTCAATTGAATTTTCCCGCTATGGGGGGTTGGAAATGACGTAATTTCGGTTTTTAGTTTGAAATTAAATTAAATTTTTGAATTCCGGTCTGTACCCTCTATCAATCAATATTTAATAAAATTATTGTTATAGGAAAATAAATACAATCGAATAAGAGAAGTATTTTTAATTAATCTTATAATTTATTTATTGGTTTATTTTTTTTAACCTTCCGTGTACTAAGGTGAACAATTTTTTTTTTGTTTAAACGAGACGTTTGGTAATCGAGCTTACAACCGAGTGTGCGCATTCGAGCTCAAAGTGGCACATTCCGATCTCGGGAAAATGAAGCGCGCCGCTCCGCGTCGCGCTTCATTTGCTTCCCTCGCTCGGAAATGTGCCACTTTTCGCTCGAATGCGCACATCCTCGTGTTTATTATATTAGTATAATTTACCGTGCACTCCTTTAAATTGAAAATTTTAATCTAATTTAGTAAATGGGTGATTCCATTCTAACTGTGATTTTTTTGTGTCCTATACTGTTTGCTCTCACTGGTCATACATTATAAATCGATTAATGAAGTTTTTGTATCGATACGATCTTTATGAACATATTTCATCACTTTTCTTGTAGAATATAAGTTGCAGTTCAAAGAAAACTTGCAATATGTCACTTAAATGTCAGTGTACCGTGTCATGTCCTTTTCTAGAATTTACCTGTAAATCCGTTATTTTTTTTTGCAATAAGTAATTCAAACCAATTAACTGATAAATCTTAATGTATATAATCAAACTTAAAAGAAATTAAAGAATTTTTTTGAAATTATTTGTCAGTACCGTGGTATTGGTAAACTTAATTAACGATTAATTCTTTTCTTCATAAATAATGAATTTTTGTACTTATTACTAATTATAGGGTAATAGGATAATATTAAATTCATAATCAAAAAATTACAGTTGCTATTTTAATTTAAAATGTCAGTACCGTGGCGGTCAGTACCGTGTCAAAAAATAATAAAAATATATTTAATTGTTCATAAATAATATTGACTTCACTGAAAATTATTCATGTAAATATGAAACAGAAGTTCAGTCAGTAGGTACACTTTGGGGCTAGTAGAGTACAATTTTTCCAAATTAACCAGACAATTTTAAGCCTTTTGTAGGCACAATGAAAGTATATACGTGGAATAAATTACAACGTAATTGTTTTTTATCCAATCCGTTAAATTGGTTTTATTGCTCTAATAAGAATGTATGTAGACACTTTTGTATGAGAAAAATTGATTATTCTTCAAATGATAAGGTGGGAAAAATAAATAACAGAATGACGCAAAAAACAAAAAAATCTGAGAATTCATCGCAAGAAGTTCAAAAATTGCCAAAAATGACTGAAGCTGTATCACTGTGTAGAAGTTTAAGAATTAAAAATGTGATGAAAACCAAAAAAAAAATTAGTTAAGTTAATTTTTGTGAAATGTGTTAGATTTGAGTTGATTAATGTTTGATATAAATTTTAATGTATTATTTGTTATAGATAAGTTACTATGGATTATTGAAATGTTGAATAATCAATAAAAAAGAGTTTTAAAATGTTACTATACAATTCATAAATGAATTTAATAATTTTTCTAAAGAATGTGTACGAAATGTATTTTATGTCACTACCGTGGCTTGGAAATTATAAAATATGATTCTCATTCTCGATATTCTAAAGTTGTAGCAAAATCCTCTCGCACTTTCATTTTTACTATAAAATAAAAAACAAAAAATGTTTAGTTATAGAATTCAAAAATTTTTAATCAAAAAAGTAACAGTTAGAACGGAATCACCCAAATATCGATTTTATATTCGAAAAACGTATTTACCATAGCAATAAGTGGAAGGGAGCGAGAAGATACGATAATCTTGCCAATGCAAGTGAGAGGGAACGATTAAAATTATTCAATTAATTTGTATTTCAATAAGGAGGCAAGAATGAAATTCTTCTTAGGTTTTTTTAATATTCGTGTCATTTTATTTTCGGGGTATGGCAAACCCCATCTAGTATGGCATGTGACATTTGGTCACCTAGTATGCGGAGGGTTAAGTCCGGTAGAGAGCTCACTTACCTTGGCGTTTACTTTTTTTTAATAACAATTTTTAAAAGCACTAAATCGGATATTTGTTGTTTGCCTGCGTAAATACGGACCTGCAATTTTTGATTAATATTTTTTAGAAAGTCGATTGTGTATTGTTAATTTAGTCGCGCCAAAGAAGTACCACTTCTGACGTGTGCAAAGACGTACGGGCACTGGTTTCTTTATTTCGGGGAATGCATTTTAATTAATTTATAAATGTACCATTTTGTTCGACGACCTTTTGCCATCTGGCGATTTCACGTTCGTGGAACTTTTGGTCCTGAACGAAGTGCCATTTTAGGTCACCATTAGTATAATTTTTACCATTTAATGATGATTTGTAAAGAACGAAATAAATGGTAATCTGACGATGCAAGGTCCGGACTATACAATTTTCCAAACCGAGCTCCAATAATTCTTGACGAGTTACTAGAGATGTGCGAGGTAGAGCGTCGTCATGTTCCATTACGTTTTCGATTAACGTCATTGCAGACATATACCAAGTGATTTGTTTTTAAATTAAGTTAAAAATCGCAATTATGAAACAAAAAAAATATAACATTGACCGAGAAAATTGCGAAAACCGAAATTACTTCTTGTCAAACCCAATATCTCTCTTTATTTATAAAATCAAAATAAATTTATTTACAAAAGTCACTTTTAATTTCGATACGAACGATTCGGAAAATAATTACAGGTCACTTTTTCCGAACGAAATCAAATCGGAAAATCAATGCCAGAAAATGTGAACTGCTGAACGCTTTCCTCGTAACTTATTTAGAAAAAACAAAAACGATTTAACGTGCGAGAAAAACGCGTTGCAAGTTTTATGGAAACCAATCGATTTTTTTCTAAAAAAAAATTACAAGCGCAGCTTTTCGTCGGTCAATAAATACATAATGGGAAACAAGGCGGGGGGGGTCGCACAAAAAATTATAAAAGTGTCACTGAACCGTTTTTGTCACATGCAGACCTGCAAATGTATTATTAACTACCTTCGTCATTATTGTCGGCATTGATTATATAAAAAAAGGGGTCTTCGCATTCGAAGACTAATCCATACGACCTAAATAGCCTTTTTCTTTTTTGTCCTTAGGTCGGACGCAAATTATTTTGCGTTAGCGAGAAGAGCCCCCGATTTTTCGATTAAAAGCGAACGTCCGCGTTAGAAAAAAAAAATTGGATGCCGTCAGAAAAGCGTTGTAAACAATTTCTGTACGCAGAAGCACGAACGCACCCCTCCTTTATCGGTTTCGAAAATTACACCCTCGATGTTGGTTATTTGCATTTAAACGGAGCATGTGTCGTCTTTTTACCGAAATTAGCTGAGAGCCCTCAGAGTGAGTGTTGAATATGTTTTTGTTATTGTAAGTCTAACTTTTTTTTGGGGTTTTTCGAAATTTTGAGGGACGGTTGTAGTTGCGTTGTTTGTGAAAAATTTTTCGAAATAAATCGTACAGTTTTTTGACTTTAATTAAACGTGCATTAATTTTGTTTTATAAATTGTTAATTTAATTAGTTCAAAAAAGGCATTGTGATGGGTTGAAGTGTGTTTTGTTTTTTTAATTTTTCGTGTAGTGTTTTTTTATGGTGCGCATATTTTGAGGTTTCCCAAAGGAACGGATGCCTTTTTTTGGTTTTGAATTTGAAAATTTTTGCGTCGTAGATACGTACAAAATTTTTGGAGCGTTTTTTTGATTTTTTACGTTTACGATTTTTTTTTAATTTTCTACTTGGGCAAAGTTACAAATGGGAATCCATTGTCTTTAATTCGAGCTTGTCGGGAATGTAAAGGACGTTTTTATACAAGGCTATTTGTTTATTTACGATTAAAACGAGCTTCGATCAAATTGTCGACATTACAATAATTCATTAAAGTAATTACGCTTAATTTTCCATAAAATTGAAAGCGTGTAGGCGTTATGTCATGATGTATATCCTTTTGTTTTATTTTTGGTCCAATTTGACTTCGATTTTTTATAATAATTTTTTTTTTATAAACGAAAAATTCAACAATTAATTTTTATGGCAATTTTATTTATTTACAGCAACGCGAAAAGGATTTTTTTTTAAATAATTCAACGAGATACGATGCTTAACCTTCCGTGTACGAGGTGGGGCATAACTAATGTGACCAATTTTTTTCTTGTTAAAACGGGACGCTTAGTAATGGTGTTTAAAACCGAGTGTGCACATTCGAGCTCAAAGTGGCACATTCCGATCTCGGGAAAATGAAGCGCGCCGCTCCGCGTCGCGCTTCATTTGCCTCCCTCGCTCGGAAATGTGCCACTTTTCGCTCGAATGCGCACATCTTCGTACTTATTAGATTTGTCTACTTTGTTCTTAACTCTTTCAAATCAAAAAATTAAATTTACCTTAATAAATTATCGAATTAATGTTGAAAAAATTTATTTACCATAGCAATGAGTGGAAGGGAGCGAAAAGATACGACAATTTGGTCAGTGCGAGTGAGAGAAAACGATTAAAATTATTGAACTGCTTTTTCGTCTAATTTATTGGCCTAAATTATTGTGAATCGTGCTTAAAACCGAGTGTGCACATTCGAGCTCAAAGTGGCACATTCCGATCTCGGGAAAATGAAGCGCGCCGCTCCGCGTCGCGCTTCATTTGCCTCCCTCGCTCGGAAATGTGCCACTTTTCGCTCGAATGCGCACATCTTCGTACTTATTAGATTTGTCTACTTTGTTCTTAACTTTTTCAAATCAAAAAATTAAATTTACTTTAATAAATATCGAATTAATGTTGAAAAAATATATTTACCATAGCAATGAGTGGAAGAGAGCGAAAAGATACGACAATTTCGTCAGTGCGAGTGAGAGAAAACGATTAAAATTATTGAACTGCTTTTTCGTCTAATTTATTGGCCTAAATTATTGTGAATCGTGCTTAAAACCGAGTGTGCACATTCGAGCTCAAAGTGGCACATTTCGATCTCGGGAAAATGAAGCGCGCCGCTCCGCGTCGCGCTTCATTTGCCTCCCTCGCTCGGAAATGTGCCACTTTTCGCTCGAATGCGCACATCTTCGTACTTATTAGATTTGTCTACTTTGTTCTTAACTTTTCAAATCAAAAAATTAAATTTACCTTTTAAAAAATATCGAATTAATGTTGAAAAATATATTTACCATAGCAATGAGTGGAAGAGAGCGAAAAGATACGACAATTTCGTCAGTGCGAGTGAGAGAAAACGATTAAAATTATTGAACTGCTTTTTCGTCTAATTTATTGGCCTAAATTATTGTGAATCGTGCTTAAAACCGAGTGTGCACATTCGAGCTCAAAGTGGCACATTCGATCTCGGAATGAAGCGCGCCGCCCGCGTCGCGCTTCATTTGCCTCCCTCGCTCGGAAATGTGCCACTTTTCGCTCGAATGCGCACATCTTCGTACTTATTAGATTTGTCTACTTTGTTCTTAACCTTTCAAATCAAAAATTAAATTTACCTTTAATAAATATCGAATTATATGTTGAAAAATATATTTACCATAGCAATGAGTGGAAGAGAGCGAAAAGATACGACAATTTCGTCAGTGCGAGTGAGAGAAAACGATTAAAATTATTGAACTGCTTTTTCGTCTAATTTATTGGCCTAAATTATTGTGAATCGTGCTTAAAACCGAGTGTGCACATTCGAGCTCAAAGTGGCACATTTCGATCTCGGGAAAATGAAGCGCGCCGCCCGCGTCGCGCTTCATTTGCCTCCCTCGCTCGGAAATGTGCCACTTTTCGCTCGAATGCGCACATCCTCGTATTTATTACATTAATATAATTTACCATAAGCACGTTCAAATCAAAAATTTTAATTTAATTTAATATATATCGATTTCATATTTGAAAAACGTATTTACCATAGCAAAGAGCGGAAGGGAGCAAGAAGATACAATGTGTTACTTACACCTATTAATTATTAATTATTTCAAATATTTTTTTTCGTAGGGAAATTGAAAATTAAATAAAAAAACATCAAATTTAATCAACAGATTTTAATAGTAATCATTCTTAAGATTCACTTACTATAAAATAGAAAGGAAAAATGTCAACTTTTACCATAAACAAAACCAAAAATTAACATTTTTAAAAACCTTGCCAGTAGGCCTTATTATACTACTGAAGGGTAATAAGGCCTACAGCTTTAAAAAATTTAAGTAATCAAACTGGACATAATATATTTGATAACTAAGTTTAATAAATAGATGAATACAGCAATTGGAATAATTTTTTTTAAAAAAATTACAAATTGTTTCTCCGAACAGTCATTAGCGCACTCAAAGTCATTAGTATAATCCACTGACATAATTTTTATTACCTAATAATGACTTATCGTAGGCAGGAAGATTATTTATTAACGTTTGCATAGTAGTAGTCTGATTTTAACACAACATAATCTTTAATTTTGTTCTTGTGATGATTAAACATCAAGGGCCGGTGTGATGTACCTCGGTCATTGTCGATCAGTTGTACCTTGACTCTAGGATCACGTGTAATAAACAAAAATGTAGGAGTATATTTGTCATATATTCTTCTTTATTTTATTTTATTTTGCTTCAGATAATAAGCCTAGCAAGTCAAATCAAAATTTAAATTTTTTTTAAGTTTTTGAATAGTTAAATTTCAGTATACGAGAAATGTTTTGTTAATTTTTGAAACAATTTTAGTGTTATATCAAAGAAGAACATTAATAGTTCGTATAATCTAAAAATAAATAATAAATATATACTTTTCATGAGACGGGTCTAGGTACATCGCCCCTGTTATACCTAAGCCATAGTTCTACGAATTTTTAAATCTTAAAGCAATGTGAATAAGCAGTTGCCAATGCTTTTAAATTTTTTCATGAAGTGCACTTTATTAGTGCCCTAATACGGTGCAAATTATTTTATTAACAAATTGTTACATATACATTTTGAAAAAAATTACAAATAAAAAAAGAGTCAAGGTACAACAAGCTTCTTTACATATTTATATCCGTAAGACTTTGAAAGTAATGTAAAATGCATTAGAAAACAATTAAACTTTGATACAAAAAGTAGGATTATAATAAGGCCTATGGTTAAATTTAGTAGGCTTTAATAACCGCCGTCCACGTATGTAAGAAAATCAAAATAAAAAATATTTGGTCCATGATACGTCATTCAAATATTTAAAATCATCAAAGCTTGAATGAATAAAGAAAATAAATGTGATTTTACATAGCTAAGTGTAATAATTCAAAAAATACTAACCATTGATTCGGACCGATTTT
The DNA here is from genome assembly GCA_036325965.1 of Sinopyrophorus schimmeli. Lineage (NCBI taxonomy): Eukaryota > Metazoa > Arthropoda > Insecta > Coleoptera > Elateridae > Sinopyrophorus > Sinopyrophorus schimmeli. Next base: position 1,353,837 of record JARFIZ010000407.1, read on the forward strand.
TATAATTCGTGTTGCCTGGCCGCGTTTTACGATATATAATGCTACATTTGGGGCAGGAAGCGGAATATGCCGCCTCCACAAACTTGTAGAGACATCTTCGTTTAATAGGTGTTTGTGTGTGTGGTCTTAAGCCAAAACGGTTATTTTAAATACGATTTTTGTTAATTAGGCCTTATTAGCCGACAGGTTTTATTACCCGCAAGTGCCTTCGTACACATTGTTTATTGGTATTTGAAATTTATAAAAAAATTTATTGAAATTTATTTTTACAATAATTATTATATAAAAAAAAGTTGCTCCATGGTCTGCATCATATGTCCAGTAAATGTTGATGTGGATTTGCAAAATTTAAAAAAATTCTTGTAAAATAAAGTAGTATAGTTATAGTCTGTCGCGCCGGAATTTTGAATTTCGAAAAATTCTGCAATTTATGGCAGTTTAAAAAAAAATAAGTATTTTACGTCATCAATTTTACACTTTAATAATTTTTAAATCGAAATATCAAAAATCCGGCTCGACAAATTATAGTCTGTCGAGCCGGATTTTTGAAAAAGACTATTAAGAATATTTTTAAAAAAATCGCATCAAAAAATATTAAAAACTGTATGAGTTATGATAGGTCACATTTTCTACTATAACTTTGGTTCTATGGGGAATTTTTGCAATCAACTGCCATAGAACTAACCATAAAACTATAGAGAACAACAATCTGTAAAAAAAAACGATTTTTTTTTTAATTCTGGACGTATGTAAGGCCTTAAGTCACCTCGTATGCGGAAGGTTAAGCAAATCGATCGGTTTTAAGTATTAAAATCGGGACTCCGAACCGTAACTGAGCCCTAAAACCAAAAAAACTCGTAATTTTTGCCGGAACGAAAACAAGAACTGAACCGAAAAATATTTCGGTTTATTTCTCCGTTTTTTCCCGATCAAAACACAAACTAAAGCTTTAAACTTTTTAAAAGTTAATAATTTAAAAGCACCTCGCTTATTTTTTCTAAACAATTAATTGCACGCAATTTTAAAACAAAAACAACGCATGCAAAGCTAACAAAACGATAAAAGTGCACTGAACCGACCATTAATACAAACACAAATACAAAAAGTCAATAAAATCCAACTACGATTTGGACGCAATTTTAACTTAGAAAAAAAAATAATTTCCTCCACTTAGCCGCAATTAATTAATTCTTTCTTCCAAAATTAGCCCTTTTCCAATCGATTCCACGCAACACATTGTCTTTCATGGTTTCTCAAAAAAAAGACACATTTAGCGGTCCACGAAAACAAACAGAAAAAGCATCCCTTCGTTTCTCTCAAAAATCGATTTTCTTCGCCCAAAATTTACATTTTAATATAGGTGTTATTGATAAATTTCGAGTTCGCCACTCTTGACCTTAAATATGCAAATAAATAGGGGTGGCCCATTACCAATATTGTCGTGTAATACAAACAAACTTTGCAGTAGCCACAAAAATGGGGTGCAGTGCGGCTAAGAACATGACGATAGAGCCTTTGGACGGCACAAAAGTGACCCAGCTGTCCAAGAACGGCGCCGAAGTGCCCAGGAAACTGTCGACACCTCGAAGGGTCTCGGACGTGCCCCCTCTGGAAGGCGTCGACCCCCAAACCGAATTCTTGGAGACTGCGAAAGTCAATAACGTCCATCAAACGCGTAAGCGAGCCGCTTCATTTTCAAAATTTGTTTTAGAGGTGAACGAATGTCTTTTAGAAAATGGTTTGTCTTTCGATATTCCGTTGGACGAAGAGGACGGGGAGAGCATAATAAAAAAGCACCCCCCCAAGAGGTTTCAAAGGTTAGAGGACCAGCAGACGGACCAATCGGTGTCTTTGGTACGTTTACAAGAAAAATTAGACGACGCTGAAGTCAGAAGACAGCAGGTATTTTTATCATGGATTTTTGAAGTTATACTTCTTTTGGCGGGCTAAAATAAAAGTTGCTGGACGGCAGCCCCCTTCGGAACCGGAGCCCGGCAAAAACTTCTTATTTTACATTTTATTAATTTTTTTCGTTCGTGTAATTTCTATCGAATTTTTTTTAATTTAATCGGTAAAAAACGTGAAGCGACATCCATGTTTTTAAAGGCAAATTTAGTTTTTCAAAAGGACAAAAAAAAATATTTTAGAGGGAGAGCGCCGGGAAATGACGCCGGTTATGGTTACTAGGGGTACGTAGGAATATCCTCTTGCTATATAAAGTAATTCTATTATTTGCAATTTTTGTCAAAAAAACATGGATTAACAACCATGTTTTTTCTCGATTTTGGCGGTTTTTTGGGGGTTGTGATTTAGCATCGGTTTCGGACGGACTAAGGCCTAATAGTTTCGAAAATGAACGCTTTTAAGCATTTTCGATAAAACTAAATAAATAAATAAAAAATACACTTTGACTCACAAAAACAATACTAGCGCTCTCATTTTCGATGCAATCATTAAAAGCGTGACGGATTCGGAATCCTGATGCTTTTTTACATAAGATACATGTATAATATGTATAGGGTGCGACGTTAATTTTTTGAAAATTAAAAATCGCAATTTTGTGACTTCATTTTGGCACTATTTTGAACTTTAAAAAAAATTGTAGCGCCGTTATTTGTGGACGGATCTTTAAAAACTATTCAGATTCGGATTTGGCAGCCTTTTTGGCTTCGGATAGGCCTAAGAAACTATAGGCGTGCTATTCCAAAGCTTTGGGAAAACGTTTTGAAAAATCAAAATCGATGGGTTTTAACCCATCGATTTTGTTAAAATATGAAAAAAATAGAATTGCTTTATTTTCTCAGGGGATGTTCCTACGTACCCCTACTAACTATAACCGGTGTCATTTCTCGGCGCTCTCGCTCTAAAATAAAAATTTGCCATAGAACTAAATAAATAAACAAACGGATCTCTTGATTCACAAAAAAAATCGTAGCGCCCTTATTTTCGATCCAATCATTACAAACGACACGGATTCGGAATTGTGAGGCTTTTTTACATAAGATACATGTAAAATATGTATAGGGTGCGGCGTTAATTTTTCGATTATTAAAAATTGCCATTTTTTGTGCTCATTTTGGGTGAATTTTGAACTTTAAAAAAATTGTAGCGCCGTTATTTGTGGACGGATCTTTAAAAACTATTCAGATTCGGATTTGGCAGCCTTTTTGGCTTCGGATAGGCCTAAGAAACTATAGGCGTGCTATTCCAAAGCTTTGGGAAAACGTTTTGAAAAATCAAAATCGATGGGTTTTAACCCATCGATTTTGTTAAAATATGAAAAAAATAGAATTGCTTTATTTTCTCAGGGGATGTTCCTACGTACCCCTACTAACTATAACCGGTGTCATTTCTCGGCGCTCTCGCTCTAAAATAAAAATTTGCCATAGAACTAAATAAATAAACAAACGGATCTCTTGATTCACAAAAAAAATCGTAGCGCCCTTATTTTCGATCCAATCATTACAAACGACACGGATTCGGAATTGTGAGGCTTTTTTACATAAGATACATGTAAAATATGTATAGGGTGCGGCGTTAATTTTTCGATTATTAAAAATTGCCATTTTTTGTGCTCATTTTGGGTGAATTTTGAACTTTAAAAAAATTGTAGCGCCGTTATTTGTGGACGGATCTTTAAAAACTATTCAGATTCGGATTTGGCAGCCTTTTTGGCTTCGGATAGGCCTAAGAAACTATAGGCGTGCTATTCCAAAGCTTTGGGAAAACGTTTTGAAAATTCAAAATCGATGGGTTTTAACCCATGTATTTTGATAAAATATGAAAAAATAGAATTGCTTTATATTGCCAGGGACGTTCCTACGTACCCTACTAACTATAACCGGTGTCATTTCTCCGCGCTTCCCTCTAAAATAAAAATTTTCGATAGAACTAAATAAATAAAAAACGGATCTCTTGATTCACAAAAAAATCGTAACGCCCTTATTTTCGATCCAATCATTACAAACGACACGGATTCGGAATTGAGGCTTTTTACATAAGATACATGTATAATATGTATAGGGTGCGACGTTAATTTTTCGATTATTAAAAATTGCCATTTTTTGTGCTCATTTTGGGTGAATTTTGAACTTTAAAAAAATTGTAGCGCCGTTATTTGTGGACGGATCTTTAAAAACTATTCAGATTCGGATTTGGCAGCCTTTTTGGCTTCGGATAGGCCTAAGAAACTATAGGCGTGCTATTCCAAAGCTTTGGGAAAACGTTTTGAAAATTCAAAATCGATGGGTTTTAACCCATGTCTTTTGAGAAAAATGAAAAATAGAATTGCTTTATATTGCGAGGGACGTTCCTACGTACCCTAGTGACTATAACCGGTGTCATTTCCCCGCGCTTCTCCTCTAAAATAAAAATTTTCGATACAAACTAAATGAATAGAAATACGTACCCCTTGAATTCACAAAAAAAATCGTAACGCCGTTATTTTCGATCCAATCATTACAAACGACACGGATTCGGAATCCTGAGGCTTTTTTACATAAGATACATGTATAATATGTATAGGGTGCGACGTTAATTTTTCGAAAATAAAAAATTGCGATTTTTAGCGCTCATTTTGAGCCAATTTTGAACTTTCAAAAAATTGTACCGCCGTTATTTGTGGACGGATCTTTAAAAACTATTCAGAATCAGATTTGGCAGCCTTTTTGGCTTCGGATAGGCCTAAGAAACTATAGGCGTGCTATTCCAAAGCTTTGGGAAAACGTTTTGAAAATTCAAAATCGATGGGTTTTAACCCATGTCTTTTTGAGAAAAAATGAAAAAAATAGAATTGCTTTATATTGCGAGGGGACGTTCCTACGTACCCCTAGTGACTATAACCGGTGTCATTTCCCGCGCTTCTCCTCTAAAATAAAAATTTTCGATACAAACTAAATGAATAGAAATACGTACCCCCTTTAATTCACAAAAAAATCGTAACGCCGTTATTTTCGATCCAATCATTACAAACGACACGGATTCGGAATCCTGAGGCTTTTTTACATAAGATACATGTATAATATGTATAGGGTGCGACGTTAATTTTTCGAAAATAAAAAATTGCGATTTTTAGCGCTCATTTTGAGCCAATTTTGAACTTTCAAAAAATTGTAGCGCCGTTATTTGTGGACGGATCTTTAAAAACTATTCAGAATCGGATTTGGCAGCCTTTTTGGCTTGGGATAGGCCTAAGAAACCATAGGCGTGCTATTTCAAAGCTTTGGGAAAACGTTTTGAAAAATCAAAATCGATGGGTTTTAGTCCATGTTTTTTTGACAAAAAATGAAAAAAATAGAATTGCTTTATATTGCGAGGGGACGTTCCTACGTACCCCTAGTGACTATAACCGGTGTCATTTCCCCGCGCTTCTCCTCTAAAATAAAAATTTTCGATACAAACTAAATGAATAGAAATACGTACCCCTTGAATTCACAAAAAAAATCGTAACGCCGTTATTTTCGATCCAATCATTACAAACGACACGGATTCGGAATCCTGAGGCTTTTTTACATAAGATACATGTATAATATGTATAGGGTGCGACGTTAATTTTCGAAAATAAAAATTGCGATTTTAGCGCTCATTTTGAGCCAATTTTGAACTTTCAAAAATTGTAGCGCCGTTATTTGTGGACGGATCTTTAAAACTATTCAGAATCGGATTTGGCAGCCTTTTGGCTTGGGATAGGCCTAAGAAACCATAGGCGTGCTATTTCAAAGCTTTGGGAAAACGTTTTGAAAATCAAAATCGATGGGTTTTAGTCCATGTTTTTGACAAAAATGAAAAAATAGAATTGCTTTATATTGCGAGGGACGTTCCTACGTACCCCTAGTGACTATAACCGGTGTCATTTCCCGCGCTTCTCCTCTAAAATAAAAATTTTCGATACAAACTAAATGAATAGAAATACGTACCCTTGAATTCACAAAAAATCGTAACGCCGTTATTTTCGATCCAATCATTACAAACGACACGGATTCGGAATCCTGAGGCTTTTTACATAAGATACATGTATAATATGTATAGGGTGCGACGTTAATTTTCGAAAATAAAAATTGCGATTTTAGCGCTCATTTTGAGCCAATTTTGAACTTTCAAAAATTGTAGCGCCGTTATTTGTGGACGGATCTTTAAAACTATTCAGAATCGGATTTGGCAGCCTTTTGGCTTGGGATAGGCCTAAGAAACCATAGGCGTGCTATTTCAAAGCTTTGGGAAAACGTTTTGAAAATTCAAAATCGATGGGTTTTAACCCATGTCTTTTGAGAAAAATGAAAAAATAGAATTGCTTTATATTGCGAGGGACGTTCCTACGTACCCCTAGTGACTATAACCGGTGTCATTTCCCGCGCTTCTCCTCTAAAATAAAAATTTTCGATACAAACTAAATGAATAGAAATACGTACCCTTGAATTCACAAAAAAAATCGTAACGCCGTTATTTTCGATCCAATCATTACAAACGACACGGATTCGGAATCCTGAGGCTTTTTTACATAAGATACATGTATAATATGTATAGGGTGCGACGTTAATTTTTCGAAAATAAAAAATTGCGATTTTTAGCGCTCATTTTGAGCCAATTTTGAACTTTCAAAAAATTGTAGCGCCGTTATTTGTGGACGGATCTTTAAAAACTATTCAGAATCAGATTTGGCAGCCTTTTTGGCTTCGGATAGGCCTAAGAAACTATAGGCGTGCTATTCCAAAGCTTTGGGAAAACGTTTTGAAAATTCAAAATCGATGGGTTTTAACCCATGTCTTTTTGAGAAAAAATGAAAAAAATAGAATTGCTTTATATTGCGAGGGGACGTTCCTACGTACCCCTAGTGACTATAACCGGTGTCATTTCCCCGCGCTTCTCCTCTAAAATAAAAATTTTCGATACAAACTAAATGAATAGAAATACGTACCCCTTGAATTCACAAAAAAAATCGTAACGCCGTTATTTTCGATCCAATCATTACAAACGACACGGATTCGGAATCCTGAGGCTTTTTTACATAAGATACATGTATAATATGTATAGGGTGCGACGTTAATTTTTCGAAAATAAAAAATTGCGATTTTTAGCGCTCATTTTGAGCCAATTTTGAACTTTCAAAAAATTGTAGCGCCGTTATTTGTGGACGGATCTTTAAAAACTATTCAGAATCGGATTTGGCAGCCTTTTTGGCTTGGGATAGGCCTAAGAAACCATAGGCGTGCTATTTCAAAGCTTTGGGAAAACGTTTTGAAAATTCAAAATCGATGGGTTTTAACCCATGTCTTTTTGAGAAAAAATGAAAAAAATAGAATTGCTTTATATTGCGAGGGGACGTTCCTACGTACCCCTAGTGACTATAACCGGTGTCATTTCCCCGCGCTTCTCCTCTAAAATAAAAATTTTCGATACAAACTAAATGAATAGAAATACGTACCCCTTGAATTCACAAAAAAAATCGTAACGCCGTTATTTTCGATCCAATCATTACAAACGACACGGATTCGGAATCCTGAGGCTTTTTTACATAAGATACATGTATAATATGTATAGGGTGCGACGTTAATTTTTCGAAAATAAAAAATTGCGATTTTTAGCGCTCATTTTGAGCCAATTTTGAACTTTCAAAAATTGTAGCGCCGTTATTTGTGGACGGATCTTTAAAACTATTCAGAATCGGATTTGGCAGCCTTTTTGGCTTGGATAGGCCTAAGAAACCATAGGCGTGCTATTTCAAAGCTTTGGGAAAACGTTTTGAAAATCAAAATCGATGGGTTTTAGTCCATGTTTTTGACAAAAATGAAAAAATAGAATTGCTTTATATTGCGAGGGACGTTCCTACGTACCCTAGTGACTATAACCGGTGTCATTTCCCGCGCTTCTCCTCTAAAATAAAAATTTTCGATACAAACTAAATGAATAGAAATACGTACCCCTTGAATTCACAAAAAAAATCGTAACGCCGTTATTTTCGATCCAATCATTACAAACGACACGGATTCGGAATCCTGAGGCTTTTTTACATAAGATACATGTATAATATGTATAGGGTGCGACGTTAATTTTTCGAAAATAAAAAATTGCGATTTTTAGCGCTCATTTTGAGCCAATTTTGAACTTTCAAAAAATTGTAGCGCCGTTATTTGTGGACGGATCTTTAAAAACTATTCAGAATCGGATTTGGCAGCCTTTTTGGCTTGGGATAGGCCTAAGAAACCATAGGCGTGCTATTTCAAAGCTTTGGGAAAACGTTTTGAAAAATCAAAATCGATGGGTTTTAGTCCATGTTTTTTTGACAAAAAATGAAAAAAATAGAATTGCTTTATATTGCGAGGGGACGTTCCTACGTACCCCTAGTGACTATAACCGGTGTCATTTCCCCGCGCTTCTCCTCTAAAATAAAAATTTTCGATACAAACTAAATGAATAGAAATACGTACCCCTTGAATTCACAAAAAAAATCGTAACGCCGTTATTTTCGATCCAATCATTACAAACGACACGGATTCGGAATCCTGAGGCTTTTTTACATAAGATACATGTATAATATGTATAGGGTGCGACGTTAATTTTTCGAAAATAAAAAATTGCGATTTTTAGCGCTCATTTTGAGCCAATTTTGAACTTTCAAAAAATTGTAGCGCCGTTATTTGTGGACGGATCTTTAAAAACTATTCAGAATCGGATTTGGCAGCCTTTTTGGCTTCGGATAGGCCTAAGAAACCGTAGGTGTGCTATTTCCAAGCCTTGAGAAAAACGTTTTTCTTTTTGAAAAAACATGGATTTTAACCCATGTTTTTTGACGATTTTCGTTGATTTTGGGGGTTTTGACTTAGGACCTGTTTCGGCCGTACTAAGGCCTAATACTTTCGAAAATGAACGCACTACGCGTACTTCTGAAAAATATAAAAGTTATAACGTTTTAAAGCTTTCATTTTTACGCCACATTTAACTTTTCAAAAGGGCCGGTCCAAACTTTCACAACGTATGTTTTACCTTTTTGGCTGGTGTCTTGTGCTTATTGCTATCAGCCGTTTAATGTGATCACTTTTTCTAGGTCCCAAAGTGATCACATTAAGCGGCGTCCACTGTATTTCACATGGACAGTAGACCTTTTAATAATAATAGCATTTAATGAGCGCTTTGGATGTAAAATCGATGTGTGGGTTATTTTCTGATAAAATTAGTCGGCCAGAGGCGCTTGTTAACACAAATCAAGGTTGGGGTCAATTTGATCGATGGGAAAAGGTCAGGAGGGAATAGATACATTTGTCGTACGTAACGCATCTTCTTTTTTTAGATTCTTCAGAATCGAATCCAGTCGGCCCAAACGAAAAAGGTCTTAAAAAAGCAGTCGAGCGTTTATTCCATCCCTGAAGACGATCTGCCCATAGATCACCTCGAAGTTCCTCAGGACACGCCGGACACTCCTTTCATTAAGGGCTCCGGAGATCCTTCTTATAATAACTTCGTTATTAATACATAATCAATAGCTTTAATGATAATTTTAATAAGTGCGTAGTTGATAGAAATGATGTGGCTTCTTATTTTTAAAATCGAATCAGCTGACCTGGGTTTTTATAAATTAATATGGTATTTTTTCGAAGTGTGACTTTACAAAATATAGAACTGGCGATGTTGTTTTGTGTCGTTTGATTTCGACTAATTATGGAAGCTTTGGTAAAAGGGAACAATGGGGGCGAATGGGCCGAAAAACTGAATGATTATCATTATTTATTTTGTCACTTAATTAATTGTTGGGGCATTGAGGAAAGAAGGGCATTTAATGATTTGCAAAATTTGTTGGGGGGTGTAAATACAGTAGATGGGGTCGTTTTTCTTTAAATCTAGTTCGCCTTCGGAATATTTATTTTAAATTGCATTGCATGGTGCTGTAGTTATCGATGGTGTTGGATTGGTTGCATAACGACCGGCGTGCTTATTTTATTTATTTATATTACTGGGATTCTTACAAAATTAACTTTGGGAATGATTTATTTAAATTTTTAATTATTTGGTTTGGGTTTCTTTACATTAATCGGCGAAGTGCTTAAGAACTATTCTTAAAGTAGAAATTGGTGAAGGAATCGATATAAAAATAGTTCCTAATACTAATCTTATTTCTTTAAGTGCTCATTAAAAAAACCTTTGAGTCGTTTTATTCCAAATACCTAAGATTTTCGAATTCGAGTCCCGTTTAAAACTTTTAACAACCTGGGCCAAATTCTTTGATTTATTAGTTTAAGAAATGGTAACGGTTCTAATACCTTTAAAGATTATTAAAAATAATATTTTAATCTTTCTGCTATTATAAATAAAGATATTTAATTCTATTCTAATTCTTTCCGTTAAAATCTTAAAGCCCATTCCAAATAAATTAAACTGCTAAAAGGTTATTTGATTATTATATTAATTTAGTGGTGTGAGGACACAACGTAATGTCTTCTTTCCTAAGGGCTTGCTCTAATTTCTCCTCGGCTGCATTCAAATTGGTTACATAAGTCTTATGGTGCTTGATGGTGCAGATTTATTCTATCTCTTGATATTATGGGTTCGAGAGCTTCATATGCTTAAGGTCGATCTGGTCATTCGTGCTTTAAGTTCTAAAATTAAAGGGGTGGTTTTTTTATAGAAGGATTAATGAATATTCGCTTACTTTAATTTCAGGGTTGATAATCGTCTAATTAGTTATTAATTAATTTAAAAATAATGTTAAAGCTCTTTGGCAAGTTATCTTAGTTGTTGTCAACTAATTTCTTTTAAAATTCGAACTGCCTAAAAAGTTTAAAATTATTTTTACTATTTGTTACTAAGTCGTTTATAGAAATTACAAATTAAAAGTAATTTCTATTCAATAGTTTTTGGGAAATATTACAGATTAAGAGTGTGCTGTTTATTTCTTATAGATTAATTAAAAGGGGCTTTATTTCAATGAGTCAAAATTAATTTCGGTTTAAACTTTGTTCCTTTTTAATTAACGACTATTCCAAATTATATTTAGCAACAATTACATCTGGCCATTGTGAAGGGAAATAATAAGGTAAAGGCCCTTGATTGAATTTTAGTGAGAGCTAATATTTTTGTAACACTCTATCAGTGTTTTCGAAAAATAAATATAATTGATTATTTTATTTAAAATTATCAAAGCTCTTTTTCAGATGGCCTCTGTGTTAACTGATATGAGTAATAACGACTTTCTCGTAATTGTTTCGATTTATGCACCAGTTGTAAATGTAAAGCCAAGCCGAATAAATGTGTTTTAAATACGTGCTCCTTAAAATTTAAGTTTCGACCCTTAAAACAAGGTCAATATTAATTCTAGGTATTTATATTAAAACTTACAGCTTTTGTAAAGGTTTTGTATTAACATGTTTTTTTTTTCATTTTTTCACAGGAAGGAATCTACAAGTAAAGATGTTGTACGTTACACCGCAGCCTCCTTCCGACGTCAGTTTTGGAAATATCGAACTTATCGAAGGTCTTCTAAAGCAGTCCGTGGAAATCTTCGATGAAAGGTAGGCCCCCAGTTTTTGGGTTATTTTACCTTGCTCTTTTGTCATCGTTTCGAAATTAAATCCTTGTTGACACACCATTTGAAATTATCGGAAAAAAACATAGTTGAGATTGGTTTAAAAACATTTTACCAATTGCGGGGTTTTGAGTTAGCACCGGTTTCCGATAGAATAAGGTCCAATACGATCGGAAATAAAAGGATTTCGGGAAATAATCAAAAATAAAACGGTTAGAACAATTTCAAGTTTTGATTTTTAAAAATAATTGACGCTTTGGAATGTCGAAGCTTTCGATTTAATTAGACGTTACTTATTGTTCAAAATCAAAAGTTTAAATGGTGCTAACTTTTTTATTTTTGAAAGAAATCGAATTTACTATACGGGAACGTATTCTAGAGATAATTTTGCATTGGGAAACGTTCATTTTTTGTGGCATTATCTAAAACAAATTAGAATACACCACCACCTCCAACTTACATATTGGGCTGGTGGTGTCAACTTGTAAATAGGGTCATATCTCTTGTATTTTTATGCAAGGGCTGTTTAATCGGGACTTTTGGGAGCATTTGATTTATATAGCAATTTGTTGTAACTCCACTAATAAGCCCAGAAAAAATTAATAACTTTTTTAATAATTTTTTTCCGAATTTACTGGGTTGGTTCCTTTGTGTCTCTTCGAAAAATTGTAGTCTGCGTTTTGCTACAGATACGTTTTTTTTTTTCGAAGAAGTTAAACACCCATTATTCGTTAATGTTTGCTCATTATTCATCCGGTTAAATCAAAATTATTTTGGTACTGATTTCTGATGTTTTTAGGACAAGTCGAATTATATTGTCGATTGCTCGAAGGATGTTCCCAGCCATCCAGGCCCACCATTAATTAACTTTTTAGGAGTCTTCAATCTCTAATTATTTGACCGCTAATCGATGAAAATCTTTTAAGTAAAGATGGAAAGGACAACATTTGCAATCCTGTTTCAGTAATGTAGGGTGAGTTTTTTTAAAGTTGTTTATTTATTGCGTATACTGTAGTTTATAATTCTTCATTAATTATATATACTATGTATAGTTTAGCGCCTGATCGTTATATAACAAATGATACAGTTAGTACTTCTGCTTCATATATAATTTGACAATTTAGTTATGGTTTTTATACCGGAAAATAATAGTCACATTATTGATTCAACTTTGTTTACTTCTAATTATTTAGAAATTTCGTCATAGATTAATTCAGATACATTTCATAGTTTTCCAAATTGACTACTCAGGTGAATAGAACAGTTCTTTAAAGAACATTTAAAGTCGTCCATTTTTATGTTCCTCAGTTCGAAGCTTTAAAGCAATTATAAGCTTGTTCAAAAAACCATTAGTCTTATGTCCCTTAAACAAATAAATATTATTATTTATTAATGAAATAAAATTAATATTCAATTACCTGTAAATAAAATAAACCCTTTTATCTATTAGAAAACTTGTTGGTCCTTTTCTTTTTACTGTCTATGCTTTTCATACTTTAAATCTTAATACACTCACAGACATTATAATCAAATTAGTTTTTAACAGTTTTAGTTAACACATCATGCAAATCCCTTAATAAACCATATTTCATAATGCTATGTAATTCAAGCTTTTAATGATATTATTGAAAATTAGTTTCCAATTTATAGAACTAAATTCAGTTATCGATGGAGACCTTTTAGGACTTGGGCTACATTATTAATATAGAAATTGCAATTCTATTGTGCATATCTTCATATAAATTCTTGAGTTCCATATGTATCTATTTTACATGTAATGTATGCAAGTGATCTTCCCCATTTGTTCCGTTGTACATACTCATACAAATAATCCAATCCATAAAGTTGTACAAGTTATAAAAAGTAGAAGACTGCTCCATATCAATCCTATAAATTTATTATAAGTAAACTTGTATTAACGTTATTGAATACATTTACACCGATCATCGGTACAATGTTTCAAACACTACAAACTCCACTTCTAAAGATTAAATTGTGAAATAATCTCAATCTGCATGTTTTGGACGTCTAAAAGCTACAACAACCATGTCCATAGTCATTTCCTCAAAATCGACCAAATTTTAACCTCCGAGTAACCTTCATTTGATTCTTGCCTTAATTTGTAGAAAACCTTTTCCTTCATTGTAAGTTGCTGGAAACTAAAGGCTTGCAATTTAGATAAATCACACTTATTTATACCATTTTATATAAATTATTCTTCTTCTTATAGATTCATAATTGTAACACTCTAAAATAGGACAAAAAGGTTAAGTTTTTTGTGTGATTTCTAATTGGCCATTGTCAGGTGCTGACGTCATCGGCGGCCATCGATGTGTAGACGACCTTGGCGTTATGAATGAAAAATAGTAAACTGACCTGCGCAACATTCCTTTCGTAGTAAATCCGCGTGACTTCATATCGGATTCCGATATTAATTATTTTTTGCTTTTCTTTTGGATAAATTGAAAAAATAAATATGCTTTATATTTTCAGGCGAGATACTTATGGGCCCGTAGTAACCATAACAAAAGCCCTGCTTTTTTTTCGAAAAATTGAAAAAAATAGATTTGTTTTATATTTATGGGTCTGTAGTGTCTATAGCCGGAGACATATTAAAAATTTAATACACACACACACACCTGCCACAAAATTTAAATAAAACAAATTTGGATTTTATTATGTGCGGGTGAATATTATTGAAACACTCTGTATAGGTGTGTTCGTTAAATTAAATAAATCGATAATATTATTTAAAATTATCGCAGTTCTTTTAGCCGGCCCTATCATTTTTGTTATCGGACAAGTGTTCTTCTTGCGGCATTGTTATAACGTGCATCAGTTTTATATAACTTTCGATTCTGATTCATTCTTGAATGTAAAACGAAGTGGAATGGTTGTGTTTTAAATAAGTGCTCTTAGTTTTTTAATTACAATCTCTAACCCAAGGTGAATATTAAAATTAAGGGTTTCTTTTTAAGTCCACACGCTTAGTAAAGAAATTTAGCTAATAATTATTTTCTTTATTTTACAGAAACTAATTGACATGCAGAAGAGTAAGAAACTATAGCACGCCACCTTCAGCCCTCCAACGTGGTCCTTCCTGGCCAGGATAATGCGGACTCCCCAGGATTGTGCTCCGTCAACCCTCATCCCTCGAGGGACCCATGCTTTATGTTTTAGACAATTATTAAATTATTGTTTTGCGCTTTTTTTATGGCTTTGTTGCCATATTAAATCGGTGGTTCTTAACCCTTGTATGTTTACAAGTCACGTTTGTTTATAAATGCTTTGCAAAATTATAAAACTTTTAAATTTTAAAATCGTACAATACAAAGACAATTTTTTTATTTATTTATAATAAATAATTGATTGAAAATTGAATCATTTAAATGAATACTTGTCAAAGAAAAATTTAAGGGTTGTTGTTTTTCGAAAGGAATTTAATTCTGAGGTAACACTAATTTAAAAAAAAAATGTTTTATTGAATAGCTTTTAGTAATTTTTCGTGACAGTTAAAACATCGATTAAGAACCACTGTTTTACACATTGTTTATAGTTATTGTTGGAATTGTTAAAATGTTATATTTTTATGTTTGTTCGTTTATGTGTGCGGTCAATTTTAATTGCTGCGTTTGCTCCTGAAGACAATTCGTAAGACCATCAACTTTGGTCTTTGATTAGTTATTAATATTTTGATCAAGTCGGGAGTTTTAAATTTTAGCTTTAATATTTTTTTTTTTAATTTACATCTTTTGCAAAAGTTAACTCAATTTAAAATTCGTGGATGATAATTTAAGCTTCCGAGATGAAACTCGAATAGTTTACATTTTAATAAAGTAAGCATTTGTATAATCGAAAAACATTATTTCATTATAATTAAATTAAATAATAAATTAAAAATTATTCGTGCGGCATAAAAAAAACATGGTAGCAAACGCATTATTGATAACGCAAGCCCGTCTTCTGAAAATTCTTCGACGATTGGAAGTTTTCTTTTAAATCTTCGGCAACTTGTTAAAATATTTCTTCTATTTTTTTGGACATTGTTTCTTTCTAGTTATAAGTTTAGCTGATGACAGTAGTGGTCCTTGTGCTGTACCACGAGTTCCTTGCTGTTTGACCTATTGTTTTAGGGTAGATTTTAAGTATCTCTACACACACACACACAAAATTCAAATTTTGGCATTTTAATTTTTTTTTTTTGACTTAAAAGATTCTTTGACTAGAGTTACCAACTCAAAATTTGAGAGTCTTGGAGATTGTTCCAATAAGTTCGGAGATAATTATTCAAAAATGCAGTACTAAAAAAATGCTCATTTGATTTGGACATTTGCAAAATTAAGACATAATAATCGGCTAATTATTTTATTTATTTTTAAATTTTACGAAATATAAAATAACGTGAATACCTTAACGGATTGCTCAAACCGTTTAAAGTAGGTTTTGCTCGGGTTTATTTCCAGTTCTGGAATAAATCAAATTTAAATTGGGTTTATTTTCAGCTTTGTTAATTATGGTTATTTTTCGGTATTTAATTAAAAATTAATTTAAAATGAGTTCATTTAAACTTTGTTTTTTTCATATTGGTTTCTTTTCAGTTCAGTACGGAATTATTTAAAATTCGATTTTTTTCTGCACATTTAAATTGTTTAATTAGGATTTATTAAGCGATTATTCGAATCCGTCAGGGTAGTTTTGTGGTTGTACATTTTTTTTTTATTTTAATTATTCATAGGGGTTGAATATTTTTTTTATAAGAATCGAAAAATCCTGAGACTTTTTCGTAAACTGGTGACCGGTAAAAATGTAATTTTTCTACACTCTCTGGACTAAAACTGGAGGGTTGGTAACCCCATCTTTAATAATAGAATTACCAAAATTATTGTTTTTAAATAATTTCGACAATTTAGTTTTTTAAATCAAATTTTTTTTCAAACGTTTTTCTAAATAATAAAACGGAATTTGTTGTTAAATTTATTTTACAGATTTTCATTAACTATTGGAAAATTACAAAATCGGAATACATTAATTATTACCACACATCTCATTTAGAAGTAATTATTATAATTAGAGAGAAATAAAAAAATGAGTTTTATTCTATTTTAATATGTGATAAGAAACAATGTCCAAAAATATTTATGGCCTTATTGGCACACATAAACGAACTTTTTATTCCCCTAACGTGGGATGGAGAAACGCCAAAGAAGACGTACAAAAGGTACTGTTTCTATTTACTCTTCCCCCGATTTATAAACACACAGATTCACATACAAACTCACACACACACACGTTGTAGCGCCGTTATTTGTGGACAGGTCTTTAAAAACTATTCAGATTCGGATTTGGCAGCCTTTTTGGCTTCGGATAGGTCTAAGAAAACATAGACGTGCTATTTCAGAGCTTTGGGAAAGCGTATTGAAAAACCAAAATCGATGGGTTTTAACCCATCGATTTTGATAAAATATGAAAAAAATAGAATTGCTTTATATTGCGAGGAGAAGTTCCTACGTACCCCTAGTGAATATAACCGGTGTCATTTCACCGCGCTTCCCCTCTAAAATAAAAATTTTCGATACAAACTAAATCAATAGAAATACGTACCCCTTGATTCACAAAAAAAATCGTAGCGCCCTTATTTTCGATCCAATCATTACAAACGACACGGATTCGGAATCCTGAGGCTTTTTTACATAAGATACATGTATAATATGTATAGGGTGCGACGTTAATTTTTCGAAATTAAAAAATTGCGATTTTTAGAGCTCATTTTGAGCCAATTTTGAACTTTCAAAAAATTGTAGCGCCGTTATTTGTGGACGGATCTTTAAAAACTATTCAGAATCGGATTTGGCAGCCTTTTGGCTTCGGATAGGCCTAAGAAACCGTAGGCGTGCTATTCCAGAGCTTTGGGAAAACGTTTTGAAAATTCAAAATCGATGGGTTTTAACCCATGTATTTTGATAAAAATGAAAAAATAGAATTGCTTTATATTGCGAGGGACGTTCCTACGTACCCCTAGTGACTATAACCGGTGTCATTTCCCGCGCTTCCCTCTAAAATAAAAATTTTCGATACAAACTAAATCAATAGAAATACGTACCCCTTGATTCACAAAAAATCGTAGCGCCCTTATTTTCGATCCAATCATTACAAACGACACGGATTCGGAATCCTGAGGCTTTTTACATAAGATACATGTATAATATGTATAGGGTGCGACGTTAATTTTTCGAAATTAAAAATTGCGATTTTTAGAGCTCATTTTGAGCCAATTTTGAACTTTCAAAAATTGTAGCGCCGTTATTTGTGGACGGATCTTTAAAACTATTCAGAATCGGATTTGGCAGCCTTTTGGCTTCGGATAGGCCTAAGAAACCGTAGGCGTGCTATTCCAGAGCTTTGGGAAAACGTTTTGAAAATTCAAAATCGATGGGTTTTAACCCATGTATTTTGATAAAAATGAAAAAATAGAATTGCTTTATATTGCGAGGGACGTTCCTACGTACCCTAGTGACTATAACCGGTGTCATTTCCCGCGCTTCCCTCTAAAATAAAAATTTTCGATACAAACTAAATGAATAGAAATACGTACCCCTTGATTCACAAAAAATCGTAGCGCCCTTATTTTCGATCCAATCATTACAAACGACACGGATTCGGAATCCTGAGGCTTTTTACATAAGATACATGTATAATATGTATAGGGTGCGACGTTAATTTTCGAAATTAAAAATTGCGATTTTTAGAGCTCATTTTGAGCCAATTTTGAACTTTCAAAAATTGTAGCGCCGTTATTTGTGGACGGATCTTTAAAAAATATTCAGAATCGGATTTGGCAGCCTTTTGGCTTCGGATAGG
This sequence comes from Sinopyrophorus schimmeli, assembly GCA_036325965.1. NCBI lineage: Eukaryota > Metazoa > Arthropoda > Insecta > Coleoptera > Elateridae > Sinopyrophorus > Sinopyrophorus schimmeli. The sequence goes on from JARFIZ010000407.1 coordinate 1,372,207, forward strand.
CCTAAGAAACCGTAGGCGTGCTATTCCAGAGCTTTGGGAAAACGTTTTGAAAATTCAAAATCGATGGGTTTTAACCCATGTATTTTGGATAAAAATGAAAAAATAGAATTGCTTTATATTGCGAGGGACGTTCCTACGTACCCCCAGTGACTATAACCGGTGTCATTTCCCGCGCTTCTCCTCTAAAATAAAAATTTTCGATACAAACTAAATCAATAGAAATACGTACCCCTTGATTCACAAAAAATCGTAGCGCCGTTATTTTCGATCCAATCATTACAAACGACACGGATTCGGAATCCTGAGGCTTTTTACATAAGATACATGTATAATATGTATAGGGTGCGACGTTAATTTTTCGAAATTAAAAATTGCGATTTTAGAGCTCATTTTGAGCCAATTTTGAACTTTCAAAAATTGTAGCGCCGTTATTTGTGGACGGATCTTTAAAACTATTCAGAATCGGATTTGGCAGCCTTTTGGCTTCGGATAGGCCTAAGAAACCGTAGGCGTGCTATTCCAGAGCTTTGGGAAAACGTTTTGAAAATTCAAAATCGATGGGTTTTAACCCATGTATTTTGATAAAAATGAAAAAATAGAATTGCTTTATATTGCGAGGGACGTTCCTACGTACCCTAGTGACTATAACCGGTGTCATTTCCCGCGCTTCTCCTCTAAAATAAAAATTTTGATACAAACTAAATCAATAGAAATACGTACCCCTTGATTCACAAAAAAAATCGTAGCGCCGTTATTTTCGATCCAATCATTACAAACGACACGGATTCGGAATCCTGAGGCTTTTTTACATAAGATACATGTATAATATGTATAGGGTGCGACGTTAATTTTTCGAAATTAAAAAATTGCGATTTTTAGCGCTCATTTTGAGCCAATTTTGAACTTTCAAAAAATTGTAGCGCCGTTATTTGTGGACGGCTCTTTAAAAACTATTCAGATTCGGATTTGGCAGCCTTTTTGGCTTCGGATAGGCCTAAGAAACCATAGGCGTGCTATTCCAAAGCTTTGGGAAAACGTTTTGAAAAATCAAAATCGATGGGTTTTAACCCATGTTATTTTGACAAAATATGAAAAAAATAGAATTGCTTTATTTTGTCAGGGGATGTTCCTACGTACCCCTACTAACTATAACCGGTGTCATTTCTCGGCGCTCTCGCTTTAAAATAAAAATTTGCGATAGAACTAAATAAATAAACAAACGGACCCCTTGATTCACAAAAAAAATCGTAGCACCCTTATTTTCGATCCAATCATTACAAACGACACGGATTCGGAATCCTGAGGCATTTTTACATAAGATACATCCAAAATAAGTATAGGGCGCAACGTAAATTTCTCGAAAATTAAAAATTGCAATTTTTGGGCCTTATTTTTGCACGATTTTGAACTTTAAAAAAATTGTAGCGCCGTTATTATTATTTTATCTTTTCACACACACTTAAAACATCTTCGTTTTCCGTTTTATTTATAGTATGTAATTGTAATGGAATGTAATTGTAAAAAAGTTGCAATCCCAAGATTGTCGTGCAAATCACTCTTAGTTTACACATTACCCATAAGGTTTCCTCTTAATTTATTACAATAAAAACAATCGTAAGGGTTGCAACTTTTTATTATATTAAAACTTTGTTATTTTAATAATTTTTTTAGTTAATATAATTATTAAATTAAGATTAAAATTAATTATATTAATAATGTATAATTTAAAACAGATAAGAAGTTTGAATTAAATATTTCTGAAGCCGCGGACTTCAAAAATGTGTGATTCAAACTTCTTAACTGTTAAATTTAAACTCTGTAAAAAAACTTGTATAAATTATTAAATATAATAAAGAGTCTTTATTGTTACCCGAATTTTAATAATTATTAATAGGAAGAGCATGAGCAAGAGCAAGAGTCAGGTGGGCTTTTACACCTAACTACTTAAACATTCAAAAATAAATTTTAAATTACTATTATAGAACCTGTACTTTATAGGGTTTAAAACACTTACTTCGTATAACAACGCCATAGCTCAGTTGGTTAAGCATCGGTTGTTTGTTCAAATGGTCTCGAGTTCGATACCAGTCGAAGTTAAATTTTTAAAAATTTCTAAGAATAATCCAACGAGCAACGAGCCGAACGAGACGAATGACGAATGACGAATGACCGTAGGATACTCGTGATTTGAAAAATATTTTTAAAAATCTCTAAGATAAACCCTCGGCCGACTCGGCCGACTCGGCCGACCGTAACTCGTGATTTCAAATTACATTTTTGCAAAAATGTATTTTGCCTAACCTTTTTTTTAATTCCCACCAAAAGTTTTGACTAACCTTTTCTCACTTCTGTACTCCTGTTACAAATCGATACAATTTAGTGCATTTTGTCCAAGTTTTCTTCAAATTTTTTTGTAGCCTGCGGCTATAGTTTTCTTAAGTTTGCAAATCGAACCAATTTTCGTCAATTTGTATCAGGATCACATGATATATGAGGAGGTATTCGAAATCAAAAATTTTAAAGCGTTTTGATTTTCTTAATTTTGGAAACCGAACGAAATTTTGTCAATTTGTATCAGGATCACATGATATATAAGGAGGTATTCAAATTCAAAAATTTTTAAAGCGTTTTGAAAAAGTTTCCTCTAATTTTTATATTTTTTTATGTAGGTAAATTTTAAAATAAAAAAAAGAAGACGTGTACATAAATTTTATATATTTTCCCAATTTTCCTTTACATCCCTTTGCTTATTAACTAAATAATTTGTTACAAATTTAATAACATCAAAATAATAAAAAGCTACATCCTTTTTTGTCGTTATAATAGAAGAAACCTTATTTAAATTAAATGCTTAATGTGTAAATTAACAAATCATTAATAGACATGAATATTATAAGACAACTTCTTTTACAATATTTAAAAAATATAATTAATTTGGTAAGTGACAAGAGTTTAATTTGAAATCAGAGGGATCAGAGTTGACGGAGAAAGTTACAGCGATGTACACTCTCCTCGTCGAAAGCTAGCTCCGTAATGGAATTTGAAACAAAACAGGCCATCCATAATATTTTTATATTCGTCATGCGTCGACGTAGACCAATCGATAGGTGACTAGATATGACGTCACTTTTGAAACCCCCTCTATTGAACATATGGCCGAACTAGCGACAGCATTTTATAGGCATTTTCATTATCGGCCAGGGCTGCAACCCATCATACAAACACATGGGCGCCGTGTAATTGTATTCACCAATTCAATTTCTGAAAAACAAACATAAATCAAAAACTATACATAAAAAAACAAATTAAATGATAATTACTATATTTACCCTATTTCCCCAATTAATAATTACTATTAAACAAATGTTTAGCTTAAAAATAAAAGAGTATAGTTCTGATGAAAATATTCTATAAAGCTAACAGGAATATTTTCAAGAAATAACTGCATCACAATTAAGAAAGCTTAAAATGTAGTAAAACAATTTGTAGCTAAGACATAAAATACAAACACATGTTACTCACATTAATGTTTAATATGTAAGGCTAGTATTACCCCCTAAACTTCCAAAGAAGTATACATAAGATGTGAACTTCAATCTTTATGTTTGAAGCTCTTTTCATGTTGATTAGAATACCTCCATTGGAAATTCATTTCATCCAGGACTATTATTGGTAAGAATGTATTATATCCTCTCCATAGTTAATTCTACACTTCAGATCTAAAATAAATTATTATACACTACAACAAACTTACTAAAAGCTAGCGGTTGTAATAATAAGCATGATTTTATATAATTTTGATATTTAATCAAGAAAAAAGAACGCATGTGCCATCAATAAACAACTTGTTGCACTACTAGATAATTATAAAACTGTCAGCAACATTTAATCACTTTGTAATGGTAATTCTTACCTTAGAACGTTACAGATGTTGTTTAACACAGTACACATCAGATGTGAACTTAAATCCTTACATTTCAAACTTTGTCCTTGTCGATTAGTAAACCTCCATTCCAAATTCCCTTTCGAAGATGGCTAATTCTTGTAACAATGTAGTATTCCTCTCCATGTGGTTAATTCTATACTTCAGATCTAAAATAAATTAGTATACACTACAACAAACTTACTAATAGCTACCACTAATAATATTAATAAACATGATTCTATATTATGTTGACATTTAATCAAGAAAAGTGAACGCATATGCCATCTATAAACAACTAGCTGCACTTCCATAAAAGTTATATAACCCGTCATACAAGCACATGGCCGGAATGCGTATATATGACGGGTTGCAGCCGTTCAGAAACTAGATTTCTGAAAAACAAACATAAATCAAAAACTAATAATAAAACCACCAATTAAATATTAATAACTAAATTTACCCCACACCCCCAATTAATAATTATTATTAAACACATGTTTATCTTAAAAACAAAAAAGTATAGTTCAGATGAAAATATTCCATACACCAAACAGAAATATTTTCTAGAACTGCATTACAATTAGGAAACCTTAAAAGATAGTAAAATAACCTTTAACTTTACGTTTGGAGCTCCTTTCATGTCGAATAGAATGCCTCCAATCCAAATTCCCTTTCATCGATGGCTAATACTTGTAACGATGTAGTATATCCTTTCCATGTGGTGAATTCTACACCTCAGACCTAAAATACATTATTATACACTACAACACACTTACTAAAAGCTAACACTTGTAATAATAAGCATGATTTTAATATTTAATCAAAAAAAGTGAACGCACATGCCATCAATGAACAACTTGTTGCACTTCTAGATAATTATAAAACTTTCAGCAACATTTAATCACTTTTTAATGGTAATTCTTACCTTAGATTGTTACAGATGTTGTTTTAAACAGTATACATACGATGTGAACTTAAATCCGTATGCTTCAAATTCTTTCCATGTCGATTAGAATTGCTCCATTCCAAATTCCCTTTCATCGATGGCTAATACTTGTAACAATGCAGTATATCCTCTCCATGTGGTTAATTCTACACTTCAAACCTAAAATAAATTATTATACACTACAACAAACTTACTAATAGCTAAATCTTTGGTAAATGTTTACACCGTATAATTAACAAAGATTAAAAACCAAAATTAATTCACTATCAAAATAATTAAATAGAAAATAATACAAGATACATGGTTATCCACATCTGGTTAAAACTTCTTTGAAATAAAATGTTCTGCTCATTGTGGCATGTTTATTACATTTTTCGAAAGGTAATTCAATAATTAATTAATAACACTATTACATTAACGCCTTTTAATCCTCTAAAAGAATATTTTATTTTGACACAATTCTGAAAATTTTATCAAAACTACTTTCCGTATGACAAATGCACCTTAAATTTAATGGGCATTTTTCACACTCTCAAGTACTAACAAAAAATAGTTTCCAGTTAGATATTTATTATTTATTTGGACTCGAAAATAAACGAATTACGTGTATCGCGCAAAATATTTAGTGATTTTCGAAAATAATGAATTATTTTATTTAATATTAAAAGTATTAGTAGTCCTACTACAACAGGGTTAATAAAATGGGTCTTGATTTACAATCTCTTACCCATTCCGTTTGGAAAATACACTGTAAGACATTACTTTTAGTTTAGGGATTATTAATTCCACAATTTTTACATTAGAATTGCTTTAATGATTTTGTTTTAGTATACAGAATGCAATTAGATGCTCCTGCACTAATCCCAGTTATAAGCACAGATGATAGAAATACCGAGTTATTTGGGTCGTGATTATTATGAGGAATCTCACCATAGAAGCTGCAAATCTATTAAATTCTCAGCCTAATGGAGCATATCTAGTTAGAAAAGTAAATTTTCTAATGGGCAATTCCACACTTTGAGTTTGAATACACGAAATAAATTGTGAATGTTTTAATTACTTGTACGTTATGTTTTTAGATTTAATGATAAAATACATCATTATAAGTTGTATTACGATTCCATTCTGGCTTATATGTAGAGAGAAGAGATATGACTGTGTTAGACCGTTAGTTGTTGATAGTCTGGTTACGATGTATTTGGAACTACAGTACCTTTATTTTGCAAAATTATCAACTGTTAATTACCAAGAAAGTCATACATGACTCTTAATAAACGGAAATTACAAACACTAACCAAAGAGAGGAGCATGTAATTGGAAGAGCAACAAACTTATAGGATTTAGTATTAATAGTGTAAACTATTGCATGTGTAAAATGATGAGAATCGATTGAATGGTACTATACATCTGGAAGGGTATAAAGTTAGCCAATTCAAAGAAGCAATTGTATGTTTCAACTAGTTTGTTTTCAGTACTTCTACATGAGTAATCTTTACACCAAATTACTGATG